>OY039089.1:4287233-6687233 GCA_955850985.1 Elophila nymphaeata
TAACGAATTCTATAGTTTATTTAAGTTGTTCTACGATTTATGCTTCCCTGTAATTAAAGTAAAAAGAACGTCAAGAAGGCACGTTACTTCAAGATGGCTCTCAAAAGGTATTGCAAAAAGTGTTTGTACAAAACGTAATTTATATTTGAAGTACCGCAATGACCAGATTAAATATGTTACTTTATACAAACAGTACGCGTCCATACTGAAAAAATGTATTAAATTCTCACAAAAATATAATAACTTGAAATATATAAATGCCCTTGATAATAAATGCAAAGCTGTATGGAATGTTATTAATAAGTATACTAAAAATTCAACTAGTAATTATATAAATATGATAAGTACAAAGGAGAGTGACGTATATGACCCACAAAAAATATCAGAAATATTTAATCAGTTTTTTATAGATAATGTTTCAGGGAATCGTGTAACAGACACAAGATTGTAAACATTTTGATAATAATATAGTATCTGTAGAGAAAACCATATTTTTAAACCCACTTAGTGAGATTGAGCTGCTGAAAATTGTAAATTCACTCAAAAATTCAAAATCAGTTGGATATGATGAAATTCGGACCGATATCCTCAAAATTAGTATTACTTTTATAATCCAGCCATTGGTATTCGTAATCAATAAACTTCTAACTGAAGGGATCTTTCCTGGAAGTCTAAAGAAATCAATTGTAAGACCACTATTTAAGAAAGGTGCTAGAACGTCTCTTAATAACTATAGACCAGTAACTTTGATACCTATTTTCTCAAAAATTTTAGAAAAAGTTATGTATGAACGATTGTTAAATTTCTTAGACAGTAATAATGTTATCAAAGACGAGCAAAATGGGTTCAGGAAAAATAAAAATACCTCTTTAGCTACATTCAAACTACTCAAAACGATTACCGATTGTCTGAATGATAATATCCCTGTTTCAGTACTTTTTTTAGATATGTCTAAGGCTTTTGATTTTGTGTGTCATGAACGCCTTCTTATGAAACTTCATAAGTATGGAATTCGGGGAACATGTTATGATTGGATTAAGAACTACTTATCCCAAAGAGAACAATGTGTGGAAATCCAGAGATGCTGTCCTAAAACGAAATGTTTAGAAAAGTACAAATCTACTTTTAAGGTCAATAAATTTGGTGTACCTCAAGGTAGCATTCTGGGTCCACTATTGTTCCTCTTATATATCAATGATTTGCCTAATAATATGTCGCACGAGTGTATTTTATTTGCTGACGATACAAGTGTCATAATTAAGGGAGATATAAACAAAAATGTAAAGGATTATGAAAATAATATAAACACCGCCTTGTCCAAAGTACTAGAATGGTTAAGTTGCAATAATTTAAATGTAAATATTGAAAAAACTAAGTATCTTCAATTTGTTAGTTATAAACAAAAACGATATAAACTTAATATTCATTTTAATGACAAAGTTATAGACACAGCTACAAGTACTAAATTTCTTGGGATTACAATAGACTGCTTCTGCGATTGGAAACAACACATAAGTGAATTATGCTCCAAATTAAATAAATTTGTATTTGCCCTATATCGCATCAGTCAGATTGTATCGATAGAGGCTGCTCTTACAGCTTACAATGGCTACGTAAATTCTTGTTTAAGATACGAAATTATGATATGGGGAAATTCTGTCAATAAAGATAGGGTATTTATTTTACAAAAGAAGTGTATTCGCGCCATATTTGGTCTTAGGCAAATCGATTCATGTAGACCTTTCTTTAGACGCTATAATTTACTCACACTACCAAGTTTATATATTTTTGATATATGTCTGTTTGTGTATCAACATAATGACCTATTTGAACAAAATTGTCAAGTCTCTAAACGTAATCTTCGCTCGATGTATAAAAATAAACTTCACAAACCTCAATCTAAATTAACACTTGTTTCTAATAATACCTTCATGATGTGCATCAAAATTTATAATAAATTGCCAGATGATTTTAAAGAGTATAAATTTACTAAGTTCAAAACCGTACTGAAAAAATGGCTTAATGACAAATGTTTCTATAGTATACAAGAATATTTGCAATATAAATAAATTGTATTGTTAAACTCTTGTAACCTTTGTTCATACACAATAAAGACTTTTATACTTTTAGGTTAATTTTAAGTAAAAAATATGATGATTGCGGGTAAAAGACAGACGCGTCAAACTTATAACACCATTTTTTTGGTCGGGGGTTAAAAATTCAATTCACTTATTGGATAGAGCGAGATTTGTATTACTAACCTCTTGAGCCAGCCATGAAACCAAGTATTAGAGCTTTTTCTGGACGTGTGACACGATTCGCGTTTCTGAACATATCTTGAGCCTCCAACATTTGTTCGCGCTGCAAAAAGAAATTGAATTAGTTTAATTAAAATATACAACAGAAAACCATTTTTCACCTTTCCAGCACCAAAAGACCTCTTTTGCTTCCTAACATCTCGAAGGAAAAACGGTTTTTGCTGCTAATCCAATCTAACTTTTAATTTTCAATAATTATTTTGAAGATAATAAACATGTATATTAAAGTATTGTCTTGTTTTTCTCATCTATAACAATTTACTCGCTGGAGAGGTGAAAAGTTATATGTTTCACACGAGAGCAAATTTTTTAGTCTCGTGCCTTTAAATCACCCACTGTGCTCAGAAGTCGATTTTTTTCAGTGCATTTTTCTAGTATTTATGACTTGTTGAACAAATAACTATTGTATCATTGTGTTGAGAATCTGTAGAATAAGTTTTATATTAGTCATTGACGTAGATATAGGAAATTGTAGATGGGCAATGTGAAAGAGAAAGAGCATACTAACACGTATATTAGAACGAGATAGATAGACCAGACCATTTCACGTACACGCAGGCGGCCCTAAGTCGACCTGTCAGTCACGTAGAAAAGACAGCAACTGTTAGACTGCAGTACCATTTTTCACGCACACATGCGCAGTACTCGCACATTGGTGCACTTTTTTGGTCCCGCACTAGTCGATTCATTGACAATGTATAAACTTCAGTAATTATAAATCTATGGTCATTGGTGTATCAAAATATACAATACAGCCTTCGAATAAGCTAAAAAGAAAAATCCCATTTTTACTTTCTCGTATACATAGTACAGAGGAGGTCTTGTAATCGTCAAAAAATTCGACCTCGAGATTTTGACGGATTTACACGTTTTGGTGAGTCCCAAAATACCGTTTTTGGAATGATGTCTGTGTGTGTGTCTGTGCGTTAGCACGATAACTCGAGCATGCTTTAACTTATTGCAACCAAATTTAACATGCGTGTATGACATCAAAATATAAGGTTTCTATAAAATATAAGGTTTCTATAAAATTTTGAGCCGTCGATCACGAAAGTTAAGCAACCAAGTGCGCGGGCGGTACTCGGATGGGTGACCAAAATTTAACATTTATTTTTATTTTTATTTATTTTATTTATTTATTTACAACCAGCTATTATTGTCAACATGCATGTATGACATCAAAATATAAGGTTTCTATCAACCTTTGAGTCGTTTCCGGTATACGAGAAAGTCAAGGGGAGACCACTCCCGATTTTTCTTTTAGTAACTTTCCGAGTCTGTGATGTAATAATAATCAGAATTTAAACACGACAGATAAAATCGTTTTCTACACAATGGCGCATTGTATTGTAAATAAATGAAAATGTTTCTTATGAATCGTAAAATTCTTAGCTATGTCCTTGCACATCTACAGTTCTGAGAAAATCGGGAAAATAACCCAAATTAATTATGAATTATCCAAATAATCAATTTACAAGTGTTTACTTAGGAATTTTCACAAAAAAATTAGATGTTCATATGGACTTAAAAACCTTATGATAATTAATATAGCAAAGTATTTATTTTTTGTTATAACTACATAAATTTGGATTAGAAAAGTATGACATATATTCACTTTAGATATAAATTTTTTGACATTTTATTATTTTTAGGAACTCAATTTTTTATGTCATCAATTTCAAAATTTAATATAATTTGTAATGCTATTATTGCAGTGCCCTCACAGGGTTTAAAAAACTTTACCATTGTAAAACCACTTGAAATAGTAAATAAAATTATTATACGTATACTAACCGTAAGCGATAATCCTCTGCGCGGTAACATCGGCGTCTGTTGAGGTTGCACGTTCTGTTGTACCGGCGGCTGTACCGGTTGGACCGGTTGGGCGACCGGTTGCGCTACCGGTTGGGCTACCGGTTGAGGTTGCTGCACCGGTTGAGCCATCTGTACCTGAGGCAGATTGTACCGGTAAGGATGTATAACAACATTTTTGAGGAAAAAAAAGAAACAATAAAAACGACCTTTTTTAGTCGTGCCTATTGAAGAAAATACTTTTAAAACGTTTTAATAAGAACTTCATTTTTTCAAATAGGCAACACTTTCTTTTGACAGTTGCATATTTCGCGGCAGTTTCGTTGTCAAAGTCGACTTTTTGAGACCGAATTTGATTGTGGTTAACTTTGCATGTTTGCGGTAACTACGACAACCAATTTCTTAAATTATTTAAATTAACGACGGCGTTAATTTTAGTAAGGACATACCTGATGCGCAACAGGTTGCACTGTATGGAGAGCCGGCACTGGAACATTGGTGCGGGCACCGGTCACCACACCCTGGTTCACCTGTAGAGGAATTATTTATTATTTATTTTATTTATTTAAATAAAAAATTACAATAGTGATTTCTTAAATTAGGTGTAAACATAAACTGCAATCAAATCGCAACAGTTATTGCAACCGTAGCAAGTGGCAACAACTGATCTCTGCCTATCCCTATGGGGAAGATGGTTGGAATGTTTGGCGGGAAATCATGGCGTCTGGATGTCGATCTTTGTTTCGATAATTCAAAATTGTTTCGGAGTGGATTTTGTGCTGTGAAAGTGGTGTCATTCCGTTATAAGCATCCGTGTTGACGATCAGTTATGAGGAATCATTGAAATAATAGTTTTGTGGTTGGTCTGTTGCCATGCATTTCTTTCCAAGCACTCCCTAGATGCATTAAAATGTGTGACGCCCATAGTTTTGTGCAAACATCAAGAACTTGAGCAACAGCTGGAAAATATCAAAATGTAGTGTTTTTCCTAACCTGAGATTGGCAGAAAAGTTGTTTCCCTAATAAAGCGACTAATTGCCATTAAATAAAAGAAGAAGAAGAAGAATACCCTAGTAAACGCTGCGCCGTACGTAACACTGATCGCGACCGTCGCTTTCGTCGAAAGAGAATATATTTAATTTACAAAACAAGTTGTATCGTACCTTCTTGAAATCGAAGATTTTTTTTATGTCAAATTAAACTTTTTAAATGAATTTAAATTTTGAAATTACGGTGTAGCAATTTTTGCGTGTTTTTAAATGGAACTTAAACTAAGCATAATTTTCAATAATATTAATTACAAAAACGCTAATATTTCGAAAACGATTCGTGGGATTATAAAAATAGGTAGTTAAATTTTTGATCCCTTATAGGTAGACCGGAGCTAAGGACACACCTAAGCTAATAAAAAAAAACGGTAAAGTGCGAGTTTGACATTTTTTTATAATACGTAATTACGTATAGCTACATAACTTTTTTGAGGACTGCACAAAAAACAAAAATAATATGAAACAATAAACTGACGCCGTCGTGTAGTGGTCAGTATAGCTGCCTACACATCAAGCGGTCCGGGTTCGAATCCTGGTAGCGGCAAATATTTGTGTGACGGACACGAATATTAGTTTGCGAGTCATGGTTGTTTATATGTATATTTATTTAAAAACTGTCTGTTATCTAGTATCCGTAACACAAGTTCTTAATGATTCTTACTTTGAGCTAGATTTTTGGTGATGTGGAAAAAAAAGAAAAATTATGGAGCCCTGATACTGTGCTTTATTACCTGTCAATTCTTAAGACACTTGGCTTATTATAGTTATCGAAACTGACCCGGCATGTTTTATGAGGACTACCCTATACCATCCTATACGAGTAGGCTATTACCGCTCGCGCGGGCTCTCAGTTGGCGCACTTGTTTCCTTATACTGTGGCCTGACTTTGTGTATGTATATGTGTGTGAAACTTACCGACTTAATGTTCTGCAGTAAGACAGCCTTTCCTCCCGGTTGCAGTATTACAGCGGATGTGTTCAGCAAGTTCTGGGCTGACAACAGTAACGGCTTGCCTCCAGGCTGGCCGGTTATGAGGAGCTTTGGTTGTTGTCCTATCACTATAGGCTTGGCACCGGTACCCTGGGAACGAGAGGTCTATATTTAACAGTTGTAAAATATAACAAATTTTAATATTAACAAACTCATGTCATCAATTACCGAGGAGCATCGAACAGATGTGATGTAAAAAATAAAAAAAAATAAAAAAAATTAAATTTCAATGGAATGTGATGTTAATGTTGAGTAACCTTTGATCAGGTGGGCCAAAAATAAGGGTTGGTTATACAAAAAATCTAAGAGTTCGGGCGCCAGGCTCACCTGTTATAAATGCACGGATTCAACGGTAAAGATATTAGTCTTTTAATCATAAGGGCAGGTTTATGTTCAATAAAAAACTATGTACTCTTGTTGTGTTTATTATTTTTGTCAAATAGAGCCTTAAGGGCGTTTACAACATGCTTTTTAATACCAATTTATAAATGAACTTAAAATAATCTTACTTGCTGTTAACAATTTAGTACCTATGATTTTAAAAGTTGTTGCAACTTGTGAGAATAATAATTTTAGAAAATAAGTGAGGATTCAGATACCTGGCTGGCCATTGTGTGATAGGTGTTAAGGGCAGATGTTGTTACCTCTGTTTTGTCATCACTCACATGGGTGGCGTGGAAATTTGTCTCCCAAAATCTCACATGCAGTCAGTCAAACAATATCGTCCCAAGACGACTAAAGATTACGTGCTGAAGCCATAGCTACAGTGGTAATAAAAGTAAATGTGGAAATGTAGAAAGTAAACGTAGAAAGTATGGAAATGTGGCATATTCCTGGAACAAAATTGCGAGGTTTAACCTAAGATTCGTCACGTGTGCATCGACTCAAAAAACGAAAATTAACAAAAATATGCTTACCCAATGTTCGTGTTAATAGTGAATAAATGTAGGCTTCATGCCTTTTTATTAAAAGGGGCTCAGGGCCTAAGATCCCGGCCGCTTAAATTATCGTTTCCAAAAATGCATCTTCCTGTTTGAAGATAAGTCGTCAAGTGAAGTTTGACAGGTGACAGTTGTCAAAGACACTTTTTTTTTTAATTTTCCCATTGATAGGGAAGGCAAAGGGGATACAGCCGTACAGCCATTTGTCCGAGCCTCATGGTGAGGAGTTATGAATCATGATTCACATGTGACCTGGCAGAAAAACTCATGTGACATGCAAATCATGTTACACAGAGTTCCTACAGAGTTTTTGCTGTAGAGAGACTACAATTTTAACTCAGTCTATCGTACAATTTATTATTACTTTTAGCTAAAAGCTAAAGCGAAGCCAAAAATAAGAAGAAGAACGAATCGAACCCGCAAACTTTTGTTATCTTCGAAAACTCTTTCAATTGTCACATCGAGATGAAGTGGTCAATAAATCTCGAGATAAGTTTTTATATCATACTAGCTTCCGCCCGCGACTTCGTCCGCGTGGACATTTTACCCCCTTAGGGGTGGAATTTCCAAAAATCCTTTCTTAGTGGATGCCTACACTGTATAAGGCAGTGGTTTCCAAACTTGATTTTACTACGCCTCCCTTAAAAATATTTAATCATTTGGCGCCCCCAGGGCCCTATCGACGCTCTGGACAAAAGTCAAAAGCCCTCCCTCGCTGAAGATTTCATAAAATGTATGATAACAATTTTTTTAACGTGTCACAATTTTCGCGGCTCCCTTTAGACTAGTTCGCCTCACAGTTTGGAAAACGCTGGTATAAGGTATCTATGTGCAAAATTTCAAGTCTCTAGGTTGAGCGGTTTGGGCTCTGCGTTGATATCTCAGTCAATTAGTCAGGACTTTGAATTTTACATATATAGATACATGAGCTAGGGGTTTTTTTTTATTTCATAATATTCTAGATCTCGTGACTTTATAATCAACAGTTTTTATTTCACTTCGATACGATACGTATTTACAAAGTTGTTATAAATTTAAGTTTGGTATAAAACTATACACCTCTTCTAGTCGCTGGCGCGGGGCTAATGATCTTGTGACGTCAGTGGACTCTACAACGCCGGCCGCCCGCTCGCGTCCGCACAACATTTATACCTAAACCATACTTTATCATTTTATTTTCATTTGCTTTCTGGTTTCATTTCATTTTATAGCTGTCCCCCGACGTGGCGACGCTCAGCTTCAAAATATTTATTTATTTAAGTTTTTTTTTTAAATAAATAGCCAAAATTATTGATATTAAAATTGACAACATTACATTTTTTTTAATAGTATTTTTTTATTATATGGATGGAAAATAAACATTAAATGACTTAACATGGATTTTTTATTTTCTTGTTTCAATTCAAAATTTTAAAACTTACTCATTCTAAATCGACGTACCTACGTGCAGCTGTAGGATTATTGTGGTTTATAATGGGTTAAGGATAACTATCAAATCCGCCGTTACCTTCGAGGTCAGTTCCATTTAAATCTGTACAGCCTCGTGTGTAATGAGCACCTTAGCTCACTTGTATCATAAAGTAGGTACTATTAAAACCCTGCATCAGCAACGACCCTGTTTGTTGGTAGAAAGTCCTTACCTGCACCAGTATGGGGCTGGCCAGCGGGGGCGGCGTCTCCTCCGTGACGACGGGCTGGGGCTCCGCTGCCGGCTCGGGCGCCACTTCCGAGCCTGCTACGGGCACAACCGGCTCTGTGGTACTAGCCTCCGTGGGTACTGGAACAAATGTGAAAGTATTATTACTTTCTCGTATACGTAGTATAGAGGAAGTCTTGTAATCGTCAAAAAATTCGACCTCGAGATTTTGACGGATTTACACGTTTTGGACCTTTCTGAGTCCAAAAAAACCGTTTTTGTAATTATGTCTGTGTGTGTGTCTGTGCGTTAGCACGATAACTCGAGCATGATTTAACCTATTGCAACCAAATTTAACATGCGTGTATGACGTCAAAATATAAGGTTTCTATCAACTTTTGAGCCGTCGATTACGAAAGTTAAGCAACCAAGTGCGAGGTCGGTACTCGGATGGGTGACCAAAATTTAACATGCATTTTAGACATCAAAATATAAGGTTTCTATCAACCTTTGAGTCGTTTCCGGTATACGAGAAAGTCAAGGGGAGACTACTCCCGATTTTTATTGGAGTAGGGTTCGCCCGAGGTTTCACTCGCGTTAATTTCGGTTATCGCGCCAAAAAGTATCCTATGTATTGTTTTAAACGAACGTCGTCACTTACATTTAAATGAAAGAAAACGGGATTTCAACGACGTGCCTCTGTTTTTTGGTTAATCCAATATTTCGGCGCAGTTACATATGCGCCAATGCGCCATGATCACGTATGAAGTTGAACACGAATGAGTTCATCCGTGATCATGGCGCATGTCGTCACCATCATCAGAAGCCTTTATAGTTCGACCCACTGAAGGGACCACAGAACAAATAAAAGTGGTTAGAAGTCGTAAGTGGGCGGGGCGCCCGCGCTGCTGGTTATGAGTAAACACTCATATTCGATCCTTTTCGAAGAGGAAAAATATTTAACAAATAAATCTAAAACACCGTCTTGTGCTATTTTAACTGGCAGGAAGCAAAGTAAGACTCATAATCTTACTAATGGAGACATTTCTTTTCACCGGTAAGTACAAATATACTGTTAAATTGAAAAAATATTACGTCGCGTGTGGCGACACTGGCTCTGGTATCAACTTCGCTTGATACGACTTCTAGTCTTTTTTATCCGTTCTGTGGATGGGACCCAAGGCCTCTCCTTGTCATCTAAGGTGGTTTATTCAGTAGTCCACCACGCATTGGTGGACAGAGTATAGGGTGATCAATACCCCTTTGCTGGTCCATTAGTCGACGCGACTAAACTGACGCGAACATCTGATAGTGTGCGGGGCCTAGTACAAAATGTATGGCAAACTAGCCTTCCGCCATTTCTAACAGAAACATCTTACGTCCGGCGTCCAGAGTGCATCAGACACGGACGATCGGTTAGAACTTTTCTAACAGTGTGCGGGATCTAATATAAAATGTATGCACCGAATACCTTGCGTCGACCGTCAGAATTGTTCTGCTGGAAATTTCTTATAATGTGAAAGAATAATAGACAATTGTATGCGTTAGAACAAGCAGTTGATAAAGTCAAAGTCAAAATTTCTTTATTAATTTAGGTACAATTTGTACACTTATGAAAGTCAATTTTGGTGCCATCAGTTCGAGAGTCTACTTGAAGAGGATATTGGATTTACACAGCATATTATACATACCAGCAGGTTGCTCGTCTAATTTCGGTCCCTTGAAGTCGGGAGGCGGTGAAGGAGGCGCCGCTGGAGGTGGTTTCTTTGCCCCTTCTTCCATTTCTACGAACACCAGAAATTATATATTTAATATTCAAAAATTAATATTTGGCTAGGCAGCGAGAGAAGTCAGGCTAGTGAATGGAAATGGCAGTATATCATGAGGCCTCCTTAAACCTACACCTGGGTAATAAGTCCCAGGCACTGCTTCTGGCTTCTCTCTCTGCAACTATGTAACGGTAATAGGTTATTACACCATTTTTTGAAAACTGTTTTAAATCAATCCTGAGATCGTAACTAACCAGTAGAATTTTTATTTTAATTTTATAAAACCAAAAATGCCTTAAAAACTTAGTTTTATTTTCGTTTTTGAATTTTCGCGCGGACACGGAAGAGATCCCGATTCTAAGAAAAAATAAGACATGTTCGAAAAACCAGGTTTTGAAATTATCGCGATAATTATCCGATAGTTATCAAACAGATATAAGCCCTATTTCGTGGCATCTATTCTATGTTTTTGTACACAACTCAAGTTACGCTAAGAATTAAAAAAACAACTTCAATTTCATTGTATCGGCCACACACAAAACAAATAAATGAAGAAAATAATAAGTGACAGTTCAGATACGAAAACCCAACGACGCGGGGGAATCCCCGCTATTGACGTTAAGTGCCGCGTTCGGATACACGCAGTCGTTGAATGCGACAATTAACAAGTGGCAAAGAATTTCGATTATACTTATCAGGATAATTATCAACCTATATTTAATAGAAAAAAAAACTTAAGAATAACAGGATTTAAGCACCTATCAGTTGTCTACAACTGTTTGCCTGATAATTTGTAATAATAATAATAATAATATTTATTTATCCAAACTGCCTAAACCCCATTTTTTTTTTTGACGGTGGAAAATCCACTTGCGGACCATACCGCACACTGGCTAGGTGAACGGCGTGTGCGGGACTCACTGGCGCGGAAAAGCGCCGGTCCTACTCCGCTAAAACCCACCGGTACCCTCCTAAGCCCTTGTGGGGGCGTTTTGGGATCGGCGCACCAGTGAGCGCCATTACACCAAAACGAGAATAACTGCCCAAACCCTGCGATAAACCGACTTACGTAATAAATGAATGGGTGCTAGAGCAAGTGTGTTGAGAAAGAACATGGCAGGAGACTCACCGAGTTTTCTCCTCTTCTTGATCTGTGCGTGTGTTGCGGGCTGCTCGGCGATATCTAGCAGCTTGATGCCGGCGCGGGGCGGAGGCCGGGCCAGCGCGCCCGCGGGCCGGGGGCCGGCGGGCGCACGCCCCGCCCAACGGGACGGCAGGCCTTTTAGCGGGGCTGCGGCCAACGATACGATGTGAGGAGTTGGCGAACAAATACAGACTTGTCCGATGAACGTTTTTTTTAACAGGACAAATCCATTACTGTATAATAATAATAATATATTTCTACGCTCACACCAATTATCTAGCCCAGTGGTTCCCAATTACTTTTTCCTGCGTACCACTTTAAGAAAGACCTGAAATTCACGTACCTCTTGTAGCAGGGATGATAACAAAATTTTTATCGGGTTTTTGACGTTTATTAGTGTCTAAGTAAATACAGTTTAAATGATGGTGAAAACTCCACATAGTGCGATGGCGAGCGCTCGGTGCATATTTACATTGATCAAATAAAAATATTTTTTATTTAATAGAAAAGCGTGGGGTGCTCAATAACATTAGTTCTTGAAAATATTCGATCGGTCCAATTACATTGAGCACCCCACGCTTTTCTCTGGATGTCATTGGTCTTAGATAAGTCTATAAAGTTTAAGAGCCCTTTCACACGAGCGATTTTAATTTGCCATTCCTCGGCGGAGCGAGATCGCAGCGAGTAAGCGGCAAACTCGCGCTTGGTATTCGGTACCGTCGATAACGGCTTTCGTCATTTCGAAATGGACTCAGACTATTGCACATATATTTACGTGTAATCTAAGGAACGCTGAGCAGAAGACTACAAAACGGTGTCAGAATGAGGGTAGATTGCTACTAACAAATAATTGTGCGAAGTCTGCAGGTACTCGCCGCCAGCACGCGGCGTTATCGCGGCGGTTAATAACTCGCGGCTTTATCGTTGCGTGCACGCCGCGACCCGCCGCGTGCTCGCTGCGATCTCGCTCCGCCAAGGAATCGCGTCTACGCTGCGCTAACGTTCATCGAACGCCGACATTGAACAAAAGCTAATGTGAAGAAGCACTAAGAAGTTGATTTTGTATATGGAAGAGTCAGAATTGATTGTAAATCTTTTGGAAATGCACAGATGTTTACTTTGAGAGATGTAAAAAACAATTTAACAAAATCTGTTTGTGTCGACAAGTCCGGGATTGTTCGTTAGTTCTTCTTATACATTTCCACACTCACAGAGATTCTCTAGATAACTACCTAAACGACAATAGGGAGTGTGACGCAGAACTTGGTGCAGAGGGCACTAGTAGCTAGTGGGCTGAGCGCTAGCCCTACTAATATTATAAACGAGAAAGTTTGTATGGATGTATGCGAGTTACTCTTTCAACTAAAACTACTGAATGGATTTTAATGAAATTTCATAATAATATAGCGCATACATCAGAATAACAATAGGCTAAAATTTATACTAATCATGCGCATTAGAAGTCGCAGGCAGAAGCTAGTCTATTATCGTTTAGTCGAGACACTAGATACTTAATTAAAAATAATAAGAACTCAACGTACTTGTATCAGTCATTTTCCTTGGCATGCCGCGGCTTCTCACTGGCACTGTTGGAGCTTGAGCCTTCTTCTGGTTAGCCTGAGCCTCCGTAGCCTTAGCCAGGAGCTCGCTACGCAGGGCCACAGATTTGGGCTTGCGTTTTAAAGTGAAATGTTTAACAGCATTCGGTTGTTGGCCAACCTGAAAACAATACAAAGAAGACATTTAGGACCAGCATAGCGGACAAGCAGATTTGGAAATCTACAATTGGAGTTCGAAACCTAGGTCCGACAGAATTTGAAGTAGGGGTATAGCAATATCTTAGTGAATGCGCCTTATAAGGGCTTAATTCAAGGTAGAATGGTTGATTGTACAGACAACAGCACGTTGGGTTACCACAAACTGTCAAATTTTCCCAATTGATTATGTACTGTGACGACCGCCGGGATCGTCTAGGGCGTAGCTCAACAAATGAAATACTTCGATACTTTTAGACTTATATTCTTTTATAGTGAATCTCAAATAAATACAATGGTACAGCGCGGCGGTCGTGCATCTAATGTATCCGTCAACTCCTATTCTCTGACGTCACCCCGCGGATCGCGTTCGCAAATCAAATATCTGCGATTTATTCATTATAAATCGGCAAACAACGTGCCAGTGGCGAAGGAGTATCGACTCCGCCACATTCACCCCGTACAACTAAAATTTATTTATTCGACAAGTCGAATGAATAAATTTTCCTACCTAACTAACGACACGACCTTCTACACATTCTACTACCTAAAACTACCCTACCTGACGAAGGGCATCGTTTACAATTCATGACGGTCTTTAAGATAGACTGGCTCCTACCACCTTATCCATCCATCATGGGATAATGGTGGGAAAAACCCCATGCAAGCAAAAACCTCCGAAAAAGCTTGCGAACGCCATGTAAGACTCTAACCGAGAAGTAACAATATTCAATAAAAGTAAATTTTGAAAATAAAAATTAATACGTTATGTTCCACAAATAAGACCAAATCTATGATCGGTACAAGAGGTCACTGTCAGTTTATAGCTCCACGATCTTTAAATCAAACCCCCAAAAACGAATACAATACTCGTATAAACAACTTAATCTCAAAATAAAACTTGACACGAGTCCCCAAAATACGAGTTGTCAAACAGTGACTCTCCCTTCCCGACACGTGAGGTGACAGACCTTAGGAATGGAGACATAAGAAAGTCTCTTTCACCGTACAATTACAAGAACCATTTCAAAACATTCCAAATCCGATACACGTCCACAATAATAAATTATTATGTTCGAATATGTAATTGGATCGTAATAAAATAATTTCTTATTAATTTGCAGGGAGAACATGAATGAGTGAGCCCCGCAAAATATTAAATAGTCAATCGCATTCAATGAAATATAGGACAACATCCGTGTTGCGCAAAAAAAAAATTAGTAAGACAAAAAACAACAATCACTCATTCATAAAGAGACCGAAATAGACTCGTAAGTATACCAGTCAAACAACCCAATCCGACATCCATCGTTTCCCATAGGAACTAACGGATTTTAGCATACGTTACTAGCCCACGGCACGATGACGGCCTAGCTCCTATCTCCCCGACAATTTGTTGACCTAGCTAATCGTTTTTCTCTCTTGTGGACGTATATCTGGTTCTCTCCAAGAAAATGATAGGCAGGTCTGGTCATCTCACCGCAACATGACCGCTTACAAACAGCAACTCAGGAATCATGTAACAATTTAAAATGCATCAGTAAACCATACAAATTAATAACTATACAACTTACTTCTATCCTCTATAATCATATTCATCATCACGTGCATTTAAGTTCAATAGGGCAAAAAAAAAAAACTTATCAACGATTATAAATGCTACGAAAAATTCTAAACAAAGAAATATCTCATCTAACCTATATATAATCCTAATTTATTTACATGAGCTCGAGTACGTTCTTTTTCCACTCTCGTCATACTTGTGAGACCTGGAAACTTAATCAGCCCCGGTCATACCCTAATAGCTTAGACCTTACTTTCCTATAGTACAATCGCTTTTGTTTTGGGTTAGTCCTACACAAATAATTACTAGTAAAATAAAGAAAAGAAACAACATTCTTTGAGGCATACTTCAAACCCTCGTAATAATTTTTATGCTTTTTTACAATTTGTTCCTTACCGACTTTAAGTCGTCGCCGGAACATCAAACAAGGGGCACTGTGAACTAAAAGATCGCATTTATCGACACTATCCTTATTATATGCGCCTTGCGATTTTATTGTCAAATCCTTAAAAAAATTCAACACATTATTGCCCTGCATATATGATGCATATTTCCTATCATTAATCATTTGGTCACGAAAACGTAAGTCTTCATCTTTCGACGAACACTTTGTTGCCGACTGTACGCCATCGATGGAACTAACTGTAGTCAAAATGTCTGAATTCGAAATAAAATCGCAAAACATATTTTTCGCGCGTATTTGACTATTAACAAAATCTATTATTACGCCCTTAGAAACAAGAAAATCCTGACCTAATATCATGTCGTACTTAATACTATCTAGAATGCAAAAATCATATACAAAAACAACATTTTCAATTAAAATATTCAAATTAACTTTTCCTAAAACATTCAGACCCGTGCCATTGATTGCGTTCAACTGCATACTGCACGAATCGAACTGTTGCACGAATTTATTAGCTAACGACTTCGAAATTACTGAGACTGCAGCACCTGTATCTATAAGGGCAAGAAAACGATTATTGCGACACATAACATTGATAACAGGAACGGACACACCTTTTTTAACGTCCATTTGTGGTGACGGCATGACGGCATTCAGATCGCCCACGGCCAGTGCTGGCGGACACTGCAGCTGACGCTCGTTCGCTGCTAGCATTTGCGTCCGGGGTTGACGCTCTTGAGGTGCTTCTGCTTGATTGCTTCTCATTCTAAAATCATAAGGGCACTGGGAGTAATTCGTACGGGAAACAGGTTTATGAATAGGATGATTGGTAGGAACGATGTGCTGCTGCTGTGGTGCTTGGCAACCGTGATCCCCTGCTTCAGCCTTCCTCACAGATGGAGACACGGGCATAACGCTTTTCACCATCACGGGAAGATTCATTGCTTCACAATTTTTCTCGTTTCCAAACAATTCCTTGATTTGCTTGACAGCCTCCTTCAATTGTTTTCTGCTTACGTACACTTGACATGCCAATTTATCTTTCAAAAAATTATTACAATTTTTCAAATAATGCATGACAAAACATTTCTCATCTATGATCGGCCCCGCTTTCGTAGCCAAATCTTCCAAAGAATAAAAAAACGTCAAGGGATCCTCCTTGAAACTCTGCTTGCGCTCGAAAAAAGCAGCTATCGGACTTATAGTGGGCGCAAATTCCTCTTCCATCTTTATTTGCAGATCGGCAAACGTATGCGCGCCCACAAAAACACACTTATAAAACGCTAGGGCCGGACCCTCTAGGTATGCCCCCAATACAACCTTTTTAGCATCGTCGTCATACCTATTGACGGCGGAGATTATCTCAAATTGTCGAAAAAATTCAAAAACATCACCAGATAGTCCAGAGTAGCGCTCCATTTTTCTTTTCGCGAATCTTCTTAATCAATTTTCTTCAGAAAAATCCGCATAGTTCGCCCTCCACTATGAGCCAACGGCGCCTCCACCATGTGACGACCGCCGGGATCGTCTAGGGCGTAGCTCAACAAATGAAATACTTCGATACTTTTAGACTTATATTCTTTTATAGTGAATCTCAAATAAATACAATGGTACAGCGCGGCGGTCGTGCATCTAATGTATCCGTCAACTCCTATTCTCTGACGTCACCCCGCGGATCGCGTTCGCAAATCAAATATCTGCGATTTATTCATTATAAATCGGCAAACAACGTGCCAGTGGCGAAGGAGTATCGACTCCGCCACAGTACTTTATATTGAAAGGCCTTAGGTTGAAAATCGTCTGGAGAAATTTGACAGTTTTGTATAGCCCGACGTGCTGTTGACTGTACCTTGAATTAAGCACTGAATGTCCGAAAATTTGTTGTTTTAGTGACGTTTGATTGTGATGTATAGAATTTTCATTCCGATGTGACAGCTAAATTCGAGGTGAGATGCAAAGTGAGTTCTTTATAGAATATAACGGATAGTTCAGCTGCATTTGTGAGATAAACATAGTGTAACTCTGAAATAAATTATAGTAAGAACTGTTTCAACAACTCACCACAGAAACTAAAGCATTCTTATTCAAATATAGGCACTCAAGAGGTAATAGTCCAAGGTCTGAATGTTTGGCCAGGGCCCTCCTCAGCTCCCCTATCATGTCGCTGAAGATGGGCCTGGTCTCATCAAACTCTGCTATCTCAGTATTGAGTGTGCCCTGGGACGGGAATGTCTTGAGCACCTCAGCCAGCATGGCCACCCATAGATCGGAGTCCACAGCAGCCACTTCGATAATCTCCTCCAATTCATTTCTCCACTGAAAAGTTTTATTAAAACAAATCATAAAAAAGGTAACTAAATAAAACATAAATCAAACTAAAATCTGACATTAAAATATGGTATTGTATTTTTTAAAAGAAAAACTAATATAATAGGGGATTTAATGTAATGAAATCCCGAACAAATATGTCTGTTTACTATTGTATGTTGAAAATATTAGGTACGGTTAATACAGATTACTTTTGCTAACTCATAAGCCTTCGAAAAAAAGTATTTAGTTTCTGTTGGTTAAATAAGGAAGTAAAACAATTATGAAATAAATTGTAATTTAATAGAATTTTAGGACAGAAAAATAATTGTCTTATTGATATTCAAAGTTCTTTGTAACATTACCCAAAAATAGCTCGATTATAATTAATACTAGGGATATGTATACTTCAGAACTGTTAATAATTCATCCTCATATTTATAAAGGAATTTATTCTCCACCTTAGTTAACATTTAATTACTAATGAATTCAATAGTCAACAATCATATTCCAATCTTTTATACTTTTTATCTGTTTAGTTAATTATCTATTTAACACACTCAGCACCAGTATATATCTTATAATAGACCCTTAGGATGTCTATTCACAAGACAGTCTCCTTTTTAATACAACATCTTCTCACCGTTTGGTTCGCAAATATAACACCCACCCATATTTTCATTGAGGATTTCGAGCTGATCAGGGACAACTTTCAATAAATTAAGATTGAGAATCTAGGTTGTAATTAAATGTAGGTAAATATTATAGAATAAACTATTATATAAGTACAAATTTTCTTTAGTGTTTTTTATTATTAAAGAAACCAATGTAAAAATATGAAGATTGATATTATTTATAAATAAGTATTTGTAACTAGCAATACATAAAAAAGGGAATTTACCTACAAGACCAATACAACAACCATCTAAATATTGGCTTATCTATAGATAATCACTAGTTGATAGGAAATAAATTACAAACTAAATTCTATATGAGTAGTGATCCAGACATAACCCAATTATGAGACCATATTTACTAGAAATTTATAGGTTATACTGTAGTACATGCATGCAATTCAAACGAATATACGAACGATATCATAGCATAGTAGCTAGTATGCTATTTATGATACAATAAGGATGCTTTGCCTGCATGAAAATAAATAGAAAAATGCGAGGGAAATGCAACACTTAATGTTGATCGCATTAATTTAACAACCTAATAAAACCCTTGTAGTGCAAACCTTCTATACTAATCCTAGGTCCTAAATGATAACAACAGAAATAGTTATCTGTTTCTATAAATAATAGTAAATCAAAGAAATAATAATCATGTAAATTACAAGACGACAACAAATAAAACTATGGCATGTATATCTTATTTGTTTTTCTCTTTCTAACCTGCAAGAAATTGAAGTAGCGTGAAAGAGACAATACAAACAAAACAGTTACGCAAACCATAGAACATCAGAGAGAAAAGTTACCTCTTCAACATTTCTGCGCGGGATATGAAAGAAACTTAACAATAATTTTAGTTTCACTTGTGTTTGTAAATCTGGAAAACAATCCTTGATATTCTTCAAAACTTCAGCGTTTAATTGTGTACAAATTGAGCCACTTGTCCAAGAATCGTTCGATGTTCCGAGTTTATTGTGGAGCCACAAAGATGTGTCACTATCCCGAACGTTCGCCATCTTGTAACTGAGAAAGTGACGTATACGCCATGTGCGTTTTTAAAATTACTATTTGACGAAGGCAATACGGTCTTACTCAACAATAGATTATTTTTATATACGATTTTTTTAATTTTAATTAGAGTTTTAGAAAGTATTATTAATTAATAGCAAATACTTGCTGAAACTCTAATAAAAATAATTGTGGGTAATTTTTTATTGAAATAAAGTTTATGTGTTAGAAATATGTTGGTTGATAAGTAGGTATGTTGTAGTAATTTCACCTATTCGCAACTTTTCTTAACAAATGTTAGTGATGATCACCGAGTAAATGGTAACTTCAAATATCACAATAGGATATGTAATTCACTCGGTGATTATCACTTTCATCTCAGTCACCCTATCTATGCCAATGACTTAGGACTTAGGAGTATTCGCCCTATGCCCATATTTATTATATTATTATTACGTAAGTATAGTATTCTTTGTCTTCCATAAGAAAAGATAAACTTTGAAATAACGGGTTTCTGACAAACAAGGAGCTTATATTACCTGACAAATTATATTTAAAAAGTAGAGAACATTATCCACGCCCGCACCCCTTTATTTCGATGTTTGGAAAAACACGCGCAGGTGACACGGCTTAAGTGTTTATGACTCTTTTTTTGTTGTTTTTTTAGTTTCTGTCTCCTGCGAGTGATTTTTCGAAACAATGAAACAAAGGGGCGTGAAAAAACAAAAACATTGAGTATCTATTGTGTCGCCGCTATTTTGTAAAATTTCGCGCATGTGTAAGTTACTTCCGGACTTTCCGTCGCGAATTTTCCGGGTGTAAAAAAATAATTATAAAAATTTTGTAATAAAACTATAAATATGAGGTTTTGTCACTAAAATCGTTATAAAATAAGCTAACAGAATATAATATAATTAGCACAGTTATATTTTCAAATAATAATAATAATAATATCATTATTTTCACCATCGGAAAACTGTGGAGGGGGGGGGGGATCGACATTCAGGAGGCCGGCCGAAACACAGGCGTTTTTGACAGCGACCTCTAGGAGGCCGCCCGACCAAGGAGCTTATATTACTCCTTGCCGCCCGACACACAAGGGGGTATGCGTACACACATGACAACAATGTTTTTTTATAACATAAATGGAAAATATTCACCGCGTGGGTAGAGAGGGGAAGGGTTTTCCGCTCTTTGTGGGTGACGCACACCATTTTCTGGGGTAGTGGTAATAAAATCAAAGAAGCAGAGTACAATACTGAGATATACAAAACCAATGTTTTTGACGTGACAACGTCTTATAATTCGATAGAGCCGGCTGCACGCACGAAAAAACATGACACATGCGGCGTTACCTCGCTCTGAGGCGTTCCATGTAAGGCCGGCAAAACAAATGAAATTAAATTTTTCTTTTGAAAAATGCTACCATTCCATCAGTATTTTCTTAAGACGTTGTCACGTTCAACTATCGTCAGTAAACCGACTTTACAGACAATCAATTTTTTTTGTTTCATGTTTTCTGTGTAATGTTTCGAAAAAACACGCGCAGGAGACACGACTTTAGACAACTTTTTTTTAAGCAGAAACAAGAAATTTATAGGAAAAACCAAGGAAAAACTGGAAGTCCCACTGGCAATAAAAAGTAAAGTAAAATTTATCCTTGAAACCTATTTGTCCCTTTCTAACCTCTTGTTGTATTTTTTGTCTTCAATTTTCGTTTGAGTTGTGGCTTCCAATTTTACCTATAGATTTCTTTTCATTTCTTCTATTTGTCTCTTTCTAACCACTAGAGCACACGTATTATACGGTATAATACGTCATACGTACGACCGTCATCATAATACTTGTGCTAGAAAGAGACATGTAGGAAAAAAAACATTCAAAGGTTACTTGGACTCAAAAAAGTTGTTTTCACTTTTTATTGATAGTGTGGCTTCCAGATTTACGTGCTTGACCAACTTGCACGTGACCTACGTACGGACGTCATCATCTTATATTTGTGGCGAAAGTTAGAAAGAGACCGGTAGGAAACGGAAACATTCAAAGGTTACTTGGGGTCAAAAATGTTGTCGTCACTTTTTATTGATAGTGTGACTTCCAATTTTACCTATAAAGATGAAAACTGACGACATGGCTGTATAGGTTCGATCCCTTGCCGTCCCGTTATAGGGAAAATGGAAAATTATACAAAAACACGCGACGCGCTTTATTTGAATTTTACTACGCTACACCATTGATCAAACAATAGTAAGAATAAAGCAAGACCCATTTATTATTTGTCGACAAAAACACCAGAAAACATGTCTACATCATCAGAGACTTGTGATTTTCCACCTAATCTATACGAAGAAGTTTTAAATGACGATACGACTTGCGATTTATCTTCTAAAGACTTGATTGTTGTTCCTGAAATTAATAACAAATTGTTATGTGTAAGTTTATTTAATTAAACATTTTTCTTTGGAAACCTATTAAATATTTTATAGTATAGAAGTATAATTCTATACTAATATTATATATTTTTTAGTATTTATATTAAAAACAATATAATAGTTTTATACTTAATTCGAATGAAACAAAAAACCACACTGAATAAATTACCTATCCTATTACAAATCTACCTGATATAAGTATAGGTATAACAATTTATTCAATAAATTGAAATTGTCGTGGGGACTACCTATTCGTGAAATTTCATGATTAGGTCTATAGGTTTATGAAAGGAATGGGTACCTAGGTATGTAAATTTTTTACGATAGATAACTCAGAACTATATAAATCTGGAAATAAAATTAATTATTTGAGAAATATCAACAAATTGTCTGTTAATTACTATAGGTAGTTCGTTTATTTAACTCGATTTTCCTCAGTGCGTTAAACTTTGTGGCAGCCGGGTCGTAAAAATCTACCTATTTAATGCCAAAACCATGGGAATGTCGATAAATACTTACATACAGTACCGCGCCAACCGCAAGTTCTTCATCTGGTCAGCCGAGAGAAGACCGCTGGTGGACATAGGCCTCCCTCAAGGATATCCAAACCAAGGCCCTGCGCTGACCGCGTCCAGCGGCTTCCTGCGACCTTTACCGGATCGATCCACTTTGTGAGCGGCCTAACAACGCTGCGTTTCCCGGTACGCGGCCGCTACTCTAGGACCTTTCTGTCCCAACGGCCATCAGCCCTCCTCGCAATGTAGAAGCTCTTACTTGACATAAATTACAAACCTTTTTTCAGGTATTATACCTTCAAAATAATAAAATTAACAAATTGCCCGAAGACTTCTTTACGTGTCTTCCTAACCTAATGTGGCTGGATTTACGAGACAACGAATTGACTGAGATACCTCAGTCCATACACAACCACCAGGCGCTCACTCACCTATTGCTACAGAATAACCAATTGAAAACACTTCCGAACGAATTGGGGACCGTTAGTTTAAAAGTTTTACAGTTGACCGGAAATCCGTTAATTTACCCGCCAAAAGACGTACTCAACTTAGGGGTTAAGAAGATATTAGACTTTCTACATGATAAGTTAATGGATAATATGTTCTCTCAATCTCAATCAGACGTGTCTGAGAATGCTAGCGGTATAGAAAACTACACAGATATTCTGCAGCAAGTAGTGAGTTACAACTCGGTGTTAGACGACGAAAAGCTGAAGAAATCCAAGACTTTAACAGTGCAATTCAGTGGCAAAGATCTGGGCGAATCTGACGACGATTACTACGGGAAAATCAAAGGGAAATGCCCAAAGTTAGCCAAGAGTCGCTTCCAAATACCAACTTATTCGCAGAGCTCTAAATATGTGGAAGAACCGGAGGCCGACAGCAGGGAGGAGATGAATCGAAAGATAAAACAGAGCTATTTGAAGGATTTGGCGATTAAAAAACACAAGGACTTAGTGGCGACACGCGATAAGATTTTGCAAGGGAGAAAGTAAGTACATACCTATAATTATGCTTGATTGCCAACCCCAGACCTCAATAAAATATATTGGGACTGGGATACGAAGAAGAAATCTCAGTGCGGAATTTCAGTCTAAAGTTAGGGAGAATGTAAGATATACAGAGCCAGTTTTTCAAGTGGGCCTTCAGAGCCAAATCCTAAACTATAAGGAATATCGAAAAATGCTCAAAGGAGTCGCGATTTTGATGAAAACAAATACTGCACCTTTGGATTTGGAAAAACACAGCATGTAATTAATTATTACACCATTCGATAGTGTTGTTAATAAGGATCGATTTCTGGAAAATAATGATATACGGGAAACGGAATGGAAAATGTTAAATTGTGATTAAATATTTCTTGTTCCATCTTGGTTGAAGCATAATCATTATTTTTTTCAAAAATCTAATGATGCAGTTTTTGTTTTCATCAAAATCGGGCTCGCGATTCCTTTGAGCATTTTTCGATATTCCTTATAGTTTTGGATTTGGCCCTGAAGATCCACTTGGAAAATTCACCCTGTATATAGATATGGATATAGCGTCTTCTATTTATATAAAAAACATTAGCTTACCTGCCACGTGCTGACGATGCCTAGTTATCTAATTTGCTACAAAAAAAGAGGGCTGCTTATTAATACAAAAAAAAAGTTAAAAAATAATGAACCTGACTATGGAAAAAAGAAATAAACCCACGCTGAAATTGGTTAAAATCGGGGTTTGTCGGGTATAAAATTCCTCTAAAAGTCCCTAAATTTGTGCCGTCTTTCGTCGACCGTGTGGCCTAATGGATAAGGCGTCGGACTTCGGATCCGAAGATTGCAGGTTCGAGTCCTGTCACGGTCGGAAATATTTTTTGGTTGTTCCTTTTTTACTGCGTATATTGATTTTATTTTGATGTTTTAATATTGAGTTTATAGTAATAACTTCATTGGCATTCTTTAAAAAAGGTTTGTGCAGAATTACTGCTTTTAAAGATTTGTTTATTTTCTCTTTCAAATGATATAATATTATTTTAAATAAAAAAAAATATCTATTTATTTCACAGTACATAAATATTTTTATTTTAACTCGCGTGTAGGTAATTAGATTTTACATTTTGGTAATATTGCCCGACGTTTCGTAACACTTTGCAGCGTTCGTGGTCACGGGAAGACTAAAGATGTACTGAAATATTGAATTCTACCGTCACTTTAATTTTGAGTGTTCCGATTTACGCAAACGGAACTCACGGTGTCATTTGATCTTCCTGTGTGGTGGTTTCCTTGAGTTTTAATAATTTTAATTACTGCATGGGTAGATTTAACTATTTCATCGAATAGGACAACCACACCTTTGGTCTCCCTGTGACCACGAACGCTGCAAATTGTTACGAAACGTCGGGCAATAATAAGAAAATGTGAAACCTATTACACGCGAGTTCGAGTTTCGACGCCGTCTTGGTGTAGTGGTCAGTATAGCTGCCTACACATCAAGCGGTCCGGGTTCGAGTCCTGGTAGCAGCAAATGTTTGTGTGACGAACACGAATATTTGTTGACGAGTCATGGTTGTTTATATTTATTTATGTTTGTTTATAAAAATATCTAAAAAAATAATATTATGTATATAAAAAATTTATTGTCCGTTATCTAGTAGGTATCCATAGCATAAATTCCTTAATTTGGGCTAGATAATTTGTGTGAGCGTAGAGATATTACTTACCTACATTGTTTAGCGCTCGTGCAAATCTGAGCATTATTTGACATTTTAATATGTTTTACTGACCAATTATTTAACTATTATTTTGCTAATATCTACCTCTTCCAGAAACTTCGAACTCCTAAGAAACTGGCGAAAAAACTACTGTTACAAGCAACAATTCGCAAATGGCTCCTACAAAATGGATTCCGCCCATTTCCCCTACGACACTACTCAAGAGTACATGACATTCTTAACTAGGGAAGATCTGGAGAAGGACCTCCCTGATAAGTATAGGAAGAAGTTGATGAGGAAGTGTAAGCCTACAGTGCCGAGGAAGAATAATAACGATGTCCATTTGGCATTGAAGATAAAACAGCTGTTCGAGAATTTAGAAGCCATTGATTTGAATAAGGAGGGTTTGACGCCTCGGACCGAGAAGAAATTGCTGTTGGGCGAGATACAGAAGGTAATACCAATACTATATTATACTGTTCTTTTTCCAACCCAGCTGTTTAGATTAAAGCAAAAGGAAAATACGGAATCCTCCTTATCGCATCTTTCAAAAAACTGGCCTCGTCAACTACTTTAAGTCCGTAGCCGGGACCAGCTTAACGTGCCTTCCGAAGCACGGAGGCACTTTACACAAAACCTAAACCTAAGAATATCTTCATAGCTGTGTGCAGGTTCCTCATGATGTTTTCTTCCACCGTAAAATCGACGATTAAACGTATATATGAACTCAAAATTTGAAAACGCATTGGTACGTGTCGGGGTCCGAACCGGTGCCTCCCGGGTGAGTGACAACACCCTTAAGCACTACGCCACCGACGACGAGCCAAGGGGTATTGATCACCTTATACGCCGTCCACCAATCCGCGTTGGGCAAGCGTGGTGGACTAGCCTAAACCTCCTTCGATGATAAGGAGGCTTGCGTCCCAGCAGTGGGTCGTATATTAAAAAGGCCGTTACGATGATGCTAGTTTGTAATAAGTACTCGATTAGATGTGTGGCATTATCTAGTAGGTAAGAATCTTTTATTATAATTATTATTGTACTAATATGCTTATTATTTTTCAGATTACAGAAATAAAAAGAAAGCTCTCAGAGTTGTCGTCGACAAATGGCAGATCAGTCATTGTGGATTAAAGTTTTACATCTATAGATTTATATACCTATTTATTGAAAAATTAAGTTATTATTATATTTATGTTGTATTAAAGTTATGACTTTTACTTGTGAAATAAAGTCTTGAATTGTTTCATAAAGTTTCATAAGCAAATAATGTTATTTCATTTGTCAGATTGGCGTTGCAATATTTTCCTCATTGCCTTTGTCTGTGACAGTTTATCCATCTTTTCTTCGGTATCCCTCTATAGAATAGAGGAGAGGGGGCAAGATTGGTTTAAAACTATCTAATTACCTATTGTAAAATGAAGTTTATTTTCTGGTAATTAACTGTAAAATGGACAAAAAAATTATGCCGACTAACCCGTATCCTCAGGTTTGACATATTACTTAGTTGAGATAAATTCTGAAATCCTACATATCACACGAAATAGAAATAATAAAAAGGGGTTTACATAGATGCAAACTGGGTACAACAAATAAAATTCAGGTTATTTATTATAAATAATTTATTACGTTTCGTAGTTCGATTACCGGCACCGTAATATTAACAAAATATCAGATTAGATACAGAACTTATTATAAAATTGTATTGATTACAAAATTATATAAATACATCAATCGCACATCAAGCGTAAAATCTTATTTTAAGAGTTGGAAAATGAACTTAGGTGTATTTCAGATGGTTGATTAACTATATGTACATTTCATTGCTCTGCATTGACTGCTCATTGAAGCAATATAAAAGTAACCTATACTCCTTTATAGTGTCATAAAGGAATGTATGAATATATATTAAATATTATAATATATTCTCAGTGTATAAGTAATGAGGTATTGTTTTGTTTTGTGGTTAACATTAATTTTAATTTTATTTATATTAATTAAGTTAGTAAGTACCGAAGAACTGTTCGGAATCATTTGTTTTTATTTGTATGGGCATGTTGTGTTTGCCTATAATTGTTGTTGCATTGTAACCCTATCGCTATATTTTATTTTTAAGTGCACATGATGTTATGTAACAATGTTGGCAGACCATAATAAATAAATAAATAAATTTCAGTAACTAGTGACCAAAATTGCGATACTACAAGGACAGCAAACCGAACATTAAAGACGATAAAATAATTATTAAAAATGAAACATTCTATTTTAATCCTTTTAGTTTATTTAACCCTTTGAGTAAGTTAAGCAATAAAAATGCGTGCAAAATTGAAATAACTACTCTATTTTGTTACTATTTAGGTCCATAGATGAAACTTTTTTAAGATTGGCGCATTCCTTGACCCCCCCTCTAACAAGAAAAAAATATATATAAGAGATTTTCTTGTCTATATTTTTTTTGTAAGATAAGAATGAATGATAATGGTGAAGGTCACGGAAAGCCGCTGGATGCGGGCAGCACAGGACAGGTCGCGTTGGAGATCCTTGGCGGAGGCCTATGTCCAACAGTGGGCGTCTCTCGGCTGAAGTGATGATAAATGAATGGCCCCTTAAGTATATTAATTTAAGAATGGTATTTATCTCAAACAAAATGTTACACTGAAATTTTAATTTACTATATTAATATTATTTTTACACTTGATGTACGACTGTAGGTTTATTGCTACATGGAAAAAGCAGTCTAATAAAGTATTGCTAAAAGTTGTTTTGTCACCTTCACATATACAAATGTGAGACTACACAAAAGAGAAGCCTTTTCTATAATAAAAAAGTATAATATATGCAATCTAAAACCTTATAAAATCAAATCTTACACATGTTAATTCTACTAAATACCAACGCATAATGACTTGTCATAATGATTTTTAACATCTATACTTTTCATACAAAATATTATACTAAGAATGGCCGAATAGCCGAATATTAAGCAAACATATCTCACTACAACAAAATATATTACTTAAGTATTCGGTATTCGGCCGAATAAGTATTTCGATATTTGGTATTCAGCGGAATATGTCAAAAGTAGCCGAATACCGAATATCCTTTGCCAGGCTAATAAGTAGTTTTCTCAATAGTGGAACTATTGAGAAAACTACTTATTAGCCTGGCTTATTAGCCTTATTTTCATTAATCTTTGTAACTTTTGAGAAAAGTGGAATTAGTAATTAGGCTCTAGCTAGACAGACGAACTACATTTCAAGTGCACTCCCGACTGCCAAATTGCAGTTTTATTTTTATGAAAAGGCATCAATATGTAATGTTTTGTATGGAATGTTTGAATCATAGATACATAGGAACTACAGATCGGCAATGTGAAAGAGAAAAGCATACTAACGCGTATATTAGAACGGGATAGATAGAAGTGACCATGCATTGTCAACGACCACACTAAACCGCACCACTGTGGTGTGGTTTACATTTTTAACCGACTTCAAAAAAGGAGAAGGTTATCAATTCGACTATGCTTTTTTTTTAATGTTTGTTACCTCATTACTCGTTACTGGGTGGACCGATTTTTAAGATTCTTTTGACCTTTGGAAGCTAGTGCTTGTCATGGGGTCCCATTTAAATTTTGTCGACATCTAACAAGTAGTTTTTGAGTTATCCCTAATAATGCCTATTTAATTGACATTGATGATATCGTAATTTTATCACTTGTGTGTCTAAAAGATCTTGAGGTAGTTTCCTGAAAATTTCTATACTTAAAACACTAAAAAGCAGAAAAAAAAAATTAAATAAAAAAAAACCGCCTTCAAAAAACGGGAGAAATAAAAAATTTGTTTATAAAAATCTAAATGTTTTTTGAGGTCGGTCCCAACCTCAATATTTGTAATAAAGGTTGTCACTTGTATTTGGGACCGACCTCAAAAAACATTTAGATTTTTATAAACAAAATTTTTATTTCTCCCGTTTTATTGAAGGCGGTTTTTTTTATTTTTTTTTTTTAGGTAACTACACCACAATAATGAAGTTCTAATACAAAACTTATGTATGCATTTATCGATATTACTTATTTACCATTCGCACCATTCGTAAGATCACGGCAAACATAGATGATCTCTTTATTGTAATGGGTTTTTGTTTAATTTTTTTATTTTGCTTTATTATGAAGCTTCGTTATGATTAATTTTGTTTTGTTGTAAAGGATACAATTATTATTTTTTACAAAACTTAATAATAATTCAAAATTAAAACAAAGAATTGTTTTTATACACATTAGACATCACTAGTCGGCAGTGGTGTGGTTACCTAAAAAAAATTGTAAACGACACCACAGTGGTGCAGTGTCGTGTTGTCGTTGACAAGTGTGCGGAGAGACCGTTTCACGTACACGCAGGCGGCCTAGGTCGGCCAGTCCGTCACGTAGAAAAGACAGCAACTGTCAGATAGTGCAGTACCATTTTTCACGCACACATGCGCATTACCGCACATTCATTGCCTATCCTATAAGACTCAGTAATCCTAAATCTATGGTATCCAGTTATCAGGACTGCCTTCAGACTGACAACTAAACAACACTACGGCCCAATTGCAATCGACGTGCAGTTGAAATGGAGTCAGTCTGTTTAGAGCCTTAGTTATGTAAAACTCAATTGTATTTTACAGATATTTAGTTTAATAACTTCTTAAATATTTATTTACAAAGTTGTAATATACGTGGTTCAGTATTTTAATCTCAGGAACTCGCGGCCATAAGTCTGTAGATTTATGACTTGAGTTTTTCCAGAACTTTTTTTGTTGGATTTTTTGAATTCATCTGGCGGGTAAGTTTGATACTGTCGATTTCAAATACGCTATTTAAAGACATCATTAGAATTGAAAATACAATCAAGGACTTGAAAATACGAAAGACACGAACGGGAGTCTAACTGATACTAATGTCAAAAATAACTGTAATCTTATTTATACCAACGATAGCTACAGTCAACACCAGATAAGGATACCCCAAACTGACAAATTTTGTCAATAGATTTTGCGCTTTAAAAAACACACGTCTAAGGTTGAAAATCAATTGTAAAATCCGACAGATTTGGGTAGTCTAATCGATTGTCGTCTGTACTTACCCTTTCTAACACCACAGGTGAGATTGTGGAAAGAGAGACGCGTGTTTGTAATGCATCGAAACTATTTTAAATCTACCCCCAATCTAGAATATTCTTATTAAAAAAACAGTTTTCACTAGAAACCAACCAACCAACAGGTTGGCAACCCGTCACTATTTGGAGGCACTGCATGGACCATACTGCCAGATGTGTAACAAATGGTGTGTATGTAAAACCAACTAATTATATTCAGGTTAGTATAATATAGGACAGTGCCAAAGTTGACTAAAACTATCTGTATGTTTTTTCTTTTATTATATTAATGGAATTTACTCCTCGCAGAAGTTCGCAGTCAAATAAGGGCTCATTCACACGAGATCCCTCATGGAAGTCATGGACGATTCGTCAAACAGCACGTCACGTAATGACGAATTGACGTACACATTGTATACGGCGTTCATATGCATGTTTACATTTATTTCGTGATTCAGAGTTATCTGATGAACTACCGAACACGGAACATACAAAAAAATCATGATTAGTGCTTTTTGATTCACGAATTGTGCTTTTTCACGAAACGTATTTTTTTTAAAACGATACGTAATTTAAGACTTGTCCGTAATATTTCACGAATTGTCTGTACATAAGCATTTAGAGCATTATATAACGAATCGTCGAAACCGAAAATCGAAGAAGCGTCGGTGGCGTAGTGCGTAAGAGCGTCGTCTCCCACCCGGGGGGCACTGGTTCGATCCCCGCCACGTACCAATGTGTTTTCAAATTTTGAATTCATATGTACGTTTAATCGACGCTTTTACGCTGAAGGAAAACATCGTGAGGAAACCTGCACGCACCTATGAAGAAATTCTTAGGTTGTGTGTGAAATCGACCAACCCGCACTTGGCCAGCGTGGTTAACTAAGGCCTAATCGCCCCCAATGTGGGGTAGGCTCGAGCCCCTCGGTGGGGACATTAAATGAGCTGTTGATGATGATGATAACGAATCGTGAAAAAACACGATTTGTCAAAAAACAACAATCTTCGTCGTGTGAATGAGAACTAACGTTTCTGTTATTGAGTAAGGATGAAGCTAAGCGAGCGTAATTTTCGACCAAATTTACGGGCCTCACCTTAAGGTTTACAAAAATCCTACACGTAGAGGGCATTAACACAACTTAATATCGATACAATTAGTTTTATAATACATATTGATAACTAATAAATGCTACATTGTGCATGATAGGAACATTAAAAAAAATATTTGTTACAATTTATATATTTCACTTAACTACAAAATTCTTTTAAAACGCTACTAATAATTATAACTTACATTTATTTCTTTACATATTTTTTGTGTTAATTTACAAAATACATATAATGCGAAAAATACTTGAGTGACGTTATCTAAAAAAATAAAAATTTTAAGTGTTGCTATACAAGTAATAATTGCTCTTTTATATTAATTCTTTACAGTGATGTACGAAAACTTTTTTTGCACTTTTGAAAATAAACTAGCTATCTATTTCAAATTAATTGCCTACGTTTATATGTAAGTAAAAGTATATTTGCTCATCAAGAACAACAAAAGGATTCTTAAACGTCTAAAATATTTATTGAGGTGATAGATTACAACCTTATTAAGTTTATACGATACAAAAGAAAGAGACGACATGATATCTCTCTATCTACGCTAAGTGCCGACTGTACATCAGTGTCACTAAGGTCCGTATTAATAAACTTCTCGAAAATCATTCTCTATTTCAAGAAAACGTGGGAGGTGAGACTGATATATTTTCTACAAATTGTGAAATAGTGTTTTGTTCTTCCCACTCTCAAATTACGGCCTGCGCTGAAATGGGCTTTATTTTTTATTTATTTTAAATTAAACATTTTTTAATTGACAAATGTTGTTCGTTTAGAGATTTTCTTAACCAAATGGAAACTTAATTTAAATAGTATTGTTTGAATAATATTGTAGTTTTTTTCACTAATGTTTAACTTTTTAATTATTAAAATTTTTGTACACCTTTCGAAGTTTATTATTTTAGTACTGTAAGCTTATCTTTACTGAGTGCTGCTTTAAGTTGCGAGATGGCAAACAAGCTTGCGGCCCACCTGGTGTTAAGTGGTTTACCGTCGCCTATAGACACTTGCAATATTAAGGGTAAATCACTAACAGTGCAAGTGCGTTGCCATCCTGGGGACTAAGATGATATGCCTTCCATGCCCAGTAATTTCCCTTCAATCCGAAACACGGCGAACTGCTTCACGGCAGAAATAAGACAGGCGGTGGTACTTCCTAGATGACCCTACGTATTGTACCTTCTATTTTTTTGGAAGTGGTTTAAAGACGAGGACCAACTGTAATGCAAACCTCCCTAGATGATTGTCAGTCGTTTTATTAATATGAACCTTAGTGTCCAAGATGTCACTTATACTGGATGACTAAGAACATCGGCAACCTTTAAAATTAAGACTACTATAATTTATAGTGCTTACGTCAAATAAGAGGCAAGTCAATTGACCTAAAAAGATTTTTTCTAAAAAGTTTTGTTTTTTTTTCTAAATTGAAAACATTTAAATATGAATACTACATTTTTACTGTAGCACTTCAAATGGCTTCACAATAGATTTTTAAAGATTTGTAAAAAAAATCGAGTTGTAAATTGGTAATTTTTCCCTTAGAGCTGCATGCTATTGCCGTGACGTCATCGTCCTGTACCTCGTTCGAGCGTACGGCAAGGACGTGTCGCGTGCGTAATATCCTAATATTCGAGACTGTGTTATAGTTAAAGATGGCAGACAATTTTAATAACATAATAATTTTGGATATTTTTTATAAATAAACTTAAATAAATAAATAATTTTAAGATAAGCGTCGCCACGTCGAGGGCCGCTAAAATTAAACTCTAATACAAATAAAAATATAATGATAAAGTATGGATAAGGTATAAATGTTGTGCGGACGCGAGCGGGCGGCAAGCGCTGTAGAGTTCAATGACGTCACAATGCGATTAGCCCCGCGCCAGCGACTTGAAGTAGTTTTATACCAAACTTAAATGTATTATAACTTTGTATATACGCATCGTATCGAAGTCAAATAAAGACTGTTGATTGTTTAGTAATGAGATCTATTTTAAGATCTATTTTATGATGTAATTTTTTTTTTTATTATATTTCCCAAGCTCATTGATTTGCCTCAGATTTAGGTTAAAAGGTAGTCTTATTTCAAGATGTTGCCAATGGTTTTCCCCGTGATCCTGTATAAAGCGGCAAACACCGCAATGCGACAATTTGACTGACTCTGTGTTGGGTAATCATCAATAATTTCAGATTTTTCATTTTTACAGTTAAGTATATTTTTTTGTTACTCATTCTCATCAATAGTTTTCCCATTTTTTTTTCTTTCTTTCTTAACCTTTATATCTACCTACCTACCGACATTTTCCGTACTCAGTCTTAACAATCGCTTGACTAGGCATCATTCATCACACGCAATTTATAACAGGACATGTTTCAAATATGGGCTGTTGTTGTTTAGCGAACTAAGGAATTTAGCAGCTCATTCTATGTAGCACAATCAAGAAATGGAATTCACTGCCAGCACACGTGTTCCCTCCTTCCTACAATCCTGGGTCATTCAAAAGAGACGTGAAGAAGCACCTTGCAGGTCAGCAAGACGTGGGTGGCTAGCGCGGCTGTTTATCTCTCTCACCAGCTATCTTCGCATTTGGACTCCACTTCTGCTTACCATCAGGTGGAAATGGAGTCATTTGCTTGACATTTTTATTACAAAAAACTTAAAAAGAGAAGAGAACAGACGCGTTTGTCGATCAATGTATGTCCATCGTCAATCATCAATGGATATAGGGGTATTCACCCGAACAGTGTACGTAATATAATATTAACGTTCCATTAAAAATTACAGCTGAAAATTCAAACGCTTCTTAACAAAACGACTTCTAAAAAGATTTTGACATCGCGCTCATTCGCTATTTTTGTTCTAACAAGATGGCACGAAAATTTGCCACAAAGTTTGAGCGGCTATCGGCCTGCTGCCATTAGAAAAGAAAAACAAACAAAAAAATCCTTTACTTCGACAACCTATTACAATACAATCATATAATTATACTAAGAGAATGTATTAATTGAATAATCAATATAAATTTAAATATTCTGTGCAAACGGAGATCGATCCCCGGCAGTTGTTAGACTACTGACGTGAACCCACTCCTAGAAAAAAGCGCATTGGCTTAATTGGAGGGGTTAATAGGAGTAATATTAATATATCTCAAGATTCTTATTAATGTGTTAGCAACAGATTAATAATAATCTTGAGAGATAACAGACTTGACGGAGAAGTCAATCAAGTATAAAAAAGAATTAGTTCCTCATTCACAAACTTTAGATAGCAGACATATAAAATCAGCAATTAAATATTTACAAACGATGCAAAAACTGTCAAAATAGTTGTTCCCTAATTTAAGAAAGATTTATTTTAATTACAGCGTGCATTATACCTTCGCGTGCGGCGACCACCCCTGTTCCCGGACGACGTCCTTCCGGAAAATGTGTTTCCGGACACGCGTCTTACATTAAAATGTCCGTAAGGCACACGCCCTAGCGGCAAGCGTCTTGACACTACATGCGCGAGTCCGGAAACGTGTCCGGAGTTTCCGGATACTTGTCCGGAAGTCTGCCCGGCAGCGGCCCGTGGTAGAAGCAGACGGCGCTAGAAAGCGCGAGCGAGATAGACGCGAGTGTCTTCCCGATGTACCTCACCGAAGCCTAGTTTGCTGTAGAACTGATGGAGGTAGTGGTCGGTCGCGTTTATGCACACGTGGACGCCATTCACACCTGCGGAGAGAGATTTGGACATAGGTAAATTGAGATACGATCTTAGAGAAGAGAAGAGTACCTACAACAGAAGGGGGAGTACTCTCCTTCTCGCAAAATAAATTGTATTGGTATATAAAATATAGAATTTTTGTTTATACTAGTAATATAGTCTATTATTTTTAAGAAACTAGTACCGAAAATTATGTGTACGTTGCTATTGGTCCACGTAATCAAACATTAAGTCCGTTTCACGCAAACGCCATAAAAGACCGGCTTATGTGATAAATGTGCAATGAACAAATATTGTTAGAGCAGGCAAACATACAAAGGATAATACTAAGATTAAATTATTTGTATCTTTTACTTCGTTGAACTATTCCAATAGTACAATAGACAAACTAACTAGTAACCCATAGACAAAAGAATATTATCGATGAAAACCTCAGTAAGTGAAACATTACAACACTAACAATTCTATAAGTGCTCTATGTGTTGCGAAAAAAGTGTACGGCGCTTATCGCAAGCACGACTATACAGGGTGTAAAAGACATGAACAGTCAAACGAGAACCATGTATTCTATACATCAAAATAAGACATATTTCAACAAAATTATTGCATTTTTATTTTTTGGTGTTAAAAAAAATTGCAAATTGTACCGCGCAATGTAAAGGGCTCAACTCGCACGCAACTTGCAAAACCGCGATAATTTTGACAGACGGCGGCCCCGTTCGTTAGTGTCCGTGCGCATCAAGTGAGCTACATTGAACGCTAACGTTTTGAAGCCATTTTTTGCTATGAAATACTAAAAATAATGATATTATTTCTTTGGACAATAATTAAGAAATAATGTTAAGAGTACGTTTTCATTAAAAAAAAAAAAATTTGACTTTGACCTTCAATAAAATCGTAACTATCAATTTCCCAGGTATAGTCTAAAGGAAAAAAAATGTTATGATGGTGAGCAGAATACATGGTTCTCGTTTGACTGTTCATGTCTTTTACACCCTGTATATTACTATATATTTGTCTCTTTCCTTTGCTAATGATTTAACGTATTGTGTGAAAAGTACAAATATATGAAGTTCTAACGCTCTCTCTGTGCCTTAGTCCTTCCTTTGAGGTTTCTATCGAACGAAATGTCAATTTGTGACTACTACTCATACATTTGACACGACGGTCGCCATGGAGCTTTCTCAATAATACGTCAGTTTCATACAGTACTGGGTGTAAAAGACATGAACAGTCAAACGAGAACCATGTATTCTATACATCAAAATAAGACACATTTAAAAAAATAATTGCAGGGAAAGGATTTTTATTTTTTGGTGTTAAAAAATATTGCAAATTGTACTGCGCAACGTAAGGCACTCGACTGGCACGCAACTCGCATACCTTTTTGCCAGACGGCGGCCCCGTTCGTTAGTGTCCGTGCGCATCGAGTGAGCTACATTGAACGCTAACGTTTTGAAGCCATTTTTTGTTATGAAATACTAAAAAAAATGATAATGTTCCTTTGGACAATAATTAAGAAATAACGTATAGAATACGTTTTCATAAAAAAATGAAAAAAAAATTATGACTTTGACCTTCAATAAAATCATAACTATCAATTTCCCAGGTAAAGTCTAGGCAGAAAAATGTTATGATGGTGAGCAGAATACATGGTTTTCGTTTGACTGTTCATTTCTTTTACACCCGTTATATTCTCTTCGTTAAGTGGCCACTTGGCTAGGCCCTCTGGTATAGTCACAGGATTAATAATAAAGAGGATAGACCGCACAGCCATAATGCCGACGCGACCAATGAAGAGCGACGTTGTGTAAGTGTGAGTGTGATTTACGGTGAGTGTTAGGTTACGCTGTCTCTTATACGTAAGGTTCATAATTGTTTGTAAGCAAATTTACTATATAGTAATTGTGGGTGTGATTGCGTAGTACGGTTTTGTTCTTTTGCGTGTGTTAGATTATATTTTAAAAATACCTTGAAAGAAACAAGTAGAGAGAATGATTTCCTATTTCTTACCGAAGGTAAAGAATACTTTATCCAGCAAGTAGGTACTCAGAATCAGATTACACTGATAGAACAAATATTATTAGAAGTATTATTATCTTGGGCTTAATGTAAAAATTAGTGCCCAAGATCTCACACGTGCGTGCATTAATAGTAAGTAGATAAATAAAGTACAGAGGTTGAATTTAATGAGCATTTCCAGTTACGTATGAGTGTTATAAAATAATGATTGACGGCTTTATAGTGTTGAGTTGTTTAATCTGTTATTATACATTGCCCTTATTGAAGTGTTAGAGAAAAAGTTTCACTTGATTGCAATTAGATTTAAGGCGATGATAAAAGCTGGTGACCTTGGACATAGTCAGTGTTGCATCCCGCCCCTGCTTAAAACACACAGAAAATATACAGAAAACGAAAGAAACTATTTATTTTTCTTAACAAGATGCTTCGTTTTCTCTTATGTATATTCAAACTATGAAATTATGTACATACAAAATGAATAAAGTTTTATGAAAATAAGTCAGTAGATCTAAGTTAAGCTAAGCTACGGGATAAAGCGGCGACACTGGTTCCGGTGGTAAATGCGAACCAAAGCATTTCTTCTTTATTATTATTTGTGTGGGTATAGTCCTCAGTGACACCGTCACGTACCTCTCGCCCGGAGCGCGGCCAGCAAACAAGCCAGCAATCTCGGTGCGTGATGCGGCCTCGCCTTCGGCAGCACGCAGCAGGTGAGCAGCGCCGGGTGCGCGCGGCAAACGCTCTCGGGCGCTCGCTCCTGACGCTCGAATTGGTGGAAGTGGCGGACGCACTCCTAATATAACACATTACACGATAACAAGTTTTCAATAGGGGAAAATCAAGAAATTCTGGCAAAATTAGGGGAACATAAAAAAAGGTTGATTTTTGTAATAAAATTATGTCTTATTGATTTTTTGTTACTCAATTATCTGTTATGCTTCTTTAATGTTATTTTAAGTATCTTTTTAGCACATTAAATGGCGGAGTCTAACAAAAAAAAACGATAAAAATAGATGTACTACAAAAATCAACCTGTTTTTATTTTAGACATAAATTTTTTTGACATATTGTTTCAGAAATTGAATTCATTAGTAAGATTGTGCCAGAGCTTCTAATACACGTAGCAGAAGCTCTGGTTACAATGAATTCAATTTCACACGAAAATCGGATTAAAATAATAAAATATCACTACGTAAAAGTACAATTTCGTAAAATTTGTGATATTTTCGGTCAACATAAATTATTATTTTTTTGGGAACTGTGTGGCCCATACTGCCAGTGGCTTCAACTGTAGAAGCTCTACTCGATCCCTTTTGCGATTGTGATTGTGATTAGACCGTGGCCGGGAACGTTCCCAATGGCTGGTAATACGACGTTGCCGGCAATGTACCCAAAGTGGGAATATTTGGGAAATTTGATTAGTTCTTCGAAAAAAATTATATATTTATGTCAAAAGTTTTAAGTTTCATAATATGACAATTAACTTTAATTGACAAAAATAAATAAATATTAGAGTAACAAAAGTTCCCAGTTTTTTGGCAATATTCCCGGGCATATCCATATAGGGAGTATTCTAGGACTATTTTGAATAATTTTTATATTTAAAATTGTATCATATATTGAAAAAAGGAAGAATTTTAATTCTTAACCTAAAAAATAAGTAACCTAAGAAAGGCGACTTAAACTAACCTCAACTTCAGACACAAGTCGTTGGCGACATTTTTCCACGTAGACCGTGGGTTATTAGCTCCACTATTGTAAGGAATTAAAGAAACGTCCAAAATAGTGACCGGTTGCTAGCCTGTCGCTGACATAAAAGGGGCACCAAACCCAAAAGTAACTTAGCCTTCAGATAATGAACAAACAACAGCCGACAACCGGATTATAGGAGTCCGGGTGTGAAATCTAGATAAAAAAAATCGGGAGTGGTCTCCCCTTGACTTTCTCGTATACCGGAAACGACTCAAAAGCTGAGAGAAACCTTATATTTTGATGTCATATATGCATGTTAAATGTTGGTCACCCATCCGAGTACCGACCGCACACTTGGTTGCTTAACTTTCGTGATCGACGTCTCAAAAGTTGATGTCATACATGGATGTTAAATTTGGTTGCAATAAGTTAAAGCATACTCGCGTTATTGTGCTAACGCACAGACACACACACAGACATAATTCCAAAAACGTTTTTTTTGGACTCAGGGAGGTCCAAAACGTATAAATCCGTCAAAATCTCGAGGTCGAATTTTTTGACGATTACAAGGCTTCCTCTACACTTACTACGTACTTATACGAGAAAGTAACAACAGCCAACAACCAGATTACTTAGCAGCCCGGGTGTGAAATCTAGATAGAAAAAAAAACTATCGTTACCTTGGCAGCTTGACTAAGGTCATCCCTTTCCACAAGAGATTCGGGGTACTTCTCACACATCTCTGGTATCCACGCGACCTCCTGTCTCTTGTAGAACTCCTTGCTATTCAGAGTGGCGCACGCATAGCCGATTATTTCTGATTTCATACCTATAAATATTAGGGAGTTGTTAATATTTTAGTGTTTCTGAATAGGGTGTTTGGTGTATGAGGTATCAAGTGGGCCATGCAAACATAGTCATATAAATACTATTGCGATATGAAAAAAAAGGCTGCTCTGCACCAAGCTCCGCCTATTTTTTACTCCAGCCAATAGACTATTAACCTAATATGGCGTAGCCAATAAGGCATCAATCTTCACTCCGCTTTCGCAGGTCGCCTCCCCTCCGTGCAGACACTGTAACGTGACAGACGAAATAGTCGTCTCTTATTGGCTCAAACTAATATTAGAGGGAGGTCACCTGCCAATCAGACACGTCGGTGCTACGCGATTATTGCCTTCAAGTGGTACACCGGGAACTTTGTCGTTTGTAAAATAAAGTTATATAATTTATTCTATACTTAACTGATTTGACAAGAAGTATACTTATTATTTTTATATATTGAGAAACACTTCTTAATTTTATATCAATGTATAAATTAACTCAACAAGCAACTAACAGTAATGTAGCCCAGAGGACGCCATGCTCCAGCCACAGATTATGCAAACATCCGTATCCTACATTATTATATTATAATCTATGTTCATGCTGCATATTATATTAAAAAATATAGCATTCATTATATTTTCACTCACCATTAACCCTCGGCACGTCAGAAGCATCCAGTTTCTCCGTGACTCCTTCTTCCGTCTCAGGACTGCTCTCTGAGATAATATCTTCGTCCTCCTCTTCTATCACCATACATAACTCTGGGTAGAGGGTTAGGAATGGTGCTACTAATCTGTAGAATGTTTGATCTTTAAAGATATTGTAATTGAGTACAAAAAATTAGGTTGAGCTCAATGGTATTGTCGTCATTGGTATCAATTCAGTAGTGCACGAAGTAAGTAAAGCTTAAGTTTTTGTTTAAAATTACACATACATTACACGGAAATACTCGCAATACCACAAACGAATAAAGACAAGGTATCGCAGCCCTACAGCCATGTCATTTATATTTAGTAATATTTAATTTTTATGGCAATTGTTTTAATTATTATTGTGTGTACATTTTCTTAATAATAACATCATATTTGTTTTATTTACATATTTCAATATTATATTATCGTATTTATTATATCTGTACATCACAGGGAATAGCCCTGCCATAAGAACAGCGCTTCTGTGACATTATGTCACAGAAGCAAATGCTGAGACAGTACCTTTTGGCCATGCACATACATTTTTTTTTGTTTTCTTTTTGTATAATTTTGTTTTCTTTATTATTTTTCCTTCTTTTACCATTGTAATGATATTGTTATTATTACTTGTCTTTGTGCGAGCCAATAAATGTATTTCTTTCTACAAAAGTGACGTGACACTCGTGCCCGACCCCATGGAGGTCACTTTATTCAAAACAACTGCCAACAGTAACACAAAATCACAGAAATGTTATTGGACTGTCGTCTTCTGTAAGGTACTACTCCAGAACAGGCTACTCCAAATTCGAGCGGCTAGTCCACTTTGCCCTACTTCCACTAAAAGTGATGAAGTCTCTCCTTGTCATCTAAGGAGGTTTAGGCAGTAGTCCATCATGCTTGCCCAATGCGGATTGGTGGACGGAGTATAAGGTGATCAATACCCCTTTGCTGATCCATTAGTCGCCTTCTACGATACCCATTGGAGGATATGGGGTGATGCTATCCTACTCTGCCGGCATCACACGGCCAACTCTTATTGCTAAAGAAGCCTAAAGGATAGACCCTGGTACCTCCAGAAATCTGGACGAAATATTAGACCACAATGGCTTTAAATTATCTACTAGTATTATATACCCTGAAACATAATTCTTCGGTCGGCAGAGTAAAGCAAATAAGTCAAAATGGGCTCCATAGTGACTTATCTGCTTTTGTCTGCCGACCAAAGAATTATACACATATTTCTAAAGCTTACCTGTCAGCAGGTAACGTTTGAAGATCGCTGGGGAAGAGATCACTGCAATCTGAACCGTCGCGACAAGTTTTGTGACATATTGCGCATACCTGGTGACAATAAGTAGACAAATTATTTTTCACCTCTCCAGCACCAAAAGGCCTCTTTTGCTTCGTGAAATCTCGAATGAAAAACGCTTTTTGCTGCGAGCTCTGAACAAGACTGTAACGTTCAATGTAAATTATTTTAGTTATCTTACTTTTAATTTTTAATAATTATTTTTAAGATAATAAACATGTATTGTACAAAGTATTACCTTGTTTTTCTCACTTATAACTTATTTTAAAATAATTATTTTGTTTTTTTTATATTTTGTTACATTATGATAAATAATTTAATGAAAACATATACATAATTGAATTGAACAGAGTGAACCAGTTTATTATATGAAGAAAAATACAAAACGCATCTAACAGTTGACAACTTAGCTGTGTCGCCATCTATGTTTTTTACGCTGCGTACTTATGTTTTTCCGCGTGAATTTTTTATAAATAACTATGAAACTGTATCTTTAAACAAAAATGTAGTAATATTTGCAGATACTACGTCATAATAACATCTAAATTTTTATTTTATACATGTCAATTTTTACGTGGGACAAGGGTTCATAGTAAGGTCGCTATTCTCCTTTGACCATTAATAAATGTTTAACACAACTGCCGGTAGACGAATATTAAACTCACCGTAGCGTAGTCAGCAGGCATGTACGGCCTTGGAGGGGAAGGCGCTGACTTAGGGGTAGGCATGGGTACTGCGGGCCTCAAGGTCTCCGTGGCACAGTCGACGGCCAAAAGCCTTCGGAGATCAGCTGACAACCCTCCGCGGAACACCCAAGGTTCCTGGGCCCCACTTTCAAATGCTTCCCGCCAGCCTTTTGAGAACCCTGCGGAAGGACCACTCTATAGATATTTGCAGAAATATCTATTTTTAACCGACTTCAAAAAATGAAAATGAAAAAGCTCTTTATTTAAATGTACTTTGCTAAGTACTTTTAAATTGTCAAAAGCCCTACCATCATTTCGGAACGAAATAATTATTTTACTTAAATAATTATTAGTATGCTGGACTAAAAGGAGGAGGTTCTCATTCGACTGTATTTTTTTGTTTGTTACCTCATAAATTTTTACTGGGTGTACCGATTTAAAAGATTCTTTCGACCTTTGGAAGCTGGTGCTTGTCATGTGGTCCCATTTAAATTTGATCGACATCTGTTTTCGAGTTGTCCCTATTAATGCCTATTTAATTGACATCGAAGATATCGAACTTTATGACTTACTTGTGTGTCTAAAAGATCTCGAGATTGTTTCATGAAAGTTTCTATACTTAAAACACTAAAATGCAATAAATAAATTATTTTTAAATAAAAAAAACAGCCTTCAAAACTAAAAATGGAGAAATAAAAAGTTTGTTTATAAAAATCTAAATGTTTTTTGAGGCCGGTGCCAACCTCAATATTTGGAATAAATGACGTCACTTGTATTTGGGACCGACCTCAAAAAAACATTTAGATTTTTATAAGCAAAATTTTTATTTCTCCGTTTTTAGTTTTGAAGGCTGTTTTTTTATTTAAAAATAATTTATAAAAGTCCTAATCCTAATACTCTTGGAAGATTATAAACCTAAATAATTATTATAATTTTACAGTGACATAGTATATAACATACTATAAATGGTCGTAAGTTAAACAAAAAAAAGACCCAAGCATCTTATGATACTTACATGTATATGTGCCTTGTATATTTGACGCTATGTTAGGCGGGAACTTCCCCAGCTCTGTACAGAGAACACAAAAAAATAGAAAAATAATTTAAAACAGCAGGAAGTCGAGAACATATTAAAGTATCAATGATTCTTAGTTAAATGCGCGCATTTCCATAGCTAATTGGATTGTTTTCAAGCACATGTCATCCAAATATTGTATCTTACCCAACCACCGTACGAATCCGTCCAGTAACGCCAAAACCGCGCACAATTCCCACACGTACGGATATAGTTCTGCGTAGAGTTCTCTATTGGCAGCCATTGAGAGCCGCTTCGATAGTCTTCGGGCGCGACTCACCCACCACGCGAAGCGACTTCTACGCCTGCGCCATTCGCTTGTCTATGGATAAAAAAAAATAAGAACTACATAAAGTACATACGAGTGCTTAATATTCAGCCGATAATGTAATTTTTAACTGCTCACGAGTGTTATACGACGTTTTTAAACACCATTGCGAGTAATTAACCTCTCGAGCGTCGGCGGGAAGCCCCACATTCCCACGAAAAAAAGTACCGTTGAGCGTCGGCGGGAAGGCCGGGCGTCCCGCAGATAGTCATGGTCTATAGTTTGTTTTTTTACTACTTCAACTTATTTTAACCAATAGGAGTGTTTGACATCAATAGAATCTGTGTTCAATGCTCTCAAATACTAAATTATGATTGGTTATCGTGTTCATAGAAAAAGTGTGAGTATTGGTCGTTGAAAAAAAATGGTGACGCATTTGGCATGTTGTCAGCCGGGGTGTGTTGAGGTGTATTTAATTCTATAGTTTTGTTTACAAATGCGTATTATGTATGGTGTTGAATGTTTTATGTCGATAAGTGTATATACTTGGTGTGTAACTAAAAAGAATGTGATTTTGAGCAAGTTTTACATGATTTCTGAATCGTCAAAGTTTGTGTATTATTTGTTTGTGTATTTTTTGACCGTTGGTGAAATTAAATGCTATAAAATGCTGTAAAAAGGGTATGTATTTGTGATTACTTAATTTTAATGGTTAGACAATGTTTCTAGGTTTCTAAAAATGTATAAATCATAAAAAACGGATGTAAATTATTGGTTATATAAGGAAAATAGTAAAATACATCATGTCATCTGAGGTCAACAAGTTAAGGCATCGACACTACACGGTATCGATGCATTTTGCCGCGCGACACTCGAGAGGTTAATACATAATGCAAAATAGTACTGAAAATTGAAAAATGGCGCGCTTTTACTTTTTCATTGACGGCTTTGTGCGCGAAAGACTAAGGTACCGACGCTTATACAGCCAAAACAGCAAATTATATAATTTTTACAAAATAAATATATTCTTTTAATATTTATGTATGACTTCTATTTAATAGTTGTAATTTTAAATAAGGTTTTTATAATTGTATATCTTTAAACAGAGTGTTTCTAAACGCCAAACTTATTTAATTTACAAAAATGTTTCAGCATTTTGCATATAAATTCTCTTAGGTTTCTATTTTTTTTTCTTATAAATAAAAGCGTGACTTTTCTTTATGAAACTATTAACTTTTGATTACCAAACTGTGCGGTAATTGAATTTGAAATTCGAAAGATATTATAAGTTGGTAATATGATACATTGTGAAACTAAAATTGGTGTAGTTACATACCAATTACGAGCAATGGTGTTGAAAAATCTTTAACAGTCTGCCCCTCAGGTCTGCCCAAACATTTGAAATCTGTTGTTGATGTTACATTGTTCCGAAAAGGCCTGAAGAAGTTCTTGTTAGACAAAAGTTTTTATGACATTAATGAATTGATTGACCAATTTTAATGAAGTGACTTGACATAATTTTTGTATTGTTTAATAGAATAATTGTTTAATTTTTGTCTAAATGTATTTCCGACACAAAATGTATTTTGTAATTAGAATAAATAAATCAAATCAAATCAATCATATTCTGCGTACGTGCGTGCGTGTACACGTGTACGCACGCACGTATGCATGCACGCAAACATTTACTTTAACGTGTAAAATTACGCGTACAACTGTTTGTGAATTTTCTGTATGGCGATTCACACAAACAGTTTCCTTTAACGTGTAAAATTCTCGCGACGTCGACTCATCACTGATCGACTACTATAGTATTTTACTACGTTTTATTACCAATAAAAATAGAGACAACAAATACACATGAACGATTTTTTAAATATTTGTCTTTGCTTTGGACTAATAATAGCCGATATGTTTGTGTAAAAAATGTGCGCAAGTGATTTTGACCTTATAGGTGGTCATACTCGTGACGGGATAACGTGCTTGAGCACCCATAAGGTCGTGCGATAGTACGTAAGTACACAGTTTAAAAATGACAGTGAAATGAAGGGGAAAGTAAAATTATCATTAGTCTTTATAATATCGAGATCATTTGGTATGGAATGAGATTTAATAAGAATGTGAATTTCATTACAATTGCAAAATAACTTTGCCACGCCATATCCTACTTATTCCGGTGTAGTAAAAAAAGAGCTTTAGCTAAAGTGCGGACGCCACACAGATAATTTCGTACATTGACACCACGTTACCTATCCTTGTCGCTTTTAGAGATTCTGAACCTTTTGAACATAGTAATACCACGTAATACAGTGTTAACGTGTGCACGTCTTCAATAAGAGATGCGGGTTAGAATTCCCTAAAATATTATAAATGTTACTTAATAATCAGATCTTAATTTCATTCGGAGAATTTGAAATTAATTTATGTCTTGGTTATCAGCAAAAAGGTGCACCAAATGCCTCTTTGCAACGCTAATAGCTATGGCTAGTTGATCACAAGCCCGAGCTCCGCATAAAATTGTGAACAATGCTAATTGTACAGAATGTATTTAAAAACATGAAATTTTACATAATTTTATAAATAATAATAACAATCAGCCTTTTTATTCTGAACTTCTTGGTTAAGTGTACATGCTAGAAATCTCGAAGCTCAGTTTTGCATTTTGGCATAGGCCTCCTTCAACAATTTCCATTGAGATCTGTCACGCGCTACCCTTCTCCAATGATATCCGGCCGTGAGTTTTAGGTCATCTTCCCATCTTGTTTGTTCACGTCCTCTACTTCTCTTGCTATCCCTGGCAAGCCCTTATAAATTATACCATTTTAGTAAAAATGTTCAACACAACTGCCAGTAGACTGAAAGGTACGAAATTATCTCTGCTCGGCGACCGTACTTTAGTGTACGCATTTGAGTATAAAAAAACAAGTTCAAGTATTCGAACGTATTCAAAAATTTTGACGTCATCTCCGGGACAAATGTACCGCCTCTGCTAGAATGAAGAAGAGTAAAAAAAAAGTCCTTACCTCCGGTTTGTTTCCTCTGGGCAGCATGCTAGTCGCGTGTGTGGTGAGCCAATGGAAGTCGTGCATCAGCCTCAACCCTCGAGAGCCATGCTCAAACGGCAGGTAGAACAAATCACATAAGAGCAGCAAGTCGTCTGCCACTAGAGCGTTCGAATCTATCGCTGAATCTTCTACCGGTCTGGAAGGTGTGTATATTAAATTTTAATGCCGAATATGTAATCAGGGTCTTCCTAATCTTCCACCAAGGGTCGTTTTTTTATTACACTGCCCTAAGCCTGTTGCACGATAGAATTCTGAGTGAAGATCCCAGAGTGATGCAATACAATTGCCTTAGCAAACATTGCCGTAAAGAGATCTGGTTGCAATTTGTTAAAACAATGACCTTTTTTTTAATAAATTTTAACCAGATGTCTTACAGAACAAAACAGGGTCTTTTATTGACCAACAAAAAGGAATCTCTTGAAACAAAAAAAAATCGAGAGTGGTCTCCCCTTGACTTTCTCGTATACCGGAAACGACTCAAAAGTTGATAGAAACCTTATATTTTGATGTCATACATGCATGTTAAATTTTGGTCACCCATCCGAGTACCGACCGCGCACTTGGTTGCTTAACTTTCGTGATCGAAGACTAAAAGTTGATAGAAACCTTATATTTTGATGTCATACATGCATGTTAAATTTGGTTGCAACTAGTTAAAGCATACTCCAGTTATCGTGCTAAAGCACTGACACACAGACATAATTCCAAAAACCGTATTTTTGGACTCAGGGAGGTCCATAACGTGTAAATCCGTAAAATCTTGAGATCTGTGTGGGGCTCTCCCGAGGGTTCCCGGGAATACCCACTAAAAACCATCGGCACCCTCACAGCCCTTTGTGGGGACGTTTCGACGTATTTTCCAGCTAGCGCCTAAACTATTCATCTGATTTTGATGAATGAGGTGTCAATCAATTCGTTTGCGTTTAGCAAGAGTTTGAGATTTTTTTCTTGTAACCGATTTTAATTGAATTCCTTTGAAGTTTGTACACAAAATCTTGCTGTGGTTGCTAAGCAATGTGAAATGGAACTACGACTGTCATGTCAGAATGATATTTAGTTGTAGATTTCTATTGAAATCGAGTGCAGTTAATTTTGCCTTATCCCTGATTATTACCAATTTAAAAATATAAAAAAATGGTAAAAAAGAGACATTTGCTTTTGCTACGACCTTCAATCAGAACCAAGACGTAGAACTTACTCATCGACAGGATCAGTTGGGTCTGCCGGCTCCACCATCATATCAGTACTCAGAGGGCTGTTACTTGGTTCCACTTGCATTGAGCCATTCTGAAAAATTAAAACATTGTATGCTTTTGGGTCGGTGGCATAGTGTGTAAGAGCGTTGTCTCCGGCCCGGGAGGCACTGGTTCAATCCCCGCCACGTACCAATGTGTTTTCAAATTTTGATTCATTCTTTTACGGTGAAGGAAAACATTGTGAGGAAACCTGTGAAGAAATTCTTAGGTTGTGTGTGAAGTTGACCAACCCGCACTTGGCCAGCGTGGTTGACTAAGGCCTAATCTTTAAATCTTAATGTGGGGTAGGCTCGAGCCCCTCGGTGGGGACATTATAGGAGCTGTTGATGATGCTTTTGGGAAGATTTCTTTGCTCTTAGTAAAAGGAAATGTGAAAAGACATTTTGACGAGTGTGTCGTAAATCATACTTACTGCCAGTATTTTTATTATACATAATATGTAATTTCTTCTATACAAAAAAATAAAAAAGTTCTTTTTTACTAATAAACAATCGTATAATTTTTTTTGTCTTATTAGTAATCCTATTGTTAACCATTATAAATTTCTCGTGGCTCTAGCAGCAATATTCATGTTTTATTTAATCGGGACCACCGCCTCGCTCCTATGAACTGACAGCCAGCAACCAATCCGGGTAGTGACACAGAGAATGAGTAGGTAACATATAAATAAAGTCATGTAGGTTGTATTTTAATTTTAAAATAAAAAATCACGCGGAGGAAGTCACGGATTATGAGTCAGTGCAGTATGCCTTGATATCGACAATACTGCTAGAGGATTTGGCATTAAATTTTTAAGGTCGCTTGGCTGCCTGACACCAACCCTTGGCTAATCTAACATAATCCTAATATGAAAACAACTAGAAAGTCATACCTCGCTCATGCCGTCGTTCATGACCACGTCAGAATCAGTAGCGGCCGCTGACGGAGGGTCCACGTCCAACGGCTCCCCCACTTCAACTGGAGGCCTATTGGGACTAAGGGTTTGGGGGGTATCTGTAAAAAAACGGTTTAGTAGAAATAGTGTTATTTGGTTAAAAGTCTAGTCTAAATAATATTGTGTGAAACTTACATGGTCACTAACATTAGAATTTGAGATAAAGGGATTTATACTATACACCTTTGTTTTATCGTTTTTCGATATATCGGCGCAGGCGCATAGTCATGGACGAACATAATAAAGATTGAGAAAAAGGATAGACAGTTATGTCTGCCAATAAATTTCATCAGAAATCATGAGATCCGCAGAAGAACTAAGGTCACCGACATAGCCCAAAGAATTGCGAACCTTAAGTGGCAGTGGGCAGGGTACATTGCGAGAACTGACGGCCATTGGGGCGGAAAGGTCCTAGAGTGGCGACCATGTACCAGGAGACGCCGCGCTGGTAGTAGCGTCCCACAAGGTGGACCGACGTAAGACGATCATCTTTGGGGAGGCCTATGTCCTACAGTGGGCGTCTCTCGACTGAAATGACGATGAAATATCAACTCGCAAGGACTTAGTTCGTCCGTGACCATGGCGCAAGCAACTGCGCCGAAATGTCGGGGCAATGTTAAAACAAAAGTACAAGTTATAAATCCTGTTTTCCCAAATAAAGTAACTCACCTCCAATACTCATGTCCCCATTTCTCTGATGCTCTTCTACCACAGGCTCAACATCATCCACTATAATATTCTCTCCCTCATCATCCTTCTTCTTCATATCCTCGATGAAACTAGCACTCTCCAATACGCTATCGTTGCTAATAGTCTCATCACCTTTATCTATCATCGATTGATCACCTTCGTTCTTTGCCCCGTTCTCCTCAAGCGGCTTCATACCAAGAATGGACACTGGTAGCGTAGATACCGGTATCTCTGAAGGCAACGCTATGTTGGAACTAGCGATCGGTATTATGGGATTCGGTATCGATTCGTTGAGTATCACTTTTGTTGGTGATACCAGAGAGTTCATTACGGGATTGGAGACAGGATTGAATGTTTCGATTGGCGACACCTGGTAAAGAAATGTTGATATTTTTAATTATAAAACGCCGTACAAGGATCTGCATCAATATAATACGTGCCTAAGTTCAGTAGCCCAATTCACAATCAATATTAGACGTGTACTTTCTGATTGTGGCCGTTTTAAATTTATCTGGTTTAGAAGTTATTGTAGACGACGTAAACGGAACCGGTGGCAAAAGCTCCAGAGAAACTTCAAGAAAAACCCAGGAAATCACTGTATTTAGTCATCGTAAAAAATACAACCTCACAAGTATCAAAAAACAAAACGAGTAAGTATCCAAAAATATTAAAAAGTAAACAGAAAATATATCAAAAAGGATTAATACCAACATCAGTCGGCAACAGTTATAATATTAAATATAATGATAGTTGGCTCCATTCAGCCCCTTAACTAAACAATATTGAAACTTACTCCTGTAGCCATGATGCTTCTATCGGCGGTAGCGGAGCAGACATCCGCAAGCGCCTGTAGCTGGCTCGTGTGCACGGTAGGTATACCGGGCGTCATGTCAGCGGTGCTTGTAGTCGAAGTGTTACTGGTGGATGTCACCAGCGACATGCAAGTGTTGACCGACGGCAGGATCGGGATGATTGGCACTGGAGGCACTGATCCATACAATATGCGGAGCTTTAGTTGCACACGCTTGACGATGGTGCAACCGTGGTGACGCAACGAGTTTGTGAGAACTTTGGGAGAGTACGCTCGATAATTGAATCAACCCACCTTGCAGTTTGTTAGTATAGTAAGGCCAGAAACAGGAATGGAATGAACGAGCATCGTTTTGCCTCTTTTCATACTTCAGTTCACACCGCAAAATAAAGAGATAAGCTATGTTTGTAGTTCGTGGTATGGACTGAAGTATGAAAAAACTAAAAATGGAGAAATGAAAATTGTATGTTCAAGAAAATCAAAATAAGAATTAGAGCTTTAAGATAAAAAAAAAAAAGAATTATCGAAATTGGTCATGAACTTTCGAAGATATCGACGTATGTAGTTGGAAAATTTCATAATGCGACTGCGTATTTTCACGATTCTAAAAAACTACTGAATCGATTCATGTAAAATTTCCATAGGAACATTTAGAAAGTATACATTTTCAAACAAAAATAGATTTTTCAAATCGGTCCAGGCGTCTTCGAGTAATTGGGGAACATACCTAAAAAAAGACGAATAGGGATTGAGAACCTCCTCCTTTTTTCAAGTCGGTTAAATATGTGAAACGAAGCTTGCCCGGCTAGCCATCGGTGTGGCCTGCGTCTTAAGTAATGTCTTCTTTTAAAGACCTATTGCTGTTTTATACAGATGGCTTTTAAAGCGTTAACGGATATTCTTATGTCGAGGATCTTGGTGGTTCCTCTAGTCTCTAGAGAGAACTTCTGTAGAGGGTTTCTAGTTTGCAGGTATTTGTCGGGAGAGTCTCAACGTCGTCTAGTGTGAGGAGTGGTGAGGTGAAGTGAAGAAAGAAGACGCCGCAGAAGAGACAGAAGACTGGGTAGTAGGAGCTAGAGGTGCCACTTCGGGTAGGCTCGGACGTTGTACGAGTGTTGTCCGCCCCAGAAAGAGGAGAAAGACCATAGTTACAAGGAGACAGACAAACAATAACTTGTAGGAGAGATTAAAGCTGCGCTGTGAAACCAGAGCCTTTGGCAAATAGCAGCGCACTCTCCCGTGATTCGGCCTGTATAACCGTAAGGTTGCGTCAGGCCATTGGAAGGTGGTGGGCTTGTGGTCTAGTCTCTGCAGGGTTCAGAAAGGGTGTCGAAAGGGGTTATTCCTAGTTCTCACCACTGGCTTTGTAACCACTGATGCTGCCTATGGGAAAAATCCGAGAGATAGATTCTCAGTCGTCACAAGTGATGGCAAATGCGACAGTCAAGAACTGAGATTTTCTCAGACGTCACCAGCGGGAACAAAGACAGTGGCGAGGAATGCGAATAACACCGAAAAACGAGGGAAACGAGACAATAGTGAATTATAACGGCTGTAAAAAGACCTATGACATAGCCGTAAACTACGTATTCCGCTCATCATAAAGACCATTGGTTTTTCTTTTAGACTATACCTGGGAAATTAATAGTTATGAAGTTATCGAAGGTCAAAAAGATAGATTTTTTTGACAAAGAAAACCAAATCCATTGCTGGAGCGTTTTTTGAATTTGGAACACTACAACTCTCCAGCAATGTTGTATGAAACGGCGTGCTGGAGTTATTAAATACTCTTTGATTGGATCTCATTTATCAATCTTGGCATACTAAAGTCTCTTTGCTTAGTACAAATTGCGTTTACGTGGCTGTATAGCCATACATGCGTTTGTCTTGGTGATAAATAGAAAATTGACGGTAAAGCTGAAAATTCGTCTTGATTTGTTATTTATATAATATATTTATAAATTTAATAATTAAAATGAGTTCTGACGGTTCTGAGAGTGAAATGGAGAAAGATTGTACTCCACCAGATTTAAACGACAATCGACCGGATTCAAAGGCAAAAACATAAAGCAATTTTTAATTAAAGCCCCAGATGATATATGTATATTTTGCGACAAAGGTAAAGTATGTTTATTTCCCTGCATTATTTTGAGAAAAGCACTATACTGGGTGTAAAAGACATGAACAGTCAAACGAGAACCATGTATTATATACATCAAAATAAGACATATTTCAAAAAAATGATTGCTGGGAAATGATTTTTATTTTTTGGTGTTAAAAAAAATTGCAAATTGTACCGCGCAATGTAAAGCGCTCAACTCGCACGCAACTCGCAAAACCGTGATGTTTTTGCCAGACGGCGGCCCCGTTCGTTAGTGTCCGTGCGCATCGAGTGAGCTACATTGAACGCTAACGTTTTGAAGCCATTTTTTGTTGAAATAACGTATAGAATACGTTTTCATAAAAAAATTTAAAAAAAAAATTATGACTTTCACCTTCAATAAAATCGTAACTATCAATTTCCCAGGTATAGTCTACGGGAAGAAAAATGTAATGATGGTGAGCAGAATACATGGTTCTCGTTTGACTGTTCATGTCTTTTACACCCTGTATATGCCTCGGCCGAAATGGCAATTGCCTATGTCCCGGCCTTTGCAATAATGTACTACAAAACGTCAGCGCTCAATGTAACCACTCGACATCGGGGCCATTCAACTCAGCCGACCGAACGTCGCGCACGTCTCCAAGTTGCTAAGCGCCGCGCAACTTGCGCGCAGTGTACATTGCGCGGTATTTTTTGGAGTATTTTTAACATCAAAAAATAAAAATCGTTTCCCAGCAATAATTATTTTAAATGTTTCTTGTTTTGTATAGAATGCGTAGACTTTGGCTTTGTCATAGGTCTTTTTACAGCCGTTATAATTCACTATCGTCTCGTTTCCCTCGTTTTTCGGTGTTATTCCCATACCTCGCCACTGTCTTTGTTCCCGCTGGTGACGTCTGAGAAAATCTCAGTTCTTGACTGTCGCATTTGCCATCACTTGTGACGACTGAGAATCTATCTCTCGGATTTTTCCCATGGGCAGCATCAGTGGTTACAAAGCCAGTGGTGAGAACTAGGAATAACCCCTTTCGACACCCTTTCTGAACCCTGTTTATTTGTTCGCTTCATTCTAGAAAATGAACATCATTGCTTTTTTTCCATTGTACGAAAAGATTTATTTCAGATGTGAAGTCGTGTTCATAATCTAATAAGTACAGGGTGGGTCGATTCAACTCCAAAGCAAGTTACTATTTCATCCCGTTAGAAGGAAAATCGTACCCTAGTGTAAGTTCTTTTAGTGTAAAAAAACTAACTAATTTTAGTTGTGTTATGAGCTTAATTTGTATGGGAAACGTAAATTGCGCTTCTTTCCACCAGGGGCGCTAACCACGTTTGCCATAAAACTTAAACTAAGGGTACACTTCGCTAGAATCACTTTGGTTATACCATCCTCAGTTATGCAAGTTTTGTCCGAAAATGATGAAGGATAATTTGACAAATAAAATAAAATATCTTTTTAAAGAAAGATTTAAGAAAGTTTATTATTTAATTACATTAAGATTAATGACAGTGTTTTTTCATCAGTGTAAGCATGAGAAGAGTAAAATATCTGCCAATATCTTCGCCCTCCAGGCTCACGCGAGAAGTCTCGCCGAGACTTGACCCGAGAAACGAGATGGTATCTACACTCACGCGACCTTCTCACTTGCGTTCTCGACCGTTATGCGAAATTGATGACTTTGACAGTGCAGCGGCTTTAGTATTGTGTGCATTAGCTTATCACAATCTTGTAAATGTCTAAATAAAAAATAAAATTAAGAAAAAAAGAAGGCCCCGGCGATAGTAGATGACACAAATTCATCGAAATAGAACAAGGTTTGTGAATGCGATGGAAATCACTTCCTACGTCGGAGTGAGGCCGAATGAGAAAGTTATACGGTTCTCTTTTCTCGCCCGAGAAACCGTTAGAAGCGGGCCAAAAAACCGACAACGAGCGCGAGAAACTAATCACACTCACGCTTCTCGGCGGGGGTTCTCGGCGTGAGTCTGCAGGGCGCATAAAGTTGGCTTCGCTGAACGAGGCTGAGAAAATTGGTGGATATGTCGCAGCCATTACTCAAAACTGCGCGGAGGATTGTAGTGTGTGAATTGTTGACCAAATAAAATCAACTGTAGTAGATATTATCAATATTAGTCTGTATAATCGAATGGAGATCGCTTATTATTGGTAGGTTCAGGTTATTTTCTTTATGACCAAGCGGAGTGGAAATATTGTCACTCATCACTCTTACACACTACAATCAGCCGCACCGTTTTGTAATACGGCGTGTTATACGATATGGCTGCTACAGATATATTGCCTCACACATCGAAGCGAGTTTTTGTATAAATGACTATGGACTTTTCGGCGGAACGTAGTTCTGTATCCTGTCTTTAATAAATTATTCCCTTTGGTAAAATTTTTATTAGCTTATTCCCTTTGGAAATGACAGCAAATATTATTGTCCAACAATAAAATTGTCAAAAAAAATTTCGTCAGAGCAAGAGGCATAAAATCAAAGAAGCGAATTTTTATTGGTTGTCAAGCCGACGCCATTTCAATAGGTAGGTTATATTCGATCCATATACAAGATTTAGTCGTTATACGAAGTAAAATGAAAAAGGTGCAAAAGTGAGTTTTTATCGACAACACATGGTAATAGGTACTCACCGTACCGTGACTGTGAGATCTAACATATCTCGATCGTTCGACCGACCTCGGTATAAATATACGGATTTGTAATTACGTTATCGGCTATCGTCCATCGCAAACATTTGGGAGTGTCTACGATGTGTATATGTTACAGCCATAGGATTAATTATTTACTATACATAATGACTGGTTATTAAGTATTAATTAACAAATTGTCTAGCCAATGTGATAAATGTATCACTATATCCGCCTATTATTAATAATAGCGGGTCAAAATGGGTCAAAGCAATAAATAAATGCACTCCGCCTGGTCATAATAAAACCCTAACCTACACATCACTCAACCATGTGGGTTTCAAACACTTTTTTATTACTTTATCAATTCTTCCAAGATAATATATAAAATAGCTGGTTAACGCGATTAATTCTATGTCCTTTATCGCTTTGTCGAAATTGAGCAGATATTATACACTAGCTTTTGCCCGCGACTTCGTCCGCGTGGAATAGTTAAATCAAATCAAATATCTTTATTGCGTATCACTTGCTTTCTTGCGAATAGTTACTTTAGGCAGCATTTTATTTCTTTGTGTACGTACTTATTTTGCAAAAAATACACATAAAAACTGCCGTGTACTATACTGTATATGGCATTTTTACAATCTATCATTTTATGTTTTCCCATCCTTTGCTAACTTACATGCAACATTTCATCCCCACATGGGTTAATATTTCAAAAACGCTAAAACAAATATTTGCTTATTTCTTATCCCGTGCTATTAAAAATTTCATGGTTTTATTTTTGGTAATGAGGAATCTCATAAAAAAAATCATCTCATATTTCAAGCCCTTCATTCTCTCTTTTACAAAAAAAGCTTTTATTCCATTTCGACGTTTAGTCTATTTTTGTACCAAACATCAAAATCGGTTCAGGTATGGGCGTGAAAGTCATTAAGTTAAAAAGTCGCGTCCGCCATCTTGGATCTCAAAATGGATAATCCGTACCCTGTAAACCACGAAAATGATATCCTTTTTAATAATAAAAGTAGCGTCCGCAATCTTGGATCTGAAAATGGATCGTGTATTAGTAATCGGGACCTCCGAAAACCACGAAAATGATACCCATATCGATTTTATATTAAGAAGTCCCAATCGCCATCTTGGATCTCGAAATAGATGTCGTATTCGGAATCGGGACCCCAGAAAACCACGAAAATGATATCCATATCGACGTTATGTTAAAAAGTCACGTCCGCCATCTTGGATCTCAAAATGGATAGTGTATTCGGAATTAGGACCCCCAAAAACCACGAAAACGATATCCATATTGACATTTTGTCAAAAAGTCGCGTCCGCCATCTTGGATCTAGAAAAAGATGTTTTATTCGTAATCCGGACCCCCAAAAACCACGAAAACGATACCCATATTGACATTATGTTAAAAAGTCGCGTCCGCCATCTTGGATCTCAAAATGGATGGTGTATTAGTAAGCGGGACCTCCAAAAACCAAGAAAATGGTACCCATATCGACGTTATGTTAAAAAGTCACGTCCGCCATCTTGGATCTCAAAATGGATAGTGTATTCGGAATTAGGACCCCCAAAAACCACGAAAACGATATCCATATTGACATTTTGTCAAAAAGTTGCGTCCGCCATCTTGGATCTAGAAAAAGATGTTTTATTCGTAATCCGGACCGCCAAAAACCACGAAAACGATACCCATATTGACATTATGTTAAAAAGTCGCGTCCGCCATCTTGGATCTCAAAATGGATGGTGTATTAGTAATCGGGACCTCCAAAAACCAAGAAAATGATACCCATATCGATTTTATATTAAGAAGTCCCAACCGCCATCTTGGATCTCGAAATAGATGTCGTATTCGGAATCGGAACCTCCGAAAACCACGAAAATGATACCCATATTGACATTATGTTAAAAAGTCGCGTCCGCCATCTTGGATCTCAAAATGGATGGTGTATTAGTAAGCGGGACCTCCAAAAACCAAGAAAATGGTACCCATATCGACGTTATGTTAAAAAGTCACGTCCGCCATCTTGGATCTCAAAATGGATAGTGTATTCGGAATTAGGACCCCCAAAAACCACGAAAACGATATCCATATTGACATTTTGTCAAAAAGTTGCGTCCGCCATCTTGGATCTAGAAAAAGATGTTTTATTCGTAATCCGGACCGCCAAAAACCACGAAAACGATACCCATATTGACATTATGTTAAAAAGTCGCGTCCGCCATCTTGGATCTCAAAATGGATGGTGTATTAGTAATCGGGACCTCCAAAAACCAAGAAAATGATACCCATATCGATTTTATATTAAGAAGTCCCAACCGCCATCTTGGATCTCGAAATAGATGTCGTATTCGGAATCGGAACCTCCGAAAACCACGAAAATGATACCCATATTGACATTATGTTAAGAAGTCACGTCCGCCATCATGGATCTCAAAATAGATGGTGTATTCGGAATCGGGACCCCCGATAACCACGAAAATGATAACCGTATTGACATTTTGTCAAAACGTCACGTCCGCCATCTTGGATCTCGATATAGATGTTTTATTCGTAATCCGGACCCCCAAAAACCACGAAAACGATACCCATATTGACAATATGTTAAAAAGTCGCGTCCGCCATCTTGGATGTATTTTTGTACTGGGGGTTTCTTACGACCTTTCATCCCCTATTTCATCCCCACGTGGGTCAATATTTCAAAAACGCTAGAAGAAATATTTCTTTATTTCTTATTAAGTCCCTAATTTCAAAGTATAATGGTTTTATCTTTAACAATGACGAAGTCCCATACAAACTTTCATCCACTATTTCACCCCCATACAGGTCAAAATTTCAAAAATCTTAGAACAAATATTTCTTTCTGTCTTATTAAGTGCCTAAATTCAAAGTTTCATGGTTCTATCTTCAAAAATGACGAACTTCCATACAAACTTTCATCCCGTATTGCAACCCATACAACCTTTTTTTCGCGATAAAAAGTAACCTATGTCCTTCCCCGAGATCTAATCTATAGCTGTACCAATTTTCATCAAAATCGGTTCAGTGGTTTAGACGTGAAAGCTTAACAGACAGACAGACAGACAGACAGACAGACAGACAGAGTTACTTTCGCATTTATAATATTAGTAAGGATAACGGCTGGATAGTATATATAATCCGGATTTAGTACTTTGGCTGTGACATATACAAGCCTATGTGTACAGTCAACAGCACGTCGGGATATACAAAACTGTCAAATTTCTTCAAACGATTTTCAACCTAAGGCCATTCAATATAAAGTGCTTAATAGATTGGGAAAATAAGACAGTTTGTGGTAACCCAACGTGTTGTTGTCTGTACCATGTGTAAATTATTAATAAAAATATTATTAAGCTTAAATTTATTTTTTACCTACTTAACAGGTTTCAATTAACGCTATACAGGGTGTAAAAGACATGAACAGTCAAACGAGAACCATGTATTCTGCTCACCATCATAACATTTTTTTTCCTTCAGACTATACCTGGGAAATTGATAGTTACGATGTTATTGAAGGTCGAAGTCATAATTTTTTTTTTCATTTTTTTATGAAAACGTATTCTATACGTTATTTCTTAATTATTGTCCAAAGAAACATTATCATTTTTTTTAGTATTTCATAGCAAAAAATGGCTTCAAAACGTTAGCGTTCAATGTAGTTCACTCGATGAGCACGGACACTAACGAACGGGGCCGCCGTCTGGCAAAATTATCGCGGTTTTGCGAGTTGCGAGCGAGTTGAGCCCTTTACATTGCGCGGTACAATTTGCAATTTTTTTAACACCATAAAAAAAAAAATCATTTCCCAGCAATAATTTATTTGAAATATGTCTTATTTTGATGTATAGAATATATGGTTCTCGTTCGGCTGTTCATGTCTTTTACACCCAGTATATGAAGAGAGATTCGGCTCGACGCAACCACTAAAAATTCACCGTGTATAAGATTATCATAATACCGTCATAATTATAGCGAGCAAATTCTCAACTTACCAGTAACAACAGGTTGCGGCTTGATCACTGGCCCTTGCGCCGTCTTCGGTATCGAAAACTCCGGCAACCATTCGTTTATTGCTAGCCTGAAATTACAATTGACTTACACCCGTATTCATCATCATCATTTCAGCTGAGAGACGCCCACTGTTGGACATAGGCCTACCCCAAGGATCTCCAAACCGGGGTGTAAATACACCCATATTCACAAACTTTTAAATTAAATCTATAATATAAAAATGAATCGCAAAATCCCATATTCACAAACTTTTAAATTAAATCTATAATATAAAAATGAATCGCAAAATGTGTTGGTAAGCGCATAACTCAACAACGCCCAGACCAATTTGGCCAATTCTTTTTTTAAAATGTTCGTTGGAGTTCAAGGAAGGTTTTTACGGCGAGAAAAAATCGAATAATTTCTTTATGACAGGACGAAGTCTGTCGGGTCCGCTAGTTTTAAATAAAACTTTTAAAGAGATAATTTCGTACATGGACAAAAAGTTACATATCCTTGTCGCCCCTGCGCAATTATATTACTGTCACACTCACACAGGTTTAGTGACCGCCCCTTTTAGAGATTCTAAACCTTTTGAGCATAGTAATACGGTGTTAACGTGTGCACGTCATCGATAAAAGTTTCGACTTAGAATTCTAAAATATTATAAATATTACTTATTAACAAGAAATTTATAGTTGGAAGGCTCACTACCAATAAAAATCGGGGGTGTACTCCCCTTTACTTTCTCGTATACCGGAAACGACTCAAAGGTTGATAGTAACCGTATATTTTGATGTCATACAGGCATGTTAAATTTTGGTCACCCATCGAGTACCGACCGCGCACTTGGTTGCTTAACTTTCGTGATCGACGGCTTAAAAGTTGATAGAAAAATTTTATTTTGATGTCATCCAAGCATCTTAAATTTGGTTGCAATAAGTTAAAGCATACTCGAGTTATCGTGCTAGCGCACAGACACACACACACACACAGACATAATTCCAAAAAAATATTTTTGTACTCAGGGAGGTCCAAAACGTGTAAATCCGTCAAAATCTCGAGGTAGAATTTTTTGACGATTACAAGACTTCCTCTATACTACCTACGTATACGAGAAAGTAAAAAAGTGAAGTCAAAAAATTTGTCCATGAAACCGCTTACTTCCTATTTGTGCCTTTCTCTCCGGCAGTATGGGCCATGCAGTGCCTCCAAATAGTTACAGGTTGCCAGCCTGTCGCCTACACAAAGGCAAGGCAATCTAACACGAAAGCCAACAACCAGGGCAATGTTACAATCTAAATCAGTCCGCGGATATCCAATAACGTCAAAATTTTAAATCTCTCAGTGCTCTTACTGTAATATTTCGTATTCCCTTGAGCGTTTAAACGTCATGCAATCTCTCGATCGCAGACGAGACAACGTGAGTATTAATACATTTGGACATATTTAATGATAGCTTGCAAAATTTTAAGTCATAATTTTAAACAATATTAGCACGTAAATTATTTAGTTAGTTTTCGGTTTTTAATTATTTTGTTTCTACATCTGGGAAAAATAAATGTATTTTTTGTTTCATTTTATATTGAGTGCTATGTACAGACAACAGCACGTTGGGTTACCACAAACTGTCAAATTTTCCCAATCGATTATGCATATGGGAGTCATGAAACGTATTTATGTGGAGGAGAGAGCGGGACGACGGACTACATGTTTCATTCCCGCGCAGCTGCAGAGCATCGTGGCCGCCGGGCGTGCGCGCCGACAGAACGCCGGCTAAGCAACTGAGGCATCGCGCCCCAACGCGGAGTATATTTATAGTGTGCGACCGCGACAACGATATGTTTGCTCTGTCCAACACCCCTATAAATATGAAGCGTCGCTAAGAATAAATGTTCATTGCTCAGCTGACTTTCATTACTATCTCTTGAACACCTACTCTGCCCAAGCCTCCACATGCACTTTATATTGAATAGCCTTAGGTTGAAAATCGTTTGGAGAAATTTGACAGCTTTGTATAGCCCGACGTGCTGTTGACTGTACGTCGTTAATGTGATATGTATCAGAACTGTTCTTTTTTTATAATGTTAATTAAGTATCATTTTATTTTTTATTTGTTTTAGTACTAAATAAATAAATAAAACACTTACCTAAGCGCCTGCCGATGGTGATAGACATGTTTCCCCAATGGGACCGGGGCCTCATCTTCACATACACCTTGTTCGCTCTCTCGTTCTAGTCTTATATCCCATGATACCGCTTCAACTAAACAATAAGACATGAAAAAATTTTATACATCTTATAGAGGAAGTGGTACAACCCGACAATGTTCCCGGTGTACCACTTGTAAGCGATAATCTTTTTAACGTTTAAGATCATAGATTAGAGATAATAATTATGATGGTTCGAATTCGAAATCTACGTCTCGTCCGCTACCAACCACTCTAAGCAATTCGAGTGGCTTTCCTTCGAGAAAAGACGAACTCGACATTTTCAAAATAAAATCATCAAACGTCAAACTTATTCAACGTCATGAAAACTCGAATAAATTCGCGAATTCGAGATTATTTCGAAGGAAACAAGAATTACGTCCCTGGGTGTAAATATTAATTTCGATAATTTAAAATTGTTTCAGAGTTGATTTTATGCAGTGCACAAGTATCCAAGAGCAGTTATGGAGAATCATTGAAATAAAGGTTTTGTGATGTGTTTAACGTTAAGAATTTTGTAGTGGTATATCCACCTCATCAGTCACCATCATGAGGTCTGTTGCCATGCATTTCTCGCCAAGCACTCTTCAGATGCATTAAAATGTGTGACGCCTATATTTTAATACAAAAATCAAGCAGTAATTACCAAATGAAGATATGGCTCAAAGGTCTTAGATACTAAGCCAATAACCCAAAAAAAGACTACCCCCACCACAATTTGCTAAGAACTTGTCGCTTGCAGAGTTGTGTCGCAAGTGCTTAGGGACAAATTTAAACGACATACAGACACACATACACGCACAATGCGCAAGATAAAGCGACGGGGCGGCGATCCATTTCAAGCAGATGGCTAGTTACTAATACCATCTGCTAAAACCACCGTGTAAAGTTAACTTTTCCCTTGTCACTAAGTAATTTAAAAAGTGACAAACTTTTTGAGTTAAATCATCATCTGAACGTAATGGTGGCATCATAGATATAAGAAACTGTAGATAGGCAATGTGAAAGAGAAAGAGCATACTAACACGAATGTTAGAACGAGATAGATAGACGAGACCATTTCACGTACACGCAGGCGGCCTAAGTCGGCCTGTCAGTCACGTAGAAAAGACAGAAACTGTCAGACTGCAGTACTATTTCTCACGCACACATTACTCACACATCGGTGTACTTTTTTGGTCTCACCCTAGTAGTATTCATTGTCAATCTATGTCAGTAATTATAGATCTATGGGTGGCATCGACCAGACAATATTATGAAGTTAAACACACAAAGAGGTGATTTTAAAACTTGTTCATTGAAGTGCTACTTACTGTGCGTAGGCGCATCCAAGCTACAGCTGGCCCAGTGAGCTAATGTCCATATCGGTATCATGTTAGCGTTATACTCGCAGTTGGGGTTGGTGAGCACTCCCCTTAACAGCGGTATCAACTCTGGGGATCTACCGCAGTACGGACCTGGAGAACAAGAAAGTTAAAACTCAAAAGGTGTCAAAACACGTTCATTTCAACTGTTCAGTATAGCAACACATCAAGCGGTCCGGGTTCGAATCCTGGCAGCGGCAAATATTTTTGTGACGAGTCTTAGTGGTATATTACCGTTGTCCCGTCCCCCAAAAATTTGTCATATAAATATGTACCGTCTTGTTTGTTTGTACATCGTTATTTTTTAATTGTATTAATGCCGAAACCTACTTTATGTACTAGTCAATACAAACCACTTTTACTATCGCTCTTACACTCACCAAGGAATATTCTTTTTTGATCGTAGTCATTAGCGTGGAGGTTATCCCAGATGACTGGCGGTCTTCGCAACACTTGAGTGATCTCTTCGATACATTCAGTTGTTAACACCTTTGATATTACCTTTGGACCTGGGGACGGTGAAATACAGTCATTTTATATCTCAGATAACACACACACACTGAAATTAGTTTGCTTGGAATTGGCTACTGAAAAATACTATCCCAAACATAATTAAAATATCCGTGCCATGTAATATTTTACAACTAAAATTGAGTTTTATGTAATGGTTGACGAGTAAACAACACACCTAATAGGAGCGGGAACTTTGCATTTGTATCTGTTGTGCGAGGTTAGTCTTCCTACAACTCCTTCCTATTCCTATCCCGTTCCATTCATTCCTACAGACTGATTGATGACTAGTCATTACCGGTCTACCAGTCTCACGGTTCATCAGCGGATTCGATCGCGTCGACTCCCAACGAAACTCACTTCTTTACACCTTACAAACCCTACACAGTTCGCGCCGCGAAATAATCCCAAACAGAAAATCAACTAAAGCACTGAGGAGAGCGAGGACACCCGGACTGCGATCCAGGTCAGTCGTCTGTTCCGTAAGCATTTCCTCACCAATGGTAATAAAATTTACTTTACAAAAATTACTTTATATAAAGACAAATCTACAAGAACATCACACAATGACCTATTTTAAAATAAAAATGACTGAAATTAATTAGTTTCTATATTAGTAACAAACTGCTTTCAGGGTGTGCATTATTTCTGTTACATGTTGTATAAGTCCTAACAAATATGTACCAAGTTTGTATGAATGAGGTTGATGGTTCTATGGACATGCATTCTTCGCAACGATCACGAAAGCTAAGCTGATCATATAAGCCAAAGGGATTTTACCCATACAGCAGTGTATGTTGATAGAAATGTATTTTTTTAAGAGCGTTTACGCCGTACGGCAGACTCCAAGTTTAGGTATTTACACGCTGTGCGGTCATTCCCTCTCGCATTACTCGCGCTGCCGTCCAGGTACAGAGCAAAAAAACAAATTCGATACTTTTTCACAAAATGAAATTAAATATACAATACAAGTTATTTTAATTGAAAACTATGGAAAATTAACGGTTACACATTTAACATGAATTAAATTTTGAATATATATGTAAGTAATAATAACATCTGGTGGCCACCGGCCACCCTTGTCGCACCTATCATATAGTACATGGGTATAGTAGTTCATGTTACTGTCACGTAATAGGGTTTATTAAAACACGAGCGGGGTTAAAAAACGAGCCATGGCGAGTTTTTAAATAATATCCCGCAAGTGTTTTAATACCTAATTATGAGCAGTAGGTACATAAACTAGCGTCCCTTTGGCTCCCTTTGCCGTCCCGTTTTGCTCTAAGTTTTTGATTTTTGAGAAAAATAACTGTAACGTATTGAGCCGAACATGTTGCATAATGGTCATTAATTATGCAACAGGTAAATGACCTTTATTTTCTTTTTGATTATCTTTGTTAAAAAGAATGTTATTTGAGGTACATCATTGAGATAATAATTTTAATATTATGTCATGAGTGTAGATATTTTTTTGTGTTGGCTATTCCATTTATCGAGGAAGGCTCTAGGCTATTTTATAACCGACATTAACGCGAGCGAAGCCGCTGGCGGCCACTAGTATGATATAAATACTTGTTGTGTATATCAGCGATTGAATAAATAAAGAGATATGAATAATAGAAGCAAATCTTGCCACAAGCATATATATCATATAACTAGCGCTCAGCCCGTGGCTTCTTTCGCGTATTGTTGGTTATTATATACATAGTTAGCCTTTCTAGATGCATGGTCTACCTCACACAAAAACAATTTTCAAAATTGGTTCAGTAGATCCAGCAATTACCTCCTACAACGTCACAAAAAACAATTCACAAACTTTTATCATCACAGCCTTTATAATTCATTTCACTACTGGAAGACAAGACCTCTCCTTTTCAATGAAAGAGGTATAGGCAGTAGTCCACCATGCTTGCATAATGTAGATTGGTAGTCAATACCCCTTTGCTGGCCTATTAGTCGCCGTCTACGACACCCATTGGAGCATATGGGGTGATGCTATTCTACTCTGCCGGTATCACGTATAGCTATTCACAAACTTACATAAACTATTTACAAACTTTAACTCTTTATCATATTAGTACATACTTACCTATAATTTTTTTTTAAATGCAATTTAAGTTTACTTTCTTGTTTTTAGAACAATTAAGTAAAATCTTTGTTTTTAAAGTTTTTTATCAGTAATTTATTGTATAGTTATTTTGACACGGTTCATTCGCATTTTCTCTACAGAGCCTTTCATTTGATACCCATATTATGGTAGTGCTAAAAGTAACAAATCTTGGGTAGTCGACAATTCTGCATTTAAAGTAATTTTATTTATTATAAAAGTATTTAGCAAAAACCATTGACTTTGCTAAGTAAAAAATACATAGATTGGAACATAGAACCTCCTTTTGAAGTTCGTGTATAACCTGAAAGAATTCATAAAGACAAACAAACATAGGGACAAGAACGAACAGTACAACAAAATTGTACAGAATCAAGGGGTGGAGGGGAAGCCAAAGCAAGGACCACGGGTTTATCGTTCTGTACATACCTATGATATTTTAAAGAATTATTCTCCATCTCTTAACCGTTACCGAATATTACTATGTGGACCATAATATTAAAAGAATAATTCTCAAACACCTAACTTTTGCAGTTTTACCCTCCATCATCAGCTCACCTGAAAAACCTGATAGAATAGAAATAGAAAGAAAAAAACTTAATTCAACTGTCGATCTATACGAAGGTACACATAATATTTAAGGAATTATCATCCAACTCCTAACTATTAGGAGTTTTTTTTTCATCGTCAGCTCACCTGAATAACATAAAATGATACAACTATCGGTTTATAAATACATATATTAATTCAAGAATTATCATTCAACTCCTAATCATGGAGGAGTTTTACCTGCCATCACCAGCTCATTAACATGATATGATGACTACCAGACGCAAATACTTCAATAGCTTCAGGAAATAAAATATGAAGCATATAATACCTGCATATAAAATTTGAGAGTTGCTCTCGATTTCCTCGGAATCTCATCATCAGATCCTGACTTGGTGACAATAGCACCATATCAGAAGTATTTAGAAAATAGGTCCACAATTAACAGAGATATCCGTGAACATTCATAAAATAATACATAGAGTGCAACATAGAACTTTATATGAAGTCGGTTATCAATACTAAAAGTATCAACACCATCGTTCGTTCTGTAGTAGCATTACGAATATTTACGCGTGATCACGGAGCTAGCACCGAGCGACGTGACCTCTCTCCGACAAGCCTCATTGGCGACTGATTTGAAAGCGATTGCGCGGACTGTTTTATACTGATTTTTAAATAATTGTTATAAATATATTATAGTTTGTTCAGACATCATTTTTATACCAAAATTAAGAGTATATATTCTTCTTTTAAATTACATCATTTGTTTCTTCAAATAAGGGATATTAATTGTTAGAAATAGCAATTTTCCAAATCGTATTTTCGTAATACTTGCAGTGTGATTTGATTTTTCTTTAATTAGTAATTCTATGAAATTTATTTTTTTTCCTTTACAACTATTTTGTTCGGAATATTGTCAGTTACACAGTATTTTTTATTTCATTGTAATATTAGCCTTTTCGGATATTAAGGGCTTCGAAATTGCATCTAAACGTAAAATTTTAAAAATGCTGTTAAGATATTGTGTTATAATTTATGAATAAAGAATTAAATGAAATATTTTCCTTTACAACTTTTTGCGAAAGAATATTATCTAGTAGTTTTTATAACATTTATATTGGTAGAATAAGAATTCATGGAAATTAAGCAGCTCAAAAAGTGCCGATTTTCGCAAAATACGCGTAAACGCTCTTAAATTGTTGTATTAATTGTGTTGAGTTTGAAATGATTGTTTATTATCTTTTTTTTATAAATATTATTTTGTAATTTAGGATGTATTATTTTAATATATTAGTAACAGTAGGCCCTGCCTTAATGCCTGTCAGTGTCGTTTGTCGCTGTGACATTACACTGAGGCAGTGACCTAGTTGGCCTGTTTTTCTATTTTTTTTATTTACGTATATTTGTTCTTAATTGTTGGCCAATAAATGCTTTCTTCAAGCTACCAAATGTGCGATCAGTACTCAGATGGGTAAACAAAACTTTTTCCTCCGTGCTTTGGATACGCTGTTACGCTGGTGGTCCCAGCTGCTGTCGAAAGGTGTTGTTCCTAAGGAGGGTTGGTGTCAGGCATCCACACGGTCGTGAAAATCGAGTATAGTAATGGAGCAGAAGAAATTATTAAGGATAAATTTACTTTTGCTAATTTAAATTTTACAAACAACCTCATTGGTAAAATTTAAATTTAACAGTTATTATTTGTAATGTTTATTCAACAAGAAGTTACTTACCTGTCCACATAATATCAATCTGCTGTGACAGTTTAGTGCCCAAAGTATTCAGGTACTCTGAACTGTTGACAGTTGGGACCGCCCTGGTTGAGCAGTACTGGGTCGGGCATAGCAGGAACCGTGGACATCCGAGATGTTGATGAATCTCGTTTGTTACTGATACCTACAAACCATAATATTCTTTTCAATAATATATTCAAAGTCACGACGCGTCGTGATGGTGTGGTTAATAATTAGTAGTGTTGCCTACACATTGGCGATTCTGGATGCCACTACCCGGAGTGGCAAATATTTGTGTGATAAACTCAAATATTTGTTCATAAGTAATGGTTATTTATATATTTATTTAAGTTTAATAGAATATCTAGATTATTATGTATATTTGTCCATTATCTAGAATGTATTCCATACCACACATTCTTATTGATAATAAATTTATGTTAGATAATTGATGTGAACATGGAAAATTATATTATTAGTTCACTTTATTTTTTACTTATGAAATGAGAAACTACTTACTTGTGCATGGGCAAAACTCTGGAAGATTTGCTTGTCAGCCTCACTCATTTCTGGCTCTATATCATCAAAGAGTAATGCAAAACATGTACAACCAAACTGGGACACCTAGAAATAGGAAATTCTGTGTTAAGTTTAAAGCTTCTTATTGTGCTACTGATATGGAGAGATATATGCTTGGTTCCTAGTTACAAGACAACAAACATTTTTTCTAATTTCTCAATTCTATCAATAAATTATTTGCAATGGAATTTTTGTTTCTAATTTTGTTTGGCGTTATTTGTCCTGTATCAGGAACATATAGTGACAGGTATTTTCTTGTCTTTCGTTTTAATTTTTTATAAAAATATTTATGGAACTACTAGATCAAGGTATAAAAGTGCCATAAATAGGGTGGTGTGAACAGGGCACACAGGCCACAGATCACAGAGGGACGCAGAATGGACCAGATCAAGGTCTAGTTTTGAGTCATGCTTGCACTGCTATAGAAGTTTGCACCAAGTGTATAAAAAATAGTTAGGCGGTGGGTATAACCTATAAGGCCAATACAATCAATCAAATTATCATGGAGATAACATTTGTCTACCACTGAATAGAGAGTCACTCTCAATACCAATAAGATATGGCATTTCGATTGGTTTTATTTTCATTGTTCTTTGACCATATAGAATACTTTTATTCGTAAAAAATTCCAGCCTCTGAAAAAAGTCGCTCAATATACTGAGCTTCCAGAAGATAGCAAAAATATTTGTGTCAAGAAACTCATGTAAGAGAACTTGTCATTATTTCATCATCTTTAGCCCGCTAGTTAAATGGAAATTGGTCTTTAGGCAGCAATACATCATTCAGATATCTATCTATAAGATATTTTGATACTTTCATAAATATTATTACTTTTAAATATTAATATTATAAATATTAGTTACTTTATTATTTCAATATCAAGAGGTCCATTTCATTAATATTTTTTTTCATTAACATTATTAGTAACGAATTACAAAGATTGATAAATGACTGATTATAAATTTGTTTTAATTATTTTAATAAAATTAGATAAGTAATTTTAGATGGAACCGAAAGTCGGCCAAATGAAGCTACCGAAATTCAGTTAAACAGAATGTGAAACGAATATCGGCCCATCCCTATAACTAAAATATAATGGATCAGATTTTAAATATATTTATTACTTTACTGATCTAAACTCATGCAACATAAACTTATATAAATAAGTAAAGAAGAATGCCCAAACCTGCCCACAATGCGCAATAACCAAACATACTTAATATTATTTACCCTTTACTTGCAAGGCAAAAGAATTTACGTATACACAGCCGCATGCTTAGTTAGTTTCATTAAAAACAATCTTGTTTAAAATATTGGCGAAACAGCTATGCTTAATTATGTTTTTTTTTATCCTGGTGTCATCTCGCAAAAAGAACTTTTAAATACAAAATTCAAGAAAAAAATACCGAAGGCGTGGCTGCAGGCTGTATGGGCTAGTAGACCCCTTTGCCTTCTCTTGAGTAGGGATAATTTAAAAACAAAAAACTACAGCTGTCATTCTGTCAATTATTTGAATATATTATAGATTTTTCCCAGTCTTTGGCACTAATTTCATTAAAGCGCAATCCTGGCCATAGTAAATTGGGCATTCTCCTTTAAAAGTAATAACAAACCTGTTCCAACTTTCTCTTCAGTATAGTAATTTCCTTTTGACTACTATAAGTGATGTCTAGGCCTGGAGACAGAGCATAACAAAATATAATCCCCTGATCTTTTGCTGCTGTAATTAAAGATGTTAGATGTTCGGCTTCTTCCACAGTGTACAGTTCTCGCCAGTACGCTCGGTGTTTGTAATCGTCTTTTGGAGCATACACATACATATCCATATTCCATTTTTTGAGCCTACAAATAACATGGAATAATGTTACCCCTCGTTTTCACCAAGGTATAATACATGTATTTTACAAGTTTTTTTAATGTTTTGGTTTGTTGTTGTTTACATTTGTGTATAAAACTTGTTGAATACAAAACTTGCATGAAACTTGTTGTATGAAATTGTTTGTAAACTACTAGTTTTCTATGTGTTTTGATGTCATATTGTATACTCATTATCAACTTGTTGTAGCTAAACTTGTAGAATCTAAGTCTGGTAGGAGTATTTTCTTTTTTTTTACTTTGATTATATTTTATTCATTTCCCTATTAAACTGCATCTTGAGGTTGGTTATCTTTTTATCAACATCATTAACATTAATGTTCATTTGCAAAGCAATTGCTGCCAATGCGTCTTTTTTTATCTATCGATCTTTATACATTTCACTTTTCACATTCCACAGGCATTTGTACATGCAAGAGTTCAATGAGACCACTCCATACTTCTTCTTCTTTTCCTCTCGTGAATAAAATTGTGGTCCATCTGATAAGGTTTACAACTTTATCTAACAAGCATGGATACAGTTTAAAACTTGTTTTGAACAAGTATTATACAGAAATTTCAATAAAATAAACAATACCTGCTAAAAATTTTATTGTTTTTTGGCAGTTTGAACGCTATCAATGTATCGGACTAGTTTGAAAATGTCGTAGATATAAGTGTAAATGCAAATATGTTTTATACTTGTGGGCAACGCAGTATGTACGAAAGCATGTGTACAACAGTCGCAATAAATAAAACAAATAATTATGTTTTGACAAGTACCTATTCTACAAGTTTTGTATAAAACTAGTATTTAACTTGTTTTTTGGTGAAAACGAGGGGTTAGAAGCTATTACTTATATGATGTAAAATATTGGGTTACTACTAAATATTACACAAATGACACCTAATACCAAGCAATGATAGGAACACCTCTTTTATTCATTGAACCAATATCAAAAACTACTTACTTTTGAAACAGGTCCTTTCGTTGTTCTGTGGTCCATGGACGACCATAAAAGCCTGTAATAATAGAACTTAGGTCATTCACTCCAGTCCTATCTCAGTTATTTTTCACATACGTATATGTACGTAAAACTAATCGCATTATAATTGATTATAAATAGCTCTTACCTTCCACAACGCCGCAGATAAAGTCCTTCCTCTTGGAATTAAGTTCATCTGGTGAGCTTTCAGTCATTTTCGAAAGTAAAAATGTACTTGAGTAATGCTCAAATTTTAAAGTGTAGACAGTTCAATTTTCAATGATGCTGTATCAAAGATATTAGGTCGATGAACTCGATGATGACTCAATAAACAGACAATTTGGGTGATGGTATTTAGCAGTTCACTTCAACAAATGCACCGGTTGACCCGTTTTAAAACAATAAAATATTGGTTTTTCTTCTATGATTTGGACAGGCCATCAGCACAGAGGAGAAATCAGATGTGTCAAAAAAACTCGAGTAGGTTCCTGTTATGTCTCCTCTAACACCACAATATTTTGTCAATTTTGAAAATAAAATTTATAAAGTCTTTTCTTTGCGGGGTTTTCATTTCACATTTTTTTTTATATTGTTATTGCAATTATGTAATGCCCGCAAAAAGAAAGACGGGAAAGACGCAATTAATTTTTAAATTTGCTAATTCTGAAACGTGCTTATAAAGAACCTAATACTTTTTAAGAAAGAAAACCTGCGACGCGTTCACGTTTGCGCATTTAAGGGTGCGTTCCAAAACGATCTCAATTTACTCGGGGTAGAGTAAATGGACCAATGACGTAGGAATTCTATGTCATTGAAATGGACTCACTATTGGTCGTTATTAAGAAGCGCTTTCACCATTGGTTAATTTTGTTAAACTATAGTTAATTTACACCAATTAGAAAGCTTTCTTACGCTGTCTACTTGGCTTCACCTGGTTTTGGAACGCACTCTAAATTTCACGACACCGACAGCTTTGTAAATAACTACATAGTTTGTGAAAAAGACATCGTTAAATACATCTGGAAATTTGGAATTTCATTAATGGAAAAAAATGTATGTATAATTATGAATAGAATATGTTTTATATATTTTTTTTTTGTTAAATTTTCTCTGTTACGGGACGGCAAAGGGATCTAGCCCATACAGCCAAGTCTTCAGTTTCATCTTCTTTCTTGATTTTTGCATTAAAATGTGGGTGCCACACTTTTTAATGCACCTAGGGAGTGCTTGGCGAGAAATGCATGGTACAGACCTCATGATGGTGACTGATGAGAATTGTATAGTGGGATTTCCAAGCACTTTACAATTCTCAACGCCACATACACAAAACCTTTATTTCAATGATTCCTCATAACTGTTCGTCAACACGGATGCTTATGCAACGTAACGACACCACTTTCACTGCACAAAATCCACTTAGAAGCAATTTTAAGTTATCAAAATAAAGATCGACATCTAGACGCCATGGTTTCCCGCCAAACACTCCTTTTTGTTTTTTTTTGGTGTTCGGCGGGAAAGCATGGCGTCTGTCTAGATGTTGATCTTTGTTTCGATAGTTCAAAATTGTTTCGGAGTGGCTGAAGCGTGTGATCCATTGGCGAGCCGGCGAGCTATCCCTTGATTACACGTACCGAGTAAATCGGCGAGACAGTACTCTCGGCCGAGTACTCGACTCGGTGCGTCTAAACGCTTCTAAAGTGGCGAGACAGTAGCTTGGCCCCCATTCTACTTCAACGTTGAATATCGTGGCTACTAATATTAAATGGGACGTTGAACTTGAAACCACTATCTATACAGTTATATAAACTACATCTGTGTCTGTGGAACTTTCAATCTGCGGATTGTTATAATGCTATTGGTAGTTGCTAGTTGGTAGTAGGAGTTGCTTTTAGAGCCCAATTTGTATGGGAAACACGATTTACGCTTCTTTCCGCTAGAGATGCTATTCACGTTTCCTATACAAATCGAGCTTTTAACGCAACAACAATAGTCTAAGTACAATATTACGTATTTTAAATGAAAAAACTTACACTGCTGGTACAGTATGATCAAGGGTGCAATGTGGCGCACTTTGCTTTATTCATCGATTGATTTGCTTTATGCTTGCAAAACTGTAAGCCAACTACGAATAAAAACAAGGAAATTAAATCGGACAAAATCAGGGTATAAAAGATAAAATCAACTCATTCTATTGTTAAAATGTAGCCTGTTACCCAGACAAGTCTTTGCCAGGACTAGCGTTGCTATCCGTCTGGATAAAGCCGGACATGTTAGGCTTTTCGATCACCTGTCCGGGCCAATTTGACTGCGTCCGGCCTGTCCGGCATTTGTTTGGCTTTTTAACACGCTTATATCAGTTTCACCTGTATGTTTCTTTGTTTGTATGTATGTATGTATGTAACTGACTCGTTTGGACTCGATTTTGACCCACTTTGAACGGTCAGATTTTATTTAAACTTTATAGACTTATCAAAGACCGATGAATTACAATAAATCGATAAGAATATCCCATTATCCTGATTAGAATCGCCAGGACTAATAAATTAATCGTTTGGAATGTTAGTTCAGCTATACGTCACTAGATAGCGCTGTCATTACTTGGTACTTTTATCGGCGGTTATAATTCGCACTAAAAGTGGAAAATAAAATAATAGTTTGAAAAACTAAAAAACACGCTTTTATGTTAAATAAAAAACTAAAAAGTGAAAAATAACTTTTTAGTGTGGAAACTAAATGATGAACGAAAAGTTAAATTACTATTTAGGGAAAAGCGTGGGGTGTTAAATTTAATTGTACCGATCGAATATTTTCAAGAACTAATGTAGGTAATTGAGCACCCCAAGCTTTTCTCTGTATACCTAGTAATTATACTTTTTGTTCATAATTTAGTTTCTATACTAAAAAGTTATATTTCACTTTTTAGTTTTTTTTTTTGACGCAAGCTTCATTCTACTCAAGTTCGCCCGTTGTCGAAAATACATTGTGTTTTATTTGAACTTTTAGTCAAAATCCTTTTTATTGGCGTCCGTCCGGCCGTGGGTCCCAAAAGTCCGGCTTATTTAGCGGATAAGTCTGGTTTTCTGATTTTTAGAGATGACAATAGCCAGGACCATATTAAAACGAATCAATTGAAACCTTATTCATCAAAATCGGGTGAATACCTAGTTTAGGCGCTACGGAAGAACATACGTAAATACACACCATGGTCACCATGAACTGCTAAAATCATAACCTTTCCTTTCGGCTTTGCCATAGTCGGGTAAAAATTTGTCTCGCACTTGCTTGTTTACGTACAACATCGGTATAATTAATGATTAAACGAACTTACCTGTTGTGAAGTTCAATCATAATTATACGAGGGATTCGTCCGAAGATATTAGTATTACACTTGTAGTATCGCTTCCATGTGTTACCACTTAGCACATTATTTTAGAGTCCTTCCTCCAGAAAAAATAAGTACTATTTTGCTATTACTTCTTTCCGTATCCGTATAGCTGTCACCAAGCTGTCATCCCCACTTCCGGTCGCCCGTCACTTCACTCTGCCGATTGCTTCCAACATTCATTTAGTTTAGAGAACCAAAACAATATTTATATAAACAATGATATTTCTTAAAGCGGGTAGTTATTGCTATTAGCAAATGACTGCAGGGTGGGCGGGAGTATACTAATATCTTCGGACGAATCCCTCGTATAATTATGATTGAACTTCACAACAGGTAAGTTCGTTTAATCATTAATTATACTTCGGGATTCGTCCTCGATATTAGTATTACACTTGTAGATGTTTAGAGCAATAAGAAATATCATCTAAAATTTATGTAGTAATAAAATATTGTATGATATTGTTTTGGTTTATCATGTTCTTATAATCAACAATTAGGTAGGTACTCTTATAAAAAAATGTCAACGCCAGTAGTCTAACTACCGCATACAACATTCTCAGGATCCCGGAATATCCTGGTGCTCAACTCAACTGTTTACAAATTGATGCTCTTCAACAATACAACTCTCTTAGAGATAAGTTTGCTCTCGCAAACTTAGCAAATTATTTGCCAATTTTTATTATGCATCTCTATGCAGTAAAGTATGTACAGTAAAGTGTATTACATTTTTTTTTTAATGCACAGAAACCTATGCACGACGCATGTTAAGTTATTATTTCACTATCTTTAAAGTGCTGCTAATCCATCTACCTACTAGTCTACTACGATAGGTACATACGTTAACAAACTATGGAATTGTTTGGTGTTTGGATTTCAAAGTGTTCTAAATATTATGTATTAGTGGCTTCATATGGCATGCACTTCTATCCAATCCTAGACCAAAAGTTTATATAATTCAATAGTAATGACAGAGTTCCTAAAGAACCTTTTTAAACTCATAATGTGATGTAACCAAAGCTACTAATGTGATATACTGCCGACTTCAGTAATTGTTTCCAGCAATATATTTCCCTTACACCGATATCCACCATCTTCTGCTTTATTCTATCTTTGCCTACACGGCCTAAGTCGGCCTAAGTCTAATAAAGCACTGATATATAGTATTCTTATCACCGCCTAAAAATTGTGATCTTCATAGCTCGACCATCGCTTCACCTAGTTTATTTCGTTTTCTAAACACTGGCAGGTGGTAAATCCTTAAAATAAGAGATCAGCTAATCGTAGCCGCAACCAAATCAGGAGAATCAAATTTCAACATACCTATTATCTTACAATACAGTCTGCCATTAAAATCTGTAACCTGAATTTGGTATAATGCAATGTAATAATTTAAACATTGTAACAATTAGGGGTAGTAGGTACCAAAAATGTTACACTGGCCGACACTGATTGTGGCATTACTTTTATTTGTTAACTTTTATTTGTCTTGTTAAGTTCACAACTACCTACGTTATTAGTTCTGTTAGATAAGTTAAAATATAAATCTACGATATTTTTATTAAAAACTAGACTAGATTCAAACTAGACTAGACATTTCATGAAGTTTGAAACCATATAAAAGGGCCAAGCTTCCCGGCACAGGTATAGTTATTACCCAAAATCCTTTAAGGCTTTGGCACGTGTACCTATGTAATGTCCCTGATTAACGTGTAATAAATGATCTCATATTTTCATACTTAGATTACAGCTAAGTTTTTATGTAAAAATATACATAATACACTTTCTAAAATTAAGTCTGAAATTTAATTTTTGCCACTAGCTCTCGTGACACTTCGAATGGTTTCGACGTGTTTAGACTCAATTCTGAAACCATAATTACAGAATCATTGATGTAAGGGACGTACCATTGGAATATCTATTATGATTTTCATAAGGTTAAGGTATTATTAATTATTCGTAAAAGAATAGAATAGAATGCCTATTCTTTATTGTGCACATGAGAATAATTAGTAACAATAAAAACAATACAAGATAAAATGCGATCCTATAGTAAATGTGCTGCCATTTTTTGGTCCACCCACTAACTGCTTCTTAGTTTGCTGCCAGAAGCTACCATTGTTGAGAGCCGTAAATTATAATTCTGTAAACAGAATTATGGACAAAATCTATCCACTCACAGTTATATTAATATGGTCATAACCAAAACTATCATGGTTTTTGAAGGCATGTATTTTTTTTTTTAAGCATTAACGGACAAGTCGTTGCTAACTGTCTAACCAGGTGGACAGAATGGTTTATCAGTTAGTATAGACGGAATAAATGGAGACCAACAATTTTACATCGTAGTGAAGCAGGCCTACACCTTGATTTAAAAGTGACGTAAAGTAAAGAAGAAAAGAGTGACATTTTGATTGATTGATTTTTTATGTCATAATAAAAATATATCGTTTACATTCGATGCATGTATTTTATTATTAACAAGAAAATATTTAATTAGTAAGTACTCTAGCATCTATAGACTTAAAAACCTGGTTTCTGCATTTTGTACCTTCTTATTAATGTTAATCATTAATAAATTTGGTACAGGCTTTGAAACCTTGTATGCCGCAGTGAGTTGAGTAGGCGCTCAAATCAACTTCTTACAAAGCTGGGGTCTATCATTATGACATAAATCGCCGTTTGATAATATGAAATTTACTTGCTGTTTCGGCGTCAGAACGCATTTACATTGGGGATCGACCGACCCACTAGCATTATATACATACATAATGTATATGCAACCTTCAACCACGAGTGAACCGTTCGATCGGTCGTAGGTAATTTCTAATATTTATGCACATAGTGGTTTTGTCGATCCCCATAGCTTACTTGGTATATGTTTATCGAAGTCGAAGAGTCGAGGCATTCAAGATCTCAACTCGATTCGACTCCGCGGCGCTGGTGGTCTGGTGATGGTGTGGGTGGCCTCAGCGGTGCGTGGAGCTGTGCCTGCGGCTTGCGAGCGACGTGATGACGAGGGGCCTACCTGCTTGTGAATCACCGCCCTCCTAACTTTCTTGTGAAAAAATTGAAGTTATGAATAAATATTTAAATAACAAATGACTTCATTTTACATGACGGTAAGCAGAAGTGAAGTCCAAAATTGAAGATAGCTAGTGCGAGAGACAAGCCGCCGCGCTAGCTACCCTCGCCTTGCCGACCTGCCAAGTGCTTCTTCGAATTCTTTTTACTTGATATTTATTAAATTATTATGGAATAATAATTACATTAAAATTATTAAGAATAAAGGCTTTCCAGTCTTTTATTAATATCTGCTTTTAAAAGCCAATTGTGAAATCCCAAACTATGCTAGCATCAAATAGGCGAAGGGCTGGCACCACAGTCACTGTTTCGGGGTACTCCCCATTGTGTGGCCCATACTGCCAGATGTGGCTTTTGGGTGTAACCGAATGCTACCTGAGGTTTTGCTCGCCCCCTTTTGGGATTCTGAGCGTGATTATATGTATTTATGTATTAAGTAGGTAGTGCCTAATTACCTTTACAGCATTATAGATCACTCATAATAATATCACTCATAGTTTTGGGGTACAGAGGGTTTAATAGAAAGATCTTTGAGATCTTCTATCTTCCTCTATATTCCACCTACGAAAGTTCAATAAAATATCTTAGGTCTATAGATCAAACTGGTGTTAGTTTGGTAATAATTAAGAGATGCATATCTAACCTGCGTCAGAAATTCTGTTCGGCGGTAGAACACCCGATTCTACAATTGGGTGGCGTAGCCGGCTGCCGGGTCGTTTACTGTAGGTAGCTCTTTTATGGGCTTAGCTTCTTTTTTTTTTTTTTTTTTTGAAAAGATTACACAACCTCCTACATAGATTAAGTTGAAATTATTGTTATAGATATGGCCAAGATATACGGATAAAATATTATCTAAAATTTCACTGCACGGAGCTCACTAGCCTCGTTTTTGCAATTTTCACTTTTTCTACAAAAAAGAAAATGTCACTTCTAAAGTCATTTCCTGGTAATTGGCTGGTGTTGCAACCCGCCATATTCAGTTAACCCTCGGTCTACTCCATACGAATAAACACAGAAGGTTCGGTTACGCCAGCATGCTTCAAAATTACTTAGTTTAAAATAGACTAACCGCCTATTTGAATTGACCTTAGATGATTAAGAATGCAATATCACTGTATTACACATTGTTGTAACGCAGATCAATCATACGTAAGCAGTTTCGAGCGTATGCGACAACCAGTGTTTTAAACTCGATAAAAATAAATAGGCCTACCGCCTATTTCGTAATTATATGATTCATCTCTGAATGTATGTATTGTGGGTACGTGTGATAAAAAATCAAATGAAATCGATATTGTGCGAGTTTTTGTACGTTGCATGACCATATAGACTACACCATTACGATAAAACTTGGTTTATGCTTATGATGGCCTCAACGCAGCCTCACGTGCGAAACAAATGTTCATCTGACAATGTACAATGTGCAAGTTTTATGCGTTGCATAGCCCTGTTGACTACACCGGTGCAATAAAACCTACACAAGAAGCTATATTGTGATAGTTTTATGCGTTGTATAGCCCTATAGACTACACCGGTGCAATAAAACCTGCCTAAGAACCTATATTGTGAGAGTTTTATGTGTTGCGTAGCCCTTTAGACTACACCAGTACAATAAAACCTGCACGAAAACTTATATTGTGAGCGTTTTATGCGTTGCATAGCCCTTAAAGACTACACCGTTGCATAAAAGTTTATCTATGCCATAGCATAGGGCTGAGGGCAATCTCATTGCCTTAAAGAACCACGTGACTAGTGTATGAAAATCTATATTTTGAGAATTTTATGCTTTGTATAGCCCTACAGGCTTAGGGGGCAACTCGGACTCAAAATATCTGATCCACGGCCGAGTTGCCTACTTTAAAATTTTGATGTAGGCTTTTCGGCCAAACTTTATATTTCAGTGTCCGAGATTACTTCGTTCATAATTTCGAGTGGTAAATTCGAACAATTCTTTATTTTTGCATACAAGTAACTTAAAACACATACTAACAATAAATAAAAGTATTTTTTGATTCGATCATATTAAAAAAAACATAATTAATATAAAAAAACAATAAGAACGTCAAAAAAACAAGATATAATTAACTTAGTTGATTGAATCTTGATTTGAATATTTATATATATATATATTTAGGGACACGATAGTTGATTTAGTCTCAAAATTTTATATTAACCAATCACATCCTGAGTGTCCTTCTTTTTAAACAGCGTTTTCCTAGCGTTAGCCGCATAAGGCAAATATATATATATATATATATATATATATTTTCTCTGATCTTAGGCCATAGTACACTAAATAACCAACACCCTGAATACAGGTGGTTTGGGATCGGCTTCTGAGTTGTTATCAACGATATTTTTTTTAAAAATAAAACTATTTTTTTTTGAAAAAAAACATAAGGTACCCAGAAAATATTGTACAACATTTTCTGGGTACTTTTTGTTTTTTTTTGTATTTTTTTCTGGGTACTTTTTGTTTTTTTTTGTATTTTTTTCTGGGTACTTTGTTTTTTTTGTATTTAGTTTACATGTTGTAGAGGAAGTCTTTTATTTGTCAAAAAAGTCGACCTCAAGATTTTGACGGATTTACACGTTTTGGACCTCCCCGAGTCCAAAAATACCGTTTTGGAATTATGTCTGCGTGTGTGTGTGTCTGTACGTTAGCACGATAACTTGAGTGTGATTTAACTTATTGCAACCAAATTTAACATGCATGTATGACATCAAAATATAAGGTTTCTATCAACTTTTGAGACGTTTCCGGTATAACGAGAAAGTCAAGCGGAGACAACTCCTGATTTTTATCCGTGAAATTGAAAATGAAAAATGAAATGAAAATGAATAATGCTTTATTGTTAATCTGAGTTTTTTTAAGTTACTTGTCTAAAAAAATAAAGCACTGTCCAAATCCTAATTATTTTCTCGTTTTTTAAGGATTTCCGATAATACAAACTTTTATTTTTATTAATTAGTAAATATAATTAACTAATTATGATATAAAATTATTATAGATGAAATCAACTAAGTTAGTTATTTTTTCGTATGTTTTGAAGTTTTTATTGTTTTTTTTTTATATTAATTATGTTTTTTTAATACGATCGAAACATAAAATGCTTTTGTTTCTTGTTAGTATGTCTTTTAAGTTACTTGGGTAAAAAAATAAAGAATTGTCCGAATTTACTACTCGAAATTATGAACGAAGTAATCTCGGACACTGAAATATAAAGTTTGGCCGAAAAGCCTACATCAAAATTTTAGAGTAGGCAACTCGGCCGTGGATCAGATATTTTGTGTCCGAGTTGCCCCCTAAGCCCCCTACAGACTACACCAGTGCAATAGAAACTGCACGAAAATCTATCTTGTGCAATATAATACTTTCGCGTGTGCGTATCAGGGTGTACGCCATGAATTTATTTCGTAAGTTCACCCGACATGCGAAAAAAGAAAAAATATATAATATTCACCGTTTCCTTTTCCTGTGTACCCGAAGATGAAGACTGCGAGGTTGAAGAACTCTAGTAGACTCTTTATTCAATATAATCTAAGCTAGTAAATGTGGCGCTTTTTTTTTTTTTGTTTAATAACTTTTTAACTTTTTTATACTATATAGTCTAACGCGGTTTCGTTCTTGCGCTTGGGCAATTCGTTTTTAACTATTCTCGGTAGTTGAGTTGGAGACGTGCTACAGTGGCGGAGCACAAAAAGCGAATGAATGTTGGAAGCAATCGGCAGAGTGAAGTGACGGGCGACCGGAAGTGGGGATGACAGCTTGGTGACAGCTATACGGATACGGAAAGAAGTAATAGCAAAATAGTACTTATTTTTTCTGGAGGAAGGACTCTAAAATAATGTGCTAAGTGGTAACACATGGAAGCGATACTACAAGTGTAATACTAATATCGAGGACGAATCCCGAAGTATAATTATTTAATTATAATACTACCTACTATAGAACTACAGGGTGACTGCATGCATTGTCAACGAACACAAAAAACCGCACCATTGTGGGTGTCGTTTACATTTTTTTTTTAGGTGACTACACAGTTATGAAGTTCTAATACAAACCTTAAGTATGCATTGATCAATATTAATTAGGTATTTATCATTCGCACTATTCGTAACATCATACAACACCACACCACACTGCCGTGGTGTCAAATTCATACGTACTTAAGTTTTGTATTAGAACTACATTACTGGTGGTGTAGTTACCTAAAAAAAACCTAAAAAAAAGTACTTAAACGACACCGCAGTGGTGAGATTTCGTGGTGTCGTTGACAATTCATGGGTGGAGTGGGAAGACATTTTTATTGGTCCCCTCTAATTTAAGTACCTATACCTAGAGTTTTTATATCCCTTCATTTTTCTTTCATCTATATCACGGTAATGATAATATAACATTACCGTGTCTATATGATTACATAGGTACTGTTACATGTTTTCCTTAATAGATTCTTCTTATGCTTTTATACATATAATCACATTTTACTTTACTTCTATTTTAATTACAATTTGTATGTTGCTGGTTTACAATTTCGTTTTTATTATCATCATCATCATAACAGCCTTTATAATTTTACCTACTGCTGGGACACAAGGCCTCTCCTTGTCATCGAAGGAGACGAGACACAGTCCACCACGCTTGCCCAATGCGGATTGGCGGTCGGAGTTAATGGTGATCAATACCCCTTTGCTGATCCATTAGTCGCCTTTTACGACACCCGGCCTGGCATCAAATGGCGATTCTATTACCTACTTGTAACGCTACGTTACAATTACTTTGCTATATGCTAATAATATTTTTTATGTTATTCATTAACTAATATGCTTTTTCTCGTCGTTCATTGCCAATTTATAAACGTCAGTAGTTGTAAATCTATGAGGGCATAAGGGAGACTGTACTATGGATTTTTATTAAGGGTTATAAGAGAAACGGACATAGTTTTGTAATGATTTATTTTCTTATTTCACAAATTTAATTACCTTACTCTATGTCTTGTAAAGCTACATAATACTGGCCGGCAGAAACAATAGGTATGACCTACTTATAGGTGTGTATAGGAAAAAATATCTTTACAGTAATTTTAATTGAATACAAGTGACTAGATTTAACGCACAATACACGAATCTTTGTAATAACTTAAGCTAACTTATTAACTTAATAAAATACTTATTTACAAGTTTTTATTTTTATATTTACAAACGACATTGTTCCTTTTTTACGCCATATCAATGTTAAATTTATTATTCTCATTTACTTAGATGTTACAAAAAAATTTAATTACATTGTATCTTAGAGTAAAGTTAAAAGTTAAGATACTTTTTTAAGATTTAAAATCAGTATTCCAATTCAAAATGAATGTTGAAGACATCTAAATAAATACGATGTTACAATAAAATATAAATTCCAATAATTTTAATCGGCTTCGTCATCATCATAACAGCCTTTATAATTCGACCCACTGCTGGGACACAAGGCCTCTCATTGTCATCGAAGGAGGTATAGGCAGTAGTCCACCACGCTTGCCCAATGCGGATTGGTGGAGTATAAGGTGATCAATACCCCTTTGCTGATCCATTAGTCGCCTTCTACGACACCGGAGGATATGGGGTGATGCTATTCTACTATGCCGGCATCATAATGGCTATTACCTAATTGATTTGATCATGGCTATTAATCGGCTGTCTGTATCTAAATAAAAGAATTCAGTACTATGTTATAAATAATAAAGATTGCTAAGGCACTGTGCAAAAAGCAACTTTTGTTTAAGAAACTATCAACTTAGGGTGCGTTCCAAAACGATTTCAATTTACTCGGGGTAAAGTAAATTATAGCTCACTAATGGTCGTTATTAAGAAGCGCTTACACTATTGGTTAGTTTTGTTAAACTATAGTTATTTTACACCAATAAGAAAGTCTACTAGCTTCACCTGGTTTTCGAACGCATTCTAAGTTGAAATAAATATCGACTTTTTAATAGTTTTCGATGAAAGTTGGAGCATCAAAAAGACCCATTTTCCTTTTAACGCGATTCTAAATAAACCTTTCAAATCCATGATCAGCGTGACTAATAGATCACTTGACACAACTAGTACAAAGACAGTTGCTTGTTGCAGTTGCTAGTATTCTGTCCTCGAGTGCAGCAACTCAAAACTGACTTCGATCATCGAAACTCACAACTAGAGTTGTTACGTCTGCGCAGTTTGTATAAGCTGTATGTAAACAGCTAGTTGCGCATTGCATGTTGCCGCAATACGGAGATCAAAGTTGCTCTGTCTGTAGAGCCCAAATGATGCAACAAAAAATATTTTATTAGTACTCATCATCATCATCATCAGTAGTCACTATCAGTATCGATTTGCAGACGATTTGGTTGTTATAGATCCGCTTTTGCAGCTGTTGTAGAATTTCAGAGAAAAGTGTGTAAGCACAGAAAACTCGTCCCACTAATCTTACACAGTAAAGTCACTTTCAAAGTATGTATGATAAGCTTGAACAAAGTGTGTAAGCATAGGTCACTCGTCCCATCAATTTACACAGTACCTTAAGTCATTTTCAAAGTAGGTACGTGTGCTCGCCTATGTGAAGATGCGGTTGTTATTTTGCACTTTGACGACCGTCTTTAACAAAGTGAGTAAGCACAGGTAACTCGTCCCACTAATCTTACACAGTAAAGTCACTTATAAAGTATGTGCGCTCGCCTATGTGAAGATGCGGCTGTTATTGCACTTTGGCGACGATTAGCTTTCTCAACAAAGTGTGTAACACGGGTAACTCGCCCCACCAATCTTACACAGTAAAGTCTCTTTCAAAGTATGTGCGCTCACCTATGTGTTGATGAGTTTGTTGTTATTGCACTTTGGCGACCGATTAGCTTTCTCAACAAAGTGTTAATAGCATAGGTAACTCGTCCAATCTTACACAGTAAAGTCACTTCCAAAGTATGTCCTCTCGCCTATGTGAAGACGCGATTGTTGTTATTGCACTTTGGCGACCGATTAGCTTCCATGACAAAGTTTGTAACACAGGTAACTTGTCCACCAATCTTACACAGTAAAGTCACTTCCAAAGTGAGTCACTACATGTAGACGGCCGGCAGGCCCCGCTGCGTGTGTCAGCCGAGCACGCCGCCCGACATGTTCCCGTGGACGCGCATATGTCGGTTCAGGTTTCCCGACTGCGAAAACCTGGTGAAGAACACGTGCCATTTGAAATATCATTGAAAATCCTATTACTTAGGGCTGACATTTTACACGTTATCTTAAAAAAACTTTTCGATCTTCTCATGTTGAAATGGCAATCACTTACCTAAGTAAACACAGCTTGCACTGATAAGGTTTTTCCCCGGAATGTATTCTCAAGTGTTTGGTGAGCGTAGAACTGTCAGAGAAGGCTTTTTTGCACGATCGACACCTGCAAGAGGAATAAAGTATTTTATAGCAGACTCGTTTTAAGCCGAGGCTTCCTTTTTTGTAAATGCAGATGTTAGGTATATTTTCTCACGACAAGAAATCGATAAATTCACCACCTCCCTTACGAATTCACCTTTAATATTTGTTAGAATGTGTAAGAGTAGTGCTGGCCATAGGAAAGTGTGACCCAGATGAAGACGCCTTTTCAAATACCCACCTACCTATTACAGGGTGTTCGGAAGAACGTTGAACATACGAAAATGAGGGGTAGTTGAGGTGGTCTGTTAACTAACTAGCCCAAAAGACTTTACCTAGGTCTGAAGATTTTTTTTTAATTATTTTTTCTTAAATTTCTTGAATTTTTCGCTTTTGTACCTTCAAACCCGTCTAACTTTTTTTTGATATGGCGAGTTTTATTTTTTTTCTTTATTAGAAACTTAGTCTACTAACTAGTGGTCGGTAGAGCCTTTTAAAATTAGAAGTAGCACATTGCACACTGCTAAAAACAAAGTCATGGACCATAGAAACTTAAAAAAAGAGTTAAAATAAATTTCGAAGCTCAACTTCGCGTTGCATTAAAAAAAAATGTAAGAGTGGTGAATGACTTCTGATTTGTCAAAAACATCTCTTTTTTCTCGAACTTTCTACCGATATGTAGTTTGTTTTGATATCTTTTTCGTAACTAAAGTTATTCGATGTTTTCTACCAAGGTGGACCATTTCGATAAAAAATTACTTGTGTGGAAAGTTAAATGTTTTGCAAAATCTATTAATGCAAAGGTCAAAATAAGGAAATGGCTAATTACTGGGATGGTGACAAAAAACAGGTAGATTTTGTTCTCACTCATGCGCATTAACAGCGACTATCTTTTCGCTCGTGAAGCTCGTAGAGTTTATAGCGCTCTTGATAAACTCTAGGAGCTTCACGTTGGAGCGCTTCAATATGCCATTAAAATGTCTGCATATTCCTCATTGGTAAATGAAGTAATTTTACCAATAAACAAACTTAACAGAAATAACAAAACAATAACACAAAACGAAGATAATGGTACTTAACAAGCGTAGGCACAAAGGGCACGTAAGATCGCAGAGGCAGTTAAGTCCATAGAGTTAAATATACAGGTTAGGTCTCGACTAAGAGTTCTGTCACTTAGACTCTGATCGTTCCGTACATACAGAGTGAAAGTCCATACTATCTTTAGGCCTAGTTAGTTAACAGACCACCCCACCTGCCCTCCATTTTCGTTTTTTCAACGCTCTGCCGAACATCCTGTATATTTTTTAGAATATTTACGTTTAAAGGTCGTAGCAAACTTATTAGCTCGGAAAGGGAAAGCCTGTTTTACTATGAACGCTACGAAACAGCGGCTACGGATGAGCTGCTACGAAACAGCGGCTACGAAACGACTACGAACCGTAGCGTAGCGCGTTGCCTCCTTTTACAAGCTTTTTATTTAGCTTGCACTGTTCATAACTTTTGTGTGATAAACACAAACATTTGTTCACGAGTCATGGTTGTTTGTATATTTATTTAAGTTTATTTATAAAAATATCTCGTGGGAGCCATGTAATGGCGGCAGAGTAGAATAGCATCACCCCATATCCTCGGGTGTCGTAGAAGGCGACTAATTGACCAGCAAAGGGGTACTGATGGCCTCCGCATTGGGCAAACTGCCTAAACCTCCTTCGATGACAAGGGGAGGCCTTGTGTCCCAGCAGTGGGTCGAATTATAATGATTATGATGGTTATGATGATAAAAATATCTAAGTATCCTATTAAGCTTAAATTTTTCTGTTTAATGATACTTAATTTGGGTAAGATAATTGGTGTAAGCGTGAAAATATATTATTATTATTTATATTTCTGTTTTACCATTGTAATATTTGCCACAATTATTTAGGTATCGAAAATTAACTTACTGATAAGGTCTTTCTCCTGAGTGTGTTCTCATATGCGTCGTAACACTGGAACTTTGGCTGAACCTCCGGTCGCAAATTGGACACCTGAAAGAAGCAAACGTTCGGATATTTTATAACTGAAGTTGAAAGTCCTTCGTTCAATTTGATGTAAAATTTAAGGCCAAAGGAAGCGAGCTTCACAAGAAACCGTACCATTGCGGCTCTGACTTTTTAAAGGGCCAGCAAATGACTCAATCCACCTTGCGTTGAAAATGCCGAAAAAACCTTTGAATGCCGAAAAATGTATTTTTGGTTTTCTTCGCCTGTTAGATAGAAAAATTAACAGAAAGAATCCTTTGGAAAGAAACAGGATTCTTTCGAATTTTCGGCTCGATTTTATGAAAAGTTCAAAAAAATATATACAAAAAAACAACTTGATGCACAATATTGGGGCCGTGCCTAGCGCGCTAAAGTATTTTTTATTCTGCCCTCCATTTTATTAGTACGTATTATTATGGAAAGAGTTAAAGCATAGATTTATTGTTCAGAACTTTTCGGGTTTTTAAAAAAAAGATAACTTATACCCCTACCATCTCCTGGTAAATTTTCTAAAAACTTTCGAATGAAACATTAAAAAAAACAACGGAACTGGAAAGAAACGGAATTTTTCTGCTTTTTTCAACGCCGTTTTTGTACATGCATTTCGGCTATAGAACGCTCTTACCGAAAGCTTTAGGAGTGCGCGCACATTGAGCTCTTTTAAAAATCAAGTTTGGAGTTATGTCCACTTGTCCCTAAGTAGCCGTTTGCACAAGATATTCAATAGTACCTACTTGTTTATGTAGTAATTTATTCATCTGATCTGATGGTAATAATAAGGGTTATAGCACACATAAAAACTCGTGACGGGTCGTCACTGTAATGAAATGAAAATGAAAAAGTCCTTTATTTAAATGGACTTTGCTAAGTACCTACTTTTAAATCGTCAAACCTCTTTTTTTATCGGAGAGGTCAGATGCATTTACGCATCATCCCTGCAGTACGATGCAACTGCAGGGGTATGTGGGACTCGAGGTACAGACGTTCCCCCCTACCCACTAAACGTCCTCTCCGGGCATCTTGACAAGGCACACTACGACAGCACTCCGGGATCGCAACGTCGTCGGGATCGCAAATCGTCAAAACCCTACCACCATTTCGGGACGAAATAATCGTATCTTCTTCCGTCTCAGCGTCAACCAGGCTTCAATATAACGTGGTAACAGCGTATCAGCAGCTCCGGTACATCGACATCGTACCGTTCGTGAGCCTGTCCCGAGGCGAGGCGATGTCGTTACGTTGCTGATTAGTGCGCATTACAATAGGACTTTCATACAAAGAATACTAAACGGCTTGAGTTGAGGCGATGATGATAAGTTGATATGTATGCATAACCTTAAGGTAGAAGCAAGCTTCAACCGGAACCATTAAGCTCTGAGGGATTAGCTTTAAATAGGCTTGCCATACGTCTGGATTGTCCGGATTTGACAAACAAGTCTGGACTAACGTCTGGACTTGCTATAAGTCCGGATTTTTTGATTTTTATTATGTTTATGTGCGTTTTCAACCGACTTCAAAAAAGGAGGAGGTTCTCTATTCAACTGTATGTTTTTTTTTTGTATGTATGTTCCGCGATTACTCCGTCAATTATGAATCGATTTTGAAGATTCTTTTTTCGTTAGGAAGGACATACTCCAAAGGTGGTCCCGTATAAATTATACCGAAATTGGTTCAGTACTTTTTGTTAAAATGATAATTTCATTAGGGATGAAATAATAATATCGTCCACGAACACAAAAATAATGTAAATTTTTTTTTGAACTTGCCATTACCTAATTTGCAATAGTGAAATTTTGGTTAGTAGGTCAAATAGTCAACACATAAACTATCACAAATTATTTTATGAACTTAAGTTAAATAACTAGGTTCATAGTTCATTAACTTACCATTCATTTTGAATGAATGGCAGGCATTTGTAAAGAGATATAGGTCTGAGACGTGATATTATTTGTTAACCGACTTAAAAAAAAGAGAAAGTTCTCTATCCGACTGCTTTTTTGTGTTTGTTACCTAATTTCTTCGTCAATTATGAGTATTACGACTCGATTTTAATGATTCTTTTTTAGGTACGTCAAGATCAGAAATGGCTCGTATAAATTTTATCTATATAAATTCGACCCTTTTTGAACAAATCAGTAATAGCAAAAAAAACGTTTTAGTTAAAGTTTCCATTAAGTTTTAATGAGCGCCTAGTAGGCCTATCCTTTTTCAATAAAATATACTTTATTTCCACTAAAAATAATAAAATAAAATATTTTTAGCAAAAAAATAGGACAACCGACTTCAATGCGTACAAATTTAAACTAAAAAGTAAGAAATAAACAATATTTTTATGAATAAGTTGAAAAGAGCGTCATAGAAAACCAAGGAAAGTATTGATACACATTTATAATTCTTTATTTATAATTCATACTCCGAGATATTTGGAGTCGGTGCCAGCCTAAGCAAAATAAACTTACCTAATAGTTACGAACTTGATTAATCCATTAACTATACTTAATAATGAATGATGAAGATAAGAAATAATCCGCCGCTCCGTGAAGTTCGAAAGTTGCAAACACTATCCTCCTTGGCTAGCTGGCACCGGCTCCAAATATATCGGAGTATGAATTATAACTAAAGAATTATAAATGTGTATCAATACTTTCCTTGGTTTTCTATGACGCTCTTTTCAACTAATTCATAAAAATATTGTTTATTTCTTACTTTTTAGTTTAAATTTGTACGCATTGAAGTCGGTTGTCCTATTTTTTTGATAAAATCGCTGTCGCATATGGGTCCAGGTAGTAGCAGGGAGCACCGGCATACAAAGGGGCGCTACAGGATACAATAACTTCCCATATTTTTTGTAATGGGTGCTAGAAATTTCGCCCATAAATTTTTCGCGTCTTCCTTTTATACGTCCGGACTTAACTTTAAAAAAATAGGTCCTTACCTAAAAGGTTTTTGTCCCGTATGAGTCCGCACATGCGCGGTGAGGTTAGCAGCCTGCGAGAAACTCTTGTTGCAGTCCCCACAGCGGTAAGGCCGCTCGCCCGAGTGCGTCCGTAGGTGCGTCTTCAACGTGCTCGGCCGGGCGTACGTCTTGCCACAGATGCGGCAAAGATTAGGCTTCTGCTCGTCGTCTTCTGAACAGCCGCTGAGAGCGCCGACCTTGAAACGAAAAAGTTTAAGTAGATAAATAAAATCATCTTATCCTATGGAATAATTTTATGCGCTTACAAACGCGTAAATATTTTTAATACTAGAAAAAATGCGATTTGCCTCAGACGGGAATCGAACCCGCATCTTCCGCAATCTGGGCGGCTGCGTTGACCATTACGCCACCGAGACACTGCTTTCGCTGTCGAAATTTGTCAGTGCTTGGTGCTTATGTTTTTATGGTAAACATTGTTTCGTCATATCTTTGAAATTTGCACTTCTAAGACCCGAACGAAATATTTTTGCAAATATTTGACGCCCAGTTAAGATGATGACCTTACATTATGGTTTAATTTTATTTTTGCGTTTACAAACGCGTAAATATTTTTAATACTAGAAAAAAATCATCTTATCCTAATTAAATATTGGCAGTTCAATTCAGTACTCAGGGAGTGTAAACGTGTAAATCCGTCAAAATCTCGAGGCCGAATTTTTTGACGATTACAAGACTTCCTCTATACTACCTACGTATACGAGAAAGTAAAAATGAACGTGCTTGCGTGTCGTCTGTAAATCTAATCAAAAGCCATTTTTTCCTACTTATCTTATCGAATATCGGGGACCAACCTGCACTTTCCCAGAGGCATTCACGCATGTCGTGTACCCGTACTCCTGCGGATGCATCTGTCCCTGGTTCAGTATCGTATACCCTCCAAGGCCCTGCTCCTTCTGAGTCTCCTGCATGTAGACCTTCGACGGCGGCCTCTTCAAAGGCTGCAGAGTTTTCTGGCTCCCGAAGTTGGGTTTTTGTTGGAAGATAGAGTAGTTTGCTTGAGGTTTCTGCTGCTGTATCAACGGTTTGAAGGTAGACGAAGCTGTGATGAGAGGGTCCGATTGATTGGGGGTCCTGAAGTCGGCGGTGAAGGAGTACGTCGCTGATGGGTAATTGGTTGGGCTGATGACGTTTTGAGTCTGAGGGTAAACTACGTTCACTGATGGCGCTGCCGAATTCTGGTTCCATTGCACCTGAAAGTTTTTGAGTATTGTTAGTGAAATGAGACCTTCAGCTGGTATAATCGCGGCACAGATGTTTCCAGATTTGACGGGTGTGTGGAAGGAATTATAGAGAGAGAAGATACTGATGATGAATTGGATGAGCAAGAAGGCAAAGAGAAATGTAGAAGACGAAGAATGAAGGTCGACAAAGCAGTCGATGCTGCGGAACACAATTAATTGACAATAAATATATTTCATTGACTATTGACTAATTGCGATGTTTAGAGAGTCGGTAGAGTTGTATTAAAATATTAACTTATGTCCAATAACTCTGGCTAATTCCGTATATACTCCGTTTGACGCCGTCCTGGTGGAGTGGTCAGTAACGCTGCCTACACATCAAGCGGTCCGGGTTAGAGTCCTGGTAGGAGCAAATGTTTGTGTGATAATTACGAACATTTGTTCACGAGTCATGGTGGTTTACGTATCTCATCATCATCATCATCAACAGCTCATATAATGTCCCCACCGAGGGGCTCGAGCCTACCCCACATTAGGGGCGATTAGGCCTTAGTCAACCACGCTGGCCAAGTGCGGGTTGGTCGACTTGACGATGTTTTCCTTCACCGTAAAAGCGTCGATTAAACGTACATGTGAATTCAAAATATGAAAACACATTTGTACGTGGCGGGGATCGAACCAGTGCCTCCCGGGTGGGAGACGACGCTCTTACGCACTACGCCACCGACGCTTCGGTTTCGCCGAACTTAATTTATAAGAATATCTATTAATATTATTTATCTTAAATTTGTCTGTTATCTAGTATCCATAAAACATGTTCTTAATGATACTTAATTTGGGTTAGATAATTGGTGTGAGCGTGAAAATAGGTACATTATTATAATTAAAATTAAACTAAAATATAAGACTACGCTGGGTTGTCACCGACAAACTGTGGTTATCATTCCAACGGGAACTAAGAAATTTGGATACTCGTTTTTTTTGTCGCACAATCAAAAGTGTGTAGACTGGAGGGATCCTTTCTACAATCCTGCGTCATTCAAAAGAGGCGTGAAGAAGCACCTTGCAGGTCGGCAAGGCGAAGGTTCCTAGCGTGGCGGTTAACTCTCACACCAGCTATCCTTGCATTTGGACTCCACTTCTGCTTCAGGTGGAATAGATTTGCTTTAACTTTTTATAAAAAAAAATAACCTTTAAAATTAAAACAAAAGTCGAATTTTTAATCGAAAGTCGAATTTTCGCATCAACTGGGGCAGTATTTCCATATTACAGAAAACCGTAAACAAATTAACTCTACATTTTCGCCAGCATCACACAATTTTAATAAATTTTTGACAATCGATTTTGATGAAAACTAAAACTGCGGCATTGGATTTTTGAAAAAAATAATATTTCTAGCCAGCAATCGAACCCGTTGATTTTGACAAAGAAACACTGTATTATTACACCATTCAATAGTGTCGAATTCTGGAAAGTAATGAGATACGACAAACTTAAGAAAAGAGTTAATTTTTAACAAAATACCTTTTTATTTTTATTACATTACCATTATAATATAACTATAATTATTGCTGATTTTTCAAAAATCCAATGATGCAGTTTTAGTTTTCATCAAAATCGTTCCGAGACTCTTTTGAGTACTTTTCACTACCTATTCGTCATATTTTCGGATTAGGCCATTCACGCCCACTTGAAAAATTCAACCTGTATAACCCAACTCCGTGTCGTCATCATAAAAAAGTTTATATCAAAAATATTTACCTGCGAACACAGTTGGTCAGGTGGACACCCATGCATCGTCATGTTCATGGAGACATTGACGCTCATGGTGGGGAACAGGGGAGGCCCCCCGTAGTGCTCGTAGTACGGGTACCCACCGCCACCGTTGACCATCATCTAAGCAGTGATTTATAATAAATCATTAAAATGTCTATGGTGTTATTACTAATACCTATACCAGGGTCAATCCAAATGGATCATTAGGGAGAAGTTAGTAACTATGTGAGCAGGGCCCGATCTAGGGGGGAGACAAGCCGGACATTTGTCCAGAGCGGCAAAAACGAAGAGCGGCAAAATTAAGAGTTAAGGGCGGCAAAAATGAGAATAGAGCCCGCCGCGGACAAGATTAGGAGTTTCCGAGCGATTTCACTATCTAATGTAAAAATAGTAGTTTCGAATCTCCGGATTTTATCTCTCATGGGGCTGTAGCGTCGATTTTAGATTCAATAATAATGTCATTAAATTTTTCTAACTCTCATACATAACCGGGAATCGAACCTGGTCAAATTCTGTGAGTAATCGCATGTAGTATTTGTTTGTATAGATCACAGAAATAAATCAAGATAGAACGGTGAAGTGGGTGTGTCCCGCGATTGGTCCCGCGTGCCCGAAATCTTGTTATATTGACAAGATTAGTCAAAAGTTCCGTCAGTGCGCGTCGAGACTCGTCACAGAACGTTATCAGTTATTAATTAGAATAAGACTAAAATGAGTGCGCTACCGATTAAGAATATGATTGAGTGTGTCACCTCACTAACTAACTCAATGTGACGTCACCTAGTGGGCGGGGCTGGCGAAAAAAGTGGCACGCATTGTTTGTATGATAACGAGTTATGAATCGTTCTGTCTTGATTTATTCCTGTGGTATAGTTGATCCTGTGAGTAGCAAGGTAAGGGCAAAATTTTATCTGGCTTTTAGATATTTTTTAAAAAAATAATTATCTTAACACAGCAAAACCTACAAAATTTGAAGTTTTATGTAATTCCTGACATAAATTTACAGCTAAGAACTATCTCGATCACTTCAGCTTTCAGACGAAAAAATCGGAATCAAAATCGGTTTATTCGTTTAGGAGCTACGATGCCACAGACAGACATATAGACACGTCAAACTTATAACACCCTTTTTCCATCGAGGGTTAAAAATACGAAACGCAATATTGCATTCGTTACCCAAGGGAATTAATCTTTGCATTCAGGAAAATGGCTACCATTTTGAACATTCATTTACTTAAATAAAATATTTAGTTTATTTTTTAGATTTTCTTTCGATTATTTAAACAAGATTTCATTAATGTGTTTGTGACTTATGATTCACACCATCAACAATAACGAGGAAAAAACTTGCAGTATTAAATTAACATTGTTTACCTACAGAGATTTTATCAGGTTCGATTTACAGTTATGTATGAGAGTTTAAAAAAAATATTAAATGCCATTATTATCAAATCTAAAATCGACGCAATGGATCCTAAGAACAAATTTCGCTATCTCTAATAATTTCTTACTTCTCCCTACTGACCCAATTGGATTGATCACCCTGTATTGTATAGGTAGATACACTTTTAACAGCAAAAAAAACTAAGACATCTACAAAATTTTGTTTCAAGGATTAAGTACTTTGATTTACAGCATTGTTATATTTATTACCTATACCATAATTGTTAAGTATTGTTAGAAAGATAATTTAAGAGGCAATATTGCTTTTTCGTTGACAAACTTTATTTGACTGTAGATCTATGGCTGTAAACGTCATTGTATTCATCCTATTTATGGCAAATAAATTTGATTTGGCTACGCCCTAGTCAGGTAGAAATTGGGAAATTAACCAATTACGGAAACGATTAATCGTAGATTTATGTTGACATTATTTCTGATAAGTCTAAAAATAATTATTTCATTGTAATAAAAAACTGTGATACCTATCTGTTTTCTTTGATAAAACTGTTTCATTATTTTAATTTGGTTATATTCCTACCTTAGATATCCTTTGAAATGTTTGGACATGAGTACATATATTTTTGCCTACAGGTTTTCATTTTTAAATGTACCTACGCTTCCGAAACGTATGATACCTCTGAAATAGATTAGGCTTCTAGGGTTATATCTTATTATCATTATATATGCGAACCGCAAAGGCCTTCCACGCCCGCAAGTTTGGACAGAGCTTTAGAATATTTAGAAATGCATAAGTACTTATATATTTTTATGTTTATTTATGCACCTCAAATTGCCTACTTGGACTAATTTCCAAATCACCGATTGTGAAGTCGTCTAACTGTTGCAAAAAGTTTAATATTCCAAAAATCCCCATAATAATAATAGATCAAACATTTCCCTTTACAAAAGCGAAGCCTTACACGATACCATATTAATTACAATAATTTCGCTCCGAGATTCTGATATTATTTTTAAACCCACCCTTGTAAACACCCTTTATACAGAACACTTTGCTAAAAGCAACTTTAAGCCACGACAACAAAGTTTACGTTTCAACAACATACGACTCGGGAATTGACGTATAACGTTGTCACCGTCGTGCGTAAGGTGAGCGGGTAAGTGTGAAAGAGACGACTATACCTGTGGGTGTACAGATTCAGTGGCGCAGTCCCCGTGGACCACGGCATGTTTGAGGGAGAGGAGGACGTCAGCCGCCTCCCCTCCTCCCCGCTCCCGACACTCGCCCCCGCCGCTCCTGCTAGGATAAGAAATTAATATAGCTAAAGAAAGTAAATTGACTATTGTTTACAAGCTTTTACGGTAAAAATCGATTACAATGATAAAATTATTGTTATTTGAAAGGTTTACATCGATCTCCTCCACCTCGATGTAATTAACCTAACTGCAAGGCGAATGAAATGTTATGAAAAGAACATCTCGCAACATTTGACCGTATCTCTCTTATTTGACATTGAGAATCACATTGGACTTCGACTTTATAACCCTTAACTTAAAATTTGTTTTTAAAAGAACTAAAGTCGTAAACATTCGAAGTCCCAAACGCTTCGGTAATCCAAGTTACGTAACAATATCCAGGGTTCCATAAGTTCGAAGGTCACGACAAAATCAGCGAAAACTTCCCTGTCCATAACAATAACATACCTAGGTATGTTAACACAAAAAACAAAGTTGTGGTCATAACAATTTTCGGGAAAAATAATTCTCGGAGCTCGGGCGTCAGATACCTGCGATATGAGTATGAGCTTAGAATAACGCAAAATGTTTGCTCTATGAGACATTCTTTGTCTTACCCTTAGTTAATAATAGTTATTTGTTCAACAAGTGAGCAAAGTTATTTTTTGCGGCGAGTGCCGATATTAAATCACGAACCAGCGAAGTAGTCCGAGCATAGCGAGTGATTCATAAATAGACTACTGAGCGCAGTGAGTGATTTAAAGGCACGAGACAAAAAATTTGCTCTCGTGTGAAACATACAACTTTTCACCTCTCCAGCGAGAAAATTGTTATAGGTGAGAAAAACAAGGCAATAATTTAATATACTGGGTGTAAAAGACATGAACAGTTAAACGAGAACCATGTATTCTATACATCAAAATAAGACATATTTCAAAAAAAAATATTGCTGGGAAATGATTTTTATTTTGTGGTGTTAAAAAAAATTGCAAATTGTACTGCGCAATGTAAAGGGCTCAACTCGCACAACCGCGATAATTTTGCCAGACGGTGGCCCCGTTCGTTAGTGTCCGTGCGCATCGAGTGAGCTACATTGAACGTTAACGTTTTGAAGCCATTTTTTGTTATGAAATACTAAAAAAATGATAATGTTTCTTTGGACAATAATTAAGAAATAACGTATAGAATACGTTTTCATAAAAAAATTAAAAAAAAATTATATCTTTGACCTTCAATAAAATCGTAACTATCAATTTCCCAGGTATAGTCTGAAGGAAGCAAAATGTTATGATGGTGAGCAGAATACATGGTTCTCGTTTGACTGTTCATGTCTTTTACACCCTGTATGTTTATTATCTTAAAAATAACTATTGAAAATTAAAAGTAAGATTACTAAAATAATTACGATTGCCTGTTACAGTTTTGTACAAAGCTCGCAGCAAAAAGCTTTTTTCCTTCGAGATTTCACGAAGCAAAAGAGGTCTTTTGGTGCTGGAGAGGTGAAAATGTATTTACTAATCCGTAATTGTAACACACTAACAATAGTACCTACATTACTGCAAAGGCCGCGAAATAGGCAACTGCAGGTGGAGTATGAGTTTGAAGGCCGAGCCGTAGGCTACTTCACTAATACGAGACAGGCAATTGCCATTTCCGCAGAGGCATATAATAATATAGATAGTCCTTTTCTCAAAAGAATGCAGGGAAATAAAACATACTTTACTTTTGTCGCAATCATCTGAGGCTTTAATTAAAAATTGCTTCATGTTTTTGCCAGTCAAAATCTTCGATTTCTTGCTTTTGAATTCGGTCGATTGTTGTTATCTCCATTTCACTCTCTGAACCGTCGGAACTCATTTTAATTTAAAAATTTATAAATAAAATAAGTAGGTATGTAAATAACAAATCAAGACGAATTTTTAGCTTTGGCCCCAATTTTCTATTTATCACCTGTGACAAAAGACAAACGCATTTATGGTTATTCAGCCACGTGAACGTAATTTGTAGGTAGGTACTAAGAAAAGAGACTTTGGTATGCCAAGATTGATAAAAGAGATCCAATCAAAGAGTATTTAATAACTCCAGCACGCATGCTCGTTGTAATGTTCCAAATTCAAAAATCGGGAGGGGTCTCCCCTTCACTTTCTTGTATACCGGAAATGACTCAAAAGTTGATAGAAACCTTATATTTTGATGTCATACATGCATGTTAAATTTTGGTCACCCATCCGAGTACCGACCGCGCACTTGGTTGCTTAACTTTTGTGATCGACGGCTCAAAAGTTGATAGAAACCTTATATTTTGATGTCATACACGCATGTTAAATTGGGTTGCAATAAATTAAAGCATACTCAAGTTATCGTGCTAACGCACAGACACACAGACATACAGACACACACACAGACATAATTCCAAAAACGGTATTTTTGGACTCAGGGAGGTCCAAAACGTGTACATCCGTCAAAATCTCGAGGTTGATTTTTTAACGATTACAAGACTTCCTAGCTATACTACGCACGAAGATAGAAAATATTAAGCTTCTTGATATATATACGAGAAAGTACAAAAACGCTCCAGCAATGGATTTGATTTTCTTTGTCCGTAACGATACTTCGCGTATTATTTTTTCGAAAATAATGACAATATTTCCATGCATGTTTGAGAAAAAAATAATTTTGTTAGAATCTTATCGGTAGGACTTGGGACCGATGCATGGGCTTATAATAACCTTATAACATAACTGAATAATTACCCGCTGATTTTATCGTGACCCTTAAGGAGCACCTACTTGTAAAAGCAAAAATAAAAAAGGAAAAACCGATTATACGAGCATTTAAACTAATTTTCAGGAGATATACTATAAGAGGTAGTCCATAGAAAAAGAACCACTTGAAATTGGGCCCCTCCTGGGAAATAATCACCTCCACTTTACAGAAGACCGCAGCTAAATAACACTACGAATTCGTAGTGTTATGCTCCTATCACTGGCCCCCTTTCGATCATAACCCTGCTGACTGTAGATAGAGGACAATGTATACCAAAAATTACGAGATATACTTACAGTATTATTTTTACTACACGAATGCCGGTGAACCATCCATAACCATGAGAACATTGTCTTTATGTGCATTAAATGTAAGAGTGAGATAAAAATACTATACTTTAAAAGAATCCATTTTGATGTGGTCCTTAACACACTCCTTAAAATCTCGAAAAGCATTGAGATCCTCGGTGTCGTAATATCCTGTGATATTCAGTTCCGCAGTCATTTGCAAAGTAAGATCAAACTTATGCATCTAAAAATCTCGGTGTACTCAGAGCGAAGCGGTATTTCACACCTGGGCAACGATTGATATTGTACAAGTCGCAAGTCGATATATGACTGCTGCCAGATGCCAGCTAGGACCATTCGACGCGCTCTAAAGACGAGCTATTATAGTCATTGACGATCCAATGCTCACAGCCGGTATTGAAGCCCTGGTTATATCATAGGAGAGACTTTACCTCCTTATTCGTTTTCTACCGGTTGTATAACGGGAATGTGTTCTGAGGAGCCATTTGACATGATACCAACAGCTTCTTTTTATCACCGCACCGCTCGCCATACGACCCTATTTATTTACACTATTAGAACAAAAAAACTTAACCAACCAAAATTAAGTCTTAAGCTATTATTATGTGATGTTCTTTCGACATAAATTTCATTCTTCATCATCAACAGCTCATATAATGACCCCATCGAGGGGCTCGAGCCTATCCCACATTAGGGGCGATTAGGCCTTAGTCAACCACGTTGGCCAAGTGCGGGTTGGTCGACTTCACACGTGCAGATTTCCTCACGATGTTTTCCTTCACCGTAAAAGCGTCGATTTAACGTACATATGGAATTCAAAATTTGAAAACACATTGGTACGTGGCGGGGATCGAACCAGTCCCTCCCGGGTGGGAGACGACGCACTACGCCACCGACACTTTTATTCATTCTTCAGTTCAGCATAAAATAATATTGTAGAAAATTCAAAAAGGTGAACCAGAGATACTCCAGTTTCTTGTATAGAAGTATTTTAGCTGTAATCCTCGAAAGAAATGGGACTTACTTGTAGCCGGAGCAAGGTGAAAAGGGGAACAGCGAAGGTAGAGGGTCCAACTCCAGGGGCGGCAAGGAGAAGGAGCTCATGTCCTCGCTCCAGCCAGCCTCGGCACTCACGTCGCCCTCTCCGAGGTTCACGTCGCAGGGCGCGATGGACTCGCTCAAGGCGTTTAATTCTTCTCCATTTTCTGGGCAGCAGTTTTCGTTTTCTTGCTGTAAGTTTCAATTCTGATTTAGACTTTGTTAGGTATAAAAAAATGGATAACCGCTTAATCAATTTTTCGAAATTAAGGTTATCCAAATCACGATTAAGCAGAGGATATAAGAAAAGATTATGCCAAAATGGTTTATGTTGAGATAACGGTCTGAAATGCGCGGGACACCGCTGTTTGTTTGAGAAGTAAGAAGTAAATATGAAAGTATATTTCCTGAGATGTGAAAAGGAGACCATTGTATAATCTAAAATGTGGTTACATCGTTTTAATTGTTACCTTAAACCTTTTTATTTAAACTCATTGTATTAAGGATCAAGTAACATTTAAACACCTGTTGCGGGTTTTGTGTTCTAAGATCTTAATAAATCTGAAGCTAGGAAACTTTGAAGTAGCTAGTTCCTAACGCAGATTGAGATATTTTTTACTCATTGCTGCATAGATATAGCCTTTTCAGCGTTGTTTCAGCGTCACCACGGTGTTTAAAGAGGCAAAAACTTTGGATCCTTTAGTCATGAAAATAAAAAAAGGCATTTGTAATCGACACTGTACAAGCCGCGCAGCGGTTATAAGACGCTGCTTACCACATCACATGCACTTACATGGAGAGGATGCTGGTCCAGGGTGTAAGTCTGGACAGCAAGGATATGGTGATAGGTACACCTCCTGCCTCACAGGGAGCAGCCCTGGTAGGCAGCAGCGGGGAGGTAGTAAGACCGACGCGGACAGTTGAAATCTATAGGTCGCTGGTTCAAATCCGGATCAAAGGACCAAACCATGTATTAGTTTGTTCACTTGTAAGCTGATGTTGTTGGAGTACAGAAGAACTAACAGCCCAGTTTTGAGTTACGGTTTTTTTTTATAATACGAGATGGCAAACAAGCGTGCGGCCCACCTAGTGTTAAGTGGTTACCGTCGCCTATAGACACTTGCAATATTAAGGGTAAATCACTTAACACTGCAAGTGCGTTGCCATCCTGGGGACTAAGATGTTATGCCTTTCATGCCCAGTAATTACACTGGCTACCTTTCCCTTCAATCCGAAACACAGCGAACTGCTTCACGGCAGAAATAAGAAAGGCGGTGGTACCTACCCTGACGACCCTACATATGGGTCTATTTATTTTATTTATTGACTGCCTGCGTTCTTCTATCTACTATCCTGTTCCTATTTTATTTGGTACCGTTAAGTACCCCTTGATATAGACAATACAGCCACAGTGTATATAAGTGATACTGATATAAGTTTTGGGACGTGATTTTTATGGCCTGTCTGATACAAACCCTCCTTGGGAACGACTGCTATCTTACGACAGCACCCTGGATCACCAGCTTAACGTGCCTTCCGATGCACGAGGGAAAACGTACTTGGTAGCTTCTCTATCGTTTTAACCTCCTCTGGACTGACTGCATTATTAAAGAACAATAATGTGGACGATCTTTACTGTTTGATAGTTGTTTACACTCTGAATAATGAAAAAAAATAAGAAACTATGTAACACGCGACCGACCAAAAGGTTTGTCAATATGCCAGCAAATTATAAATCTCATCATCATCATCATCAACAGCTCATATAATGTCGCCACCGAGGGGCTCGAGCTTACCCACATTAGGGGCGATTAGGCCTTAGTCAACCACGCTGGCCAAGTGCTGGTTGGTTGACTTCACACACAACCTAACAATTTCGTCATAGGTGTGTGCAGGTTTCCTCACGATGATTTCCTTCACCGTAAAAGCGTCGATTAAACAGGAGACAACGCTCTTACGCACACGCCACCGACGCTTCTTTATAAATGTGGAGAGCTGCAAAGCTTTTGTAGCACAGAACATGGATGTAGTTGCTGTCGTTCGAATCTGATGCGATGAAAGATCATTTACCTATATTCGCAGTCACTTCGTAGTGCTACGCTACCCAGTATTATTATGTCTCCTTCGTTACATAACACAACATATACATCGATTCGGTTACTGTGAGATATGTTTATAAAACTCTTTCATACAAATAGAAATAAAATCACTCATTGATAGAAAAAAGTCATCTTGCATTCTATGTTGTTTTAGAATTACTGATGAATCGCAATCTCGCAAACATCTTATTTTGCAATCAACTTTAGAATACGTTCTTTAAAGCGGAAATTTGGGCACACATACAAAAACATCCGCGATTAGAAACTTTACATTTCGTTCCGCGATTCACGTTTGAAGGTACCACGTAGCTAAAGACAAAATTGAGCACAGCTACCTGACAGCAATCGTCTTGGAAATCCCTGAGCTGAAGACAGGTGCAGGGCTGCAGCGGGTCGCAACACTCGTGCCCCTGGCAGAGGTCCGCCAGGCCGTACTGAGGGTTGTTGGGGATGTAGCACTCCATGGCCCCGCCTTCCCGAGCCGCGCATCATGACCGCGCAGGGGCGGGGATCATCCCGGAGAGGGTCCGAAGGTCAGTTGATTTTTCGCCGCTTGTAGTCGCGTCTTGGCATGGCTGGAATGGTTTTTGTACAAGGTTTACATTATTGTTTCATCGGTGGCTTCACTATTTAGGTCATCAGTGCAAATCTACTTCTTTGGAATAATACATAGCGGACAGATTTGCTAACATTGCCGAGGAGGCAGTGAGATTTCCTTAATCTTAGTAGACAAATCTTAATTATTTAAATATTAATAGTAGGTAAGTACATTTGGTAGGATAGTTTTAAACTAACATGGTCACTATCATTTAATTGAGAGAGCACGGGATTCATACAATGTAGGTATATCTATTTTCTCTGAAAAAAAAACAGAGGAAATTAAAGGATAATAATAATATGGCGGAAGTGGTAGTTCGAAGTGAGGAGATGAAGACATTCTTATGAAAAAAACAAATCAACCGTGAATGCTTTTAACCTCCGACGCAAAAAGAGGGGTGATATAAGTTTACGTGGTTGTCTGTGGTATCGTATTTGTAGGTATCTCCCAAACGGATGATAGGATATTGATTTTTTTTCTAAGTATTTTGATCAGGAATTTTCTCAGCTATGATTTAAGAACAACATCATCTTGTTGATGAAACTCTTTTATTGTTAATGAAGGGATCTGGGTATCAGAACTCTGTGTAGCTCTACTGAAAAGTTTAAGTACTGCCTACTTTACCTTGTGATCACTTTTATCTCTTATTGATTTGTTTTTGACACCGACGAGGTTTATTATGTTACTAGTTTACGTTATCTAGACATATTCATAATATAACTACTAGATGACCAGGCGAACGTTTCTGCCATAGGTACCTATGTTTTTTTTTCTTTTTAGCGGTATGAAATATACTTTACGACTTGTTCTCATACCTACCAAATATACACAAACAATAAATCTGACATATTTTTATAAATACCTTTGTTAAAAGTACTACTATTATAAAGAGGCAAGATTCGTATGTATGTTTGTAATCTTACTATATACAAGGTGTTTGGTACATGGGGTATGAAGCCGGAACCTACCTACGCTAACACAGTCGTATAAATACTATGGTGATATCAAAAACTTGAAATTGTAAAAAAAAATTGAATTCCCCATACAAACAGTTCGATCAAAAAAACAAAATGTATGAAAAATTAAAAAAATATTATTACAATTTTGAATTTTTAATATCACCATCGTATCTATATGACTATGTTAGCATGGGTAGGTGCCGGCTTCATACCCCATGTACCATACACCTTGTATAAATTACGTGTCACATTGTTTGTCCGCGATGGACTCATTAACTACTAAAAAGCATTTAAATCGTTTAACAGAAATAACGCACCGACGCAGTGTAAGACTTCTATAGACTGCTGAAAGTAGTATAATGAAAATTAATCAATTTCAGTAATTTTTATTTTAAATTAAGTGGTTGCGTGATGTCCTTGGAAATTTTTGTTCATATCGTAGTTACCGTTTATTTTTGTAAAGCAAACTTTATACAACTCAATTTTTATTGTAAAATCATTTAAAGTTGGGATATTTTAATTATATTTGGATAAATTTGTTGTCCAAATTATATTTATTTTCTTGATTTTAACGATTCAGATTGTGCCGGTCCAAGCAAATTACTTTCCTTATTTGAGTTATTTCTATTGCACGTTGATAATAGGAAAAAAGTTTAATTTCTCTTTATATTGATTCCTGAATATTTTCATTCTTTTATGCCATACCATAAAAGTATGAAAATTAATATTCATTCCACTCCTCCGTGGAGACCTCGGATTGGAATTCTATTTTTTTGCTCTTCAACAACCTCTTCAGGCGATAAAAATCGTTGACAGCGTAAATAAATCCTGAGTTTAGAAAACAGGAATATTTCGCATGGTGCTACTTAGACACTGTTCGCAGGTTGACCCATAAATGTTTTCACCTTTACAAAATTCGTTTGTCTGTCTGGACGTGTGAGTACTATTGTCATGCATGATGCAATATGATACGGAGTTCGTCAATAACTTTCGGTAAACTAAAAGCCGTTTCAGATTACAGCGGTATTCTCTACCGCCGCGGGTAGCGAAAACCGCTTCTGTATGCGGTAACCTCACTGTTACGCGCTAGCTGCTAAATTTCACACAAATTCTTTGCGAAATATCGGGTAGCGGACACCGCTTCTGAATAGGCCTTAATGGTCCTGTACCGATCGGTACTGTTCTTAACGACAGTTAAGTAATGACGCATTTAGGCAATGTCATTTAAAGTTTAACAATAAATTCTAAGGTACATTGAGTACCTACCTTAGTGAGTATAGAACATCCCAACAACACGTGTTATTACAATTAATTAGAACTCGGTTGAAACTCAATCTCTATTCACTGTAAGATGATCATCCAAAGCGACCCACGTGTCCAGTTTTAATAAAAATAAGTAGCAATCATCTGTTTAGCGGCAGACCGCACACTTGCTACTATGGTTGCTTTCGAAAGCAGCAATCGACGATCTTTCACCTGGAATAAGCTAAACCGTCGATTCGAATTCGAAAACCTTTATATAAAAATATTTTGACTTAATGCCTATGCCTAAGGTTGCCCAAATTTCATGCTAGGTATATGCCCAACTGTTTCGATCATACGGTTTACAGCATACGTGATTTTAATGTGAAGGTCAGGATGGCACATGTAGTGAATTATACTGTACTAAGCAGTACCTACACAGAGATAAACTTTCCCTAAACCCTTTGAATATTAAATAAAAGCTAGGGTTGGCTGGAAGAGATTTCCATTTTTTATGTGTACAATAAAGGAGAGAGAACCATTTTTTATGTGTACAATAAAGGATATACTGGGTGTAAAAGACATGAACAGTCAAACGAGAACCATGGATTCTGTACATCAAAATAAGACATATTTCAAAAAAAATATTGCTGGGAAATGATTTTTATTTTTTGGTGTTAAAAAAAATTGCAAATTGTACCGCGCAATGTAAAGGGCTCAACTCGCAAACCGCGATAATTTTGTCAGACGGCGCCGGCGGCGCGGCGGCCCCGTTCGTTAGTGTCCTTGCGCATCGAGTGAGCTACATTGAACGCTAACATTTTGAAGCCATTTTTTATGAAATACTAAAAAAATGTTAATGTTTCTGTGGGCAATAATTAAGAAATAACGTATAGAATACGTTTTCATAAAAATATGAAAAAAAAAAATATGACTTTGACCTTCAATAAAATCGTTGCTATCAATTTCCCAGGTATAGTCTGAAGGAAGAAAAATGTTATGATGGTGAGCAGAATACATGGTTCTCGTTTGACTGCTCATGTCTTTTACACCCTGTATATTAAAAAGCCTCCTGACACACGTCCTGCCATCCTAACGAAGAATGCAGTTTCGAATTTACAATAATCCAAATTAAGGTATTACGATTTTCCTACTAATATCATAAAGACGAAAGTTTGTAGGTGTGAATGAAACCAATTTTTGTTGGACACTGACATTTTAATATATCTTTTGTTTTAAGAATATAAAGGATGACAAGGTGATATTTATGCTATGTACAAAGTATGAATATGAAACAGTATAGAGATATAAAAACATGGTATAATATAAAAGGGTGATATAATACATATTATATAAGTTGGTCGTAACAGTAGGGATGGATGGATGTATGGATCGATGGGTATTTGTTACTCTTTCACGCAAAAATACGAAACTTTACAATAACATAGCTCATACATAAAAATGGACAAATAGGTGACAAATAGTCTATAATTTATTATACTAATCATGCGCAGACGAAGTCGCGGGCAGTAGCTAGTACTTCATAAAAATAGAATTGAGGCTAGCTTACACACATTTTTTTCTGTGACGATCATATTGTGGCATATGTATATACAACTAGCTGACCCGGCGAACTTCGTACCGCCTATTTTCTTTTCTGTTGTAATTTTTCCTAAATTTTCTTTGCTATAAACCTCACGGAGCCCGAGACCTTTCCAACGAATGCAAAACCGTGGAAATCGGTTCGTGCGTTCTGGAGTTATAGCGTCAGGAAGGAAAACCCGACTTATTTTTATATAGTAGATAAGCCCAAGAGAATGGCATAGCTGTGTAAGACATTGTATTCAACATTCAAATCGTCTAGGCACAGTTTCTGTAGAGAATCATCATAGGGATAAATAAAACCGTTGAGGCCACTAACTAATGTCATCTCTACATGCTTTTCTGCGACTTTCTAAGTCAAGGTTTTTGCATCGTGCAGGCGCGACGGGAGGGACAAAAATATTGTAACACTAACCTACCTACCATAACATCTTTCGCGTTTTGCCCATCCCCTAGAATTTATTCCTTATACAACATGTAAACTAAATAACCAACACCCTGAATACAGGTGGTTTGGGATCGGCTTCCGAGTTGATTTCAATAATTTTTTATTGAAAAAAATGTTTTTTTTTTAAAAAAAAGTACCCAGAAAATATTGTACAACATTTTATAGGTACTTATTGTTTTTCGAAATATTGAAATCAACTCGGAAGCCGATCCCAAACCACCTGTATTCAGGGTGTTGGTTATTTAGTTTACATGTTGTAGATTGGACATTCCGGCAGCAATAAACGCTAGTGGATGGGGGGCTATGGACATGGCCGCGATTAAATTAAACCACTACAAACAATCGACTTAAATGCTGGTTCTTCATATCCAAAAGCAGTTTAAAGGAACGATGGTCTCCCCTTGACTTTCTCGTATATCAGAAACGACTCAAAAGTTATGGAATAATTTTATTTTTGCGTTTACAAACGCGTAAATATAATACTAGAAAAATGCACGGAAAAAAATCGACTTGTCCCGCCTGAGGCAAGTCGATTTTTTTCCGTGCATTTTTCTAGTATTATATTTACGCGTTTGTAAACGCAAAAATAAAATTATTCCATAATGTAAGGTAGTTTCATCTTAGCTGGGCGTCAAATATTTGCAAAAATATTTCGTTCGGGTCTTGGAAGTGCAAATTTCAAAGATTTGATGAAACGATGTTTACCATAAAAACATAAGCTCCAGGCACTGACAAATTTCGACAGCGAAAAGCAGTGCCTCGGTGGCGAAATTGGTTAACGCGTCCACCCGGATTGTGGAAGGTGCGGGTTCGAGTCCCGCCTGAGGCAAGTCGATTTTTTTCCGTGCATTTTTCTAGGACTCAAAAGTTGATAGAAACCTTACATTTGTCACCCATCCGAGTACCGACCGCGCACTTAGTTGCTGATCGACGACTTAAAAGCTGATAGAAAACTTATATTTTGATGTCATACATGCATGTTTTTGGTTGCAATAAGTTACAGCATACTAGAGTTATCTTGCTAACGCACAGACACACACACAGACATAATTACAAAAACGGTATTTTTGGACTCAGAGGGGTTCAAAACGTGTAAAACCGTCAAAATCTCGAGGTTGAATTTTTTGACGATTACAAGACTTCCTCTATAGTAAAAATCGTATGATTCTTTGCTAACTAAAGGTAAAGGCTTTTAATCTTTGACGGGTAAGCTCTTGGCCTTCATCTCGTCTGATGGTAACTGACGATAAGGCCAAAGATGGAATCGGGCTTCATCTGGAACCCCTTAACCACAGAGATTGGTTATCTTATCATAACTGTCGGAACATTTATTGCTGTCATTATTGTTATGGTGGCAGACTGTGATAAGTTGGTGGTACTAGCCAGGCGAACTAAAAGCCCTACCACCGACCAAACCGAGCACAAAGTAGTCCCTGGGAATCGAACCTGGGACCTCCCGATTTCATTTCGGTAGGAGAACCACTAAGCCACGGATGCAGTTAAGAGCTAGCGCCAAACTTCTATATCTTAAAAAAAATACGTTAGCTAAATTCAAAATCAACTGAAATAGTTTAGCAACAGTAGCTTCAGAGTTTAGTAGTCACCAAAGTTACTAAAGTGTTTAGTAACTAGGTACTTAAAATTTTGTTGTCAATCATTTTTCTCATAGGCTCTGAACACGAGGCAATTACTTACCTTACCACCTTCTTTCAATTTTTTAAAGGAAACTTTTCATAATGTTCTCTTAGATTTGCGCGAGCACTACACATTATAAATAAAACAACTTTTACTAAAGAAGATTAACCAATTTCTACGACCCGTCAAGTGTAATATACCCTTTCAAGATGCAGGTATATACAAGTTGGACTGTGACTGCGGCCTCTCGTATATAGGACAAACAAAGAGAAGCATAGGCACCCGTGTGAAGGAGCATATAGCTGAAATAAAACATAGACGCGAAACAAAGTCTGCAGTGTGTGAACATACGCAAGATTAAGAGACATACCCAATCATTATATAAGGTTCGATAAACCACACATTCTCGCCAAGGAACGTCGATACATCCCAAGGATGTTGCGCGAGGCTATTGAAATAAAGAAACACCCAAATTTCAATAGAGAAGATGGTTCCAGATCCAGTAATTAAAATTATTAAAACTCAAGCAAACCACCACACAGCAAGACCTAATGACACCGTGAGCTCCGTTTGCGTGAAACGGAACACTCCAAATTAATAATTAAAGTAACGGTAGTTAACTATTTCATAAAATATGACAACCTACATCTTTAGTCATCCCGTGACCACGAACGCTGAAAAGTCTTACGAAACGTCGGGCAATAATAATAACATGTAAAATCTAATTACACGCGAGTTTCATCCGTAAAAGTTGTTTTATTTGTAAACTTTTTATATATAGTTCCAAATAAAAATATTACTTGTAATAAAGGTTTTATTTATAATTATAATAATATATTTGTCACCCATCCGAGTACTGACCGCGCACTTGGTTGCTTAAGTTTCGTGATCGACGGCACAAAATTTGATAGAAACCTTATATTTTGATGTCATACACGTATGTTAAATTTGGTTGCAATAAGTTAAAGTATACTCAAGTTATTGTGCTAACGCACAGACACACACAGGCATAATTCCAAAAAAAATATTTTTGGACTCGGGGAGGTCCAAAACGTATAAATCCGTCAAAATCTCGAGGTCAAATTTTTTGACGATTACGCCTCTTACTACGTATACGAGAAAGTAAAAACATTTAGTTTTTTATAAACAAAATTTTTATTTCTTTGTTTTTAGTTTTGAAGGCGGTTTTTTTGATTTAAAAATTATTTGTTTTTTGCGTTTTTGTGTTTTAAGTACCTACATATAGAAATTTTCAGGAAACTATCTCGAGATGTTTTAGACACACAAGTAATAAGATTACGATATCATCGCTGTCAATTAAATAGGCATTATTAGGGATAACTTGAAAACTTAAAATAGAAAGAAAACAAACAAACAAGACACTACTATCACGCATAACGATTCTACGTTATAGTAATGCCTTTAGTTAGGTTGACTCGAGCCCAGTGCTGCATTGTAGCACTGTCCACGTCCAACCTTCCGCTACTGTCCTCAAGAGTTGAAGTTAATCAATCATAACTTTAAAAATGAAACAGTAACCCATAATGGGCCTAAAACTTATTTCTATCCGGCGAAGATTTCCCGCGGGGTGTTTCAATCGATTAGTCTCTAGGTCTATAGAATGCAATAAGCTATTGAGTATTGAGGTCGTTCAAGCCAGAACAGCTCTCATCAGGTGTTCTGCTTTCACACCTTATATAAAAAAAATTCTATTAACTTTCCGTAGGCTTTTCAAAACAATTTTTACTATAACAAAGAAAAACTTGTCATATTAAACTTTGTGAACATCATCTAATAAATCAATAACAGGCAAAAAGTTAAAAAAAAACTCTAACCAGACTACGGAAAAAATAAAGGAATGAAATCGGTTTCAATCTGGGTTTACAAGGTAAAATCGACTTTGTTATACTCGGTTACAATGTACCCTAACTTACCATAATAAGAAATCTATTGACGCCATATTCATCAAAATAAATACAAACATACATAGATAGAGTGCTAAACTCATAATCCTTCCTTTGGCTTTGTCATAGTCAGGTAAAAAACAAAGAAAATGAGATAACGAGAGAAAAAATACGTGCTTAAATATTTACTAAACGCTACGATATTGCGTTGAAATCTTTTTACCGTAATTCTAACTACTACGTTTTACGTAGCACGTAGCACACTACGGTAAAGTCAAGGAGTGAAAAGAAAGTTTATTACTGGTAATCGTTAGTATTTTGCTTTACTTAAATTATCATATTAAATTAAAAATAGACATTTAAAGTCTGTAATTTTATAAAAATAAAATAAGATTCAATATTTTTTTTGGACTAGACGTGTCTATCCTAAAAAATAGTTTTTGATTAAATCTGCAATGTGATACAAATATGTCCGCTAATTTCTATAACACTATTAACCTGCCTTAAATTAAGTTAATTTCTTTACAAAATATGAAAAATTTTGCTATTCAACCACATTGATTATTCTTATTATCTGTCAAAATTAATTAAGTTAAAGAAAGAAAGAAGATTTAATACATAGACAAATACTATTATCTGAATGTAGTGGACAGAAAATAACATTTTACTCACCTAGAAAATCCCCATAAAAATCCTATTGAGGCATCCAAAGTTTCCAAATTTAACAAAAACTAAATCGCACATCACAAAATCACAGAATCACGAGCACCTCACACTAATTGAATTAAGCGCGTCGATCGAAGCATGCGCCATAGCCTCGATGACTTTAAAAATGTAAAAAAGACGTTTCGGAGTGGACAAGCTCCCGCAGGTTGTTGATTGTAACTAAACTATCAACTAAAGTGCTAAGTGCGCTCCGCTGCCGCCCCCTCGTAATTGGCTGTTTGTCAGATCATCCCCTCGCCTGAAAAAATACATGACATATTGCGCGCGGGAAAGTAGCTGTCACCGCGTATCGGGTTAACATGGCGGCCATACAGCTTTTGTTTTTGTGGTGGGAATCGTTTAGTGGCATCTGATACTATTTTGATAGGCGAACGGGTGATTAGTGAATCATGATTAACTATGAGTTAACGTCTGTTATTTAATTATGTGTATTAATAGGTATTTAATTGTGAAATTGCCATTTCGTATGCAGGTTTTTAGAGAAAACTAAATTTACTAGGTGGTAGATCCATATGTAGGGTCGTCTGGGTAGGTACTTACTTACAACCGCCTTTCTTATTTCTGCCGTGAAGCAGTTCTCTGTGTTTCGGATTGAAGGGAAACGTAGTCAGTGTAATTAACTGGGCATGTAAGGAAGGCATATCATAGCGTACGCACACAAACAAACACACACACACACACACACACACACACACGCACACACACACACACACAAATCACACACACACACACACACACACACTAACTTTGTGAATCTTTTCAAGTTATGTAAATTGTTGAATACTGCATGCTGTACTTAAGTTCATTAATGTAACCTAAATTTTGGGAAGACGCTGACTCCTGAAATACAGTTTATACTAGTTTAGGAGTCAGAGCTGCATTTGAATGTGTAACATGTTCTTAGTACCAATAAATAAATTATTATTATTAAATTATTATCATCTTAGTCCCCAGGATGGCAACACACTTGCAGTATTAAGTGATTTACTCTTAATATTGCAAGTGTCTATAGGTGACGGTAACCACTTAACACCAGGTGGGCCGCAAGCTAGTTTGCCATCTCATAATATAAAAAAAACGCGTGTTATTGTTTTCTTTTATTTCTTAGCATATCTAACTGCTTTATTTATTTATTTATTTTATTATATGTTACAGAACTTATTTTTAAGTCTATAACTAAATTTTTTGCAAGTTATAAGAACAGGAAGAAAATAAGGAAGTCTAAGGTACCACTTAAAATGAAAGTGAAAAATTCAGCAAAAGAAAATAATTAATTTACTTAAGTTTACCCTTCCCTACATTATTATGTTCCCGTGTAGCTCTGGCGACCTTACTCACAAACAGAAACACAACACCACATAAATGTAGTGTTATTTGACTCTGGTCTTCTGCGTCTGCTCTAAATTAGTAAAGATCGAAAAATGTAGTCTTATTTAAATTTTCGACTAAAGTCAGTTAAAGTCGCGAGAAATATTTCTCTCCAACGGCACTGTAATGAGTGAGTTCATTTATTTCATCGGGTGCACATTTCTATGATAAGGAGGTTAGGCAAGAGCGTATTTCAGAAAAATATTTAAACAAGCTATTATTATAACAAGAAATAGAGAATCGTTTCGATTTTTTATACTTAGTACGAGTATTTAAGAATAAAACGTGTTACAATTAAAAATGGTTTATTTATTTCTATATTTTAATTTTCTTTTCAGCAAGATTTTTTTAAAGGTCAAGAAAATGACTCCATTCCTCCTGATGGTAAGCAGAAGTGGAGTCCAAATGCGAAGGTAGCCAGCGCGAGAGTTAACCGCCACGCTAGGAACCTTCGCCTTGCCGACCTGCAAGGTGCTTCTTCACGCCTCTTTTGAATGACCCAGGATTGTAGGAAGGAGGGAACACGTGAGATGGCAGTGAATTCCATTTCTTGATTGCCGATAATTGTCTTCTTTGGCTACCATGGTGTCCTGGATCACTTGGTCTGAAACAAAAGAGAGTCTCGTTAGGTACTTCAATAATTCTTATTAGAATAATTGAATCGCTATATAACGTTGTATGTGTGAGGGGAGGAGGTCAATGATGCCGCGGTCGTGCGTTCTTAGTAACGAAGACAAAAGTTAAGCAACGAAGCACGCGGTCGGTACTCGGATGGGTGACCGAAAAATTTTCAAATCCTCCGTGCGTCGGAAGGCACGTTAACCTGGTGATCCCGGGTGCTGTCGAAAGATAGCAGTCGTCCCCAAGGAGGGTTGGAGTCAGATAGGCAGCCGGCCGTAAAAATCTAATGACAAATCCTTAAGAAGTTTATCGATATCAAGGTATACTGAACCGACCCCAAAATAAATTAGAAGCAGGTTAGGGAAATGGATGATGATGATGATAACGTTGTATGTGTCAACTTTAATTAACAAAAAAATACTCAATACAACAGTACTAGCACAATAAAGAACGATACAGTACTTTGACTCCATATCGACGAATCGGCGCACGCACACATACAAACGTCGTTTACACGGCCGCTAAGCATGCTCTGAACGGCAAAGCCGGCAAAACGGCAAAAACGGATACCTACTAAACGGATATATGTCAAAGTACTGTACCGTTCCCTATATTGTGGTACTAGGACAGCATAAAATCATACAGTGGTTCGACGCCTTTGAAGTTGAGGAAAATACTGCACATACAGTGGCCCAGCATCTACCGAACGAGTGTATGGCAGTTTGGTGGCGACACCGCGTCCCGTGAGAACTTATACAACATGTAAACTAAATAACCAACACCCTGAATACAGGTGGTTTGGGATCGCCTTCCGAGTTGATTTCAATATTTTTTAAAAAAAGTAACAAAAAAAAAGTACGCAGAAAATGTTGTACAATATTTTCTGGGTACATTTTGTTTTTTTTTTTTTAAATAGTTTTTTTCAAAAAAAATTATTGAATCCCAAACCACCTGTATTCAGGGTGTTGGTTATTTAGTTTACTTGTTGTAGACTGTGGTATTAGCATGAGCTAACAATTAGCAGTCTTCTTCTTCTTCCTACATTGGCCGCAATTTATGTGGGGTTGGTGCAATTGGTGCAATGTATACTGCTGAGATACCCGGACTGCTGTGATCATTTTGAGTATAACATCTATTCTGATCGATGGCTTTAGTTGGTTTGTTTACTGGAGAATTGTTAATTTTTGGGTTTGGTGCCCCTTTAGTGTAAGCGACAGACTGACAGGTAAGCTTGGAAACGTAAAGGCGATGGGCGACTTTCTGGTGGAGCTGGGATGGCTGGAGCTATGTAGCCCACACTACAATACTCCTGAATACAGATGGGTTGAAATCGGCTTATGAGTTGATTTAAAAAAAAAAATTTGAAAAAAAAAACAAAAAGTACTTAGAAAATATTGTAATATTTTCTGACAATTTTTTTTATCAAAAATAAAAACTTTTTTTTAAATCATCTCAGGAGCCGATCCCAACGCACCTGTTTTCAGGATGTTGGTTATTGAATTGAAAGCTTAGCATGCAAATTAATTGTCAATGAATATAATAAGAAAACTTCATTGAAAAATCAAAACCAACATTTTTTGTCTCACTTCCCGCAATTTCATTCAAGATTTTTTTTCGTGGTCCGTTGTGACAGGTCCCGTAAAACTGAATGAGCATAATCGGTATCGATTCCCGGCCCCCCAGGTAGCGGGCGATCATGCGTACCCGCAAAGACAGACCGTTCAGCCGACACCTGTGCAACAAACGCAAACTTTATTAACAACCTAAAATAGCTCTTATTTTGTTGAATATAAGAGGCAACGCAGCGGAACATTCAAGTTGTACGGTGAAATAGCTGCTTATTTGAGTGCATTACCGTTTTGTGATGGGGGGAATAAAGTGTAAAAAAAACTTTAGTTTGAATAATAAATAGGTACCTAGATGAATATCATTTAATTAATGAAAGTTAAAAAAATGATTTATTCTCAGCGAGTGCTTCTTTAGTCCGAATAGGAATTGATTCCTTTTAGCCGTGTTAAGCACCTACATTTCATTTTGAATACAAGGAAAGTAAAAAGTCTGCTTGCCACTTCATAAAATCATTGTAGGTATGTATTTAACTTTCTTTTGAAATTTTTGGCCAAACATTTTGTATTCTAAATGTTTTCTTGATTATTTTGTAAATTTATATGTTATTTTGAGGTCGGCCTCGATACAATGACAACGTTTATTCCAAATACATATTGAGGTTGGCACCGACCTCAAAAAACCATTTAGATTTTTTAAACAAAATTTTTAAATCTGTTATAGTTTTGAAGATGGTTTTTTTTTGCTTTTTATGTTTTAGGTATAGACATTTTCAGGAAACTATCTCGAGATCTTTAAGACAAACAAGTGATAAGATTACGATATCATCGATGTCAATTAAATAGTCATTAATAGGGATAACTCAAAAAGTATTCGACAGGTGTCGATCAAATTTAAATGGGACCACATGACAAGCTGGTGCTTCCAAACGTTAAAAGAATCTTCAAAATCGGTACATGTATGTTACCTCATAACAATAAAGAGTTATATGAGGTAGCATACATAAAAAATAAAGTCGCATTGAGAACCTCCTCATTTTTTCGAAGTCGGTAACAAAACGAAATGAAAAACCCTCCGAAATGTTTTATCCAATCTCTGTGTTGTGGTGGTTCGCACACCGATATAGAACCCAAAAGCCCGGAGGTCGATCCCAATTAATGGTGGTACTAATAATTATTATAAATAATTAATTACTCACCTTGTTTAACAACTACCATCATATCAGAATCTGTAGCTTTATCTAAATATTTAACTAAAACTTAAGTTAGATTAACATAAGTTAGATAGAGAGGCGTCGTTGGTAGCGTAGTGCGTAAGAGCGTTTTCAAACCGACCGATTCAAACCCCGCCACGTACCAATGTGTTTTCAAATTTTGAATTCATATGTACGTTTAATCGACGCTTTTACGGTGAAGGAAAACACCGTGAGGAAACCTGCACACACCTATAAAGAAATTCTTAGGTTGTGAGTGAAGTCTGCCAACCCGCACTTGGCCAGCGTGGTTGACTAAGGCCTAATCGCCCCTAATGTGGGGTAGGCTCGAGCCCCTCGGTGGGGACATTATATGAGCTATTGATGATGATGATAAGTTAGATTCGGTTAAAATACAGTCTTTGATTTATTGTAACGATAAATACAAAAACAACCGTTACATTCCTGCTACGACTAGCGTCTACGATGTGTCTACGAGATTTTAAACAAGATTTTTGGCGATTTTCGAGAATTGCAGACGATTACGGAACTATCGACAAACAAAATTTTACAGTAAAACTAAGAATAATAATTATCAACCAACAGTTAAGGAATTTTCCTTCCATCATCAGCTCACTTGAATAACCTGAAAATTAAACCATTGGTCTCTACGTACCTATAGCATTTAAAGAATTTCCGTCCAACTCTTAATCGTTAAGGAGTTTTACCTTCCATCATCAGCTCATAAACATGAGATGATGACTATCAGACGCAAATGCTAGTATAGCTTTAGAAAAAAATATGAAAAACGCTACACATGCCTATAAAATTTGAGGGTTGTCCTTGATTTTCCTAGCTACCAATCATCAGATCCTGACTTGGTCACAATGGGACCACCTCAGGAGTAAACACTATCGAATAAAAAAAGAATTTCGAAAATCGGTCCACAAACTACGGAGATATCGATGTATAATACGTAAAAACATACAGACGAATACAGAACCTCCTTCTTTTTGGAAGTCGGTTAAAAATAAGAGCAAGCGCGCACTGATGATATTTGTCACCATGACTATTTCGTCGCCCAAAACCTTAGACAAGCCTTAGACCCAAAACCAACCGTGCCATTTCTGCTACGAGTAGCGTCTACGATTTGTCTACGACATTTTAAAATTAAATAAGATTTTTGGCAAGCATTTCCGAGAACTGCAGTACGAGAACGGAACTATCGACAAACAAAATTTTACAAACTTGGTAGATATTCGTAAAGACTGCGAAGGATATTATAATAATAATAATAATCATTTATTTGCATTTATGAATTTATCGTCGTGATAACCCCCCATTCACTTGCGATTATTCCGTATGACTTGTCCTCCCGGATTAACTGTAGAGAATCATTGTACTAGGGATAAAAACAACCATTGAGGTCACTAACTAAGAGGTCACAAAAGGTTTCAACACCGTCATTCTTTCGCGCCTAGCCCTCCGAATTCGTTCCATAAAGATTGGACATTCCAGCAGGAATAAACAATTGTCGATGGGGGCTGTCCATCGATAACTTCATGCATCGTAGTCGTCGTAAGTAGTAATGGCACAGTATGGAGCGCAGCGCAGACGTATGCATAAATGAATGCAGTTCTTACTTTCTCGTATAGAGGTATAGAGGAAGTCTTGTAATCGTCAAAAAATTCAACCTCGAGACGGATTAACCTGTTTTGAAAAAAAAAACGTTTTTGGAATTTACTGTGTGTGTGTCTATGCGTTAGCACCATACCTCAAGTATGCTTTAACTTATGCAACCAAATTTAACATGCATATACGACATCAAAATATAAGGTTTCTATCAACTCTTGAGTCGTTTCCGATATACGAGAAAGTCAAGGAGAGACCAATCCCAATTTTTTAATAATTTTTTCGAATAATTTTTGTGTTTACAAAATTTTTACAAATATTTTTAAACTGCGTTAACGCAGCCGTCCGGATTGCAGAGAATGCTGGGTTCAATTCCCGCCTGGGGTAGGTCGATATTTCAGTGTACTTTTCTAGTTTTTCCATATTTACGAAATATTTCTAATCGTGTTTCTGTCTATGGCGTTTCCCTATAATTTTACTTTTTTCTGTATTTATGGCAGGCATATGGCCTGCCAAAGTTTTTTACTATCTTCGTTCAAGCATCTAAAAAGGCACTACTTCGCAGTACGTACTTCGTATGGGAATTGCTCCCTTTTTAATAATTAAGTTAATTTTCATTGCGTAAAATCATTGTTATACGCAAAAAATGAGTGGGAAATTCAAGTTCATTTCATAAACTTTAACAACCCAGTTTTAACAGCGAAAATTCTGAGTGCATCTCACTTTCCGTGATCCCGTTAGAAGCCTAGAAAGTATTCAAAAAAGGGTACTAACCGTAACCGTGCGAAAGTGATTTTTTGACGTTTTCACACGCTGCGCGCGCGCATGCTCGCATGCCGGACCAGTGGGCAGTAAAGCCTCCCAGTGCGGTGGTGGCCCACCACACACGACGCGTGTGAATTATGAAAACTATGATACATTTATAACAATTATATTAGGTTGGGGAAAAAGTCTTTTCGCATTATAGTATGTATAAACTTGTAATAAAATCTCTTTGGCTATACTATTTGTATCTGGCTGGTTTTGGTATCATTGAAAGTTTAAATTTTAAAGAACATAATTCCAAATTCAAATTAGGAAAATGTGTGATTTTCATTTGTTTTTCGTACCGCCAAGAGGAGTGAATCTAATGAAGAAATTCGATACATTTTAAAATTTTACTACAAAAAAGGTAAAAAAATTTGCGATATTTATGGACCTAGTGCAGTGTCTGTGAGAGTAGCACAAATTTGGTTTAAGCGTTTTCAATCCGGAAATTTTGATGTCAAAGATGCACGTCGCTCTGGTCGCCCTATTACAGATAAAATGGATGCCATTTTTGAAAAAGTGGAGCAAGATCGGCATGTCAGTAGTTACGACGTAGCTGAAGAACTGGGAATTGACCACAAAACAGTTTTGGCGCATTTGAAAAAAACTGGGTACACAAAAAAGCTCGACATTTGGGTACCTCACGAGCTCACTGAAAGAAACCTAATGAACCGTGTACTCATTTGTGATTCTTTATTACGACTTTACGACGTAATGAAACCGAACCATTTTTGAAGAAGCTGATAACTGGTGATGAAAAGTGGATCACGTACGACAAGAACGTGCGAAAAAGGTCGTAGTCAAAGGCCGGTCAGGCTTCACAGACTGTGGCGAAACCCGGGTTAACTCGCAACAAGGTGATGCTGTGTGTGTGGTGGGATTGGAAGGGCATTATTCATTATGAGCTGTTACCACCAGGCAGGACCATCGATTCTGAACTCTACTGCGAACAACTGATGAGATTTAATCTCATCAGTTGTTCGCAGTAGAGTTAGCAAGAGCCGCAGTAGAGCAGAGAGTAGAGCAAGAAGTTGAGAGAAAGCGGCCGGAATTAATCAAGAGAAGGGGTGTGGTTTTTCATCATGATAACGCTAGACCTCACACATCTTTAGCCACTCAGCAAAAATTAAGAGAGTTTGGCTGGGAGGTGTTAATGCATCCGCCGTATAGTCCTGACCTTGCACCTTCAGATTTCCACCTGTTTCGGTCTCTTCAGAATTCTTTAGGCAGTGTCAGGTTAACATCACGAGAGGACTGCCAAAACCACTTGTCGCGGTATTTTGACCAGAAGTCCCAAAATTTCTATAGCAATGGGATCATGTCCCTATCTAAGATGGCAAAAAGTTATCGAACAAAATGGGTTAAATGCGAAGAAACTTTTTCCCCAACCTATTATTTAAGATAAGTAGATTTGGTGGATGTCTGTCCTTCATGATGTTCAAAAGCACCATAAATAAATTGTAAGCCTATAGGTACTAAGGTTATGATAATAAGCGTATTATAGTTAAAAATTATTGTACTATTCTTACACTGCTCACACAACCACGGAAAAGACCCGTCTTTTCCCCCGGTGGGGATAGAGGAAGTCTTGTAATCGTCAAAAAATTCGACTTCGAGATTTTGACGGATTTACACGTTTTGGACTTCCCTGAGTACCAAAATATTTTTTTTGGAATTATGTCTGTGTGTGTGTCGCCCCTAATGTGGGGTAGGCTCAAGCCCCTCGGTGGGGACATTATATGAGCTGTTGATGATGATGATGATGATGATGATGACACGCATATCTGAAAACTATAAGTCCGACTTCAAAACTTCTTTTTTTTTTAGACTTGGCTTAGTCCAACTAAAGTGACTGCGAAACAGGACGGACACAGTGATTGCGAAAATTTTATTTCTACCTTTTCGATTCTTCTTTTGAAGACGGTTTAACTTTTTGAAATTATTATTTTAAAATAGGAATATAAAATTATAGCAAACTTTAACCATCAGATAGAGTATACAACTTGAATGCGCTAAAAAAAACTATAAAAGCACGAGCACGCATAGGTATAAAACATATTATAACGCTATTAATTTAGTAACAATGCTATAATTTATATTTATAATCCTTTCACATGGCCTGTGTCCGCTCGCCCACCTGTCTGAAAGTCGATCGCTCGGAAACGGAAGTGTCGGGTGTCCGGACACAGGATACGGATGAGTCTCTGACGTCAGCCGGGATCAACCTTCCCGAACATTGATCCGTGTGTATTCAAAAAAAACCCTTAGTAAAGTAATTTCGACTTTACGCTTTTAGGGTAAGTTCGTGAATTGATAAACATGATTCGGTATAGAGTGTGGTAATTACCTATGGATTTGGAATTAAATAGGAAGTCCTTACAGTTATGCAATGTAATTATTATTTTAAATGCCATAATGGCAATATTTGCATTTATCTTTTCCATTCAGGAAAGCCCTTAATTAGTTTTAAAATTAATAAAGACACTGGAAAAACTCGACGTCCACGGCGGGAATCGAACTTAGCATATTCCGCAATCTGGGTGGCTACGTCGACCACTACGCTACCGGGACACTGTTTTTCGCCGTCGAAATTTGTCAGTGCTTGGTATTTATGTTTTTATGGTAACATTGTTTCGTCAAATCTTTGAAATTTGCACTTCTAAGACCCGAACGAAATAATTTTGCAAATATTAATAAGTGTCGTGATGCCAGCAGAGTAGAATAGCATCACCCTATATCCTCCAATGGGTGTCGTAGAAGGTGACTAATGTATCAGCAAAGCGGTATTGATCACCTTATACTCCGTCCACCAATTCGCATTGTGCAAGCGTGGTGGACTACTGCCTAAACCTCCTTCGATGACAAGGAGAGGCTTTGTGTCCCGGCAGTGGGTCGAATTATAACGGCTGTTATATTGAATTAGTGTCGAAAACAATTCCATTCATTCAAAATTTTAACAACCTCCGTCATTTATCTGTTGCTAATTGCTGACTTCGAGCACATAACCGATAGAGGAAAATGTCACTTATTTTGTTCTAAAATAATTCCGCCAAACAATTGCAACTACGCGTTATACTAGGGATGGGGATGTGCTCGATGCTAATTGATAGTTTTAAAAGGATAGCGGCGAGCATCGTCTCAAGGGCGGATCCAGCTTTGGTGCCAGGGGGGGGTCACATAGTCGTGGTCAAGTCCAGTGGCGTAACTATAGGGTGGCATGCAAAATTTCAAACGAAACGAACGAAAAATTTCAAAACTTCAAAACTAGGGGGGGGTGTATATGAATTTGCCACGGGCCCCACATGGTATAGTTACGCCACTGGTCAAGTCACAAGAAGTTATGATTTAATTTTGATAATAATGCCAATTTTTGGTCTGAGCCGTAAGAGTGGGTCATCGGTAACGAAAAGGTCAATAAGCTAGCAAGGCCTGGGATTCAAGGACTACAATTTGGCCCAGAGCCTTTCTGTCGTATCCCAAAGAACCAGGCTATGAAATACTTAAAAACCCACCTCCTCTGAGAGGCAAAAGCGGACTGGCAAAGAACGCCTGGGTTAACACATTCAAAATCGAACCATACTCCCGTAAGCGCACTAACCAGCAGTGATGGAAATCGCCCCGAAACAACGAAATATTTATTATTTCGTGGCGCCAGGTCATGGAGAATTCCATGGCGCCACTTTTATCAATAGAACCAAAATGTTCTGAGCCGGTTCTCTCGACGGAGTGCTTGTATCAGTCTGCTCTGAATTCCGATACCTGGGCTATAGAGTGCGGGCCAGCCCCAACAACATCCTATCAATGATAGGGAGCAGAACTGACTGTCCATATTTAGCGCATTGCTGTGCTATTTCACAACACTATTACAGATTGAAATTTTAAAATGTTTTAACTTAGTACTTTATTACTAAAGTTTAGTCGTACCGGTTGAAGTTAGGTCTAGCTAGACGTTAGTCGAAACCTTGTCGAAACATGGCAAAAAACCCTCAGGAAAAACCTCAGATCAAGAAAAACTCGAAGGTGCCATGGTGCGGTAAATTCAAATTTTCCCGAATTATGCGTTTGCCGTCAAAGTATCATTTAAATATTGAAAGTACTTAATTAATAAAAAAAAATATATATACAAAAACATTATTTTAATTAGTGGTCCACCTAGGTCCTGGACCCAGCCCAGGGGGGGGTCATGACCCCCATGACCCCCCCCCTGGATCCGCCCTTGCATCGTCTGCATACCAACGGAGAAATTGTATTACTACCGCTATTTCCAAACCGGTCTTTATTGTATTTCAGAATGTTTTTATTTCAACATCTTATCTTATGGGGTAGTGAACGTCCTCGCGGTGCACTTCGACCCATCCGGACTTTTGTCTCCCCATTCCCTTTAGTCTTGTCGCTCCTTGAATATGTCGTGTCGTGGCCCGATTGTATAATTGGACATATCGTGAAATACTTGGGAAAATACAATGCCAATATTATAAATCAGTCGTTCAATTTAAAACTAGAATTGTAGTAATCAAAATATCCGCTTTTACTGAAACCACAGAAAAATCTCTTTCATTAAAATGAAAATTAAATGGCTAACATGTTATAACCTTTTTTTAAAAATTCGTCGTACATTCCTTGAACTTCATAGTATAACTAAGGATATAATAATGGAAATTATATAAAAAATATTATCAAATTATTTCAAATAAGTTTCCAACGCGTTTTACAATGACATTCTAAGTATTTTTTTACTTATAATGGCCTTCTTATGAGTCCGTTCTTTGTAAGGCCAAAATGTTCCTAAGAAGGCCAAACTAGCAATTATTATCTATGACATCATTTTTATATTTATTGAAATACGTAATTTAGGCTCTCTTCTTTTAGTTCTCTAATTATTACGAACTTATAATGGTACTAATCAGTCTTGTAGTCAAAAATATTTAAAATCAACTATATTTCCATTATTAGAAATGTTCCTAGTAACGTCCATGTCATGTACAGTAGCAAGGCCAACCGTAAAATTTTTGATTGGCCTTATAAGGAACCACCGGCTTTCATAGGAACACTACCGATATTTTAACTAAAATCGAAGCAAAATTATTGTTATTTTTCTTTAGTACCACAATAAATCCATATACATAGGTATAACAATTAACAGTAAAAATAATACGATAATAATAGGTTAATCACATAAAAACTACCCTTGAGCTGAGCGCGCGAATTACAATTTTAACGTCACCGACCAAAGTCGACACGAAGCGAGGCAGCACTGACAAAATAGCAACGCGAACGACTCACCCCCGCGTATTTGTCTTTGAGTTTGATTGAGCTTTGTGTGAGTGGAAGGAATTTGTCATCACGTGACTATAACTATGACTTTTTTATAGTTGACCTTCAAAGGAGCATGGCCTTCCATGGTCCACCTACCTTATGTGCGTGTGGTATAAGGGCTCATTTTTTTCCTTTTTTTTTATACCACACGCACATTAGTTAACTATGCAATTACTCTTCGGCTGGCAACTTCGCTCCTTCTTGCTTCGCACTTACCTTCTTCGTATCCTAATGAGTTATTGCCCTAACTCTTACCTCTAAGCGACTCCTAGCAGTTTACCAAAATTATAAAAAGTCCTTGATGTATAAAAATAAAACCAAACTTCTCACGATGTTACGATAAACACCTCGTGCCACCAACCAATGTTACAAAGATAATATTGTGAGTAGCAATCTCCGATCTTTACATTTTGCACTGCGCAAACAAACAAATTAATCCCTTATAAAAAGACCCACAATACCGTAACAATAAGGCCCATTTTCACACCTGTATTTGCCCTTCGGCTGATGGGTGTTTGTTCTCTTGTCAACAAGTGTTTTGTGATCCAACTAGGCATGATAGTAGGGTGGTTTGAGAGACAAGTGATTCGGTATTCAAAAGACTGTTGTGGACTTTATGAACAGGGAATAGAAGTCATTTAATTTAGAGAACTCTTTGTTGATAGTAACATATTGTACACTATTAATTGAAATATTGTTTTTATTTTTTGTTTGGCAAGTTTAGCTATGATTGAAATTGATACCAAATTAAATAGAAAACGAAAAACATGGAAAAAAAATCTGTCATGGCTAAGTCCCATGGTCCCGTCTCAGCACTTATCCATGACAGATTTTTTTTTCCATGTTTTTCGTTGTCTTTTTAATTTGGTATCAATTTCACTATTAATTGTTTTAAATTAAATTAAAAAAAAACGCCGTCAAAACTAAAAAAGGAGAAATAAAAATTTTGGTTATAAAAATCTAAATGTTTTTTTGAGGTCGATCCCAAATACAAATGACAACGTTTATTCCAAATATTGAGGTTGGCACCGACCTCAAAAAAACATTTAGATTTTTATAAATTTTTTTTTTGTCTGTTTTTAATTTTGAAGGTGTTTTTTTTTATTTAAAAATATTATATTTTGCTTTTTAGTGTTATATTTTGCTTATTAGTATTTGTGTTTTTATTGATATTTTTTATTCGTCGGATATCAAATAAGTTTTCAGTTGTCATTTCGTGTTTTGTATTTGATTGCAGTGACATTCGCTTTTGTTAGGTTCATAATTTATCCGACTGTTAACTAGAGATTGAAAAATCAGCCCTAAAAGTAATAAGTAGTAATCAACCACGAAATATCCATTTCGCATAGTTATGTGACTCCATTAGCAGAAACAACATTCTCCATGTTCCCATGAAAACAATAACAATTTAAATCGTTTAATCAGCCACAGTAATCCGATACGGGCCAATCGGAAACGCAAATAAAAGATAAACGTTTGAAATTCAATATTCCATTGCGGTTTCACTCATCTGCGTGATTCTTAGCATTAAATACAGATTTTTAATCTGTACTGGCTGTACAAAATTAGCTATGCATTTGGTGGTGGCGCCACTTTCTACGTAGAAGTGGGATGTCTGTACCAAAGTTTATTAGTTCCAATTTTCCCCGCATGTACTGTTATGTTGGTAATATTAAGAGGGATGACATTGGCGCGTGTTGCACACGTGTCTTGCAGATAAGCTGTTGCATTATATTCGCTTTTTTTCTATTCGATTACTGTAATTTTAATATTAACGATGTAAAAACTACGTTTTGAGTAGGTTTAGGTGTGAAAATTATAGTAGCTACCATGTTGTTATAATCGTTAATAGAAGGTTATGCAAGCTTTAGTTGCGTTCATTATTAAAGTATTTAACAATTTCTCACGATGATCATTTATTCTGTTATCATTGTAATGTATTTGTGTCAATTATGAACATAATAAATTGAATAAATAAGTACTTATTAGAACCACAATGCTATAGCCATTTGTGATGGCGGCAGAGTAGAATAGTATCACCCCATATCCCCCAATGGGTGTCGTAGAAGGTGACTCATGGATTAGTAAGAAGGCATTGATCACCTTATACTCCGTCCACTAATCCGCATTGGGCAAGCGTAGTGGACTAATGCCTAAACCTTCGACGACAATGAAATGAAATGAAATGAAATTATTTATTTGTAAGAATTTTGAGTACATTGATGCAAAGTTGTTACAGCTATAGAGACCAATCAAAATTCTGCCTCAATTGGCGTACAGGACAAGGAGAGGCATTGTGTCGAACTATGAAGGTCCGCAGCCTTCATAGTTCGACCCACTGCTGGGTGCCTAACCATTTATAAACGTAATATGGATTAAAATAAAATTTCTTATTTTTGTAATCTGGGGGGAGGGGGGGAGGTGGCTAGAAATCTTTCACAAGGAGGGCGCTCTGGTTGCACACGGGCGCTACATGGGCTAGAGACACGTATCCCTAACAAATTGAGATCAATTGCGTTGTTTCGATGAGGTTTGGTTTACGCAATAATATTGTGCTTGCTAAAGGTATATTTAAAAATGCATTTTCCATAAGTACTTACCTTTCTTTCAATTTGGCTGCGACTCTAATATTACATAAATCATTATTAGAAAAGAAAGTTGAGACAACAATTTTATTATTTCATTTCGTTTTAAAAATAAATCTTTATTACCTACCCCCATGATCTACATAAACTTTACATTGTCTATAAAATTACAAAGAAATAACAACTGTAAGTCCATTGCAATAAAGCAACTTATTGATTCTTAGGCTGCGTCGTGTAACTCCACCAGGATTCCAACATGTCATTCAATTGTGATTCTTATTTTTAACTAGATAAGGATTCGCAGCAATGTCTCCGCCCCACAAAGTTTTGAAAGCTCTCGACCAAACGTCGAACAATACAGACAGAATAGGGTTGGCGAATACAACTAACAATATAGGGACGAGCGGACGGAGAGTTTATTGTTGAATTTGGAACTTTAATAGAACTACTTAGAAGTTTGAAATATTGTATAATTAACTTTGCATATTATTTCAGATTTTCATCTGTCATTTCGTTCGATTTTATAGAATTGATTCTATTTCTGTGGTAATAAATAATAATAATAAGTGTTAGGTAATAAATAATAATAATAATAGATTTCTGTAGTAGTACGATGTAGTCCAAATTAAATAAAGCTATTTTATATAATAATTATTTTCTTTTGAGATATTCACTCTAATGATAAATACATAAATAGTAAATGTCTAAACGAAAAAGTTAGTAAAAATCTGATCGTGTTCGGCTAAACCTAACTACTTAACACCAGGTGGGCCGCCACCTTGGTGTTGCCATGTTGTAGTACAAAAAATGCCATTTTTTTAAAAATACTACTGTTTTTGCGTTTGTCCACAATCTCACCTGATGTGAAGCAAAGATGAGGCCTAAGATGGTACACACTCGCCTAGAATATGCTTGTTCATTCGGCCCGCCTAGCATGACCATCGAAACGCGATATGATATAGCCATTTATCGCTTTGAACTACACAGAGAATGGCACTAATTTTGCTCACGAAAGCCTACAGGACGTGCAGTACCGCAGGGAGGCTGACCCGAGACTGGGCGGAACCGGATTACGTCGTTTCGCAGCTACTCACGGGGCACGGATGTATCAGGCAGCGTCTACACCGATTGACGTTGTGCGAGTCAGCCCAGTGCCCGTGTGGAGCAGGAGTTGAGGAAAGCCGCGATCACTCACTTGGCACACCATTCGACGAACTTTCGAGTAGGACATAGGTAAAGAGACTGAGAGACGCCCGACTCGAAGTCACGTACTGTATCGTTTCCAGCCCCAGAAGGGGGAGAGTTGGTATCTAGGGACAAAGGAAGAAGAGTAAAAAATTACTTGTAGGGAGTCAAGATAGTGCGGAGGGGAAAGAGCCCAATGCAAGTACCACCGCACTCTCCCGACGATTCGGTCCGTATGCCGTGAGGCAGGAAGGACTATGGGTTAGTGGTGGATTTATCGCTTTGAACTCTCAAAAATCATTAAATATATAAATAAGCCGCCAACTTGAAATTTAAACGATACTGCAAAGATGTATAAGCATTATACAAGTTATCAGATTAGTTAAAATTTCAAGTTAGCGGTTATATCCAATTTTTTTGACAGTTAAAAGCGATAAATGGCTATATCATATCGCGTTTTGGTGGTCATGCTAGGCGGTCTGGTCTTACAGATATCCAGATTATACTGATCCGGGAAAATAGACCTCGGCAACGAGTTCCACTCCTTAGCTGTTCGCATAATGAAAGAGGAAGCAAAGCGCTTCGCGCCGATGTGAGGTATATCCACAACGTAAGAGTGAAAGCCTTCGCCGCGCCTGGCCGTCCGGTGGTGGAAAGGGGCTGGGGGGTTCAAATTATGAAGAACCTCCGCACACTCTCCGAAATGCAAACGATAAAAAACCGAGAGGCAGGCTACATGCCTTCGGTGGTCAAGGCTCTGGAGATAAGCCTCAGCGAGTGCCTCACTGCTGATGAGTCGCCTAACTTGGTACTCCACCTAATCCATTGCATCCAACTGATAAAAGTGGCAACCCTAAGGGTAGGTTTTTAATTTGCCACTGAATGCTGAAGCCGTATGAAGCCGCACAAATACCAATCGATTCGAGCGCGGCGCACGAGCTTTCGGTAGTTCAGATGACAATGTAAAAGTTTTATTTTGGAGCCGCTGTGTTATTGCAATCTCTGTTACTCTCCTCTCACATTGTTCTGACAACACTACAGACTGTAGGTAGAGGCTTCTATAACAACGCTACTCCCCGGAGGGTTGGTGTCAAGTGGCCGTAAATACATACATAGGGGAAAGGAGGGCAAAACGTCACTTAACAAAGAACAAGTATAGAAAAGAAACTATTCATTTTAAAGTTCTTCCTAGTAAAAATCAACAACAATATTATTAACTCTAATTTTTGTATTAATTAGATTTTAATAAAATCACAAACAGTTAAGATTTTAGATGATTTGTAATAACTTCAATGTGTCCTTTTTACCTTCATGAGTGCAGCCAAACCGTAGTACGATACTTACTTTAAAAACCGTAGCGTGCGTAGCTTAAAATTTCTAAACGTAGGCACAGACGGAAAGAGCGACTTTGTTTTATACTATAAACAGACTATAGATGTTTGATATCAAACCAGCTGAGGCCACGCGTTGCTGTGGTAATTTCATACTACTGTCCTAATAATGTTATTATGCTGGGGCCGCACTTGCGCCTTTCGTCCCGAAGTAATGCATGGCGATACTTCGTACGATACACGCAAGTGCGGCCCTAGCAAAGTTATCGCGATAAAACATGTGACATTTCTTTATTTGCACGAACTATCGTACAATAATCCAAAATGGCCGAAATCATTTCCAGACGTGTAAATTGCGTAGTATTATTATCCTTTTTTGCGTTTAACTATGCATAATCACTTTCTTTACTTCTAAATTGTGTGTTAATAATTACGCAATGCATTTATTATAAAAAATAACTCAGCTGTATCGTTTACTTAGTCACCCGTACGCGTCTGAACTAATGGAGAACAACCTTCGAAATGAACAACGCATGTCTGACCACGCAGCGCGACAGGTTAGCGCGCTAAAACCCTGACGTACCGCCTCCCGGCCGATAACGCACACTCAACCCGAATATTCGTGACAATAGCCGATAACGGCCGGTCACATCTGCGTGTATCGTGTCCTAGTACGAAGCTTCGTGACGATAGGCGCAAGTGCGGCCCCAGCATTAGCAGTAAAAAAATGACGGCTACATATCACGATAAAAACTGTCCTATCTCTCAAGTTGAAACAAAACACACAATAAAAAAAGTTAAAATCGAATTGTTAGTTTCGGAGTTCATCCCGGACAAACATCGTGATACGCGAATTTTATGACCTTGAATTATATGTACCTTTGATTATTGGTTAATCCGATTTGCGACATGCGCCAATCACGGATGAACTGAACCTACCAGTACCCGCTAGTGTAAGTTTTTCAGTATAAGAAACGTAACTACCTTAGTTGCGTTAAGACCTCAATTTGTATAGGAAACGCGAACAGCGCCCCTAGCGGAGAGAAGCGCAAATCATGTTTCCCATACAAATTGAGCTCTTACGCAACTAAAATAGTTAGGTTTTTTACACGAAAAAATCGGGAGTGGTCTCCCCTTGACTTTCTCGCATACCGGAAACCACTCAAAAGTTGATAGAAACCTTGTATTTTGATGTCATGATAGTCTTGTTAAGTTTTGGTCACCTATCCATGTATCGACCGCGCACTTGGTTGCTTAACTTTCGTGATCGACGACTCAAAAGTTGATAGAAACCTTATATTTTGATGCCATACATGCATATTAAATTTGATTGAAATAAGTTTAAGCATACTAGAGTTATCGTGCTAACGCAGACACACACACAGACATAATTCCAAAAACGGTATTTTTGGACTCAGAGAGTCAAAATAATAGGATAAACCTGGTTAAACAGACAAAGAAAGACAATAAAAATTCATGTGACATGACAAGTGTCTGAGGCCGGAATCGAACTCTCGACCTCTGGGCTACACAGGACTGTGAAATCCCGACGACTTTATTCAAGTCTTTCGTGTCTGATTGCGTCCGTCCTTCATACGTCAACTTGTGGCGCAGTCAGAAACGAAAGGATAATAATAATCTTAATTAGATGTCACTATCCCCTTCAACGAAAACCTCGTGAAAGCCGAATCAGACAAGAAGATGAAATATCTGAACCTGGCACACGAGGTTGTTGACATGTGGCAAGTGAAGTCCACTGAGATCATACCAGTCGTAGTCTGAACCAACGGCCTTGTCCCAACTTCTCTTCGCCACCATCTGAAGAGATTTGGATTACGTGACGGACCTTTAGTTGCGAAAATACAGCGAGCGGTCTTGCTCGATAAACCAGAATTGTCCGTCGATTTCTTTCCCTGTCGTCCTGACCCACGGCCGTCTGGCCTCCTCTGCCGAGGGGTACCCTCCCTTCCCTCGATTTGTCGAGAGACCGAGAAGAGTTGTTATCAATTATCCTTCATAATAATTTATATCTGCCCATGGTCTAATAGCCAAGAGCCTCGATAAACACCTTAAGAGGCTCGCGTTAGGTGATTGGATCAAGAGTCCGATTCAGAAGGCAGTAGGTACTTGTAAACGCGGCCCGTTTAGTGAGGAGGTTCCTGTCTCGCCGGGACCCTGATCTTGCTACCGATGGGGAACTGCATTTTTGTATTTTTAAATGATATATTTTTTAGTGTTATACATTGTAAAAATTAAATATTTCGAAATATAATTTTGTAATTATTCTTACTTATTTTAAATGGAATAATAGTAATATTTATTTCCTAAAGTGTAGATCGAAATATTTTTGCAAATATTTGAAGCCCAGTTAAGATGAAACTACCTTATATTATGGAATAATTTTAGCGTTTACGCGTAAATTTTTTTAATACTAGAATAAATAGAAAAAAAAGAAAGAAGCTACTAGAAGGTGGTTAGAAGTGCAAATTTCAAAGATTTGATGAAACAATGTTTACCATAAAAACATCACCACCAAGCACTGACAAATTTCGGCGGCAAACGCAGAGCCTCGGTAGCGTTGTAGTTAACGCAGCCGCCCGGGTTGCGGAAGATGCTGGGTTCGATTCCCACCTGAGGCAGGTCGATTTCTTTTTCAGTGTATTTTTTCTAGTATTCAAAATATTTACGCATTTGTAAACGCAAAAATATTCCATAATAAAAAAAGTTATAATATTAAATAGAGCTGCTAAACAATTCTGAGGATTTCCAGGATGACAGGACTTTTTCAAGTCTTTCGTTTTGTATTTAATTTAAATAAACTGCACCGACTCCAAATAAAGGAGCAGGGTGGGAGGAAAAATACATTATGATAAGTTATATTCGGTGGATTTTTTAAAAAATAATACTAATAGTACAGTGCGTCTTAACTAACGTGCAAGGCCAACAACTTGTATTTATCATATTCCTTCACGTCGCGGCGGGCACAGCTGAGGCAAGGTCCTAGCGCGTAGCCGCTCCTTTCGGACTCGAACACCCTAAGAGGCTAGTTGATAAAGAGGCTAGTTTAGTAGAAATCCTCTAGGGATGTTCGACAGGTTTATGGATTTGTAATTTTAAAAAATAGGAACAAAATATTTTAGGGTCCTGTTGGTCACACCTGCAAGGGGTGATATTATACTATCATATTATAATTATAAATGGCTAAGATCCTTTTCAGCAGGTCTTCGGAGAAACAAAAAGTTCTCGTAGTTACCTATGTCCAATTTTCAATCATTTATGCATTCGTATTTTCGCGCCAACATTTATTTTAGAATATTTACTTCATTTCTCAACGTCTGTTAGCACCAAGAAATTTCTAGGTAAAACTATAAACTTAGTAGCACTTTTGCTATTACAAATTAAAACTATTAACGAGTTTTGAGACGCCGTGCGCCATCTAGTGGTGGGAACAGAAACCAACTTCCCGCGAGATGGGAAGTTGGTCACTGTTGAAATTTAAGTTGAAATACGGTGTTGAAGATAACTTCAATAGAAATTGACGTTCTAGCGTGAGGCTTTACTTATTGTTTTACAAGCTTAACTGTACCCATAATATGAGTTAGTTAGTGTTCGAGCTGGATCAAACGTATCGTCTCTTTCATACATTGCCCACTAGCGCCTCTAGCGTAAACTATCAGAAACAGTGGGAAATGTATGAAAAGAGACGATACGTTTGATCGAGCTCAAAAACTATATCAAAACTCATACTAAATTAAATTCTGTGTTTGTGTCCGTTTTAAATATAAATTGTCAAACAAACAATAAGACACTTGAGAGTGTATTTGTTAAGATTTGTTCCCGTATTACACTACCGGCAGCTGACCTAATATTTGGACCAACGAACTTGGAGTACCTAAGTTATAAATTCTTTATTGCATTGTACACACTAAAATTGACAAAACATAAACAAAATATCAAATAAGTAAGAAGGAGTGAAGCGTCGGTGGCGTAGGAAGCGTCGGTGGAGCAAGAAGCGTCGGTGGCGTAGTGAGTAAGAGCGTCGTCTCCCACCCGGGAAGCACTGGTTCGATCCCCGCCACGTACCAAGATGTTGTCAAATTTTGAATTCATATGTACGTTTAATTGACGCTTTTACGGTGAAGGAAAACATCGTGAGGAAACCTGCACACATCTATGAAGAAATTCTTAGGTTGCGTGTGAAGTCGACCAACCCGCACTTGGCCAGCGTGGTTGACTAAAGCCTAATCGCCCCTAATGTGGGGTAGGCCCCAGCCCCTCGGTGGGGACATCATATGAGCTGTTGATGATGATGAAGAAGAAGGAGTGAATGGGCGATGACGGAGGTGCGAGATATCCGCACCTCCCTCCCCGCTCCGAGTGACTATTCGCTACCATATCCAATTTTCTATACCACTGTTACGAAGTGCATATCTGATATTTGAGTGTACCTAATTAAAATTTCTGGACTCATTTTTGGACTATCAGGCTTTTTGTTAGGGCTTTTCAAACGAAATGGTCACCCTTGACGTGACAAACGACGCGACCGCCCGGCCCTGTCGAAGCTAACGCGTAGTTCCTACTCGTTACATCCGTAGTCCGAACCGATTGTTCCGTTTTGGGCCGTTCCTTAATGAGCACAGGTGTTCCGGAAGGCTGTGTCCTTAAATAGGGAGACAGACTGCTTATACACTAATTTACATCAAAGCGCCATTGGCATCACTGTGGGGAACCCGGGAAAATTTCCTTTTCATGGCCAGCGGAGCTTTTTGCTCGGTGGGGGCCTGGATGCGAATCAGTGATTTCCCAATCCCACTTCCACTTCTCTCTCTATTCCACCTTCCATTTCATTTAACCACACTTTCTATCTACCTTTTTAGGACCACGGCCACACGTGCTGGCTTACGTTACCATTCCGACGGGACCAACAAAATTTGGATTCATGATTTCTAGCTTTTACCAGAGATAAATATAGGTAATACTATAGTTACCGTCGTAGATTAAGAATAGAGTATAGATGAGCTACTAAAGAATAATAATTATTAGAGTGAGAAAGCTTATATGTCTGATATATACGGGAGAGCAGGACAAAATATTTTTTTGTCTCTATATCTGTGCGTATCAGATTTTTATGTTTGCCACCATTGCTTTGGTGGCAGACAAGTGCGTGGTGCTTTGATATTTCTTATCATTTTAAGTGATTTTATGTAAGTTTTAACAATCTAATCATTCTAATACGCAGTATTTTGTGTGATTTCGTTTGTAGTAATGGTGAATTGTTGTATAATTGGCTGTAAAAGCCAATACTTATAGTTCGTAAAATTTAGCTTGATCGCTGCGACAGCTGTCATCGAGCACATGCCCAGCAAATTTATAATTTTGTAACAATCAATTTTTTCTACGAAAACGTCATACTTTATTGACAAGATTGCAAGAATAGTGTTGTACGCGATGTACGACTAAATAAACGAATAAATCGAAAATAATATTTAGAGAAAACGGTATTTAATTTAGTGTACACTACATAAAAACATAATAAAATGTGTTACTTACCTCGATCTAAAAAATCGGTCCATTTTGCTTAAATTTATTTATGGAACAATTTTATATACAATATTTTGCAATCATCGTGTTTGATTTCCTTATATTAATTCGCTTTTTTGTAACAATAACATGACATACGAATTTTATGTAATTTTAATAAAAATGTCACGTTATTATCGAAAAGAATCGAATTTTAGCCTGTTGAAATTATCGAAACAAAAGCCACATAACAATAATCGATACCTAATTAATCGGATTGATTCGATAAATATTTTCATCTATCAACATTGTCCCAGCCTTAGGAATGTGACTTTGACATCTGTCGCAGCGATCAAGCCAAGCTAAATTTTACCTTTACAAACTATAGTCTATTGTTGTAGCTATAGGTATAGTATGTAGATACATTGCTATCTCGCTTAGGTGTACGCTGATGACTTATCTATACCTCAATAATCATTGGTCTGAGATCTATACTCTATTCTCAATCTACGTATACCGTACCTACATTTAGAAATGGAATACTTTGCCAACAGACAAAATTGCTGGTGGCTTTGGTGGAAAGAAACACCTTTTTTGTAAATTCTTCCTATAAGTCTGTGTCCTGTTACGACACGGCAATAGGATCTAGCCCATACAGCCATGTCTTAAGTTTTATGTCTTCTTTCTAGATGCATTAAAATGTGGGTGTCACCATGGTGTCACATATTTTAATGCATCTACGAAGTACTTGGCGAAATGCATGCCAACAGACCGAGCTGGAAATCCTACTATGAAATTCTCAACGTCATACACACCAGTCACACCACATAACCTTTATTTCAATGATTCCTCTTAACTGCTCGTCAACGCGGATTTTTGTGCATCAAAATTACACCACATTCACTACACAAAATCCACTCCGAAGCAATTTTGAAGGATCGAAACAAAGATCAACGTCCAGAGACGCCATGGTTTCCCGTTACACGCTCTCTCTATTTATTATTTATTATCAGCTAAGTTGAGGATTGGCCGAGGACGACTGATTCTTTATGTATCATAAATTTTATGAACGCATCTATAATAATCGCAGTAGAAAATCAAATCATTTGATGGCAACACACTTTGAAAATTTATTCAGTCTGGCAACCTCTTAAATTTATAATGTCAAGTTTTTAATGTCGCAAAAATTTCAGTCATTATTTTCGTATTAATATTACGTGATTCAAATAGCCTGTAAAAAAATCAAAATTGATCTAAAAGTGGTAATCCGCGTGGTCGCGGACCGTCCGTCGTTTCGGCCGTGGTCGCGACATTGTGTGTGCTAACGTGTGGAAAGGCCAGCATAAATGAATAATGTCTTTGAGGTCAAAAGCCCTGGCATTAGTGGAGGTACTGTTGAGGGTACCTCCTCTGTTTGTGGTGGATGAGTTCCTGAAGATCAGCTTGGGGTTGCCGGTGTCCAGCGGCGAGGAGGTGTCCGTGCTCAGCAACCTGACGATTGACCACCTCGACGCTACGGAAGTGGATGCGAACTACTACGATGCAAACTTCTACAACGCTTTCTTCTTCACATTCCTCAAGTTCCTCGTTTGTTGCCTAGGTATGTATCAGTTATCTTACATTATAACACCACGTCATACGTGTACTTGCTTAGAAAACATTGCGAAATAACTCTCCGTCTCTTCGGGACCGCGACTATTAAAATAATGTCAATTTTATTCCGCGATATTATTAAATAAATTTTTTTTGGTTAATATTTGAGATTTGTAGTGTTGCAATCCATTAGCTTTTGTGACATTTCAGTTAAACTTGTTATTATTTATATTAATAATAGCTTTGAATCTTGTAAAAAAACTTCAGTTTCAATGACAAATCGACATCTTATCTTATCACAGTATAGGGTCCTAACAATTAGACAATCACACCCAAACACATCAAACTTAGATTGATTAAAAATGCATTAGTCATGCAATCAAATTAAATAACATCATAAGGAAATATATATGATAGTTATGTGATATGCAATAAAGATATTTGATTTGATTTGATTTGAAATATGCCCAAGATAGATAAACAATGATAAACAACCAAGGAGTGGCTTATCCAGTATCCAGTTTACTTTACACTACCTATGTTTAAAAAACAAAATACAATAGTCTTTATGGAACTGGTCCTGGTGGAATTATCATAATCAACTATTAATAATACTTAGTAACAATATTATGTTTGATAAATTAACAATATTGAGATGAATCACTAAAAAATGTACTATACAAAATTAAGTTTTTGGTTTTAACAAAATTTTCATTGGTTGTGGTTTGTTTTTATATAGATAAGTATCTACTTTTGATAATTTTTTGATGTATTAAAAGGTTATTAAATAATTTAATTATGTCCAAAGATCATTTTAAACAAATAAATTTGAATATCGATTGTTTCTAATTATATGGTTGCAATGTGAAATCTACAAAGTAAATGATAATTGTCTGTTGGATTTTACTCCAATGGAGAATATCAAAAAATGTCTTTGTAATAATAATTTTACTTTTGATAAAAGGTTAAATTAAATCTTCTTAACGGCGTAGCTGTAATTACATATTTAGCCACCACAAGTGAAAGTATTATAATAAGAAAATGGAGTCTCACAACTCATGTTGTTACAACAATACCTCGGGTGAAACCCCAATATTAAATCTTAGAAATTGTCTAGGTGTTTGTGTTTATTTATTTTATGTATTAAGTTTGACAAGCACTTGCGAAAGTCATAATGCCTACTCTTAGCTACTGATATCAAGGCCTACATATAACTTTTATTGTAGAGCATACAGACGTTACCCTAACTAATGTGGTATGCATTTATAAGTATTTGGGCGGATTGTAAAGTTGGGCAGATCATGAAGTAAATAAAATAAAATAGCTTTTATTTCAGAAACATATGTAATCACAGTTGTGTTTACATTACTTAATCTATAGTATATTGCGTGTTTCTGAGTGCCCAGGTTAACTGTCCACAGACCATATGTGGTCTGTAGGCGGAAAGCTCTACACATTCACAGTCTACATATGGTCGGCTTGTCGGTACAACTTTTAGGCTTTTTGGAACTGTGAACTTACAGGGATAGTTCCATATATTGCACGGACTTGACAGGACATATAACTGAGGACCTAAAAAGTGCTGGGACATATGGAAAAACTTTGTTTTTAAAACAAAATTTAATTTGAATCTCAAAGGAAACTACTTTTCATTAAAACGCAACTGGATGTGAGGGGTATTTCCACTTTTATGTTGGGACAGTTAACCTGTAAAGAGAAGGCCTCCTCCAACTTTTTCCATTGTTTTCTGTCAAGAGCTACTCTCGCCCAGAATGGACCTAATGTAGCCCGCAGTTCGTCTTCCCATCTGCTGAGTTGACAACCTCTCTTTGTCTTTCCAACTCTGGGGTACCAGTGAATTATTTGTCTGCTCCACTTGTTCGTACTGCCTCTAAGAGTGTAACCTCCATTTTAACTGGTCAATGCTAGTAAGTAGTTCTGTCATTTTTTTCTTGCTCTAAATGATCTTAACTTCTTATTCAGTTTTATAATACTTGTTTCCATTGCTTGCTGGCATTTTAAATGATTCTCTCTTTTACGTCTTGTAAGGGACCATTTTTCAGATCCATATGTTACGCATGGGAACACAAGTGTTGTAGGTTTTAACTTTGATATGAATTCCTAGATCCTTACTTTTCATAATTTCTTTTAAGAACCAGTACTTTTTCCATCCAAATGTAATTCTTTTGTCAATTTCTTTAGACCTCTGGTCATCTGACGAAATAATGAAGTACTGGACCATAAAAAGCTCGACCACTGGTTGAGTAACCCATTTTATAAAAATGGTAGTGGTCAGGAGTGATCAGTAGGTTCAGGGTTATTTTTTTATGACCAAGAGGAGTGGACCGTTTGTGGGGCAGTCTATTGGCATACAACATAATTGTGGAGTATCACAATTTGCCCAGGCATATTATGATCTGACCAACTACACAATCAGGCGACGACATATACAAAGTGATATGTAATTTTATTAAACCTAGTTGAGTATTCCCCTTCTATACACCTCGATGATTGTTATCTTGAAAGGGAAAATAGATTAACCCTTAACACTTGAAGACTCGCGATCTAATTCGTAACACTCATACTTGCAACCAGGTCTGTCGGACCCAGTAAAATATCACAAGTTTATTATAAATATGCATTATAAGAGTAAATATTTACTTTCTAAATATTATTAATATTAAATAGAAGAAATATAATATAGAATTACATTTATTATATTTATTTATATGTATAAAAGGCACTACAAAAATACTCTTATTCTCTACTCAGTTTTATTAAGATGGAGGGTAATCGTTTTATTTGCTATAATAACATTTTTATGTATTTTTTAAATATCTATCTAAATATAATAACAATGAAAGATCAATTATCATAAAAAAATCACATAAATCTCCTTTGAAAAGTACAAAAAATATATCCTTTGTAATATGTATAATCATTATTATATAAAAATAAATAAAACATTTCCAACAATATTGTACTTAACATGCGGTACTCAAATCAAAACTTTGCTCTTTATGCAAAAATTTAGTGCTGGCAATCATGTAGAAATCGAATTCAAAAGTTATAAAGTGAAATACGAAAGACTGGGTCTATTGGACCCAGTAGCGAGTCCTTAAGTGTTAAATGATCTATCACGTGATTTTATCAAAGAAGACTTATTCAGTATCAGTAATTACTAACATATACCTGTGTATTTCATCATAGCATTAATTTTTAACATGCTTTTATAAGCTTCACATATATTATGTTTGCTTGCTTGTATGTTTGTAACCGACTCCTTTGTACGCAATTTTGACCCACTTTAAATGGTCAGATTTCATTTAAACTTTATAGACTTATCAAGGCCCACTACAGTGATTCGATAAGAATATCCCATTATCCTGATTAGAATCGCCAGGACTAATAAATTTCCTGAGGGATGGCTAGCGCACTGTCTACGCGTGCATGCTGGTTTCGGATTTACTCCTTGACTCTGGTACACGGCTCCGCACAACGAAACCAAAGGCTTTCAGAATTCTAGTGCACGTATAGGATATTATAAGTAAAAAGTGGAAAATATTTCATTAGCATAGAAACAAAATTAATGAAAAATATAATTATTATTAGCGGGCCGTAGAGAACGTCGACGGTTTTTAGTGGGTATGCTGGAGTCCCAGAGAGTCCTGCACAACCCCAGTGCGGTCTCTTATCGCTACTAGGGTAGATGTAAAATATATTTCGTCGCAAAAAAGAGGCAGCAGGAACACCGGTGATTGAGGGAGACTCAATGGGGTACAGAGCTAACGTGTCGGCATCAGGCACCCGCGTCGACAAGGCGGCGCTGCCTCTTGTGACAACATATTGTTACGAATTCGTAAATTGCCGTAGAAATCACGAGAAAACAATAGAATGTTCGAGAAAGTAATCGAAGCTTCCAGAAGGGCCTTGACGAATTAAACAAGAAACTTCTAAGAACGATGGGAACGTTCGAGCAATAATGAACCTAAAGTCCTATGACACAAAGTTTATATTTGTCACATGAACTTAGTGGTTTGTTCAAGATAATAGTCGAACATTCTAGTATTTGCGCGATTTCGTTTTGCGTAGTATAAAAGGACTGTTGATTGCAGTGTATGGACATTCTAAGTTTAGAAGCGAACAAGTGCGGATCAAAGCGATACTCTCTAAGTTATCTAGTGTGATATACCGACTGAGGCGAATACTACCGATTCAGTTAGCATTGTGATTGGACTTTGTTGCTTGGTTATTGTAAACTTTAGAGTGGTGTACGGAATAAAGTCTCATCAGTGTCACCAGGTGTTTCTTTCCAAATTTACGAACCCCTAGCTCGTAACAATATGATAATCCAAACCAGCGTTCACATCCATCCGCCACCTCCGCCAAGCATAGGCGTGTCAGGAGCGGCCAACCACCCCAATTCGACTCAAGGCGGCCCACCAGACTACCGCTCTGCTATGCCATTTCAGCTGTCTAGGACAGTCTATCCAGGCGTTGCCTAGATATCTGAACATAGCACCCCTGTGAGCTATGACCGGTCGGTACGTAGATTGAGCAATTGTCAAATTATTATCCCATATTACCAACCACTCAAAAAATACCATACCTTCGTTCGATTCCAATAAAACTTAATCCAGTTCATTATTACGATTCGTAAATTTACCTTAGAGCATGCCTTCAAAATTAAATATCGGACAATCAAGTGTTACATACAACAGAATTGAACTATCGATACTAACTGAAATGACGCCAGCGCATGCTCTGTTATCGCAGTGACTCATTGTTTTAAATGACTATGAGGTGAGGGGCCTTATTAACACCCGACGCAAAAAGAGGGGTGTTATAAGTTTGACGTATCTGTGTGTGGCATCGTAGCTTCTAAACGAATGAACCGACAGTTCATGAAAATCTGTTCAGGCATTTCAGGGTCATCAGCTCTTTCTTGAATAATTCAAATTCAAGAAATAATAAATTTTAAGCTATCTATCGGAATTAGGGTCTGCGAGTAATTAAAAAGAATGAATTAAAAAAAAAAAATTAGGAGACCAAAAAAAACTAAAAAGAAAAAAATAATCTCGGCCTTTTAACTTCATTAAAAGAACCTATGTATTAATATTTTTTAGATGAACGTCGCTGCGTTGGGGGACCGATAAGTAAATAAAATGAAAATTCATATAAAAAGCGCAGCGAGCAAGATATTTTTATCTTTGATATGAAAGTTATTGACATTCATCTCACCAGATGGTAAGTGATGATAAAGACCGAATATAGAAGCGAGCTTGCTCTGGAACCCTCGACGAGGGAACTGGCTTTTTTATACTACTAGATGGCAAATAAGCTTGCGGCCCACCTGGTGTTAAGTGGTTACCGTCGCCTATAAGCACTTGCAATATTAAAAGCAAATCACTTAACACTGCAAGTGCGTTGCCATCCTGGGGACTAAGATGATATGCCTTTCATGCCCAGTAATTACACTGGCTACCTTTTTCTTCAATCCGAACACAGCGAACTGCTTCACGGCAGAAATAAGAAAGGTGGTGGTACCTACAGATGACCCTACATATGGGTCTACCAATTATTGCTATATTATTATTAGCTGCCGGAACACAATAATGCTCTTAACACTATTGTTATGGCGGCAGATTGATAAGATGGTGACCAAACCTAGTATAAATTGGTACTCTTCTGGGGCTCTAGATCTGATTCCGGAGGCCGTTGACTACACAAAATCGTGCAAAAATTGACACTTAGTAACAAGTATTTCAATTGTAATCATTGGTTAGCTAGGCTATTGCGTTGCGCCACTAGCAGTTAGTTTCTCCTTTTATGTTGGCCATTCTCAAGATGTTGTAATTTGCTAAGTAGAGTTCTTTGAATTCGCATTAAAAATGCAAACTTAACATTTTATATTTGCAGCATTGATTCATAGTTCGAGAGCGGATAGATATATTTGAGTAGGTACTTGAGGCAAGCTTAAACCTATCATATAACTCTTTTATAGCTTAAAATTGAATATTTAATTAGTAAAAAAAAATTCAGCTCATTTAGGCGGTTCTTTAACTTTGTCAGATGCTTCCAAAGGTCAACCTACTATAATTGCTACAGCAAAGTGCAGCATTGCATAAATAAACAAAGCAATCCATACGCAAGTGTGCTAGCTAGCAACATTTCATCTCTGGTAAGTGATGACTTACCATAGATGAACGTCATGAAAGGGATCTCGAATGGCGGCCGCGTACCGGGAGACGCAGTGTTGGTAAGCCCCCCACAAGGTGCACACAGTGATTGTGCCAAGTACCCTGTGTGCGTTAAAGCCACGACCTAGAGGAACACGTCAGTTTTTAGTGGGTATGCCCTGACAGGGTGAGTCCCACATAACTTTGAGGTGGCCCCACCTGCCCCAAAGTATGCGTAAAGCATTTACTGACGCAAAAAGGCCCCCCACAAGGTTGACCGACGATCTGGTATGGTCGCGGGAAGCCGCTGGATGCGGGCAGCGCAGGACCGTTCGGGTTGAAGATCCTTACATACACACAATCATGCTCTTAATCCCAAAATCAAAAGTGATAAAGTAGAGGTTTAGGTAATATTTGGTTACACATAAAGCCACATCTGGCAAAATAGAAATTGCCAGTCTGTCTCCTACATAAAAGGGACAACAGACCCAAAAAGTAAAACACCATTAGTGAACAAGCAAACAAAAGCCAAAAACCAGGACAGATATTAATTACACTCTCATCTAAATCATAGTTTCTCAAACTTATTTTGAGCACTTAGGACTGATTTTTCGATCCTTAGATATTTTTACTCGTCATATATCGTACTCGAGAAGCTTATTTTTTTTTATCTTTATTTAATTTGGGGCTTTTAACCATGGTTATGTCAGCCCCATTGTTTCTACCCTATTACAAAAAATGCTATAATACAATAAATTTAAAAAACTTAATTAAAAAAAATATTAAAAGTCTAATCGGTAGCACAGATAATATAATACTATACTAGTAGGTAAGTACCTACCTTTAAAATAAGAAGCTTATATTTTCTATCTTCGTGATCGTACCTACTATACCGACAAATTAAAACACGTTATCAGTTGTCATTTCGTGTCTTGTATTTGATTTCAAGTGACGTTTAATTAATAGTCTTTATTTTATTATATTATTATGATTAATTAGTAAAGACTTGACGATGTGAATTATGACTCGTTCCAAATCTGTAAAGGGAGGATAAAACTTGTTGAGTTTCTTGCCGGTTCTCAGAACATGGCCTCCTGGTAGACTCTTGAACCGATGGCATCAAACTTGACTTTCATAAGTGTACAAATTGTAGCTAAATTAATAAAGAAATTTGAGTTTGAGTGAGTTTGATTTGCTTTTGATTTGACCTTTTATCTCACGTTTAAAAAATTAGCTCTCACAGAAATGTTTCTTTTCCAGCTTCATTTTACTTACCAACTGTCGCGAATTTAAAACGGCTATTACCACGATTATATGCTATCTCAATGCCCTTAATTTTCTCTGGGTCTTATACTGCCCCTCTGAAAGTCACCAACGCCCGCTTTGAGAACCTATAGGTACTACTATGCAAATCATCTCCACAGGCCAGGCTTAAAACAAACATCTCTCATCTAATACATTCAGTAACACGATTTGTAAGATCAATAACGATGATATAGCATATTTAAAACTATTCCGTTGTCTAGCCACATGTAACACTAAACTGGCAAATTACGACGAATCTCAAGGTCTTTGTATAGTTGTTCGGCTGTTGAAGTCTAATTCAAACATACGACGAAGCGCGCGTGGTAAAGACCCTTGTTTGGACAATTTTTTTTTATATCTATTATCGGTATACAAATCAAACTTGTTGAGATTCGAGAACGGTCGATACTACTTTTTTTTTTAACGGAAAGATCGTAGAAACATTTTTTTGTGCTAACATCATAATGATCGCCTCTGGTAGCGATCACCTTGGCCCAATTACTGCAGGCAAAAGCGAAGGGTACAGGACAAGGTAGAGATAGCCGCTCAAATGTGGAATGAAGTGCCTGAACTGAGGCAGTACCTTACAGAAGACCGCGGCAAATAACTCTATATTTTGTAGCGTAGTGTTTCTGTCAATAAGTGTTCCACGAGGTTGGGATTTACATAGCAGCACGCGCCTATGGCATCTGAATGCTGCAAGCGTCTATGGAAGACGGTGACTGCTTGCCAGCAGGTAGGCCGTATGCTTGCGTTGCCCGCCATAAAAAAAAACTTGAATGACTCGCGCAGGGGATAGGTCAGGTCATGTGAGACTTCTCTGAGCCTGTCATCTCAGAGAAAGAAACCTTGGAAATATCAGAAAGGATGATCCTCTTTTTTGTCATCCTGTGTCTGCAAGATTCGAGTGTTAGACCAGAGAGTACCTCTAGTGCTAGTTCTAGGTACCTCTAGGCTGATTTCTGAGTCACGCGTTTGAACAGAGCCGCCTCGCCAGTATCTTTAAGAACTTGTGTTATGGATACTAGATAACGGACTGCATTATAATACACTACACCATAGTATAAGTCTACTAGTGCGTTAACAAGCACAAGGACTCGCACCTCGGTTCTAGTGTGTCGTGACGTTGAGGAATCAGGGAAAAGCGCATGGACACATTTCTCTACCTAAAATAGCGCGTCGTGTGTGATCAGACCTAACCGTCTGCAGATATAGTGTGGCGTGGCGAGTGCTGTTTATAGTAACAAAGGCCATTAGGGAGTAGCGATTATTATCGCTCTCGCTCATTAGGGCCCGTAACTGATAAAGAACTATCTAATACGCTACTCCACGGCTATGATTTGCCCGTGTACCAAATTCCTTTTTGGATTCGTTGATATAAACAGGTTCTAACCCCCTGAGAGTTTGTATACATTATTTATCTCGTCTTCTTGACCTTACTTGACATACAAAAGGGAAGTTATTAAATTTATCAGCTGTATCAAGATGGTTTATTAGAAACCAACTACCTATATCGTGGTCTATTAATGAATCAGGAAGTTTTTTTAAATGTAAATATTCATACTTAAAATATGGATTTGCAATATACCTATATGCGCCTAATTTAATTCTAGATTCGTTAATTATTCTCACCTAAACAGGTTATGTGCGATTGCTCGAATAGTCGAATAGCATCTTGAGCACGTTAGTTGACCGGTTGAACTCGCTGTCGCCCTTACTGCACCGCTGGCTGCAGCTACATGACCCTGTTTCTGACTGTGTATGACAGGATCACAACATCGGAGGCCATTACTTGTATTTTTTTTTCCATTTTATTACTAACAAAAGTATAAGAACATCATTACTGCTAAGATGATCTGCCCACATTGTTGGCTTATGTGGATTCACTGAAGATTTGTTACTTGTTTGGATTCGATGCCGATTTTATGTAGACGTGAGTCTCTAGGGCGTTTGAACTGGACGTTTGAACTCTCAGACCCCTAAATGCAATGGGCCCCGGCACAAAATTGTCTGTCTGTCTGTACCGTGTATAGCGTGAAGAGACGATTCTACGCGCTCTGAACTTTCGTACATAATTATCATTTATTGAGTTTTCGCAGATGGAAATGTAGCCTCAAAAGACTTAGTACCTATTATGCAGGCTAATACTAATGATATGAAATATTTGAATTATTTGGTTTTACGAATACAACGACGACGTTATTCTCTTTTATACAAGCGCGTAAAATAAGACCTTATTCTCTTAGTCCTTTTAACAGTGTTAATACTAAACTATGTCGCTATGGGCCTAAGACTAATTAGTAATATTACAAAAAGATATTACCAGCACGGGTGAACGACCGACTCAGTAAAACATTTTTAATATTTTGACAATTAACCATCGCAACCGCTAAGATTCCAAGAGATATTGTTTTTCTTTTTGTTATAAATTGATACTGGATAATATTAGAATTATTAGAACACGTACCAATGTGTTTCAAATTTTGAATTCATATGTACGTTTAATCGACGCTTTTACTGTGAAGGAAAACATCGTGAGGAAACCTGCACACACCTATGAAGAAATTCTTAGGTATGTGTGAAGTCGACCAACACGCACTTGGCCAGCGTGCTTGACTAAGGCCTAATCGCCCCTGATGTGGGGTAGGCTCGAGCCTGAGGTGGGGACATTATATGAGCTGTTGATGATGAATATTAGAAATAGGAAGTATAGATATGCTGCCATGCTGATTCGATACAGCAATACGGGAATAGTTATTTTTTAAACTTCCGGAGGGAAGGAGGGACCGAGGACCTCTTAACTCTTTACTAGGTGTACCGATTTTGAAGATTCTTTCGACCTTTGGAAGCTGGTGCTTGTCATGTGGTCCCATTTAAATTTGATCGACATCTGACGAGCAGTTTTCGAGTTATCCCTAATAATGCCTATTTAATTGACATCGATGATATCGTAACATTATCACTTGTGTTGCGTGTCTAACTAAAAGATCTCGAGTTTCCTGAAAATTTCTATACTTAAAACACTAAAAAGCAAAAAATTAATTATTTTTAAATAAATAAACCGCCTTCAAAATTAAAAATCGGGAGTGGTCTCCCCTTGACTTTCTCGTATACCGAAAACGACTCTAAGTTTGATAGAAACCTTATATTTTAATGTCATACCCGCATGTTCAATTTTGGTCACCCATCCGAGTAACGACCGCGCACTTGGTTGCTTAACTTTCGTGATCGACGGCTCAAAATTTAATAAAAACCTTGTATTTTGATGTCATACACGTATGTTAAATTTGGTTGCAATAAGTTAAAGCATGCTCGAGTTATCGTGCTAACGCACACACACACACACACACACACACACACACACACACACAAACACACACACACACACACACACACACACACACGCACACACGCACGCACGCGCGCACACACACACACAGAGAGACATAATTCCAAAAAATATATTTTTGGACTCGGGGAGGTCCGAATCGTGTAAATACGTCAAAATCTCGAGGTCGAATTTTTTGAAGATTACATGACTTCCTCTATGCTACGTAGTACGTATGAGAGAAAGTAAAAACGGAGAAATAAAAATTTTATTTATAAAAATCTAAATGTTTTCCACTGTTTCTGATAGTTTACTCTAGAGGCGCTAGTGGGCAATATATGAAAAGAGACGAGCTTGAAAACTAACAAACTCATACTAGGGGTACGGGTCGGGGAGTCCCACACGCCACCCGCACGCATCGTCCAGCTAACGTTGCGGTACGATCCGTAAATAGATTTTCACATATTGATTTGAGAGGTAGCTCTATCAACTTTTGTTTGAAAGAAGTACCGCTCTCCCTGACTTCAGTCGGCAAATTATTCTATAACTTTACCAAAACCTTACTCCGACCTGCTTCCAATTAAATTTTTTTTCCGAGATCATTCACTGTGACTGCTATCCAGTTGTGGAATAAACTTCCAGTGGAGCTAAGAGAGAGTCCATCGGTCAATTCTTTCAAACATAAGTTGAAAGAGCACTACCTCTCAAAATTGTCATAAGTATAATATATTTTTTATATATGTATGTAGATAATGTATTGTATGTATGTATGCGTTGTATAAATGTATGTATATGTATGTATGTATGATTTGTATATATGTATGTATCTTTTAATTAGATATGTTATATGCTTTTGTGTAATCATTTACTTGTACACTATATCCCGCTTGTGAATTTACTCACTAATGCTAGGGTTGGCTGGAAGAGATCTCTTTTAGAGATAAGCTCACCTTTGTACACGTCTTTCTTTGTATATTTTATAACCATTTTATGTGTACAATAAAGGATTTATATAACTTAAGTCAAGTGGCAGTATGAAAAATGCATACTTACATATTTTATTATACAAAACAAAGCTGTTTGCAAAATACGTATTCACAAGTATTTATTAATTTAATTATACACCACATCTTAAATTCTGTTGATGTGATAAATCACACCTCGCTAAAATCGTCGAGTCACCCATTCTTACCAAATTCAATGTGCGTAAATAGTTGGAAGATTTTTCTTTATTATACATACATACATACATATAATCACGCACTTAATCCTAAAAGGGGTTGAGCAGAGCTTTAAGCAACAATTGGTTACACATAAAGTCACATCTGGCAGTATCGGCCATACAAGCACCTCATTGTCACCTGTCACTCGATTACTCCAACAAATAAAAAAATCACAAAACTAAATTTTACTTTCTGCCCCCTCCCCAACTTTCCCGAACTGCTGAACAGAGCCGATTCGGAAATTATATAATACTAGCGGTCGTCCGCGGCTTCGCTCGGGTCACTGTCAGTTATCGAGCCAAAAAGTATGCTATGTCCTTCTCAGAGTCTCAATAAAATTCCATACCAAATTCGATCAGAATGGTTTCTGTGGTTTAGGCGTGAAAGCGTAACAAACAAAGACAAACTCTCATTCGCATTTATAATTTTAGTTAGGACTAGCGCTCCGCCCGCCAATTCGTCCGTGTGGAGTTTTTTTTTATCAAACATAGCCTATGTCACTCAGGAATGATATAGCATTCTAAAGATGAAAGAGTTTTTCAAATCGGCCCAGTAATTTTTGAGTTTATTCGATACAAACATACAAATCTGTCTTCTTTATAATATCATATCAATTCAATATAGATACCTAATTTTCCTCTCATTTTCCGTGCCTCTTATGTTTGTTTACACGTCCTAATTAATAAACATTAAAGCGGTAGAACCAGTAGCATCCATAGCTTCAATCTGTACTGAACTACTGACGTCACTAAAATTATGCGTAACTCGTCGAGTCTGAATGTCAATATTTTGATGTAAAAGAAAACAGTAATAATAAATTAAAAAAATGTCAAGGAGCTGTACAAAAAGCAATCAAAAACAGGCGCGGCGAAGGCTTTCAGCTTATGTTGTTAGTTCGCGCGCTTTTCTTTGGTTTTGCATTAAATTCCAAATAGACTTGTGGATTTAATTTACTGACTTCTCGAGCTGACGTCTTCAGGAGTTGTTTGCGCCCACGCACCAAACCTTCCACCCCCGCGCGCGCTCCGCCTGCTCGACGTCCCCAGACACACATTTTGCGACGGTACCCTCGCCACGTCGGTCGCTTGGATCAGTCCATTTTTATCACCCGCATCAACATTGATATTCTCCCCATTCGCACGAAGCCTGCTTTCATTATACGAACTGCTAAGGAGTGGAACTCTTTGCTGAGGTCTGTTTTCCCGGATCAATCTAATCTGGATATCTTTAAGGCCTGAGTGAACAAGCATCTTCTAGGCGAGCGTGTACCTTATCATCGCTTTCCACCAGGCGTGATAGTGGTCGAACTCCCAGACTAATACTAATAAACATTTTTATAAAAAAAAATGTGTGTGTCAGCTCCGACGCACGACTGGAGTTTACTCCGAGACAGGTGAGATGGCGCACCTGCTGTCATCCGTGTTTTGACAATTAGAAAGTTGCGCGACATAGGATGCGCACCAATTATGACTTTGACCTTCAAAAACGTAACGAGGTCATTCATCGATAGATTTTACTCCTCACATTTTTCTCATACCGGGCCCCTTATATATGCAAATCGATTCTTAAGGAGTAAACTCCAAAAATGCACAATACAAATAGACAAAAAGAAACAATACAAAGTAGGCGGTCTTATTACTAATAAGCAATATCGTCCAGGCAATCTTGGAAGAAAGAACAAAGAAGGGAAAGTAAATAGGGTATGAGTGCAGGAAAGTGAAAGGAATAGTCTTACAATCTTATACAAGATAATAATAAAATACAAATAGCCGAACTGCATGCACTGAAAAGGAATAAGAAAGGAAATCAGAACTGTGACTATTAAACTTAAAAAAAAGATTCAATTTGAATTTTCATAATTCGAAATGTAGTCTTATTGCTAACGCGTTATGATAGTTCGAACGAAAATTACATGTAACCCCTTGTAACGACGACATTTTCGCCAATGACATGACGATATCGAAACTAAACGTCTAAGCGCAGTAATATGGTGCGGTGTAGGAAGTGGAAGTTATGCATACCAGTTTGACTGGAATTGCTTGCAAGGTTGCTTACTCCTTCATTGTAGTTACGATTCAAGTCATTCAGAATCTTTTTGCCCTCCATTTATATAGGATTCCCTTCGCGCTATCGTTCGCGGTGAAATTGACCTGGCCGGCTCGCCCCGCCGGCCGTCTTAACAAAACAAAGCGCCTTAACCCTTCAAAAACTTCCAATCAAATCAACATCAAAATGGAATTCTCGAATTAGATACTATTTAAATAATTAAACCCACTATCAGTCTTTTATAAAAAAAAAACTAATTGTAAGAATATTGATTAGTAATATAAATCTATTTTGAATAATCACACCTTAACCTTTGCTATAGATAGATATATAATACAAGTATTTTTACCTCACCAACACATGGGCACATGTGTTGTGTACATGCATATTGTCACAAATAATATTAAACACCAATTATAATCAATAAGGTGATGTCTACATACATACGAAAAACGATAAATCCGCGTTACGACTATCGAAATTTTGTTTCTGTTTAATTTGCGAGCACTGATAGAAACGGCCTTGACCGTGATTACTTGCCGTTAACACAACTAACTCGCAAGACTTGCTAAACTGAGTGCTTTTCGTATTTAAGAGCCATTTCACGTTTTTGCACGAATTTCGGAGATTTTGGAGTCCTATATCACAATCTTAAGGAATACCCAGATATTATTTAATAATTGATAAAAATAGGCCAATCTATGTTGTTGACGTTTAATGAAACAAAATTACTAAAATATATTTGATTAATTTGTAATGTTCGATCTCCCACAACCGTTTTGCTGAAAAACATTCGCAGACTCAATTTCAAAGTCCTTATTCTATTAATAATGTTAAAATGATAAACGTAAAAAAATATAGGAATCATCGGACATATGTTCCAGTCGGTACTTAATGAAATAGATTCTTGAATTTCATTACCATTTATGAGTAAAAAAATAAATCATTTGGCAAATTTCTAACATTAACATAATAATTTCATCGCCAATTTTGGTTAAAATACATCGTAATAACTAAAATAAAATTATCCCAAAATAAACAATATTCCTTCGACTTTTGATTTCTAAAGTTATTTGGTCAATATCAACAATAAATTTGTCAATATATTTATATGAAATGTGAAATAAATTAGTATAAATCACGATGCACAAGCGTGCTCCGATTAGTCTGACGCGAGCGTCCGTCCAGGTAGGACCTGTGCTATTTTTTCCCGCGTCCCGATATTCGTTCGCTCGTATCGAGTAGTCATAATCATACTGCGACAAATAGTTTTGATCTATTTTGAGTTTTGTTTTTGGATTTAAGTTTTGTTACTTATTAAATATGTTGGTATGAATTATAGTAGTAGTTTGTATAATAATAACATTCTTTTTATTTATTTATTTTTAGCTATGGGTCGCAAGGATAGTTATTACAAAGGAAACGCGATAATTCTGCAGCCTTAAAAAAAGCAAATAATTTATTTTTCAACTTGGCCGAAATAACGATATACTTGAGCAATATTATGATGTCCTGAAGCTGATTTGATGACGGAGCTGGAAGCTGGTTATAAACATACACATAAACATATCATCACGCTTTTATCCCCGAAGGTATAGGCAGAGGTGTTAACACCCACATTTCGCCAGATATGATTAGGTCCCCATGTACGGGCACAATGTAAGGCAAGCAATATTCACAATCCTTACTTCCTTATCCTTATAATATTATAAATGCGAAAGTAACTCTGTCTGTCTGTCTGTTAAGCTTTCACGTCTAAACCACTGAACCGTTTTTGATGAAATTTAGTCCAAATATAGATTTGATCTCGGGAAAGGACATAGGCTACTTTTTATCTCGAAAAAAAGGTTGAATGGGTTGAAATAGGGGATGAAAGTATGTAGAAATAGCTAAGTGGTCTTCTTGTTACAATCGAAATCAAAAATATTGAACGAAGAAAAAGCGAAGCTATATGACACTGTGATTTTATATTATTATTTTATTTTACTGGTATTTGTTATGTTTGCACTAAAACTAATAAATGAACGTAACTCAAAAATATATATAATCTCGAAATCCTTGGCAATTTGTCTATTAAATTAAATCGTAAAACCACTAAAATATCACGGGATCGCAATGATATGCGTGGATGTATTATGGATAACGAAATTTAGTGAAAATTCCCTTGATACAAAACGCGACAACAAACTGATTTGAATATTAAATCACTGATATTTGCTTTATTTGTTGCACATATAATACACAAATATATACTATCCCGAAATCCACGATAATTCGTCATTAAAATGAACTCTTAAAATCACTAAAATATCACATGATTGCATGGATATACGTGGATGTATTGTGAAGTAGTTTGACGTGATAACGTCTTATAAATCAACGAAAGCCGACTGCACAAAAAGACATGATTCTTTGTCACTTTCCGCCTGAGGAGAGTATGCAATCGAGAGCGCGGAATAGGCGATAGAGAAGCACGATCGGTATTTACGTTAAGACGTAAACTTATCGTCCGTAAACAGACTTTATAGACAACCATTTTTTTCAAAAATATTCACCATATCAAAGCCTTTCGTAATATCTGTTTAAGATTAAATCTTTAGAAATCAAAAATATCTACAGATCAAGTAGATATCCGTGGATGTAGGTACGTGAAATCACAAACATCATTTAATACTAAAGGGTAACGGCTTTTTTTTTAAGCAAGTGGTTATTTTAAAAATACATATCATCTCACTTTTTTTTGTAATATAGCTTTAAGAATAGAGCGATAAGTCATTGAAATATCTTGGGATCACCCCGATATCCATGGATGTAATATGGAATCTAAAAATTCACATTAGTTACCATAGCCATTTAACCAATAAAAAAAAAGTATCGGAGGAATATATAAAAAAATATGGTTAGTTATACTGACCGCTCCACCAACGGCATCTTCGATGTGTGTCAATGTGTGACGCTGTATGAATTTTTTTTATTCTTATTTTATTCAGAGTTCCCTACCCATAGGGAACTCTGAATAAAACAGGGTGCCAACGGGACCCGTTTAATATGCCTCCGCTATGTGTCTGTCTCTCTGTCATATGGCTATATCTCTTACCATAATAGGTAGGCACTTGAAATATTCACAGAATACCTTTATGCTTTTGTGGCCGCCATAACAATACCACCTTCACCCATCTCTCATTGATCAATAACTATTGTGCTGTAATACGTTCTTTAGTATGAGTATCATGAAACACGGACAGTAGATAGGTATCTATAAAAAATATCTTTAAAACACATTAAATATGTACTAACCAATACAAAAAAATACATTAAGGATCAAGATTATTTCGCAGAATATAGTTCTACTCACGCTGCCAAGTACGCGCACACAAGCGTACAGCGCGTAAAAAACCTAAAGTCGAGCGCTTACGATCGGTGAAATGGCTCTTAAATAAGAGTACAATACCAGAGAAAATTACATAAAAGTGCATATTGCACATCACATATGAATTGAAATGAAAAAGCTCTTTATTTAAATGGACTTTGCTAAGCACTTATAAATCGTGAAAAATCCTACCTATTTTACGTAAATTATTACTGTGCTGAGATGGAGAACAAATCGCGAAAGAAACTCCACTGGATTACAATTTCGTAATGAATTCAAAATATAATTACAGGTCAATAGATAATAACAGTAATTAAAATAACAGTTTTACACGCGTAAATTTTGAACAGTTATTACTCCCACGCATTTGGATCATTTATAAAAACATTTATTTTGTATAAAACTTTTCTACATATATAATTCAATTAATCACATTAATTAACTAAGTAACTTAGCTTTTGATACCCACCACCATGTTGTGTTAATGTCAGATAGATTACTTTAAATGTAGATAAGTACTAAGCATACATTTATGATCCTCCGGTTAACAATGATGGATGATATAAGAATACAATATGTGGTATACAAAAAATAAATCCAATAATGCATAAGTTTATTTACACAATATTATACACAAACAAAATTATCCTATTAATTGCATAAATTAGTGTGCAATAACAATGCTTTCAGAGCGCTATTTGGACCTGCCGTAGAGGTCACCCGCAACGGGATAGGTCCCTGTCGCTCGCGGAGCTTGAACCCTTTAGTGTAGATACTCGGGAGAAATATGTGCCAGAAAAGGTCAACCGCAGATAGAGTCGCACGATGTCTACATAGTTACTCGCGCGGCGGAGTCTACTAAAGTCGTATTTTTAATTAGACGAAGTCAAGTGACGTTTACTGGGTTGTCAGGTTTTGATAAAACAAAAATAGTGTTGTGACAATGTGAATGAATGAAAAAATCGCAACTCGGTATAAAATTGTTCTCATAATGACTAATATTTATAACTATTAACGATTTTAATTATAATTCTATATTTTATCCTTTGCTATGCCCTAACAGGGTACATGTGTAGGTAATGTTTTGTAAAACATAGCATTAAGACATATGTATGCAATTATGCATTATGCAAGTAAAGAAATAATAACATGTATGTACACATATGTCCAATTATAAATAAAACAACTTTTACGGATTTAACTCGCGTGTATTTAGATTTTACATTTTGTTATTATTGCCCGACGTTTCGTAACACTTTCCAGCGTTAGTGGTCACGGGATGACGGTCATCCCGTGACCACGAACGCTGAAAAGTGTTACGAAACGTCGGACAATAATTTTATTTATAATGTGTAGTGCTCGCGCAAATCTAAGACAACATTATGTATGTACAAAGTAGCCTGGTGAGTGGTTAGAACGCCGTGCTGCCGATATCGGGTACCGGGTTCCAATCCTAGTCGTGCCATGTACTCGTAAGTAGGTACAAGTAGAGTTTTCGTACTTTTTGACGACTGCGTATAGTAGGTACCTACATTTACCATTACCGAGTACTCTAATGCTACATTTACAGGCTTGCCGAGGCTTCGCAAGCCTCCACAAGTGCCAGGGATGTTTGACTGTGGTTGGCTCGGCTTGCGCCGATCTGGACTAGTGTCGGATTCTTAACACAGATCAAAGGAAGCGTGCGGTAAGCGCTTGCGACGTGTTCACACGCTGGTGCATTTATAGCCAAAAAAAACTTAACAAAAACAACAAGTAAACACCGTATGCGCAGAGAAAATATTCGAGCAGTCAGACCAGAGGTTAGAAGACGCATGACACAGACAAAATGGCGACCGACGCGTCCGAATTCGTCTTATTTTTAAGAAGGTTGTTAAAAAACTGATTATAATTAAATACCAGCAGATATCGACCTACTTTTATACAGTAAAATAGAAATAGTTTCTTTTTTTCGTATAGTAAGATAAGATTAACAATGTACTCATTCATATCATCATTCATTCCTGAGAGTGAACGAAAACTGAACCCATCACTATTACATAGAAGATGGCAATATTATTTTACAAAGGGACATTAGCTGCTGTCAGTTTACTTCGTCTAATTAAAAATTCGACTTTAGGTGGTAGACCCATATGTAGGGTCGTCCGGGTAGGTACTACCGCCTTTCTTATTTCTACCGTGAAGCAGTTCGCTGTGTTTCGGATTGAAGAGATAGGTAGCCAGTGCGAATGTAGAGTGGGGATTTGCCACGGAGTGCTTAGTCTTTGGGATTCCAACATAACTCTGCCAGCTGATATCTATCACGGCAGGTAGATCTAAAATCTTTTCCACTCTTTGTAATTTTTATCACATGTTATGTAAAATTAATATTAAATATTTTTCTCAAGTAGGTTCGAAATAAATAGTGAAATGTTTTGGTATAACTTATATTTTGTATAATTTCTTATATTGTAAATCGTGGTTTTAAAGTTTTATTTAGTTCCAACATGGATTTTTTTTCTATCAGTTTGATATACGCAAAGTGCACCGAACAATTGGATGCCGATGACGTGAATGGCAGTGTTGAAATTCACACTAGAATTTGTTGCTAAATCAAAGTACAAGAGATTTTGAACCTAAGGTCACGTTAGCGTAATTGAAAGGTCAACCAGTGCGGTGCCGGAAGGTCGACAGTTCCGACATTTATCAATTTTCTAGCGCAATAAATTAATGTGTTTTACTCGAAAAAAGGCCAGTCTTACAGTCCTTGAGACGAATTGCAAGCAAGCGTTTTTATGCCACATATTATATAGATATACATATAGACACATATTAAGAACTTGACAGATAGTTGGAGGAAGTCGATGACGCTGCCCGCCGTGGTCGTGTGGCACAGGCATTTGAGTAGGTACTTGTGTAAAGTTTGAACACACATTTGAAGTCAAAAATACATACAAATGTTTCAAATGTGACAGGCATTCAAATGTGTGATCAAACTTTGCTCAAACTTTGATTGCCATGTCTGGCGCCGGCTCAGTAACGTGCGCCCTAGAGCTTGCGCCAAATTTCTAGTTTCACAGCTTACCACCTACCAACAAGGTTAAATGTCGCACTACTCAGGTTGCACTACTTCAATCGCCTCGTGTTCAGAGCGAACTAGAAGTTTGGCACGAGCTCTACCAAGTGCGCGGCCGGTACTCGGATAGGTGTCTGAACATTTTTCTTCCATCCATCGGAAGACACGTTAAGCTAATGGTCCCGTCTGCTGTCAAAAGATAGCAGTCGTTCCCAAGGAGGGTCAGGGTTGGTGTCAGGCACACGGCCGTAAAATCTAATACCAAATCCTTAAGCAGTATTTTCGATATCAAAACATACTGCACCTCATGATGATGTGGTTGGCAAGTATGCATACGGCGCGCCTGATGAAAAGCAGTCACCGCAGTCTACATAGGTATAGACATTGTAACACTGGCTGGTTTGTCACTATAACTCGATTGCGCCTGGGTCGAGGTCCGAGTCTTTTAAGGCGTTCCTCTCCCAGCCCCCGTAGAACGTGACGTTTAGGAAATCTCCTCTCGCTCCTAAATCCCGAGAAGAAACACTGCGAAGTGTTGGAGGGAGATTTTGTCCACGTCCCTACTACGGGGGCCGCCGACTAGAACACCCTACAAACTCGGTGCAAATAGCTCCCCGCGGGAAATTCTCGCCGACTAGAAATCCTCTAAGGAGGTTCGCATTGGAGGTTTAGAGGACACCTCAAAAAACCCGGTGACGCTGAGGCCATTTGCGGCCACCAGCATTAGGCGTCGTACGTGAGGTTTTTTAACTTTAGCAACTTTTTTTTACGAAAATCTTGCGAACCTCGCGTAAAGATTTGTCACTAACCCCATCACTTGTAAAGCTCTCGCAACTGTACCCTTCGACAAAAACACAAAAAATGTAGAGTTATTTGACTGCAGTGTTCAATAACGCACAGGTTATGCTCCATTTAGTTGGTCTCCAAATTCGAGCGGCTTCTCCGCTTATTCTTCTCTGCTTCTTATGTATGTTATAATAGGCTAATTTCGCTCACAACGACAGTCAGTCCTTGCCAATTTTATGATTAAGTTTTGTTACTTTTTGAAAAAGCTTCGCTTGTATTCAAATAAGTTTTTTTTTCTAAACTTAAAAAAGCTGTAGGCTGTAGCGGCCATATTGTATGCGTTCTTGCCGACCTCAATAAAAACATGAACACTTCGATAGCCGCAACCAAAAAACGTTCGCATTGTTCAACTGATTCTGCACAAAGTAACGGTTTCTCAGTTTATTGACCTACAAGGACTATGTTACGCGTCCTTCTGTTTTTAAAAATGTGTATACAAAAATTACAAGGCAACTGTGTAATGTATTTAGCTGTGGTAATGAGAGCCATAAACGAGGAAGAGCTACGAAACGTCAACCTTTAAAACAACGACAATTTTTGAAAAAATCATGTTGTAACGGCCAGAATTCCTACGTCATTGTGTACGGCCCATAACTTACTTGTTATGCTGGGGCCGCACTTGCGCCTATCGTCACGAAGCTTCGTGCTAGGACACGATACACGCAGATGTGACCGGCCGTTATCGGCTATCGTCACGAATATTCGGGTTGCTTGTGTGTTATCGGCCGGGAGGCGGTACGTCAAGGTTTTAGCGCGCTAACCTATCGCGCTGCGTGGTCAGACATGCGTTGTTCATTTCGAAGGTTGTTCTCCATTAGTTCAGACGCGTACGGGTGACTAAGTATACGATACAGCTGAGTTATTTTTTATAATTAATGCATTACGTAATTATTAGCACACAATTAAGAAGTAAAGAAAGTGATTATGCATAGTTAAATGCAAAGAAGGATAAAAAAATGTGTGCGTGTACTAGTGTACACACGTAAGAAGTGAAACTTCTTTATGGCCTTACATAGACATGAATACAAAAAAGATGGCGCGTAACGGAAAAATGTGACGCGTAACCGAAAAATGTGACGGTAAATTTTTTTCCAACGCCGATAAAGAAGTTTCACTTCAAAAAGATGGTGCGTAACGGAAAAATGTGACGCGTAACCGAAAAATGTGACGGTAATTTTGTTTCCAACGCCGATAAAGAAGTTTCACTTCAAAAAGATGGCGCGTAACGGAAAAATGTGACGCGTAACCGAAAAATGTGACGGTAAATTTTTTTCCAACGCCGATAAAGAAGTTTCACTTCAATAATACTACGCAATTTACACGTCTGGAAATGATTTCGGCCATCTTGGATTATTGCACGATAGTTCGTGCAAATAAAGAAATGCCACATGCTTTATCGCGATAACTTTGCTCGGGCCGCACTTGCGTGTATCGTACGAAGTATCGCCACGCATTACTTCGGGACGATAGGCGCAAGTGCGGCCCCAGCATTAAGTTGCCTTTAAAGCGCATGTCATCTTTCTCTTCCATTCATAACATAATCTTAAAACGGCCAACTAGCATCTACTAAGAATACCTTTGAATATAATATAACTTATTGGCTGGAGCACCTGAAACCCAGGTAGGATAATGACGCGATCCAAAGACGAGCTCAGAGAATCGTGTACGATCCAATGCTCACAGCCGACATTGATCCCCTTTATCTTAGGAGAGATTTTGCCGCCGTATGCTTTTTCCACCGGTTGTATAACTGGGTTGCAATGAACAGTTTGACATGAATGCAACAGCTTCTTTTTATCACTGCACCGTTCGCCAATCTCGCCTTCGACAGGGCTATTCATGGTGACATGGCTGGAAGAGGTGGTCACGTAGGTACTGTGCGTTTTAGAATAAACTTTTTTCCGTGTACGCTACCGTTGTGGAATGAACTTCCCTGCCGAGGTTGTCCTTAAGGAGTACAACGTTTCTTGAAGAAAGGCGTGAAATGCGTCTGCGAGGTCGGCAACGCACGTCTGATACCCTGATAATACAAGTGTTTATAGGCTGCGGTGGCCTACCATCAGGTGGATCTAGGGTTGCCAACTTTTTTTAGAAGAAATAAAGTAGATCTGATTTTAAAGGAGGTAAATAAAGAGTACGGACTTACAAAAAAGAGTATCATTTATTTTGTACTTTTTGCAGCACATAACAATTTTTCATTGTTTTTAAAGGAATTGTATGAGTCCAAACATTCCAACTCTAAATTTATATATTAGGTTGGGGAAAAAGTCTTTTCGCATTATAGTATGTATAAACTTGTAATAAAATCTCTTTGGCTATACTATTTGTATCTGGCTGGTTTTGGTATCATTGAAAGTTTAAATTTTAAAGAACATAATTCCAAATTCAAATTAGGAAAATGTGTGATTTTCATTTGTTTTTCGTACCGCCAAGATGAGTGAATCTAATGAAGAAATTCGATACATTTTAAAATTTTACTACAAAAAAGGTAAAAATGCAACGCAAGACGCGAAAAAAAATTGCGATGTTTATGGACCTAGTGCAGTGTCTGTGAGAGTAGCACAAATTTGGTTTAAACGTTTTCAATCTGGAAATTTTGATGTCAAAGATGCACGTCGCTCTGGTCGCCCTATTACAGATAAAATGGATGCCATTTTTGAAAAAGTGGGGCAAGATCGGCATGTCAGTAGTTACGACGTAGCTGAAGAACTGGGAATTGACCACAAAACAGTTTTGGCGCATTTGAAAAAAACTGGGTACACAAACAAGCTCGACATTTGGGTACCTCACGAGCTCACTGAAAGAAACCTAATGAACCGTGTACTCATTTGTGATTCTTTATTACGACGTAATGAAACCGAACCATTTTTGAAGAAGCTGATAACTGGTGATGAAAAGTGGATCACGTACGACAAGAACGTGCGAAAAAGGTCGTGGTCAAAAGCCGGTCAGGCTTCACAGACTGTGGCGAAACCCGGGTTTACTCGCAACAAGGTGATGCTGTGTGTGTGGTGGGATTGGAAGGGCATTATTCATTATGAGCTGTTACCACCAGGCAGGACCATCGATTCTGAACTCTACTGCGAACAACTGATGAGATTAAAGCAAGAAGTTGAGAGAAAGCGGCCGGAATTAATCAACAGAAGGGGTGTGGTTTTTCATCATGATAACGCTAGACCTCACACATCTTTAGCCACTCAGCAAAAATTAAGAGAGTTTGGCTGGGAGGTGTTAATGCATCCGCCGTATAGTCCTGACCTTGCACCTTCAGATTTCCACCTGTTTCGGTCTGTTCAGAATTCTTTAGGCAGTGTCAGGTTAACATCACGAGAGGACTGCCAAAACCAGTGTCGCGGTATTTTCACCAGAAGTCCCAAAATTTCTATAGCAATGGGATCATGTCCCTACCTACAAGATGGCAAAAAGTTATCTAACAAAATGGTACCTACATACTTTAGTTAAATGTAAATAAACTATATTAAAAAATGTTTTGAATTTTCTTAAAAAATGCGAAGAAACTTTTTCCCCAACCTATTATATCAAGAGCTCATTTTTGATTAAATTCAATGAAGCTCTGTTTCTCTCTTCTCGCCACTTTTTCATAACCGAAAAGACTTTCAGTAAATGCTGAAGTGGCGGGAACAGAGAGTATATATCTAATCTTATTTTTAAACAATCAAATGCTTCAGGACATTTTTTAAAAATAAATTGCCATTTTTTTGCAGTATAATAAAAGCTTATTGAAACTCCGGACAAAAACCAAAAATTCGATTACCTATTTCGCAATACAACAACGATATTTTATCCTGATGCAACTTCATATAAAGTTTATTTATGTAATTTATTTAACTATCAAATAAAGAGTTTGACATTTTTAAAGGTTTCTATATAATAGTAGCAGTGATTAATCGTAATAATATTTACATATTTAATTACTTATCACGTATTTACTGCAAGTCATGATTAGGTATCAAGTTTGGTATTACAATCTAGTCTTTATACTAGTGAAATGGTTTCCATTACTGTAGTACAATAAAGAAATGTAACCTATTTGGTTAAAAAAACTCTGCTCTTACGTCACTTGTAGTTTGTTTAATCATAATGAAAACCCGAGAGTAAATGGTAAAAACTGCTCCGCTCAGCTAAAAAAATAAGTAAATATTTTTAATAATACACTTTTTTACAAATGAAAATACTAGATTTTTTAAATAAAATAATCAACGTCTACCGCACAAGTTACTTAAATTGCAAATGGCACAGTTTAATGAACTCAAATGTTTTGTTTGGTTCTATGAATATTTTTAGATGTAATTACGTCAGTCAAGTTATTTATAAACATTCAAAGTAATGAATTGCCTTGTAGCTCGTTACTTAAAAAATCACCACAACTGACAACAATAAGCCGTAGTACTAAGTGACTGACGGAAAGCGGAAAAGTGCGGAATGCGCGTTTGATTTTCGTGCGTAGAGTTTACGCGGAGCCTTTACACACTACCAGTCTTATTCATAAAAAGTTAAAACAGGTTTATTATTAGATCCCGAAAATCATTATGCATAAACCTCCAATAACGCTAAAAAGCTTTGTAAATATTCAATAGCGGCTTCGTAACTTATAACAGGGTCGACCCTACTATAAACCTCTAATAAAGAGAAATATAGCAACAGCTGTTTTTTTTTCGCGTCCGAACCGTTTTGAGGTTTGATGTCGTCCGTCGTTTGTGTGGTTATTTGCAAGAAGCTGGGAAGTAGCGTATTTTTTTTTAATTGTTTGATGTTATCTTATTTTGCGTTAGCTATGCAAGCTCTGCAAGCATTATATGCTATTGAACGAGCAGAAAATGTTCCACGTCGTCGAAACAGATGAGATCCGTTTTATTTGCCAAATGTAGAGTTCAAACGATAATATTGTTTCAACAAAAATACCATGGCCTTTTATGGATCTCGTCAGGCAAAACTTGCAAGAATATTGGCAATAACCTCAGATGGATCCAAACAATACCAAACAAACTAATATCATAATATTTTTGGCCGTGGACACCTGTTTTTGGCATTTTTATCTATGGATTCATCAGAACGACAACTTAACAACGCTAAAATGTCTTATAACGAGAAGATAGCTATAACAGGCTTATTGAACGTTTATGAATAGATATTTTTATAAAAGGTTTATTAGTACTAATGAGCATTTTAACTAATAAGTGTTTTAAACCTGTTTTAGAGTATTTTTAGGAATAAGACTGTACGACTTTTAGGAGGTATGCAAACGCGATACATACACAATTCACTCGCTAAATGTCAACTTTGATACTGCGAGTGCAGCGCATGTACACAGATGCAAACGCGCTTTCATAAATCCCTCTGCTAAACGGCGTAATATGTAAAAAATTACATCTATTCTATTTTCTCATGGTCTACCTTTGAATTTCCTACCATGGTTTTGGACTGTACTGTGTCCGGGCTTGGATACTTTTACAACCCACATCTCTCTAAATAATCGGCCCATCTTGCCCAAGTAACTAACTTTGACAAGACGCGGCCATTCATGAACAATATTAAAATGGAACAGAAACTAATTAAATTAATTATTCAATAGAAAATAGCCATGTAGTCATTTCAAACTATTTGACATTGGCGCACTATAAAAACGTGTGATGTATTACACAAGTGTCGACAATTATTTGTTTTATAGTACGGTACCTCTATGGGTCTACGGTCCATCTTTTATATTATTGAGTAAGTGATTTTAGCAATTTTCACTTAAAATTAAAAATTAGTATTGTTAGCTATTACTATACTACAGATCCTGTTTTAACTACTCTATTTTGTGCCAGTAAGTCTACGAGTACACAGAAATACATTCGATTCAAAAGAAAACATTTGATTATATTAAATTTCAAAATATTAATACTAGAAAAATGACATTTTGAAAAAAATCGCTGATTTTTTTCAGTGCATTTTTCTAGTATTAATATTTACGCGTTAGTAAACGCAAAAATAAAATTATTCCATAAATTTCAAAATGTCATGTCATTTAATTAATGGGCAATTCTCGTGAATTAAGTATTGAAAATTCGCCACTGCTACATTTATTGAAATTACAAATGTGATGTACAGTCAGCTTCATAAATATCTGAGTGTCAAGACTGTTCAAAATTATCTAAAAGACAAAATTTCAATATTATATGCGCTGTTAGAGTATCTTATTGTTGTAACCATCCAGAGTACTCAATATTATCTTAACAACACAATTCCAATATTATGTAATGTGTTAAGATGACCAATAATATATTCGCGAATAACTATTCAATGGTATCTAAGCACTCAAAGTTATCAAAAATATCTTGGTAGTAAAGAAAAGTAAACGCTAATCCGGGGTACTACGGTCCATATACTCCCTTCGTGTAAACCAAGGTAAACTAACCTGAGCTGTCATATGCATATGTCATATGACAAATGCAGGGGCTCTAAATCTAAGGTATTAATTTTAGCGAATTCTACATATCATTATATTTATTAATATAAATTAATTCCTAAAATGCTGAAATCGAATGCTGATTAAAATATCAATCAATGAAAAGAAAATATTTACAGATTTAAATGCAATTTTCTATTGCTACTTAGATATGTTTTTGGATAAAAGGCTGCATATTTAATCGAATTTAGTATGTCATGGGTCATGAATAAATCATCATCAACAGCTCATAATAAGTCTCCACCGAGGGTCTCGAGCCTACCCTACATTAGGGTCGATTAGACCTTAGTCAACCACGGTGGCCAAGTGCGGGTTGGCCGTTTGCGTTCCCGTTGATTCCCGTTTGCGTTCTTTTTATTCAGTGAACAGGAAGGTGTGATATTTAAAATAATTATTTTTATTAATGTTTTACTAAGAGTTATTTATAGAAGTTGTAAATTTTACCAAAATTATAAGATATGGATACTAGTCAGTCACGATTAAGGGACCACCTTTAACCGTTTATAACTTTTGAGTATCTTCTTTTACAAATGAAAGGTTGAATTTACAATTGTTCAAGAACTTTTACTATAGGCTTAGTTTATTTTATTATTCTGTATATTAAATCATCAATGCAATTAAATACTACATACATTTTTCCTCTTCTTTTAGGATATATTGCTCACAATAATGCAATCATCTGCTATGACACTGCTGAGACTTTCAATTAAAATATTATTTATCTCCTCTAGTTTAAACTATTTAAAATAATATTGAAGATCTTTTTTATTTCTGTTGCGTTATATTTTGTTACCTTTGGTTACCAATCTCTGATCACATCAATTCAAAATCGTATAGGGAGTTCGTCCACTAGTCCACTAGCGACAATCGCTGAGCTATTTTGTTATAGAATATAAAATAATCAGAGTTCCATACTTAAACGCCTAGTTGCTACAAAAAGTTGCTCATCATCAAAGTCGGTCTGTATCCCGGGCGAAGCGATTGTCGCTCTAAAAAGGAACGAACGGAAATTAACTTGCTAACAAAATTGCTCACAAAATCGCTGACAGAAGTTGTCATTAAAATTCGTTCTTACCGTAGGCAAGTTCCCATGGCAAATATTCCGTCTGAAAATTGTAACTAAATTAAAACATAACAAATCGCAAAAATACCAATTTAAAGAAAAATCTGTGAAGGCCCTTAATGTCTAACTTTCAATCTATTGAAAATGGAATAATCTATATAAGTGAAGATATTTATGAGTACTCTGAACGCTTAGATACCAATGAACAGTTACGATGCGTACATATAAAAGATCATTTTAATCGTATATATGTAATTGGAGATTTATGGTATGAAGATATATAAGGTTGTTAGTGTACAATATTTTGATAACTTTAAATGAAAAGATATTATTGAAACTTTGCTCCTAACATGTTTTTGACCACCTTGGCACCTCATATCATTATGAAGCTGACTGTACCTATAGTCATTTTGTATATCCAGAACACTCAAGTGGGAATGTATCTGCATAGTGTAATTTTTGAAATATATTATACAAATATGGACACTGGTGCCGATTCCGTTGGCACAAACTAGACTAAACTTAACTAAAATTAGGTTTAGTGCTGTCAGATTGCGATTCCTATTCTGTAACGGACTAAAATGACAGAAATAAACTAAATTTTAATCTGACAGGATTAAAGTTGATTTAGTTACTCAATTTAGCTATTCGCTATTCTGTTGTCTAAGTTTTATGTCAAAATATCTCTAAATTTAGAAATGTCAAGCTAAATTTAGACTACGTGTAAATTGATGTCGATTAAAATTAGTTTTTGAGAACACATGAACAGTTCATCACCAACTTTGACGCCGCCTTGGTGGAGTGGTCAGTAACGCTGCCTACACATCGGGCGGTCCGGGTTCGAGTCCTTGTAGAGGCAAATGTTAGTGTGATGAACATGAGCATTTGTTCATGAGTCATGGTTGTTTATATATTTATTTAAGTTTATTTATAAAAATATCTAGATTATTAAGTAAGTATATTTGTCCGTTATCTAGTAGGTATCCATAACACAAGTTCCTAAAGATACTTAATTTGGGCTGATAATTGATGTGAGCGTAGAAATATATTATTATTATTATTAACTAAGTGATCTGTGTTCATCACGCATAATCAGAGAATCAGCTTTAGTAGGATTAATTAGATTTCGAAAATAAGTAGTAGGGTAGCCGTATGAAAGATGGAGAATTTTGTATCAGCAGGTTTGATAAGTTCCGCAGAGAGGTATATGTAGGTCTTAGATTATATAATCTAAGATGTAGGTAGACGGGCTTTTTTTATAAGTAGAAAAGCTATCCACGTTTCTTTTGTTTTTCCTATCACGGGATGGAAAAGGGACAGCCATATCTTCAAGCGAGAAAGAAACATTTTATAACACGATGCAAAGCATTACTGAGGGCCTCAACAACATGCATTTCGACAATCGCTCTCGCTGTCGCTAAATCAAAAAATGAATGGGATTGACATGAGCGATCGAAAAGTCACTTCGATTGCCTATGTCAATCCCATCCATTTTTTGATTTAGCAAGAGCGAATGTGGAAATGTATGTTGTCTAGGCCCTCTGGACCGTTGGGAAGCCTCTTCGTGGCGGACCCTGGTAACGTGATGGGGAAACATTCTCGGCGGGTGTGTAGCTTTTGATGTCAAGTGTGTCCCCTTGATATTCAAATCACGTGCACAAAAATCTATATTTTGGTGTCAGTATTTTCCGCTAAACACTTCCAAAATTTTAATTCAAATATATTAGATAAAAAATTAAAATAATAGTTTTTATGCTTTCGTTAAACTTACATACGTTGGTTAATACCTTTAACTACTTTCAAATTAATTTTAAAAAGTTTATTATTATAAATTTTCTTAAAAATACCCCTTTCATTCATTCTCCATTCGTTCTTTATTTTTATCAATCTACTAAACGGGTAACACTGTTCAATTCAACTAAGACGCGCTAGTCCTGTCAAAAAAGAAAGATTAAATTAGGTTAGACGTGACAACAGAATAGCAAATGATTAAAACTAAATTAAAATTAGAAAATTTTTAGGTTAGTTTAGTTTAGAGAGTGGCACAACAGAATTGGCACCACTATTTATAAGTGTAATCTAAATTTGCAATGCCATCATCAAAAATATATGTATGGTATGGCTGAGGACACGCGTTCACCTTGCTTTTGTTCGTCGTAAAAGTGAGCGGCTGCATTGACTATAATAAGTTTGAAGATCTAATGTGAATACTACGAGTATCTGTTAGCAAGGCAAAACTGATGTGTCCATATCAATGCTATTGTCTTCATATTTATTCTTCATTGTGCATCCATCCAGTTAGCTCTAAAAGCCATTTAGATTTGGGGTCTATTCTCTATTTGTAGTAACGATCATTCTGTTCAATATCTAGTTATAGATGGATTAAATCTGTGATGAAAACTCTTAGGATACACCGTGTAGGTGCCGGATCCTTAGTGCTGCAGAGAGGGCGCCAGGGACAGTTCCTGTATAACACATTCTATTGTCAATTTTACTAAACATATCGGCTGCTGAACTCTTTTGAAGATGCAGATGAGCAGATATTGTGAAATGAGGCTGCGGTCTGCGAATATGCGCTTCGGTTTTGCCCCCTTTTTTGGACTTTTTATTAAATCTTGAAGCCATGCTAATGCAGTGAAGATTAAGGTTAAAATATGAAATGTGGTTTTTCTGATAGATCAGACGCATTCCTTTTAAACTATGTATTGATGTGATACATAGTTTAAAAGGAAACCACTGTGTCTTTATGACCATAGAACAGATCACAAATGATATCCGTTCTCCCGCGGCTACCAAACAGTCGACCTTACCAACTATTTTGCCGATAAACCTATTCACTTGTAGCGCGTAACCTCTAACCGTAGCTTTTGACTTGAAAAGCCTAGTTCTAACAAATTAACATACAATAACCAACGCTATTGACACACGACACTCGTTCATTTCATTTTTATATCAAGACAGTCAACATTAGGAATTTTTCAAAATTCCTTATTATATCAGTGTCCTATCGTTACTTTAAAACTTTTATAATTTCTCCTTTTGTTAAATCATTTTTAAAGGAGACTAGTGACATGGCAATAATTTCAGTTCATATTATTAGATAATCGCTTATATTTTATGATTATAATCAACTTTTAATGTAACACTTCATAAGCTATTTATTTTATTTCGTAATCAGTCTTCCAACTTCTAATTATTGAGTCGATGATATAGGATTTATCTAGACGATAAATCCTATAGTGTTGAGTTTTTTGTAATTCAAATGATTTCTTTTGTAATTCAAATAATTTTAATGTCTTTATTTACATGAAAATAAATCTAGTATAACATGGATACTGATAGTTTGTTGTTAATTTTCCGGTGAAATATGATAGCTTCTGACCTGTAAGCACGTGGCATACAATTATCAATGCGTTGAACCCTAAGTTAATACCACAAACTTCCAAAGACTGGTCTGGTGATTTGTTGAAGCGATACTATTAGCATTGGCACATCTCTAGAGATAAATAAATATTAAAACAGTAAAGGACATAAGACACTACATTGAGGGACTCTAACAGGTAGATTACACCATTATACAAAGAATATTTTTGCTTGTACGCTGCCATCGTCCTTAGCAAATACTATAGGTATTTGAACCACTGATTTGCCGATAGGGAAACATTACAAAACGCAGCATCTTGAAGAGTATATCAAAGTTGACTGTGTTAAACGTTGTATTAAATTCTAATGATCTCACCTCACAATAAAGTGCACCTTCCATTTTCTATTCCTACTTCAAATGACGTCGGATTTAATTGACGACGTAGAAGACATAAAAGCACGATTGAAATGGACTTAGAAGATTGTTTTTGTTATCAAAAGTGTTGATTTAAAAATAAGACTAGTTTTTTCAAGGACTAGATAGAAATAAGAGAATAACTGTAGAATAATTATCGAAAAACGAATACGTGATACGAATAAAATGAACCCTCGTAAAACAATAATATCAGTTGTTTTAAGATTTGCTTCTATGAAGTACGCGCGTCGTCTGTTCTTATGAAAAATGCCGTGTGAATAGGGCCTTTTTACTTTCATTCTACCAAATAATAAGGAACTAATTAAATATGTATAACTATTTATAAAAAAAAAAATATATAATAACGTGAAACAAAAAACGTTGCTACGATAACAAACTGTTTTCGTTTGTCGGTTTTGTTTTATTATTGGTATGGGTCTGTTAAATAATGTCGTTGACAATAAAATTAGGCCACCTACCAAACAGGTTGTCGTAACTGTGTTTCAAAATAAATGCATGTTTAATGTATTTTTTTTATTTATTGTGTGTTAATTCTGAAAATAAATTAACTGTATTTTTTTAACAATATACAAGACAAATCAAAAATACAAAATTTAATACGACTTCACAGGAATGCTCTATTAAAAAAAAAAAACACCTTTGGCAGCGCATTGATCCAACAATATACAATAATTAAGGACCAATCAGATTTCTTATAGTTTTATTTGTCAGGGCATTGTGTTTATCAGTCCACAGGTCATTGCACACAAACATATTTAATAGGTGATTTATGGGCGTCTCTTGTGAAATTTCAAGTTAGGCACTTTAAGCGTTACGACCATTACGACTGTTAAAAATCGTCATCCGATTTGTCCCTATACTCTCCGACTTTATACTGGGTTTATAATGTTACCAATGATTTGAATATATATTAATTGCAACAGGGATGATGATGACTGGGTAAAAATATAATAATTCTATTATGTCTGTAAGATAGATTACCAAGAAATACTAGACACTTATTTTTAACAGTCTTGAAATAAGAAGGAAGTTCTCAATTCGACTGTATTTTTTATGTGTATCAATTTTGAAGATTCTTTCAATCTTTGGAAGCTGGTGCTTGTCATGTGGTCCCATTTAAATTTGATCGACATCTAACGAGTAGTTTTTGAAGTATCCCTAATAAATACCCATTTCATCACGATCATCGTAATATTTTTATATTTTATATAATAGTAATAGTTCTATTTACCTACTTGTTTGTCTAACTAAAAGATACTTTTTTTGAAAATTTCTATACTTAAAACACTAAAAAGCAAACAATAAACTATTTTTAAATAAAAAACCGTCTTCAAAACTAAAAACGGAGATATAAAATTTTGATATCACTGGTATTTGGGATCAACCTCAAGATTTTTATATATTTTTACTTAATCTAATCAATTAACATTTAAAATGATATAGATAGAGCATCAAAGTTGAGGAGTGGAGGCTTGTGTTGTAATTCTTGTGATGTCACGATTTTGTAAAAAAGGGTGCGAAAGCGTGACATCACGAAATTTCAACACACTGTATCGTCGTCATTATTTTTTTACGTGATTATCAGTGGTCGGATAATCGGATGCATATTTACCTAAAGTTGAGATGTTCGCAGTTATGGAAAGCACTTTTGTATCGGAAAAATCCCGGGATTCCGGAATCTACAAAATTTTGTGATTTGATTATAGAATCAAATCGGGTCTCTTTAGGTAAATATGTATCCGAATATCCGACCACTAGTGATTATACAGAAAATACGTGTCCAATATTTTTTCGGGCCTTCAGGGCCAAATCCTAAAATATAAGGAATTTTGAAAAATGCTCAAAGGAGTCGCAATCCCTATTTTGATGAATTGTTTTCATCATTGGATTTTTGAAAAAAATAATGTTAATCGCATTGATTATCGCTTCAACCAAGGTCGAACACGAAATATTATACTAAAATTTATCATTTTCCATTAGTTTCCCATATATCATTACTTCGCAGTAACCGATCCTTATTAACAACACTGTCGAATACAGGCTTTGTTTTTTTTTTCAAAATCATTGGGTTCGATTCCTGGCTAGGATTATTGATTTTTCATAAATCCAATAATGCAGTTTTTGTTTTCATCAAAATCGGGCCCGCGACTTCTTTTAGGCATTTTTCGATATTCCTTATATTTTAGGATTTGGCCCTGAAGGCCCACTTGAAAAATTCAGCCTGTATAGTATCCATTGAAAACTAGTACATTTTCAGATTATTGAAGTTAAACCTATATTTATGGGGAAAAAATCGTCAAATTTTCAGAAGCCATCTTAAATTACAATTAGGTACATTTTTCGTCACTCCATTCAAGACACGAGAGATTCCGAACACACGTCACGATTTTGGCTTATTTTGTAGTGATGGCTTGGCGTGATGTGGCTTGGAGAGATCGTGAGTTTCCCACTTTATAATTTACGACATCGCTCCGACTAAAATCGGAATCAGTTTACGAGAGTTGAGCATTCCGAGGCCTTAGTACGAGTTTGTTAGTTTTCGAGCTCGATCAAACGTATCGTCTCTTTTCATACATTGCCCACTAGCGCCCCTAGCGTAAACTATCAGAAACAGTGGGCAATGTATGAAGAAAGACGATACGTTTGATCGAGCTCGAAAACTATCAAAACTCATACTAAGGCCTCCGATTACCTAGTTTGTAGGACGTGTCCACGTGTGCGTCAATTAATTACTTGGTCATATTCAAGTTCTTTGCCGACGTTATTTCAAAATATTTGCGGTTTTCAACGACCACAGCTATCCAAAGGTGAATAACTCTCAAATACTGGGTCAGCAAGGTGATCATAAAACATGATTTGTTAATAATTAAGTGTAGCGGTCAAGGTTAATAGTCAAACTGTAATTGCTCGGTAACAGTAACACTGGGCAGCACTGGGTCGAATTATAAAGGCTGTTATGATATGATTATGATTATTAGCCGCGACTATACAAAACCTCTTCATTCCCAATTTCAAGATCAACTTATGAATATACGTGTGTTCGTACATCCTTCACCGACAAACCCAATGTCAACATACGACCTTTGTGTAACTGAAATTTGATGTTAATCACTCGCTGAAGTATGAATAAATAATTTGTTTCTACATATCTGTATTTTTAAAAGGTATATTTGTTACGATCATTCTAGCTATATAAAATTGCTGAATGATTTGAATTTATCTCCGTTCTTCCCTGTTCCAAGTTCATTTGGGGGATTCTTCTTGAAGGCCAAGAGTGTTTATTCTTATTTAAAATTGCACTATTTTCCATCATCAATGTTACATTTCATGTGTTAATTTTAAAGACAAACTTAATGCTTTTAGTATACTATTTATTTATTTATAAATTATTTATTTATTTGCGGAGTGCGTGCGTACGTCGCTTAGCTCATACATTTGCCCCAATATTATAAAACATGGACTAAAGTGAGTCAAAGTTTAAACTGATGCTGTCACTTATATTTGCTGAATGGAAGACAGAGTTAGCATCAGTTTTAAACCACGACTAACTTTAGTGCATGTTTTATAATAAGGAGGTTGAAGTCTTGTTCGATCCTGCATCGTCTTGTTCGTGCCAAAGTGTTGCGGCAATAAACTGATATTAGAAAGACTATTTAATCTCAAATCTGTTTCAATGTACTGCAGCAGGAGGTCTTTTGAATTGTGTTGATTTAGAAGTTTGGTTTTTGGCAGTTCCAAGGGATTATAGACCTGACTAATCAATATTTTGAAGTTCCACCTGAGTTCTTATTATGTATAATAGCACGTTTGTGAACTCAATTTACCTTATAATTTATTATTATACTTGAATATATGTACTTTCACTTGACATGGCTAAATGCGTAATTACAGCGTTGCTACTTTATACTGAAGATTAAATATTTATTACCTTCACTTCGGCCCTGAGAAAACATTTCTTGAGAGACAGATAGATGAAAAACGAAGTGAGTTTTCCGTCTTTGCTTTTGCGGTACGGGACGATATCCAGTCCTTCGTTAACGTTCCGGGTGAAGCTCTCTTCCACTTTGGCAAGGCATCTCTGCGTCAAATTCCATCCAAATCCATCCAGCTATTCGGCCTCTGCCTCGAATCTTGCGGGCACCTGGGCTGCGGCGGCGGGCGGCGCGGGAGTGACAGGATCTTACACGTAAAATCAAATGGATCTACTCTCGAAAACAGCGGCGCGGGAGCGGGCGATTACGCATAAGATCGTCCCCGCTCCCGCTGCCCCTGCCTCCCCGCTGCCCGCAAGATTCGAGGCAGATACCTTATAGAGTAACATCCATCTATCCAAACTTTTGCATTTATAAGTACTTAGTAGTAATTGTATTTAAGTCACTAGGACTTACAATTACTACTACTTATTCTAGCTCAGCAAAATTTTTTTTTATTGTAATTTTGCTGAGTCAAAAAATGCCGTTGCGTACAAACGACTGCAAGTCAGTGAACAAACTGACAGACCAACATTCAACAATACAGTCATAGAGCTTAAAGTCTATTGAAGAAATTTGGTCTGAAACTGGTTTCATTTTCGTTTTGGTTACGGAACCAAAATTGCTAATACATATTTTATTTCCGTAATGTGCGCTTTAAAATTTCTGCACCAATTCACGAACTCTATTTATAGGCTTTCTGAGAAATAATATAATATACGAGTAGTTTAATACTGCTCTAATCAATAAAATAAGTAAAGCGCAGGCCACACCGCCAGCGGGCGAGGGAGCGAGCGAGCCGAATGAGTATATTTTCACCTCTTTTCATACTTCGTTTGACACTGCGAACTACAGATATAAACTATATCGGCGATAAAAACGGTGCTTACTAATATCCGACGATGCCAGCGATGCTTGAATCGAAGAATGAAAAAGAAGTCCAACGATGTAACATTGTTATTGAAGGAAATCAAAAGGACACATTCAATACTCTAATAAACAAATCTCTGCGATGTCAAAGCTTGGATGGAAAGAAATAGCTTACATATTAATATTGAAAAAAGAAATGCCATTGAATTTAGGTCATACAATACTCAACCAATGTCAATCCAAATCGACTATAACAACAGGACCATAGAAATAGTGGACAACATTCGGTTTATTGGAATCACCATAGACAAACATTTAAACGGGAAAAGCCATATTGGCGTATTGTGTAAAAAACTAAACCGTTTTGTGTTTGCTCTCGGAAGACTTAGAAAGACGGTCTCCATTGAAGCAGCATCAATGGCCTATCATGGCTATGTTTCATCAATACTGAGCTATGACCTTACGTTTTGGGGTAGCTCGGTTGATCTTGACAGGGTATTCAAAATACAAAAAAAAATGTATTAGAAATATATGTCGTGCACGTTATGATGACAGTTGTGTTCCTCTATTTAAAAAACTATAAATCCTTCCTTTACCTTGTATTGGCTTGTATGTACATTAGAGACTTTTTCGTAAAATCCCATCCAGAAAACTGGTACACTCATGGTCAAGTATATGGAAGAGAAACTAGATCTAAAATTATGGATCGATTATAGCAACCTCCTTGCTACAAGTACATATGCAGAAAAAATGTTTATAACATACTGTATTAGAATTTTTAATAACATTCCAGCTGACTTTAAATCACTAGATAGACACAATTTTAAATTAACTCTGACAAAATGGCTCTAAGAACATTGCTTTTATAATTTAAATGAATTTATAAATTACAATTGGAAATAAAAATGTTTAAGACATTGTTTTATATTTGCACACCTGCTTGCAGGTTGAATACACTGTGCTACCTTATTTGAAGACCTTTATAACTGTATTCTGGCAAATAAAGTATTTGATTTGATGCTCGCTCGTCTGGCCCGCCAGCCAGCCCTCTCCCGTTTTTCGATCTTCTTCGGACTATTAGTCGCTAGCTCGGCCATACATAGTTTTCGGTGTGAACCCACATAGGTTAGCTCGCCAAAGCTTCGCTTGGTATGTATAGTTTCCATCGCCCGCCAACTCGCTCGCTCGCTCGCCCGCTGGCAGTGTGGCCTGCGTTTAAACACGGGAAAATGCAAAATCAAGGTTGCTTTAAATCGATAATACTGACAAAACTGAAAAATATTATTGTTACCTTCGATTCTGTTTTTGAAATTTAAGTCTAACCATTTGCCAATATGGATGGCTTTATGTAAGAAAGAGCCAGGCCGATTTTTGTGATTCTGTTCTTTTTAAGCTTTGTGGTTGCCAAACAGGCATGCGGCTGGCCTGATTCGCCTTGTTCGCCCATCGGTCCGCCTGGCTAGCTACAATCTTATCAAAATCTGTCGCCATTAGTCAGTCCTTTTGTGGTTGAGGGTTCCAGATAAGTTTGATTCCATCTTCGGCCTTATAGTCACTTACCATCAGTAGGGCCTATTCGCTAACTTTTTTTGTAGTTGAAAGTGATGATCACCGAGTGATTTACATATCCATTGCTGTTTTTATACGACAAGTACCATAATAGCGTGTCGTGTAAAACAGCAATGGATATGTCATTCACTCAGTGATGATCAGTTGTCAATCAACTGTCATAAAAAGTTAGCGAATAGACCTACAGGTGAGATGAAGAACAAGAGCCATCAGCAGTTGTCAAGCAAAAATAATAACCTAAAGAACTCACCGTAACCTACAGACGATTGCAAATTTGCAAAATAGAAGTGTTGCTTCCACGCTGCTAATCCTAATCCCATCCTACCCCGTGGAGCTCTGTCTGACATCTTCACTCACACACAGAAACCCAACACTACGAAAATGTATTGTTATTTGACTGCGGTCTTCTGTAAGGTGAAGACATTAGCCCCCCATCCACTAGCGTTCATTCCGTATGACTTGTCCTCATGGATGAACTGTAGAGAATCATCAGGGATAAATAAAACCGTTGATACCACTAACAAATGTCATCTTTACATGCTTTCCTGCTACTTTCTATGCAAGGCAAGGTTGTCGCGTCGTGAAGGCATAAAAAGATTTTAACACCGTCGCTCTTTCGCGCTTTGCCTATCCACTAGAATTCATTCCTTATATGGATGGGGGGCTATTTTCTCAATTCACGCGCTCCGAATTCGAGCGACTTATCCGCTGTGCCTTGTGAGAAAATATTGTTTCCGAACACTTTGCTATATTTTTTATAAATTCCTGCCCCAATGCATTTAAAATATTAAACTAATTTTGAATTTCTCTTTCTTTCCAGGATGCATGTCAGCGCTATGTATATTCGTCCTGTATACGAAGCACCTAATCATAGTGTACCTGTACCTGATATCCGTGGGCATCGTGTTCGTGTCATACTGGACCAACGTGTCAGCCGTGAAGCAGATACATCTAACTCAGCCCGCCGGCGATGTCCCAGGCGCCAGCATACTCGAGGATATCCTTAACCTCAACATGAAGAACCTCCTAGACCTAGACGGCCCAGGCGTACTAGTCATGCAGAATTTCGCCATACAATTTGTATTAGCCGTCTTATTCAAAAACGTACATTTAGGACCACGAAATCCCACAATACAAAAACTACTCCCAATCAGCTTTATGGCTCCCTCTTTTTTAGCCATGCTCCCCGTCCCACCGGATCTTCTTCACCATTCTCCTGTATTCTCTACTCTCTTACCCCTTTGCCTCGTGAAGTACGTTCTCTGGTCCTCGGCCTACAACGTTGTACAAGTGATTTACGCCGGCTATCAACACGGACGCCTCTTCGTTAGCAACTACGGACTGTCAGCTCTGGTTGAAACAGAATGGATGAGGCTAAATATACCTTGCGTTTTAAGAGTTTTCTGGGTGGTGCGAGTCGCTGAACACGCGATACTTCTACTGATGGACAATTACGACGACGATGCGGAAGATGGCCTCAAAGTGTCCACGCTACTAGCAGTTCAGTCCCTCGCATCAATGGCCAAGTCACTTCTAGTAACGGGCTGTGAAACTATTACTGCAGTGCTCGGAATGACTTCAGTGATCTCATTTTTCTGTCACTACATTGGTAATTTTTTCCAATGGATCCTATTGACCGACGAAGAAGAGGACAAAAGTATAGGAGCTGTATCTGCAATTCTATTTTATATACTTGCACTACAAACTGGCCTAACCTCTCTGAACCCAGAGAAAAGATTTGTACGTCTATGCAGAAACTTTTGCTTACTATTCACCGCGCTCCTGCACTTCTTACATAACATCGTGAACCCTATGTTGATGTCGTTAAGTGCTTCACATAACCCCAGCACGCATAGACACGTGAGAGCGTTAGGTGTCTGCGCATTCCTGATAATTTTTCCAATATCACTTTTGGTATACCTATGGTCACAGCACTCAATATCCACCTGGCTTCTTGCTGTGAGTGCCTTTAGCATAGAGGTTATAGTAAAAGTGGTCGTAAGTTTGATGATATACTCATTGTTCCTTATCGACGCATACCGGAGCACGTTCTGGGAGCAGCTCGACGATTACGTATACTACATAAGAGCTTTCGGGAACACGATAGAATTCTGTTTCGGAATTTTCCTGTTCTTCAATGGGGCGTGGATTTTGTTGTTCGAATCCGGAGGAGCTATCCGAGCCGTCATGATGTGTATACACGCGTACTTCAATATTTGGTGTGAAGCTCGCGCAGGATGGTCAGTGTTCATGAAGAGGCGGACAGCTGTGAACAAAATCAACTCGCTCCGGGAAGCTTCGGCGGACCAGTTGGGTCGCTTAGACGATGTGTGCGCAATTTGCTACCAAGAAATGCACTCGGCGAAGATTACTAGATGCAACCACTTTTTCCACGGAGTGTGCTTGCGTAAATGGCTCTACGTTCAGGACAGGTGTCCCCTGTGCCACGACATACTGTACAAAATTGACAGCGACGTGAATAAAGACAACAACTCTGAAGCGGGTAACGAGGAGAACAGCAATAATCAGAATCTCCTCTTGGAGGAAGAACCAGATCTGTTACTGGGCGAAGGCGTCAGATGACTGCTCGACGAAGACATGTACCACTTAGATTGATAGCTCTCGTTCGAGTGGTCTGCATTCAAATTGTATAGTAAGTTATTGTTTTTATATGGTATAAATAAATCGGATAACCTGTGATTGAAGTGGAAGCTTAACTTGTGTCTCGTGTGATGTGCGCGCTGTGTGGTTACAGACGCTTGGGAGCGAATTGTGAAATTATGTGAGTGCATATATTTTAATAAACAAAAATACCAATACACGAAAATTAAATATTAATGAAAACAAAGCTATTTGTAAATAGATAAGGTATTTAGAAATAGCTTTTAATGTAATTGAATGTAATTCGATGGATAAAAATTATAAAAATAGTAATTTTTCTCATGATAAATACTGTAAATAAACTATTATTTTAGTAGCATTTGCGGGTGTTTTTTTAAGTACATTTGCGGCATATCAAAGGCAAAAATTGTATTCCTTGTGCTAAAATGGTTCTCTAATGTTTCGCACACAATTCATTGGCAAATTACCATTTCGCAAGCAACATTTGTCAATGTTTCATTACGCAAACTAATGCTTTAACAATGACATCAAAACGCAAACATCCATATGATAAGCAGTCATTTCAAAAATGCATTGTTAATTAAATTTTTAAAAGACAAACTGACATATCAACAAGTTACAAAAACCAAAAATGTTATTTTACAAATGATTTGTTTGACTAAATTTCAATTACAAACTTTTTGTTTACTAAAATTTCAATTTGCTAATTTTCAAATTAACAAGTTACAAAAACCAAAAATGTTATTTTACAAATAGTTTGTTTGACTAAATTTCAATTACAAACGTTTTGTTTACTAAAATTAAAAAAAATATATTTATTTTAAAATAAAAAATCTTGTTATTTACTAAAATTTCAATTTTTCAAATACAGTGAAATCGCCCTCAAATCGCTTCAGGCACTCGCCGGCCGCTGCCGCGGAACGCTCGCTTCGCTTGCTCGGCTTGTGCGCTGTTTTCATGTCAACCTAACCCAGAAAACGATATGCAAGCAAGCACGCAGCATGCAAGCAAGGATGCAAGCAAGCATGCAAGCAAGCATGCAAGCAAGCATGCAGCATGCAAGCAAGCATGCAGCATGCAAGCAAGCATGCAGCATGCAAGCAAGCATGCAGCATGCAGCATGCAAGCAAGCATGCAGCAAGCAATACAATGCTCCGCTCGCTTCGCTCGCTCCGCTATGCGTGGTCACAAGTCTAACCTAACCTAACCTAGGTTTATTTTCGTACTTATGGTTTTTCTTTATAGCGGGGGGCCTCAGGCCCCCCGACCCCCCCGAGCAGGGGGGCCAGCCCCCCTGCACCCCCCGGCAAGCATCTCGCAGGCAGGCAGACAGCATGCAATCCAATTATTCATACAGCAAGCATGCATGCACTATGCAATGCATGCAAGCATGCATACATCATGCAATGCAAGCATCCATGTAGCAAGCAAGAATACAAGAAGCAATCGCAAAATTTTTAGGCGAACCGAATGGCACCCATAAACTATTATTGAACAATTTCTTTGTGTTTTTATAATTCTAATGTTTTTAGTATGAAAAGTTCCTAAGTAAAAGAAATGATACGGTGCCATACCATAAATTGCCTAACGTCTTTAGACTAAGTTACCATTTTATTAAAGAAAAATTGGTCAATCGTTATGTTTTTAGTGTGAAAAGTTAAGAAATGATACGGTGCCATACCATAAATTGCCTAATGTCTTTAGACCAAGTAACCATATTATTAAAGAAAAATTGGTCAATAGATCTTTGTCGTTTAACGTATTTGTGTTAGGAAAAATTGACTAAAGTTCTTTTGCAAAATGACAATATATGAAACAATTACTTGGTGAGATGTAAAGTTTGTGAAACATAAATAAATCGAACGTTGGTTTGCGAAATGATCACTTTGAATTTCGTTGCTTGTCATCTGTAAATTTGTTTAATAACTGTTGACCAACCGAAGGGGAACCTGCTAAAATGTTCCATACCACAATATACTTTTGAGGCATTTAAATTTAAAAAAAATCCGTAGGTTCTAGTAGCCGTTTAATAAAAGATAAGAATATGATATAAGATATGATTTTTAGCCAATGCATTTATTAAGAATTACCTAGAATTTATATTGTATATATAAATATTAATTGACGTCGCTGGTTGGAACGTTCTGGCACAATTAGGTCTAATTACTGTTAAATTCACTCTTCTCGTAACTAGTCAATGTATTAATGTCTATTAATTTTGATATATTGCAAATCGTACACAAGAAACCCAAGATTATGAAAAGTTATAGGAGTTTGAGAAAAAGGCACTTTATTTACAATCTCTTTATTTTTTATTAAGAAGTTTTTGAAATATATGACAGATTTGAACACTTTACATGTTTACTTGCAACACAATTCATGCAAATATCATTTAAATGGCACGAGCGCCAACTTTCCGCTTGTGTACTTAAATAACCTTAGAAATAAATCTACTGAATATGAAACATTAACCATGGCTTTTGTCATAAAAATCGATTATTACAAATCGCACTAGATTTTAGACAGACTTAAAAAGGTGGACAGTGAATGGGTATTTCAAACATTTTATGTGATCATAAAATAACCTCAATCTAACATGTGACCATCCATCATCTAAGCAACACCCACCAGTCAGGGATAAGCTCCCAATTTCACTGGCCATTAATATCGGAGAATATTGAAAAGATTGTATTGAGCAGTGATTGGTTCCAAGTAAAAGTACAAGTTATAACATTTAACAAATATTTACAATTCTTTCCCAATTTTTTACCCACCCATTGCTTATTTAGGTACTTTGTTACTGCAAAATACACAGGATTTTTGCAAAAATATAAGTCTTTGAAAACCTATTGTTTTAGCAAGTTTCTACTCCGAATTGATTGGTTAGTACATGGCAACTCATGTATGATCTAACAATCAAAATACATATAAAAATAGATTTCAGAGCACATGGTACCTAATCAATGGAACATGCTATGGAGTCCAAGGCCATAATAAATATATTAAATAAGTATAAATAAAAAAGAGCTACAAAAGACCACATTGATATAGCTCTATTAAAAGGCACTTTCATAGTAATACACACTGCTACATATAAAGCTATGTGACTGTATGGAAAACCGTCTTAGAATACGGGATGCCCTCAGATCGTATTGATCCAGTGGTATCTGTTAAAAATACTTATAATAAGTATTTTGGGTTATTTTACCTATACAACATGTAATTTAAATAACCAACATCCTGAATACAGGTGCGTTGGAATCGGCTTCTGAGTTGATTTAAAAAAAAATAAAAGAAATAAAAAAAAATGCCAGAAAATATGACATTTTTTTTTTTTAAATCAACTCAAAGGGCGATCTCAACCCACCTGTATTCAGGGTGTTGGTTATTTAAATTACATGTTGTATAATAACATATTTATTTGGCAGATAATTGTCCCTTTCACACCGTATATGCCTATGCGGATGTAATCAAACAACATTTTAATACTGAAATAGTCAATATTACATGGTATTAAGACACAAAATTCAAACATTTCCTGCATGTCTTTTGGCAGTCAAATATTTACCCGGCAGTACCCAGTGGACTCTAGGCTTTATTTTTAATTGAATATCAATTCCTTGTAGTTGGAGAGTAAGTAATAGTTTGAGACGCGACAGTTGGTGGATGTTCGGACGACTGTGGTGCGGTCAGCTCGCTCGAAATTCGCCTTTACTATCTCGTAATAACGACCATCGCTAGAAACAAATTGATTGTCAATTAAGAGATAATATGTATAGTAAAGTGAAGCGTCGGTGGCGTAGTGCGTAAGAGCGTCGTCTCCCACCCGGGAGGCACTGGTTCGATCCCCGCCACGTACCAATATGTTTTCAAATTTTGAATTAAGTAAAATACTAGGCAAAATGTGTAATCTTTATGTGTCGCCATTATTTTAAAAGAAGAAGAAGACATAGCAAGTTTCGAAAGTACAGTTGTGTCAAGCGAACCATGGTCACGCTGACTGTTGACCATGGATTTGAAAAGTTTATTTAGGATCGCGGCAACAGTAAAATGATCCCTATTGTAGCTGCAACTGGTAACCTTTAACGAACAATATTACAAACTTGATAGTTACTTCAACTATGTTGATAGTTACTTCAACTATGTTGATAGTTACTTCAACTAAGTTGATAGTTTCTTCAACAAATGTTGCTCTCTCTGCATAGCGCCTTAGTTAATTTTTTCATGAATACCTAGCGTCAATAGGTTCATGGCTATTTTTTGATGACCAAGGGAAGAGTTGAATATGTCAAAGGCCTAGATTTAACCACAAACCCACTCATGAAAAATGTACTTAACTAAAAGCCTCGTGGGGATTTCTTAGGGAATTTTGGATTAGGGGGTAGACTGTGTCCCCACTGACGATTGGCGGGAAGTTTTTTCTCATTTGTCACCAGCAGTGACAAAGCAAGTAGCTACAACTGGGAAAGTATGTGTTCACCTCAAGATTGGCGAGTCTGATTATTTTTCTCACAACTGGGAATAGAGTTAATGATCTCTGTTTTTAACAAAATGATCTTACCTCAGCACCAAGCACTTTAGCTTCAAGCATTTGACGCGCAGAATGTCGATAGCTTTCTGGCTCTTGTCACTGAAGCGAAGATTCTCAGGGTCCCAGCGTAGCTCCAGCCGTTCCAGGTTGGGGCAGTTGTTGGCTATGCCGTCCATAAGCTATCACCAAAATTAATGTGATAAGACAATTGCGTATCTTCCCCAACAAATGCACTCCGTGATGAGCTTGATAATAAATAGGTTTAATGTTTACCTGATCAACGTGGATGTTGATTCCGAGCCGCTCTTGTGTGCCCATGATGAGGATTCTGGAATTTTACATTTATGATGTACTTATTTGACTAAAATAATTTCGTTCAAAACTGGAGGCTTCACATTGGTTAAGAGTTTAGAGAGACAGTCATATAGAGGAATAGGACCCATGCAGCTGGTTAAAACACTAGTTTTCCCTTGTATATAGCAGAAACTTGGACGTTGAGAGAAATAGAAAAAAACAATAGACGTTCTACAGATGTCTTGCAGGAGACGGATGCTAAGAGTTTAATGGACCGAATTTCACATAAATCTTTCCATATTCCAAAAACTAGGCATCAAGCAATAACTATCTACTCTTGTAGAAAAACGCATGAAGTTCTTTGGTCACGTCCAGTTTCAAGGCGGGAAAACCAATCAAAATGTACAAATGTGCTGTGGCCCCTTGCATGAATGTAGGACAAGAACTGCCAAATCGGACACATTGGCGAAATTTAGCGAGGCGAGCCACAATAGCCCAAAGTAATCACAATAGCCAAAAGATTAATGTATATCACATATAATGCCTTCTCAAATGATGTGTCAAATGGCTGCCGCATTGGTTCAGTCGTTATCTGAAATTGTCCAATACTTTATGGGTAATGTCGGACGGGATTGCTTCAACTTCTTGAGTAATAACTTCCTTGAAAGCTTCTAAAGTTTGAGGGCGATAGTGATACATTGATCGATACATCGAGATTGATAATATTGATACCTACTTGAGATATCCCAAGAGAAAAAATACGAGGCGCTAAAATTAAAATCACGTTGAGTAGAGTAGTCATTAGCGATTCGCCAGTTTTAATAAAATGGTCCATGACAAAAGAATACTCACCGGACCAATTCATGAACTACGTAGACATCTATATTCTAGGGCATTCAAACCGATGAGTAATATTAATGCCCTACCCTACAAGAAGAAGAATATTAATGCCCTACCGTACAATTCACTTACTTGGTGTTGGTCAGTAGCAGCATCACGCTCTGCCACAGTTGGTCCGTGATATGCGGCATCCCGCTCAACACAAGCCCCCACAACTGACTTCCGTGCCGCGATAGGAAGCGATGCAACGCCTCGTCTGTCAGGTTGTCAGACGAATCAACGTCCAAAGCCACCAGGTTCCTAATGGCGAATGGTTGGAGCTGTAGTGGCTAGATGCTAGTGAATTTGCAACTTAATTGGGTTTAGACTAGACTTAAAGTTGTGCATGAGATTACCACAGGATCTGGTGTAGTTTCACTGGTTCACCCACCGGAATTTCCGGATCCAGAGTTCCCATTCGATCCTCAGGTGAGTATATACAGTGCTAGGTTTAAAAATGAAAAAGCACTTGAATGGACTTTGCTTAGTACTTTTAAATCGTCAAAAGCAGTACCACATTTCGGGACGAAATAATTATTTACTTAAATAATTCTTATTATGCTGAGATAGAGAAGAAATGGCGAAAGAAACTCCACAGCTTACAATTTTGCAATGATTTCAAAACATCATTACAGGTCAATATTACAGACCAGTTTTACATGCGTAAATTTTGAGCAGTTATTTCCACAGAACACAGAATTCTCCTACGCAATTTGGATCATTTAAATAATTTACTTTAAATAAATTCTGTATAAAAATTGTTACTTTTAAAAGGTCCTGTAAGTAAAATATAGATTGAGAACAAAAATGAGGTCGATGGGGCGCAGTTTTGTATTCTTAATAATCCCAGAAGTTGATCTAATAATGTTTCAAGTCGCAGTGACTAAAAATGTTTCAACTCGATTTTCTTTGGAAGCCACCTTGAGTTAGTGGTCCCGGCTGCCGAGAGATAGCAGTCGTATAATATGTCAGCCTGGTCAGACGTCACAGGCACAGTCACAGGAAAATGTAAAAAAAAACTACACCAGCCTAACATGTAACGTCGACAAAGTTGCCGGTGTTCCATTTAGCAAAAAGAATCCCTTAAACGGCTGCCCTGCACCAAGCCCCGCCTACATTTCACTCTGGCCAATAGAATATTAACATAATATAGCGCAGCCAATAAGGCGCAGCGTCTTCAGTCCGCTTCCTCAGGTCGCCTCCCTTCCGTGCAGTCTCCCTGATTGGAGGGTCGCGCGATTATCGCCTACTAGTGGAACACCGGTAAATTTGTCGATTGTGACAAGATAGCCACACGGTAAGAGAAGAAAGGTGTTCAAATTCTAATGCGAGTTCTTACCTAGCGGTCCCAGCTTCAATCCAAGCCTTGATCACGGCATCGTTGAACCCGTTAATCTGGCCCGCGCTCAAGAACCTCAGATTGGGAATCCTCGTCAGCATGTCGATGAGACACTCGCTGGACAAGTCTGTGGCCGTCACGTCCAACTCCTGGATGGAAGACTTCTCCCATTCTACTTGCATCACGTACTCTGATTGGAGACCTGTGGAGCCCGCCATAATAATATTTATATCTATTTCAATGCAATATTTCTCTATTCTTTACTTGGTCACGTGATGGCGGCAGAGCAGAATAGCATTACCCAATATCCTCCAATGGGTGTGGGCGACTGATGGATCAGCAAAGGGGTTTTGATTACCTTATACTCCGTCCACCAATCCGCATTGGCCAAGCGTGATGGTGCACTACTGCCTACACCTCCTTCGATCACAAGGCCTTGAGTCCCAGCAGGCTGTTATGATGATGATGATAATAATTTCTCTATAATCTATAGTCATCGAGGACGTCTAATACAGGTAGGTACTTACTGCATCCATTCATGAGCAGGCAGGTGAGTCTCCTTGACCGTTGGAAGAGAGTCTTCATGGTGGATCCTGTGACTTTGTTGCAGAAGTTCACAGCTAAACACTCCAACTAAATTAATAAGAATATAAATTAAATAGTACGTTATAAAACATCTGCTTAAATAAATTTTAATTTTCATTCGCACCAATTACTATTTCCAATTCCTGCGCCCACTGACGGCTGACAAATGATTTTCGACCTTACTTAAAGGAGTTTAGCACTGACATTCTTTGTATGCCGGTAAGTCGTGGCATCGCGGAGCGTGCCGTGCTGTCGGTGGGCGGTGGCTCTTATTTTTTTCTTTTTTCCACTTTATAAAATGCATAGGTATAGTACAGTCGCAGTAGAGGTACCTACTTTAGTAGTTTGTCATATCGACGCCAGCGCTTGTGCAGTACCTAATAGGGATTTTGCGAAGCACATAGGTATTTAGTATTTTTCTTACCTGTATACAGTTGGAGCTAAACGCATCAATGTGAGAATCGTCCACAAAATTGATACCGTACAGGTTGATGACACGTAAGTTGGGCGTGGCCGACTTCAGCTTGTGCACGTTGATGACTTCGTATATCTCCTCTTCCTCCTCCTCCACCTTCTCGTAAGTACCTGAGGGAAAAGTAGTTCCCATGATACAGGTGAGAGTAATGTAAGGGATAACAGTAGTCCAGTAGGACGATTTCTTTTATACTTAGGCACTGTAAGAGCAAACTGCGAACATTGTCGTCAATTTAGTAGCAATGTGCTGAACACGACTGAACAACGCTGAATGCGACTGAACAACGCTGCCTGCAGCTGAATTCTGCCCTTAGCATTTCCATTACTTAGGTAGGAGATGTATACCACTCGTGTAGCACTATCTTTAATTTGAAGTCCACCTGATGGTAAGAGATGCAAATGGAAATGAACTTCACGTGGAACCCTCACCACACAGGGACTGGCTATCTTATTGTTAACTGTCGGAACACAATAATGTTAACACAAATATTATGGTGACAGACTAAAATAGCCATGTGGTTTAGAAACCAACCAAGACGAGCAAAAATTTGTACTGGCTATTTAATGGAAGCTCCTAGCCTAGTTTTAACAGTTTTATTTTAAAAATTCGTTGCCCCTTACATGAAATCTCAGCAAAATTTGTATGTCTGCCTGTGCTAATAAATTTTTAAAGGAATAATAAGTATTATTAAAAATATTTACGAGTTTGTCAACGCACAAATATTTCCGGAATAATATTATTTCCATGAAATCTATTTGATACTATTTCTATTTCTATAGTATTTTCCTCAGACCAATGTTATAATCATTGGTCTGAGGTATTTTCAATCAAATTGTATTTTTTACACAATGTCATTCTTGACAATTTGATTATTGGTCTTCACTTGGTCTTCACCAATGTCTTCACAGCGTCAGAGAGATTTAAAAATCACGTCTGTTGTCAAGTAGTTCGCCCTGACTTAGAGCTCACGGGTTCGTACAAATTTGTGATAATTTTAGTTGGTAGTAGGTAAAACTTATGTTAAATCCACTACTACGTTTTAAGTATTACCACCCACTCTAATCCGAAATTGACCAAAAATGTCTTCACCCGAGAGGATCTCCCTCTTTGATCTTGCTCTGGAAGGTGATAAACTACAACACATACGACATATTTAAATACTAAGTAGCTCACTGTAAAAGGCAGACAATAATAATAAAAATCATACAGTAAACTAATTAATTAAATAAGTACCTACTTAGAAATGTTTGAATAAGTACCCATTAAACAAGGACTTTCGCAAAATACATTGACTTTCTTTCTATCCTGTTTTTAATTTTAACAAAATACTACTGATGTTATCGTTAACTTACCAATAAGATGCAGGACCTCCAAGCCGTTAATAAAGTTGTATATCTTCCGCATAAAGCCCTCCATGAAGATGACCTCTGAGAGGCAAATGCAGAGGTACCTCAACTTGGTAGGGAACGCCTGCATCTCCGAGAAATCGTGGAGCTGCATAGCTGTGAAGGAAGTAACGAGCGCGAAAAAGCTTTTGAAAAAAAATAGTAGGTTCAAGTTCAAGTTCACAATACTGATATCATGTCGCAACTTTTGTAAAAAAAACGCTAAATTGGCCCCAATATACATTTTTAAAATAAGAAACCACTGTAAAATTATCAAGTACCTATAAGGTAGGTAGTCAATCGGGCCCTAATCAGATAATTGGATGATATGAATACGAGACATTAGCAGGATATTAGACCAACCTCATAACAATAATATAATGGTGCTATCAATATCTATAGATACAATAAACACGAGGTAACTACTATCAATTGACTATTACTATACCTACTATAGAAAAATACATACCAGTACTAAAATCTAATAGCATATGCGTCAGGTTAGGACATTTTGCAGCCAATTCGTGCAAAACATTATGTGTTATTAACTCAATCGGGAGCTCTATGTATCGCAATGACGGACCAAATCTTATTGAAATTAACGCCAAAAGTGATTCCAATGACCCTGAAATAAAGGAAAAGTATTATTATAATTTTATGGGATAATATCGCTTCACAATGAAATTATATAGTAATGGAAAATAAATAAATAGAATAAAAGCAACTTTAGTGACATAAAAAAATGGCGGGAACGGAAACGTTATACTATGTATTTCCGGTAATAAAACCGGAAGTAAGAATGAATGATAAACATTTTTATAAAATATTAATGTTACCATTATATAAAGAGTTTTAAAATAAACTTACATTTTCCTATTTCGGTTAAAACTACCAATTGTAGTTTTCCCTACTATTAATGTTAACGAAAGAAATAATATTTAATTCCATTTCTTGGTAAATGGATAATAATAATATGGATCGATATTTATTACCCAGTGCAAAATATTTTGACTGCTAGTTCAAATTGTAGATTTACTATCCTATAGATGTGCTTTGAAACTATGTGCCATATATACTTATATTTACCAACGTGTAATCCCGATATTTCTGGTCGCAAGCTGACATGAGTCCATAGGCGAGTGTCGTATGCCACCATTCTCCATCGTTTGCAAACGGTTGCCATTCGGCATATTTCTCTATGTGATAAATATGAAAATATATTCAGTAGTACTTTATCTGGTAACTTCTCGATGGTCTGTAATTAAAATACAGTAATGTGTAATAATAAATATTTTGAATATTTATGTAACAGACGACAGCAGATCAGGGTATCCAAACCATTATAGCGCTTATTACGTTTGTGATAGCCGGTTCCCCTTCGGTTGGTCAACAGTTATTAAACAAATTTACAGATGACAAGCAACGAAATTCAAAGTGATCATTTCGCAAACCAACGTTCGATTTATTTATGTTTCACAAACTTTACATCTCACCAAGTAATTGTTTCATATATTGTCATTTTGCAAAAGAACTTTAGTCAATTTTTCCTAACACAAATACGTTAAACGACAAAGATCTATTGACCAATTTTTCTTTAATAATATGGTTACTTGGTCTAAAGACATTAGGCAATTTATGGTATGGCACCGTATCATTTCTTAACTTTTCACACTAAAAACATAACGATTGACCAATTTTTCTTTAATAAAATGGTAACTTAGTCTAAAGACGTTAGGCAATTTATGGTATGGCACCGTATCATTTCTTTTACTTAGGAACTTTTCATACTAAAAACATAAGAATTATAAAAACACAAAGAAATTGTTCAATAATAGTTTATGGGTGCCATTCGGTTCGCCTAAAAATTTTGCGATTGCTTCTTGTATTCTTGCTTGCTACATGGATGCTTGCATTGCATGATGTATGCATGCTTGCATGCATTGCATAGTGCATGCATGCTTGCATTGCATGCTGTATGCCTGCCTGCGAGATGCTTGCCGGGGGGTGCAGGGGGGCTGGCCCCCCTGCTCGGGGGGGTCGGGGGGCCTGAGGCCCCCCGCTATAAAGAAAAACCATAAGTACGAAAATAAACCTAGGTTAGGTTAGGTTAGACTTGTGACCACGCATAGCGGAGCGAGCGAAGCGAGCGGAGCATTGTATTGCTTGCTGCATGCTTGCTTGCATGCTGCATGCTTGCTTGCATGCTGCATGCTTGCTTGCATGCTGCATGCTTGCTTGCATGCTTGCTTGCATGCTGCGTGCTTGCTTGCATATCGTTTTCTGGGTTAGGTTGACATGAAAACAGCGCACAAGCCGAGCAAGCGAAGCTAGCGTTCCGCGGCAGCGGCCGGCGAGTGCCTGAAGCGATTTGAGGGCGATTTCACTGTATTTGAAAAATAGCAAATTGAAATTTTAGTAAACAACAAGATTTTTTATTTTAAAATAAATATATTTTTTTTTAATTTTAGTAAACAAAACGTTTGTAATTGAAATTTAGTCAAACAAACTATTTGTAAAATAACATTTTTGGTTTTTGTAACTTGTTAATTTGAAAATTAGCAAATTGAAATTTTAGTAAACAAAAAGTTTGTAATTGAAATTTAGTCAAACAAATCATTTGTAAAATAACATTTTTGGTTTTTGTAACTTGTTGATATGTCAGTATGTCTTTTAAAAATTTAATTAACAATGCATTTTTGAAATGACTGCTTATCATATGGATGTTTGCGTTTTGATGTCATTGTTAAAGCATTAGTTTGCGTAATGAAACATTGACAAATGTTGCTTGCGAAATGGTAATTTGCCAATGAATTGTGTGCGAAACATTAGAGAACCGTGATAGCCGGATCTGCTATCATCTGTTTCTGTTCATACATGCCTATCTACTTTCTTGGTAATTCATTATAAGAACATGGCTTATTTGTACACACCGCACAACACAACTTTAAATTGCCACAATCTTATTACAACTATATCAATATAGGTCATTCATGTTTGTGTATTTATTTATAACGTGCATAGTAAATTCTTAATCACCGTATTGAATATCATTGACAAGTATTTCGTCTTTGGCATGACAATAATTTGGCAAGTTTATTAGTTGTATCGAGTAGTCCTACATTTTTAACGACATGTAAGCAGAAGAATGTTTATAATATTACCGTGTTAGCGAAAGGACTTCTGACTTGGCCTCCATCAGTCAAATAGACTTGCGTAGCTTCCAGGGCTAGTTGGCCCCACACATCAGTCGATAAATCCATAGTTAAAACCTTTTTTCACTAATACTCAATAAATATGAACATGAAATCCGACTTCGAATAAATATTCACTTTCGTAATAGGTTTACTTCAAACGCGTGGAAGAGTGTAGTTAGCGGGTGTTGGGGAACGCTGTGGTTAATTTTGGAAACGTCTGGGTACGTACGAGCTTAGCGTAAAGCGGAGGAAGTGATAAGAGTAAACTAACGATTATTTACTTTTTAATACAAAACAAATATCAAATCATAAAAAAAGAAACAGTTTATTTTGAATTTATCCCATAAATTAATATTAAATTATACGAAGAATGAATTAGGTTGATATATAGGTTAGATGAAACATGATTTAATAGTCTGTTGATTGGAATGATTAGACTGTATGGATGTATTATAAGATTCTCTCTAAGTTTAGCGGGAATATTTAAGCATACAAACCATTAATACAGATCTAATGCCTACGATTCAATAATAACAATATAACTGAAGTACTTTATTCTATTTACAGAAAAAAATTGGCAGGCGACGCAGTCATCGATAGGTAAACATGTTTAATTTAATGTTTTGATGTTAACAACGCATAAATTTTCTTTCATATATGTAAGTTTAGATTATATTTGAATGAAATAAAGTATATTTTGAACATGGATTAAACTTTCTTCTGTAGCATTAACAGCGTTCAATGCGCATACATACCTTGGCAAGCAAGAAAGTATTTCCTGGATCACTGAGTCATAGTCAGACTGAGACCTGTCTGCACTTTCCTTTAATAGAATTTAGCTAGAGTTTGTGTTTTATCTGTGATAAGTAGTTGTATTTCATGCTGATCTCATTTGTATTATTATAATTATAAATTATCTAGTGCTATCATTAATCCAACTTCAATCAGAGCAAGAATAGACAAAGATGTTCTTTTAATTAAATCTTTGCATTTGTTATACGTGTACAGCGATTTCGTGTACGGTATGCAGTGGTGTATGACGAAGTGGTTTCGCCAGACTTATGAGAGTTAATTATTATTGTTTACAGAAAGCAAACTTCATTGATCAATCGGTTCAAAATAATACAATTCTTATCAACTTTCGCGTTGTGTACTGTCCGCTAAGCCAAAGCACAGATAAAATAATTATGCAGTGCTGCGAGATCACCATCGCGCAGAAGGAGACAGCAGTAATTGAGCGGGAGGATGATGCTCTTGCCGCCTGCCAGCGTAGACGAACTGCCACGAGAAAGCGAGCGGCACTGACCACCAGTCATCCCGAACACTGAAGCCTGTGATTTTTTATTTATTATGTAAGTATATTTATGTGTTTTATTAAGTAGGTAATTCTTGATATTATGCACTTTTCACAGTCACGATAATAAATAAAAAATTGCATCCCTATATAGATACATTCCAAATTATAGTTGAAACTCTAGCATTTTCACCAGCACTTTTGCTAGGTAGAACACCACATTTTCCTTGCAAAAAAAATCCTGTCGCTTTCGCTACGGAAAGAAGAAGCCAATGTAATAATGGATAGGAGAGGGAAAAATTATCTGACCTACACAATAAGGCCAAGGCCAAAATTATGACTTGTGGTGGTAATCAGTACCAGCAGAATATTTGTATACCTATCCTATAGTAAATATACTTGCAAGTCTAAATTTCGAAAAAATATCACTAAAAAAAACATTTGTTCTTAAACATTTGTCTTTGGCATTACCGTATGTAGGTAAGTAGTAAACAGTAGATAGGTAGGTACGTGACGTAAATAGGTAAACCACTCCAGCACAACATGGAACTGATGCAACAAATTTCTTAGGTAGGACATGTTTAATAATAATTGCTTTCACTCAAACATAGTGATTAATTTTTGTGACATCAGCTCATGGTTGCTACTGGTCTACAATCCTGCAATAATGAAAGCGCTAAACATTTGTCTCTCTTGGCCTTAAGTTAAGATAAGGCTGAAGTTGGAAGCCCACTACACCTAAAATCGTCATTAGAGTGAAGAACTGGCTATAGTCCGAAACACAACAACTACAATTGTTACTATGGCAACAGACTTAGGAAAAGATGGTGGTTCTAGCGAAATGGAATTTGGAACAATTACCTGCTTGATATGTTTCTCCGTAATGAATATGAGTGAATGAAGTGAAGTGAATGAATGAAATGAATTTTTCTATCAAATTATTTTAAAAAACAATTAGCAAAATTGCTAAGCTTTTCTATATCTACTTCAGCCAAGAATTTGGCTGTACGGACAGCTCCTATTGAGCAACCTTATTCTGACATTGCCTCTATTGGGCCATCACGGTGTGACAATGCCCCTATACAGCATTGTAGTTCTGACAGTGCTCCTTTTGAGCAAGTTAGTTATAATAATATAACAATTGCTCCTGTTGAGCAAACTAACTTTAACGCACAGATAAGCTCATCACAAAATCAATATTTAAATTAATTAGTAAGACAACAGAGGACACCTCTGGCAATAGCTCACTTAAAATAGTTCACCAAAATATTCAAGGCTTATCTGGAAAGGAACTAGAAATTTCTTTATTCTTACAGAGTCTAAATATACATGTAGTATGTCTCACAGAACATTGGCTAAAAAGAACTCAGTTATTAAATTGTATTGAAAGTTATAACATTGTAAGTGCATTCACTAGAGAATCTGCCATTAGAGGTGGTTCCTTAATTTTGTTACAGAACAATATTAAATATAAAGAACGTTCAGATGTGATTAAGCACTCAATTGAACGAATTATTGAAATTTCATGTGTGGAATTTGAGCAATTTATAATTGTATGTGTATACAGACCCCCTTCTGGAAACTATGATCTGTTTGAAACTACAATGGAAAATGTTCTAAATATTATTTGTAGCAATAACAAGAAGATAGTTGTCTGTGGGGACTTCAATTTAAATATTCTAGTACCAAGTCCATACACAAATAGGTTCATTAATTTATTTAGATCTTTTAATCTTTATTATGCTTTCTTTGAACCTACCAGAATCACCCCTACTACAGCTACTTGCTTGGATAACATTTTCTGTAATTGTAATATACTTGAAAAATCTATACTCAACTGTGTAAACTCAGATCATAGTGGACAGAAAATCACTATTGAGCGCCGTAATGTTAATCTAGTAACAAAAATTACTTTTAGACCAATAACGGACAGTCGCATGAAGATTTTCGAAAATAATATTGAACATAGACTTCATTTCTTACAATATTGTGATGATTCAAATAAAATGTATAAAAATTTATTTAATCAAATAAATTTAGAATTTAATAGCATATTTAAACAAAAAACTGTTTCACTTAACTCAAAAAAGAAATTTAGTGATTGGGCTACCCCAGGCATATATGTTAGTAGAAGAAAATTATATGATTTATATTATGAAAAGTCTATGTCCACAGACCAGTCATTTATAAATTATGTCAGAAATTATTCTAAAATATTTAAAAGGGTTTGTAATGTTGCAAAAGCAAACTTCCTTAGTAATAAAATTAAAAATTCTGCTAATAAAATTAAGACCACCTGGAAAATTATAAACCAAGAAACTGGTAAAACGTCATTTAAAGATAGGTCTTTTGAAATTAATATTAATGGTAAAATGGTAAAAACGGATGAAGCAGTGGCAAATGCTATGGAGGCCTTTTTCTCAGACATTCCCATGAAAATCACTAGTAAACTGAATTCATCTACTGAATTTGCGGTTTCCTTTTTAGAATCTAGTGTTGATAAATGTGATATTTCTTTTAACTTTCATGAAATTAATGACGATTACATTATAAAAACGTTTAAATCTTTAAATAAGAAAAAGACGGAAGATCTATGGGGTTTATCGGTTACAGTTATAACAGCAATAATTAAAGTAATTTCCCCATATTTAACGATTATTTTTAATAAATGCATTGAAGATTGGGTTTTTCCCGATTTAATGAAATGTAGTAAAATTATACCTTTGTTTAAGTCTGGGGATAAATGTGATCCCACTAATTTTCGTCCCATATCCATTTTACCAGCGTTAAGTAAAATATTTGAGAAAGTTATTTACAATCAGTTGCTTTCTCATTTTACATTGAATAAACTGTTTCATGACAGACAATTTGGTTTTACTAAGGGTAGAAATACGACAGATGCAGGTGTTGCGTTAATGAAACATATATTTGATGCTTGGGAAAACAAACAAGATGCTCTAGGTGTCTTTTGTGACTTGTCCAAAGCCTTCGACTGTGTAGAACATAAAACCTTATTGGCCAAATTACAACATTATGGCGTCTCAATGAACTCAATAAAAATAATTGAATCATACCTGAGTGACCGATTACAAACAGTAGTTATAAATAAAGCGAAGTCTTCAGGGGCCCCTATGCTCATGGGCGTGCCGCAGGGTTCGATATTAGGTCCGTTACTTTTTTTGATTTATGTAAATGACCTGCCTTACTATGTAAGCAACTTATGTGAGACGGTATTATTTGCAGATGATACTTCCCTTATTTTCAAACTAAATAGACAAACAGAAAATGTTGACGATGTGAATAATGCCCTTTCCAAAGTAATGTGTTGGTTTACTAATAATAACTTGTTACTAAATTCAAATAAAACTAAATGTATCAAATTTTCGTTACCAAATGTCAAGCAGGTCAGTACAAATATTAAAATTAACGAAGAAATTATACAATGTGTTGACTCAACAGTATTTTTAGGAATAACTTTAGATTCACGTCTACAATGGAATCCTCATATTACTACCCTATCAGGAAGACTTAGCTCTGCTGCTTTTGCTGTTAAAAAGATTAGATTACTGTCTGATGTTGAGACGGCAAGACTTGTATATTTCAGTTACTTCCATAGTGTTATGTCATATGGTATATTGCTGTGGGGATCAGCAGCTGATATTCAAGACATTTTTGTATTACAAAAGAGAGCCGTACGCGCCATTTATAAACTAAGACCTCGTGACTCGCTTAGAGAGTTATTTAAAGAAATCAATATATTGACGGTTGCTTCCCAATATATATATGACAACATTATGTATGTTCATAAAAATTTACATACATTTTTGAAGAAAAGTGATTATCACAATTTAAACACAAGATATAGAAATAAACTTTCTGTACCAAGCTTCAGACTTCATAAAACTAGTCACTCATTCATGGGGAAATGTATACAAATATATAATAAACTCCCACATCATGTAACTGAACTTCCGTCACATAAATTTAAGCTTCACATTAAACAAATTTTAATGAAGAAAGCGTATTATAAAGTTCAGGAATATATAGACGACAAAAATGTGTGGACACTTCCAAATGTGCTCGATTCTCCATTTTAATCTAGTGAGATATCAATGTGTAAAATTTCAATTCTCTAATTGACAATATTGTAAGGAAGGATGTCTTAAATCACATTTTTTATATATATTTATTTATTGTAAGTTTAATTATGAGTCTTTATTTTATTATTGTTGCCGACTGATTTGGGTATTAATCCTTTTTGATATATTTTCTGTTTACTTTTTAATATTTTTTGATACTCGTTTTGTTTTTGATACTTGTCAGATTGTATTTTTTACGTTTATTGAATACAGCGTTTTCCTGGGTTTTCTTGAAGTTTCTCTGTAGCTTTGCCACCGGTTCCGTCTACGTCGTCTACAATTATATTATTATGATTAATTATTAAAGACTTGACAATGTGAATTATGACTCTTTCCAAATCAATACTATGAAACTGTAAAGGGAGGATAAAACTTGTTGAGTTTCTTGCCGGTTCTTCTCAGAACAAGGCCTCCTGGTAGACTCTCGAACCGATGGCATCAAAATTGACTTTCATAAGTGTACAAATTGTACCTAAATGAATAAAGTAATTTTGACTTTGACTTTGACTTTGAATGAAAACGGATATCGGCACCTAACGGTTGGTTACAGTTGTCTGCGTGATAAGTTTTAATAATAATAAGTTTCCCTACGATTTAGACCCATAAATGCCCATAAGAAGAAAATAATCATCAATGAAAATGAGCGTTGAGTTTGAAAATATCACTCTTGGTGGCATTTTATTACCATTATTTTAAAACAGTGAACATTATCCAGTGCCCACTTATATATTTATAGTTTAATTTTACATGAGCATTTACCTGTCAAAATTTTAATGCCTGATGTCACGTCAAATTTACACATTACGACAGTAAAGTGTACTCAAAAAATACAGTTTTAGCCAAAATAGTAATATAAAATTCACGTCAGCTCACAAATTATGAATTTACGATACGAATGACGCCAGTCATCTGGAAATATTCTTATGCACAACAGTCAGTGACCGATTTATTTCAAGATCAGTTTAGGTGTAATTCAATGTGATAAAAATTGTATATTTTGCAAGTTAGGCGTGACCGACGTCATCATTTCCATAGCATAGTACCTACTTGAGCATATGTTTCCGATCAGATTCATTTAACTGCAGATGACTATGACCTCTGCGCAAAACCATCTGTCACGCTCATTAGCCTCGAAGTAATGAGACTAATGTAACGCGAGTAAATATGAAAACTTTGAATGCAACTACTTTTTAACAAAAAATACGTCGATAATAAATTAATATTATTATTTTTAAAATATCACAGCGAGCACGGCCAGGCTCACGATCTATATACTCGATACTCAATAGTTATATACTTACCATCTCTAGTGCATTTTTGGTACAATCAAGGCCTTATGATAAGAAAAATTGGAAGAGGGTGAGGAACACCATTATCCAACAAGAAGTTACATAGATCGCTAGATTCAATAAGGACAAGTTAGGTGTTATTAGGTCAAGCATGGCCTTATGATAAGAAAAATTGAAAGAGGGTATGATGTTATTGTTCCAAATAATAATTCAATATTATATAAGGCACTTTTTATCGTTTCTACAGGGACGCTCTTGTATATGCTCTAGGCGTTTATCTCACTTAATGGTAAATTATGTTATTAAAGCATTACATGAAACCGCGTTTCACCCGGATCCAAACCCTCAACTAGCGTAGGACTCGCTACTTTATCAATAACTCTTGGCATACAAAAATTGGTACTTGGTACTGAATATAATTTTAAATTAGCTAACGTATGGCTTTATACCTAAGCAATTTAGTATATGAATTTTTATAAAAAGAAACTGTATGTTATAGAGGAAGCTATAACAGTCATGGAATAAATAACAGTCATGGAATAATATTCACCATAACTTGCTTCCGACGGAAACTGGATTGCATATCATCCCTTGATATTGCAGCAGCCGCGGTGTCCACGTTCAAAATCCCCCAGGAATCCATTTTGCTCGCAATTACACAATCACAATATAAATTGAATTTCCCGTTCCACTTGCACCTTCACTTTTCATTCACAAAGCGCACCTTTGGCGCGAAAACATTTGCCTATTTAGCAGATTTTATGCGTTTCTGTCTGTCGGCACATAAATGCGGTGAGGCGTCAGCTCTGCAACTACAGCTGTACGTATATGCTGTCAGACATTTAATTGGCAAGCCAAAATAAGTCCGGCATTTTGCTTCAACTGGGCTACAGTGTGGCTGCCAAGAGGATTCGTGTTGCATTCGTCTCATAGTTACCTGGCTAGATGTAGTTGTCCATCTAGATTCTTGTTAACTATGATATGTTGATTATAGATACTTAACTGTACCATATGCAATAATACTTGTTGACTATTCGGTATTTTCTTATTTTAAAATCAGCATGTGCGGCACGTTACGGGCCTAACGTGTCTTGACATCGATAAAATAAAGTATTATTAGATAGATACTTTTTATTACCCTGCTACAAATCTCGTTAATGATAGTCTACGCTACTGTCGTTACGAATTACGATGCTTGTTTATGAGGTAAATGCATTATTGTAATGTTCCTACTGTGATATTTCATCACTATCATCATTTCAGCTGAGAAACGCTTACTGTAGGACATAAGCATAGGCACAAGGTAACCGTAATGTTTAAGTATAAACAACTGTTATATGTATTTATGTACATATTCTATAGATCACCAACCAAAAACTTTTATGGTCTTAATCATTAGTAATTCCAACTTTGTTTGCTATCGGAATGACTGTAATATTTTACTGTAAATATTTTTAAAACTAGAAAAAATACACCCTACCAGAAATAATTCCCGCCTGGGGCAGGTGTATTTTTTATTTGTGTATTTTATCCAGTTTTTATAATATTTAAACGCAAAAATTATTCCATAATATAAGGTAGTTTCATCTTAACTGGGCGTATTTGCAAAAATATTTCGGTTCTTAGAAGTGCAAATTTCAAAAATTTGATGAAACAATGTTTACCATAAAAACATAAGCTAAGCACCAAGCACTGACAAATTTCGACAGCGAAAGCAATGCCCTGGTGGCGTAGTGGTTAACGCAGCCGCCCGGATTGCGGAAGATGCAGGGTACGATTCCTGCCTGGGGCAGGTCGATTATTTTCTTTGTTTTTTTCTAGTTTTAAAAATATTTACGCGTTTCTATACGCAAAAAATAATTCCATAAGATTTTTTTATTTTGATGTTGTTTTTAATTTCATAAATCCCCCTATACATTTTACTCTTGTTTGGTCAAATCCGCATTAGCATCTTCGCGTTTGGTCCCCACTTCTGCTTACCATTGGGTGAAATGGAGTCATATGCTTGACCTTTTTATAAAAAAATCGGCCTTTAGCTAACGAAAAAGAAATCTGCTTTCCACATTCATCCTATATAAACGAGAATCATCGAGAAAAGAGAATTTCAGTTTTGAAAGGAGCTTCATATAATTAAAGTGAGCCATTTTAGACAGTAACATGCTAACGTAGTTTTTAAGATTATTGGTTTCAATCGTACCATTTCACACATAAACACACAGTAAATAATTAGTATTTTTTAACGTATTCCCTCAAAAGATTTTTTCGCAGCTGCGTCAAATTTAATAATGAATGTCATGTCAATCTCAAGTAGAGAAAAGGTAGCGTCTATTAGAAACCTTTCTATTTTGTCACTAAGTTCACTGGCGTAATAGCGTCCCAGCTGGACTACTTTTAACCTCTTGTAATTTCCAAGGGAAAAGTGGTTCCGTATATTCTGTTTTTCTTTTGGAAAGTAGACAAAAGGTAGATTGTTTTAAGCTATACCAGCTGTTGATTAATCATATGGCTTTTGTACGTGTTACAAAAACCATATGATAAATGGTGACGCTGCTGGAAACCACTACTATGTGCCCGAACCACTTTTAATGTTAAAGTATTCCTAATATTTTTTGGGTACTCTTTTTTTAGTGTAATGGCGTCTTGGTACTGAATAGTGACGCGGCCAGGAACTGTGACACGTTATGAAGACAAGTTACTAAAGTGTTAATCTACTTTTGAACCTGACCGTATATATAGCCTTATATATAGCCTTTGCCGTACTATTAAACTGTAGTTTTGGTTGAAAACTTAGACAAAGAATCCTGAAAAGATCGTTTCGAGTAGGGCCATGTCTATTGATTAGAAAATTAACTACAATTTTCTACTAAGCAAGTTACTGTTTTTTGGTGTTTCTCCCGAGTTCTTGTTGTAAAAACACTTGTTGACAGACCCCATTTTAACTCAAATCAACTTATCAAATTAGTTACATTTTCAGTTGACATTGGAAAAATGCGTACGTTTGTGTATCGCGACGCCATTAATTAAGAATAGAATAGATACAATAGATATTGTTATTTTGATTAAAACTATTGTATGTGTAACTTAGACAAAGAATCCTGATGTGTAAGTACATACACGTGAAAATAAATATTAATAGTAGAAAAGTCAAATGTTGACAACACTGACAACATTCATTCACCAATTAAGTTTGCCAGTTTTTGAGCTTACCCTGAAATCCACTCTATTTTAAAATTTTACTACGCATCATACAGAGCCTCATAAGCTTTTCTCAGATTTCTTTTACTTTAATTTTGTTATTTCCTTTATACAAACAAAGCGCTTTGTTTAAGTACTTAAGTAATATTATTGATACCCAGTAAAGTAAGACTAGCGGAGAGTAGGAACTAAAATAATATCTTATTTTGTAGAAAATGTACTAGTGAACGCCCTTTATCGGCGTCTGTTAAAAAGTGCCTGTCTGTCCCAACGCCTGATTCTGGCGTACCGGAAGTATTACGGAAATGGCGGGTCAGATGCGCCATATTCAATATAAAGGTCTTGATAGATTAGCGATTATAGTATGTATGTATTTAAAATAAAGACACACAAAAAGATGACTGTTGAACTAAACGTATTATTATAAATAGGGGACAACGTTCTTCTTATTTTAAGCGAATGGCGATCGCGACACATAGAGATTACGCATTGCGCCAATATCAAGTGAAAATTTTATTAAAGTAACCGACAATTGTACGGTAGATTGAGGTTAAAATGGAGTCTCTCAACGCGTGTTTTTGCAACAAGAACTCGGGAGAAACTCCGGGACAACGTTTCCAATTCTGACAACACCAACCGTCATTCATTCTTGTTAGACATAAACTGACATTTCATGGCAATTCATATTCATTCATTCAATCAGTTATTGTTTTGCTTCTCTCAACGTCGGCTTGCAAATTTATTTTAAATTGTGTGTTTTTTTGCGCAGTTACGTAAAATAAAATAACTGTGTAGTGGGAAATATAATGTGTTTACCCAGTAGTGTCTTCTTATTATTCGAGTAGCGATTACAATAAACCGGATGGACATACACAATCTCGGCGAGTCAGCGTAGATTATTCGACTCTGTATCTGTAGTTTCTTATATCTCGGAAGGATGCGATTGCGAACATCTCCAGTGTATGTCTATGTTATTTTTACAAACTTGAACTGAATTAGTTCGGCGCGAGTGTTAATGCGTAACGGACGGTGCTCCCCTAAAATGGCTCGTTAATTGTAAATTTATTTTGTCGGAAAACTAGCAAGTGAATTGTTTGAGAATATTTTTTAGAACGCTATTGTTTAAAAGTTTACAATGAGCGCCTCAAGTTCGCTGTTGGCTGGATATTTACCGGAGTATTTCTTAGGTTTTATCGAGGAGTTGGATGAGGAACACCCTTGGTTATTTTCGGCGCTTGCGTCTGTTTTAGTGGGGCTAAGTGGTATTCTGCCGCTCCTAATCATCCCTATTGATGAAACAGCTTCATTTAAAGATGGTGGTAAGTGCAGTCTTTTATTACCTTCTTTTTCTATGTTACTATATTTAGGACTGAATGTCACTCATACTTGGTGGAAAAAATAAGTGTATTTTGTTCTTTGTGATCACAAAAAGTTCAATAAGATTAAAAGTTTTTATTTAGGTTTCAACCAAAACTTACTACACAATAATTCAGTATAAAATTCGTTGGTTGAACTTTACACTAGAAATTTATGGAAATAAGTTGTCAGCTATCTTATTATTTTAAACTCATTAAACCCAACGAATATTTTAAATAAGTTTAATATTAAAAGTACTATTTTATTTTTATTTATTTAGGACAATCAACAAGACACATCACACACAACTAATCCTAAAAGTTTGCTCAAAATTTACATTCTTAATGTTGTCTTAATTAAAGATTGCCACAGCATGCATAGTGGACTAACAATAAAAATAATTTTAAGGATTAAAATGTGTTTAGTAAGTTTAAAACAATACATAATTTTAACGACTATTTTGATTTATTACATATTATTATGATACTCTATCAAGTACTGTTCTATATGATGTTTATAAGATTGTGCCTTGCTAACAAATTTATCAATTTCAAAGGATTTGACTAGCCCATTGTAATGTCTTTTTAGCCTCTTGACAGCAGCATTATGACACAAGTCACTTCGAGATTGATTCACACAAAATGGAACAATTCTAGTGGTACTAGGGGATCTTATAGGGACAGGAAGATTTATTGATTGAACTAAAGATGAACAATCTATGATCAACAATGTTGACTTACCTGGTTCTTGAAACACATCATTGTAATATTTGGAAATACCTGAATGTATTTGCCTTCAAGTATAAATATAATTTCTATAATAATTGATCATATAATCCTTAAAATTTCCTATACATATAATATAAGAGTTCCTAGTACAAATCTTAACTAAATTAAGTATATAATAAAATCTTTTGGTAATAAATAATTTCATTATATTATGGATTAACTTTCTCAAATATGATTCACATCTTCATATTAAGTCATATTTACAAACTTAAGAACAAAATCTGAAATCCACATTGACTTTGTTCTAAGTGTATGTTATGATTAATTTATAATTAATCATAACTTCTAATCTTCCAAATATTTGAAAGATAATGAGACAAACCCTACTATGCTTCCTTAACTTGCATTGAAATTATATTTTTTATAAAACATACTTTAACATTGTTGTTATACATTGATACATTAACAAAATCTACTACAACATTATAACATAAATTATTGTAACTCAATTATAATCTGCCAATTATCAATTACAAATCCTAAATCATACACCATCACATCACTTATATTGTGGAAAATTTTAAACTTGTTTACATAAAAATACAACTTTTCAATTTTATAATCTTAAGAATTCACACCACATCACATATCATCATTTAAAAAAAAGTGTAACTAGTTATTTGGAAGTGTATGCTAATTATTGTGTTATTTTTTTAAACATTTTGCATCCTATGTTATTGGTTGTAGACAGAGGCAGAGTGAAGCGCTAAGAAAGTGCCTCATGCCGTGTACCTTGCCTACATCATATGTAGGCAAGGTACACGGCATGAGATATAGGTCTTGCCAAGTAACTGGTTGTAGGCTAAACAAAACACAAACTATCATTGTTTGATACAATTTGAGTTATACTATGACAGTATATGTATGTTAACTCTGCCATCCTTTACTCTGTTCATTTAGCTTAAAAAATGTAAACTAACTAGTGTTGTCAAAAGTGACAGATCTACAGAGGGGCTCTAAATCTAGTCATTAATTTTATTGAATGCTATTAATAATTATATTTATTGAAATAAAAATCAGCTTTTTAAATGGTTATTAAAGAATAAATTCATTAAAAATATATTTACAGATATGCAATTTTCAATTCCAACTTGGACACGTTTTTGAAGTAAAACTTCTTTATGCACACTTGATTTGGGAAGTAAGCTGGTGAATGCGTTAGGAAAAGTGTGATCGGGTGAGGCGAACGGAAATCACTACATAGTATAAAACAAAGTCGCTATCCACCGTCTGTCTGTCCCTATGTATGCTTAGATCTTTAAAACTACGCAACGGACCCCACTAAGAACCCCTGCTCTAAGGAGTTCCACCCGAGTTTTTATTGCAATAAATGTTATGAAGCTATTGCCCTTTCTCAGATTATTTGTTTTTTTTTATCCAAAATTAGTTTTTGGTTAGGTGCTTAGAACAGCCCATTTGTCGAAGTATTGGATAAGCGCTATAATAAGTAATGTTGAAATGTATTTTTTAGGTGAATATTTGTAATAATTTGTCAGTCATTGAAAGTAACTTACTATGCACATTGTACACGTCACTATTTTGTTATCTGTTCTTATATTTTGCTAGATGTGAAGAAAATGAAAACAATGGTGAATCAAATAGACAAATATTATTGTATTTGATTTCAAAAGTCATTATCTAAATACAAACATAACATCGGTCACACATCCTAACTTTCCTTTGTTCAAGTTCAATTCATGCACCAATCTATAATATGTCAGGTGACATTATCAATAGGTTTTTATTTACAGTTATCTTTGCGTATCTCAGTGATAAATCAATATTACATTGTATATTAGACATAGAATGTCTTATTAAAAGGATTACTGTGCGCTGCTATTCTTTTAGAGATTACGGAAAAATTTTATAATATTTTTAGTGTGTTAATATAATGTAGAAAGGATTTATTATTAAAGGTCGATGATAAGCGTTCAATGCTAGGCTTAGTTAGGCTTGCCATAATATTTTAAATTGAAATCCGGACGTACAAAAGGAAGACGCGAAAATTTTCTGCCACTACTTGGACCCGTATGCGACTGCGATAGAGAAAAATAGTTCTCGCGGCATCTCGCTCAGTCAGTGAGTTATCACAGCGTGCTGACAAAAACATATTAAGAATCCGGACGTAACAACAAGTCCGGATGAAAGTTCGGAAATGGTTGTCAAATCCGGACAATCCGAACTAAATCCGGACGTATGGCAAGTTTGGGCTTAGTGCTTGATCACATACGCGCGAACACACAACGCGGTTTGGCGAGGTAGGTACTACTGGGGCTCAATACTCAATACATTGCATTGCGTCCACAAGCTTCGCGCGAGTTTCAAATTCGCGCGTTGAGCTTCAGTATGTGTTCGTGCGTAAAGATTCGCGGCGAATTCGCACACATTCACGGATAATTAAAAATAGATTTTACAACTAGGTACACGTTGTATTCAGACACGCATAGGTATCTGACATTTTATATTGATTGATGGAACACGTTACATACCTACTAATAAGCGATAGTACTTACAGTATATAGGCTATAATTTATTTATTGTAATAATCCGCGCAGACGAAGTTGCGGGCAGAAGCTAGTCTATAATATAGATCTTTTCCGCTTAAACTGCTCTGATATGGTAACAAACAGGCAAATACGATCCTCGTCGTGACACTAGAATACCAGTGTATCTCCCGCTCCACAGAGATCTCTTCTCATCCCGTGAGTGACATGTAAGCCGACTGAGGGAGGTTCTGAACCCAGCACAGACCCTCGCAGCAAGGACAGGTGTCAGTAAACCACACAACAACATTCACAAGGAGTATTGGTGTCAGGCAGACATACGGACATTCAACTATGACAAAACCTATATCAGTATGGTAACATATTGCATCGAACACAATTAAGTAGAGATCAGGGTAGAAAGAAGAGTACCTACCTATAAGGATTATGCGTTTATGTGTCGGGCACATTAACAATGTCCGCGCCTTACAGTAAAGCAAAAAATCGGGAGTGGTCTCCCTTTGACTTTCACGTACCTATACCGGAAACGACTCAAAACTTGATAGACACCTTAAATATTTTGATGTCATACATGCATGTTAAATTTTGGTCACCCATCCGAGTACCGACCGCGCACTTGGTTGCTTAACTTTCGTGATCGACGACTCAATAGTTGATAGAAACTTTGTTTTGATGTCATACATGCATGTTAAATTTGGTTGCAATAAGTTAAACCATACTCGAGTTATCGTACTAACGCAGAGACACACACAGACATAATTCCAAAACGGTATTTTTGGACTCAGGGAGGACCAAAACGTGTAAATCCGTCAAAATGTCGAGGTCGAATTTTTTGACGATTACAAGAATACGAGAAAGTAAAAAAGGGCAGATACGTTACCCGCGCGTGTGCTTACAAAACTGAGACCAATGGCCCTACTACGTCTCAGCTGCATTGTTAGGTGAGCGAGATAAAAAATGCAAGAGTCGTGCGAGAGCGACACGTTCAGCATAGTTTGTCTATGTAGTTTACGAGGCCTGCTTTTTGAATGATGCGATAAGGAGTATGCCGTATCTTCACTTTTGCTTTAATTTAAGGTCCGCGCTAAAAATTGTCCATTTACTTTGATTCTAAATACATGAGCATGTCGCTATGCCGGGTAAACCATGGAACACCTGCAGTGTGACTGCGATTCGTTAGCCAAGATTAGAATGAATATCCTAGGTATGGCCTAGCCAAGACCAGAGCACTACAGGCACTTCGAGCCCAAGGATATAATGAGGCTGAGAGGCACAAAAGATCCCGAGACTCTCACGGCCCCGTCATAAGATTAAGATTGGTTCTAAATAAGAACACTTAGTTTTTACTATCGCTCTGTAGCACTGTAGAAGCAACACGTTGTGAAACGTTGGTTAGCTAACACTTTGTCAATACTCCGCTGTTTTGGTTGACAAAAAATAACTTTCGCCTAAATTGTATTTAGCAATGACCAGGTCTATAGTTACTTAGTATTCACTTAATATTAAATAAAAGTTTATTAAGTTACTTTTAACATCAAATAACTTCTCATCCACGCGCCTTCTCTGTTCTTATTTTAATTTGGAGACTTAAAATTACATAATTTTATAGTATGTAGGTAATTGATACTTATGTAATTCCGTAATAGAAAAACAATCACCTCATAACAGCCTTTATAATTCGACCCACTGCTGGGACACAAGGGCTCTCCTTGTCAACGCAGAAGGTTTAGGCCCATCCGTTCGAGTAATACTCAGATGACCACACTAGTGCCTGAGTCACTAGACACACTTTTGTTATACACCGCACTCGTCGAACAAGGGTGCGAAGACCCGGTCTACATACGACGCGCTATACCCGGTACAGACATGTACCGGGGCGCTTCTCCCCGCCTCCGCCACGACACGATGTGCCCGAGCTGAGGTCCGAGCCTTTAGAGGCACCCTCGGGCATGTCGCTCCCTACCGACACGGACGCCCTAGGGACGCTAGGCGGTCGAGAGACTCCCCACGGGGGAGATGCTCGGTCGCCCAGTAATCCCCTAGGAACGTTCGACCTACAGGCTTGAGGACCCGCCAAGGTCTTCGCCTTCTTAAAAACCCGGTGACGCAGAAAATGTCATCAGAGACAATCTGCAATAGTATTCAAAAAAAAAAAGAAGGTTTAGGCAATAATCCACCACGCTTTCCCAATACGGATTGGCGGTATTGGTATTAGATAAGATGATCAATGCCCCTTAGCTGATCCATTGGACGCCTTCTACGACACCCATTAGTTGGTGGATATACGGTGATGTTATTCTACTCTGCCGGCATTACACGGCATCTAGAGATAGTTTAGAAAAACAATGATATCAAATAATATCTAGTGATTTTCACCAATATTCATAATAAGATCAAATCAGAAGCTTCATTACTACTTATGATGTGAATTTTGTAGCTAAATGTTGCCTTAAGCTCTCCTCAACTATTGTGGGATTATAGGCGTGATTTATGTATGATTTTGCTTCGTATTGTCAACCAGTTAATTTTTTGTGATATTCCCCATTATGCGATACCGATCAGATAAGCCGCTGCCCTTTATATCTCCATTACTAATTATCTACCAATTACAATTACTTTTGGTATTTTAGATTTGAAAAATCAGTCTCCTAATTGCTATCAAACTTCCTCGAATTTCATTGACGATATCTAAAACGCTTTTATTCTCCTAGCTTAAAATTACTTCTAAAAACCACAGATAGATGCAACTTGCGTCATCCAACTTTCAACCGCCTGTTCCACACTCTTTACTCCACTGTCGTCACTAGAATCAATTTCATAGCTCGTTTGCCTTCAAATCAAATCAAATCAAATCATTTATTGCTTTAACATGTGGTTTACATCATAGTTGTTACAAATGAAGATTATAGTCCAACACATGAACCCTGCAAGGGTATAACAATATTATAGGTCCTTACATACTTATATTACGTTTCATATTATGCTACTTTATACTATTTATTATACTACCTTCCTATTAAATCACTACGTATATATTAACTAACATGTTTTAAATTTTAAACTTAACAATTATATCACATAAACATAAATATATTCTTCTATACATACTAAAACAACAAACAAAACTACTTAATTAAAAACTACTAACTAAAATGTCGTAAATTGGTAAACGTATTATCTACTATTTTAAATTAACATAATATTCACTTAAACTGTAGTAACAATTATCATTTAAATGATTTTTCAAATTAGATAAAAACTTTTTATCATCTTCTATATCTCTCAAGTGTCTAGGCAAAGCATTATATAATTTTATAGACATTGAGTATGGTCCAGATCCAAATAAAGATAAAGTTGTTTCGGGCAACACTAATTTGTTTCTTAATCTTAATTTCATACCTATGTTGTTAGTATCAGTCTTTTGGAACATTATGATATTTTTTCTTACCAATTTACAAGTTTCTAATATGTACAAAGATGTGACTGTTAAAATTTTATATTCTTTAAAAAATGGCCTGCAACAAAAAATAGCCTTATTTATTGGAAGAACATCTGTGTCCTTACTTCGCTGATAACAGAATATAAACCTTCTATAAATGGTACGTGGGTGGTGGATGTATCAATAAATTAGTAGGTCCCAGAGTCTGCTGTTTCATTCGGTTCACCCTTGTTTGGTATAACAACGTTTAGTCGAAAATCATTTCTTCGAACAACGTTTAAGAAAATAATCACTTTGTATAATATCGATTGACATAATTTTCATTTCATCGAATGTTCATTTGCGATAACAACATTTGCGCTATTGATCAAAAAGTATAATGTTCATTTGATGTATTGTTGAGGTGGTATAATTTTCATTTCATCGAATGTTCATTTGCGATAACAACATTTGCGCTATTGATCAAAAAGTATAATGTTCATTTGATGTATTATTCAGGTGGTATAATTTTCATTTCATCGAATGTTCAATCGAACAATAGGTTAGCGAGGAGCGAAGCGACGAGCGAGTTAGGTTGACATGAACAAAGCGCACGAGCCGAGCGAGCGAAGCGAGCGTGCCGCGGTAGCGGCCGGCGAGTGCCAGAAGCGACTTTACTTTTAGCGAAGCGGCGTTTTCACTGAATTATTACTGAACTGAATATTCGATACGATCTTTCGACCAAATCATTATTAGTCTAGTTAAACATTAGGTTAAATAAAATTAGTGCATTTGAAAATTCGGTGAAATGACATTATGTCAAATAAATAATTATGCTAAATAAAATTCTACTAATTAAACATTAGGTTAAATAAAATTAGTGCAAATGAAAATTCGGTGAAATGACATTATGTCAAATAAATAATTATGCTAAATAAAATTCTACCAATTAAATATTCGGTCAAATGAATAATTATGCGAAATGACTTTATTGCAACTAAAATTAGACGAAACGATTTTCGAGCAAACGTTGTTATACCAAACAAGGGTAAACCGTTTCATTCTATCAATTCGTGAACGCGCATAGCTATCGTCAAACTTAGGTGACCCATTTAGACAAATATTTCGATTGTATTATGGACATAACATCAATACGATTCTTTAGTCAGATTTGCTCTCGATTGAACTAATTGCAAAGGTCCACTTTCAGAGGACAGCGAGCGTCTTGTATCAATTAAATCAACTGGTTGATCGTCTTTATTTAACTGGTAGTGCGAGCACAAATCTGTAACGAAACAAAGACAGTAAAATTCGACAGAATCGACTAAAATCACTAAATTCGATGATTTTGACAAATATTCTTAATAAGACAATAGAACAGATGCGTTTGTCTATCGATAACTTCAAGTTTGCGCTGTTGGTATGGATGCAGACTAGACTGCCAGATGTGACGATGCGGTGATCTGGCTACGTTCAAAATTCGCTGACTCCGTATTCTATAGATGAATTAATTAATGCCCAATGACAATGATTCGAGAATAATTGCTTGTGTTCATCACAAAAACAGCTGCTGCTGCCGTGATTTTTAGTACGTAAAGTAATATTAACAGATAGACAAACAGTGTTGTTACCGGCACGTCAATGAGAAAAAGTTGACGGTGCTGAAGTAGCGACAAGTCTTTGAGCGACACATTTATTATTGCCGCCTGTCCACCGAAAGCCAATAAAAACAAGAAGCCTAAGGCCGTTTTTCCACCGTCGCCGGCCGCCGTTATCGGGACGTCAACAAGAATGAGATTTTTCTGAACGAGATCAAGCTCGACCAACGGGCTTTCAGTCTTGTGACAAAGAATTCTTTATTATCGGACGAACCGTAAGCCAATTTAACGTCAATGTTAGAGGAAAAATAACTATTAATTACCCTAATTGTTGTTAGATATTGTGTGTTGAATGCGCTTTTCCCTAATGCTACGGCCACACTTGAAGACGAAGATTCGTGTTCGCGTTGTCGCGATAAAACTTCCGTGTTCGTTCTACGACGAAGTGCTTGGCCACATAAAAAAAAAACTTCGTTACTTGGCGATAATCTAGAACGTCGCGCTAAATTCATTTCGCGAATAAATTGGATGAGGCGGTTGCGCTATATTATATGTCGGCAAATAATTATTTACTGCATCTTTATTATTTGAACAAAAATGTGTGTGAAGTGTAGTCAACCGCACGAACTTTGTCGCGATAAAACCCTTTGGTGTGCGGCAGTTTACCGACACCCACGCGAAAGGCATTCGCATTCGCGAACATGATTCGCGATAGGACGAACTTGTTGGCCAGGCGTGTCGCGACAACGCAAATCTTCGCGTTATCGCGATAGTGTGGCCGAAGCATTAGGTATAAAATTATAAATGAACTTACGAACTCCGTATCTTGTATTTACTTTCCTTATTCTAATTATGGCTTGCAACGGCGCATAGCGTAAGATAGCTCTCTAGTCAGTCGTGTAATTGATAAAATGACTTTGTGGCATTCTATTTCCGGGCGAATAACAACAGTTATATAGCAATGCGGTCAGCTCGAATCCGTGCTCATTCAGGTACTTTTCATGTATAAATTCTGACTGGAAAGGGAGGGTACTGTTTTTTTTAGCTTCTTCTTCTTACCAACCTTATAAGAAAGCTTCTTGGCAGTGGCGGAGCAAGACCTAAATTTAAAATATATTTTTTTATTGTTGTCGGTAACACCGTAGTCTCTTCCTTTTCTTTTTCCTCCTACCCTGCACTTAATCTATTTGGGGTTGGTGTAGTATCTGTCCTGCTATCGACATACTGCTATAAGTTTTGGCATTGGATTACGGCCGGCCGCCTGCCACACCAAAACTCTTTGGGTAAGGGCCCTAGCTCATTAGAACACCATAGTAGCGCAACTATGCACCACCATGTTGTCTTAATGAGATATGGCACTAACTCTTACCTCTTACGTGGTCTAAAAATGATCTCAGCAGTTAGTTCGGGAACAGGCTACTGTCCAATTCGTTATCGACGCCTGTCACCTTATCAGTACGTGAGCACAACCACACCACGATGATATTGGCGTGCCGCGATAACGCGTGAACCCGCTGTGAGACGCCTTACAATGTTCTTATTGTGATGTGTCGATGACATGAATGATAGTCGCCTCCGTATCTGATGTTTATCAAAGGCGTTTAGATACTGTTCGCAGACCTTCAAAACTCTTGAGTGCTGGGAAATTTAATTAATGTTGATAAGAGAAAGAGAGATTGGTCATACCGGATTAACCTTACGATTTAGGCCTACTTACGCAAGTCTGCTTAGTAGCTAATGTTTACTCAAAAATTGGAACGATGGTTTCAGTATGTTTTAAGGGAAAGCGGATCATCGCTATCAATTGTGACACACTCTGTTAGACCTTATCCAGAAGAGCGAGTCCACAAGCTTCGCGCGTTGAGCCTCAGTACACGCGTTATGTGTTCGCGCGTAAAGATTCGCGGCGAATTCGCTTTTCAGGACAAGGTCTTAAACATAGGCCTCCCCCAAGGATCTTCTACTCGATCGGTCCTGCGCTGCCATCCAGTGGCTTCCCGTACCAAAGCTGCAATTCGTCTCCCGGATACGCGGTCCCTACTCGAGGTTTTTCCGCCCCAACAGTCAGTCCTACAGTTGCTCCTAAGATTCGCAATTATTTGAACTATGTCTGTGACATTACTTTTTTTATAATACGAGATGGCAAACAAGCTAGCGACCCACCTGGTGTTAAGTGGTTACCGTCGCCTCGCCTATAGACACTTGCAATATTAAGGGTAAATCACTTAACACTGCAAGTGCGTTGCCTCCTGAGGTCTAAGATGATACGCCTTCCATGCCCAGTAATTACACTGGCTACCTTTCCCTTCAATCCGAAACACAGCGAACTGCTTTGCGGCAGAAATAAAAAAGGCGGTGGTACCTAGCACATAGCCATCTCCATCTAGATAACTATGGCTGAGGTATTTTTGTTAAATAGTATTTTAGCATTTAATAATAATAGACATAAGTAATCTTTTTATAAAATTGTCTCCGTCATCCAGCGGTGGAGGATGGGTATTGGGAATAATGCGAAACGTACTGCGTGATCGGGTTGAGTTTCTTGGAGGAGGCCGATGTCTAACAGTGTGCGTCTCTCGGCTGGAATGATGACCATAGTTGCTCTTAAGTGTTGTTCCGTGTCTTCCAATCCGTGTCGAATAGCGTTGCGAATACATGCACCAGTGCCCATACTATTCGACAATACAGACACGCGAGCGGCCACCCTAGCGAGTTTAGCGTACGGCCTAAAAAGTAAAATGTACGTTATCGAAAGAACGATTATCGATATGATTTAAAGAATCACTTTCACAAGTAGTCAAAGATAACAAATTTAATACAGGCAATCCATGCTATCAATCGGCCAATTAAGTGTCTGATAACAATTGTAAATATTAGTTTAAAAATTATACAAAATTAAATAGAAAAGTACATTCGAAGACTCTGTTGAGTGACCATTCTAGACGGTAGCTCCGTAAAATGTGTGAAAGGGAGACAAATAAGTTTTGAGAATAGTGTTGTATGCATATCCTTATCGCACAGTTACATTTTATGTTAGCTCCGTCTAGTCACCAGTGTAGCTGTTTGTACTTTCCTCTTCTTCTTTTTAGCCCGTTCCAAAATTTGGATTCGCTGCAATTTATGTTGCTATTGCCTTACTACATGGCTAAAGGTTTTAACACTGTTTTATGTCGGTGAGCCTGCCTAACCCCAACCCTCCTTGTGAATGCAGTTGTGTGTGGTTTACTGAGACCGCGCGAGTGACCTTGCTGCGATAGTCTGTGGGTTCAGAATCACCCTCAGTTCGCTTTTACGACACCCACGGGATGGTAGAAGAAGTAGTCCTATTCGTGACCGGGAACTACACCGGAACAAAGATCTACGACAAAGCCGAGAACTACTTATTCCGCTCATCATTAGGACCATTTTTTTCATCTAGACTGTATCTGAGTAATTAATAGTTATGAAGTTATTAAAAGTCAAAGTTAGAAATGTTTTTCAAGATTTTTTTATGAAAACAAATTGAATTAAGTATGTACTTCTTAATTTTTGTCCAAAGAAACATTATTATAATTTTGAATATTTCATACCAAAAAATGGCTTTAAAACGTCAGCGCTAGGGCTTTCAATACCGGTATTCCGTGATCCCGTAATACCGTAATCACGTTTTATTCTTGGTATTCTTCAATACCGGTATTGATCAGCCGATACCGTGATTTTACGGTATTAGAAATCAACAATTCTTTATAAGAGTTATATGAATATAAGACGAAATGTTAGGCATGAACCTTACCTCAAAGTACAACTACAACTAGAGGCACTGATTTTGAATCAATAATAAGAGTAAAGATGTGTGTCTTCGAAACCGGTAGGGGTGGTCAGGAAATATTTTTATCTGCAGCTTACAAATATGTACTGGTACCTACAAGTGTAGAAGTTGAGCGAGCTTTTTCTTTGTTGCATAAATAGCTGACTGAACTATATATGCAACAAATTGAGAAGTTCACTATCTGATAAAGCATTAAACGCTCTGTCCTTTTTAAGATCACACTTTCAGTTACAAAAAAATCCAAAATCTTTAGGTTTTATTGATTATGTTTATCTTTTACTTTCGTTTCTTTTGAATCTTGTCATTTAAGATTGTTTGATTAGTAATTATGTGAATGTTACAAGGTAAAAGAATAGATGATTCTTAAGTACTCTACCTATAATATTTTTTTAATGGTGATTGCCATGCAAAGTTTAATTAATGGGAGGTTATTTTTTTATTTTAATATTTATTTTACAAACTTAAATCTACCATTATAGGGTTTATATTTTGTTTATTAAAAAAAATTGGGTCTTTAATTTTTAGTTCCGCCGAATTATTAATAAAAGATTAGGGAAGGGTAGAAACAATATGTTAGTAGATAACAATGTATGTTTAATATTTTGTTAGCCGGTTTTTCATGTCTTTATTAGGTACCTATGTAACAGAAATAAAGACTGATTAGAAAAAAAACGGGCATTTTATATGAGTTCATATTTAATACCGTGATCCCGTGATCACGGTATTGAACATGCTAATACCGGTATTGATACCGGTATCGAAAATATCCGGTATTTGAAAGCCCTAGTCAGCGCTCAATGTAACCAACCACTCGATATCGGGGCCATTCAACTCAGCCCACCGAACGCACGGTAATAATATCTAGCAGTATTCTATCTTCATACAAACGGTCGGAAAGCGCGTCGTGCTACGCGCCTCGAGTTCGCGGGGCACCCGGTGGGCATCCAGCCGCGAATGCGCCGCAGCGACTACCGAACGGTGTGAATTGTTTTTTAAGCAGTTAGCCGTGCATAAACGTGCGATTTGTATTGTGAATATTTGATTGAATTAAGTAGATACCTACATAATTCAAAATGGCAAAGAGCAATATTTTTTATGTACCTATCTACTAGTACGTAATTTGTTTTTAATATTTAGGTATTTCAATTTTTCCATCGGGCAAAATCTGGAATAATATATAAATAAGTGGATAAGGTGAAAAAAGACACAAACAAGTAACCTACCTACGCTCGCGTTAAAAACAAAACTACATAATACGTAGGTAGGTAGTTTCCTAGACTAGGCTATCTACTTACTTATGTACCAACATATAACTTAACTACATATATTATTAAATATGATGAAATATCATTATGAAATAATTTACGAGAGTAATAAATGGTAGGTATTGTAGTGATCGGATTTTTTTGGTGTATACTGGCTGTTGCATATTGTATATGGCTGTATGACTAGATACGTTTGCCTTGTGATTTAAGATGTTTGTTAAAAAAATACATTCTCTCTTTTGGTTCCTGTGCTAATTGATTAAAGTCGATCTTATGAAAATTAATAAATGTTTTATTAAAATACAACACTGGCAGGTTGTTAGGTAATTTGGAAAAGAGACGGATTGTTGACAGGAATTGATAGATGGAAAATTATAAAATAGGGATATTTGTGCTGAGTTTAAAAAACAATATTTTGTTTGTTGATAATAATATGTAATTTCTTGAAAATAAAAGTGTTTCAGTGACAAATAGTACCTACGTCTCAGTCATGGCGTAAATATTTTTGTCTCAAATCTATAATTTTTTTTATTAAATATTACCTAAAAAAACATGTATTTTATTGAACACTTCCTATTTCATTCACAACATATTTTTTTTTACATATAAGTAAAATAAAATATTTACAATCATAGAACAAGAAATGTAGAAATTAAATATAAAGTAAAAAGTAGGTATATAATGTGTGTATGTTAGTTTATGTTAACGTTTCTTTTCTTTATGTACCTATGTGTTGTTATAGTTTATTAATAATTAGGTAATATCGTGCTCTGTGAAGGCCAATAAATTTATTTTCTTTCTTTCAAATTAAAATACTGTAGGCGGGCAGCCCTTCCGCGTGTTTACGCCCCGCTCGGCCGTAGCCAGTTATTTCAAGGACAGGGCCGAGTCACAATACTGCATAGATAATATTACCGTGCCGAACGTCTCCAAGTTGCTAAGCGCCGCGCGACTTGAGCTTACATTGCGCGATATTTTTTGGAGTTTTTCAACACCAAAAATTAAAAATTGTTTCCCAGCACCGTTTTTTAATGTTTCTTGTTTTGACGGGCTTTTTACACCCTGTATCAAACAAATGCCTCCATTCCACCTGATGGTAAGTAGAAGTGGAGTCCAAATACAAAGACAGTTAGGGCAAGAGATGACGTAACCGTCGCGCTGGCCACCCTCGCCTTGCTGACCTGCAAGGTGCTTCTTGACGCCTCGTTTGAATGACTCAAGATTGTAGGAAGGAGGAAACACTTGTGCTGGCAGAAAATTCTATTTCTTGATTGTGCGACGTACAAATGACTTGACGAATTTGTAGTTCGAGTTGGAATGGTAGCCACAGTTTGTCGGTGGCAACGTAAGCCAGCACTTAATAATCGAAATTTCATATGATTGCGTAATAAAACATTTTTTTTGTCATTTCTATTTCAAACTACACGTGTGAGTGACATCGATCGCGTGATGGGTATCCATCACAAAGGTCTATTGTAAATTTTTATCGATCTTGTAAATAAATCGATTACTTGTGGCTGCGCGCTATCGGTTGTTAGGAAAATGACCTCTATTCTTATTGCGTTTAGGATTAGATAACGGGTGACTGCTAGATAAGATTTTGTGCGATTGATAATTGTTGCTTAGTGTAACAGCGATTGATTTTAGATAGTTACAGTAAGAAAAAATCTTCATCCTATAAAATTTAAGAGTAGATTCGCGCATATCAACAACGCGCGCCGTCGCTCGTTTGAAAAACGCCCGATGTGTGTACTGTGTATAGGCTAGGGCTTTCAAATACCGGATTTTTTCGATACCGGTATCAATACCGGTATTATCATGTTCAATACCGTGATCACGGGATCACGGTATTAAATATGAACTCAAACAAAATGCCCGTTTTATTTCTATTCAGTCTTTATTTCTGTTACATAGGTACCTAATAAAGACAAAAACAGGCTAACAAAATATTAAACATACCTACATGTTATCTACTAACATATTGTTTCTACCCTTCCCGGGTAATCTTTTATTAATAGTTCGGCGGAACTAAAAATTAAAGACCCAAAAATTTTTATCAATCAAAATATAAACCCTGCAATGGTAGATTTAAGTTTTTTAAATAAATATTAAAATAAAAAATACAACAAAAATACCCTCCTATTAATTAAACTTCGCATGGCAATCACCATTAAAAAAAATATTATAGATAGATTACTTAACAATCATCTAGTCTTTTACCTTGTAACATTCATATAATTACTAATCAAACAATCCTAAATAACAATATTCAAAAGAAACGAAAATAAAACGATAAACATAATCAATAAACCCTTAAGATTTTGGAATTTTTTGTAACCGAAAGTGTGATCTTAAAAAGGATAGAGCGTTTAATGACTTATCAGATAGAACTTCTCAAATTATTGCATAAATAGCTGACTGAAGAAAAAGCTCGCTCAGCTTCTACACTTGTAGGTACTACAGATAGTACATATTTGTAAGCTGCAGATAAAAATATTTCCTGACCACCCTCACCGGTTTCGAAGACACACATCTCTACTCTTATTATTGATTCAAAATCAGTGCGTCTAGTTGTAGTTGTACTTTGAGGTAAGGTTCATGCCTAACATTTCGTCTTATATTCATATAACTCTAATAAAGAATTGTTAATTTGTAATACCGTAAAATCACGGTATCGACTGATCAATACCGGTATTGAAGGGTACCAAAAAAAATACGTGATTACGGTATTACGGGATCCCGGAATACCGGTATTGAAAGCCCTAGTATAGGCTCTAAAGACCTTTTCTGAGTCTCGCGCAAGGCGAGCAGGGTATAGGTCCACATGCGTTCCGCCTGCAACCCATCATCTTATCGGTCCAGTAGTTTTTAGTGTTTATTACAAACGTTACGTTACAAACGTAAAAATATTTCCTCTTTATAATATTACGTACGATAAATCAAGGCTCAACTCGAATATCCTGACTTCTCTCTGCCAGTTTAGATACGCTTTCCAGTACAGAACTTACGGAAGTTCTAGACAAGCCGAGATCTTTTAATAATGTATTATTATTAATTATTACTATTACATAAGCTGCTATTACAATATCTGCTTACCACCTCGATACGTGGTGGTCGTCTGACACACTTATTAATAATAATAACCAACGACACTACACTAACAGTACGATACTTGGATCCTATTATTAAACAACTAGTTGGTACTTAAAAATACATAATAATTATAATCTTTATTGGCACACACAACAAGCACAATAATAACAATAATTGCTTTTTTGTGCACAAGATAATAATAAACAACAACTTTAGGATACGTTGACATCCGAACTAAAGAACATTCACTGTATTCCGGATATTTTTGTATTCCAGGACTTATAGGATAATCAAGGAATTCATTTCTTGTTGCAGCAAGTGCGGCGACGCTGCGGATTCTCCTCAGCTTCGCGGTCGGCGGTCTGTTGGGCGACGTGTTCCTTCATCTGTTACCAGAAGCTTGGGAACATGACCTACGGAATAGAAAAGGTATACCTAGTATTTTTATTTCACGAACTCGAGAGAGCATGGTTGCCTCCACAGAACAGATAAAAGAGGTTAGAAGTCGTATCAAGCGATGTTAATACCAGAACCAGTGTCGCCACACGCGACATAATATTTTTTTCAATTTAACAGTATATTTGTACTTACCGGTGAAAAGAAATGTCTCCATTAGTAAGATTATGAGTCTTACTTTGCTTCCTGCTTAAAATAGCACAAGACGGTGTTTTAGATTTATTTTTTAATTTTTCTTCCTCTTCGAAAAGGATCGAATATGAGTGTTTACTCATATCCAGCAGCGCGCGCGCCCCGCCCACTTACGACTTCTAACCTCTTTTATTTGTTCTGTGGTTGCCTCTGTGTGTCAGTGCTGCCTACCCCAGCCACTGAGATAATTTCATATTTTGAACATCAGACGAGATATTTTTATTAATCAGTTACGAGACTTAGGGGACTCCTAAGTCTCGTAACCTTAGACCATTTAAGTAAATGTGTGCTATGCGTGTTTGCCTCATCCCCCGCGAAAAACGGCAGAATGTTTTCAGTACTAAATCTGCGCTATGCTACGTCCCGTCGTGTTAAATTGTCAAAGGAGTCCACGCACCAAGGTAACTATAATAACTCCGCTAAGATCGTAACCAGTATTTTCCGATGACACTTAGACGAAACTAGATCTTGTTTATTTATGCCTTACTGTCGGTAATCGATTGGAAATAAAACTAGCGAAAATGTACTGAATCTAATAGAAAATACAACCGGGTGCAACTGGGACACACGCAAGTTCGTAGCTATGTTCTGAGGACGATTTAATACTGATAAAATTACAATTAATAGTCTTTTTTTGTACCAAAATGTAGTAAAAGACTCCAATCCACCTCATGGTAAATAGTAGTGGAGTCCAAATACAAAGATGTGAGAGATAAACCGCCGCACTTGCCTTTTGTCTTGCCGACCTGCAAGGTGCTTCTTCACACCTCTTTTGAATATCCCAGTATTGTAGGAAAGAGGGAACACGTGTGCTGGCAGTGAATTCCATTTTTTGATTCGGCGACATAGAAATGAGTTACCAAATTTCATAGTTCCAGTTGGAATACCATTTCAGAATATATATTTTTTTCTCTCCTTATTGCCTATTACCAAAGTGGCTATAAGGCTATCGGAAGCAGCCGCCCCCTGAGGAGAGAGGGAGGTGCAAAAGCCAGAATAGCAGTGGTAGTTTGTGGATGACACCGTAAGCCAACACGCATCTGTGCATTTCTCTCTTTAAGAATATCTGTAAAATTAGTATTATATTATCTGTGGTAAAATTAATCTATAGTTGTCGAATTTTACCGTCTTTTGTTCTTAGGGTCGCATTGCTGCTCTTAGTGCTATAGTCCGTAACTGACATCATGATAAAAAACATCGATACCGAAAGCAAAACCTCCAGCTATTATGGGACTGTGTACGGAGCACTGCTACCCAGCGGGATCTATTGTGTCTTCCCTTTCCTATTACTCTTGCCGCTTCTTGAATATGTAGGCCATCAGTCTAACTTTGTCCATGGCTTGAAGAGCCTGTAGTGCTTGGTCTTGGATAGGCCATTCCCGAACCTCCAGCTCACTATGGCATATACCAACCTTTCATAAATCATGATATGATACTAATCTTTATTCACGAAAGAAACTAAAATTAACATCTCGATTCATTAGAATTATCTTCGCGGAAAGATTATGAACAAACATTGTTAAATGGGTGAATGAATCTCGGTAGCTACACTTTTATTTGTTTTTAAATAATAGGTAACATGAATAACCGACTGCCGGTTTATTTAGCCTACTTGTTAAGAACAAATATCTTGACTTGAATAAGGTTTATATGACAATTAATACTTTGTTTGAACACCTTTAGGGAGCTTGGTACCTAATAGCAATTATTTTAGTTCATCATGTTGTTTTTATTACCAAGAGGAGCGGAGTCTTATAACCGGTATTTGTAAAACCGATTATGGCTAGCAAAACGGATTTTTTGTGCGCCCTAATCAGAAACTAGATTTTTATTAATAAGCGGGGAAAGCTTGTTTGCCTATAAAAAATACGCCATCTTAGCGTGGCCTCAGACCTACCGATCGTTCTGTTCTACCTAGAAAAGACCATAAAACCGGAAGGCAAGAATGCAATAAGTACAAAATGTACTACACACCACACACCTACCGGGCGTGAAACGGTAAGAACGCCCGGTAAGCAAGCAACGGTCCGATGTGGCCGCGCTAACGTTCTGGTCGGTAAGAAAGAGGCGGACGTTGATAGCTCCGTATATCGGCACAGTTATTCACTTAGGGCCATCGCAAACGTGATACGTTTACCATCGGCGATCGACGAGCTAGCTGCTTTTCGGCAGCTAAATGCAGCTACTGAACTTCTGAACACTCCGCACTAGATTCAGCGACCGAACACTATCATCTCGTTCACATTTCGATACCAATCACAGCAACTTTCAGCTTTACCGTGTGTGGTTTTGTCTTATAGCCACTATGGCTCAGGCAAGGGGGTGCTTAGTCGGTAAGAATCTGACATAACCTGTGGGCCGCTCTTCAGCTATTCATGTCGATTACACCTACATTACATTCGAGGTCCGGAAGGTCTTCTTAACTCACTTTCTCTTTTGCTCCTCCTTGTGGGGAAGGAAAGGGAGAGAAACAGAGGGTTCAAGGGAAAGAAACTATTGCCATGGATTCTGATAAAACTACACTGCTTCCAACCTGCGCCAAAATGCGATGCAGTTGCTAAAACGCGCGTTTCCACTACCGAGATCAAATGAAACAAGTGACCAAAGCCCGTTGTCTACTATTTAGGTCAACGTTGCAAAAATAAACGTAGGTATTTTATTACAAGCTTCTATTTAGTTTCACCTGTCCCGATGTTTGTCATCAAATCTTGCAAATTAAATTAGATCCACTTCCCGGTTACTGATTGAGCTGAAATTTTGCATACGTATGTAAATCGTGTGACAATGCAATATTATGATGACATGGAGCTGGAATAGGTACTTCACAATGAAACAACACAATCTCATTGAGTTTGGGCTCGTTTGTATCGTCTTGACGAGTAGATTGTCTTTCAATGGTAACCAGGGTCTGATGGAGCTGGAAGGTGGTCATAGGAACTCTGTAATGAAACGACGCAACCCCATCGACTTTCGGCTCGTTTGATTCGTCTTGTCGAGTACTTGTTTTAGATAGTTTTTAAAAAGTTTTTAATCTTTTTTCTTGTTAGGTCAACGTTGCAAAAATAAACTTATTTTATTTCTTTTGTTCATTTCTTTGTACTATTTGTATTTGTTTCGATAACTTAAAGAACAACAGATATCGGAAGCCAACAAACCTACTGGAAGTGTCTAACAATATGCAATTCATTGTCAAGTGTAGCACAATGACAATAACTTTTCCTCGATACGATGCAAGCTGAGGTTTTGTGTTACGCGCTCGCTAATTATTCGAATCTAAATGCGCTTGTAAGTTGTACGTCATAGAGTTGAATATGTGCGTGTGGGTGAATCACGAGTTTTGTGTTCCAAGCTATCTGGCGCTTGGAATTAACGAGATGTCTAATCGTGTTTACAAGTGTTTGTAAACATTGTAATATTAATATAATTGTGGTCTTTTATTAATTCATTTTTTAATGACTTGGGAAAGTAAGGTGAGAATCGTGTAATCTCGTATAAGTAATCGATTGTCATTTGTTTTTGCTACAGAAATCGAAATGTTCCTTTTACATTGTTTTTTAACCGACTTCAAAAAAGGAGGAGGTTCTCAATTCGACTGTATGTTTTTTTATGTTTGTTACCTCATTACTCTTATACTAAAAAATATTTTTGAATAAAAAAAAACCGCCTTCAAAACTAAAAAGGGGGAAATAATTTTTTTTATATAAAAATCTTTATTTCCCCGTTTTTAGTTTTGAGGGCGGTTTTTTATTTTTTAGTATACAGGCTTATAGCACATTTTTTACCTACGAGTCTAAAAAGCGGACACCTATGCTAACATAGACATGTAAGTAAGTACCTACATAGTATATAAAAACTTAACTTGTAAAACCAATTTACTTGAGATTAGGCAGAAGAAGAAGAGCGTTTTATACATTAAATTGTCGCTTAATCATTCCTTAGAAGACTAGAGACTTAAAGTCTTCCCTCCATCAGTATGTTAGGGAAAAAACAAAGGGAATTATGTTTTCAACTCAGACCACTTTTTTATTGGTCTGAGATTTTCAACTTGAAAGAATGAGGATGAATACAATACAATGTAATTGTATGTTTGTTTAAAATGGTTCCTTCCGTTACTGTGCCAATTGTCAACTGATTTCAATTGCTCCTCTTTGTTTGTGATCGTACTTCCGAATGGTACCATGATGATAATCTGGTCATAGTATTTGGGAACACTAATATTGTATTACTTTTCTCATTTCATTATTTGTGTTATTATGTGATTGAGAAATAAACAGTTAAAGAGAAAAGATTTGTTAGTAATGATTGATAGCGTTCAATACTTCTGGACCAGGTAGGTAGACATATGATGCCGGCAGAGTAGAATAGCATCACCCAATATCCTTTAATGGGTGTCGTAGAGAGCGACTACATATTTATTTATTATGGTCTGCCAACATTGTTACATAACATCATGTGCACTTAAAAATAAAGTATAGCGATAGGGTTACAATGCAACAACAAATATAGGCAAACGATTCTACTCTGCCCAGTAGAATAGCATCACCTCATATCCTCCAATGGGTGTCGTAGAGAGCGACTAATGGATCAGCCACGGTAAGATAATATTACCGTGGATCAGCAAAGGCGTATTGATCACCTTATACACCTTCCACCAATCCGCATTGGGCAAGCGTGGTGGACTACTGCCTAAACCTCCTTCGATCACAAGCAGATGCCTCGTGTCCCAGCACTAGGTCTAATTATAAAGACTTTAATGATGTGACTGTAATAACTAAATGGACACATTTCAAAAATTATTATACTAAACTGCTTCATTTTCACTAGTAACATAGGATCTAGCTTATTAACAAGAAATTAGATCACATCCCACGCCACGGGACCCAATTGTGTTTAGAAGTATGTGTGTTCAAATATCATTCGCTGTATTACTGCTGCTAATTTGATATTTGAACACGTTCAGGGGTTTTTTAAGCGCAGTGAACACGGCTGTCACGCCGAGCGAAACCTTGCTGCCTTTAGTGACTTTGTACGAAATCCTCTGATCCCTTCACGCGTGACGTGGACACACCTGAGCCGAGGTCCATGGATTTAGTGCCACCCTCAAGTCTGCCACTCTCTTCCGATTCGAACCCTTCTGACAGTGGGTAAGACTCCCTCGCGAAAGATGCCGACTAGAATCCCACTACGGGAAGTTCCCCGTAGATGCTAGAGAACCCACCGAGGTACTCGCCTTCTTAAATAACTCTGGCGATGGTTTTGTGATTAAAAATCATTGAGGCCGTCTGGGGCTAAACGAACGTTCATTTAAAAATGATCTTAAAATAAAGATTTTGCATCTATAAACTCAAGGTCCGAATGTTGATTACTGAAATAATGTATTATTCAAGTAACATTGGTATTCGACTTGGCAATGGTGATTTTTAAATAAATACCTACTTACTTATACGGATATTCTCCTCGTACTCGGTACCTACACATATATTTTTTTAAATTCTCTCTGTTACGGGACCGCAAAGGGATCTAGCCCGTACAGCCATGTCTTCAGTTTTCTGTCTTCTTTCTTGAAAGTAGCATTAAAAAAAAATAATGCATCTAGGGAAACTTCCTCTAATGTATCAGTCTGCACTTTGTCAATTCTTGTTACTCTTTTTATGGGTTCGGCAACAAGTTCCACTCCTTACCTATTTGCATAATAAAAGCGATAGCAAATGGCTTCTTACGGATGGGAGGTATATCCACAACATAAGGGTGAAAGCCCTCGCCGCGCCTTATCTTCCGATGGCGAAAAGGGGCAAGATGGATTAAATTATATAAAACTTCTGCACACCCTCCGAAATGTACCGATAAAAAACTGATAGGCAAGCCACACGTCTGCGGGGTGAAGGCTCTGGAGATTAGCCTTAACAAGTGCGTCATTGCTGATGAATCTCTTCGCATGATGCTCCAACTATACACCAAGCACCTTGCAGGTCAGCAAGGCGTGGGTGGCTAGCGCGGCAGTTTATCTCTCGCGCCAGCTATCTTCGCATTTGGACTCTACTTCTGCTTACCATCAGGTGGAATAGAGTCATTTGCTTGATCTTTTTATAAAAAAAAAACACACCTGTCTCATCTCACTCAACCACGTGTAGTCAAATTTCATCTTCTTTCGTTAAATAAACAAAATTGCATATATACACATACATAGCTTCCGCCCGCGACTTCGTCCGCGTGGACATTTTACCCCCTTAGAGATGGACTATCCAAAAATCCTTTCTTAGTGGATGCCTACACTGTATAAGGTATCTATGTGCAAAATTTCAAGTCTGTAGGTATTGCGGTCTGGGCTGTGCGTTGATATCTCAGTCAGGACTTTGAATTTTATTGAATACCATAAAAGTTATGGGGCATTTAAATCAAATTACCCTCGTGAATTTCTCGATAAGGCTCACGTTATGCTAATTTATTTTATTATTGTATGCCTTTTGAATACTTAACCGGTCACGGCCTTGCTCGTGCAAGCTTATCGTCACTGCGCGTATGTTTGTAAATATTGCTACCTTATTATTTACCTTTAGTTATTTTTGTCAATCTAAGATCAACATTATAAAATGCGTAGTAGAACGTCTTTTAACACAACGCACTTCTTCAACTTCCGACCGAACCGAGCTAGGACTTTTCGTCGCAGCAGACCTAATGAGTGAGAATTATCCTAACTAACGTGTTTTCTTTCCTACCGGTTCTATAACGGAGTGAGCGAGAAGAGAGCCTCTCTTTACCATCGCACCGCTCGCCTAGTAGTCATCTTCGCACTTCACACAACCTAATTAGTCGTTTCGTTATCTATACTTACAGTTTACAAGAAATTTACTCGCAAGTGCGCTTAGGTTGTCGAATAACATGACCCCCGATTGAGTATTTATACTAAAGGACTACAATAATATGGGTCTCTTCAATAAAAAGGCGTGAAAAATTTTCTTCCACAATGTCAAAATTGCAAACTGACATGTATAGGCTGATGTGAACAATTACTATTAAACCTAAAATAGCATAATATAAAAAACCGGCCAAGTGCGAATCGGACTCGCGCACGATGGGTTCTTTGCCATTATCTATAAAAAATCACGTTTGTTATATGGGTTTGTTATATCCTTAAATATTTATTTTATTTCAATTTAATTATTTATGTTTAAGGTGAATATACATATAACTAAATATTCGATTTATCTTTGAATATTTGAAACGTCTACCTGTTGCCGTTACCAATATCGAGCAAAAACAAGCGAAAAAAATATCACGTTTGTAGTATGAGAGCATTGGGAGCCCCTTAAATATTTATTTTATTCTGTTTATTAGTATTTGTTGTTATAGCGGCAACAGAAATACATCATCTGTGAAAATTTCAACTGTCTACCAATCACAGTTCATGAGATACAGCCTGGTGACAGACGGACGGATAGCGGTGTCTTAGTAATATTACTAGTATTATTATATTATCTGTGGTAATATGGACCCGTTTTACCCTTTGGGTACGGAACCCCAAAAACAAGGGAAGATGCTCTTTGGATCCTGTTTTAATATATATCTATCGATTTAGGGTATGGCCAAATCGATCTATTCTTTTCTTTCACCAATACCTATTGATTAGGGTAATTACTTTTTTTATATTATTGTTGGAGCACTTTTTGATGCCATAACTAAAATAAGTTGAGATCTTTTCCAGCGGAAGACCAGTGCTTTCCAAAGGACTGGCATTAGGCTGAGCTGGACTGGTTGAGACAAATAATAATTATTATTTATACGATTTTTTGTTTAATTTTAGTGTTATCGTCTCATAAAACGTGTTTTCTTTCTTTCTGTTTCTTCCTAAATCGTTCTATTCTTTTCTTTCAGAAGGAGAACACGTATCATTAAAATGCGGTCTCTGGTGCCTCTGCGGCATGCTTGTCTTCATCATTGTGGAGAAACTCTTCGCCACAGTGGAGAATGAGCAGGAAGCAGAGGAGCCCGTAAAGAAACAGAACGGGTCTATAAAGCAGATAGAGATAGAAGAGATCGAGAAGCTTCTGGAACTGGAGAGGAAGCAAAGAGGAAAGAGCGAGGGAGACGGTCTTTGTAACGGGACTGTGACGGCCAAAGAGCTGTATGATACCTGCATTTTTAATAATAATACCAAAGGTATGTAATTTTTTCATCTTTTTGCCAAGATAAATTTAATGAAGTCATGTGTATTATAGTGGAGCTTAGGAGGGTAGATCGGCTGCGGTAAGCACCTTCTGCGTCGAAGTCATGATGCAGAAGGAAGCGGCTGAGCAGGCCAGGGAGGATGACCCTCAGGCGGATCCGTGTCGCCCGCAGGACTGGACGGAGAAGGCGGCGCTTTGACCGCCTCCTTCCTCCTGTCGGTGACCCAAACCTCGCAATGCACAGGTCACCGCCAGTCGTCTATGTCTATTATGTCACGGGGCATCGTCGGCCTCTTTCACCTTTTGAGGAGGTGAGAGGGGCTCGCCATAGTCAAGCAAGTACCGACGGGGTCGTGGAGTTTCCGCAAGGGTTCCCATGGCCCCGTCCGTCAGTGACACATCCGCGGCCGATGCGTTCTACTCGTCCAATGACAGGAAGGAAGTGGCGGCCGTTGATATTTTCGCGCCAAGGTGCATGTGAGGGACATCGTTGGGTTTAGTGGGGTAGGCCCTGGTTCCCTAGGGAGAGCCCCACATAACGCTCACGCCTCCCCAGGCGTGACGTATGCGTAACGCATTTCCCAACGTTAAAAAAGGAGGGTAGATGGGCGTTAATTGCCGAGTGATGCGCCTGAGTGTCGGAAGGAGAAATGTATGACTGAACGGGCGTGATGTCAGAGTTAGGTCGGTGAATAGGACAGAAACCAAACTCGTTTAGTTTCATACGTCGTGAGAAGAATATAGTAAAAAAAACTTGATATTTTTTTGACAATTATCGAGTTCGAGTGTCGAAACCTTGAAGAGTTGTCGTATTTATTCGTAAAGTACGACACTTTTTCAACGATTTCTATGTTTTGTAAGCAGTAGTAGCACATAAGAAGAAAAGAAATTGTTTCTCGTCTCGTAACCAAGTTACAAACAAAGATATCGTACTAGGTAATATATCAAATGTGAAAAATTGTGAGTTTTAAAGAGTAGGACAATGTGGTACGAGTAATCGCACTCGCATGTGGATCAGCGACAAAACTATCGGAACTCGCTACTCGCCAACTCGTTTGTAGCTCCTAACTCTACTATTCTGCTCGTTCATCGTCGGCGGTGGGACAGGATAACGGCCTTAGCCCTGAAATCTGATGAAAGAACCATTACCAAAATTGTATGACTCGTCACGTCAAAATTGATCAAATATGTTTTGCCTGAGATAATAGGTTGGGGAAAAAGTTACTTCGCATTTTTTAAGAAAATTCAAAACATTTTTTAATATAGTTTATTTACATTTAACTAAAGTATGTAGGTACCATTTTGTTCGATAACTTTTTGCCATCTTGTAGGTAGGGACATGATCCCATTGCTATAGAAATTTTGGGACTTCTGGTCAAAATACCGCGACAAGTGGTTTTGGCAGTCCTCTCGTGATGTTAACCTGACACTGCCTAAAGAATTCTGAAGAGACCGAAGCAGGTGGAAATCTGAAGGTGCAAGGTCAGCACTATACGCCGCATGCATTAACACCTCCCAGCCAAACTCTCTTAATTTTTGCTGCGTGGCTAAAGATGTGTGAGGTCTAGCGTTATCATGATGAAAAACCACACCCCTTCTGTTGATTAATTCCGGCCGCTTTCTCTCAACTTCTTGCTTTAATCTCATCAGTTGTTCGCAGTAGAGTTCAGAATCGATGGTCCTGCCTGGTGGTAACAGCTCATAATGAATAATGCCCTTCCAATCCCACCACACACACAGCATCACCTTGTTGCGAGTTAACCCGGGTTTCGCCACAGTCTGTGAAGCCTGACCGGCCTTTGACCACGACCTTTTTCGCACGTTCTTGTCGTACGTGACCCACTTTTCATCACCAGTTATCAGCTTCTTCAAAAATGGTTCGGTTTCATTACGTCGTAATAAAGAATCACAAATGAGTACACGGTTCATTAGGTTTCTTTCAGTGAGCTCGTGAGGTACCCAAATGTCGAGCTTTTTTGTGTACCCAGTTTTTTTCAAATGCGCCAAAACTGTTTTTTGGTCAATTCCCAGTTCTTCAGCTACGTCGTAACTACTGACATGCCGATCTTGCTCCACTTTTTCAAAAATGGCATCCATTTTATCTGTAATAGGGCGACCAGAGCGACGTGCATCTTTGACATCAAAATTTCCGGATTGAAAACGCTTAAACCAAATTTGTGCTACTCTCACAGACACTGCACTAGGTCCATAAACATCGCAAATTTTTTTCGCGGCTTGCGTTGCATTTTTACCTTTTTTGTAGTAAAATTTTAAAATGTATCGAATTTCTTCATTAGATTCACTCATCTTGGCGGTACGAAAAACAAATGAAAATCACACATTTTCCTAATTTGAATTTAAACTTTCAATTATACCAAAACCAGCCAGATACAAATAGTATAGCCAAAGAGATTTTATTACAAGTTTATACATACCATAATGCGAAAAGACTTTTTCCCCAACCTAATACATTTTAAATCTGTCAATCGGTATTACGACGCTTTTACGGTGAAGGAAAACGTCGTGAGGAAACCAGCACACACCTATGAAGAAATTCTTATGCTGGCACTACACATGAACGCATTTGTCAAACGTTTGGTTTGCATCTCTTACATCTATATTATATATTCTATATATATTATGATAGATGCAGCACAAATGTTTGCCAAATGCAGCCATGTGAAGTGCCAGCATTAGGTTGTGTGGTAAAGTCGACCAACCCGCACTTGGCCAGCGTGGTTGACTAAGGCCTAATCGCCCCTAATGAGGGGTAGGCTCGAGCCCCTCGCTGGGGACATTATATGAGCTGTTGATGATGATGATCGGTGTTCGATTAAGGGGGGATGTTTCCACGTATAGTCCTTTCTGACTCCTGCATAAATATGCTATTTATCATAAGAATGCAATGAACATTTCCAGCCGAGGGAGCGTGTTGCAGCGCCGCCCCCACTAACGGAACAGTGAAATGCAAAGGCGGTAACCGCTGGATGGGCCGCTGTTTGCTGCGGGAAGCCAGGGAGAAGGCGCAACAGGCCACCAAGGAGAAGAGTGAGAAAAAAGACGTGAGTCCCTCTAATTTTTTTAAAAGCTTTTATTTAACTTGCAATGTATGTTTGTTCGGGTGGAATCTTGCTACTCGATTTTGAAGCAGATATCTTCAACCGATTGAGCTGAAATTTTGTATACACTTTTAGTTCGGATGACAATACACAATAAGCTGTGTGACGTCATTCTTAATCCAATATGGCGGACCATCCAAGATGGCGGAAGTTATTTTTAATTCATTTCTACAATATGGGTATCAAATGAAAGGGTTTACTGAGAAGAATACGAATAATATTAAGACATTCTAAGATTAGAAGTGAACAAGTGCGGATCAAAGCGATACTCCCTAAGTGATTTATCCCTAAGAGTGAACTTAATCCGTAGTATTCGCCTTTAGTCGGTATATTTCACATACCGACTAAAGGCGAATACTACGGATTCAGTTAGCATTGTGATTGGATTTTGTTGCTTGGTTATTGTAAACTTTAGAGTGGTGTACGGAATAAAGTCTCATCAGTGTCACCAGGTGTTCCTATCCAAATTTGATGAACCCATAGCTCGTAACACTATTTAAAGTTTATTTGTATCATTTTAGTACATTTCATTTAAAAATATTTTTTCTTCTAGTTAATTTAAGTTAAACTTTAGCACCGTTGTGATTTGAAAATTCGTTGAAACGAAAAAGCGTCTCCAATAAGTTTTTGACGCATGGGTAACCTTTGTGCACTGCAGGTAGCTGGCTACCTCAACCTGATGGCCAACTCCATCGACAACTTCACACACGGTCTCGCCGTGGGCGGGTCCTTCCTCGTCGGCTTCCGAGTCGGCGTACTCACAACATTCGCTATATTAGGTAAAACATACTATGCAACTCATACTGACAAAAGTCTGCTGTTAAAAATGTTAACAGACATTTTCTAACGCTAATACATTCTCTCGGTTCTCGTCCCAGGCGTGCTTGTGTTATTAAAACCTTACTTCGACCTGCTTCCAAATCTAAGTTTTTTGCGAGACATTTTTTTACTTTTTCGTAAGTATAAGGTACGTAGTATAGAGGAAGTTTTGTAATAGTGAAAAAATTTGACCTCGAGATTTTGACGGATTTACACTTTTTGGGCCTCCCTGAGTCCAAAAATACAGTTTTTGGAATTATGTCTGTGTGTGTATGTCTGTGCGTCTGTACGTTAGCACGATAGCTCGAGTACCTCTGCTTTAACTTATTGTAACCAAATTTAACATGCATGTATGACATCAAAATATAAGGTTTCTATCAACTTTTAGTCTTCGATCACGAAAGTTAAGCAACCAAGTGCGCGCAACTTGGATGGGTGACCAAAATTTAACATGCATGTATGGCATCAAAATATAAGGTTTCTATCAACTTTTGAGTCGTTTCCGGTATACGAGAAAGTCAAGGGGAGACCACTCGTATGTATGTACGCCATGCTTTTCGGCCCGTGACGTCACTCCGTTAGCAAACAAAACAACTGCGATTTCAAAATCAACACAAAGCACGATACAAATCTACTTTGTTTACTAACGGAGTGAAGTCACGTCGCATTCCAATATGGCGAATGGCGTATAAAAGATTATAGGGTCAGATTAAAAAAGTGGATTTTAAAAATGGAATTATAAAATTTAAATTGCATATTTATGAATAAATATCTGTTTCTCAGTTGCTTTTTTTGTATCTATATATATATAAAAATGAATACTGACTGACTGAATGACTGACATATCAACGCACAGCCCAAACCGCTGGGTCTAAAGATTCCAAATTTGGTATGTAGGTTCCTTATGAGATCCAGGGGTGCACTAAGAAAGGATTTTTGGAAATTCACCCCTTAAGGGGGTGAAAAGTTAGTATGGAAATCCGTCATTATTAAAGTAAAATCCATAAAAATTTCAGTTACAAATAAAGAAAGATGTATTTTAAGATTTTTGGAAATTCAATCCCTAAAAGGGTAAAATAGTTTCATTCTTTCTTAAAATAAGAGATGGAAGTTTGTATGGTAATCCGTCAGTTTTTAAAGTAAAAATTATAAAATTTGTAGGTATATGGCGCTTGGGTTAGAAGAAATAATAAGAAAATTTAAAGGCTGCCCGAAGTAACTATTCTACGCGAACGAAGTCGCGGGCAAAAGCTAGTAAAAATGCAATCTTGTATTTTTTCTTTCATTGTGTAAAATACCCTATTACTAGTAAATTTGCTTACAAACAATTATGAACCTTATGTGTAATAAGAGACAGTGTTGAGTAACACTCAGCGTCTCTCTTCAGAATATTAGAGATTTGCCTATTAATAAATTTAAAAAAACTGTAAAAACTAATATGTCACATGCCGCACAGGGTATAGTTACTCCACTGTGCAGGGAGGTCTTGGAACATAGCTCGCCCAAGGATCGTCGAACCGACCGGTCCTGCGCTGCCCGCATCCAGCGACCAGATCATTAAATAATTAATAAATTATTAAATCATTTATTTTAGTTTAATTATAAAAAAAATCTATATACTGGGTGTAAAAGACATGAACAGTCAAACAAGAACCATGTATTCTATACATCAAAATAAGACATATTTCAAAAAAAATATTGCTGGGAAATGATTTTTATTTTTTGGTGTTAAAATAAATTGCAAATTGTACCGCGCAATGTAAAGCGCTCAACTCGCACGCAACTCGCAAAACCGCGATAATTTTGCCAGACGGCGGCCCCGTTCGTTAGTGTCCGTGCGCATCGAGTGAGCTACATTGAACGCTAACGTTTTGAAGCCATTTTTTGTTATGAAATACTAAAAAAATGATAATGTTTCTTTAGACAATAATTAAGAAATAACGTATAGAATACATTTTCATAAAAAAATAAAAAAAAATTATGACTTTGACCTTCAATAAAATCGTAACTATCAATTTCCCAGGTAGTCTAAAGGAAAAAAAAAATTTGGTTGTCTGTAAAGTCGGTTTACTGACGATAGTTGAACGTGACAACGTCTTAAGAAAATACTGATGGAATGGTAGCATTTTGCAAAAGAAAAATTTAATTTCATTTGTTTAATAGATTTCGCATTATAGTATGAATAAACTTGTAATAAAATCTCTTTGGCTATACTATTTGTATCTGGCTGGTTTTGGTATCATTGAAAGTTTAAATTTTAAAGAACATAATTCCAAATTCAAATTAGAGAATTAGATTCAGAGCGAGGTACCGCCGCATGACGTCATGTTTTTTCGTGCGTGCAGCCGGCTCTTGAGCCGGCTCTATCGAATTATAAGACGTTGTCACGTCAAAAAATGTTGTGATGGTGAGCAGAATACATGGTTCTCGTTTGACTGTTCATGTCTTTTACACCCTGTATTATGTGTATTTAGTAATATACCTTTCCTATTTACAGTACATGAAATCCCTCACGAAGTCGGAGATTTCGCAATATTATTGAAGAGCGGCTTCTCTCGGTGGGAGGCGGCTAAAGCTCAACTGGTATGTATTTTTTAACTTCATTTATCTAGAAACTCCATGATTTAACTGATTGCAAAATTAGTAGTGTGATGCCGGCAGAGTAGAATAGCATCACCCCATGTCCTCCGCGACTAATGAATCTTGATCACCTTATACTCCGTCCACCAATGCGCATTGGGGAAAGCGTGGTGGACTACTACCTAATCCTCCTTCGATAACAAGGAGTGTGTCCCAGCAGTGGGTCGAATTAAAAAGGCTGTTATGATGATGGTTATGAAAATTACAATAAGTACTCTAGTGGAACTCCATTATTCTACTTAATATCGTCTAACTAGACGATAAAAATGTGTGTACAGTCAGCTTCATAAATATCTGAGTGTCAAGACTGATCAAAATTATGTAACAGACAAAAATTCAATATTATATGCGCTATTAGAGTATCTTATTGTTGTAACCATCCAGAGTACTCAATATTATCTTAACAACACAATTCCAATATTATGTAATGTGTTAAGATGACCAATAATATATTCGCGAATAACTATTCAATGGTATCTAAGCACTCAAAGTTATCAAAAATATCTTGGTAGTAAAGAAAAGTAAACGCTAATCCGGGGTACTACGGTCCATATACTCCCTTCCTGTAAACAAAGGTAAACTAACCAGAGCTGTCATATGCATGTGTCATATGACAAATGCAGGGGCTCTAAATCTAAGGTATTAATTTTACCGAATTCTACAAATCATTATATTTATTAATATAAATTAATTGCTAAAATGCTGAAATTAAATGCTGATTAAAATGTCAATCAATGAAAAGAAAATATTTACAGATTTAAATGCAATTTTCTATTTCAACTTAGATATGTATTTGGACAAAAGGCTGCATATTTAATCGAATTTAGTGTGTCATGGGTCATGAATAAATCATCATCAACAGCTCATATAATGTCTCCACCGAGGGTCTCGAGCCTACCCTACATAAGGGGCTATTAGACCTTAGTCAACCACGCTGGCCAAGTGCGGGTTGGTCGTTTGTGTTCCCGTTAAGGGTCCACATTGGAATTTTAAGCTTTTTAATGTTTCAGCCTATAGTAAAAGTTCTCAAACAATTGTAAATTCAACATTTCATTTGTAAAAGAAGACACTCAAAATTTATAATTGGTTGAAAGTGGTCCCTCAATCGTGACTGACAGGTATCCATATCTAGGTATTTCAAATATTATTGTGGTTCCCACTTAATATAAACTTATGGCGTTCGATCTAGAGACCACCTTCTGCATGCTACTTCTTTTTATTCAGTGAACAGGAAGGTGTGATATTTAATATAATTATTTTTACTAATGTTTTACTAAGAGTGTCATTTATAGAAGTTGTAAATTTTACCTAGATTATAAGACATGGATACCTGTCAGTCACGATTAAGGGACCACCTTTAACCGATTATAACTTTTGAGTATCTTCTTTTACAAATGAAAGGTTGAATTTACAATTGTTTGAGAACTTTTACTATAGGCTTAGTTTATTTTATTATTCTGTATGTTAAATCATCAATGCAATTACTACATAAATTTTTTACTCTCTTTCTTTTTGCTCACAATATTGCAATCATCTGCTAGGACACTGCTGAGAGTCTCAATTAAAATATTATTTATCTCCTCTAGTTTAACTATTTAAAATTATATTGATGATCTTTTTTATTTCTGTTGCGTTATATTTTGTTACCTTGGGTTATCAATCTCTGATAATATCAATTCAAAATCGTTTAGGGAGTTCGTCCACTGGCAACAATCGCTGAGCTATTTTGTTATAGAATATAAATTGTTCAGAGTTCAATACTTAAACGCCTAGTTGCTACAAAAAGTTGCTCATCATTAAATTCGGTCTGTGTCCCGAGCGAAGCGATTGTCGGTCTAAAAAGGAACGAGCGGAAATTAACTTGCTAACAAAATTGCTCACAAAATCGCTCACAGAAGTTGTCATAAAAGTTCGTTATTACCGTGGGCAAGTTCCCATGGCAAATATTCCGTCTAAAAATTGTAACTAAATTAAAACATAACAAATCGCAAAAATACCAATTTAAAGAAAAATCTGTGAAGGCCCTTAATGTCTAACTTTCAATCTATTGAAAATGGAATAATCTATGTAAGTGAAGATATTTATGAGTACTCTGAACGCTTAGATACCAATGAACAGTTACGATGCGTACATATAAAAGATCATTTTAATCGTGTATATGTAATTGGAGATTTATGGTATGAAGATATATAAGACTGGTTGATTGTGTACAATATTTTGATAACTTTAAATGCAAAGATATTATTGAAACTTTGCTCCTAACATGTTTTTGACCACCTTGGCACCTCATATCATTATGAAGCTGACTGTACAATTTAAAATTGACAAAATTGTAAGGGAAGACGTCATTTATCGCATTTTTTACTTTCTCGTATACGTAGTATAGAGAAAGTCTTGTTTTATTATTATGTGTTGGAAATTGTGAAAGCTGAAAATAAAACTTTCTTCTTGTTTGCTCTCAGTGACAATGTAATAAGAAAAAGTAACAAAATACACTCGTAAAAAACCATAGAAAATAATAGACAATATAAAAGAGTATATAATGTATATTGCCTGCTTAGCATAGTCAACAATTATGAGATGAATTATTAGCCTTTATTTTATTATATTATTATGATTTTAACCACTAAAGATTTGAACATTTTTCCAAATCAATACATACTATGAAAACTAGTTGAACGAATAAACTTGCTGAGTTACATGCCGGTTCTTAGAACAAGGCCTCCTGGTACTCGTACTTTTGGTTTTTTTTTTAATTTTTGAAATCAACTCAAGCCGATCCCAAACCACCTGTATTCAGGGTGTTGGTTATTTAATTTACATGTTGTATACTGGGTGTATAAGACATGAACAGTCAAACGAGAACCATGTATTCTATACATCAAAATAAGACATATTTCAAAAAAAATATTGCTGGGAAATGATTTTTATTTTTTGGTGTTAAAAAAAATTGCAAATTGTACCGCGCAATGTAAAGGGCTCAACTCGCACGCAACTCTCAAAACCGCGATAATTTTGCCAGACGGCGGCCCCGTTCGTTAGTGTCCGTGCGCATCGAGTGAGCTACATTGACTGCTAACGTTTTGAAGCAATTTTTTGTTATGAAATACTAAAAAAAATTATAATGTTTCTTTGGACAATAATTAAGAAATAATGTATAGAATACGTTTTCATAAAAAAAATTAAAAAAATATATGACTTTAACCTTCAATAAAATCGTAACTATCAATTTCCCAGGTATAGTCTAAAGGAAAATAATTGTTATGATGGTGAGCAGAATACATGGTTCTCGTTTGACTGTTCATGTCTTTTACATCCTGTATACAAAAAAACTTTAACATGATTTAATTCTTGGAAATCATTATATTCCAGGCGACTGCATCCGCCGGGTTAATAGGAGCAATGACAGCTGTTATTTTCAGCGGAGCACGGAATGCTATAGGTAAGGTAACTTATGTCTAAAGAAAGGATGGCGTCCATTAATTACGTGAGGTGTTCGGAGGGGAGATGGGGATCGACCTGCATATCGGTCAATCTCACCTGGGAGAGAGTAGGAAAAGAGAATATCACGAATTTTTTTCTTCTAAATCTGTGTAAAATTGCGCTTACTCAAAATTCGAGCAGCTAAACATCTGCAATTTAAAAGAACTATTATAAACAGACTATCAAATTACAAAGAATTTTCACATCTCACTTCTAATAGTTCATAAAGTTATCTCCAATTTATGGAGTAATTATCCTCCTTAATCGACTTTCAGTCGTTGTTTAGTTTTAGAAGTCGCCGCCATTTTGTAACATTTCGCGCATGTGTACTTCCTGTCGCGAATTTTCCGCGTGTAATAAAAATGCAAAATGTATAAAATTTTATAAAAAAACTACAAATAACAGTTTTTGTCACTAAAATCGTTATAAAATAAGCTAACATAATCATATAGGTACACTTTAATAAGTAATAATCATTTAAACACTAAACATAGTTTTATGTTTCTTTTATTACTTATATTTAAATTCTTTTTGCAGAGGCCAAAACATCCTGGATAGCACCGTTCACCGCTGGTGGCTTCCTCCACATTGCTCTCATAACGGTCCTGCCAGATCTCCTCCGAGAGCAGGACCGGGGTAGGGCAGCGGCAAATCTCGCTGCCTTACTGGCAGGAATTGCTGTCATGGCAACCCTGACGCACTACGTAGGCTAGAAGATAGTGAAGTGGTCCTTACCTGTAGTGTTTACAAAGTTATCTAGTGATAGTGCAAGTGATAAACTGGTGATGTCTCAAAATTATTCAAAATTCTTCACAAATTACCTTGTGTGAGTATGTTCTTTAAAATTATTATTAGACTGACGTTATGCTGTTAAAAAAACACTTTCTATCATACAAAACTGAATCTAAATCATACTCGGAATCCACTTAAACACACAATAAGTTTTATCAAAATCGATGGACAGACGAATTATGTATAGTATCAAGATTAGGTATTCTATTTTTCATTGCCAACAAGAATCCAATTTTGTGTTAAAAAAGTTAAAATAATAAAATGCTAATATTTAAGATACATACCTACTATAAATGCTTCCACATAAGGTTTTATGTGCTATATTTATATCTAAACATATGCAGGTGAGCAAAGACTATGTTCATCACAAATGCACTTTCTGTTTTGTGTGTCAGTGCAAGTAAATTATTTTAGTATTTGGTAAATCACCTTTTTCACAAAATGCTTTGGACACACTGAGCAATGAACAACATGCCTATTATGATTGTTTTTGCGTACAAGCAGGGTTGCTAGGTGTTCGGTATTTTACTGAACCGTTTGGTATTGCAATACCGTGTTTGGTATGACAAAAATACCGAAGTATGGGAGGTTCGGTATTTTTTTTCTGATTAATTTTTCGCCCTAATAAACGAATCGACAGTCAAATTTTACGCAATCGGCATCGATGTTGCACACTCCACGAGTGAAGAAGACGAGAGAGGAGATGAGAAAGGAGGCAGAGACGTAGTATGGAAACCTTACTCGCTCGTCATGTGGCACTTCATGTTGCCCAGTTCTTCCTATTTCGTCGGTTTTTTTGGATAAGACCTGGCAACCCTGGGTACAAGCGTGTTTTTCCAGCCCGTAGAGGCACCGTCCGGTCTCCACTCACATTCCACTCGAACCCTGCAGAGAGTAGACCAGATAACATCTAAGGGCAGTACCCCTACAGGCAAAAGCATAAGTCAATAAAAAAAGGCCAAAAGACAAATTGTGTTAGTGGTTGACCATGATTTGTACTATTATTATTATATGTTCTGTGCTGTCGAACTAATAGAATCCTGACCAATGGTAACACCTTATTATAGTTAAGAAAATGACATATTTGCTGTCTTTGTCAAGTTAATAAAAGTTAGGTTTGAAGGATCAACGGACCATATTTTCTTTGAATGTCCTAAATTCCCTAATTGCCTTTATGATCTGCTCCCTCCATATATCCCTAGACCCACCAACTTTAAATCCCTCCTATTATATGTCAATACTCCATTTGTTTATGTTCTGTGTGATAATCTTACTCTTTACAGATATATCAACAGTTTCAGAGTTAGCATTGTAAATTTGTAGATTTAGACATTGTGCATTCATGACACCATTTGAGAAAGCAAGCAGAGTCAATAAAACAACTGTCTTAGCAGAATACTCGATACTGGTGGAATCCATTATGACAGCGCCAATAAACTAAGAAGGAAAAGTTAGTTTGATCTAAAAGAGGTGTTACAATGGTTAGTATTTTATTTATTGGACTATACATAACTTATAGTAAATTGTATGATTCTTAAATTACTTACACTACACCCAAGAATGGGCGTTTCTTCATTCACCGACACCGGACACTGGTGGATTCATAATTCTATGAAATCGAATGATAAGCTGTCTCATTGGCACAACCCGACCCGGCCAATCAAAAAATGCCCATTGTGTATAACGTTTTTGAAAAGACCTTGATGATAATAAAGATAGTATGGTATGGTATGGATCTTTTCAATTGATATAATGTATTAGAACAAAATTTATAGTATTTTAATGAAATTTGCTTGACGCAAGTGAAGAAACAAATTACTATTTGATGTTTAATCCAAATTTTATATGGATTTAAAATGTGAGTAGACTTAAATTTATTCAAAGTTCATGGCTGTAAGCTGTTGGCGTAACATTCTAAATGTACAAATTACAAAAATAATAAGTTTTTACTATGTTTATATGTAAACCTGAAAGCCACAACTTGATTAAAAAGTGACGAAGAAAAAATTGACCTTGAAACTTATTATTATCCATTTTGTCTCTTTCTAACCACTAGAGCACATATAGGGGGAGTTATAAAGAGACCAGTAGGAAACGGAAACGATTTAAAGGTTACTTAGGGTAAAAAAAATTGTCTTCACTTTTTTATTGGTAGTCTGGCTTCCAGTCTTATCTAAAAATTTCTTCGTTTTTGCTCATTTACGTAAAAAAATATTTTCCCTTTTTTTTATCTGTACTAGTTTGAAACTACATATTATATTTAAGATTAATATATTCTGTTTGAAACTGACCGTGCTACCAATAGCTGTAGATATTACGCTTGTCAATTATTACTATTGTTAGGCGACAGGCTGGCAACCTGCCACTATTTGTCTATACTGCCAGATTTGGCTTTATGTGTAACCAAATGTTACCCAAAGCTCTGCTCAACCCCTTATGGGATTAAGAGCGTGATTGTAATCTATGTATGTAATTATTACAATTAGAAAATAATAATTTGTTATTTTTTTTTTCGTTCGAATCAACAATATTTTTTTTTTTTTCGTTCGAATCAACAATATTATTCTACAGTAAGCTTGTAATCAGAAAATAGTTTTAGCATAATATACCTACTAAACTTTAGTTTATGTTTACAATTATAAAAGACCCAGTGGAAAAAATATAAGAACAAACTGTCTAAAGGTACTTTTTTTCCAACTGTAAAAATATCTTTAGATCTAACGTATGAAAACATAACCAAATAAAATTACATTACTTTAGAAAAATACTTTCATTGTGCGCTGCCATTTAAAAAAAAATATACAAAATGGCGGCGAGTCGATATGACACATCGGTTCTATTCCCTTTACCTAAATCTTTATCATTATGATAAAAAACAAGACCAAACTTTTTTAGTTTTCTCGGTAATAAATATAAATTAATTAAATATGTACACAGTAAATCTTATTTTTCTATGGTGCAACATATAATTATGTAAATTTTTGTAAATATAATCCTCTAAGTGAGTCTGACACATACTCAAGATATTAGTAGTAAGTAAAAACTTCAATGCTATACGTATTTAAGTATTTACTTAAAGATATTTGTTTAACTTAGTTGATAGTACAAATCCTCCCACTATTAAATTGTGATATATCTAGTTCCATGTTACATATTGTTGTAAATATAAGTTTAACAGAAATATTATTTCAGTGATGTACTGATTTTGTTATTATTAGTTTATTTTCGAAGCATTTCATTTTTGTCATATCCATGTTAAGTTCAACCTGTGTCACTAGTTTTAACAGAGTATCTTTTCAAAAACATTTATTTACGAGATTATTTTGTAACTGTATAGATAAGAATAGATTCTTAGTGATTACTAATATGAACTTCTTCATATGAATTTGTATGAATCAAGTGAGAGGCAACAATATAAATATAAAATTATATTCTATTCAAATCAGAGATTGGATCAAAGATCTGCGATCTCAAGTATGTGTATCTAGCTAATGATTCGTATACGTTTTGTACTAGCTGGCACATCACTAATTCAGATATTTTGTTATTATAAGATGTAATACTAAACCGAACTGCAAATAACTTTATGTGATTTTTTTTTATGAGCCACACTATAATTTTTATAATTTGTTAATGAAATGTCTCACATTTTATGCCTGAAAAATAATTTGAATTATTCATTATTTTATAAACTTAAGTCTATTAAAAAGTAATTACAGCTAATCTAAATTATTAAGATTTGTTTCTCTTAATTATGTTTATTTATATGAAGTTTTTCATGAGTTGGGGTTGTTAAGATTCATTGCTTAAATATTAAAGTATTTAAATATAACTGGTAATTAGAATACTAAATGTAGTTAAATCATGAAATTAATAATGAGATCATTTTGTTGTCTAGCTATGTTTTATCCAAATCATGTAATTTAGATTTCCATTAATATTTGTAATGTCAAGATACTATGTTAGATCTATATATAAATATTAAGTATAATGTGATAAACTATGCCATTTATGAGTATTCTTGGGTCGTTAATAACTACGACTGTGTAAAAATATTTAAAACAAATAAATAAGGAAGAATGTACAGTATCTTGCGTTTTTTCTTTTTTTATAATACCTATAGGTGTACAACCCAATACCTACCATTGTTAAAATTAGGGTTGCTGAGGATTCCTCTTCCGCTTCCTCATAATGCGGAAGTTCCGCAATATTTTGAGTTCCTCAACCGTTACCGCATCCTAATAAATAAAAATAAAAAATCCTCCGCTATCGCTTCCTCAAAATTTAAGAGGAAATATAAATACTAGCGGACCCGACAGACGTTGTCCTGTACACACACATTTTTTTTAATTTCTTTTCCATTTAAAATCTTAATTTAAACAATTTCGTATACAGTCGCACATTAAAACCACAAGGTTTGTGATGGAACGACCTGTGAGGATATAAATTTTGTTAATAATTAAGAGAATATTTTCCAGTGGACCAAATAATTATATTATATATTTCATATAATCCTCTTCCTCATCAGCTTCCTCATCCGCATCCTCCTCCTCAAAAAATATCCTCATCCTCATCCGCATTCTCTAAATTTGTGCTTGACACTTCCTCCTCCTCCTCCTCTTCCTCATAATCACTTCCTCAACAACCCTAGTTAAAATTGAAAAAAGAAAAGTGTGCTTTAGACAATGTTTTAGAGACCACACAACTGAAATAAAACTTCTTTATAATAATATAAAAAGTATCTCAACTGACTTTACAGGCAATACCCCTGATCAGAGGCCATGACGGGTTGTGTTCCAAATTTTAAAAGTAACTTCCGTTCGACTCGCCCGATCACACTTTTCGTAATGTATTTACCAGCTTACTCCCTAAGTCAAGCGTGAGTAAAGAAGTTTCTTCGTGATTTTGCCCAGAGCGGAAGAAATGGCTAGATCGAGCCATGAGTATGATATACGGGAAACTAATAGAAAATGTTAAATTTTAATAAAATATTTCTTGTTCCACCTAGGTTGAAGCGATAATCAAAGCGATGGTCATTACATTTTCTCAATCGATCCAATGATGCAGTTTTTGTTTTCATCAAAATCGGGCTCGTGTCTTCTATGAGCATTTTTCGATATTCCTTATAGTTTAGGATTTGGCCTAAGGCCGTGCGCTGCCTTAAACGGGTGCCCGGCGCGGACACCCGCGCGGATGGCTGTTTTATGCCATCTCCACGCGACGCGGGCATCTCTATGGACATGACATAAATCAGCCCGCCGCGCGGGTATCCGTCGCGGACACCCGCTTCGCTTAACGCAGCGCACGGCCTAAAGGCCCATTTGAAAAATTCAACTATGTGAGAAAAAAATTAAGTCTGCATACTCGTAAACTACATAAAATCTTAGAACGTACATAGGGGTTATTCAGGTTTGTCTAGGGCTACTCTATCTCTGGGCTTCAGCCTTACACTATTTTTTGGGACAACCTGTATACACTGTCAGTACCTATTTTCGGATTTGGACTGCACGTCGGAGGCAATATTCTGTAAAACCACGTCCGTATTTTCGACTTTATCAGTCTCTTCCAATCATGTCTTAATTTAAGAATGAGTGTATGGTATTGATATAGCCGAACACACGGGAATCTTAACCGAGTAGGTTCTCTGTTTAAAGAAGAAAGAAAGGAAGTACATAAAAAATTATACATATAGGTAGTTACCTAGCGCCGAAATGGACTACCACTCAGCTTTATGTCACAGGATAAGCTGTGACGCTGGTTTTCAGTGGTAGCCGATGATACGGTTAGATGGCGACATTAACATAATATGTCATACATTTACAATTTATATAAAAACATAAGTACAATACACATTGACAACAAAATAACAGACAAATATTAGTATTAAAAACTCAAACACAAGAAGCAAAAGGTTGGTTAAATAATGTATATAGGTAGCAATTATAAATAGCAAACATTAAAAGAAGGTAAATAAACTAATTCTTACTAGGTATCTAATCAAATCTGTGATTGCAAAATATGCTCTTTAATACTTTTTTTAAAAGTAATGAAGGGATGAAGGATAGAATAATTTTATGGCCTTTTTATAAAACTAAAATAAAAGACACTAATACAGGGTTATTCACTTTTATTTCTTTGTGCACTTTACCACATACAACAATGAGAATTTTACACGTCACGTGTTTTTACAATATTCAAACTGCGTGCAAATTTAACACTTGACCAGAATACACATAATAATAAAATCCAAAATACATGCAACTTCCGCAGAAGAGTATAATTAAGTCGAATTTCTCAAGAGAGTACAAAGGCAATTTAAATCAATTGTAACTTGATTTTATAAATGCTTATAAAACAAAGATTTAAATGTTTAGATACCTACCCACACTTGAAAGAGAGAAATTAAAACATTAAAGGTGCAAACACATTATCAGTCGCAGCGCATCGTAGTGCCAGATTTCTATTGGACGTCTAAACGGCTCTAGGACGGCTCAAGGTTACGTCTAAATGTAGTTTGCACTGTTCAGTGTACCTACGTTCGTTTTGTAGATATCTATCTAGAAGAGACCTAAAAGTAAATTTATTTTCAGCTTTAGATTACAGACCAGCGTTTTTTTGCGCGTATACATAAGTTCGCGCGTGTAGGCGCGCCTTAAGTCGCACGCGCAACTCGTACGAACGTTGATGCGCTTAAAACCAACGACAACGCAACAACATCGACATTTTGTAGTTACCCCAACGCAACAGCAAAATGATGCAGCGACACATACACATGACAACTTTCTGTCGTGTGCTTGTTGTATGTGTGAACACTCCCTTAGTAAAAGACAAATTTTCAACTGGGAAGTACCCACTTAATTATAAATGAGGGTAAGTGCATTATATTGTAATTTGTTACAAAGTTACAAATTAAATGGCAGATCTTACGAGCTATTTATATATAGAGATATAAACCACTTATCTACATAATAATGAATGTTTACAATTATTGATTTCTAGTAAAATTGCAAACTACTGAGATTTTCCCTTATTAAAGATTTTCTAAAACGAATAAAATATGCATTTTTAATTCTTATGATTATGAGATCCTGAAGGAAATAAATACTAAATTTAATGCGATTGTAGCCATAGAAATCCTTTAAACGGCAGCCCTGCCCCGCCCCTTTTTACTCCAGCCAATAGAATATCAACGTAATATGGCGCAGCGTCTTTATGCCGCAGGTCACCTCCCTTCCGCGCGGTCGCTCTAGCGTGGCAAACGACATGTCTGCTCTTATCGGCTCAAATCGTCTGTTAGGCGACCCGCTCCACCAATAGGGGCATGTCACGTGATTATCGCCTACGGGTGTCACACCGGGAACTTTGCCGATTGCACACTTTACAGCCATTGACCATCGACCTTAAATAGCTGATATATCCACCAGAAAATATATTTACGTATTTTTGACGTGACAACGTCTTATAATTCGATAGAGCCGGCTCAAGAGCCGGCTGCACGCACGAAAAAACATGACGTCATGCGGCGGTACCTCGCTCTGAATCTAATTCTCTAATTTGAATTTTGAATTATGTTCTTTAAAATTTTAACTTTCAATAATACCAAAACCAGCCAGATACAAATAGTATAGCCAAAGAGATTTTATTACAAGTTTATTCATACTATAATGCGAAATCTATTAAACAAATGAAATTAAATTTTTCTTTTGAAAAATGCTACCATTCCATCAGTATTTTCTTAAGACGTTGTCACGTTCAACTATCGTCAGTAAACCGACTTTACAGACAACCAATTTTTTTTTTTGGCAATATTTCCATCTTATAAACGAGATCATAATAAAACTTCATCGAAAAAGCAAGCACATTCTAACCATATTCTGCTAATAATAAGATACAATTTAGAGTACATTTTTGAATAGCCACGCTAACATCATAAATGGTAGATAAGTGGAGTATTCTTTATGGATATTTACAATTTACATGACGTATACTTTCTCGACGCTCTTCAGTGAGAACTCTTCCTTAGTCTTGGGACACACGATGGAGCCCAGTTTCACCATCTCCTTTATGGCCTGCGAAAAAAAAATTAACTTAGGATCTGTTTCAGAATCTCCAAGTAAGTTACCATTGGCGTTTACTTGACAGATAGTGCATGCACACTGCCCATCCTTCCGAACTTCTTGAACGCCTAAGAGACTAAGGCCGCTTTAGCGGATTGGACGACGCGGTCAGCACTTTCAGAATGAAATCAATTTTAACTTTATCTACACACCCAAAAGACTAGTATCCCTTGCAAAGCACAAAAGGTTACGCTGCCGCGCGAGTCTTTCGAGGCTTACAAGCGATAACACTCCTTCAAGTATGTAGATAAAGTTTAAAATTATTTTGTTGGCTCTGCTGGCTGCTACCATCCCGGTGTGACCGATCAACAGCAATTTTATTCCTATCCCAGGTCCCATTTATACGTGGTCAGTGCAATATGTCAGCACACTACTATAGGTTTTTTTTCGTCATTTTTTTTAATTTTCTAAGTGTTAGTTATTAGCTTTTTTCAGTTTAGGTACTTGCCTGTGGACATCTGGTGTAACGGACGGACCCTCACCTTCTCGGCATAGATCTATGCGGTGGTCCTACCTTCTCTCCTTGATTTGTGTGGTGGTCCTACGTTCTAGACCTGTCTGTTGGGCAGCACCATGGGCTGTGTGGTGGTACCTTCTCGCCGTAGAGCTGTCCGTTGGGCAGCACATGGGCTGGGTGGTGGTACCTTCTCGCCGTAGACCTGTCCGTTGGGCAGCACATGGGCTGTGTGGTGGTACCTTCTCGCCGTAGACCTGTCCGTTGGGCAGCACATGGGCTGTGTGGTGGTACCTTCTCGCCGTAGACCTGTCCGTTGGGCAGCACATGGGCTGTGTGGTGGTACCTTCTCGCCGTAGACCTGTCCGTTGGGCAGCACATGGGCTGTGTGGTGGTACCTTCTCGCCGTAGACCTGTCCGTTGGGCAGCACATGGGCTGTGTGGTGGTACCTTCTCGCCGTAGACCTGTCCGTTGGGCAGCACATGGGCTGTGTGGTGGTACCTTTTCGCCGTAGACCTGTCCGTTGGGCAGCACATGGGCTGTGGCAGTACCTTCTCGCCGTAGACCTGTCCGTTGGGCAGCACATGGGCTATGGCAGTACCTTCTCGCCGTAGACCTGTCCGTTGGGCAGCACATGGGCTGTGGCAGTACCTTCTCGCCGTAGACCTGTCCGTTGGGCAGCACATGGGCTGTGGCAGTACCTTCTCGCCGTAGACCTGTCCGTTGGGCAGCACATGGGCTGTGGCAGTACCTTCTCGCCGTAGACCTGTCCGTTGGGCAGCACCATGGGCTGGTTGTGCTCGTTGAGCGGCTCGTTGGTGATGCGGCAGACGAGGCGCGAGTGCGAGCAGTGCGCGTGCGGCAGGGCGCGCGCCAGCTGGCTCAGCGGCGGCTGGCACGCCGGGCAGGCCGACACCTTGCTGCTCTCCTTGTAGCACTGAGTGTGCCACGTTAAGGAAACTGTTTGCTCTCCAATCGCATCACAATGTTGCGTCATTGAGCGCATTCTACTGTCTGTGCCACGGAGCTTTTTTCCCTGATCCCACCATCTCCCTTCCTTTCAAGGACTACGCGTGCTTTTTACTGACAAACTGTGGCTACCGTTACAACGCGAACTAAGAAATTTGGCAACTCGTTTCTTTGTTGCACAATCAAGAAATGGAATTCACTGCCAGCACACGTGTTCCCTACTTCCTACAATCCTGGATCATTCAAAAGAGGATGCAGGTCGGCAAGGTGAGGGTGGCTATCGCGGCGGTTTATCTCTCGCACCAGCTATCTTCGCATTTGGACTCCACTTCTGCTTACCATCAGGTGGAATGGAATCCTTTGCTTGACCTTTGTACTAAAAAAAAATGTTTTACAACAACAACTACTACTTTTGCATTGCAGTGAAGAATTTCGCCCTGAAGGCACACTTCAAAAATTCACCCTATATATTGGGTTGCTGTATCATTCTTAAAGTTACGATGGAATAAAAATTATACAATGATAGGACGGAAATTTAAAAAATACTAATTTTATTATATAAAAGTTTCTTAATTTATGTACTTTCCTAAAAACACAATTTCATTCCTGCTCATTGCAGCTTCGAATAAAAGACCAGCAAAAAGATTACATGTCCTTTGAATTGGATCGAGCGTCAGCCTTTCGCGATTTCTTTTCTGAATTTAGCTGTGAATTGAAAAGGATATGGCGTGTTGAGTGCAGCGAGCCCGAGCTGCAGCGCCACGGGCAGCGGCGGCAGGCGGGCCGGGTGCAGCAGCCGCGCGTGCTCCCAGCGGAACTGACGCACCAGCGCGCGCCAGCGACCCGTCTCCAGCAGGGAGCGGTACGGCTCCACGTCTGGATGACGTATTCATATGAACATACGACGCGTCGTTGCCACTTTAAGACGGAGGTCTTCAGATGTGTCACTTTTAGGGCTCATTTTTCAATTCTTAGATATTTTTTACTCCTCATATAGGGGAGACCGGGGCAAGATCAGAAGAGAAAAAATGTCATAATATGAAAATCAAACTGTTTATCAAAAATTCTTTCGAACAAAAGCAACACTTATAATCATAATTTTAATGTTTTATAGCTCTAAATCACATATTTTTATGGCAATAAGGAACGAAATGACACATGCCAAATATCCCATTTTAGCCCATGATCGGGGCAAAATGGCAAACGCTATAGGGCATAATAAGTACACATTTTAATCTAGTCGGCAACGTTTACAATTACATATATGCCTATTCATCCTTTTCGTCTACACCTGCTCAAGAATTATGGGCTCAGCCTTGGCATTCGCTTCACGCAACCGTCATTGGATTGTCCCGAGCTACGTCTTGCCCCGGTCTCCCCTACTATACTATACCGACAAATTAAAATTACGTTGTCAGTTGTCATTTCGTATATTGTATTTGATTTCAAATGACATTTTCTCCGGTTTGGGTAGTAATTTAACCGTCTGTTATAGACTTTTTAATAACAATCGATTAAAAAGCGAAACTATAAAAAAATACTGTGTTATGGCCTGCGCGGTGCGTTTTTTTTCGGTACAGAATCTGGACAGATTCTTTACCGAGAATCACTTCTCATTGACTGCTCACTAAATGGCTCGGTTTCGGTACTTTTTTTAAATTTATTTTACGGCACTGGCCCTTTCTTGCCAATCTTCATTTTTTGCAGTTCGTCGGACGGTCGGAGTCTCTAGATTCGCATTCACAAATCGCTCAGTACCTAAACGAAGACGCGCCAAGGAAGGACCCGATCAGGAAGGAGCCTAGATGGATATTCAGCGAATCGGAGAATAGTCATCCGAGAAAACAATCTGCGCTGCAGCTGTATAGTGGAATAAAAAATGCTGTCTTAAGACAATCATACCAGTATCCTTAGGGAATGCAAGCATCCCCATGCAATGCTGGATGTCTTCCAGCTGGCCCTCCTCGTAGGTGGAGAAGTGCTTCTTCGCGTATCGGACGGCTTCTAGTCGTTTGTCCTCGCGGACTAGCTCGATGAACTCCTGGAAAATTTACAGAGTCAGTTTTCCATGATTGAACAAAATATATTGGGGACGTGTGGTGATTAATCCGCTATAATTTCTCTGTGCAGTTAAAATTTTTGGACTAATATTATTATTACATTTGAATATTTGACGATCGAGAGCCATGTGATGCCGGCAGAGCAGAATAGGATCACCCCATATCCTCCAATGGGTGTCGTAGAAGGCGACTAATGGATCAGCAAAGGGGTATTGATCACCTTATACTCCGTCCAACAATCCGCATTGGGCAAGCGTAGTGGACTACTGCCTACACCTTCTTCGATGATAAGGAGAGGCCTCGTGTCCCAGCATGATGATTTGGCGATCAACTAAACTATAAACAATTGATTAACCAATCACAAAGACAATTTTTATGTTTTTTATTTTATTCCTGACGGAGAAGGTCTTGGTCTCCATCTCTGATGGTAAGTGACGATAATGCTGAAGAGGGAATCGAGCTCAACCTGGAACCCTGAACCACAGAGGGACTGGTTATCTTATCGTTAATTGTCGGAACACAATAAATTATGTTAACACTATTGCTATGGCAGCAGACTTTGATCAGATGATGACAGCGGTGATAATAATAATAATATTTCATGTAGGTACAAAAAATGCAAGCTGACAAATTCGCGAGCGGAGCCTGGGGTCGTTTATGACGTAAGGTTCCGAAGGGGGGGGGGGGGGGGGTGGAGGAGTAGGGATGGGGGTGTCTTCGGCAAAAATCACGTATGTTACGTGATTTTTGCCGAAGACACAGGGTTGTAAAAAGATATCGTGTGTATTTATTTATTCGTCTTGCTAATCCGTAGTCGACAATGTGAGGATAAATATATTCATGTATGTTACGCATATGTTTTTCGCATGATTATTACACCATTACTTTAATGTTATTTTTATACCAGTAAAAAATAACCTTAATTTTCTAAGAATAAAATTAGACATACTTTTTTACTTGTTTTTACTGACTTTTTGTATTTACTGATAATACCTATTAAAAAAATAAGATTTTTTTAGGTATTAAAAATACACGTGGTTTTAGGGGGGGTTTAGTCATAAACCTCACCACGTATCACCAAGGGGGAGGGGGGCTACCCAAAACTGTCACGTTTCATCAAACTTTTTTCAACGTTGCTTTATAGTCATCTAGCTCAAAGTCTAATGGGGAGACTTGCCTGATGTAGAGCACCTGTCCGTACAACAGACAAAGTTCCCGGTGTACCACTTGACTATGTCATCGGTCACGCTACAGTGACTGCGGGGAGGCGATATGCGGAAGCAGGGAGAAGACGCTGCGCCTTATTGGCTGCGCCATATTACGTTAATATTTCACTGGGCGGAGTAAAAAGAAGGCGGAACTTGATGCAGGGCTTTTTTTTGACGGGAGGTCAAATGTATTTACGCATCGTTCCTGCGGGGTGGTGCCAACTGCAGGGGATATGTGGGACTCGAGGTAAAGGCGTTCCCTCCATACCCCCTAAACATCCTCCCCGGCCTGACTTTCAGTGCGCTATTACGGGACGGCTCGGGATCTGTGCAACTACACCTCAGTGGTCCCAACGCTGCCCGTTTGGGCACTCCTTGCACCAATTGGTGGCCAGCAGCGACTCCTCCACCGACGGCAGCTCGACCTGGCGCGTCCTCCGCAACGAGGACACCGGGAGCAGCCATCGGTCCGCACCCGGGGGACGAGAAAACAAAAACAACTTGAGACGATGGTATGTGACTTCGAATGCCAAGGGAACACACTTGACATCAAAAGCCACACACCCGCCGAGAAAGTTTCCTCACCACGTTACCAGGGTCCGCCACGAGGAGGCTTCTGGACGTGAATCCCTGATGCAGGGCAACCGTTTAAAGGAATCTCTTTGCAACACCGGAAACTTTGTTGGCTGTACCTATAAAAAGAACATACAAAATGGTCCACATAGCGACCATCTGTGCAATAATAACAAGTCATATTGTCTACGCACCTGTATCCGTATCTTAAACTCCATGTTGGAGTTAAGTTTCCTCAGTTTGGACTTGTTGTCGGCGCACCACTGCAGGCAGCGCGCGGTGCGTTGTTGACGCAGTTCTGTCTCCACCTCCGCCGCGGCAGCGTATATATCTGTTGTAACCATAGATAATAAGCGCAGTATACCAAGACCAGTAATACGTCTTTATACAAACTGGCCGCTATCCATTAGAATGTGTGCGTGGGTACTCGGCGCCGTGTACGCATGCACTGTGACGCACACATTAACATAAAAATATGGGGGCATAAGGTGGTCTCGCAGTCTCTGTGTGATCGCGCGTTTTTATGTCATTGCACATTCGCTCGCCGGTCGTTCACGACCGGTACATTTACGATAGCCCTAGCGTCAACGCAGAGTAGGCTAATAACTTGCCAACAGCCCGCAGATAAACTACTGTTCTTGGTATACTGTGATAATAGGCTGTAGATCGGCAATGTCAAAAAGAAATAGAATACAAACACGTACATTAGAGAGAGATAGATCGACGAGACCATTCACGTACACGAAAGAGACTTAATGTGGCCTGTTAGCTGTAAACTATTATTTAATATAAACATTTAAGAATGTGCTAGCTATAATTTAAGTGTACGTACGTATACGTACTATCTTTAGAACGAATATCTCACTTTAATAAGTTAGATATATTTGTTTTGTACACAAATTGTAACGTAAGATACGGAAGAGCGGAGCACTCTGGCACAGGTATATGTTTACCTAAAAGAGTGTTTCAATAACTTGATAAAGTTGATGTAATTGAATTGGTTAATACTCATAAATCAGTTTATCGAGGCAATGCTGGTGAAGTATAGGTAATTATACTTTACCAGCATTAAATTTATTTTATATTATTTTATTAGGAAAGCTTACAGCATTATCTATATTAAATAAAATTCAAATTCCTGACTAATTAACTGAGGTATCAACACAGCCCAAACCGCCAAACCTAGAGTAGAGACTTGAAATTTTGCACATACATACCTTATACAGTGTAGGCATCCACTAAGAAAAGATATTTGAAAATTTCACCCCTAAGGGGGCAAAATGTCCACGCGGATGAGGTCGCGGGCGGAAGCTAGTTCACAATATAAATACAAACAATGGTTTACAATGAGCTAATTACAAGCTTCCACAGATAATATAGATAATTGACAGTTTGGAAAAACTATGAAATACTATACACTGATGATACACACCGACATTAGTCAGATCTCGTAGTGACCGGGCATCAGCTAGCTTGTTAGCAGACTCGTAGTACCCATTCCTGAGGAAATACTCCACCAGCATGCGGTCCAGGCGCACCTTACGCCACTGATTCATGGCGGTCTGGAAAATAGTCCAATGATAATTTATGATGTTTTAAAATGATGTCCGGGTTTTCGGCATAAAAGTAAGGACATATTTCACAATTTCTGATTAAGAAAAAATTGGTAGTTAAATTACAGTTTTGTATAGATAGACTATTTGTTAAGTTAACGCTAATAGGAACTTGCTTGTAACTTTTGAAACAGGCCCTATATTTGTTTAAACTGGAAATATTTTTTTCTAGTTATTATAATCAAATTAAAAACTTATTAACTACCTTCACTTGAGGTGAGCTTGGTTCATTTAGCACACTGGCTTGTTCTTTCAAATGTTCTAGACGTTTCTTACATACGTAGGCCACCTGTAGTTCCTCGTTTATAGCCTCTGATGCCTTACGTTTCATTGTAGTCAGTTTCTCTACCTGTGAAACAACCATACGGATGGAATTTATAACAGTAAAGGTCATAGCAGATTTATCAAGCATATTAGTCACGTAACCAAATCAGGATCACCACATCGCCATTTGTAAGCTATGGAGTTGCAGCGTTACAGAATGGAGTTCCATACCACAATACTAAACAGCTCGAATTGGGACGGGTAAGAGGTATTTGTTAATTTAACGTATGGTAAGACGTTTAACAATACTTCTAGCCTAATTTTATCTATCTGTCCCAATAGATAAAATTGGCAAATGGCCTTGGGAGCGCAGGTCGTGTTGATCCCCAAGGCAAGCCGGGCTGTTCTCCTTCACGTGGTTGCTGCCTGTTATTGGTCTGATTCCCGGTCAGACGCTTTGCCTACCTCTTTATCCTCATTATTCATAATCCTCACCCATGCCATAACTTCCCTTCTGTCCTAAGGCTGACCCATACCACAAAGGCCTTCGGTTTCGACGGGAAATGGAGGGGGACCCGCCGAACTATCCAGCCCTTCCTGCGTTAAGGCCTACGCAGTTGATCGCCGTACGGGAGGATGAAGGAGTCCTGGGAGGCTGAGTGGAGCGACAGTCGGCGATTGAATGAAGAAGAGGCGATGCTCATCCGTTTCCGATCTGATAAATGTGCTACGATATTAATGGCAAAATCGATTGGCCGCGTTATAAAGGTATGTAGTAAAAAATAGATTTTGAATTTAGGAACACTTCTTTAATCATTTGTACCTACTCCATACCATAGTGGTCTGAAACTCTTCCATAATTACAATTCTGCAAGTATAAAACTACAGTACCTAACAAATAACCTATCTTTTTTTTATATACAAAAAAGTTAACCGAATGACTCTATTCCACATGATGGTAAGCAGAAGTGGAGTCCAAATGCGAAGAGAGCTAGTGCTGCAACTGCGAGACATAAATAAATTTTTTTTTATCTATGGCAATCTGCCGATTTTCTTGGCAATTTCTGCCAGTGTCATATATTTTTCAGGTAGATAGAATACTGCGAGAAGAAGAAGAAGAAGAAGAATACTGCGAAAGATCTTGTCAAACGCGCGAAGTTGGATGCTTGTGGAGTCTAAAACAAACACAACACATAATTATGTTTTATTATTGTTCGCAGTTATGCATTATACATACCATTCCTCCTAAAAGGGAATCAATTTCTCCTGTAGTCACTGCAGGGCTCTTGGTTGCAGTGTCAATGTTCACAGCCACACCTGCCACCTGTCTAGCCTCTACATCTAGAACTCGCTGGGTATTACGGTAGCGTTTGTTGAACACTTCATATGGGACCTGACATTGACACAAAATTTTAACATTCTTTATTGCCCTTTGCTAGAGCGTAGCATGCTTAATATAAAGAAAATTCATAAAATAAGACACACTAAAATAAGAGACATATCGAAAGCTACTGATGCTTTAAATTATGCCCTGAAACTGAAATGGAAGTGGGCGGGGCATGTAGCACGTTTGTCAGATGAGCGTTGGACCTTAAAGGTAATATCGTGGTCAGGCCCACAGAGAAAACGACAAAGGAGAAGACCGGTTATGTGATGGGAGGATGAATTAGCCAAAACATCAGCCGCCCGGATTGCGGAAAATGTGGGTTCGAGTCCCGCCTGAGGCAAGTAGATTTTTTTCAGTGCATTTTTCTAGTATTAATATTTACGCGTTTGTAAACGCAAAATAAAATTATTCCATAATGTAAGGTAATTTCATCTTAACTGGGCGTCAAATATTTGCAAAAATATTTCGTTCGGGTCTTAGAAGTGCAAATTTCAAAGATTTGATGAAACAATGTTTACCATAAAAACATAAGCACCAAGCACTGACAAAATTCGACAGCGAAAAGCAGTGTTTTGGTGGCGTAATTGGTCAACACAGCCGCCCGGATTGCGGAAGATGCGGGATCGAGTCCCGCCTGAGGCAAGTCAAAGGCTTTTTTATTTTTATTATTGCCCTTTTCATCACAAATTAGAGGTGAAAACTCTTAGGATTTTATGGATTTACTGTGTGGGTGTCGGGTTCTGTTGTAGAGACCCCAAGTGCCAAGTTCCAAGAGAGATGCCTGGGCAAGTCCCAGGTAAGACAAGTGTAGATATTCCCCCTTATGATGTATCAGCACTCGTTCCGCTACCCTGGGTTCTCTCGCTGCCCACCATAATTGTAATGATTCCATGAGAGAAACTTAACAGTCTCATCACACTGGCGACTTGCGAGTGAAACGAAGAACAATGAAAGAATACTCGTTACAATGAGTACGTCACCATTAGCTCAGTCGACACAAATTCATGTTTAAGCTCATATTCGTCATTGCTTTTGCTTTCGTTTTCTTATCATGTGTCTATGAAGTAATACACACAATAGCAATAATTTTATAATACCTACCCTCATTGCGGAAAATATTTGTTTTGTTGATCTTACACCTTACCAGAAGTGCCTACTACCTACTACATTAGTTTGTTAATTTAATAAAGGGTAGAAAAACCGCGAAAACTTTGGTAAATCCTAAATAACTGTGAGGTACTAGAGGTACATTGGAAATGCATAAGATTGGAGTACATTTTCTGCAAAAATTAATTCAAATTACAAAGGGCCCCTGCTGTAAAGACAAAAGTTTTTGCTGATTTTCTCTTGTTCTATTAAAGATGACAGTAAAATAACACTTAAAATTTAGGTCTGTTTGTTACTAAGTACATTTCACTCGACATTGGCAAAATGTGTAATCTTTAAGCCTGCAATACAGCAAGCAGTTGAATCTGGAGCTGTAGAGTGGTTAATGATTCCGTGATGAATTTCTTGAAGCAGGCAAAGTCAGCGGCCAGCGAAGTGGGACTAGTGTTCGTGGATGAAGGTGCTTTATCCAGAGATGCTTCGAATTGTAACATACGGCTGTTAAATGTAGCCTCCATTTCCGATAGTGATTGTTTGAGTGCTTCCATATTTCAGTATATTGTGAAAAGTTAGTGGCGAAAGGAGTAAATGTTAGGCGAGTGAGTACTTTATATCACCATATAGAAGTGAACATAAAAACAGTAAAATTGTAATTATAAATAAATAAATTCGATGAACAAAATTGGAGCTAATAATTATCAACCACCTCACACAACTACCCACAAAAAAAGTATGTATTGTGAATTGAAACAAGATGGATGACGGCGTAGAAGTTATTGCAGCTGCTGCTATTTATTTAATGAGGGTTTAGTCGCAGAATACCAGATTCTCAAAATAACAGTTTCCCTAAATACCAGATTCATATTTTACCAGTAGTTCAGTTAAAAACAAAATCCTTGAATCTTTCAAATAAAAGTTACTATATTTTCTATAGTCTCCTACGTAGTTATGGTTAGCGATTTTGAATATTTTAATAAGCTACGCCAAATGAGTTGGCGCTTGCCTTCACTCGGCTAACTAGGCGAGCGACACCGAGCGATGGCAAGACAATGCAAATATACTGTCTACACGTTGGTATTGGCGTTCACTCGGCGACGTTCGGCCAACATGTATTGCAGCCTTTAGGTGTTGCGAACGCCATTATTTTAGAGAAGAAAAAATTTAATGATATGCATTGCATTTTGTTGGTATTCATTTCTAGTCCAGCCTTCTTGCTCTCTATGGCAATGTTTTGGAGCATTTATTCCAATTCAGTTGCTGTTTCACTAAAAAGAGCTATATAGTCCGCTAATTTTAAATGTGTTACTTAGAAGTCCGTTAAGTATGCACAACCCTTTGTTTCTCCAATCTATTTTGTGAAAGATATCTTGAAGGGCCACTATGAATAATTTCAGCAAAAGCTTTCGGCGAAATTATAATACATATCAAGTTTTAATTCAATGAAATTATAACTTCATTTATTTCATATTAGTCATAAAGTTGACTATGACTTTGTTGCCAATTGATATTGTGTAAACATTATTAAATGTTTAATAAAAAATATGGTTAATGTTACACTAACCATATTTTTTATTATAATTTCACAATATGCCACATATTACAGTTTACCAAACTTTATATACTTCATGATATAATATGTTTACAGACCAAATAATTGTTGATTTTTGCTATATCACTACAAAACATCCATAAAAGTAGAAGAACATCTTATTAGATCAAAAGTATTTTTGTTATGTTATAGTAATAACTTTGGGATCACATTTAGCTGCACTTACCTTTAAAGTAGCATGCTCCAAAGACTTTAATTCATTCATTTTGATGTTAGACGCTTCTAAAGATCACGAAAAGTAATTGAAAAGCTCTATACGACAGATCTCCTGAAATGAAAACAAACTCAGCTGATTTTACGTCGTAAGTGTGTCACACAGTGCCCATGATGATAGCACAACAGTATAAACTTAGAATTATAGAGGCATTAATTAAATGTTATTATTTAGCAAAACATTGCATTAATTGCTTAGTATTTAACAATCACAATAATTACTAAATGCAATAAGCGTAGTTCTCGAATAATTATTAAAATAACAAACAAACCCTTTAAATGGAGAACACGTAGAGAACGAACGACTGAGTCAAACAAATAATAAATAAAATAATGCCATCTCTCTTACTCTTTTGAACTTCAGCTTTTATCATTGCGTGAAAGAAAGAGATAAATAAAATGCAATTCCAAATCAAATCAAAATGCTCCATAGAATTGACATAATCGTTCATAAATTAAAACAAACGATTAAGCCCTGCTAAGTATTTACACAAAAATTATTAAGTATATAAATCGAATATAAAGAAAGATAAAAATATTTTCGAAGAAAAATAATGCTATTTCAAGATTATAACAACTTTGTGTTTTAAAAAAATATTTATAATACATTTAATTTGTTTTTATATTAGCCAAGGTTTTAGCACAGTCACTTCTAGCTTAGATTTTATTTAACAGTTCTAAACGTACGTTCATAGACAAGTATTTAAACGTAGGGATGCGTTCAGAGCCTACAATCCTTTAAGCTACAACAACCACGAACACGAAGATAGATTCTATAGGTAAAACATAAGCTTCTTGACCACGAAGATAGATTCTGTAGGTAAAATATAAGCTTCTTGCCTACAACCTACTACATTACCAATGCCATAAGAATACTAATGTCATTTACCTAATAGGCTTGTTGCCTTAGTCTTAATGTGTCGTAAACGCTATTATTTTAAAAGAAGAATAATTTTACTTAATGCCGGATCTGAGGCCGGATCGGTTCTCTTTTTATTGTATTTTTGTCATAAGACACTCATCTCATTGATAAAAGATGACTAAAGCCGGATTACCGGGGATTACTTTGGGATTACTAATTTCATTTGACATTTATAAATGTCAGAGTGTTTTTTAACCATCAAAACTTTAACGTCATTAGGACATTATTTATGTTAAACAGACAGGTTATGTAATTCGCGAATAGGCTAACGGAACGGGGTAGTTGTTACCTGGGGTAGTTGCTAAGATTATTTACCTAGTAAATAATCTAAAGGTGATCGTATATTTAGGCGCGTCGCACGCGGCGCACGCATCGCATCGGCCGCATTTACTGATGGCCTCGCACATATACCCGCACGCATCGAACACGCCTTGCTCTTAGAACACGCCGAACGCGCTATCAGCATGCTATCAGCAAAACAGTCAGTGCTACCAACGTTTGGTAGAAGTAAATTACCGTGTGAGAATCTAAGGGGTGTGTGTGTGTGTGTTCCCCTACTGATCATCAAGCTAGATCTAGAATGTTACGGTGTGATTAATTTAAAAATCATACATAAAATGTTCCCCCTATATTCTCATACTATAATGCTATATGAATTAGGCATTGCATATTTAATTTAAATAAAACTAAGCATGCCAAAACTTTTATCTAATAAGTATTTTATGAAAATCACCATGTTCGTTTACAATTTAAAAGTAATTTAAAAGGCAGTTAAAATTGGACAATAAATACTATTTTTCGAAGATTATAAATATGTATTTATTAAACTTTTTAATTAAATTCAATTTTCTAGATTACGAACACAGCCTTAGTGGGCATAGACAACAACTTTCATACATGCGTTTCGTCGGCGCGTCAGCGCGTCACTTTCGTTACGCAAATCCGCCATTTTGTACGTAGCTGGCGGTGCTTCAGGGTTTACTTTATCGGCATAGTGATTATTGTCACGAAAAACTGTAAACTTGGTGTGAATTGACTCTGAAATCAGACTGTGGACGCTGTCAACTTAACTGTGAAGTAATTTTGCTGCTACAACTTGTGCTTTCGTGATTTGTGAGTGTCCTATAATTGGAGCGCGTGGCTGGTGACTCTTTGTTGTTGGATTCCGCTTATTTACGGTGAGTTTCTCTATCCAATAGTGATATAAGTAGAAATTTAGTAGCGTTTAAGTGATAGGTGATAATAAAGTTTGATTATTATTGTTTGGGAATGTGTAAATTACGAGTATGTGGTAGCGTCGTTCGAGCGGCACTTTGTAGCGGCGCGGTGATTGCCGTGGCGATGGCTGATGGCCGACGACATTATTCCCGCGGCGGCGACGCCGACGCGTCACAAGTTGGGCGCGGAAACGTGTTGGTCGTGATCTGACTTTCTAGAAGGCTCTATTTGCAGTTTGTTTCTGTGATAAGTGGAATACTGCAACTGACCTAGTTTTAATGCCTTCACCCTGATTGTCTTGTGGTGATTAGATCCATAGTGTTGTATGTGTTGAGTGACTGAATGTGTGTAGAGTTAAAAAAAATGACCTTTCTGCTGGAATATTAGGTTAATTAGGTAAGACTACACTTAGTTTTATAAATAATAATTAGGTAATTTTAAATGTCTTATAATTCAGTATAAACAGCATAAACAAATTATCAAGTTCTCAATGAACTTTAAAACTATAAAAAAGTGGAAAAATCATGCTCTACTAAAACAATATAAGTTACACTATTAAGCAACAGTACAAGTAAAATACATAAATAAATACATATATATTAGTATCCTAGTCATTTCATTCCATAGATAGTCGTTGTTCTTCTCTCAGAAAGTTAAATTACAGCTGACTTTTCACTTAACAAAGTTGAAATTGGGTAAAAAGTTTTGAATGGATTTCATTTGAAAGTTTGCTTTCCCATTATTTGCCTATTTGCTTTTGTACTTGTTTCATTCTGAGAAATTCTTCACAAGTTTTATTAATTTTGCTGATCAGACCCACAAGACCGGTAGAGCTCTGGTTGTTGTTAAAATTTAATTAACAAATGCTTAAATTATGTTTGGATTGCTTAGTATTATAGGGAAAAGAGATTGATAAAGTTTATTATTTTATGGTACCAACGAAACATTATTGTTACTATAAATAGGTACTCTAAATTGTTTTGAATACAAGTTTCTCTAAATGAATTTTGGTGACAATGAACCATTTTCCTCCGTGTTTCGAAGAAACACCATTAAGCTGGTGGTTCTGGCTGCTGTCGAAACTAAAGTTTGACTCTTATTTGCCTTTTAATTCAGACATTTTGTTAACACGCAGGAGACACTACTGAGTGAAATTTACCACATAGTGCAGAAATTCCTAGATATTTCTTCTAGATATTCCTAGATTTTCCCTATAATTTTTTGCTGGGATCTTTTAGGTACCTTTTGACAGATGTGCGACAGTCCTCTTTATTGAATTAGCGGTCAATTTGTATGCAATGTCTAGCCACATTTTTTAAGTTTTATTTTGAGTGATTGTTCGAAAAAAAAAACAAATTAAAATTAAAACATGTTGCATTTCTTATTAAAAGAAAGAATGTATTATGTTCTTTCGATATTGAGTGATCTCTTTTTTTATGTTTTTGTTAAGTTTTGAGTCCTATTTTGTTTTTAATATGCCACCTGCAGAAAGTGCTTCATTTTAGGCTTTTTTTTATTCAAAAAATAAAGAGTTTACACATTGTGTAGTTCGAAATATAATAAAATATAACAATAATTTGTTTCATTTAAATACCCGTAAAAAACCCCTTCTTTTTCATTTATTCTAATGTGGTATTTTTTACCCAGTAGCGACAGTCCATTTTCTATTATGGGGTGCGCCTCCCGCAGAGTTAAACAAGAGATATAAGCCTCATTTATAGAGATAAGGCTAAAAATCTGTTATTTTTCTGAACTTAGCAAACAAAGGTTTTTATTTATAATTATATTTAAAACAAGGCAATATTACCTATATTAATAGGATAACAAATAAGTTTATCAATTAATATTTTAATGACATAGGCACTATCAATGTTAAAATATTCATTGCTACCTAATTGTTTTTATGCTATCAGTTAATTGGCTATTGCGTATTCAAATTCGTTTACCTTGGTATGTAATTTAACTTTTATGATTAATATTGTTAATTAGTTTTATAGGTAATAGCAGTACTATAACACCATGTTCACACTCATTCAACTAACCCAAAGTATTTGCACTTGATAAGGATATGTACTAGATAATGAAACACACTTTTTTTTGTTATTTATTACAAATTTCCCAAACTTTTGCGTTTTGTTTTACATTATTACATACTGACGATCACTCATAATCCTAAAAGGGGTTGAGCAGAGCCAGGTAACATTTGGTTACACATAAAACCACAGCTGACAGTATGAGTCATGTAGTGCCTATAAATAGTGGCAGGTTGGCCTGTCTAAAAGGGATATCAAATCAAAAAAACTAATAAACCTTCAGTGAAGCATCAAATAAAAGCCAACGGACCAGTATAGATATTGTGATCTAAAAATCTCATATCAGACACATTATTATTTGGGTTCCTTTATTCCAGAATTTGAGTGAGCTTCTTGGTACTAGCTACTTAGTACTTGGTACTAGTACTAGTAGATAGCTAGTAGCTACCTTGTTAACGTTTTTGCTTGTTGGTGTTAAAACAACGTCTCGGTATACAAGATGATGTTTTAACACCAACAAAAAGTGTAAAACACTAAAATGACTATGGAAAAAAAAGAATTAAGTCAGTTAAAATCGGCGTTTACAAGGTAAAATCGACTCCTATGGTTAAAGTCGGTTAAAATGTACCTTATATTACCCAGACCATAATAACAATGGAGGTGCCATGGAGGAACATAATTATGTCAATACAAATATACATTTATACACTGCTAAAATCATTAACCTCCCTGTTGGCTTTTCATAGTCGGGTAAAAATATTTTATCTGTCATTTCCAAGAGACTACCAACTTACATAATCAGATAAATGTGGTAGATAAACATAAAAAAAACAAATGTCTCTAAAGTATTTGCGTGATAAATGTCTACATAGATACGGGGCGCGCATAGCGACGCTCACGCGGTAAACAAAGGCAGCTTGCAAGCCTCTGATCGCCTCGACCTATCTTCGTTAAAGCGACGTCAAGAAAATGCACACGTACACTACATAACTATAGCTTAGATTGCAAGTAATTCCGTCGGAGGTAGGGTTACCAATTAGCTGAATTAATGTACGCTTTTTATAAAGATTCTACTTTTGCCTCTTTAATTAATGCGGCTTGTTCGGTAATGTATGCACGGACGTGTTTTCTTTATGTTAAAGCTTGTTTCTATGTGCCTATTGATTGGTTTTTATATAGGGTAATCATTTATCACTCTTTGCATCGTTTGTGAGAAATTCTTTCAGAATTAATTATGGAAAACCCGTTTAGAGGCAAACCAATACATTTTTTTTACTTACGCATACTATATAGCGTAATATGTATACTCCACGTGTGTGGACGTGTACAATGGTTTCTACTGACGTTATTCTTATTTATAGTCACAATCAAGTCAGCTCATTAAAATTTTAACGTCACACGTTTTTGCGCGCTCGTTAGACCGTGGACCAACTTTTACCTAGGCATATTTCCATGCGATCTTGATAATACAATAATAAAAAATTCGAATTAGCATATTTTACAAGTAGCATGCGATGTTTACGTCGCTTTTGCACAGAGTCATTTGAACAGTTAATTAAATATTTGTGTAAAGTAAAAAATACAATTTGCCCTCACTCTTTCAAGTAAACATCAATCACTTACTCCAACCGTGCTTTTTAGTGTATCTCAAATATGTTAATAATATGTTAGTAAAATAAATATCGTCTAGTTGGTATCCCTAACAGACCGCATCCGCTCAGTGACGAGTTCATGCTACACTCGACCAGACTCAGGGCTACCAATTATGTATCGTAATATATTATTCACATGAAAAAATTGAACAATGAACGTCTTTTACAGTGAATTTTAAAATGGCTTATTCGCCTTTTCGGGATTCGTCTCTGTTCATCGCGACTCTAATGAGCTAAGATTTTCTCCTTGATAAAACACACCTTTCCACTATATCTGGTCAATTATAGTTGAGAAGCAGCATATAATTACGGAGCCTAATCATGTAGTTGAGATAATCCTTTTTGAATTTTATGAATGTTTCTCTGGAGCACTGTTTCATTGCTGAGTTTTCGTGTCATCTTTTGGTGCATGTTTCGTTGTAATTCTCTTCCTAACTTCAAAAATATTCTTGTGTCTGAATTCAATATTATGTAGTGTACTGACAACCCTAGCCGGCTCCGACCGGCCTGCGATCGGTTATCGATTGCGTGCCTTTTAAATACGCGCCTACAATCATTGCGCCGCTCAACTTTTATATCTCCAACTTCCTCTCACTCTTTTGTTTCTAATTTGTACAAACTTGAAGAGGGTTCTGGCGAATTCATAACTTAACTCGCTGTTGGGAAAAGTTTTTTAGGATTAATACCAGTTATTTTATGAAATGGATTCCGGTGAATAAGTTTAGGTACCTTCGGGCCATTTTCAATGTAAGCACCTATAAATATTGACGTTTCGGTTCCGACTAAAAATGTGGACTCACTAAGTCGAAAGTCCGTAGCGCTGGTATCATGGTATGTAAGTTTTACTGAAAGATTTAAATAGATGTCAAGCATTATTTACTAATAATTGTACTACAAGACTTAACCGATTTCATCATCATGCCATCTCTTTCGATCATCGATAATCATTGCCTAAAGGAAGGCAATCGGCGCAAGATAAGTTAGTTCACTTATTTCGTCATCATTTTAAATCTGTAGTTTCACTCAATACCTTAGTTAAGTCCACATTAGTACCCGGATAAACAAAGGTTATTCGTCCCGCATTTCTGCTATAATTACTATCTACAGAGCCAGGCATAGGACATTTCGAGGCTTACCCTAAGCTAAGATTGACTTCTTGGGTCAAAGAAAACAACCTACATTCTTATGCGCCGTATATCAGTATTACGTCATACTTGCCTTATATTCCGCGTCGTGGCGTCTCCTTTTGAACTCTGAGTCATATCCATTTATGGATTTAGCTGGAGGCAAAGCGGTGGCGTCTTTACGATAACGATGCTAAGAAGGCGATTACGATGCTATACTTTTAAATTATAGTAATAGCATAATGTGTTACGTTGGAAGTGTTTTGTGCTACTTGCTCTACACTTTAAATATAATTAAAGTGTGCTTTAAATAAAATAATTATACGTCCTCGTCATAATTTCCCATCGCCAAAATATGCGCGCAGTGAAATACCTCAGTGACTTTATTCTGCTTAGTTTGCGACGCGATGAAGGAAAAGAAATGATAACGATTTTATTAAATTGCGACACCTAAAGTATATTTTATATGCTGTGCTTGGCAAATAAGGATACGACCTCTCTTATGGTATGCAGTTGTCTATAGGCACGCGGATTGCTTTTTTATCTTTGACTGGAAGCTCTTGATCTTCATCTGACCTGATGTTATAAAGCTGAAGATAGAAGCGTACTTCATTCGGAACCCTCGTATCACTGAGTTTATGAAAAACTTCCTTTAGTGACGTTTAGTTAGGCTGATAACCTGTCACTTTTTGGGTCATTGCGTGGTTTTATGGGTGCTTGTTTTCAAGACATCTGTATACATAGCTATCAATCATGTAACTTTTTTGTATTACATGAGTTTCTTTTATTTTGATATCTTTAGCTAATTACTGTAATGTTTATCAATCTCTAAATATAAGTGTCGTGTCTAAATCTCGTTACTCTCCACTTTCTAAAAAGAAAAATACAGTGAAGTCCGTTGTCTTGTCTCGACTCTGTACTCGGGTAATTTATGCGCATATTTTACATTCGCTTGTGACATCAGCCGGTATCTTTTTTGGTAGTGACTGCAGGTTTAATCATAAATTGGACCCGTATGTCAAGCGGATGAGAACTGGTTTCGCCTAGACTGGTAGTATTTTTCCTTTAAATTTATAAGTTCGTATAGCTGTACAAATAAAGTCGTACATTCACATCGATCAACGTACAAAAACTTGAATTGAATTTTAGTAAGAGTTTGTATATGTATAAGAGACTACCTATAGCGTATTTTTTACGTATAATGATACAAATATTAGATTAACGTCTTTTATAAAACTCGTGTTTATTATCATCTACAAAAACTCGGACATATTTTGCTTGGAAGATTTTTCTTGTAGGGCGAAATATTCTATTTTATACGCATTCGTATTCTCAGTTTTTGAGATAATATTTATAAATGGTTTGTTTAAGTTTACTATGGCTTAAAAAGTGTACTAAAATAACTACCTACGACAACTATTACTATTTAGTTGGTTTTCTTCATAGGTTTCAAACTGATAACTCGACGGTAAAACTGGTCGAGCTGGAACCGACTTTCCAAGGGATCGAACCCTCAACTACTGAAGGACTAGCTATCACTTAACTGTTGAAACATAGAAATGTCGTTATCACTATTGTTACGGCGTCATACTTCCATAGAATGCTTCAACCCAAACCCCCCTTTGTACCCCTTGGGCTCGATCTCGGGACCCCTTATTTCTAGTACCGGTGGGTGGTAGTTTAAATTAGTTTTATTACGTATCTCATGACCCACCGACAAACAGGTCTTATCAATCGCGGTGTTCATTATTATTCAATGAGCGAGGCAAATTGGTGACTTACGCTAAAGATTGTCTCATCTCATTATTTAATATTATTTATACATTTAAATATTTGTTGTTTTAAGTATGTTTTTTTTTAAAAGTCTGTACCGTATTCGTGTAATATTATATTTACTTGGCGCGAATAACGACGTATCGTAAAATTCCCTTATAAGATTTTGTTTAAGGACATTCAGACTAGAGTTACTTAACATAACGTCGAGTTTTTATGCCTTTGGTAGATACGCAAATTGCCTGTAAGGACAAGATTCATGTTAGCACAATTTCGTGTCATAACATAAAATGGTCATCTTTTTATGTTATGACTCGAAATTACGCTCCTATGTATTCCGCGTCTGTCCATGGCATCATTGGAGCTATAAGTAATTGTTAGAGCAAGTTTTTAATCGACCTAATTAATTATCTGTTTCAAATTATTTTAATTTGCATACCACTTCGAATAAGCATTACAATTAAACGGCGGAACAAATCTCATATCAGTATATCACTAAAAAACATCGCAGCAAAAACAAAATAACACTTCAATAAATATAACAGCGCTCCGAAATCACGATTTAGTTCAATAGCATTATCAAAAGCGATATAATTTGAGTTAGGTTCAGTTCTATTGTACTGCAGGTCGTTACTGCCACCCCTCTCCCACGGGGTGGGCCCCGCTGACCGACCTATTAAAATTGTAATTAACCAACGCGCTTTATGTGTATTATTGTCGAAATGATGTCGTATCGATTGTTCGCTCTCGCTTAACGCCATTACGTACGCTGGAAGCATTATTATCTTGTGCGATTTAAGTCTTACACTCGCCGTTAAACTATAACGATTATACCTTTAAAGAGCGTAATAAATGAAGGTGATGTTCCTTATTCTCTTTATAGTGAGCCATAATTCGAGAGATCAATATATGTTGTAAAAGGCAATAATAATCGATGGTTTTCAGTACGGCGAAAGTCAATAACAAAACTATAGAGTGAAGTTATTTCTTTTTGATGCACGCTTCAAACTTAGGTAGTAGTCTCACCGAGTATTAGCAAGAAGTGAGTAAAGATAAAAACTCTAGTTTTTATCGAGCAGCCAGAACCGAGTGTCTTCCGATAGTTTTGTCACTATGCTAATCAAAGCAAGTGCGTGAGTAGAACGGGCAGTTACATCACTGTGTGTACTAGCTTTTGTCCTACCATAATCATCATCATAACATCCTTTTAAATTCGACTCACTCCTGGGACACAAGGCCTCCCTTTGTTATCGAATGAGGTTTAGGCAGTATTCCACCACGCTTGCCCTATGCGGATTGGTCGACGAAGTATGAGGTGATCAATACCCCTTTGCTGATCCATTAGTTGGCTTCTACGACACCCATAAGAGGATACGGGGAGAATGTGTATCAATTTTATTGACCCGTAATTATATTAGTTACTTTCCCTGAGCCACAGACAATATAGTGGTTAGTTACGCGTTCTGCGGTGAGATAGCTTACTTCAGCAATAAAGTTTGAATGAATAGTAACTTTCAATCACACACTTCTTTTCAAAAATCACACACTTCTCAATTTTGTCGGCTGTATTCAATTTGTATGGCCAGAGGCGATATCACTTTTCATTATACACAACCACCGTGTTCAGTCCCTTTATAAAAGCATTCATTTCGAGGTGTCGGCGTCTATACTATCGAACAATGCTTAATGTGATTGTGACACAAAGGGGCGACGTCCCCTCGCGGTCCCTTGAATATCTGAAATTTCTTGGAACCTATGACCTCATTCGGTCCCCTCCTGTCCAATACGCTTATCAAGGTCTATTTTTGTGCACAAGTTTGTACATTCGCTATCCATTCAACTAGGGTGTTAAAAATGTACTTACTTGCTATTGTTTTCTCTTCATATTTCATATTTACTTTACATCAATATAAATATTAATTTTCCTATTATTAATAACTAAAATATTTCGAATTATAACTAATCGTCAGATGATGCTAAAACTATCAGTTGATGTTATAAATAAAACAAAAACGTTTTAAATAGTTTTATATTTATTATCCGCCGAGAAAATTTAGGAAAAGATGAATATAGATATAAACATTGAATCAAAAGAAAACAGTAATATTTTAGTCCAATTCTAACCACAGAATAGCGGGGGCGTGTGGCGCAACATTTAAGGTTATCTAAAAATACAACAGTTGCGTGTGGATTTACGTATGTTTTTGCAATACACATAGACGCATGCTTTTTTCTTTTGTATCTAGTTTAATTTAGATCGTCTGATTCCGAAAATAACAAGGCAACTACGAGCTTTGCGAGAAGTTGCGGTATAACCGCCAAAACAGTAGCAGGAAAATAACTACCTACCTATTTTGCAATGCTCTCGTCTTCGTCATTTTACATATGAATGACAGGAAGAATATACTTAACGTACAACATTTCAATTGTTTTTATGAATAGGCAAGGTATTTTTATAACGCAATTGAAGAGACATGGTAAAAAACTGTCCTTTATCTGTCAATTATGGAGTTTATTGAAAATATATTGCTTTTTAATTAAATGTTTTATTGATAAGAAATATACTTGGTTATTGTTACTGTTAATAATTAAACACAAATACGTGCTTGTAAAAATAAGCGCTAAAACTCTTCCCCGTGAAATGGTTATACATTCACTTCTAGAACTTTGGGCTATAAAAACCGTTTTACTTCACATGTTAAATCATTATGCACATAAATTCAATGGCCAATGATATCGCAAAAATTCTCGTGTGAGTTTCGTTTCGGTTTAACAATACAAATGATAGATGTTCCCAGTGTGTTGCAAACATGTGAATTATCCGTTTAAACAGCGGCGACCTATTGTTATTTTAATTGAACAGCATCTAGACGATTGTAACATTAAATTCTAATGGCTATTGAACGATGTACCTATCACTGGTCATAAGTGAAACACATCAAAGTAAACGGTTTTAAGTTCAAAACAATTTCAAATGAAAGAAAGGTATTTTCGTACAAGTCTCTATTTCAAAGTATGACAGATAAATCAAATCAGTTTCGGACGCCCGCCAGCACAATGGATCGATGACACACGAAAGACCGCGTGTCACAACTGGATAGGGTTAGCACAGCATCGGGACAAGTAGCGTACAGGAAGAGAGGCCTATGCTCAGCAGTGGGTGATAGCTTAAGGTGATGATGAAGAGGTGTCTTTTGTTAGGTTTATTATCCACAATAAAGTTAAGATCATAATTCAACTAATACTTGGACTTTTGTAGGAAGTGTCAATAGCTGGGTCCACACCGGAGCACGATCCAAAGGCGCGCATGGACGTGCCGAGTGCGATCCAATGACACGCATTCTATTGTAGTATGTCAACGATCCAGGTCTATGACCCTGGATCGTGGGATCGCCGATCCGAATGGATCTTCCTGTGTGGACCCGGCTAAATTAAGAGAAACGAAGGCGTTTACTAAACTATTCTCGACCGTAGGCTTATAATAGTGAATATTCTGTTACATCCTGTGGGAGTACATCTCATTAACCTCACAGAAGATTCTAGCCAAACAACAAAACTTTTTCATAATTTGGTTATTTTGTCGGTGAGTCAGACTTCCACATATCCGCCGGGGGAGTGTGTTAAAGCGACGGTGACCAAGTTCGAAATTATGGACCATATCAAGCTGTAAGTTGTAGTCTTGTCACTGAGTGCCAATAAGTTATTAGCACCTGCCTTCCCTTAGATTTTATTTCATCTCTGTGCACGCACACACCCCATTGGTCGAGTTTGTAGGTCCTTGCCAAGTTGCAGTTAAAAAAGATCGGCGAGTTTAACTTGCAGTCCCTGCTCAAACAATAGTATTTCAAGGCTGCTGTAAGAATAAATCTTTTAAACTACTTGTTGACTTTTTGAAACTTGGCACTTTATACCGACTTTATATTAAATTGTATTAGAATTTGGCTGCCTTTGTTGTTTGCTGACCGTAGTTCTTTAAAATCCAGTAACAATAATATCACGCGCTTAATACAGGTGAGCGGGACTTTAGGTAACAGATACACATAAAGATACGCCTGGCAGTCAGCGGCAAATAATCAATAATACAAACATGAAAAATTGAAAATAGTTGCCTTGAAGCGTCTAAAACTGAATGACATTTATTAGAAAGAAAATGCCTCTAAATTATTTTTGATCTGCGAGTGAACGCTACATGTTTTATAGCGCTGTCGGAGGTAATTAACCGCTCGCCACATCGTGATCATTAAAATGTATATAATGGCGTCTTGTGTAAGCCGTTTTCGCGAAGCCAGTTTTCCCGGTTAAGGTTTTTTAAGGTTTCCGCTTATTCGGCGAGTTAATGAAAGCCGTCGAGATGGGATGGCTAATTAGATTCCGTTTGTATCGGAAACCGGCGCGGTCGAGTTTCCGTTTGTGTTACTAATCTTTCGTGTTCTTTGTTACGTTAATTACTTGGATGCTAGGCAAACTATCCTAAAAGTATGCTTTCAGACGCTGAACTTAGGTTCGTATTTATAAAGCTCGATTAAATGCTAGCGCCATATTGTGAGTGAAAAGAGCTTCGATACTGTTTAGTTAGAAATGGAAAAGATGTCTCACTCCCACATTGTCTTGAGATAGCGAATATTTTAAGTGAGGTTTATTAATATGGATCATCTTACACTGGTGAATAAAACAATATATTAATATTCAACGACGGGGATTTATTTGGCCTCCATCGCACCTAGTTTTAACTTAATAGTCTGAATTTGATAAACCTGCTGATGGAAGCGCACTTCACTTGCAATCCTCGACAGATTAAACAACGGGTTATCTTATCTCTCAAATGCCAATAGTGCTGCGAAATGACGGTGATTATAAACTCTACCAACACACTGAGTAGGTGAATTTAAACCCTGCTTGAGTTAGAAATCTCTGGATGTCATAATGGTGGATACACTTTGTTTCAGATTAAATTTTTGCCACTACGAATGGTTATTTACAAAAAAAAGTGAGGCGTTACATTGAAAAACAAGTCGCGCAATGTCGAATTTGATCCGTAGTCTGCCGCTGACTCATGTAAGTGGTGAGGGGCTCGGGGGAGCGGGGAGGGTAGGGGCGGGGGGTATAGGAAACCGCTCAGCTCAGCCACCTATTGTAGTACTGCGAAGGCATGTTGTTTTTGCGGAGAGCGGTGTGTCAGCGACAGGACGCAAGTCGACTCGGCCATGGAGAACTAGGCTTAAATTCTTGTTTGAAAAGGTCTATCAGATAATTTGTGCCAGCCATTGTGTTTGATACTGAGCGCGTGAATGCTCCCTTTAGTCACACGCTATTGTAATAAATTGTCTTCTATTTGTTACGAGCCTAGGTAACACTTGTTTGTTCGATCTTATGTAAGTCTCCGAGTGGAATAGGCCGAAGTTATTAATACTAATTTATTAGAGGCATTACATTTTACTGGTAATTGCTCAATTTCGATCTTTTGTATGAATACAGATGTTATGCGTAAAATTTAGAAAGTGTGTTTGGTTTATTTAGGCATACCTATCTTGTTGTAATTAGCTAGTTTAGAATACACGTTAATTTACTTCGACAATTCGCAGTGAAAAAGATCGGCGTAGAGAGTTTTATTGGCAAGTAACCGCTGTTGTTTTTTTTAGTAATTTAACAACACAACTTCACTAAGCTTACTCTTATCTGCAGATAGAATATTGAAAGCCACCGTTAAAGAACTTTACGTCTAAGCCCATATTGAAAGTATATATTGTTTTTATAAGTACGGGAAAAAGTTTACTCTTCAGGTGATACGATTCTAAATAGAAAGGATCGTGGTCAGTTGTAAGACGAAAATATTCAGATAATGATGGAATATTAACGTCAGCTCGCTTCTTCAATATCGAAGAAATGTTCCTTTTGTGTCAAGGGCAAGACGCCCGATCTATATAAAAAGAGGTTTATGTGTCTCTTAAGATCGCGATGAGTCAGCAAGTTTGCCTACGACACTACAAATGGCAATTACTTAGCTTGCATCGGGTCGCCACGACCCACTGGGGGGCATTAGGATGTACAATTTTTATTTTTATCACCATCTATCCGTACAATGTTTGTTAGGGGATACGATGCCGTAGTTTTCAAGTTTTTATAGTACTTACTTTTCGGTAAACGGGTTTTGCTAACTTTGTTCAACTTAGTAACAGAATGGTGTTATTTATGAGAAGCGTTGCCGGTAAAATGTGTAGCTGTAGCACAGTCTATTTATGTTCTTATTCTTACAGTCAGCAAATACGATGAAAAGGAGAGACCCTATGTCCCAGCAGTGGGTCGAATTATAAAGGTTGTTGTGATGATGATATTAGACTTGAATTAACCTATTCGAAGTTGATAAAAAGGGGTTTTCCACATCGGTCCGGCGATTTTTCTACCGGTGAATATTTTTTCCACTTTCCACCGGTAGTAAAAAGATTCCACGTTCAACTGCCAATTTGGAAAGTGAGTGAAATAATAATTATATTTTTTTATTATTTGAACTATGATAACAAAGGACTTATTTTTATTACTGGTTAAAAAAGAGTAAATGTCCAGTCAAAATTGAAATGAACAAATTTGCCGGCAGAAAAATCAACGGTTGAATGTGGATTAACCCATAAAAAAACACGAACTTACAGATAACATCGAATGCTTATCGACTATATTAATACATCAGCAAAAACTAGATTTTATTTTTGATCGAGAAGTTTACATAATATTCGGATTAATTACTTTGACTGTAACTTATATGAATTACATAAATATTAATAAGTCAAGGATTCTAAAAAAGTATTTTATGTATAAGTATGTATTCCTAAGATCAAATATACATTTTAGAGTGTATTGGAAATGCGTTATCAATTTCTTATGAGAATCATAATTCGTAATTTATATTGACTAATTTGTTTTATTATTTTTCCTCTTTCGTTATTTAACTTAAATCGATTTTTTCGCTACTGTTTTGTGTTCACGGGTATTAGTGTCTGTACCCTTAGTATCCTACTATTGATAGTTTTCGAGCTCGATCAAACGTATCGTCTCTTTTCATACATTGCCCACTGTTTCTGATAGTTTACGTATGTACTAGGGGTACAATAATTGAAGTTGTTAACTTGCTCTATAAAATCGTCTGTTATCTATTTTAATAAACTTTATTGAGTTTGAAGGGAATTTATATTACTTTCAAGTTAGTCTTAACAGAGAAGTTCTGTAGGTATTCCGAGTCGATTTCATAACGTACTGGAATTAACCAGTTGTTAATGTTAATAGGGTACCTAAACCTGACAAGTTGAAATAAATGTGAATGATAGCCGATAACCATTTTATGCTTTAAACTGTTTATCGCAATAATAATTTATCTTTATAGGTGGTTACGTGTCAGTCTTGTAGATGTGTACGATTTTAGTAAAGTTGCTGTTTTCTTTACTCGTTATTTTGTTACACAATTCATAACGTAGCTACATCATCAGTTGTTCAGCGAACACAATTCTACGTATAACCAAATAAACGTGTCTTGTGATTCAGTTGCTCTTTGTCATGTAGGGTTGACGCAACTAGAAATATATATTTTTTTAATTTGATTAATTTAGGTACTTTGAAATTATCTTACAGTCACGTTGTAACGTAAAACCTAAGAGGCTGGGCTATTCGTATTCGCGTTTTGCCTAATTTGTCCAAATATGGCAATGTGTAGATGGTGTATTTGACTATATTTTTTTTTCCTCATACAACGATTAATGCAAGCAAACACGCGTTTACATCCACTTGTCGGTTTTTGTGCACATCAAAGGCGGCTAATTGGGCGCAGTCCATGTGTGGATGACGTTTGACGTTTTTGCGAATTCATCAAACATTTCAGCAGATAGCAATACCGCGGCACCCATACATATTACCAAGTTAAGGGCCGCCATTAATTTATTTGTTCCAAATTTCAGTGTAGTGAGGAAATTAATAATTACCTACTCCGCAGATGACGAAAACGACTAGAGAATGTTTAGTTAAAATACTTATGCTTTTATTAAATTAGTAAAAGACGATAAAGCACTTTAAAGATAGTGAACTTATCAATAATCACTGTCTAGGTTTTGTGATTACAACCGAAAACAAAAAGTACCAGTATTGCTTGTTTTTCCCTGCTACTTGCCATTTTATTAGGTCATCCGTCGTCAGCCGGATACGAAGGTCAATCTTGTTTGATATAATAATAATGTTATGACGAACAACAGCAACTGCTAAATCTGCGTAGATTGGTCGAAGCAAAATATCTAAAGGTTTGCACGCGAAAATGAATTGGAATCGATGACAAAAAAAAATATTTTTGCCTCTGAATGAAATTCTGGCGAAAACAATACTTTTGCTTTAAATAGATTCTTTTGACAATCTTCTAGGGTCTCTACGAAAAAAAAACTTGATTTATTTTAGAAAAAGAAGAGTATTCTTTTTGTATTTCATAAAACGCTTTCCACGCTGTGTTGTCCAAGCTCGGTCTTGTTGCCGAGGTCTTTTCCTGGATCAGTATAATCTGGAAATCTTTAAAGCAAGAGTGAACAAGCATTTTCTAAGCGAGCGTGTACCATCTTAGACCTCGTCTTCTGATGGATAATCAGTGATTGTGGTCAATCGCTCAGCCTATTGAAAAAAAAACAAACGCTTTAGCGAGTGCATGTAATTTAACGATAGCTTTCTGACTGCAATCTGCATCGTTTTAGTATGGATTCTGTGCCGAGCGCCTACACACGGCTCTGTACCATTCTGTACCGAGTAACGCGATTTACCCGTCCTTTCACTGCCGCTGCCCCCGTCGCTCCCAACAAAACACGTCGAGGCGGTCATGAAGGGATCCCAGAGTATTCCTCGTTAGGATTCATAGGAAAAAGTGCATTTTATTTTTATTTCATTTAATTCTTTCCAAATCCTTACTTATTAGCAACAGTTGTGAAGCACTTCAAAATTCGATTCTCAATCCATAATAATTATTTTCTGCAGTCAGCAGCAACCCTAGCTCCAGTTTTAGACAACTAAAGCCGGGAGAAAAACGACATTTTTCTGCTGGCACGGCTGACGCAAGCGAAACGGCGATCTAGTTTCAACGAATTGTTTTCCGAATGGGATCGCTTACACAAACATTTTTGGTCGTACGTACTCATTAGGAGGCCGATGTGAAACGTTTGGGATTTGCGAACTGACTGTCGTTTTGCTCAAGTAATGGATTTTTGGGGAAGGAACTTTGTTAGTAGATATTTGTAGTAGAAAGAACAATCTTGCCAAAACAAGCTCAAGTTACCACTATCTAAATTGTTATCTTGCTACAATGTTTGGGTTTACATTTACTTTCATATCATTTGTAATATTTAACCCGCCGTCATGGGGGTGGAAAATTGTTACACGGACGTTGGGGCTGGGTCATCATTACCCGGATAAGGAATGTGAATATTTAACTGTAAATTAATGTAGGTAACAAATAATATTTTTTTTTCTGATATATACACCATATATCAGAAAAAAAAATTGTTACCTACATTAATTTACAGTTAATAAAGTAGTAAAAAAAACTAAAATCATAATGAAAATAGAAACTTTTATTAATAGGAATAAGGCTTTAAAACATATACACTAAAAATCAACAATTTTGGCTTTAGCAAAACTTAACGTAAATAGAACATTAATCAGTTTTTAATTTTTATAGTCTTAAAAAACTTCATAGAATAAAATAAAATAGAATCACATTTATTCAGACTTTTAAGTCGGTGGTAATTTTTTTTTTACACTAAATACAGCCATGGGTCATATTTACCTTTTACAACACCTCTAACTCCCAACTCAGTTGTCGCCCGACTGATTTCGCGGCAAATACCAATAACTCCAGCTACCGAGAAGGACAGCAAGGTCGCATGCGTTGTTGTAAAATTATAGGTGAGCTACAAAAGCGTGGGTAATTTTGACCCAGCCCCCATGACGCCGGGTTAAAACAACGAGCTTATGATGAAAATATTAAGTATGGTCCTTTAAAAGTTTATGTAATCTCAAACATGATATTCTTATGCTATGTCAAATTAGGTACATACGCGTTATGAAATCGTCTATAATATGTACCTATAAGGATAATATAGAGTTTCCCTAAAACATCTTTCCATCATTTTCCGAGGGATACCCACGAATTCCTTTTTCATCAGTTGTCAATAGGTTTATATTATCATACAAGTAAAAATATTACAAAAGTTGTTATGGTGAAATCCTAACACCCACACCAATTATTTGACTCAATAACTAATAAGTTTGATTCTAAACACGTAAAATGTCAGGTAAATGTTACGAAAACACGATCGCGTTGACTAATTGCTTTACAAAAATGTCATTAACATGAGTAATCCGGTATCGTAAATGGAATAATTTCGAATGCAAATGGCTCGTTCAGTGTAATTAATATTAAATCGTTCCAGTCTCCGGCGATAAATCAATGGTAATAGATCTGTCTCAGTCTTGTCCGTCAGTCCCGAATCTTGTAACGGTTGGGTACAAGATAGCTATTTCATTGACAAGGGTGTTTCGAAATCGAATTTGTCACAGACAATAATACCCCGTTGGAGATAGCACTGTTTGGGACCTTTCTATTTGATTCGTTTTTTCTTACGTTTACCTAACGTATTTATTGCAACATTACAGATTCGAATCTCAGTAATAGCAGATGTTTATACTAATAAGAATAGTCAACGAGACACTTATGATAAACGTTTAGATTTCCCAAGATATACGGCTTGCCTAGTTTGGGAACCTCTGGTAATCATGTGAGATTTTATACTTATTACCTAATTTTAATTTTAAGTCTTATTTACTCTGTAAGCAAATTGTGTTTAAATAAGTTTATTTTTATTATTGTATTGTTTAACGGTTTATTTCAAATAGGTATTTAGTTAGATGTTTTTTGAGGAATGAAATACATTTGAATGTGTGATGCAGAAGAAATGAACAGACTGTGTACCTAAGAAGTGATTAGAATAAAAAGATGTATAATTATATTTCACAACAGCTCATCGTGGAGTAAAATACACATCCCACCAATCCCAAATCTCAGTGTCAAAAAAGAATACAGATGCCTGAACTATAAGTGGTTAACAATCGCGTGTAAAATCAGTGTGACTTGAGTATATATTGCCAATTTTAATCTTCTTACCTTCCCCGTGGAAATCTGTAAAATAATCTTACTCGGTGTCAGAACTAAAAGCACAGAATTTTAATTACGTAGTAGTTCATATACATAACACAAGTTGTTAATTGTTCTTACTTTGTATAAATACTTCTGTTGGTAGGTTCACTAGTATTATTTAAGAAAATCGTTTATTGATGTATAGATGCGTAACAAAATTAGGTTATTCTCACTTAGGATACCTGATTCAACTAAGTTCAGCATAAATAAAAAAATCTGCTTGAAGTATGCACCCTTGTCACTGATAAATTACGTGAAGTTTTATAGACATTCGCATTAAAAACAAAATAGCAATTAACACAAATGACTTCACCGTTTTTATCGATATTCTGAGAACTTATCGCTGATAATCGCTGCGTACCCGATTATGCATTGCGATACAGCATTCTCTTGAACAACTACACTAATGAAAGCAGTTGTCTTTTTTGTCTAATTGACATTGACAAGGTACGCAGTCGCCTCCGGCCACCTGGCGTCACCAGACCGGTTTGTGAGGATGCATCGCTCGCACCATGAGTATCTGCGCAGGAATTTCACTTCACAATATCGTGTGTTAGACAGCTTGAAACTTGGCGAATTTATAAAACAATATGTGATGTGTAGGTGTAAGTTATTGGGCTAAATACTATTGCTAGCAGGAAAAGTTTGGGTATCCATACCGCCAGCATTATTTAGCAAACCGGAAACCATAATTTTTCAGTTTTAACATTCATGGCTTATGAGCGCTATTTTTATTTATTGCCTTATCGGTACTAAACTGCGATAACATTTATTTATTAATATATCAACACTACTTACAAATAAATACCTATAACGGATATAAATAACAATATTACAGAATAACAACACTAGAATGAATCACTAACACAATTATTTACATAACAGGTATGATTTAAAAGGAAATATGTATAGCTAAGTATTGTTTTACTTTCTAAGCTTATAATAACAAACAAGAAAGAGTTAGAAAGACAAGATTCCGCAATCGAGACAATCACAATATAAACGTCGAAAATGCCTTATAGCCTTAATAATATTTTATAGGTCAAAATATATCATGTATACTGCTGGCTTGCTAATCTATAATGATATCTAAATTAGACATTTAATTGAGATTGTGTATCAAGTTGTAATATTGACTATTGCCGTAATTTTATTTATCAGATTTACCTATAGTATTTAAAGCAAAGCGTTTAAGTTGTAATTACTTATAAATAATAGAGGTTTAGTTCTTATTGCAAGATTTTAGGTCGATTTCACCGATTCTTATTAGGAAATATCTGCCAGATAAATTGACAGCATTTGAACTCCACTTCTTATCAAGTTATTTGCTCGACATTTTTATATAAAAAAAAACATGCAAATGTACTTCTTACTGCCATCAACATAACGCAGTGAAATCAGTAAAATATCAGAGCTGAAATGTATCGATTTGTTTTCTTTATCGCGAGTAGTTGGACCGGGTCATTCAGTATTAATCGTTAAAGCGAGCCGCGTCCCCGGCGACATAGCTAGGTCGCAGTTAGGTTGGTTAGGCAAGAGCGCCGACCTTGGACACCCCATCCCGCCGCGCCCACCCGCGTCGCACCCCCACCGGGACGAGATGTGAGCTGACTTTTGAAAACCCCACTCCTTGGCGTATACGTAGTGGGTGCCTATATTGTTGGATAACTTGTGCATTTTCTTTGTGACAATGGGAATTTTCCTTGAACTTGTACAGTTATTATTTTTTATTTTGCGGGGAAGGTCTTTGCCTTCGTCTGTTATGTTAGTTAGCGATAAGGTTTCATCAAGAACTCTATAAAACTGACTGTCGGTTAATGCTTTTAACTAATGTTATGAATGTTACTGGCAAGAGTTTGCATTATCATGTCGGCCAAATGATGCTTACTGTTTGATATAGGCCTCTCCCAAGGATTTCCAATCAAATTAACCTAACTAAATCAATTACCTAATAAAATATTTTTAGCAAAAAAATAGGAAAACCGACTTCAATGCGTACAAATTTAAACTAAAAAGTAAGAAATAAATAATATTTTTATGAAGTAGTTGAAAAGAGCGTCATAGAATAGAAAACCAAGGAAAGTATTGTTACACATTTATAATTATTTATTTATAATTCATACTCCGATATATTTGGAGCCGGTGCCAGCTAGCCAAGGAGGATAGTGTTTGCAATTTTCGAACTTCACGGAGCGGCGGATTATTTCTCATCTTTATTATGCATTCATTATTATGTATAGTTAATGGATTAATCAAGTTCGTATCTATTAGGTAAGTTTATTTTGCTTAGGCTGGCACCGACTCCAAATATATCGGAGTATGAATTATAAATAAATAATTATAAATGTGTAACAATACTTTCCTTGGTTTTCTATTCTATGACGCTCTTTTCAACTACTTCATAAAAATATTATTTATTTCTTACTTTTTAGTTTAAATTTGTACGCATTGAAGTCGGTTTTCCTATTTTTTTGCTAAAAATATTTTATTTTATTATTTTTAGTGGAAATCACTACATAGTATAAAACAAAGTCGCTATCCGCCGTCTGTCTGTCCCTATGTATGCTTAGATCTTTAAAACTACGCAACGGATTTTGATGCGGTTTTTTTTAATAGATAGAGTGATTCTTAAGGAAGGTTTATATGTATAATACATGCATATTCATATAAGCATTGCACCCGTGCGAAGCCGGGGCGGGTCGCTAGTTAAGTATATTTTATTGAAAATGGATAGGCCTTCTGGATAAATGAATAGACGCTCATTAAAACTTAACGGAAACGTAAACAATTTTTTTTTTGTTTATTAATGATTTGTTCATAAAGGTTTTGTCGAATTTATATCGATACAATTTATACGGGCCATCTCTGATCTTGACGTACCTAAAAAAAGAATCACTAAAATCGAGTCGTAATACTCATTATTGACGGAGTATCAGGTAACAAACACAAAAAAAAACAGTCGGATAGAGAACGTCCTCTTTTTTTAAGTCGGTTAACAAATTATATCACGTCTCAGACCTATAGCTCATTACAAATGCCTACCATTCATTCAGAATGAATGGTATAGTTTTAATGGTAAGTTAATGAACTATGAAACTTGAAGAGAAACTAGTTATTTAACTTAAGTTCATAAATTAATTTGTCATAGTTTATGTGTTGACTATTGGACCTACTAACCAAAATTTCAATATTGCATATTAGGTATTAGCAAGTTCAAAAAAAAAATTTCGTTATTTTTGTGTTCGTGGACGATATCATTGTTTCATCCCCAATGAAATTATCATTTCAACAAAAAAGTACTGAACCAATTTCGGTATAATTTATACGGGACCACCTTTGAAGTATGACCTTCCTAACGAAAAAAGAATCATCAAAATCGATTCATTATTGACGGAGTAATCGCGGAACATACATACAAAAAAAAAAAAAAAAAATCATACAGTCGAATAGAGAACCTCCTCCTTTTTTTGTTTGAAGTCGGTTAAAAAGAGATCCTTTTACTTGTAATTCGTTCTATAGTATTTATGACATGAATTATTATTATTATAAGACCATCTTATCTAAGATTATAAATGCTAAAATGAGTTTGTTACGCTTTCACACCTAAACCACTGAACCAATTTTGATGAAATTTGGTATGTATATAATTATGTAGATTGAAGCCCTGGGAAGGACATATAATACTTTTTGGCGCGATAACCGACATTAATGAGAGCGTAGCCGCGGGCGATCGCTAGTTCAATATTGTTCTTTTCCTCAAGTCAGTAACATTTATGTTATTCTTGTAAATATATTATTATTAATACTAAGAATATTTTTTATAATTCATGAGAGGTTAAAGCGAAAGAGCCTTAACTTGAATTCATTCATGCTAAATTATGAATGCACGTGTCTAACAAAATGTACCGTAATGCAGTTCACAAAAGAGTGATTACGCAATGATCGTGTTACACTTGATACGTTATCGACAGTACCTGAATAAAGATGAAACATTAATTGCGTGACGTAACCAACTAATTAACGACTTCTGTTTCACTATTTACAAAGTTGTTTATATCTCTGTTCGTTTGTTTTAAGGGCGGCCGACGATGTTGATACAACAACTTTCCACAATCGTTAATTAACTTCAGAAACAAGTGTACCTACAGTCAGCATCCAAAACAAACAATATAAATATTGTACTTTTTGAGTTTTAAACAAAAACGAGAAAAATATCTTTGCTTTAGGTGGGATCTCAGTCAGCGATCTCTCGTTATCAGAAAGTCTGCTCATTATGAACAAGAAAGATTTTTTTTCTAGAACTACCTTTATGGTTTTCTATTTATCATCTTACAATTGTGCACTTATTTTAATTTTAATAAAGAAAACATTAAAAAACACAAAGTGTAAATTTTATAAAGAAATAATTAAACATCCATTAAATCTTAATTCAAATAGTTGTTATGCTATCAGTAGATGGGGCATTGTAATAGGTCTGATTTGAATATCAAGCAAGACTTACAAATAAATAACAAAAATTTATTTAGCTACAGACAAAAGGAGCAAAGCAAACGACCCAAAACTGTAAATTTCTGCGACATTTAACCTTTCTGTAGTCATAGAGATGAGAGGCTATTCAGAAAATGTTTACAATTTTGTGCTTAATAACCAAGTAAGAACAGAAAGTAGGTTTATTGTAGCCTCTAGTGGAGCTATTTTGTGAATGTAGTATGTGTGAATGAATAAATAACTACTGTACGTGCCTTCTCGGAGTCATCAATTTTAACCCGTTTGACTGCCTTTACTTTGGCTGTTGACTATACTAACATTTCTAGCTACTGACAGGTGACTGGCTCTGTCAATAGATATAGCTGAGTATACAATACACCTACCATGGCGACCCTATGGCGAGTTGTTGATCTATCATTTTTAATTCAATCTATTCTTGGTTCGCAATTTATAATAAACACGGACAATAATTGTCCGTTATATATTTAATTCATACTCACACATAACCGTATTCGATAAATTTATGTCTGTTTTAAAAGCTACAAGTGCATGTAAAACATTAAATTTCTTTTTGGTTATTGTCTATCAAAAAAAGTTACAAATTGTTCATCATCAACAGCTCATTTAATGTCCCCACCGAGGGGCTCGAGCCTACCCCACATTGGAGGCGATTAGGCCTTAGTTAACCACGCTGGCCAAGTGCGGGTTGGTCGACTTCACACACAACCTAAGAATTTCTTCATAGGTGCGTGCAGGTTTCCTCACGATGTTTTCCTTCACCGTAAAAGTGTCGATTAAACGTACATATGAATTCAAAATTTGAAAACACATTGGTACGTGGCGGGGATCTAACCAGTGCCCCCCGGGTGGGAGACGACGCTCTTACGCACTACGCCACCGACGCTTATTAATTGTTATCGAGTCCTAATTCTATTTCCTACCTCATTCATCAACATCATCTGGTTACCTATTATCTACGTATTTCCTTACCTTTCATATTTTCTATTTCATTATGACCTGACGACAGGTATACCAGCTATCTTTTCTTATCTTATGCAGGGGCGTTAGTTCCCCACGGTGCACTTCGACCCAATGGGATCTTTTGTGTCTCCCCGTCTCGTTCACTCTTGTCGCTCCTTGAATATGCAAGCCATCAGTCTAGCTATATCTATGGGTTTGAAGAGCCTGTAGGCTTTGGGTAAGCCAATCCCAGGATATTTATTCTAATCCTGGTATACCAGCTAAATCCCTATATACATTATCAAAAGACCTTGGTTTGTCTAAAACTTCTATAAGTGTCGTACTGAAACGCCTATCTAAAGCGGTTCTTATCAAAAATGGCTAGGCAGACAGAGAAGCCAGGGTAGTGAATGTGAGTGCTGATGAATCGTAAGGTTGCCTCCATAAACCTACACCTGTGTCACAAATCGCAGGCAAATGCTTCTGTCTCAGCTCTCAACGCAATAGACCCGGAACCCGCACGGTGAATCCATGGAATTTTATGAGTTTTCGTCTTTGCATTATGTAAACTTTAACACTTCCAATTCTTACTCGTCATCATTTAAGTACCGTGTTCCCAATTTCATTTGGGATCGGTGTTATTATGTATACCTCTTTCCTACATCTCGATCAGCTTCCATCTTAGCATTAACTCCTTTCTTTCTCATACCACTCTCACCTCACTAGATCTATCCACCTTATCTTTGGTCTATACCATCCACATTCATGTTTATCACATTCTTATTATTTAAAGAAAAAACGATGAATGAAAGAACAACGTGTATTCTCTTAGGACGCTTTTTATCTTTTTTGTCATATAATAAAATCTTACTTAACAAAGTTTTTATTATTTGCAGGTAAGAAAGCCTTTATACTCCAAAAGTTAACCAGCTCATCTTTGTCAGAAACGTGAGTAATTCTTGTACTTTAAATGGATACGCCAGCCTTCCGTGACTTATTTTATTTCATCTACATCACATCCAATTATATTTCATAAAACATCGTAATTTGTGCAAGTTATTTCTATGTACACTCTTTCCATTGTATTTTCTACTTTTAACCTTAATCATAAATCTTTTTATTTGGATAGTTCTATATAAGCCTACAAGCACTTGTTCAATTTGCTAAATGGCATTATTTACTCAAGCAGTCACATAAATAATGCATTCTCTAATATTTACTTAAGAGTTAAACGCATTGCCTAGTTTTCCGTACTTTGCCAGTATTTCAAACGTAAGAATTTCATACGAGCCGGCACGGACGCTCGGAGATACGTAAACTCTGCAGTTGGAGAGTTTCGCTCAGTTCAATTTACTTTGAACTATATTTTAGTGCATCCGGGCGAATTACAGGCAAAGTTGACGCACGACTTGAGCCCCACTCGGGGACTGTTCACGGCAGAACACACGTAGAACGTAAACGCGCAAGTAAACAGCCGTGTCTACCGAACCGTGTTGTGTAACCGAAGCTTTCACAAGCCGTAAATATCATAAATTCATGACATTCCTAATCATGGCTTGCGTCACATTAATTTCGAATTTCCTCGTCGCGAATCTGTCCCCGTATTGGGAGCAAGGATTTTGTTGGCTCGACATTAATATTTCATGGAGTCGTTAACCTCATCTCATGTGTTTAGTATCGTTTTAAGCATAGGTAGCTGCAAAGGTGACTTGTATTTGTATTGTTGCCTAATGTTTTTACAGCACTATAAAAGTGTGTTTATTGATTTTTGTCAATGACTTGTACTCTTTCACCCAGACCTTTAGTTTCCATTCTAACGCCTCCGCGATTCCAAAGGCACATAAAATAGTTTCCGGCTTTTATAATAACTATAAATATTATGCCCCTAAACTCGTTTTTCCTTATGATACTTATATAAAAAAGGCGAGTCAGGTTTTTTCTTTATGTTACTTATTATAGAAAAATTCAAGCGCCTAGATACATTTGTCTCTGCGTGAGCAAACCCAAACGTGCTTAGTTTTAGCAGAACAATCGCTATCTGTTTGTGTGCGGTTTCTGTTATTATTAGCAGTTGTGTACAATGCTAAGAGGAAAACGTATCTCGAAATAGCTCGATAGTGCGACGTTGAGCTCGCGTCCGCCATTATTCACTTTTTGCAGCGAGTGCTAGTTCGACAGACGGCTGTGTTGACGTGGACGTTTTTCTGCAGTTGTCGGCTTGATTCGGCCGCTTTGTCATTTTTGGACGACCACTCCGGTTTCCGTCTAGTTGAAGCCGCGCGCAAATTACAAATAAATATAAAACGAATCTTGTGTACCTACGTACATTTTGTACAACGTTAGCTTAGCCACTCTTTTTGTTTTGGGTGCCCTGCTATTTATTTCTTTTTGTCTACCCCCTTCCTTTGTCAAATGACAGTCGCTCCAAATCCATTCGTTTTCACACGAAGCAATTTAGACAACTCGCTTTATCGCATGAGTGACACGAGGCTATGTAAGAAGTTTCCGCTTCACTTTCCTTGCAAATCGATTTTAGCCGTTTTTATTGTGAGCTATTTCGAATCCTATAGGTTTCGTTCAGTTCAGTGGTTCATTATGATTTCAGTTACATGAAAACATGCTACGATAACCGTAATTGATGCCGCGGGGCGTTTCCCAATTAGTGCGATTAGAAATGGTGCGGCTGACGCCAAATTGGATTACACGTCGGTCAAATAATTATATAGCAGTCAGACATGCGAGTTCATGTCAACTCTCTAGCTAGGTTACAATATTAAACGGGTGCCTTATCGTATTGCGCAATTGCTTCCTTTAAATACACGTGTTATCTCGCTATTCGAGAATCTTCGGACCGAGTGGCAATGCCCGTACAGCACAACGTGCGAATTGCGCTCAAATCGATTAGTCGATAGTCTCTGCAGAATGATACATCATACACAGATTGCAAATTACGTTTTCGCCCGTCGTGAAAGGCGACCGTCGTTGCCAGCGGTGCATTCACCGCTCACCGGATCGAATTTATCACAAGATCGATACATGCGCATAGTCGCCAGCGCTCCGTGTACCTGCGCCTAACCGGCGACGTCACCACACGTGGCGCGGCGGGGATAACTGGCCGTGTGTGAGTGCACACCACGATTATGTGGAATTCAGCGATTACGCCACCTACCTACGTATACCGCGAGGCGAGTGCGTCCGGCCATCGGTAATAACAATAATTAGTCGCCTTATTACTATTATTCGTGGCGACGCGGACGCCCCGCGCGCTTGCTCACTGTCACCGGCAGATAAACGCTGCGCCTCCAGACGCTATGCGCGCGGATTCTCGCCGCATCGTTCGCCGTCATTGTTAGTATTGTTATCGCATAAGAAGTCTTTTGTACGGCCGGTTACCAGATTGTGCCGGCTGGATTGTTCGGCTCGACCGAAGCGTACTATCAGGTACGAAAGCCGTGTAAACTTCACTTTGTGTAGTAAACAATGGAACGATTTCAGTTAAACGTACACACAATTGTTAACGCTAAAACCGAGCCGATTTAGGGTGCTGACCCTCCAAAACTTTTGAATAAATGACCTTGTGCGACTAACCCTTCGTAAAGGAGGAAATTTGAGACTTCACCTTGCGTTGTTGACGCCTCGGACACAATGATGTGAACTGTAAACATAGGTAACCGGTCTGGCGTAGTTTTTGGGTCGATATTTCGAGTCGTCGAACGGAGGTGCCTCATAATTTGCGTGCTCGAATCTGAAGTGTTGTTCCAAGGTAACTATTTCTCGAGACTATTTTCCTTAATTCGCCATAAGTGTTAAGTATTACTTCTTAATGTTTTAAGTCTTACTTAGATGCTTGATGCTACACTTCAAAATGGAATCAATTTGAACGAACAAATCTACGTTTGGAACAAAAGCACATTTGTCGTAAAGCTAAATCGAATACATGTATTTCACGTGGTGTCTGGCCTGTACGTGACGTGATCGATGCAAACACACAGCGCGACTGACATTAATTCGCGGTGCCTCGATGTTTTGCCTGTAGGGCTGCTTTTATAAATTTCAACATTATAATGCAAAAAAAAATAACACAACGATAGGTGTCAGAATTTTAACTAATTTTGTCGAATTTGTATAGCTCAATTTTTGGCAGCCTAACCTTTCGTGTCAAGTGTTTTTATGACTGTCCCGCAAGGTGTTATTTCAGATTGTTCTGTCTTTGCTGCAAACAATTTTGTAGCTCTACAGTTTTTAACTCTGAAGCAATTACTTCGTCTGCTGCATTTTTGTCATTAAAAGATGTGATTTGGGAATTGTAATCTACAAGCTACTTGAAAATTACTTCTGTATCATCTGATCTTTGCCACATCTTTGACGATATTTGAACTTGTTTACGTTCTTCGTGAACATCGCTCTGAACACTTCTCTTAGTGGTCGCCATCTCGGCGTCACTTTTTATTTACTTGCGCTGGGCGCCAGTTGTCAACTGAGGAGGAGGAATGATACACTCAGAGACTAGGGTAGAGCGATGTATTGCAAATAAAACTTTAAGAAAACACACAGTCAAATCTACAATAAAAAAACAAGCGTTGCTTTACACTGAAACTCACACACATATTTCTAATATGAACCGAAAACAATCTTGTTTGGAGGCCAAATTCGACATCGTATCATAGTTAACTAGCGACAGTCAAAAATGTCGCATGGTAGCGGTCTTAAATAATACACATCATGGGTGTCATAAAAGGAGAATAAAAAAATGTTGACCTGATGTAATACCATTTTATTGTCATAAGTCACTCCGTATGGTAGGCGGCCAGTCTAAAACTACCATCCAAATCTTTTCTAATATTATGTTCATGGATGCTAGGAACAGAACTTATTACGCGTACACCATATAAAATTGGGAGCAGATCAGCCAAACGTTAAATGAGTCAAGAGTGTCTAATTAATATTGCTTTCGCATTTCATCGCCCAAAAACAACCCTACTAGTGATTTCCAATAGGCTGGACCATTTCGTCATATTATTAACGAACTCCGAACACGTTCGTTTGACATAAACGTTATTGTATGTTGAGGTAGGGGACACCCCTGTACGCCTGCTGGCATAAAAACAGCGGCCCTCGTCCGCAATTTATGAAACAGCTCTTTGTGATAGCGCAGAGCCACGCCGAGCTACGCGGTCTCTTTCCGAATGCGGAATGTCTTTCTAATTAACGCTGACTTCGGGGCATAAGTTAGCCGTCGTCGGCATGTTTCGTTAATCTATTGATAATTTCGGTCTCTGTGTCGCCAGGAATTGAAACAGGCATTCGTATTTAGATGGCTTTTTAAAATTGTATACACTGGCTTATGAGTTTACGGCCAACATCAGAAGTAGATTAGTACTTTACTTTGTGCTACATTTACAACAAATAATGAATTATTATTATTATTATTTTGTACCATTTTATAGCAACGCCAGCGCTTGTGCAGTAGTTACCACCATTATTATAAATTTATAAAAAATAAATAAACAAAATAAAATGTTTTTATTTTCAGGCAACAGGGGTCCATAGATTGTTAGTATACACAACTTATGTACTATGTTAGTAACTTAATTATTACACAAACATATTAATTATAAAATTGGGTATTAATACTAGAAAAATGCACTGAAAAAAAATCGACGTGCCTCAGATGGGACTAGAATCTTCCGTAATCCGGGCGGCTGCGTTGACCAATTACGCCACCAAGACACTTTTAGTATTAATTTTTCTAGTATTAATATTTACGCGTTTGTAAACGCAAAAATAAAATTATTCCATTGGGTATTAAGAATTGAATGAAAAATTTAAAAAATAATTAATTAAATGACAATAAAAATAATCCTAATCTGCATAAATGTATGTTTGTTGGTTACTATTGCGCGCATGAAAATACTGAATGGATTTTAATTTTTAATGAAACTTTACAATATAGCCCACAGATCAGAACAACATATAGGTCAATTATAAGAATGATTATTGTGACATGGTACTGAAGTCTAATTCTGATGCTGACTCTACCTACTGATTTTTACTCTCACATGCGCCTGATGGTTTTGATTGCTTTACGGGGAAGCTCTTAGCCTTCATTTCACCTGATGATAAGTGACGATACGGCCAAAGGATGAAGCTACCTTCACCTGGAATCCTCAACCACGGACGTAATGGCTATCTTATCATTAACTGACGGAACACAATAATGCTGTTAACATTGTTCCTATGGCGGCAGACTTTGATAAGGTTGTTGTGAACTCTTTAGAGTCTGATGTATTGGTAGGTGTGTTGATAGCTAGCCAGGGCAAAGTACACCACTCTGGCGTCGGGCAAGGACGTGGCGCGGACATCATTCAAATACCGTACTAAACATATAGCAATAAGGTCATTAATTGAACAAATCCATTGTCCCTCATCGGACGCGCTATAGCATGCCATTTCAGCGTTGATTTTTTGTTCAATTAGGGACCTTATTGCCGTGTATTTGATACGGTATTTTAGAATGATATCCGCGCCCGACGGACGATCGTGCTTCGCGCCTAACAAGCCCTACTACCATCCAAAGCACAAATTTTTACTCGCCTGGGGATAGAACCCGAGACCTCTGCATCTACCTCCGATTTTCGAACCATTATACCACGGAGGCGTAATAGAATAAACATGTTTGGTATTTGCCAATAAAAAGGAAATTACTAAACGATATTTCTCTTCAAATCGCGTGTCTACTTTAATAATATCTTCAATATAGGTACTAATGCAATGTTATTCCCGTGATCAATAATGTTTCGTAGGATATTCCCTATTTCCTGCTGCTCGAGGCCCCAGTGATGTCTATACGTTTAGGTAAAAGCAATTATGCTATGTTTTGGAAGCCGCCTTGGAAGCTATTTGACTTTGATGCTGTCGTTTTAAATAAAGAAAAAACACATATACCACTCCTATTACCTACGTCTCTGTCCTATTAAATTGCTTGCATATTAGCGGAATAAAAATTGATTTTTTAATATATAGTTTATTGTTGTCCACTTCAATATTTCAACGCCAAAATTAATAATTATGTTTGCTATGTAACCAATGCATAGTAAAGCTACTGAGGATGGATGTTGACGTTTGTATTGAATTTTATTAGGTAAACTATCCTGCAGAAGATAGCATTCAAATTAAACGACTTATTTGTAGTTCTTCTATCGTGCAAGTTATGGTCAATGCATGTGACACAATATGGCAAACGGCGCTTACGATGACCCCTTACCATATGGCGAGGCGCATGCTTGTTGGTAACTATTGTTGTTAATAAGCGTTACTGAAGCTTCATATTCCTTTATTCTATGACTCCAATTTAAGAAAAATCATTACTTACCTGACACCATTTAATAATGCAACGTAATAAGTAACTAGTACCTTGAATGCAATACGTGATTATTTTATAATCATGAGCAAATATTTCAATGCTGATGTCATAATAATCAAACATGTGGAATTACTTTTATTACCTTGACTGTTGTACTAATGCGACCCGTGTCAATTAGATACGAGTATTATGGTAATATTTTAAGTATAGTATTTAGAAATTAATATTTCAGCATAATAATTTAAACTTACTTTTTGTTCCATTACTTGTACACATGAGAAACAAAATAAGGTCATAAATAGTGTAAAGAGATTATTTTTCACAATTGATTACGTAGCTATACCATTGTTTTTTTGTAGTATTTGTAATACGTACATAATTAACTCATATTACATATGAATCAAAACGTTAATATACTATATTTGTACTTACGGAAATTCCAGGATAAATATCTTCCTTATTTATTACACTTAATATCCATTTGAGTATAAATATTTGTGTTTACGTCTGTTTCTCGGGGAGTATTCTGAAATGATTATCCTTTCTCAGTTCTGTATATTAATCTTAAATTGAATATCTTTAATTTATGAACGACAATACACAGGTAATTATATTAAATAGGTGTATGACCTTTTCAGCTATCTATATTTTAAACAAGACTTCCTCGATAGTACGTATACGAGAAAGAAAAAAGAACACTATTTCTTCTCTTTGTCTTTTAATATATGTAATGATTTACATAGGCACATACCTATGTCGTTGTTGATCAGTGGCGAATAAAAACCTTCCACTATTGCAGCTTGGCTTGGCTATCCGCTTCCAACTTTTTGTAAATAAAAACTTGTCGCGTGGTTAACCACTAGTTTTGCTGTAATAATTCGCAAAAGAAATCAACGCACAGATCAAGATTATAACTGAAATATATTAATACTAGTTCGTTGATAATAGTTTACAATATTCACACAAAATTATTTGAATAACTATTAACTAATACCTACTTTATTTCGCGACACACGTAGGGTTGCAAAACATTAGTTTTTTTTAGAATAAATACAAGATTGATAGTAGTGTAATAGGTATTAGAAAAGATGAATATGTGTATCAATGAAAAGCAGGTTAAACACTTTATTTTGATACATAACAACATAAATTTAAACCACAATTACTTTTAAGTGTAATCTGATTTATTATATTAATATTCCGATGAGTTTCGTAACGGCTATTGATAGGCTGTATCGACTTGAGCAAATTTACTCCCACACGTCTCATTTATATAATCAAAACATAGTAAATAAAACAGAACTTAGTAAACCAATTTTGCTTGTATTCTTGTAAGTCATATGAAGCGACGTCGCGCATAGTAACAACTCTTTATATCGCACACACAACACATTAATCTTGCAAAACGTATTACCCACATGATTCATGACTGCTTGCTATGTATTATGTGATATCATGTTTAATTCCATTATTCACACGTTAAGCGCAGTGCTGGTTGATTTTAGTAGTAGGTATTTACGTCATAAGAAGAACAAACAGTTTTTGGGAGACTGGTTTGCGGCAACATTTGGATGCTTGTTTATCAATTAAACAAGTAGTCGTTTGCGCTTTTATTTTTATGCTCATTGAATTTTACATTTTATATTCTTTTTTTGGTATTGGCAAATGAATTCTGGTTTACTTTTAGAAGTTAACAAACCTCTGCCAGTAGATTCGGAACAATTCTGTGTATCTTTGCTTTCCAACTCGTCAGTGTCATCTTTCCTGATTAAAGATCCTTCTCGCTCTATTTTCGAAATTACTAAAGGACAAGTGTGTAGACAGTAGCTTCGTAATTTCTCTTGTGGTGTCGATTTTGGCGCCCATTAGAGGGAGCGAAAAGAGGTGACGTTGACATGACCGAGCACGAGGGTGACGTAGAATTACTTCAGTGTACTTGGACTAAGAATTCCCACTAATAAGTTAGGTACTTGTAGAAGGGATATGGAACTTGCAACTGGATGGAAGATATTATTTTGAGTCGGTGCAATATGCTACCATACATAAGTTTTGGCATAGTTTCACCGGCGTGCGATGGTCTGCACGGTGTTCATCTCCCTCAATCGGCTGTTCGACTAATGAAAATGGTTAGTCCTATTAGTGACCGGAAACTACGGTTTAACTCATCATCATATCATAACAGCCTTTATAATTCGACCCACTGCTAGAACACAAGGCCTCTCCACAGGGAGGCCTCCTAAACCTCCTTCGATGACAGCATCGAAGGAGGTTTAGGCAGTAGTCACCACGCTGGCCCAACGCGGATTGGTGGACGGAGTATAATGTGATCAATACCTCTTTGCTGATCCATCAGTCGCCTTCTACGACACCCTTTGGGGATATGGGGTGATGCTATTCTACTTTGCCGCCATCATATGGCTAACTTAAACGACTACGGCTTAAGTATTTAAATAATATTCTAGAATTTTGACTCTAAGATTATTTGGCATGATTTAAAATGTATACCAAATTAAATAGAAATATAACAAGATAAGGATAAAATACCGGACTCGAAATCGCGAACTTTCGCGAGCCGTGCTCTATCCTCTGAGCTACACAGAGACTGATGAATTACAACTAATTTATTCAACCCCTTCGTTTCTGATTGTCTCACAAGCTGAAATAATATAGATTACAAGCTGACCCGGCAAAGCTTATTTTGCCTTACAAAAATGATTAAATTACTAAAATGGCTATAAAAAAATAGGGGTTGATTGTAAAGGGTTGAAAATTCAGGGTTATATGTATTTACTAATGCTGTATCATATATATATATATTTTTATATAAAATTGAAAAAAAAAATTTAGGGGTGGATTACCCTTAACATTTAGGGGGATAAAAAATAGATGTCCGATTCTCAGACCTACCCCAATATGCACACAAAATTTCATGAGAATCGGGAAAGCCGTTTCGGAGACAAACACCGCGACACGAGAATTTTATATATTAGAATATAGAGCTAAAAGTACAACTACAATCTACTAAGAGAGGTCTTGTTAAAAAAGAGATTCTACTCAAATGTTGAAGATGAAGTTTGTTTCTATTAAGATGTTTCTTATACGCCGACCGCTTCTGTAAAAACCCAATAAACAAGAAACTTCAACATTACAAAGAAATTTTTGTTCGGAAACTTTACAAGTTAATTTAAGGTTTTCAAGATAACAACTCTAGAAGAAAAGTTGGATAACTTTGTAATACGAAGACAAAGAACAAGTCTGAAACGCTTCAAAGCCAATTATAAATGACATAGGCATTTATTACTTACTAATCGATTTTAGAAGCGGCAAATAACTTTAATTACTTAGTGATTTGATGGTTTGCTCTGCTTTGTGAGAATTACGTCTGGGGTGATAACATGGATCAACTTTTCTCTGTAAATATATAAGGAACAAAACAGCTAACATCTTAGTAATTAGGTCCTATAACATTATGAAATTGGCGATTTTTTTTCTTACACGCTATAATGTCAATCATTCGATAAATATTGCAATTTTATCATTAAACGTTTATAAAAATTATAAATCTATGACTGTTCTTTAAAACACTTTACTACTATACATTCATTTTGTATTTCATGCGTTGAAATAACTATCTTGAAATTTAATAGTGACTCCTTAATAAGTGTTAATTTCAAGACATCCTTTTTGTCTAAATTTCACAAGCAATACTCGTATTTAGTCATATATATTACAGAAATGTTATATCCATTTGGAGTAGCTGAGGAATTAATAGAAAACAGTAAACAAAATTGGATGGTTGGAAATCCTAAGGAAAAGAATTCGTAAAAATTGGCAATTTGTTATGTAGAAGCCTAATACCTATGTTGCTGGGACACAAGGCCACTCCTTTTCATGGAAGGAGGTTTAGGAAGTAGTCCACTTCGCTTGCCCAATGCGGATTGGTGGAAAAATATCTACAATATTCTAATCGCTACTTTGACCGGACACGTCAATGGTGAACCGTCTTTTATAAGTAGTACAATGAGAACCCATCTTACGCCAATTTCTCCAAAACTCCTTTACAACTAAAATGTCAAATACTTTGCGAAGCCCCGCGTATTCTTTACAAATTTGTGTTTCTTTCACAAGTTTACAACTGGCCTTTTCAAAGTTATAAGCAACGCTCCTATCTCGACCTACACCAACTTTCTATAATACTGCCGCGGAGTTTATAAACGCAGAGAGGTCTAGACCGGTTTAGCGTCGACTTGGCGTGAATCTAGCCAGGCCAGTCTATACGGAGGCTTATATGTTCGCTAGGCCGACCGGTTATATAATATTCTGCCTCCTCGATTAACATGCTACGATACCATCTGACCTTTTTAGTCGTTTAACATTCATAAGCAGACGCGATTCCGAATTAAATTCCGCAAAGGATTTACAACTATTGGACGTATTCGTAATTGCTTTTGTGAGTATGATTATGACTTGTGACTGCTAATGTCTGCTGTGACAGCAATTAGTTATCAGAATGCAATTAGAATCCAATCTGTCTGTTGTTTGTTACGTAATAAATTGCTATTTTGATTTGTGTGTGTTGTAAATACGGGGAGCGGAATATATTTATCTCATTTGCTGTTTTAAGATACTTTAATGCAATAGTTTATTTTCTTGTAACTGAATTCTGAAGTCCATAATCTATTGATGTTGCCATTTGTTTTTCATATCCGTCAATGAAAAGGCCGTGTTTTGAAGTTTAGGTTCCGTTCCGTTGCCATTTTTCATAAAAAATTAAGACACTTTCACCATCCCAGTCCCGAAACGGTGAGTGGAGGTTTTGACTATTTAAAAGTTTTTAAACATTTCATTTCATTGCTTAGTTTTCCGTACGAGGAATACAAAAACGGTTTCACCAATAAGAGCGTTAATCTGAAGAGAAAAGTACATTAAAAATAGCTATTGAAATTTGTCTTTCTTTGTACAGTTAACCTGTTTCCATCCAATGTGGAGTATTCTCCATCGCCAGTCTTCTTCGACTGCTATATCATCAGTCCATCTCGCAGATAGTCTTCCCACGTTTCTTCGTTCCCGTACCGATAATTACATGGCTTAAATATACAATGCACTCTCGGTATGCGTTTAGAAAGGAAGACTTCAGCACCGGTTCTAGGCGTAGTTAACCTATGCTCTTGTGACATTTTGCAACGTAGAATCTAGTTACTGTTCGCTAGAGATGTCTCCAGGGAAAGTCGTGATTTGTGATTCATATTGTTTATAGAAATAAGATCAAGCAAGCATCTATAGACTACGCTGCCTATGTTTACTTTTGAACGTATTGTATTGTAGCTAACCTAACTAATATGCAGCAGTTATCTCTCGATAATTTTCCTTTGGTTTTTGTCGTCTCAGTCTCGAATAATTCTTGTATTGTATGAATACAATACGAATTAGTAATGGACTATACATATCCAATACGTCAAGTGTAGAGAAAGAATGGTTTTTTTGAATGCTAAGTTTTTTGTCACTATGCATGTACCGAGTTTCTTGTATGCACAAGTGTACGAAATGTTTTTTTTTTATTTTTATACAAAGGTCAAGCAAATGACTCCAATCCACCTGATGGCAATCAGAAGTGGAGTCTAAATGCGAAGATAGCTGGTGCGAGAGATACACTGCCGCGCTAGCCACTCTTGCCTTGCTGACCTGCAAGGTGCTTCTTCACGCCTCTTTTGAATGACCCAGGATTGTAGGAAGGAGGGCAACTTCCTAAATGGTCCCTCTGTTGCGTCAGCGTTTCTCGGTCTGCGAAGCTAACAATACCTCGTCATATTCAAATTCTTTTTATCGTTATTATGTATACTCCCACACGGATTCGATTGGGCGTTTAGATAGCGAAGATTACGGTTAGATTTTTCGTTGTGGTTACTTCAAAATTTATCCTTATTGCCAAAGCCAAACTGCTTTAATCTCTCTCCGCTTTTGAGTCTTACTAAGCAGACTCGTTATTTATTTACTTCAAATCTGAATAGCAGACGAATTTAGTGATCGCCTCACAAAATTGCCATGTCACTCTATCTAAAAATATTGCACTTGGCATTAAATGAAACGGCGTTACGCTTTGAACTATGGCCAAGTTCGCGATCGCCTCTTATCTTACATTAATGCACCTTGATAAAGGTGTGCTTGCTATGTAGTGTTTATGTTATTAGGGATCATTTTTATATGCGCGTAATTATTGTGAGAACGTATAAGTGGTGTCACTTTTTTTTGTGTGATAGACGCTGCGCACAATGTGACTGAAGGGCGATGTCGATTTAATTATGTCTCATAGTTATCTAAATAATGGAATAGTCATTCATTATTAATTTGTTTGTTTATACAAATTCACTCAATTGTCAAATAACAAAGCATTTGGTAAATTTGGTTCAAATTCATTTATTTTGGGTGTAAGAAAATTACAGATGATATTAATAATAAAATGTGAAAATTTAGATAATTATATAAACTAATATGTCAATAAAAATACGAACAATAAAAAACGATAAACATTGCCAATAGAAAAGAATTATACCTACTACCTATCTGCTTTACCGTTAGTGCTTCTGTAGGTCAATTAGTTCATAGGAATGGTAAGTATATCCAAATTGTACCAAATAATTGTGTGGGTGTGCTCTTTGTCTTTTAATGCAACGTTTTATTATTATTACTTATATACAACAACGTATGTAAATGTCAATAAGTTTGCATCTCACCTGGTAAACGATTACATTACCACAGACGTAAAGAGCTGCTACTTTGTAAAATAGCTATGATTGCCATAGAAAAAAAGTTCCTCTCAAAAATATACTTACCTCAATCTACGTAAAATAATAAACTGTGCTATTAAGTTAACTTTTAAAGAAACTAACTAAAATTATTGCCTACACGAGCTCTGAAGTACTAACTACACTTGTCCTTTTCTTGTTCTGGCATTTACTTATAATAATCTTAATAAATGCTAGCATCTTCGTAGCATTTATTCGTTATGCTAGTTTTACTTTTAAAGAGTTCTCCGAGTGAAAAGTCACAAAGTAGTTGTCAAGTTTATTTCACGCCAGTGGACCGGCGAGCGGACGGCCTCTCGACCTCAGCGAAGGCCATCCCCGGCGTTTATTGATTTTTTATGCGCATTGTCCATTTCGTTCGTTGCTACAACGCCCCCGCGCGGGCCTTATTGACACGCTATCGGGTCAGATACGACAATTTTGGGTGGCCTATTAACTTTTAACTAGGTAACATTTTTTGGTAATAATTGTATTTGACATATCTTATAGTCCTTTGTAGAAGCCGTCCGGCATGAAACAGGGCTTTGTCGTTTTTCCATTTCTATTAATCATAAAAGGCTTATAATTGATTTTTGAAGTAAAACTTCTTTAGGCGCGACTAGGGGGTAACTCAGATTTTTCTAACGGAAGTAACGCTCAGTATTCTATAGTCTGTGTAGTTTCCGCTATTTAAAAATAGTAATTTCGATTGGTCGTAAGTATCTGTCATATTTTTTTTTTTTTTCAGTTAAAATTTAATCATTTCAGTGATCTACGTCAAAGAAGTTTTACTTCAATCGCGCGTAAAGGTTACACGCACACAATTTTTTTTTTACACAATAATTAATATAAAAATTACTTATAAATATACATAAAAATACAGATTAATGACAATTTCGTTGTCCTCAACTAATAAATAATTTACTTGCATGTGAATAGTTCATAGGTAGATTGATCGTACAATATTAATATATAGTTTGATTATAACACGTAGGTAATCACCAATGAGGCAAATCAAAAGATAATTATTACATTTATTACTATATCACATTGTTCCTGTGACAAAAATGTCAAATCCTACATAAAATGTTTACAATCTGAATTCTATTATCTCAGTATTAATTACAGTACTTTTTAAACATCTTAGATTACAGTCACTTTACAGACTTTTTACGTACGCTACTTTATGTACTTAATGCACTTTTAATGTTTTTCTATTTAGGAGAGAAAATATTATTCCTATAAAAGCTGTAATGTATAAAGATTTTGACGGCCGTATGTTATACTTTGCGCGTAACACGCTCCTGTTGTACGAAACGGGTGTGAAATCAGGACGGATGGTGTACCTATTAATAATCATTGTTACAACTTGCGAGTTCTTTTACGTTCGCTATGATAAAGAATTCGCTAGTTCTATAAGCTGAATAAAGGTGCAGGAGGATTTTATATGCTGAATTTGCCATTCGATGCCGGCAGAGTAGAATAGCATCAGCATCCTCCAAAGAAGATCAGCAAAGAAGTTTTTATCACCTTATACTCCGTCCACCAATCCGCATAGGTCAAGCGTGGTGGACTACTGCCTAAACCTCCTTCGATGACAAGTAGAGGCTTTGTGTCCCAAAGCAGAGTGGGTCGAATTATCTATAAAGGCTGTTATGATAATATTCTGAATCCTACTAATAACATAAGTTTGTATGGATGGATGGAAGTGTGTCTCTTTCACGCAAAAACTACTGAATGGATTTTAATGAAACTCATACATCAGAATAACAAGGCTATAATTTATACTAATCCTGCGCAGACGAAGTTGCGGGCAGAAGCTAGTATTTAATGTTTGTGTAAAATGACGCTAGTTTACCTTCGTTTTTTGTTTCAGGTTAAGCTAGCGACGAAGTATTTTGGACTATTAAGTAAGTTTTTTTTCCATCTTATTATTATTATAATAAACTAAACCAATGTTATCCTCAATGAGTAGACAATTAATCAATCAATCTTACGAGACGCCAAGCGGTAATTGCAGATTTCTAGCTGGACACTGTTAAGTCGTTTTCTGAATCCTACAAAATTGGTCCCCCTTTGTTCGCCGTACTTTATTGTATAGCAGTTTTTTACGCGTCTACCGACAAATTAATTACCGATTTGTTGTGGTAACTAAGCCGTGAATTACGTGATAAATGTACGACAGGTCTTGCATGAGAGATCACTTAATAATGACGCCGCTATCCGCTATTACCTGCTATTTTATTGTGCCGTCTTAAGCTGTGGAGTTTTTAATTTATTCGGTTGTCGTTGGGGGCGGCCGAAATTAAAATCAATATTTTGTGTCATTCAATTTTCCTGGGAGGCAAAAATTCCTTCATTCTAATTTCGTGTTTACCGTTAAGAGCGCGTTTGAGTTTTGCTCAAGAATGCGAAGTATGTCGCGCGCGGGTGGTTTGTCCGATTCGTTGTAAGCGAGCGGCTTTCGGCGCGGAATACACGCAGCGTCGTCATGCACGGCTTCGGTGACACTTCATATCGAGTGCCGGAGCGATCTGTCTTTGTACGCATGAGTTATGCTCGGTGCCCCGACAGTGCGCTAGATGAACGTTAACCGCGCTACAAATCATCGAGTCTGCTAACTCACTCCGCAAGAACTCGGCCCCCCTCCGGTTGCCCTCCACCCGGCCCGCGCACACCCGTCGCCGTCTTCCCGCTAATTCCCACCCTGAAACGACACATTCACCCGCCACTCTCTGAGCGATTTTCACACGAACGCCGCAATGACGTAAACACTACAATCGTGCGCGCCGACGACGTTAAAATTACATCGGGCCGTTTGAGCACGGCACACACGATCATTAAACGTATATCTGTTAATAATAATTGCGATTGTCTGGTTGTACGTGCGCGGCAAGTTATGGCGCAGTTGCTGGGCGACTTGAGCCCCCCCGCCCACTCGCGACCCCTCCGACCAGCGAGAGCCGCATCTTGAGATGAAATGGCATTCAGTTTCGTTTTGTGACGGTTGAATGGGTGCCCGGTCTCGCGAATGCATGTGAATAGCGTCGATTTATTTACCACACGCTACATAACGCATTCATACTATTTCACATCACACTACGTCTCGCAATCATGTCGATTCACGCATACAGACTTGAATGTCACATTCATTATTGTAATCTTATCAAGCGTAAGCTTGGCAAAGACAATAACAGCCGCATATGTGGAGATAATTGCTATGGCGTCGGTTTGTGAGCGCAAAACGGAATTGTTCATTGAACGGAAAAATCCGGTGTGCGTTTATGTGCCTGTAGATAATATAAATATGCCTACGCAGCAGATAGTAGGCACGGCAATAGTACGTTGATAGTGGAATTGTATCCGTTGGAAAATATTGACCTGGGGACCTAAAAAGGCCGCATCGAGCAATTCTCATTAGATTCATAATATGATTCAGATTAAGAATCACAAAATGGCCACTTCACTCACAATTCATATTATGATTCGGATTCAATTCATCCTCCACAATTCATTCATTTGACAGTTTTGTATGGGGATTCTTAAAATGGTCCACACAATAGGAATTGCTTGTGTGTCAATTAGCAGAATCATAAAAAGTTAGTCACGAGCAACATCTCGCAATTCATTTTTTCGTGTTTTACTTAAAATAAATTCGTAATGGCAGATTTAGGCCTCTATGAGAACTTTTTAGAACATGCCCGTATTACGGAAAGTACCTATTATTCACCGTCGACGAAATGTGTCTCTTCGAAAAATGGAACTAGCTTTTGAGATACCGGACGCAGAGTTTGTAGGGCTATTTCGACTCAATAAAGGCTTGTGTCGCGCCCTCATACATGAGTTAGAACCTTATTTACCAACCCGACGTGGTGGAATAACTACTGTAGCAAAAGTAAGTACCTTATTCTATAAATATTTTAAATAATGTAAATTACAGTAGGTAAGTCTGTGCTTTTCCCATAAGATTCTTATAAGTCATTCATTAAATTACTTATGTAGTACCTACTGTGTTACAAATATAATTTACTTTTGTTTTAGGTATTAAGTGCACTAAGTTTTTATGCCTCGGGTTCCTATCAGAGATTTATAGGAAGCAGTGCCCACCATAAAATGCACCAAGTAAGTGTCTCTAACTGCATGAGGGCTGTGACACAAGCCCTTAACAATGACCATTTTAGAAGAAAATTATACATTTCCCGCAGACACGCGAAGAACGTAATATTATAAAAAACGGGTAAGTACTTACTAAATAAAATATAACAAATAAGTCCCTAGGATTTTATAGTGAAATATTTATTTTACATTAAGGTACTTCAATTGGTTAGTTTATTTATGTTTTCGTAATAGATACTTTTAATATTTTCAGGTTTTATCAAAAATTTGGTATTCCAGGCGTTATGGGATGCATAGATGGCACTCACATTGCAATTGTGAGGCCCGCAGAATTTGAAGAGCGATTTTTCAATAGGAAAAGATATCACTCTTTAAGTAGTAAGTAATCTATTGCTAATTATACCCGTTATTTTTTTATCATCCCTCATAATTCCCTGTTCCCTAAAAAGGTACTGTTCGTAGGTACGCAACGAAAATGTATGAAATAGCTGGATTTTTTTCGTGATTTCGATATTGGTGCCATAGCAAATTGATTTTATGTTATGTCGGCGTGATAAAAAATAACGGGTAGATAGGTACCAACTTAACTATACTAACAAAACCCAAAGGTTGTCTGGTGGAAAATCTAGAAGGGACTAAGCCATAGATTAGGTAATCTATGGACTAAGCCCACCTTTACACAATAAACCTAACTGGAATGAAATAACTATGCTTGATTGACTATTTTTATAATTATGATATTCATAAATGTAGCTGTGTCTATCAACTATCACTACCTACTTTATGTAATTCGACAAGTTATAAGTTTATTCAGGGAACCTCTAAATGAGTAAGGTAATGAATAAATTATAAAAACCACCATAAAGTAAGTATAATTTTTATTTTTAGGTTTGCGATTCAGATCTAAATATATTGAGCATAGATGCTAGCCACGGGGGTGCAAACCATGATTCCTTTATTTGGAACCATCACCCCCTCAAACAGCACCTCGAAGATCTTCATCAGGCAGAAAATGAAACATCTTGGTTCTTAGGTTAGTACTAACACAAGTCTTAATATTCAGTAGGCACCTATCTATCTCTGTGTTATTCTTGTCCAAACGAAATTCCTTTCCAGGTGATTCAGGCTATCCCTTGCGTCCGACCCTGATGACACCCATTGTCAACACCGAGCCCGACTCTCCGCAGCGATATTACACCGATCTACATTGTCGCACACGAAACACTGTGGAGCGATGTATCGGAGTGCTCAAGTCTCGCTGGCGATGTTTACTGGTGGATCGCAAGTTACATTATCATCCCACAACAGCTGGATTGATCACAAATGCTTGTGTAGTAATACACAAGATTTGTAATGCTGCTAGGTTGCCTGTGACGCCATTAACACCCCAGGAGGAGCAGCATGAAATGACCATGCAGGTGAGTGATGTACTTAATTGTTATTTAATCTACACCATAATTAAATTAGCATTTGACTCACTGGGATCAAAAATTCCATTAAAAAATACTAAGTTTCCATTTGCATACTTATTATTTAATGCTGTTTCAGATAAGAAACACAGCTACTGAAACCACAACAAGAAGAGACGACCATTTAGCTGCTGGAGAGTCGGTCAGAAGTGCCCTTATACAGAGGCTTTGGTCGGCGCGATCATGATGATGAGTGGTCACCATTTAGATTATTTAATTAAAAAACTTGAATTAGTTTGTTTAGTTATTTATTACATTTAAAAAATATTTATAGCTAACTAAAGGGGTTGAGCAGAGCTTTGGTTACACATAAAACCACATCTGGTAGTATGGGCCATACAGTACCTCCAAAATAGTGTCAGGTTGCAAGCCTGTCGCCTACACAAAAGGGGCACCAAACCTAAAAAATATTCCTTCAGAAAAAAAAAACAAAAGTCATTGGCCAGACAGATAAATTTATCGAAATCCTATAATATAAATATCTAAATAATAAAGTAATAAATAACACAAAAGAGAAACAATAAAATGATTGCAATTTATACCAAATTAAATAGAAAATGAGAAACAATAAAAAATATTGTTATGATAAGAAAAATCAGGGATGAAAGGCATGAATAAATTCTTCAGTCCTGTGTAGCTCAGTTGGAAGAACAGTCGCCTGTACAACGAAAGGTCGCAGGTTCAAGTCCCGTCTCAGCACTTATAATGATAGGATATCTTTCTTGTTTCTCGTCTTCTATTTAATTTGGTATAAATTACAAACACTTCAAAACAAGCCAAATAGAAATTAGAAACAAAATCAATCTGAGAAATTCTAAATTAAACACACTTACTATAAAGATATATGCATATAAATTTATGTTAGACATTAGTCAGGAAAACTTTTATTTAATTAGAATTAAAGATATTAAGAATTCTTGATGGCACCTAGAAATAATTCTAAAAAATATTTATTATTGTGAATTATTCCTAGGAGCCATTACGAATTCTAAATATCTTTCGGCAACGTCGGCAAGCCGTCCTAAATTTCGGGCTACATCAACTATGGGCCTAATATTATTGGCCAGTAGCTCATGAGCCCGAGCACGGGCGGCATCTGCAGCGGCCCGCTGTGTCTCAACCTGGGAGAGTATTCTCCGGGCTTCATCCAATGGAGCCAGCGGGCGAGCTGAAAAAAAAAACAAGTAGGTATTTTACATTAGGTATAATTACATTGCACACAATAACAATTGGATGAGAGACACTTTGCAAATAACATTAAGTACATATTATAATAATCTAATTAATCATTCTTATAATAACATATGTGATTACTGTTATAGTTAGCATATTGAATTAGTGTGTTAAGTTTTTATTATCATTATGATTATTGTATTTATTATTATTTATCCATTATTTAAATATCCATAATGGTGGACTCTGCTTAGTTTACAAATAATATCTGAGAGAGGTACAGTCTCATTATTTATTGAAATCTAAAATGCCCTTAATTATGGTATAATGTACAACGGGATGGTGAACCGTATCTAAAATAAATAAGTTATAACTCCAATAATGCTTTTTTGTCTTATTTCAAAGAATCAACAAGAAAAAAAACTAAATATTTAATTTTTAATTATAATAAAATATTTTTAACACCTTTTGGATATAATACTTAATGTAAATGTTATGTCATTTTTCTGAGTATAAATAATTTAAATAAATAATATGATAAAATACAAGTAATTTTTCCTTTATACTTGGTTCAACATCACTGAAGTACACTGTCCAATGTGCCATAAGCTTTATAGACATAAAATGACTTTATTAACTTACTGCGTTGCCGTCTGTGCCGGCTTTGCCTAGGCAAAAGGGGTTCACTCATATTATGTTGTGTATTTTGATGCTCTTCAGTGGGTTCCCCTGCAACTACTTCTTCCTGGTTTCTGAAAAAACAAAATATTAAATTTATATAAGTACATGTATACATGATAGGAAATTTAGTATTTAGTTGGAGAAATCATCATAAATAAAATGTTTAGTTTATTACTCACTGTATAATATCTTCTTCTTCAACTAACATTATCTGAGACTCAGCTGTGGTTGTAGAGGTGGAAGGCAACACCATCGGAGTCTCAGTTGTAATTGCAGGGGATGAAGGATGCTGTAAATGAAAATACATTCAATAAATTTTGAATATTTCTTCAAATCACTGGAATAAAATAAAGATATGAATGTTGAAAATGATTACCTCATCAGGAAAGGGTTGTACCATCACCCGAGGAGCAGTCTGGCCAAATCCTGGTCCCAATACAGCCAGGAATCGGCGGTCCCATTCGGACAACCTACTGCCTCCAGGGGGTCCTCCCCCTGTGGAGGTAGCATCTGCATTTATATCAGCAACTACCTTTTTAAGTTTACTTTTGTAGTTGCTGACATACTGTAAACAAAAGTAGTAAAGTTAATATTGATAGGTATAGAATTAAAATATTATTACTTTTCATTGCTTTAGTAGGTACTTACAATGGACCACTCCTTAGGTGTTTTGGTCGTGCCAGAGCCCTCCGAGTTCAGCAAGGTGGCTACTTCTTGCCACAATCGGAGCGACTCTGCCCTTCCCTGCGCTGAATTATTGTAACCCCGTGCTCTAGCTAGGTTGGGGTTAAGTTCTAGATACTCTATGAGTATACCCCACTGAGCCTCAGACACTCTGCTAGGTGCACGTCTCTCCATTTCTGCAATATATTATTTAAATTGAATAACTGTTGCACAAATACGATGGTCATGTAGCTTTTGTTTATGAAACTACTAGTACTTACTTTAAGCGAAGTAAACACTTTACACTAATACACCAACACACAACACAATCCACAAACGAATGATCGTATAGCCCTTTCAAAAAACGTAAGTGGATTTTAGATTCCATGTGGATTCCATAAAAAAACATTAGGAATGTGTTAAACTGTAAAAAAAACCCTCAAAACCAAGATTTATCAGAAACTCAAGTGCTCACTTCCAGCAAAAGTTTCAAATTTCAACTTCGCGTAAATTTTAACTTGTGACGCGTAACTGTTGCCAGCTATAAATTAAATATTAAATAATTATTCACATTTACTTTTTTGGTCTTTATACTTAAAGATTTTAAAGACTATTGGATAATTTCAATGATACTTATCATGTATTTAATGATTTCTGTGCGATTTACCTTTTATTCTAATTAAAAAATGTAAAAATTGGAAACCGGTAAATTTCGATCAAGTACGGTTTTTATTATTCGCGTGTGGCAACATAACCACAAAATATGAATCTGCTAATGAATTGAATTAATGCAATTCTGCTTAATTATGGCACCATTTTACGAAAATTAGAGGAATTGCTTAGGATCTGCGAAGAATTCTGGAAATGAATTGCTTTTAGCAATATTGCGTAACTCGGCCTTTTTAGGCCCCCAGTAATAAAACGAGGCGTTCGTGTTTTTCGCAAAAAAGACAAAGGAGCCGACTAGACTACCTCATAAATGGAGGATAAATTTCGCTAGTGTGTCCAGAAGTCGACGCCTCTAGCACTGCAAAGAAAGTCTAGAATCAGCAGCGGTCCGCTTGGATGTTTTCGCCGGCGTAGTACAGTTTTCCGTTAGCTTGCACATTTTTACGATCACGATCGTGTAGCGGCCCGAATGGCGGTAATTTAACACAGCGAGGCGGAGAGGCGGACTCTCACGACCACCGGGCCCCTACGTGATCTCCGCCGACGCGGCGACGCTGCCAGACTCGATAATAACTACGTGTTTAATAGTGATGGGCACAGCACGGATCCTATCGGATACTCATTAATGCGTCGTGATTTTAATTCGACTGTTGCGCAACACTTTGCTACACATTAAAACGGGGGATCGCTTGTATCCGGCCATGTAACAAGCTGAACGTTCCGTAATAATAATAAACACGTCTAACGTCGTGACTAATTATAGCAGGCATTAAACTTACGATTGATTCGAATTACAACGTCGGTGAAATAAGCGCGCGCTATGATACGTGAAAATCACAAATACATTAATGTTTACGTAAGCGTGTGTAACACGTTAGGAGTTATGAATAATGAATACGGATATTCAGATTAACCCCGAACCCTCCCTAAAGCTATAAACCGCTCGCGTAGAGCAGCGTCGGCATTTTATACTTGTGTCGATTGTGCAGTGTCACTGCTGTGGACATCGTTTTAGCGTTTAACTGGGTAATTGCTGAGCAAACATCGATAGAGCTGGCTCTATTTTGGTCCTGTTTTACTTCGTATACATAGCGGAGTGCTTGGTAAATAGAGGAATTGATGTAACACTGTTTTATGGTTATAATAACGATTACGATAAGGACGCGGGTTTCGAACTGATGTTTGGTTGACGTGTGAATGTTGATTTAAAAACAAAAGTTTCAGTAAACTAAACTTTGAAAAGTATCGAGCTACTTGCGTTATACGTGAATCTCAGCCCACGTTCACGTATACGGACTGACGACATGATTCGTAGTAAGTAATAAATAACGCAAAAATATCTAATTGACGTCAAATGACTTATGACCTGAGAATACATTACCCGAATATGTGCCGTCTTTTATCAACCTTGCACATGAGTTGCTCTGTTTGTACTGCCATTATTTCTTGTGTAATATTAAATTTGTTTCATGATTATACAGCATTGTATAATTTATGAAAGGAATTTGAAACAACACTGAATATAGCACTATAATAAGATTGGAAATAATACCTACCTAGTGAACAGCCATAAAAATAATTCATTGGATGAAAATGGAATCTGTATCATGATAGTAATGTATTGATTTTTATGAGTACATATAATTGTACGTGTGTATGTACAATGTAAATTGTAACCATAATATATTTTATTATCTTCCTATTAATCATTGTAACATCTACCTACACATTATAATTATGTCCATTGTTTGTGGAGGAAGATTGCTATACTGAGACATAAATGTATCTAGTTCAAGTATCAACTAGCCACAGTTTTAAAATTAAACCATTAATGTTTGTGTGATGTAGAGTTTATTATAATTATTATTAGGTAACAACATAGCAAGCTCGAACCGCTCTAATCGAAGCGAATACACGAGGCTTATAATAAATACGGTGACATGTGGGGTGGGATCCTCGGTGCCCTTACGGCTCGTTTCACCCGGTGTTCTGTTACAAGACCTCCACATACGTACAATGGTTATATGACAAACAAGATATTGCCGTGTCGACGCTGCCCTGGCCTTCGGCGTTTCTTTGAAAATATAGCTCGTAAGACGCTCGCTCGCCACTGTTCAAATATTTCTCGATGTGGGGAAGCAAATATCTCTGGGGGAAATATTTACACGAATAATACGCTTAATAATAATGACACGCAGGTACATTTCTGATATTTATAATTAAATCCTTACATGTAAATATCAATTTTTGGCAAGGACTAATTATTTTGTAATAATTATTCTTAGTCGTAGTGTAATTATTTTTAAGAAAAGCTAAAATACCCTCCCTTCCTATAATAATCGGAAAATATTAGGTAAAGATAAATAATAATTCAAATACATACAGGGTTACAGGAAAAGTCGACCTAGATCCGTTAAGGGCGTGTAGTACACATCATTTCTGAATGATTTCACGAAACCCCCCATCCTAAACTTAACCGTTTTCGAGATATTCGAGTTTTAATTTTTTTTATGAAAATGCCCAATTTTTCGGCTATTCAATTGAATATTTTGAATATTTTTGATTCTAATGATTATTTTTTCGGTTTTTTACATGAAGAATGAGATGGTTAATGACCTCAATGACTAAAATTGCACGTAAGTTAAGTAAATAGGTCATTGTAGACGATCGAAACTTAAGAAAATAAGTACAAATTATAAAAAAATATTTTTCTTTTCTGGATATCTCAAAAAATTATCATGGCACTTGCTCTGCAGATGTGCTTAAAAACATCTACATTTTATCAGCTATTCAACGAGGTATAACAACCTAGGGTTGTATTTAAACTCATAGAAAAAAACATTATTGAAAAGGTTCAGGTAAAACTTAGTTTCTAAGGCTACATGGGGCAGTCAGAATAAATAGCGCTTATTTAATCTAATTAATTTGACTTAAGTTCAGCATCATCATTTCAGCCTACTGGCTTCCACTACTGAACGGCCTCCCTCGGCTAGGTACAATCTTCATGCATCCATCGATGTCCCGCTATCCTGACTTAGGACATCATTCAGTAATTCACCTAATGTTTTTGAATAAAATTTTATAGTTCATATTCTACGTGTCCACCTCTATTTCGCACACATTTTCTCATTCTTTCACGTAGTCCACTTTTCACTACACCAGTGGTTAATGTTCTTCTTATGTCGTTAGCAGCATTAACTATCCTTTCTTTGAGAACTTCCACTGACGATATGGGGTTGAGCTCACTGTAAACGAGGCTCTTCATGTGCCCCCATACATAAAAATCCATGGGGGTCAGGTCGGGAGATCTGGCTGGCCAGGGTAAACGCCCACCTCGTCCAATCCATTTGTTAGGATAGTTAGTGTCCAACCATTCCCTAACGCTTCTTCTGAAATGAGCAGGGCAGCCATCATGTTGAAACCACATGTCCCGCAGTAATTGTAATAGGAGATCATCTAGTAGGTCACCTAAGTCACCTCTTAAGAAATTTTCATAAGTTTCACCATTGAGGTTGTCTGGAAGAAAGTAAGGCCCAATCAAATGGTTGGAAATGATGCCCATCCACACATTTACACTAAATCGTCGTTGTGACCCCTTTACTCTTTTCTTGGATTGCCTCGTTCTTTAGGAGCCCAATGGTGTGCGTTATGGTAATTAGTAATCCCGTCCTTATCGAATTTGGATTCATACACAATATTAATTTTAGGAAATTCGGGTCCTCGATATCTGCATTGAGCATGAATCTGCAGAAGTCCATGCGTCTCGCGGGATCTCCTTCTTCAATTACATGTACCGGCGTGTAGTGGTATGGATACAGGCCTGCCGTATGAACCGTAAACCACGTTTTTTTCTATGAGTTTAAATACAACCCTAGGTTGTTATACCTCGTTGGATAGATGATAAAATGTAGATGTTTTTAAGCACATCTGCAGAGCAAGTGCCATAATAATTTTTTGAGATATCCAGAAAAGAAAAATATTTTTTTATAATTTGTACTTATTTTCTTAAGTTTCGATCGTCTGCAATGACCTATTTACTTAACTTACATGCAATTTTAGTCATTGAGGTCATTAACTATCTCATTCTTCATGTAAAAAACCAAAAAAATAATCATTAGAATAAAAAAAAATCAAAATATTCAATTGAATAGCCGAAAAATTGGGCATTTTCATAAAAAAAATTAAAACTCGAATATCTCGAAAACGGTTAAGTTTAGGATGGGGGGTTCCATAGTGAAATCATTCAGAAATGATGTGTACTACATGCCCTTAACGGATCTAGGTCGACTTTTCCTGTAACCCTGTATATCTTAAAGATCGCAAACTCAGTGATACAAATTTGTAAATTTGTCTACAAGATTATCGATCAATCGAGACTTTCCGACAGTCGTTTGACGAAATCCAAACTCATTTTAGTATCTAAATTAACAAGTTTGCGGTCGCCCGCGTTACCAGTTCAAAATAATATAATAAATTGCTTTCAAAGTAACACTAACAAATGGAACAAGCCACGGTTGTAGTTTGAAACTGGATGTAATAACTGAGCGAATCAATTAAAAACTATCTCGGAGGAAAGTTTGGTCGCTCCAACCGCGTGATTTACGCGCCTAGCTAGGTGCAACTAACTGCCGGAGTTGGGAATAGTTGTCGCGACTCGCAACTTTTTCTATTTTACTTTTGTATGTATATGAATATTTTGATAACTCGCTCGTGAGCTTTGTCTGTGTAATATTTGCATTTATTTAGCTAAGTTGAGGGTATTGTACGCCGTGTTTCTGAAGATATGCGTACGAGGAAACTTTTCTAAATGCTTCTATTGCTTTTACTAAACAATGTTACAAAGGAATTAATTTTCCGAACACATGAATCATATAACTGCAATAATTACCGAGTTTTGAATGAAGTGAAACGTTAAGAATGGCAGGGGCACAGCGTTTTAGACGTTCGAATCTGGAGTATCTCCTTACAGATTTGCGTAGTATTAAATAAAATTAAAGTCTCCAGAGTTCACGCACAACAACTGGAACTCTCCTCTGGAACAACTCCACCTCTAGATCTGAAACCGTAGGCCACAGATTTTTTTTCTCTAAACAATTTCACGTACGCAGCGTAGACACAGTGCCGCACAAAATAGAAATAATAGCAGATTATTACAATCAACCTCTAACAATACATCTTAATTATGATTTTACCTTCATATCATTCTATTATTAATTTCTTAAAGCTCTCTCAACTTCGTCTGGTAGGAAATAGAAAAAAATGTATTGACAGGCTTTTAAAGGGAAATGAAAGTGTTCGTGACTTCGTTTTGTTATGTGTAAAGTAATTAAGTTTATAATCGACGTTTGACGAAGCACAAATGTTGCTTTCAGAATCGTTAACGCTCCAAATACGATATTTGTTTGAACCTACCTACTTTTTAAATTATGAAGGTTCATGATTCTGTTTTGTTTTATCTTAATGAAATTTTTAATATTTATCATGATTGTGATATTGTTACGATAGGTATCATATTCGTTACCGGTGTTGTGGCCGGTGTCCGGTCACTCGTGCGAGCATTCCGATGGAATTTTGGTGGAACACTATGACAAGGCCTATATAGCAGGATGGTGACGTAGTGCACCAACTCCAAATAAATTGGAAGAAGAAAAATAAAGTATCATATTGTGTCACTTATTTCCGTAACATGTATCCAAGTCGGAATTTCCTACTGCTATCTAACTTGTACAATGAAATTGTCTATGCACGAATCTTCTATAGCGTCTAGAATATTTCTTACGGTAATGAATAAACAAACAGGCTACTCGATTCTATTTGAATGTACAGATCTAATCGTGAAGATCGATGACCTAAAATCCTCGGTCTTTCCATACATCAACACACCGGAAGTCAGTGATTTGGGTATAATAGTCTGGACGACAACGTTACGTTAGTTAAACATTCAACACGCGTTTAAGCAGATAACACAAGAACACTTAATATTACGAGCTGACACATACAGTGGCGATAACGCAAACCTATTTGAAATTTTCTTTGGTGTACTTTGTACGTAGATTTTTTTTGCATGTTTGAAACGGATTTAGTATAGAATGTTGCTTTTTTTTTGCTGAATACCTTAGAACGAAATAACTTGGAATAATATCTTTTTTTTATGTCGATCCCTTACGTTGATCGTCACGATCACGAGCTATTCGAAATAAACGAGTAATTGTTGAAAAATCGATCGTTTTATCGTCCGTCAAATAACCGATTCATGGAAATACGTAGGCGTAATACCAACAAATTAATGTGAATTATCGGTCGTACGTTATCGAACAAATCGTGCACACTTTACCGAAATTCTAAGCTATTATCAAACCGCCTTTTTTATTTACGATGGAAAGTGTGACATGTCTTTGAATAGACAAATATTATATTGAAGGCTGGTGTTTACTATATTGTTAAACATTTTTTAGAAACCTTTTGTTATGGCACTTCTTTGTCCCTGAACGCACTTGGCTATATTCGTATAGTATGTAGTAGGAAACTAGGTTGACTTGCGAAAGTAGATAAGTACCTATTTTATAAGCGATTGGCCTTCGTCTCAACAAGTGTCAAGATATGGCCGAAGGCAGCATGTAGAATCTTAACCCAGAATCTGTAACACACAAAAGACCTCTTCAGTGTATTGACGAGACCGATCAAGAAAAAAAATATATGAAAAAGAAAACGGTTTTTAACTACATACCTCTGATGTTTGGTTAATCCGGTATTTCGGCGCATTTACATGCGCCATGATCACGGATAAAGTTCTCTTTGATAGTAACCACGTTAGTTTAAAATGATCAAGAAATAATCAGTTGGTTATCTTTCCTCCGAATCGACATCTAAAGGTAATAAAATTATTATTACGTGCCGGTGTGCTCAGTATAATCAGATTTGACATTATTGCTGCAGAAAGAAATCCAAGCCGATTTAAAACAAGTTCTAATTTAGGCAGTATTATTACTTCACGAACGCGTGTGAACCAAGTCTGTGTAGATTTAAACGCACATTGTTTCAGTGCGGGAGCGCCCAAAGTCGTCACACACATAGACAATGTGCAATTTTGCATGTAAAATAACGTTACCTTTCACGTAGTGTTGTGTTTCTGATAAAAGCTTTCTAGGATAGGGGACAGGACAGGCGTTCCTGTTTGATACTTTCGTGTTGCAAGCGTAGAGGTTACGGTTGCCAAGCTTATTTTTAAAAGTGTCTAAAAATGTTAAAGCTACTGCATGTAATTTCTACAAAATCACCCTTTAACGTATGTAACAGCGCATCCCACTTCAATTCCAAGTGATATTGAAAAAGTATAATGTCCTCGCGTAGGGGAAATTGTAAAGGGAAAGAAGTTTGATCAGACAGAAGCGAGCACAGGAAATAACTTCGTGACGACGTAGAGTTGTTTGTTGTTTCTAGTTTGCACACATGTGTACTATTGTAATGCTCGTATGTGTGAGCCGGTCTATGGAATGAACTTTTATGGACGGTATCTTTTCGTCGTAGATGTATCACTTGTGATGCGATCAAGAGGTCCCGTGCTCGGTTTCCATAGTAGTAGGGTTTATTAATGACTACGTACCGCCTTCTTATCAGTCTGTTGTCACAGTGTTAATATGTACCGACAGTTAATAAGATAGCTGGTGCTTCGGCTGTTGAGGAGTCCGAAGCTCGCTGTCAACTTACAAATTATGTGAGATGAAGACCAAAAGCTTCCCCATTAAATACAAGCAAAAAGTTTAAAAATCTGTAACCCAACTATGAAGAAAAAGAAAGAAATGAAATCTGTTAAAATCGGGGGTTAGAAGATAAAATCGACTCGTCCTATTGTTAAATTCTGTTAAAATGTAGCCTATGTTATCCGGGGCATAATAGTTAATCGATTGACGGCTTATTCATCAAAAACGGATTAATAGTTTACGTGCTACGGAGGAACGTAAGTAAATACAAACATACATAAGACTTCCTTTCGGCTTCGCCGCTGTCGGGGAATGAAAAAGGAACATTACCGCATTCTAATAAACTTATTTTCGTAGTGATGTCTGTTTGCCTATCCTAAGTTTTAGGGAGATTCCTGGCATAATCTAGGGTATGTCATTACGCTAGTAGGAGTAGTAGACAAAACATTTTCTAACATACAAAAATGTGTCGGCTGTCCGCGAATCACACTGGTGTTCAAATTCTAAGCTTCTACATGCTATGGTGACCGCTTACGATCTATCAGGCACGTATGTTTGCGTGTCATCTAGTTGTAATTTTTAAAGTATATTGTTGTAGTAAAATAAATTATATTAATATTAAAATCGCTTTAGTGTCACATTCTAATATGTATTTGTGTTATAGCAGCTAGTTTCAATAAACATACGCGGAGAAGTGGAATTACGGAATTTAAATATTTAAATTAATGATAAAGTTAAGCCGATTACGTTTCTTCCTTTCTGTGACGTAAAATTATCATATCATTTTATAGTCTACAAAAGGCGAATGGATTGGTGATTCTTTGGAGTTATATTTGTGAAGTAAAATATGAAATATGCTTTTTGTGATCTTCAATTCGTAAAGCATAATCGTTTTACGACAAATATACAATTTGACGTTGAGTTCTATGTCAATACAAGTAAATGATAAATTACGTTACTCGCAAAAAGTCTGTTTCGACGTTTAGTGGATAAGTTCGAGTGAATGACCCTCCACGGAACGCGGGTCGAACTGGCCTCTACACGGTATATGAACAGGATTTGTTGTTACCGTTTAATCGATACTCACCGCCAATGTGGACTAGTGGTTCGCAAATGTTATCTAATCCTAACTTGCTGGGCTGGAATCGATCCCCAAGGATGTACAAATTTATGCTTGAAAAGTTGATTAGTTTGTTTCTGAAACTTAATTCCTTGATGATAATGCCACTCGCTCAGTGGTTGAGGGCTTCGAGTGAATCTTGCACATTCGAAGAAGACCAAATACCTTCTTATAAAATATAGAAAGTAATCTAAATAAATTACTTCTGTCTATGTTATTTCTTTTGAAATATACAGAATAGTTAATACTATTTCACACGCGATTCATCCTCTTAATTTGCAAGCGATTATGGCCCTTGGTAACTGCCTATAATAATTATATTTGTATATAATAATAATAATAATTTATTCAATTTCAGACGCTCATATGTCCACGCTCATTCTATTATATGGATACTGTATAACGGAGAAACATACCTACGAAATAAATTAGACATCTACATCTATAAATAAATGTATTGCAAACCGAAAGCTGGTTTTGCCATAATCGTTGTTGCATAAAAATAGAATGTTTCTTGTTAATAGATAGCTTGGCGTTAATCGGTTAAATGTTAAATTTCATTTCTACTCAAGTAGAAATATATAAATAAATACCACTGACTGATAACCTATTTGGGTTGCCAACACTAATCGTCGCTTCGGTAGTGGGTATTCGTCATCAGTATTCTATTTGCTTTTCGTCTGCGTCATATTTTACGATAGGTACTTTAACAGTTTCTTAAGTAAATAAAGGTACAGTCGGACAGATAATGAAGAAATAGAACTCTAGTAGTAGAATAAGGTTTAAATTTATTAAAGAAAAAGTAGACTGTTTTGAGTGGCCAAATCTGTTGCCAACTGTGCCCTCACTTACACCAGTATTCATGAACATTACTATGAGGTTTCTCGACTCTTGGTTAAGGAAACTCATTGCATGGAATAGGGCTCTGTGATTGGTTCGATTCTGTTGCCTAGTTCACATCGTTGAATCTACTGACGTTTTATTACTTCAAACTAAACTTTTGACATCTCGACATTGCTTTCCCCACTTAGTATTGTCTATGAATAGGTTTTTACGACATTCTGTACTTCCCGTCCACGCGCACTATATCAGACCTCAAATCCGCTGAGAAATGCCTTATTTTGCATAGCATTGTTTTTTACTATAACAAGTATTGTTTGTGAATACGGCCGTTAATCCGGTCTCTGGTTTTGTTTTTGTAAATGACTTGATTAGCTGTCAGAACAACAATTCTGCTAACACTAATGTAACACTAACTTTAACAGAACTTGTCATATTAAGCACTTTGTACTTCCCAGGGCTATGAAATGAATCACTAAACCATGGAGGCGTTTAAATATTAAATTAAATGTTGATGATAGATTAGCTATCTCCTTTTCTGTATTATTATCTTATGAAGAACCTGATTAATTTCACAACTCTTTGATAATTATATATTATTGGAAATATTCGTGTTAAGTATCAATTCGGCCTTCATTCTGGGGTCATGAACGTTTAAACCACTTACGAAGTGTATAGATAGGCGTCGGAGACTAGTCAAGAAGGTACCTAAGGGAAATTTGTTGTACTCAGTTTACAACATTTTATTACATTATCTTTCAGTTTATCGCTGATCCACTACGACATGACCTTTAAGTAATTATCTGTTAACAATTAACATAATTAATAATAGATTCAGCGTAATTTGTTAGCACAAACCTACATTTCCTAAGTGTTATCGATGACTTTCATTTTATGAATACATTGTATAATATAATAATATACAGTAACTACTAGTAAGGCCTGTTTCCAAATTGTCATAATCATTCTTATTATCATTGAGTACGAATCAAAATATTATTTTACGTAAACACTTTACAGAAATGATTGAACAATATAATACAACGGATGCCATTTAAGAATAGCGACAGAACATGTCGGACTTATTATCGATGTTTTCCTTCTCACTTCTATAATTTTCAAGGCAATAGTGTTCCACATAATTGCGTCTTTAATTCCTCTTAAACAACTACCGTGGCAGTGGTCACTTTCGTTTAAGTATTGTATGAATTAAGTGTTCAGCCTCGTGTTAATATGACAGATAAAATGGACGTTATTATTTGATAAAGTAATTTTTCTTTCAAATAGTCAAAGGACACATTGCGTTGTTATGTGACAAAGGAGCGGCCATGTTATTGAACTCTATCGATCTGACATACAGGGGATGGCATCAAAAACGTATAACATATCTATATGTACGCAAGTTGGCGTGGCTTTGTATTGTTTTCCGTCATTTAATAGCGTTTTATTCACGGCAATATCTGCGGGCCTTGCGATCCTTCTTAACTTGACGGCACCTTTGACCTTGGAACTGATGTTAGTGACTATCGGAGGTGGATGCAAGGTTCACACGGAACCATTGACTATTGAGGAACTGCTATCTTATCAGTATCTTTGTGTTAATGTAATATAGTATAGTAGACTAACACTTAGTATGTAGTATGTATGATTATGGCAAGCATAATCATTATTCATATAAAATGGTGGTAACCGTTACTGCATAAGCTCTCGCGTTGCTATGGTCCTAAAGTGTTGATATACTTCTGATGCTGACTGTACCATGATGAGCCGGATGTATAACATTTGTATCACATTAAAATTTGTATCCACTAAGGATTAAATCGGAGACATCTGAATTTGATACACGTGGACGAATCACTACTGTATAGAGTTTAAATGTGTTTTGTACATGTATAAAGTTACGCCTGTCTCCCATATAAGGGTAAGCAGAAACTTCTTTCCACTCGTACGATCCTTAGATAATCCTTTTCGCTTCATCTACTCCATCAGGTCTCATACATATTCAGCGATTTGAAGTACTTTTGACCTGAACATTCTTTGGGTTGTTTTCGATTTGATCAACAAACCTTAACCTAGACCTTCTCCATTTGGCATCTCCATTTACTTCTGATTCGTATAATATCATTTTCGATAATCTATTTTCACTTGATTTTCACTCACCCGTTCTAAATGATCAAACCACTGCCCTCTATCATGTTGTGAAGGGAAATAATGTTATTCAATAGATTCATTTAATTATGGTTGCTGATAAATTAAATGCTGCTAGTTTAAAATCGGATATACCTGTCTCAGGCTAGATTAAAAACTGGTCAGCCATTTTTTTACACGTGAACACTAGCGTTGGAGTTGAACGAACGCCGTCATAACAAGCTCTCAGCAACAAAAAGATCATTTATTTACAATGATGAGAAATCTTTAGACACATCTATCTGTCGTCTACACGGTCGATATTGTAACAATGATTCAAACTCAAACAGTAAGCCCCTTTGTTTTTAACGCTTCGATGGCTACGGTATACTGTGCATAATGTAACAAACGGACTAGGTTTTTTTTTTGTAAATACATGCATATAAATCTAGCTACATGTACGCCATAACAATAGTGTTAACAGCGTAGTCGAGAAAGGCACAGTGGACTAGCCCCTCTCCTTCCGACACGGACGCCCTAGGGACGCTAGGCGGTCGAGAGACTCCCCACGAGGGAGATGCTCGGTCGCCCAGTAATCGCCTAGGAACGTTCGACCTACAGGCTTGAGGGCTCCAAGGTCTTCGCCTTCTTAAAAACCCAGTGACGCAGAAAATAATCTGCAATACATAATAAAAAAAACACTAGCCGCTCGAATTTGGAGTACCCCGAACTGGGGTAGTACCAGCACCTTACAGAAGACCACAGTCAAATAACGCTACATTTTTGTGGTGTTGTGTTTCTGTTGGTGGGTAAGGTCGACAGAGCTTCACGTGAAGGGAAGGGGATTAGGGTTGACAGCGCGCGAGTATCACGTCAGTGTTGCAAGCGTCTATAGACTACGGTGGCTGCTTAACACCAGGCAGGCCGTATGCTTGTCTGCCAACCAAAGGACATTAAAAAACCGGACAAGTGTGAATATGACGCGCTCACCGAGGGTTCCGTACAAATTGGTATTTTTTTGCGGCATAAACGGTCGTATCTTTTTTTCGCGTTAACTTAGATGTTTAAAAATTTCAACACGATACCTCCACTCGTTCCCGAGATAAAGGGTCTTGACAGACAGACGGACAACAAAGTGATCCTATAAGGGTTCCGTTTTTTCCTTTTGAGGTACGGAACCCTAAAAATATGAGAAAGTTCCGCAGTGGTTTCGTGTCGAAGCTCTCTTGCACCGGCTGTCGGCAATTTATCTTTACCATCAGGTGAGACATCAAGTAAAAAAAAAAATACTTATATTATTTCTTCTTACCTAACCTATAGAGTTAAAGGCTACTGTTACAATTTTACAAGTCGCTATTTCAGTCTTGTGATTGTTAGTTTTTTTAACTCGTTTTCAACATAATAGCCCACTATTCATCAGCTCAAATGAGTCGGTTTGCCTGTCGAAAAACAAATGAAAAGACATTAAAAAGAGCACTATAAGTTGCCGTGTTATATCATATGCATAGATAATATTATGTCAATTGAATATTTTATCAGTTTCGATCGCTTATGCCAAGTTCTCCTACGAATCGGTGAAATGCAGGGGACATGTCCAAATTATGTAAACTAATTCAGCGAAGCGAGAGCGCGGTCGTTCAACTCGGCAAAAGCGTTTATGCAAGTGACCCAACAAAGCTAGTCGGCGGGAGTCGCGCTGCCCGAATGAAATATTCGCCTATTATTGGGCCTAACTTTTGTGCCTTTTGTTGCGGCTACGCTCTACCAGTATTTTCCACTTGACAATAGTTACGAAATCGAATTAGCCTTTTTCAGATTGCAAACGTTACGTACCTCATATCTGTTGTTAGCCGACCTGATACTGAAATGGCGGCATAATCCCATGCAATTTCCAACGGTTATTTATGTTCTGGCCGCGTCACAGAATGGTATTGATAAAATTTATCACAGACCGCGTAAATTACACACGCGATCCGCGCACCGCTCGCCGCTGTCATTTTGTGATCGACGCGATAGCCAGCTGTATCGGCGCGATTCATCTCTGTTTCCGAGCGAGCGTAACGGTGTCGCAACAAAACATTGACGGGAAAGTAAGCCCCACTTTTGGCCGCTTTCTCGTCGGACTGCGCCTAGCAACAAGCCTTTTGTTCTGCGCCTAATTTACTCGACGCACCCACTTTTAATAACGCGTTATGTGTGTCTGTTTAGCAACGACTGTCACCTGCCAGTTATTCGGATGGCAACAACGGTGACGCGCATATTGTAATTGTAATTTTATTATATGCTGCAGTCAAAACTTGCCAACATTATTTTTAGCTGGTCGAAACCACTTTTACTTAATTGTGTATCATTTGTAGGCTCATGCTTATTGTGATAACCATGCGGAGAGGATTTTCTGTGATAATCGAATGATTGCAATATAGGTGCCTATATAATTTATTTATAACGTAAGGTTTTCTTCGCTTTTTCATAAAAAACAGCGAATCTTTCGATGATACTCGTTTAAAGTAGTTTTAAGGCTGGTTATGAGTTGTTTGTAACATATAGATACACGACTTATAATTTTGAAGTGCAACACACCCTAATCCACGTCAGCAACAGGAAACAAAGTAACATAAAATGTTCCCCATCTTCACAAAGTACACTGACCGACAAACTTCCTATTTAACGTCACGAACTTTCCGCATTTCGACTGCGAAATTGTTAGCTACGTAGTCGTGTGCTATCTTGGCTGAATGTTTGCGTGACCCGCGACTTGACCTGGACGTTACTTCGAGAAATGCGAGTGTGCGATCTTTGTTCTCTGACAACTATTTATTGGTAATATGCTCTTGCTATTCAAATATATTTTGTGGTTAAGATCTGTATTTTCACAAAAATTTACTCGCGTTAGAGATTTACAAATTAATGTTTCTTGCTTTAGGAGAGCGTACATTACAATACAAATTAACACAAACAAATACACAACAATATACTATCCGAGGGTAGTTCATAAACAAATGCGTCATTCATTATGCATTGGCTAATGAACTACCCTACTACCAAATTTCGTGTTGGACCGTGAGGTTTTCAATAAAACATCACGGTCGAACTCGAAATTTGATAAGGGCAAAGGCGTGAGTGTAGCACAGAGTTCTAGCTAAGTATTTATTTATTGTTTATTACAAGTCACAAAAAAAATGCAATTGCAAATAAACAAATTGTATGATGAAATTAAGTATGAATACTCTTTGGCTTATTAAAAATTCCCTGTAACATTCGATACACTCGTTCACGCGGCCACAAAGCACCAATCGAAATGTGTTGCGTCATAAAAACGTACGAAAATCGCTTTGATTACATTTTCACGTGCAAACGTGGCGTGACATACACGTGTAGCTTTCTAATCACACACGTAGGTACTAATGTTTTATATTATCAATATGCTTACTTCGTATAAAGAAACGTTCTAGCTTAGTACCCGCTTACCGATAACCGTAGTGTTGCTGTAATTATTTAGTAAATTAGAGGACTTACAGATGGAAGCTAAATAACACTTTTCTGGCATTGTTTGTTTTCTTATATGTAGTGTAAATGAGCTAACGAACGCACTATGTTGCCAATATGGAGACAAACGTTATCAGCGTATGATTTTTATGCGATTGGACTCATTGTTGTGTCCCACCAGTTAGCGATAAGATAGCAAGTCACTTTGTGATAAATTAGCTTGGCCGTTAGAAAAAAATATTCCATAAAACTGGCATTAGTCTGGAATTCTACCTATACTGAAGTTTAAATAAACATTATAATCTATGTGTCACCGCACAGTGATACTGACGTTAGCTACGGATAAATCGATACTTTTATTCGTATGCTCGCCCGATGTCCCCTTTCACTAGCCTTATTAGAGGAATCCTTATTAGCATAAACACAATTCTCACCACCAGGCGAGTCTTGTGTTTGTTTACTAGTCCTTCTATATATGAAAAATATGAGCATTTCAGCAACGCAAGTAATAAAACATGTACCGTACGTGTTCGGAGTAACGAGAATGGACTATGAACCTTTCTCTACATGCGGTGTTCAGAACGAGCCCAAACCGAGAACGTGCGTGCACAGAATCCCAAATGAAGCTAGCAACGTCGAATGATATTCCGTGTCGACTGAATTTCAGAAATGTTGAATAGACCATAGAATTGGTTCGATAGTAGGGGGAGAGGAATTGGGGAAATAAATCGTACGCGCAAGATTATATTTATGCTGTATTTTGAAAGGGTCGTCGTGTATAACTATTAATTACTTGCTTACCCTTGCAGGGTGGACATGGAAAGGCTGGCACTTTTATAGTGATTAATATACGTACAATTTTACTGTCAACATTATTCCTTATAAAGACATGGAAATGCATGCAAACATGTATGAGTACTGTGATGTGATGAGAGTTGATGAAGCGAAAGAAATATCAATGATCTAAGCAAATGCAAAGGAGTGATATATGTCTATCTAGTATGGAAGAAAGGCGTATACTATACTTCCATACATAAGTATGGAAGGAGTTTATAGTATAGTAAAAACGCGCAAATATTTTTACAATTAGAAAAAATGCTGAAAAAAAAAATTGGTTGTCTGTAAAGTCGGTTTACTGACGATAGTTGAACGTGACAACGTCTTAAGAAAATACTGATGGAATGGTAGCATTTTTCAAAAGAAAAATTTAATTTCATTTGTTTAATAGATTTCGCATTATAGTATGTATAAACTTGTAATAAAATCTCTTTGGCTACACTATTTGTATCTGGCTGGTTTTGGTATCATTGAAAGTTTAAATTTTAAAGAACATAATTCCAAATTCAAATTAGAGAATTAGATTCAGAGCGAGGTAACGCCGCATGACGTCATGTTTTTTCGTGCGTGCAGCCGGCTCTATCGAATTATAAGACGTTGTCACGTCAAAATCGACTGTCCAGGGCTGGAACCTGCCTGCCGCTGGAAAATTTTGTTATTGTATATGAGAATCATTATTATCATGCGTTTTCGCGTAAAGTTCTTGGTTTCCGCAATGATTGTCTTATATTCAATGTACTAACGGTACTTTTGCACAAACACACGTCATTCATGTAGGCAAGAATTTGCTCAACTTCAATAACACTAGGCCGTATTTCGCTAGCGGTGCAATCCCTCAGCTATTCATAGAGTAGGTACATGGAAAGCAAGCTGTGCAGTTTCCCAACAATAATAATATTGAAAGACAGCCCGTTCGCTTCCGCTTAGTTTGCTGAAAAGCGATGCTGATTCGGACGGCAAAATGCTGGCTACACACGAATCGATTTATCGGGGCCACGGCATCACACACGCCATTGCAAGTGTGCTTGTCAGTCTGCTGACTTAGTTTTGTTTGTGCAGTTTTGTGTTCATTTATTGTGCGGCAAGTGTTTAATGTTAAGTGACGGAAAGGTACTCGTCTGTGTGTGTCAGTCTTCATTTAAATAAAGAATAAATACATTGCGATATTTCCACCTGCCTCCCTTCCACCACCGAAACACTAGACGCAGATTAAATTACCACCCTTGTGTTGTTGATATCCCAACCATTTGCACAAAGCGAGTCGCTAACACTAATACGTAAAGCTTTAGAGTGGAACCCGTTGCCGGCTGATGTGTGATTCCTTGAAAGTTACAATTTGAGATTCTTATACATCCACCTCGCCACTTGATCAAATTAGATTGTGGACAAATTAGTTTGTTTGCAGTGTTTCCACTTTTAGGGATTTCGCCCTTTTTTAGGGCAAAACCATTCATTTAAAGTATGGGTTAGGGCTATTTTTTTATTTTTAAGGATTTAGGGCAATCTGGGGTAAATCTAATATGAAGGTGGCAACTCTATTTTGGACATAGAATTCGTCGTTTGTCTGTGGTCACGGACCGTCGGGGATTTCCCGAAATATCTGAAACATTATTAAACGACCAATTCTAATATCCAAATAAATTGATTTATTTGGATAACCTGATATTAATACGATAAATGCAGCTAAAAAATTAAAAGCTCGTGCTACAGCTTCAACATCGGCATCATATTGTTCACCATCTACTCGTGAATAATTTAACGCTTCTTACTACATACCTAACTAGATTTGAAAATACCTTGTGTACGACCTTATTTTATAGGTATCACTTTATTTAATAAAAAACTAATATGTAAAGCTTTTGTTTTATTTAGTTTAAATGTTGCGCCCTAAATTAAGGATTTTTGAGATTATTTTGAGGTATTTAGGGCAATTGTCAAAAAAATCTAGGGTAAAATAAAAACTCGATAGTGGAAACACTGCTTGTTTGTCAAATGTACAAAAAGACTTTACTCCATAGAAAATTCATTCAATTTTGTACGATATTACATAGTTTAGAAACCATAACAAAATTATATCTCGATAACATAAAGATTAAAGTAACTTTCTGTTAATATTCATTTTTAAATTATGTTACGTTTTGACAATGAAACATATAACTTATACTAGATAATGTAACAGAAAATGTGGTATAAAATGAACAACACGTTCTCAATAAGCTATAAATGTTTATGCGAGCTATCTAGCTGAGTAAGCGACCGTGATTTCTGATGCCATTGCAGCTCTGGTGTATCGCTGAAAAACAATTCCCGCGAAATTGCTTACAAACACATTTTTTCCGTGCCGTTAGGAAATCATTTATCTAATTTCGCATACAAATAACTTCAGACCTTATGTATACGTAAATTAGTTGCACGTTTGAAAATTCAAAGAACGCGAACATTTGTCACACAGAATGATCAATTATTAGACTCGTGAGAAACATTGAAGCCATTTGTGAGACAAAAGGTATTCATGGACGTATCATTAGGACGTCCTTTGTCTGATAAAATACACACTGTTAAACAAAAAGTGAATAAATTGACTGACTAATTTCGCTTCCACTGCCAATGTTTCGTGAGGATATTGCGGAAATTCTTGATTCGGCAACTTTGTATTCGCTTGAGGTAAGTTTCAGTTCTCAACATTCTATTCACGTTTCAGTATTTTTAATGTGCGATTACTTTTATACTGCTCAATGATTTTTTGTGTGTTTTTTGATATCCGTATAAATTAGAAAAAAATGTTTAAATTAAAAATGCAACATCATTTAAGCGATTTTATGTTTTTGGAAACTAAGATATATTTACGTATTTGCATGTGGATCTTGTATCCGCATTAGACCGGCAAGATGATTTAATACACCGAAGTTTCCTCGAATTTCTGGCACTACTATAGGTTAGTTTCAAACAATAAGACGTGTACACGTTTATTTATGACTTAACTTGAAACTTTGAAACGGCTAATAGCACATTCAAAAGTAGAACAAAGTTTTTGTTTTCGGCAAACGATACGCAGTTTCAGGAACATAGTTAATCTAATAGGGCGTACTTGTTCACGGAATGAGATCGATCGAGAAAGTTCCTGTGCCGGTCGAGCTCCCCTCGCCCACCTGTCTGCCGGCGGTCTCACAGACCGATCGTGACCCGCTTTTCATTTTGTTTCACTGGAGGGTTTTGTGTGTCGCGTAATTGGTGAAACGCTTGTAAAAAGACACGCAAGTTCAGCTAACGGCATCTTTTCGATATTGCCTTTTCGATTTCCTTCATATAGCTTAATACTTCGCCAGCTTTTACGCACCCCTAAATAACATTAATAATGTTCTCGAAGACGTAAAAATTGGTATACTTTGCGTGTTAACCCTATCTGATGGTGATGAGCGGGGCGTTCGCGTATACCGTACAATTACGCGTAATCGCTCACCACTACTCAACGATCATGAGAATAAAACCAGGTTTTTTCAACGATGGGTTTTACAAATAAGTGTTTTTAATGACGCTGTAACGCAGCTGGTCTGACTGGGCCAAGTGTACGGTTATGTTTATACGATGTAATTGTAATGCCGAAGTTGTTAGATGTATCCTTAAATATGACTTAATGTATCGTGTCGTACTGGACTGCTGAAATGATTTAGACTTAGAGGTAAATCTGCCCTGATTATTGAGTTTTACATGTTCGTTCAGTGAATGTTTATTCCTGTTACTATTTTGATCCCATACTGCCAGATGTCACCACTATTTCATGTATAACCATATTTTACGTTAGGCCCTATTCAACCCCTGGGATTATGAGTGTGATTGTATGTGTGCAGTTAGTTGACGTATTATAAGTACCATCTATTTCGAAGATGTTACCAAACTTAATTTCCTCCTAGCCGGACTATGATGCAAATAATTGTCCAAGCTCCCGGCTCCACAGTAGGCCCAGTATTGATTTGTCATAACGACACCGAAGCGCCTTCGGAAAGCTCAGTTAAAAGTAACGAGCCGTCCGCGGCCGCAGTCACATGGGTCGGCGGACTCGGCGGCCGGACCGGCCGCGCGGGGTCACCGACCTGTGCGCGTCTCGCGATCGAACGCCACCCGCCCCGCTCGTGCCGTCCCACTTGCACGACAAATTACTGCACTCGCACCACAAGTTTTGTACGTGCATTTTTCGATGACTAATTTGGTCCATAGCTAGCGGCTTCTAAGGCCGAGATGCGTTTATTACACAGATTTTATAATTAGACTGGGTAGTAACTAGTTATCCGGAAAACTCGAGATCAAAAACTCTACTGAACACATGAGTATTCCACAGTACTCCAATGAAACGCTGCAGTAATTAAGAATTGTATTTTTATGTTTTCCACGTCCGTACTAAATCTTTTGATTTTGTTCCATTAGTAAAATTTTACAATCACTGATTATCCAACCATGCCTATTAGTAAAATAGAGAAATTCTTACGTCTATACCTTCAGCTATTTTTTCTAATTTATCCACACTGTTTTTATTGACTTTCCAAAAACCAATTCTGGTGTAATAACTGTCGCTATTGTGGTTTAGAACGCAAAGCCGTTGCTCTGCTCACCTTTCCCTCGACAGAACTTAGAGAATGTTGCCTTGTGCGCGTTTTCATACGTTATTTGCAGCTAAATGCTAATTACATTCGCGTATGATATCAGCGTTCTATTTGTACTACTTCTTTTTTATGATTAACGAGATGATTATGACTTTGTCCACGAATATATTATTAGTAGCTTTGGATTGCGGTTTCGCCCGCGTTGCTGTCTTTCCATAAAGCAGTCAACTCATCCAACAGCGACATATTACTTGTAGGTAAGTATCCTGTTTCCATCCAGACTATAATCTGCCTTTGTCCCAAATGTCATTCAAATCTATTAACCTTTTTCGTGTGATCCAAACAGCTTTCGTTCGTCGCCTTCGCCTCTATGGTAGATACGAGGTTCACCCGGAAGCATCATAGCGTTTGTGGAACTGGGGGGTTAGACAAATGGCAAACGTCATCATCGCCCATATTGATTGGTTATCTACAGCGTGTTAGGCGCGAAGCACACCAATCTGGTGTAGGGCAAGGACGCGGCACGGTGATTATTAAAATACCGTACTAAACACACGGAAATAAGGTCATTAATTGAACAAATTCAACGGCCCTCATCGGACGCGTTATTGCACGCCATTTCGGCGTTGAATTAGTTCAATTAGGGACCTTATTGCCGTGTGTTTGGTACGGTATTTGAATGATATCCGAGCCCGACTCCCGATCGGTGTGCTTCGCGCCTTAGCTTGCACTACCAACTTACTTAGAGCTGCGATTGGCTACGTTTTTTTCATACTACTACATGGCAAACAAGCTTGAGGCCCATCTGGTGTTAAGTAGTTACCGTCGCCTATTAGACGCTTGCAATATTAAGGGTAAATCACTTAACACTGTAAGTGCGTTGCAATCCTGGGGACTAAGATGATATGCCTTCCATGCCCAATAATTACACTGGCTACCTTTCCCTTTAATCTGAAACACAGCGAACTGCTTCACGGCATAAATAAGAAAGGCTACCCACGCAGACGACCCTAGAGTGAGTCTGAGTCTACCTAGTAACCTGATTTAAGGACGGCTTAAGTCAATCGCATACATTTTGATCTTATAGAACTTCGTTATCGATTCTATATTGTACGGGACCGACCCGACAGGCTGTTGTCTGGTGTCTGTGTCCCTTGTACGTAGACTATGACGGTGGGGTCTTACAGAAATAAGAAGGCCGGTTTTCTTGCTGTAGTACTGTTGGTTTGAGCAGGGAGAGGTGGAGACGGCGGTGGCTGGTTTCTTCGGTGCAGAGAGAGAGTCCGATATGAGTGAAGTGGAGTGCGATAAGTGCTCGACTAAAAATCTGCGCTGTATATAAGTGAAACCAGCGTATCGCAACTTGTGCCTGGTAGTACAAGTTGCGCCCACCTATTCCTGCTCAATAAAAACAACTCTTATCTATTTATTTATTCATAATTATACAATAAAACACACGTAAAACACTTATAACTAACACGATAATAATTAAGTAATTAAACACACAACATTAAAATTATAAAATTAAACAATATAAAGGAATTATAAATTGATCGTGAACATTTCTCCCGCCGTGTGGGGTTGACGAAGTCTGCGCCGCACATCTCTCCGGTGAGCGATCACTGCTGCAGGATGACCAGCTTCTTGGTAGGTCTCTTCAGGGTACCGCCGCTTGCTGTCTGTATGAGCACCGATCTGACGACGCCGTCTTTGCCTGGGTAGGTTTCTATGACTCGTCCTCTTGGCCAGGTATTTCTCGGCAGTTGACTGTCGGCCACCAGTACCAAGTCCCCGATGTGTATGGTGGGACCTTGGCCGTGGGGCTCCCGCCGGTTTTGGAGGTCGGGCAGGTACTCTCTGACCCATCGCTGCCAGAATTGGTCCGCCAGGAGTTGTGCTCGTCGCCAGTGCTGTCGGTGGTTTTCATCGCGTTCGTCGAAGCTACCCGGGGTAGGTACCCGAGCGGAGCCCCCAAGTAGAAAGTGATTGGGGGTTAGGGCTTCTTCGTCGGTGGCTTCTACGGAGACGTGCGTCAGCGGTCGGCTATTTACTATGTATTCGACTTCACATAGTAGCGTGGTGAGGGTTTCTTCATGGGGTGCCCTCTCAAGTAGTATGTGGTTAAGCGATGTCTTCACGGCTCGTACAAGACGTTCCCACGCGCCGCCCATGAATGGAGCCCCCGGTGTTATGTAGCGCCATTTGATAGCGCGTTTCTGTGCCTCGGTTTCTGTCGCGTCTACTGCGGCCTGTAGTTCTCGATCGGCGCCGTGCGTGTTCGTTCCGTTGTCGCTGTATATTTCGGTGGGGCAGCCGCGTCGTGCTATCATGCGGCGTAGTGCTTGTATAGCGGAGTCGGCGCTCAGGCTGGCGGCCACTTCCAGGTGCACGGCTCTGGTGGTGAGGCAGGTGAACAGCGCTACGTAACGTTTCTGGCGCTGGCGACCCACCGTTACGGTGAGGGGTCCGAAGTAGTCGAGTCCCGTAAATGTGAAGGGTCTCGAATGGTGGGCGAGGCGAGTTCGTGGGTGGTCGCCGGTAGGTGGCGTTGGCGGCGTCGCTCTTCGTATGTGGCAGTGTCGACACTTCTTGATGACGGTTTTCACGTTCGGTCGCAGTCGTAACACCCAATAATGTTGTCGTATCTCGTTGACTATAAGTTCGGTGCCGCCGTGGCTCAGCTGTCGGTGTGTCCAATCTATGTAGAGCCGTACTATCTCGTTGTCGCCGTCTATCACTGTAGGCGATTTTTCTGTCTGTACATCGATGGCGGCTGCGATACGCGATTTCAGTGTTATGACGTCATCTTTCATATACACGGCGAGGCTTCGCAGGCGACTATCGGGTGCGACACCTTGTTGTTTTTGTAGATTGATGATCTCGGAGGCGAACGATTTCTGTTGGCTCGCTTTCATGAGTAGGTATTCCGCCTGTTTGATGTGTTCGGCGCTCGGTGCTATTATTTTGGTTTCGTTGAAGGCGCGCCGTTTCGTTTTTGATGTCGGCGTAGGCGTCGGCGTAGGTGTCGGCGTAGGCTTCCAAGCGGGGTCGGCTTCCGCGGTGTGTTTCGTTCTCTTGTAGGCGACGGTTTCTGTGCGACGTCGGCATAGGGTGATGAACTGGAGTACTCGCGCCGTGGCGCGAACAAGTCTTTCCCACTTGGAGAACCGCTCTGGCTGCGGTATGCTCTCGCTAAGTCTCGGTGACGGCGCCTTGGTGGTTACGTGTGTGACGCGCTCTTCTCCGGTATTTTCGTACGGCGTCGCTTGCTCTGTGGGCCATGTCGATGGTTCGCCTCGTAGGTAGTCGGGGCCGGTGAACCATCTATGTAGCGCGTCGAAATTTGTGGGCGCTCCTCTTGTGGCTTCATCGGCGACGTTCTGTTTGGTAGGTACCCAGCGCCACTCGTCGACGGTGGTGTCTTCTTGGATTTCGGCCACTCGATGTGCGACGAACGGTTTGAAGACTCGCGGCCCTGCGCGCAACCATGCGAGCACTGTCTTCGAGTCAGACCAAAAGTAGCGTCGGTCTGGCTTGTAGTCGTATTCTTCTGTAGTTGACTTGGCCAGGCGACAGCCCAGTAGCGCAGCTTGTAGTTCTAGCCGCGGTATTGACGTTATCTTGAGAGGTGCGACGCGGGCCTTCGCGGTTGCTAACGATGTGTGGGGCCGCCCGTTGCCGTCGATGACGCGCCAGTATACTGCTGCGACATATGCTTGTTCGCTGGCGTCTACGAAGGTGTGCAGCTCTCTTCTTTCGGTGTGCGTGTAAGACGGATGACATCTTGGTATGTTGACGTCTCGAAGTGTAACGATGTCTTGCAGCCAGCTGTGCCATTTTCTTCGTAGATGAGTAGGTATTTCGTCGTCCCACCCGGTGCCTGTTCGCCATGTTTCTTGCAGTATTTGTTTGGCTTGTATGACAATCGGTGTTGCAAGCCCTAGCGGGTCAAATATCGACATCGCTATGCGCAGGGCTTCTCTCTTGGTGGGGGTGCGCGAGCCGTCTATGAGGTCGGTAGGCACGCGCGCGAAGCTGAGGTTGAAGCCGAGGGTGTCGGTGGACGGCCGCCAGGTGAGGCCGAGGATCTTCTCTTCCTTGTCGTCGTTGAGGTTTCGATCTTCGTCTGCGCCGCCCAGTAGTGCGCGAAGCTCGGGTGCGTTGGACGTCCACTTTCGAAGGTTGAAGTTCGCCTGTCTATGTACGTGTGCGACTTCGCTTGCTGTTCTGTGTGCTTCTTCGATCGTGGGAAAACTCTGTAGGTAGTCATCCATGTAGTGGTTGGTGACTATGGCGTCGGCGGCGGCTGGGTGCGACGAACGATGTTTCTCGGCGTTGTGATTCTTGACGTATAGAGCGATGCACGGAGAACACGCTGCGCCGAACAGGACTGTCTTCATTCTGTATTCTGCGGGGGGCCCCTCCCGCCGGTCACCTCTCCAGAGGAAACGTAGCATATCTCTGTCTTCGTTTCGCAGACCGATTCTCAGGAACATTTCTTCGATGTCGGCAGCTACGGCGATCTCGTGCTGGCGAAAACGCATCAGGACGCCAGGCAGGGATTGTAGTAGGTCTGGCCCCGTCAGTAGGTGGTCGTTGAGAGACGTCCCATGACATCTTGCGGCTGCGTCGAACACGACGCGAAGTTTGTTCGGCTTGGCTGGGTGAAGCACGGCGAAGTGAGGTAGGTACCAAGTTCTACCGGGCGTAGGCGGTGCGCAGACTTCTTCAGCGTAACCCTTCTTCAATAGGTTTTCTATCTGTTCGGTGTACTTCTTATGTTGAAGTGGTTCTTTTTCTATCTTCTTTTCGATGCTGTGAAGTCTTCTTAGCGCGTAATCGTAGTTATTCGGTAAAGTAGTGCTGTCTCGCTTCCACAGTAGTGCTGTCTCGTAGCCACCGCCGTCTCTCTCTCTTGTCTCTCTCTTGAGTATTTGAAGCGCACGTTGTTCTGGGTCAGACTGTGTTGTTCTTGGTTGTACGCCAATCGATTCTAGCGTAAAATATCGTTTCATCTCTTCGTCGAGCGCTTCGATGGTTAGGTGGTGCGTGCGATGTACTATGCGACGGCGTTCGGCTGCTTGCCCGTTGCCGTGCAGTACCCAGCCGAGCGCTGTGAGCGCGGCAGCTGGTTGTTGTGGTGGTCCGCTTCGGTAGTTGTGCGTTAGCAGCAGGCCCCAGTTATCTTGCCCGATCAAAAGGGTAGGTGTAGCGCCGACGTACTTGAGATGATCTTCTATATCTTCTAAATGTTTGCAGCCTCTGATGTCTTCTTCTAGTATCTCTTGCGGTGCGAGCTTCAACTTCGGTAAGGTGTGCGCTGTTATTCGGTGAGCATCGAACTGTCCTTGAATTTCGATGGTAACGGCGTGTGACGTGGCGGCGTTGATTTGTGCGCCGGCTACAGCTTCGAGTCGCAACGGAGAACATTGCCCTCTTGCTCCAATCTTCTTGGCGATATCGGCGTCTATGAGCGTGACTGTCGACCCGTCGTCCAGTAGTGCATAGGTGTCGACGTAATTCTTCGGCCCGGTGACGCGTACAGGTGCAATCTTCAAAAAGGTTTTCTCTGATCGTACGAAAGTCGAAGTAACTGTTTCTTTCTTCTCTGTTTGGCGCTCGAAGTGTAGTAGTGGATGGTGAGTTCTTTCGCAGCCGTTTGTTTCGCATCTCTTCTGTTGGCATTTGTGGTTCTGGTTTCGACGTTGTAGACAGCGGAAGCACAGCTTGGCTTGGCGCGCTAGCTCCCATCGTTCGTTGTTGTCGGCTGCAGTAAACTTCGCACATTTTTGTTCGATGTGTGTTGACTCGTTGCAAAAGGCACAAGTTCGGATACCCTTCTCGGATGTGGCGAATGCTCGTTGCGGACGTGGTCTGCTGTGACGTTCTTCGGTGTGGATGAGTTCGGGCGGTGCGTACTTGCTGCAGCGGTCGGCTTCTGCTGTGATGAATCGGTCGAACTTCACCAGATCGGCCTCTTCTTGTGGTTGTGCGCTGTCGTAGTCGAACCATCGGTACCGAAGTGTCGGTGTGAGCTTCTCTGTTATTAGCTTCGCCACTTCTGGGTTGTAGAGGTAGTGCTTCTTGTTGAGTGCTTGAATTGTAGCGATGCTGTTTCTTATGCGGCTTGCGAATAGGCACACATCTTTCGGTGCGTCGGTCGGACGGGTGATGCTGCGAAGACGTTCGAGTTCTGCTATGGCGATTGCTTCGGGGCGTCCGAAGCGGTTCTCGAGCATGGCCATGATGTCGGCCGGGCTTGAGTTGGCTATGAGTAGGCAGTTGACGGCTTCTTTGGCGTTGCCCTTGAGACATCTTCTTAGTCTTGCTGTATTTTCGTTTTCTGTGTAGCTATGTGTCGATTCTGTATAGGCTGCTTTGAAGGCCAGCCATTCTTGGTGGTTGCCGTTGAAGCTGGGCAGCTCTTCGTAGCGATGTGGCGTAGAGCGTGAAGCAGCGATGATAGCGGCGGTAAGATCGGAGAGGCTTAGCTTGTCCGTCTTCTGTTCTTTGTTTTCTGTCTGTGGTTGCGGTGGTGACTCATCGACGCATGCGGTGTTCTTCACCCACTCATCGGTTCGGCGGCGAAGTATCGGAGCTTCTTCTATTGCTTCGCTGTCTTCTGTATCGTACTCTTCCTCTGCTTCTAGGGCTTCTAGGCGTTCTTCGGCTAGTTCGAGCTTGCGTAGTGCCACTTCTTTCTTCGCTTCGGCGATCTGTTGTGTTCGTTGGGACTTCGTAGTGCTGGCACGTGACGTTCTGCGGGTTATGGTTTCGATTTGCGGTGCCGCAGACGCTTCTGTAGGTATTGGTGCCGGTGCCGGTGAAGATTCTTGCACCGCTGGTTGCCGTTCTTCTGTCTCCATTCTCCCTGTCCTCGATCTGGTTACCGGCATTCTTCGGTTTTTCTGTAAGATTCGGCTCTTGAAGGACCAAAATGTACGGGACCGACCCGACAGGCTGTTGTCTGGTGTCTGTGTCCCTTGTACGTAGACTATGACGGTGGGGTCTTACAGAAATAAGAAGGCCGGTTTTCTTGCTGTAGTACTGTTGGTTTGAGCAGGGAGAGGTGGAGACGGCGGTGGCTGGTTTCTTCGGTGCAGAGAGAGAGTCCGATATGAGTGAAGTGGAGTGCGATAAGTGCTCGACTAAAAATCTGCGCTGTATATAAGTGAAACCAGCGTATCGCAACTTGTGCCTGGTAGTACAAGTTGCGCCCACCTATTCCTGCTCAATAAAAACAACTCTTATCTATTTATTTATTCATAATTATACAATAAAACACACGTAAAACACTTATAACTAACACGATAATAATTAAGTAATTAAACACACAACATTAAAATTATAAAATTAAACAATATAAAGGAATTATAAATTGATCGTGAACATATATGCTACTTTGACTAAGGACCCTGACTATTAGTTAGTTGTCAGAACACAGTAATGTTGTTAACATACAGAATAATATAATTATTTTATTACACCACCAGTTTCTCTATCCAACGAATTTTGTTTCAACGGTGCGTCTGTTGGTTAAATTACATCCAAATCCATTGAGCTATTTTGCGTGATTACTAAACAACATGAGCAACAATTCATTCTGTTGACTGCTGCGGAAATTACGCAACTTATTTTCAATGTGTGCTGGATAGAAGCGTCAATATTATTGAAGTAACTTGCCGATTAAAGGGCGAATGATGATTGTGAACTTTAGTGTTTAGTTTGTTATCATGTGTACCGGTTTCGTAATAGGTATATGACATGTTACGCATTATTTGGTATCTAGTTAAACTTTGATATCTTTATCATTGCTTGGAACTGTGTGAGCCGGCCGGATAACAGGAAGGAAAGAATAACACATACCTACCTACATAAGGTCAGGCCTTTCTCGAAACTTCTTTCCATTTGCTAAGATTTTTACATCTTTCGCTTCATTCACTGTTCTCAACATGCTTGGCGACTTCGAGTGCTTTTAGATAAAGAAAGAAAAAATAATAACAGTTGTTTATAGTTACTCTATACATAGTAAAGCAGATTTATGTGCGATATAGAGAAAGGAAAGGCAAGCTTCCAGATATATGTTAGGTAATTACTATTCCAGCCTATTTTATCAAAGCTCAAACGATGTTATTATTTTTCTTATACGTGCTCTTAAAAATAGTAGGTACACAGACTTGCACGTGTATTTTTAACGTATTAAACAGAATAAGGAAAAAATGTTTATTTGTTACAATCACCAATACAAAGATCAATGTAGCCCTGACTTCTGAGATAACCTGTGTTACTGAAGCCAGTACCTTCCTGTCGTTGTACAATACTATTGGGATTTGTTTAGGTTATGTGAAGAACTACAATAACAATAGCCGAACTATTATAATAGTATCGCCAATAAAACAGCCGGACATAGTGTGTTTGTCTTCGCCTATCAAATGAGTACCTACATAAATTGCCCCATATTAACAATCTAATTTGGATACATTCGTTGCTAGTGTAACCGTCCTATGTTATCAACGCACAACTATGCCATTTTTATAGGACACTAGCTGTCTAGGCCACGCGTTGCTGTGGCAATTTTACACTACTGTCCTATAACATTGAATTTGCAGTACATATTAAAATGAGGACTAATTGTCCAGATAAAAACTATCCTATCTTTCAAGTTGGATCAAAGTGCACACGGTGTACAAATTTGATTAAAATCGGTTAAGTAGTTTAGGAGTCTATTCTATTATATTCTTAATTAATGGCATCGCGTCGCATTAAGCGTAGATACGCATTTTGCCAATGTCAAGTGAAAATGTAACTAAAGTAATAAAAATTGTACGGTTGATTGAGGTTAAAAATGGTGTCTCTCAACACGTGTTTTTACAACAAGAACTCGGGAGAAACTCACAGTTTAGGAGTCCATCGCGGACAAACAACGTGACACGTAATTTATATATTAGGTTGGGGAAAAAGTCTTTTCGCATTATAGTATGTATAAACTTGTAATAAAATCTCTTTGGCTATACTATTTGTATCTGGCTGGTTTTGGTATCATTGAAAGTTTAAATTTTAAAGAACATAATTCCAAATTCAAATTAGGAAAATGTGTGATTTTCATTTGTTTTTCGTACCGCCAAGATGAGTGAATCTAATGAAGAAATTCGATACATTTTAAAATTTTACTACAAAAAAGGTAAAAATGCAACGCAAGCCGCGAAAAAAATTTGCGATGTTTATGGACCTAGTGCAGTGTCTGTGAGAGTAGCACAAATTTGGTTTAAGCGTTTTCAATCCGGAAATTTTGATGACAAAGATGCACGTCGCTCTGGTCGCCCTATTACAGATAAAATGGATGCCATTTTTGAAAAAGTGGAGCAAGATCGGCATGTCAGTAGTTACGACGTAGCTGAAGAACTGGGAATTGACCACAAAACAGTTTTGGCGCATTTGAAAAAACTGGGTACACAAAAAAGCTCGACATTTGGGTACCTCACGAGCTCACTGAAAGAAACCTAATGAACCGTGTACTCATTTGTGATTCTTTATTACGACGTAATGAAACCGAACCATTTTTGAAGAAGCTGATAACTAGTGATGAAAAGTGGATCACGTACGACAAGAACGTGCGAAAAAGGTCGTGGTCAAAGGCCGGTCAGGCTTCACAGACTGTGGCGAAACCCGGGTTAACTCGCAACAAGGTGATGCTGTGTGTGTGGTGGGATTGGAAGGGCATTATTCATTATGAGCTGTTACCACCAGGCAGGACCATCGATTCTGAACTCTACTGCGAACAACTGATGAGATTAAAGCAAGAAGTTGAGAGAAAGCGGCGAATTAATCAACAGAAGGGGTGTGGTTTTTCATCATGATAACGCTAGACCTCACACATCTTTAGCCACTCAGCAAAAATTAAGAGAGTTTGGCTGGGAGGTGTTAATGCATCCGCCGTATAGTCCTGACCTTGCACCTTCAGATTTCCACCTGTTTCGGTCTCTTCAGAATTCTTTAGGCAGTGTCAGGTTAACATCACGAGAGGACTGCCAAAACCACTTGTCGCGGTATTTTGACCAGAAGTCCCAAAATTTCTATAGCAATGGGATCATGTCCCTACCTACAAGATGGCAAAAAGTTGTCGAACAAAATGGTACCTACATACTTTAGTTAAATGTAAATAAACTATATAAAAAAATGTTTTGAATTTTCTTAAAAAATGCGAAGAAACTTTTTCCCCAACCTATTATATTACATATATTAATATTATACCCTTTTATACTTTTGGAAACCAGACTGCGGTTAATGCTCGCGATCTGTCGCTATCAGACGCGCCGTATTTCCTTTATTCTCTCCCGTTGTTTAGAACAAGTTCCACAGCTTTCATTTCAAATTTGTGTCGAGTTGCAATACCAACCATGCACAGCAATCGACTTGTACAATATAATACAATATACGAGCTCTGATTTATTGTGCTCCAAATACGTTAAACGGTACAATGTTGTACACACGTGTCACTGGCGATCGTTACGTCGAAGTATTTGGACAGACGAGATTGTTCACATAATGGCAAGGCCAGCAGCATACAACATATTACAGTAATTACTAACTGCTGACTAAGCGATAACGGTATTTCAGCACTATACGATCAACTATCGAGTGCTAAAACAACACCGAATTACTTACGGTCATTGTGCACGCAAACTTTTGACCTCACTTAAAAATATATATTAATTTAATAAGAATTATTTGAAATTATCAAAATTTAAACAAAGTGTTGTACTATAAGAACTTGGATGGAAGATTACAACGAATTAACTATACTTAGATTTGAGATTCTTTTGTGAAATGCTTTTTTTCAACTTGATGAGGAATTGAGGATGTTCTTGGCCTTTTAAAGCGTGACCAATATCCACATTGCGAGCTATGCTGCGCTGTGCTGTGCTCTATTTAGTCTAATCAATCTTGGATTAGGATGGAGAAACAAAGAAACCTTGCTGCGTTGTTTGCTAAAAACATAAGTGTGCTGTTCTCAGCTGGAGTGCTGATAACTTACGGAACACAATATATAATGTTAATGCTGTTGCTATGACGACGTACATTGATAAGATGGCGGTGGCAAATTAGGAGGACTTATGGCGGGTTTCAATAACATAACCTACTAATAACTACCGACATTTTCCATGGCAACGGTAGAATTTTGACATATTTTGTATAGGATATCTGTCAAAATCTAAAATATCCCTAGTAAGCAAAAGTGTAGAAAGATAAGTTATTGAAATTGGCCTTTAAAAGAATCACCGAGTAAATCATCATATACTTGTCGTTACAGCTACTTTATTTTATCCCGTTTTCTATTCTACAGGATAAACTGCTAGCGCTGATACTAAATCCCATTAAAAAGTAGTTTTTACTTGTTAGAAAATTTACTAACTTTTATCTACTAGACGGTAGTTGTGTAATATCTTAGAATCATTTACGCATATCCACTATAGAGAAACAGAAGAAAGTACCGATAAATACATAAATAGGAATGAGTACTAGTCATTTACGTCTGTCTGAATAAATTTAATTTACCATTTACATCTCTCAGAATTAATTATTAAATTCACATTTATCAATCAAAAGATCGTGTTTGACTGACATCTCCCTAAAGGCTATCAAGACTTATTCATCAGGAAAATCTCTCAAGAGATATCGCATATTAAATTATTATGGTATTTTTATTCAGCCGACTACGACTGTTGGTAAAGTGTAGTCGGTGAAGTAATTACATTATCTGTGTAACAGTCAAGTCACCGCAACTCATTGGTGAGTCATGTTGGTAAGTTGAGAACTTTGACGTTAGAGGTGTACTTGTAACTAGATAGGGTTGCTCCGGATTATCGATAGATTTTAGTATTTTATTTCAATATAACCGCCATGCTTCATGATTGACGCTGCGTGACCCCCCAAGGGGGCGATAAAGGGTAACTAGCAAATTCCTACGTGACTACTTAAACAGCAAATTTGTAAGATTTTTTCAATATTTTAGTGTATTATTTATCCAGTAAACTACAAGTTCATATGGGGCCCGGTGCCTGCGTCTCCCCACCAGCAAGGCTGCCAAATTGTTCGGTGCCAGCTTTTGTTAACAAACTAAGCGGTGTTGTAAAATTTTATTTTGCTTTCTAAAAGTTTTGGTGTAATTATAAGCTGTTGTGCAGTATTGTGCCAAAATTTACATAGCAGTAGTAATTGTTTAGGCTGTCTATGTAAGATCGAACAATGCTTTTGCTTAAGTTAAAGAAATCTAATTGACAACTTATAAATCAAGTTTTCTATTAGATTTCTTGAACTCAGCGTACAATAGCTTTTTTGTTAAAGTGACGATTTGCATATCATTACAAATTTCATGCTGAAGTTGATAATATGACTTAGCCCTAAGCTGCGTTTATATCTAAGTTCGTTACTAATGTAACGATTTTCCGATTTCAGACTAACAATATTCACAATGAGGTTGTGGTATTTTTGCGGTTAAAGTATAATTTGATCTATTGAATACGTATTTATGAATTACAAATAAGATACCTACTTGTGGGAGCCAAGAAAAAACAACTTTCTTGAAATTTCATTTCCACAATGATAAAATAATCGAAATATTAACTTACATAATAATCAGTAATCTTTGTACCAACAGCCCTATTGTACATGCATCTAATCCATCATAAACACGGCGCTCGCAGTGGTTCAACTTTTAAGCAAGTTCGTTAAGTTACTTAGTTTCACCCGCCGTAACATGTTGTGCGGTAGCCGGATGCTTGCGAACACACGATTATATTACGTATGTTTGTTATATTGCAGCACCGCTTAAGGCAGGGATTCCCAAACTGTGCGTGACGAGGTCCTAGGAGTCGCAAAAAAATGGCAATTTCCTAAAGGCGTCACAATAAAAATAAGTTTAGGAGCCTTCTTGTTGAATAGTATGTAGGTGCACTGGTATTGAGTTCGCCAACATTAAATCAGAAGTTTTATTGAATAAATAAATATGATTGTGTTCTATCAAAGTTTATTTTTTCCGCATCTTATACAATAAGTTCTCATTTTTGCCCTTTTACACGGTTTCGTATATGATCTCGTTGTATTGCACGTTTGTTAACGTTTTGATTGTTATAAATAAATATATAGGTATACATCTTCGTTGGCCCTATGAATGTCCTTTATATGCTAGGCCTCTTTTCCGTCATCACGTTTAGCGCTGGTTTTCGATAACAAGTATAATTTAAGAATACGCACAATATTTACTAGTTATATAATTTTTGTGGCACCACGTTTTGATATTCATAAAACTATACAGTTATACACATATTAAAATTATTTATAACATTTATTACACCCGAAAAAGATAAATTTAAAAGAATTTGTAAATAGTAGGTTAGATAGGTACCTATTTTCACATAAAAGGTAATCTTGGCTTGATGTATCTACTTTAGATAGGAAAACAGATATCGTGTTTGTCCAAGTATTGATTGACTGTGCTGCTTATGTTCATTAGAAAGCGTTGTTTCGATCAATAAATCTGATATTGTAAACTAGTCGGATATGCGTCGGAATCAATATCAACATGCCGAGAGATAACCGCCATTCAGTTTCATAACACACAGACAGATAACCCATTTTGAGTTTACTGCGTAGTCTCTCGGTCATTGTATTTACTGTGCACGGGTTAAATTAGTAGTGTGTGAGCATTAATATTTATGCGTGTACGATAAACTATTATCTCTAAATTGTGTAAAACAAAGTCCGCGTCTGCTCTGTTTAATACGGTTTTTTATTATCATCTACAAATTTTTATCTATAATAATATAATTTAAGGCGCTTTAATTATCTAATAAAATATTTAAATCGTTAGAAATATCTGCGACTGTGTAAGTCTAATTGTGAAAATCAGATTTCATTTTTTTGTTTAACATTATGAAAAGTCAATAATTAGTTGTATTCGAAGCTGTTTTCGTCAATTAGTAGTCTTTGTCTAATCAGGTAAATGTGTTATTTACCTTGAGCATCTTAATGTAGGTCAAAGTTGCTACTTATTTCATTTGGATCCGTGCGAACCCCAAGCGGCACGCAATAATTATACTAATTAATAATTGAAACCATATCAGTTCCAATCTAAATAAACGGTGCCCAAACTACAAAGAAAACGTTGAACATGAATTTTTCATAACTAATAAAAAAGTTTGTTGTAACATTTACTCTGGGATCAAATTAAAAATTTCCACCACGTCTTCTTTTGAATTTATTTTGCCAAAGTTGAAAGTTGGAGAATTTGTGTTGGTAGATAGATAGATAAAGTAAGTACAGACAGGAGTCAGCGGGGACGGGAAACTTAGTTGCAAAAGATTTAATGGAAGTTAGTCTCTCTTTGTCTAAGTTTGGCACTCGTCTGGCCGCGCGCCGCTCCCGTTTCATAACTTGATGCCGGGCAGGGCTGCGGGCACATAACTCTTTGTTTCCACTCTTAATTAACATTTATACTTTCCTAGTATTCCGAACAAAAACTATTCTTCGCTTGACAAGTTCGCAAGTTCGTGACAAGCTCGCAAGACACTGAACGGAGTTCGTAATAGCATATTCGGAACCTTTTTTATTTATATTTAATTTTCACAACACAAAATAAACGATTTAATTTTACAATAAGTTGGGTTCTATTGTAATTATGAAATCGTTTTATGTTAAAACATACACGCGAGAATAATTATTAAACTGAAGAGGCAATCGACAGTATAGCTACGAACCGGTAACGCTTACCGTATTTTATATTACAAAATGTATAAGCAAAGTTTTTAACGAGTTACTTCTGAATTGCTTTTGTAAACACCTCAATATATTTCGCTTACGAAACTTATTGGCGTTTTGAAATTTCCCAATTAAGCGACAACCCTGCGCTCAAATGTATATCTGGGGGTTAGTCAAAAGGGAAGTTTTATTGCTCGTGAATTTCATTATAACTTTGCGAGGCTCTCTCCTCTTAATGTCTTTAAACGAGGATTGTTGTCTAATTTGTACGAATTATGTAGAAGTTTGCTCCCGGGACTGAGGTTGGTGCGATGCGGGGGGTGTGTGCTCGCTCCGTACGTCACGTGTACTAAGACCCCACGATAATAATAATGAACTAATTATTTGAGTGTTTATGTATAACCAGTAGCCGATTAGTCTGCAAAAACCGCCTAACTTGTTCATTCAATCATATTTATTGTATCGTACCTAACACCATATTATACATACATTTTGTTTTTCTGCTATTTTTCTTTGTAATATGAACTTTTTAATTATGCCAAATTTCACATTGCTCCGAATATGCTTAAAAAGGAGTACAAAGGTTTTTCATCACGTTTTAATATAAAGAAAATTTTGTTTTTGGTATTATAATATTGCAGAGATACAGTAAAGATTTGGTTGGAGGTAAAATATAAGTAAAGACAGGATATTAGCAAGCTGAAGCCCAATATTAAACTGCAGACTTCAAATCCACGTTATTTTGAACTGCGGCGCGTACATATGGGAGATTATGACACATCACAAGTTACCCGATGCCCTCCAGGAGAAAGTTTACTCGCCCGAGTTTGTTCTGCCCCCCCTTCCGCCCTCGGCCTCAGTTCTGCAAGTTCACCCTCCACTCGGCGAAACTGAGCGTTTGGAAAGTATAGTCTCGCTAGATGTGGCTCACTTCCAAAGTTAGCTCTCAAGTTTGATGACGAAGTTACTAGCAACTCATTTGTAACAAACCATGAGGCGTTCGGATAATTAGGATTGTATTGAAGCTTGGTAGGTATATGGAGGCTTTGAGACGAAATGATCCAATATTTAACCTTCATTTAGTGTCCCCGGATTGCTGAGATGATTTAGAGTGGATCTGTTCTGGTTGTTGACTTTCTTGTAGGTTTACTGAAGGTTTTTAATTTTAGGTTTGATGTCTCTTTTATGTAGGCGACAGGCTATACTGTCAGATGTGAATTCGTGTGTAATAAATTTGTCACCTAAAACTCTACTCAACCCCTGAGATTTTAAGCGTGATTGTATGTATGTAGTAAGCGGCGTTGAATTTCGTGGAAATTTAAAACTACCCACTTTTATCGGACTGTCCGAGTTTGCTTTTATTTACTTTGGCATGATAATATTCAACACAAATTTCTTTATTCAACTTCTTTGTGAAGTTGTGTGTTTCTGTAAGCACTAAAATGGTGGAACTTATTTTGAAATTGTCTATAGCAGGGATGACCAACCAGTCGCTCGCGGCAAGGCAAAACATTATAAATATGCCAAACAGTGCACTAAATGTGCTCGTAATCATATTGCGCGATTTTCAAATGCCGATCCATCACATTTTTGTTTTTGGCACAGTTAATCGCACATGGTAGGTAAATGTAGATCTTGGCTAATCAAATTTGAGCTTTATACAATGATATGCTTTTTTCTCCAGTGAAATGTACCAATTAGATTACAAAGTAGTTTATCACTCGCAGCGCAGCTCGCAGCAGTAAAAAGGTCAACCACCAGTTTATATTGTGGGTTGTATCCAGTAGCTTTTGATCTCCGCTTCCAAGTTTGCCCGTTGTTGACTGTGTAACTACCAAACTACGGAAGAGTCGCATGCCGAATGTAAAGGGAAATAATGTTATCGCACGGGGTGACGACTGGCGACCGTCCGCGTCGGATCGAATGCCCAACTTTAGGGGCCCCTCGGTCGTACTAAACAAACAGGTCAACCTGAAGTTATTGATGTCGTTCGAGACATGAATTTTATTCGCGGTTAGTAACTTTAATTTTTAGTTTTAATAGACATTTTAATTGGTTGACGATTAGGGTAAGAAAATACATTGAACTCGCAAAAAAATAGATTAAAAAATTATCTGACCAATTATACGATCGGGCCACGACATAAACATTTTGCTATGTTTAAAGTAAGTATTAGTAAAGTATTTACACGATCATCATACCTGTATTCAACTAATTAGTCTGTTCTTACTTTGCCCCTAAAGTTTACCGTTCAGTCTGACGAATCAATAGTTTAGTTAGTTTTAGCTTGTTTGAAGTGTAGTACATAAAATGTTCCAAACTTAGTTCATTACTAATTAATAGTTAGGGTGTTAGCTGTCCGTATACCGTGACTTTGCGAATAAGTTCGACGAATTTAATCCATATTACTCAAACTGCGATGTCAAACATGCGAAAATTGCCGAGTTTGCATCTGCTAACAAGTTAGGCACAAGTTTGCCTGTCCCACACGTCTTAGACTAGAAAGCTACCAGAACTATCATGCTTCACTATATGCCCAATGAATATTCAACCGATTCCCAACTTTAGTGCGTACACCGTAATGCTCATTCTGGGGTGTCGTTAAGCAACTATGTAAATCGGGGATTATAGAAGCAATCAATACTCTCAAAGGGATCGCTGTCAGTCAAAGATTATCGGGAGCTAGTAAATTACCATGTTTGCGTAATGCCTGCCTTCAGGAGTAATACCTGCCGATGTTGGCTGCCATGATTTAATGGATTTAATGCTCCAACAGCCACGAGTTGTGCATTTGTGTAGGCTCTTTTTAAATTGTGAGACTTTAAATAGATAAAATACGAATTATTTACATTGGTGGTTTACTTTGTTATCATCGTAGGTAACAAGTATCTTTCTAATTTCATTAATAAATAATTTATCGGTCTCCGACCCTTCTGACCAACATTATTTATTCACTTAATAGCAACTAAGTAAATGTCTTAAACATAGAAGATACAGTTTACCTTAATAAAAATATTCTTTTGTTTACTCCTCATTGAGTGCTGAGAACCCAACTGAACCGAAACCACTCAATTCAATGAAAGAAATGCTTTTATTGCTACCAATACAATTTAAATTTTAATATATTGCATTGCACATTTTTCATATTAAGTATTACTATCGTAAGAAATAATGTTCATTTTTAATTTAGTTTATTTTTATGCATATATGCAAGTGCGTTCGGTATTTGGTTTATGTTATTGAGATGAACCGTTCCAAAGCCGCAGTACACAGCACAACCTTTGTCTTAATACCTCAAAGTGCGATGCCCCAAAGAGCAATAGCTGCGTACAATCATGAAGTCGAGCTCCGCTATTGATCAACTACGGTTAGTATGCAATACTGGCGAACGTTAACTGGGTTGAATAGGGTTGTCGCGACCTGTTCCCCAATAAATTACTTTACTTCGTACAACTTCGCTACTATAAAGTATACGCTGCTGACATTTATAGTGGCGATTACGGAAAGAAATGTCGCCGGGTTCGTCCTTAAATGACAGTGTAAGCGATTTGTTGACGTCTTTATTTTGTTTTGGGAAAGCGATTTATTTGTTGCCTTTCAGACGACTACGTAAGAAATTGGGAGTAGCAATTTTTTAAATTGTCTGAACAAAAATATTATACATTTCATAAGACATTTTACTGTCATAGAGAAAGTATTTAAATAGTATTTTTTTATTTTCAATGTTGTAGTAATTGATTCGACTTTCATATTAATATTCTTCATTTAAGTTAATTTAAGTTTATTAAATTAAATGTTATAACGCATGTGCGTCGTGCGTATCATCAACCCTACCAATCGTGGAGTTGAAATTATATGCATTTTGATTGCACGCGTATAACTTAGCAACTTAATAAGTGCTTGGTAAATTAATGAATTCGTACACAAACGTTACAAGGTAATCTTTCCGTACAAAAAATATTTTACATTTTAAGATGATGACTTTGTACTCGCAATTTGTTAATACAACTTCAATAAGAGTTACACGTACGTAATAGACTAAGTATACTCGAATCAATTAAAATTAAACATGTCAATAGCAGCATTATTCGAGTAATTTATTCCTCGAATTGGGAATGCTTCAAATTACTATACATATCTTTGTTCTATATTAATTAATCGATACCGACATCCCTATGTATGCAGGTAGATGGAATAGAGACATCCGATCAGGGCATTATGTGGTCAGACAAAGCCGCCCGTGTGAAAGGAGCCCTGCAAGGATTGAATTCTAATTGGTTTTGTTGTTCGCCATTTTTATTGTCTTAGCGTTGCTTCAATCGACCCTTAATTCCAGTATAAACTTTGATGGGGCGCGGGCGGGGGCAATTTGAATTTGTTGTGCTCTTTAAAGCTATGCACAAAATAAATTAGCTCTAGATTCTAGAGCGTAGTAGCGTGGTAGTACCATATCTAATTCACACTCTTCTTAGAGTGAGTTAGATATGTCACTGAGTGAGTTTTCTACACTCATTCCTATTTAAAACCAATAGTTTAGTAAAAATGTACCTATAGTATAGGTAATAAATTAATTACCTATATTCTATAGGTATATTTTATAATTTAAAATTATATCTAAAAATTAGTCTTTCACGCGAAAAGGTTTTTTACGAAACCGTTGTGGAATTGTCTCTAAATGTCGCATATAAAGATGTAAATTTTAATTAAAAGATTCAGAGTTAAGTAAATAATTGTTTTAGTCAATTATACTTTCACGTGCATTCTTAAAACTAGCATTTAGATTGCAGTACAAGATATATGATTTTATAAGCGAGCCTTTCAACATGAGAACATGTATGTATTTTGCGATTTACATTTCCAATTTTATCTTTTAGAAATTTTTCTTTGTTGAATGACATAGATGCGTCATATACCATTGTGCATTGTCGCGAACGTTCGTCAGCGGTTATATCAGCTGCGGCTATCTTTTAATTGGTCGGAATGAATTAACAGTTACAACGCTGTGCTTGTAACGGTACGCTAATAAGTGAACTTGAGCACTATCTTGGTCCACAATGCTGCCAGGGTATGCGATACGAGCATCTCAAATGTCTTAATATGATTCTTCCAACATTTGATTCTCAACTAAATCAAATGTTGGAAGAATCATATTAAGACATTTAATACAGAAACAAATACACTAAATGACTACAGCCTTTTATAAGAGACATCTAACTACCCACAGAAGATTCAATGAGACTAGTTCTGATTATACCGGAATTACACAAAACGCTATCTATTTATCTGTGTAATCGTAATCAAGAAAGAAGAATCTCTCCTACCTTCTTTATAAACCTAATAAATAGTCGAATTGTAGCATCCAATAAAAAAAAAGTATAGGATTTGATTGTTAGTAAAAAAAATGTTGGTGTTGCGTCAATTCAATAACTGTATCCCTGGGTGGGGGCGCTACCACAACAAATACGTTAATTAAATATTAGTCAAGGTACCTCTGTTATCAATCTGGGTCACTGTTTTCCCTGAAAAAAGCAAAACTCGTTAAAAGTTGAATTGCGTCACTCAAAAACTGCGGACCGTTAATTTATTTGAATTGGTCGGAGTGTCATCTGGGTTGGCAGCAGCCGGCCGCGCGGCGTTGCTTCACGGACGCGATCAATGGCCCTTTCAATTAAAAGTTTGGCTGGCCTCCGTTTGTGGGCCGCGTTGAGGTATCGTGCCGTAACACACTTTTGCATCGTTTACTTGGCGAGAAGGAAAAGGAGAAGTGTATTATAACGCTCGCTTCCTTTTAAAAAAACAAAGAAACTGGTTGCTCTCGATCCGTGATGCGTCACAATTTTTATCTGACATTGTAATCTCGAACTTGTTAGATAGCAACATACGTAGAATGAATTATACCCATCAGATGTGTCCGATTTCTCATGAAATATCTACTAATTTGCATTATCCTAGGTACTTGCTGTTTTGGAAGGCTCATTCAGCAGTCGTTGTTGCAGCTCATTACCCAGTCCAGTATTTTATCAACCATCTGAAATGTATCTGCTTCAATAGGTTCACCAAACTTCTTCCTACCCTAGGCCCAATTTATTTTACGTTGCCATAGGTTTTGTCATAGTATTATGACCCCAAATCTCCTTGGGAATGGCGTTGTGGGTGGTTTTCTAACATCGCGCTAGTGACCCCTTGCTGCGATGGTTCAGAAATTCTCTCAGTCGGCTTTTACGACACCTACGCAACTGGAAAGGGATAGTGCATGAGCTCTTTACGTCTGAATTCACTGAATAGATAATTATCACAATTACATTGTCTAAAAGTATGTAATACCTACGTGTGAATGCGATAATAGTCTCGGATAAGTCGGGCTTATCATATTATTTATCAAGTAGGTATGTGTAGCTCGCAGTAACTGATACCAACCAATATCAAATATAATAATCAAAACATACATAGTATTGTTCTCAGTTGTGCGTTTACTTATAGTTCCAATTGTAGACGAAGTAAGTAAACTTTTCTATATTTATGCCTCTATCACAGGTTTTATCTTTACCTTGGTTGACTCTATGGGACTTGACTCAAAAGTACTCAAGCTCGCCGAGCTGGTATGAGAGTAGTTGAAGCGAAACAAATTGCAAAAAGGTTCTTACTCATAAATATCTTATCTCTAAAATAATGCATAACGAGACAATAGTCCAGCTTTCGAAATAACGCTCAATCACAAGTCTATTTTTGCTACCACTTTTGAACTATGACCCTGATAACAGTTTCTTTTGTAGAAGAATCTTAAATAGGAGTCCGCTAAATGCACCCTATATTAAGTAACTTGTTTAACACAAACCCCAGTTAACAAAATTGTCTAAGCCATTTTGCTTGAAAGCGTTCGCTTAAAAATAAACAAGAAAATATTTCTCATAGCTCGCACTGAAGTGTTAACACGTCATCACGCGCGGTGAGCTCGACTCGTAATTTGAACGAAATTTCCACCCGGAACCTTTATGTTTACGTACTTGTCGAGCGAGACTAAGGAGTCGCGAGTTCGCGTATTATGAAAACAATGCAGGTAACTTGGGGCTATAAAGCCGTACAATGTTGCCTTCCGACGGCCCTCGGTTTATGGACCGTAAAGCATTACGCCGATGTCTGCGACGAAAGATAACGTACATAATATTATGTTGTGCCGGATCGGCTTAATGCAAGTATGTTGCCTTAAACCCGCCTGCTATAGAAGTTACCATAATCTTTTTCTGAGCTTCGCGTACGTGTGCTGCTCGCATCGAGCCTACTATATTTTTGGCCTTATCTAACTTATTGTGATGATCATTTTTGTTCTGTTCTTAATGCAAAGAAGAGGAAGTTGAAAACAGTTATTTCAACTTGCTGACTATGTTTATTTATTTTACTTTATTTAAGAAACAAACAATTATTATACAACTTAAACAATTATAAACAATGAAATGTAGTACAGAAATGCATGTTTATGCATAATTAGAGATAATTATTTGCGCTATGTACTTTATTCTCAAAGTCTGACCAATGTTTCCTTTTGTTCCAGGTGTCGTTCAGTGAGTGGCAGTACAGTGAGTGCTGTGAATGAATAGTGAGTTTCAGTGAGTGTCGCAAGTGCTAGTGAGTGTGTGAAGCGCGTGCGTCCGCGGTGGCGGCGACGCGTGCCTCAAGTCAATGCCGGTGCGCCGATGGAGCGGTGATCGCGGACTGACTAAATCGCAACAGCAGCGTTGGTGAGTTCAACCCTTTTTTTAATTTATTTAGTGACACCCTTCCTGCGGCAAGTCGGAGGGCTATTTTTGTATCAGCATAACTGGTTTAGACCTGTTTATAGCTTACCCCTGTCAATTGTTCCGAATGAATTGTCAAAAACAGATACGACTCGGAGTCGTGCGTTCTCGTGCCCGTGTCGTATCGGACTACATCGTTTGTTCATTGACCTCGTTTTCAATTTAATAGCCGACGGATTTCTTATAAAAACAAAGTCATGCGGTTTTAAAGTATGGACTTTCTTTCAACTTCTTTTGACTGTAAAAAGTAGGGCCGTCAATCGGTTGGAGTTCAACGAGGTACGAGTATTTTGACACCCTATATTCTTTCAAGTACTGAATATGTAGGCTGCAGATACCGAGCCATATATGCTTCTTCGAATAAAAAATAAGTGTGTCTATTTGTGTAGGTATACTATAACGTAACTGGTAAGCGTTAAAAGTTCTTGTTGGTATATTAATTACCCAATAAATTTCAATGTCTTATAAAGTTAATGTATGGGAAGTTTGAAAGGCATCAAAAAGATTTAGACATTGATTTATCAACGTGCACGCCTTTCTGTAGTACCAATATCTAGGAAAACTATTCCGTCTGTGCATAAAAAATTAGAAGTTTCGACCTTTCTAAGACGCAGGTGTCAATATACAAATAGTTTTAAAATCACAATTGCACAGCAAAAGTTATTCTCGGTCAACAGTATCATTAGAAAAACAGTTGTACAGTCATCGGTAAAATTAGATGAACAAAAACTAAAGAACAAAGAAAATTGTGCGTGACTGTAGGTAAAGTGCGGTCGCAGAAAAAAGATGATTTTGTACATTGACACTGTCGCTGTCACGTTCACGCAGGTATAGCGACCCCCCTTTTTAGAGATTCTAAACCCTTTGAACATAGTAATACGGTGTTAACGTATGCACTTCTTCGATATAAATTGCGAGTTAGTATTCTCTAAAATATTATAAATATTACTTATTAATCAGAGTTTAATTTCATTTGCAGAATTTGAAATTAAACACTAAGTAAAGTAATATTTAATGTCTTAATTATCAGTAAATAGGTACACCAAATGCCTCTTTACATAGGTAATAGCTATGGCTAGTTGATCACAAACCCGAGTGATCAAGTACTAGCCATTGTGAATAATGCTAATAATAATACAGAATTTAATTAAAAACATTGAATTTTACATAATTTTAACATTAGTAAAAATAAAAATAAATTATTATTATTATTTGACCTTTAGTAAAAATGTTTAACACAACTGCCAGTAGACTGAAAGTTCATTTTACGAAATTATCTCTGTTTCGCGACCGTACTTTGCCTAAGTAAATGATTTATTTTTAATTTTTCATCCAATTAGGTATATCAATATGGTGTGCGTAATCTTAGAGCAAATGTTGGCACATTTTTGTAAACATATTATGTCAATTAATTTAGAAATTCTGTCTTTGAACATTAGCTTCTCCCGCTGACTGTACTATCGCATCCGAGAGCATGGACCTTTCTCAATTACGTCAAACTACGTGAAAATGACTCACTGGCAATATAGTGCTTGTGATTGAGTTGTTACGGACTACAATCACTTAAAACGCACGATTCTTGAATGGTTGTGATATAAAAATTAATAAGCGGCAAACAGATTGTAATTATAGTGTTTATGTATTAATAAATATATTAATCTGTTAGCAACAATGTAATTGATTGCGTTGTTGCTTAATTATATGGTAGTTGAATAAAGGTCGATTTACACCATACCAGCGAAGCCACAGTTCCGTCAACGTGTTCGCTCATCCAGCGAACAAGTGTTACACTCAGTTCACGGAACTTCAGTGAAAACGTGTGTCCGTCGTCAAGTATCTTGATTGTTGCTATGGCTCTGTTCAATACCTCGGAGCTAGCAGTAATATCAAGGAAAAAAAGAGAACCATTTTCTCTTTTTTCCTAATGAATCATGGCAATCAAGAGAGACAGAAGGAGAATTCATGATATTACAAAGAATTAGTTAAAAAGATGAAAGGAAATATTTTGAATAAATTATTCTAAATATGTATTTCCTTTTCTATCAAGCGCTCGTTCTCAATTTCTTTTCGATGCCGCTGTATCCGTGATACGACAAAAAATATCGTTGTTAACAAATACTGATTGACACTGAGAGCACTGTGTCGTCACTGACACTGACAAGTGAGATGCGTTTTTATAGACTTTATGAAAGAATCTTTCGCACTATGCCGGTACTGTGTCGGAACTGTGTCTTCACTGATATGTGTGAAGCTTCTAAAACAACACGGAAGGTAGGGGTATATGTTCACAGCACAGGAGTGACACCCAGGGGTTGCAAGAAAATAGTAGATTGCCTGTGACCACTTACTTTCATTTAGGTAGAGAATCTGAACAGATTATTTAACCAAGAATCACTTCTTGACTGGCTCTGTTTCGGTGCGTTTACAGCTGATCCTGCCGCACCGCTACTATAAAATGATATTATCTTAGAGGTGCGGCGGGAGCAGCTGGGTAGGACGGGAGTCACGGGACTTGGAGAGTTGGCGATAGAGTAGTTAGGTACAGAGTAGTGTGTATGCGCTTTGCACAGAATCAGTAGTATCAGTATCGAAACGAAGCATAGAGAAAGCCCTCATTTAAGGCAAGTCTTGTATGTAAGTATGACCTCAAGTTAAAAATTGCATACAACTTGAACAAACTTGCATACAAGTTACAACTTGAAGTTTGAACTTTTATATTTTTTATTCAAGTGACGTGCAAATTGAATGCTCTAATGTTAGTTGCATTGTGAATCCTGTTTCGAATCCGCTGAACACACCGACGACGATGCGTCTTTTTTTTTTATTAATTCGGTAATTCTAATTATGATCTCAGAAATTACTCGACTATACACTTAACGTCTTCCACCCATGATGTCCTACTCAATTGTTAAACTATCAATGTAAAACTGTTGCTAATGCAAGCAATTTTTACTCAAATGTGACGTCAAACTTGCATACAAGACTTGCCTAATGGAATTGCGGCCTTAATTACATGTACAGACTTGGTACAGACCCGAAAACACACCGAGCCGGTAAGGAATTCCCCATCGACGAATAGATGGAACAAGGTCGCTGATCGCGTTGGGCCCGCGACGGGTCTATTTACATTATAGAATACATCAACGACAGCACTGCATGCACTACTTTTACATACGTTTGATTCTATCGGCAGAGCTTGTCTGATATCGGCCGAGTATAGTTCGGCCGATAACGGATTTGGTGTACACACACACACACACACAAATTCGCGTTAATGCTAGAGCACACGCTAAGGCCCTCGCCGTCTTAAAAAAATGCGAATATCTTATTCGTTTACAGTATTTTCAAATTAGAATTATATTCGTCTTCTTCCTCTAATTATATTCCGAATTCGCGTGACTATAGCAAGTGCTCTTTTTGTACTTATGTTTTTAAGTATTATATGCACTGTTTGCCTAAATCTGTGATAGTTAAAAACTGTGTTACATGTTACAGTTTTCCCCTTCATTGCTTATAATCAAATATAAAAAATATATACGAATTCCATTCATAAGATAATGACTAAATTATTATAATTTTCGTAGGGATATCTAATAAAAAATGAATATATACAGCCTATTTTACTCCCTAATAATGTAGCTATCTGTTTGAAATAATTTTTAAAATCGGTTTGGTGGGTTAGGCGTGAAGGCGTAACAAACAAACAATGTCACTTTCAAATTTTCAATATTTCAAATGTCCGTTATCTAGTATCCATAACACAATTTCTTAATGATTCTTACTTTGTGTGAGCGTGAAAATTATTATTATTAAATGGTGTATAACATAATCATAACATATACATATAAATTACGTGTCACGTTGTTTGTCCGCGATAGACTTCTAAACTACTTAACCGATTTTAATCAAATTTGTACAATGTGTGTAGTTTGATCCAACTTGAGAGAGAAAGAAGATAGTTTTTATCTTGATAAGTAGTCATCTCATTTTTTTACTACAAATTCAATGTTATAGGACAGTAGTATGAAATTACCACAGCAACGCGTGGCAGGGACAGCTAGTACTTTTATATATTTTTTGAGTATTACATGAACTATGTCTATGATTTTGTATCCTAAATATGTTTGCCTTGCACATTATATTCATTTGTTTTAGAAACCCGAATATTCTTTCGTTTTATCTTAGAAGGAAATTAAAGGAAAACGAGTACCTACGTTGTATTATGTGATATGATTAAAATTACATATAATAATTGTGAATTTAAGTTTCAAATTCACAATTTTATTATTATATGTAATTTCCAATGCCTCCCGACCACGGCCATCTGTGGCCAATGGTTATTAGTCAAGCAAAAAAAAAATCGCATACCCTTAATTACCTAATAGGCCCGCTGCTGCGGACCCGACCACTTTCTGTGCGTCTATTATAAGCTTAGATCTAGATACTAGACCAATTAAAAAGGTTTTATGTAGCAAGTAACAACTATCTCTTGGCTTAAACCCACCAGAGTAAGTTTCCAAGGCTCTCGCAGAATACTTGAGAACTTTAAAAAACTTTTAACTGTGCTAAGTTTTCTAGTTTAGTTTAACTTTGAAACTTGGTGTTTGATCTACCAACAAAGACATAGCGTAGATAATCTCACTTATTATTAAAATTATGTTGTTATCTGTATCTGCCTTAATATAAAATAAAGTGAAAACAGTTTCATAAGTAATCGGTATTAAAGTAGTTTTAACATTAGTGAAATTCACTTATTTTTTTTAGATATAATATTTATTTAACTCTCTTTAGAATTACCATAAATATGAAAAATAAGTAAACTTATGGAATAATTTTATTTTTGCGTTTACAAACGCGTAAATATTAATACTAGAATAATGCACTGAAAAAAAATCGACTTGCCCGCCTGAGGCAAGTCGATTTTTTCAGTGCATTTTTCTAGTAAGTAAACTTACACAAGTAATCATGTTCCCATTTTTACTTTCTCGTTTACCTACGTAGTATAGAGGAAGTCTTGTAATTGTCAAAAAATCGATTTTGACGATATTACACGTTTTGGATCTCCCTGGGTCCAAAAATAACGTTTTTGGAATTATGTCTGTGTGTGTGTTTGTGTGCCTGTACTCGAGTTATCGTGCGTTAGCACCAATTGCAACCAAATTTAACATGCATGTACGACGTCAAAATATAAGATTTCTATCTACTTTTGAGTCGTAGATCACGAAAGTTAAGCAACCAAGTGCGCAGTCAGTACTCGGATGGGTGACCAAATATTTTTCAAAATCTATTTTCCTCCGTGCTTCGTCGACACGTTAAGGGTATACGAGAACTTCAAGGGGAGACCACTCCCGATTTTTTTAGTTCTATGTTAATTTACGCGAATTAAACGAATAAATTTACATAAAATATCTTGGTCTGCCTCTCTTAGCATGTTTTAATTTGCAGTAGGTATAGTAACAAAACTTTTAACTAGTTAAAAGATCCTGGAATATTTTTTTGTTATTTAGTTGGCAGACAAGCATATGGCCTGTATGGTGGTAAACAGCCACTGTAGCCTATGAGCACAGTATACCAAGAACAGTAATACGTCTTCATACAAACTGGCCGCTATTAGAATGTGTGTGTGCGTACTCGGCGCCGTGTACGCACGCACTGTAACGCACACATTGACATAAAATATAGGGGCATAAGGTGGTCTCGCAGTCTCGTTGTGATCGCGCGTTTTTATGTCATTGCACATTCGCTTGCTGCTCGTTCCCGCCCGACACATTTACGATAGCCAGCGTCAACGCAGAGTAGGCTAATAACTCGCCGACAGCCCGCAGATAACCTACTGTTCTTGGTATACTGTACTATTAGTCCCCTTCCCTACGCCATGTAGCATTGAAAACCTTACTTACCAACAGAAACACAACACCACAATAATGTAGTGTTATTTGACCGTGGCCTTTTGTTAGGTGCAGGTACTACCCCACTTCTGGCGCTCCACATTCGTCTGGCTAGTCCACTGAGCCCTACATCGACTAAAGTCCGAACTTCAAGTTAGTTTATGTTAATTAATTTGAAAAGTTCTTATTAATATTCACATTATTAATGTAGGTATTTAAACATATTATAGAAAGACTGAATGATGAATGGGCAAACCGTTTAACCGTTCGAGTATGGAACGCGCCGTCTGGGAACCCAATCTGCAATTTACAGAAAATGGCCGTCAAACCTTTACATACTTTTCTCCCGGTGAATTAGGGTTTAGACGGGTGCCATCGTACAGTAAAGAGATAATTTAGGCTAAGGATGTCTTTTAGTTTATATACCATCGTGGCGGCACCGCGCTTTATGGTAAACAGTTACATAGTATACTGCCGTTTTATTTATTACCATAGTAAGTGCCAATTACTACTGAGCTTTATAATTTGATTTTAAAGAAGTTTAGTTGGTGTTCTGACATTGCTTTATGAACCAAAAAACATTTTTACTCAAACATGAATGGAAATATTTGTCATTATTTTCGAAAATTTAACACGCGAAGTATCGAATTTACGGACAAAGAAAATCAAATCCATTGCTGGAGCGTTTTTTTTAATTTGGAACATTACAACGGCGTGATGGAGTTATTAAATACTCTTTGATTGGATCTCTTTTTTCAAGCTTGGCATATCAAAGTACCAAGTCTCGTTTGTCTTTCGGCAAAGGTGATAAATAGAAAATTGGCGGCAAAGCTGAATTCGTCTTGATTTGTTATTTAAAATGAGTTCTGACGGTTCAGAAAGTGAAACGGAGATTGATTGTAGTCCATCAGATTTAAGATTAGAAGCCAAATTGGCAATGGAAAACCTGCTTCCAGCTAAGTCAGAAAAGTACATGAAAGTATATGAAAATTGTATGAGTTGGGCAAAACGAGAAAAAAGTGAACATTTTCTCCGAAGCACTATTTTAATGAAATTGCTAAAACTAAAAAATTCTACATTATGAACAATTTATTCCATTCTGAAATGTACAGTTCATGTTAAAAACTGCATTAACTTGACAAAACTATGGCAATTTAACTACAAAAAAACGAACATTTTTACTGGAAAAAACAAAGCAAATTTTTAATTAAAGCACTAATATTTAGCAACAAAGGTAAAGTATGTTTTATTTCCCTGCATTCTTTTGAGAAAAGCACTATATATGCCTCGGCCGAAATGGCAATTGCCCGTCTCGTATAGTGAAGTCCTCGCTTACGGCTCGGCCTTGAAACTCATACTCGACCTGCAATTGCCTATTTCGCGGCCTTTGCAATGATGTACTATTTTTTCTATGGGTCTTAATAACGCCAGGCCTGGCCAAGTCAAGAGACCAAATATTTAATCAGACGTGAGCGTGGTAATTGGTACTTATTGCTTTTATAAATTGTGCGGCAGTATCGTAGTATAAAAGATTAGATGAATCCTAGAGTTGGTCTTGTTATCCCAGAACAAGTCCTGCTTTTTAGTGTTATGTGGTGCCCTATATAATTTCATTTAAATACTTTTATTTAAAAATGAGATATTACTTTAATTTCTTTTTAAACTAATTTTTCTTTTGAGGTGACCTTCTCTCTCCCCACTAAAAAAATGTTTATTTGACTGCTGTCTTTTCTAAGAGCAGTCATACACAGCTCGAGTAGTTAGTCACCGAATACAAGATCTGCACAACTCAGTGCTCATCGGCTTCATCAGTAGTTCTTAACTGCTGGAACGTATCTGTTGGAGCGGTTCCATGAGTGCAAGATTATAGAAGCCTACTACCAAGCAGTTACAGCTTGAAGTAGTTGTAGTGGCAACTTTCAATAGGACGGGTGTTTGAAATTCGTGAAGCTACTCCTTTTGCCCTGCCTCCTTTAAAATGATGATGATATTACTTAAAGAAATCCCCTAGGAGCAATAAATCACTACATCTATCTGTGATTGCATATCGTCGTTGCGATTTTAAGACTCTTTGCAAGGAGGTCAGGCAGAGAGAGAAAAGAAAAGTTGAAAGTATACAGTTACCTTTTTCTTTAATTTTAATTGATATTTTTCAGTATTTTTTATCGATTTTCCCAAAATTGACATTATACACATAGGACGTCTTAAAAGTCTCAACAGCGATATGGAATGCTAAGATGTTTAATGTAAAATCTTTTCTGGTTGTCGTCTTTTGATTGTTGGTTTACTGAAGGTTACTTTTAGGTTTCCTGTCCTTTTTATGTAGGCGACAGACTGGCAACCTGTCATATTTTGGGGCACTGTATGGTTCATTGGGCTTTTTGTGTCACCAAGTAATCTTAAACTGTGCGCAACACTTTTAGCATTATAAACGTGCATTATAAACGTGATGATATGTATGTCGTGGATGTCGTCAGGATTTAGGTCGAATCACGATCTCACATACGAATGCCGAGTCAATTTATCAACACACATCACAAAGAGGAGAACCAGAGTAGTGCCTGGGACTTGTGACCCAGTGTGTAGGTTTACCTAGGCACTCACCTTCACTTCTCTCTAACTATTATCACACAACTATCGGACATAGCTTCCACAAGCATTCCTAATACAACCATAGAAACGACCGCACTCAGCGACGGCTCGAACTAGACTGAGCTCTGTCGAGCGCGCACCGCTGCAACAAAGGCGCGCCCCACCACTATTACTTCGCATCGTACGATAGCTCGTGCGGCGCTGACGTCACTCGCAATACCACGTGGACTATTTCCAATGAAAATAACAATTTAAATTACAATTGAACCTAATAATGTCATAGCGCCGTCATGTATGTAAACATAACTCGAAGACTTTTTTCTTTATAATGCAATTTGTATTTCGCTTATATGCAAATAAAGATATACGAGAGGCGTTCAATAAAAAGTGAGAACGAGTAGGTAACATACTCGCCAGTAACTTTTATTGAAAGGTATTTTATTTACGAATAAAGACGCCTTTTAGCGTAATTCATTTGGAATATCTTTTTCCTAAGCTTAACAGTTCTTTTAACGGATTTCTATAATTAAGGTATCGTTAGATTTGTCTTGACTGACCAAGTGTTCTTAGGTGATGTTAAAAAAAACAACATAGCAGCTGTTTGGTGCTATTATTAGAAATAAATAAAAAAACCTATAATTCATCAATATGTGTATCAAATTAAAGGGTTTATCATAAGGTTTTTAAAAAGGTATATCATGATGACCGACAATGACCGTTTTATATAGAAAACTAAAAAGATAAAATTAAAAATAAATAAATTTAAAAAACTAAAAATCCCGTCAGCACTTAAAGACAATTAGTCAACTGAAAATATAAAGGTAAACTTAAAACATATTGATGGTAGTTTTTTTTTTATTTGTTCTCCATACAAAGAGCCTGTATAATGGTAGCTCCATGATAGTCTATTATTAGTACCACTAGGTGGTAGACCTATATGTAGGGTCGTCTGGGTAGGTACCACCGCCTTTCTTATTTCTGCCGTAACGCAGTTAGTGTAATTACTAGGCATTGAAGGCATATCATCTTAGTCCCCAGGATGGCAACGCACTTGCAGTGTTAAGTTTACCCTTAGTATTGCAAGTGTCTATAGGCGACGGTAACACTTAACACCAGGTGGGCCGCAAGCTTGTTTGCCATCTCGTAGTATAAAAAAGAGATATTCTATTAAGACCACCCTTTTACCTACTATCCCAGAAAAGAGAGGTCTTTACCGCTGTGGAGCTATGTGAGTGAGGGTCATCTTTGGTGGATGTTCTTCCACGTTTAAATTCGGCGCACCAGCGTGCAACTGGTGGTGCATTTGCTTCTAAAGTATCCTGTAAGTCTGATTATCTCGTTCAGTAGTGAAATTATTCAAGGACAGATATTATTTAATAACCACGCCACGTGCCATTATTTGTTTTCCATTTTCGACAACATTTTACGACAAATAAACAAAAATCTTTCCTTAAAAAATAGAACAAATTCAAATTACTTATTTCTTTTTTTTTTATCTAATTGTTGTTCCAGCTTCAATAGCCAGTATTAACTTTTTTCGGTTTCAAAGAGTTTGTACTTTATTCCCACTTTATATTGAACGCCCTGCGTAAGAATACCTTCCCAGCCATTAAGTTGTCGTATAATGTCGGCTGTACTTACGGTGAATCCTTACAATTTCCAATTCAAAGCTACAAAACTTTTCAGACACTTATCATGATTCCAATAACAAAGTTTGGAGAATAATGGATATGAAAAGTTGATTAACTTTTCGTAAATTTCGGTATTATTTTTTTGCCTGCCATTCTAATGGAACTCTTTTAATGCTTGATAATAGCGTACGAGACGTAGAGTTTTTACGGCACAATAACCTTTTGATATATTATTGTTGTATCATTGTATAAAAACTTTTCTTTATAATCATAAGTCTACATTTAAACAGGTCAAATATTATTAGATAATAACTAGCTTTTGCTCGGGTTGAATTGCGAAGAATCCTTAAATACGTCATTCTGATTTCGTTTACCGAAAAGTCATTCCTATACCAATTGTTATGTATTTTACTATAAAAATTTTGGATTTGCCATACAAACTTTCATCGCCTATTTCATCCCCTTAGGGGTTGAATTTCGAAAAATCCTAAAATACGTCATTCTTAATTTTTAACGAAATATACCAATTTGTATGGATTTTACTATATAAATGAGGGACTTCCCATCCAAACTTTCATTCAACCCCTATTTTACCCCCTTATGGGTTGAATTTCGAAAAATCTGGCCTTATCCCTTGCCTACGTCATAAAAGGAACCTCTGTGAAAAATTTCAGCTCTCTAGGTCCAAGGGTACTTCCGGCTGGCCGTTGATCAGTCAGACAGTGAGTCAGGATTTTGCCTTTTCAATAATAGATTATGATCCTTTGAAAATTATCATCATTTATTTATTTATTACACTTAGGTGTAATAATGAACAAAGTATAATGAACCCAAACCATGCTGAATAAGGCTTGCTTTGACGTCAAATATGAACAGCCCTGTAGCATCCATAAGTAATCAACAATACAGTATAGCAAATGTACAGAGGGCAATCTTATTCCTAAAATGAACAAGCTCTTCCAGTCAACCTTTGGATGGAGAGGAAAGACTAAAATTAATTAGGGATAGTCAATATACTGTCAAATACTTCTATATTATAAATTATAAAAATCGCTATCTTCCCTCAGGTTCTATTTTTTCAAATCCCGTCGATTCTAAAGTTACCTAGAAGAGATCGCTCTTAGCGATAAGGTTGCCCTTTGTACAAATCTTTTTGTTTTAATTATATGTACCTTTATGTAAACTGGTCGATGTACAATAAAGTTATATTATATTCTATTCTATAATACTTATTTTGGGTTTCCAAACTAAACTAATACTTCTAATGACGAACGGAAAAGTCATAAGAATAGCAGTCCAATTGTCGTATAGTGTCCATTGTCGCAAGTTGATCGCACCCTTTCGTAGTTCTCGAATGGTGTAATCCAATTGGTTTACAATTCCCCGAAGTTTCATGGTTGAGTGCTTACAAGATTATTTTGTGATATTAAGGTGCGGTTACGTTAAGCCATTTGTGTAATCGCTCCTTTCGAGAATAAACATTAAAACCTACCCCTTTTCAGGAGTACGTTATTTTAGAATAACAATGTAGGTTATTTCAAAGTAAGATCAAAGAGTCATTTTGGAACTGGGTCATTCACAATTTCATCTATTTATTGGTTCTATAATTAAGTAATTTCATAGATTCCGGGCCCGCTCTTCATCCAGAGAAAATTATATACATAATAATATTATTAGCAAAACATTTATTTTATTATAAAAATAAATAAATGTTTTGCTAATAATATTATTCCTAATCTGATATGTCTCTTATTATTACCGACAAGTTTTGAGTGTATCCTGACTGTTCTTGTCTTATGCTACGTTTGTATCACGTTATTTATGTTAGGCTAAAGAAATGTAAAGTGTATTTTTGATATTATTTAATCTATATCCATACTGATATCGAAATGTATAACAGCCCTCGGGACGCAATTCTCATGCCTCCGAAACAGTCTCGAGTTAGAGATAAATCTCGAATTCGAACTTTAATCGAGTTTTAATGACGTTGACCTATTCTGAAAATTTCGAAGCTAGACTTTTCACGAATTGCTTCGAGTGGTTGGTTAGCGGTCGAGACAGATTTCGAATTCGAACCACCATAATTATTATCTGTAATCTATGATCTTAAACGTCAAAAAGCTGCATTCAGTACATGCCTACCTACTTTCCTACCAACACACAGTTATATTGTGATTTTAATGTAATCTTTAGTTTGTTTGTTGATTTTTATTAATTTACAAAGCCTTTTGTGCGCATCAGTTGATTACCTATAAGTTAAAGCATACTCTCTGCATACATAATTCCAAAACGGTATTTTTGGACTCAGAGAGGTCCAAAACGTGTAAATCCGTCAAAATCTCAAGATCGAATTTTTTGTACGATTACAAGACTTTCTCTGTACTACGTATACGAGATAGTAAAAAGGGCGCAGCGATTTGTAGTGTGTGAGAGTGATGAGTGACAATAATTCCAATCCGATTGGCCATAAAAAATAACCTGTACGTACCAATAATAAGAGATCTACTCTACATTCGATCATACAGACATTGAATCTACTACGGATTTATCGACATACGATTATTTGGTTAATATTTCTCACACACTACAATCCGCCGCGCTGTTTTGTAATACGATAAAATTTAAATTATATTACGACACGGCTTCATTTTAGATTTACCCAATTTTTCTTTCAAATTATTCATAAGTAATGATTTTGCTTTGCAAATACTTTTGGTAAATGTATAAAATCTTGACAGATTTACATATACATTTTAAGTACTTATGTAGAACTATCCTTGGATTAATTTTGAAGCAAAAATTTGAGTACGATTTGATTAGTGTAATTAAATTATCGTTTGTTTGTGGGTATTGCTATAATTTTATCAAAAGTTTCCTTTTACTAGGCATAATTTACGAGCACAAGTTAGTCACTGTTTGGAGTAGTTTTAGGATAGGTAACTACACCCAAAGCGCTAATTATATTTGTAACAGTAATGCATTTAGGTATAATAAATATAAGCGTATATATTTTTATCCAACCCATTAAGCAATTTTTAGGTATAATAAATACATATTACTTATCATTTTCCTTGTATTTTAATTAATACATTAAATAATTACTTAGCAACGTTGTAAAGGTCTCTGTTATTTTAAGCTGAATATAGCGGTACACTCATACGTTATGTTTTTGCTTTAGGTAAAGCTATGCGCCACTACATCCACCAGAGCTGTAGGCGAACAACATCACTAATGAAATTAAAATTGTGAGTAAAATATGCTCCTTTCATTTACTATTTTTCATTATTTAATCAAATCAAATTTGGTTGTTCACTTTCATTTTCTGTCTTACTAATAAGACTATAAACTAACTTTCGAATTGTGTACGGGTGTTGCATTTCTTCTGTAACTGTAACATAATTATTGCATGAATGGAATTTGTAATAAATGACAATTTCTAACATTATTAATACCCATTTGACACTAAGTTGTCGATTGTAACTTAGGACCTACAAGATTTAACGCAAATTAGTTGTTGATCAGAAATCCCCTAACGACCGAACGCCCTATAGACTGTAGACTCTACACTATAGCAGCCGCGGAGTGGGTAGAGTGACTCGAAATTCTCTAGTGAGGTTTGCCTTACATTCTAAAGAAGTGGGTACTTTAGCCTCTAATTATAAGAGCCTTCTAAAAAACCCCCAGTGACGCTGTGAACATCTGCAGCTAACAACAGTAGTCAATCAAAATATAAAGAAACCAGATTAATAAAATGAGTGACAATGCATGTCATATTACAAAGAGGATAAGAAAGAACAAATTGAGACTGATTTCAGAGTCACGATTATTATATTAAACTAGCAGCGCGATTCAACACTCATTTTAAAACGCAATTAGCCACTAGTGCATTTACAAGCGCCCGTCGCTGGTCAATCGCGTGACTCTGAAATCAGCCTAAGTATGTTATTGATAGGTCAATCGTTGAACTGGGTCTGGAAGATCTGTCTGAACCTAACGGATCACACAGATCATTAAGTAGGTGCATAAGACATTACTCTCCCACAAAAAGACCACTCCGATTGGTCATAAAAGTCTTTTTAGAAAATGGGTTACCCGAACAGCGGTCAAGATTTTTATGGTCCAGTACCCCTAGTATGAGTTTTGTTTGTTTTCGAGCGCGATCAAACGTATCGTCTCTTTTCATATATTGCCCACTGATTCTGGTAGTTTACGCTAGAGGCGCTAGTGTGCAATGTATAAAAAGAGACGATAAGTTTCATCGAGCTTGAAAACAAACAAAACTCATACTAGGGGTACAGTAGCCACCTAATGCCGAGGCATTTCATGATCTGGCCAACTATAAGATCGGACGACGACATATACATCATACAATACTTACGAATAGTCGAAAAGTTCACGAACTTTATTACTTTTCACAGTAATATACCAGCGTCGCCACTGCTCACTTTATTCAATATACTTTTGTCAAAAGAATAACTCCGCCAGTGAAGATTCCAAGTAATACAAAGAAAACAGTTCGCTAGACGCCCCAAGTTGCGGCGGTCGTGAAAAACTTGAGCTTCCCGTATGTAGGTCACAGTTCAGTTGAAAACCTGCAACAAGCACGCTCGGAATTTATCTATGGAAATTGGATGCAAATCTGTAACCGGTTTCACGTGTACTTAGATGACTTTGTGCCCGTTTTATGCTCAATGTGACGGTTCGGTAATAATGCGTGTGGTGCCATTTTACTCAAGTACTTGTAGGGTATTTATTGAAGTGGCATGGATAAATGAAGTTACTAGGTACGTTATTCAGTTAATAATGAAAGTGAAATTGGGTTAGCTTATGAATGTATATTTTACAATGTGATAAATGTATAAAATTATTGCTTCAGTGACTGATTATAATTTTAAGAAAACACTGTTTATATACTTTGGGGATTTGATTTTGAAATTACATTTAATAATTGAATTTTCGTTTGATCAATGAAACTCGCCTTAATTTAGTGCAATAATATTGATTAACTGAAATCAAGTTGGTGCCCAAGATTACAAGCAAGCTATCGCACTTAAACATTCATTTACCTTGTTAATTCTCTTCCAATTATATTGTTCATGTGTTTGTTTTAACTTGGTTGATAATATTTAAAAAATATCTATTAAGTATAATAACAGTTTTAAATTCTAATGAGCTATATTATCTTTGGGGGAGGCCTATGTCCAACAGTGTCTCTCGCCTGAAATGATGATGATGATGATGAGCGTTATTAATTAACGTAATATTATGTAGCCAATCTCCGATGACTTTGACTGTAGTAGAGAATCGTTAAATATGAAAACGGAGTCGCAATATCGCGCGTTATTATTGCAATGTCGTTTATGTGACAAGAATCTAACTTTTTTAATATTCATCTAAAATCGCACATTTACCTATAATTTTAAGAAGTATTACATAATGTTGTTTAGCCCTTCAATTAACTATAAACTTGTATATCAAATACATATTCATATTTAAAGCGTATAAAATATTATAGATTACTCATTCAGAAATAAATCGCTGCAATTTAAAATAATGAACTGGTTTCAACCGGTTGTACCATAACACGTTTTGCCTTATTAATAGATTTTATTAGCACGTTTTGTAATTGTGTGAACCGAAGCTGTTGAATTAATTTGATTGTAGTGTAATGATGTCATTTTCATGTTTTATTATAATCAGTACATACATAATTGTAAATCGTTTTAGAACTATCACAATGGCGTAATTATTAGCTATCTGAGCGAGTGCGCTATTTATTATGACATATTGACGCCGTCGTGGTGGAGTGGTCAGTATAGCTGGCTACACATCAAGCGGTCCGGGTTCGAATCCTGGTAGCGGCAAATGTTTATGTGACGAACACGAATGTTTGTTTGCGAGTCATGGTTGTTTATATATTTATTTAAGTTTATTTATAAAAATATCTAAAATTATTATGTATATTAAAAAAAAAAGGTCCGTAACACAAGTTCTTAATGATACTTACTTCGGGCTAGATAATTGGTGTGAGCGTGAAAATATATTATTATTATTCGTTTACTAGGTAGGTGGCTTAATAACATTCTTTACTGTTATAGTTTTAATGGATTACAAGAATTTCTATTAATATATCAATTACCTATGTTTTACAGAGTAGTATATTTTATGTTGGACCGTTTATTTATTATTAAAGAACCTAAGGTACTGTCCTTTTAGACATTATCGCGCTAAAGAGGACGGTTCCGTATAAGTTTGGTAGGTACCAATGCGTGTTGAGTTTACACCAACATTAAATATTTTTTCCCTTGTACCTGCCGTGAATTCACTCGTGGCAATGTCGATTATTGCGCCAAAAAGTAGCCCTGTCATTCCCAGGATCCCAAATTATCTGTATACCTAATTTCATCAAAATGGGTTCATAGGCCTGAAAGCGTAACAAACAAACTCAATTTCGCATTTATAATATTAGTTAGGATGTGTTTCTTACTTAAATAATAATCTATTTTTCTACGCTAACACTACTTAAACACACTTAAGAGCTTGTGTTATGGATACATAATTAAATATTTTTTAATAACAAACGGAAAAATAGACTCTCGTCAATTAGAAATTACCTTAGATATTTAAGAAACATTTGCACTAACAGCTGTACGTGCCTTGTTGTAATGAGGCGCTGCAAATGATACATTTTACAACAACAAAATTTTACAACTCTTAAGACTGAAATCTGTAATAAGTTTCTAAATCGTAACAAGATAGTGTAACTGCGCTGCATAGAATGAGATAGGATGTATTATAACAATTATACACTCAATATACCCGATATTCAGCAGCCTGGACAGCTGCTGAGAGGAGTTAACCTTCTGTTTTGATAAAATGCCAATCTGTCACTGTTTTGTATATTTTCTTGGCCCATATTGCCAGATGTGGCTTTACGCATAACCTACCTATAATATGTGTTTGTAATACCTATAATATGTTGTAATGCAATGGTTATTTGTATTCCAGGTGACGCGCTGCGGAGCGGTGGTTAAAGCGGCTCTGCCGCTTTAAATGGACAAACGCAAGATGATGCCAAAGAGAACGCGTATGGACAGCATGCGGGGTCCCATTGCAAACGGACCCCTGCAATCAAGGTCAGTTCCTTGTCATTTTGTGTAGGTATACCGTAATCAGCAGTTTTTACTAAATCAGTGGAATTGACTGCTACTTATCCCTTCTTACATACAATCCTGGGTGATTCAAAAGAAGCGTGAAGAAGCACCTTGCAGATCGGCAAGGCAAGGGTGGCTAGCGCGGCGACTCATCTTTCGCACCGCATTAAGTCTCCATTTCTGCTTACCCTCAGGTGGAATGGAGACATTTGCTTGACCTTTTTATATAAAAAAAAACTTCTTCAAAGGTTCTCTTATCGCGTTATTTACGATTCTAGAAACCAAAACCAAATTGTTAACGTTCCCTTGTCACGTTTTATTAATATAGGTACTCAATAAAACGGCAAACTAGAATTAATACTACTTTTACTATTAATAAAATTTAGGAGGTTGTTATAAAAAAAAATAATAAGTTATACAGGGTCGTGGGTAGGTTAAGAGATTATGTGGTAGCCAATCTAGGGCGGCACTCCCCTGCGTACTGCTGTCCTCGACAGGCTTCAAAAAGGCTCCAGGTTCCCGGTCCTGCCCCCTCAACAGGCTCCAAAAGGGTCCGGTTTGACAGCTGCTGCAGATTTAGCCCGCACGGAGTTCCTGAAGAAACCATGGATCCAAAATTAGCACCAGGTTGAATATGGTCTGGTACTGCCACTAGTAATCCGGACTAAATAAATGTTTCATCCACGAAAGCGCAGCCGAGGAAATGTCGAAGAAAACAGTCTAGCATGTACACGGAGTGACTTGAGCATTTTAAATTATGCTGGGAAGAAGTGGCAGTACGCAGAAAAATCAGAAACGGTTACAATAAATAGTTACTAACTGATGGCATAATTACTTTATATTATTGAAATTATAATATTAAACTTTATTTATATTTTTATTATTAAACTTTAATTTTGAATGCTTCTATCCTTTAATATTATCTTAATATATTGTAAATGAATTATGTACTTAACATTTCACATTTTTTAACACTAGGTAACAATTGCAAAAAAAGCACACAAGCAGGTACTACGGACAAAGATAAGAAAGAAGACATATAAGCCGTTACTAAAAATTATTAAATATTTGCACAACTTACCCAGTACGGGATTTGATTTTAAAACACCACTTTACCACAATCCAGCAACTAAAGAGGCCAGACAAAAGTAGCACTAGTAAACAATTAAATTAAACATTTATCCAAAACTTTCTGAAGAATATACGCTCGAGCCTGTCGTCAGCAGATCTCTGCGAGGATACGACACACGGGTGTTCCTTGACAAGCTTGGACAGTGCCTGGCGAGAGTTTTGAACACGATCATTACCGTAGTGGTTACCTCCCGCGTCCCCTCATGTAATCGGCTGCGCAAGCGCAACGTCCCATTGTACGCTATAGGAATCCAGTTTTAAATAGTTTTTATTATTAATTACGATTAAAAAAAAACAAGAATATAAAATATAACAGAGATAATAATAACCAACGTTACAGTACCCCTCCTCTTAGAAAAGGATTTTAGGTCCCATAAAATCCGCTATTAACAACTCTACTCCAACATTAACCCTAATAGAGCAAGTATAAAACGAATTACCTATTTGGTAATTTCAAATCCTTGATATGCCAAGTTCCAAGGTCATTTCCGGACATATCTTCTAATACATAAACGAGAGCAGATTTCTTATGTTTAACACGGCACTTTGCATATTTCGGTGCAAGTTTTTTCGTGAAACGTGCATCTTTATCACTTTGAAAGTAGCAACGCTTCCAAACGATATCGCCTACGTTGACTTCTGCGGGTTTTCGCCTCAGGTTGTAACGCTGAGTATTCTTGACATGTGCCTCCCAGAGTGCTAGTTGCACTTTGTCAAATATACTAGCAAGATGACCTAAGTTTTCTGCGTATACGTCTCGTGGTAGAAAAATTACTTCATTAGGGTCATCATTTTCGACATAATGAGACCCATCTATAACTAACTCTCTACCATGAACCAAAAACGCTGGAGTATAACCAGTACTCTCATTCACGGAAGTATTCAGTGCAAACTGTATTTTTGGAAGATTTATATCCCATGATCGGTGGTCATCATCAACAAATGTAGAAATCGCCGTTACTATTGTCTTATTATATCTTTCTACAGTGTTGATTTGAGGAGAATATTTTGGAGTATAGTGAATGCTAGGAATGCGGTATTTTTTAAACAAATTGCCCATTTCATTACTCGTGAATTGAACCCCATTATCCAGTATAACTGTTTGAGGTACGCCGTGAACCAAAAAAACGTCACTCTCCAAATGTTTAGCTACCAAATCCGCAGTTGCTCTTCGTAAAGGAAATATCAGACAATATTTCGAAAAACAACATGTCACGACAAAAATGTAACAATGTTGCTTTCGAGAAGGAGGCAAAGGCCCTACCAAATCAATAGAGATCGTCTGGAAAGGTCTGCTACATTCCTTAGGTCTCCCCATCGTACCCAAGGTGCCCTGAGTTGATAATTTATATGCCAGGCAAATGTCGCAATTAGAGATAAACTCAACCACATCAGCATGCATTTTTGGCCAGTAGTAACGAAGGAGTAACTTCTTATAGGTTTTAAAAATTCCAAAATGCCCAGACGTCGGCTCAGAGTGGTTTTCCCTTAAGATGCTTAATCGTTGTTCTTGTGGCACTACCAGTTTCCAGTCGAATTCCGAAGTGAGGGTGCTTTTACTTTTCGTAAAACGATATAAAGAACCGTTTTCGACACGGTAGTTAGGAAAACTACTAGGGTTTTCTTGAGAACCGCGGAATATATTTCGATACCAGGCATCATTAGTCACAGAAGCGGTACTAGGGTTAGATATTACCGCAAGAGTAGGCAATCGAGAAAGATAATCTGGGACAACATTTTCCTTTCCACGGCGATGTTTAATAAGAAAGTCAAATGCCGACAAACGAACACCCCACCTTGCCAACCTTCCAGTTGGATTCGAGAGAGAAAGAAACCATTTGATAGCAGAGTGATCGGTATAAACAGTGAACTGTTTGCCGTTTTCCAAATAGCATCGCCAATGTTCCAGAGCTACCAAGACGGCGAGAGTTTCACGTTCTGTTACACTATAGTTCCTCTCCGGCCCGGAAAGAGAACGGCTCATATAGGCAACAGGGTGTTCGGTGCCATCAATGGTCTGAGAGAGCATAGCTCCCACTCCAAAATCGCTGGCATCAGTATGAACTTCGAATGGTTCATTGAAATCAGGACAAATCAAAACGGGAGCATTCACTAACAGTGATTTAAGAGTGGCGAATGCCTTATCAGCGTCAGCTGACCATTCAAAGGGAGGTGAATTCCTTTTGGTAGAGGTTAACCTGTTCAAAGGTGCTGCAATTGTGCTAAAATTGGGAATAAATCTTCTGTACCAGGAAGCTGTGCCAAGGAAACGCTTAACTTCCTTGCGGTTACTTGGGGTTGGGAAGTTAAGTACAGCATCTACTTTTTCTGGATCAGTTCGCAGTCCTTGTGCGTCAACTACATATCCAAGATACCGCAATCGACTACGAAAAAATTGGCATTTACTAAGATTAACAGTTAGATTAGCTTTGCGCAATTTCTCGAGTACACGATGAAGTAAGGATACGTGTTCCTCGAAGGATTGACTTAGAACGATGATGTCATCCAGATAAGCAAATACTCGCAGCTCGAACTCAGGACCAAAAAGAATATCCACTAGACGCTGCTGAGTAGCTGGCGCATTCGACAGGCCAAAGGCAGTTACCTTGAACTGGAGTGTTCCACGACCGGGAACATAAAAGGCTGTTTTTTCCCGATCCTCCTCCCTTATAGGTATCTGCCAAAAAGATTTAGATAAATCTATACTTGACAGGTACCTCGCATCTCTCAGGTTATCAAGGATCTCGGAAACATAAGGTATACAGTAAGCGTCCTTTTTAGTGACAGAATTAAGTTTCCTTGAATCCAAACAAAAGCGTGGCTTGCCATCTTTCTTGCCAACAACCAGCACCGGCGATGACCACGGACTTTCGCATGGTTCTACGACATCGAGAGCCAACATCTCATCCACCTGTTCAGTAACGATTCTCTGTTTTTCCGGGGACATACGATAGTACCTCTGACGAATGGGTTCTGCATCCCCAGTATCAATAGCGTGAGTTATTGCGTCAGTCCTGCCCAAGCCAACCGCCTCAAATGAAATTGCCCCAAACCTATCAACAACACCATCAGCAACCGATCTTTCACGATCGTTAAGGCTCTCATAAGAACGAAGAAATACTTGAGGATCAAGAGATAAATTAAGAAGCCCAGTCTCATCAGCAGTGAAGTAATTAACATTGTTTAAATATTTCGGAAAAATATTGAATTTCTTCCAAAAATCCACACCAAGAATCAAAGATAAATCTACTTCCGGAATAACATGCATTTTTATTACATGTTCTTGGTTATCAAATATAACTGGTAAGAGCATATAGCCTTGAGATCGAAGTTTTTGTCCCCCAGCTGCACATACATTTATCTTTTCATTATTACACATAGTAAAACCAAATCCTAACAAAGCTTCATGTGAATTCTTGCCCAAAATACTGACGACAGAACCCGAGTCCAGTAAACCGAAACAGTTCAAATCCCTATCACTCTTTATATTAATTTTTACATAAGGACGTGGATCATTACTCGGCTTATTAGTGAAAATTGTAGCAATATGGTAAGAAGAGAAAAAATTTTTGACAGTCAACAACCAATCCTCCCAATCCGAGCTATTGACAAAACTGGCTGATGATTTACTACAATTTTCACTTACTCGTTTTTTTTATTAGCAGAAGATTTTACCACACTACACTGCGGACAATCTGGAGAACGCACATCTTTCTTCCCACACTTGAAACAGAAAATGTCGCGTGCAGCGGGACATTCTCTCATGCTATGGGTGTCTACGCGGCAACGATAGCAAAACCTTCCATTAGAAACCGCATAAACCTTAGAGCTTGCGACAGGATTCGTAAAGCTTGCAGAAAATGGTTTAGAATTTATACTCCTGTTGGGCGCACTATAAGCAAACTCAGGAGCAAGAGTTTTAGAAGAAGATGGAGCCGGTTCCCTAAAGTTTGCGGAACGCGCTTTGATCTGCTCGAAATTCCTACAGAGTTGCTGCAGTTGATCTATGGTGCTAATATTCGGACAATTCGCTAATACGTTATCATAACACGGTCGTATATTATGCAATATTATTTCGAGCTGATCTCTCTCAACCATGGGAGAGCTAAGTCTAGAAAACATACCTTTCATAATTGACAAATAGACTATAATGTTTTCTGACTCACCTTGTGTTCGATTACGAATTTCCGTTATCATTCGATAATCGTAATCAAAGATATCAAAATCTTCGCGGAGCCTAGCAATAAGATTATCCCAACCATCAATATTATCAATTACGGCCCGAAACCAATGGAGGGCATCCCCTACGAATATTTCAAATGCAAGAGACATCAGTTTATCGTCAGAGAGGTTCTTCGACGACCGGAATTCTGAAAGTCTTTGTATAAATGACCTAACACACGTCTTCCCATCAAATTTGAGTTTTGAAACATCAGAAGACAGGCCGCGATCACAATTTACAGAAATGTTTAGATTACCAGAGGAATTTTTACTCATGTCATCAGCAACATAAAAGGTATCAGGGTTGACGTCACTTCCGGATCTTACTATTTTTGAAAACTGTGTAAAGTAGTCATCGAATAGCGATTTTATATTTTTCCAAACAGAAAGATATTCAAGCGACTCGGGTTGCTCGACACGTCGTATTCTGTGATACAAATGGTGTAGTAATGACCGTGTACGGTTGCCAAGTCCTTCGTCAGGCACTGACGCTAAATTATCTAAATTTGATTTTACTTTCTTTAAAGATTCCGATATACCCTTAGCATCCTCAGAAAAATCGAGACAAGAATCGGCGACATCCTCCGAAGGATAAAGTTGAGTTAATTTACAGACCTGACGCCGTAATTCCAAAACAGTACTGGCGGGTATTTCACCTCTAATAGTGACTTCATACTGTAATTCTGTTTTTTGTAGATGGAGAAATTTTATAAGGTAAGACATTATGTTAAAAAAAAATAGGTATGTTGTGCAAATATAACTAACTATAACTAAACTAGGTTCGCAATTAACACTACAATAAGCCAAACAGTTACAATATCCGTTCTGTCACAACATTCAAAATTTGTTGGTGAACGATGAAGCAGGAAGATAAAAGAGATACAGAAAATAATAATATCTCTCAACTATACTATAACAGAAAATTAGAAAGCACATTAAGATTACTAAAATTATATTTGAATTATGTGTTAGGAAGCAGTAACATAGGTTGTGGTATTTATTTTATTAATGTGAAATTAAAAAATATAAACTTATTATTATTTATTCCTATTGATTAACAATAATTATTAAATAAATTATCATTCATAGTTAAAATTTAAAAATACTATATAATGATGAATTATTTAGAATTTATTATTATGAACTCAAATTAATTTATTATATTATAAACTCTTATTATTTATCATTAAAATAATTAATAAAATAAATCACAATGCATCAATTAAAAAAAATAAAGAAAGTATTAAGTATATAATAAAATACTCAATCAGTTCCTTTCTCAAAAAAAAAGGAAAGAACTAAGTAATCAGAAAAAATAATTATAATTTGAAATAAATAGCCACGGAGAAAAATTATTTAATCCGAACAGAATACACTACAGCACATAATTCAAATAAACTACTAACATCGTTTACAGAGTAACATGCACATTGCACACAACCAACACCAGATAAATTAAAAGCTAAAGCGATCAACTACAACCAATCTCAAAACCTTTAAACTATAAGTGTGGGCGCCATTGTCACGTTTTATTAATATAGGTACTCAATAAAACGGCAAACTAGAATTAATACTACTTTTACTATTAATAAAATTTAGGAGGTTGTTATAAAAAAAAATAATAAGTTATACAGGGTCGTGGGTAGGTTAAGAGATTATGTGGTAGCCAATCTAGGGCGGCACTCCCCTGCGTACTGCTGTCCTCGACAGGCTTCAAAAAGGCTCCAGGTTCCCGGTCCTGCCCCCTCAACAGGCTCCAAAAGGGTCCGGTTTGACAGCTGCTGCAGATTTAGCCCGCACGGAGTTCCTGAAGAAACCATGGATCCAAAATTAGCACCAGGTTGAATATGGTCTGGTACTGCCACTAGTAATCCGGACTAAATAAATGTTTCATCCACGAAAGCGCAGCCGAGGAAATGTCGAAGAAAACAGTCTAGCATGTACACGGAGTGACTTGAGCATTTTAAATTATGCTGGGAAGAAGTGGCAGTACGCAGAAAAATCAGAAACGGTTACAATAAATAGTTACTAACTGATGGCATAATTACTTTATATTATTGAAATTATAATATTAAACTTTATTTATATTTTTATTATTAAACTTTAATTTTGAATGCTTCTATCCTTTAATATTATCTTAATATATTGTAAATGAATTATGTACTTAACATTTCACATTTTTTAACACTAGGTAACAATTGCAAAAAAAGCACACAAGCAGGTACTACGGACAAAGATAAGAAAGAAGACATATAAGCCGTTACTAAAAATTATTAAATATTTGCACAACTTACCCAGTACGGGATTTGATTTTAAAACACCACTTTACCACAATCCAGCAACTAAAGAGGCCAGACAAAAGTAGCACTAGTAAACAATTAAATTAAACATTTATCCAAAACTTTCTGAAGAATATACGCTCGAGCCTGTCGTCAGCAGATCTCTGCGAGGATACGACACACGGGTGTTCCTTGACAAGCTTGGACAGTGCCTGGCGAGAGTTTTGAACACGATCATTACCGTAGTGGTTACCTCCCGCGTCCCCTCATGTAATCGGCTGCGCAAGCGCAACGTCCCATTGTACGCTATAGGAATCCAGTTTTAAATAGTTTTTATTATTAATTACGATTAAAAAAAAACAAGAATATAAAATATAACAGAGATAATAATAACCAACGTTACACCCTCATGATTTGACATGATAACTATCAAGCTGTTGTCAAAACGTATGAAAACTGAAGCGTTTTAGTTAATAATGGAAAGGTTTACACAGCCGATAAGTCGCAGTGAGTTGAATTTGAAGCGCTTTATAGAAAAGACTTCACACGGTGACACTTGACCTTATTATAGATATTGTGGGTGGTATTGTCTTTGTTTCTCTTGTACAGTGCAGCTTTTGCGATCCGCTTACATTTGCTTGTCTTCGGCTTTGTGAGAAGACAAAAACGATCCGCGTGTAAACTCTCATCTTCATCTTTACCCCGTGAGAAGTCGCGCCTATTTTCCTTACACGAGAAGGCGCGCGCGAGCAAATTGCTCACACTACTGTAAATGGTCATATTTTAAAAGCATGCTTTTTTTGAGCGTCTGTTCTTACGTCTAGGACATATGGCACAGAATCCGTTTGGTCTAGGTTCCGCAATATACGAATGACAGAGCTATTGCTTTCTATGGCGTCAACACGATATTGGTCTTAACTTTCAATATCTAATTCATCATCATGGTAATCCACTTCCAATCATTAAGTAATTTGTGCTTGCTCATAGCGCGCCTTCTCACGGGTTACTATATGTAACTCGTAGCCTTCACTAAATAACAACATATGCATGGGCTCGCCACACTACTCTGTAACTAAGTGAAGGAGCTAAGGACGAAAACAAAGTAAAATGTGGAGTTTAATACTACACATTAAATTAAAAGCCGTTCTATTGACCACTCTTAAATTAGTTGTCTCAATTTGTGTCACACACATCGCCATAATTTGATCTGCTGAAACGCCACTCTACAGATTCGTTAGCCCAAATGTATCCCAACTGCGTCGTTAATACAGCTAATAGAGCGGCCCTAAACTCTTAATTGTGTACTAATAAACAGTTCAAAGATGCGGCCCTCCAGCTCCCGGCCTAGCTGGCGGCCACGGCGATTCAACAAAGCGGCCTCCTTCGTCTATTTGGTTCACTCCACTTATTCTTTTCTCGCGCTAATCCTATTTGGTTTCCATCAAAACTTGCCCGAAGGGGTTACGTCCCCTCCGCGCCCCCTCCCGTCGCCGGCCTCTTTGTTTGCCACCAAATCTGTTTTCGTCTGCCCCGGGAAAGTTTGCGAATTTCTGAAAACTCCTTCCCCGTCCGGAATTACTTTCTCGTTTCGCTGCCGAAACTTTCGCCGGCAATAATAATAATTCTGCTTCGCTATGACGAAAGTTTAAATTATTAGTTTAATCGTACTGGCGCGCTTTAATTATTCCAGGGGTGGGCGAGGGCCGGCCGGGGCATGTCCCGTGATTAGTTAAGTTGCCGAACCACGATCTTGTCGACGGATTCGCCAAGTTACAGTATTTGCTTTGAAACTAAATTTGTCCATCAATTTGGGAATCTAGTCAGCTCGTAATAGTTAATAGTTGTATCGATTGAGCCCGCCCCGCCCGCTGCTTGATTGTTGTTATTGTTAGTGCCGCCACTTAAATCCAATCACAGCACTTTGTTTCGGTATTCGGTTCGGAGTCACAGGCGGTCTTCGCTTTGTGTCCCCAAATGCCTCGTCTGGCCTGTATTCTAAATAAAACTTATTATTAAGATTTAAAGGTTTTCACGAGTAAATTCTGGCTCATTCAAGTGAAGAAGTACCTTGCAGATAGACATGGCGTGGCTGTGCGGCTATATGACTTACATTGTCTCGCACTAGTTATGTGAATCATGGTTGAGTTTTTTTTTACTTTTAGTAACTTGTCTCGTCTCGTCTCGTAATAAATATAGGCAATCCATTATTTTGTTGTATATTTGACCTTAGGCACTGCTTAATAATTTTAGAATGATAATTAATACAATTAATAATTTTGCAACACACGAGAACTCGATTGTACATTGATAGAAACTGTCTTTGTTTCAGTATTATGTAAATCGATTCAAATATGCAAATATTGTATGGTGTTAAATAATACGCGTTCTTTTAGCATGTTGTAACTGAAACTACCAGTCGTATATTTTAAGACACTTGTATACACACAGAGAGATAATTTGTCGCTATTTGGTTAAATTTACGAAAAGAGATAATGACGTTTTTAGCGTAGAAAAGAATTAAAAACTGCAAACAACAGTTTGTACTTCTCATCGTTAATGATATGAGAAAATCATCATCATCAACAGCTCATATAGTATCCCTACCGAGAGGCTCGATCCTACCCCACATTAGGGGCGATTAGGCTTTAGTCAACCACGCTGGCCAAGTGCGGGTTGGTCGACTTCACACGCAACCTAAGAATTTCTTCATAGGTGCAGGTTTCCTCACGATGTTTTCCTTCACCGGAAAGCGTTGATTTAACGTACATATGAATTCAAAATTTAAAAACACATTGCTACGTGGCGGGGTTCGAACCGGTGCCTCTCGGCCCTCGGGTGGGAGACAACGCCCTTACGCACTATCCCTCTAATGAGAAAGTATAACCTAGAAATTATAGAGAAATAAAAAGCTGTTTGAACCAGTTTTTTTTATATAAAAAAGTTTAACAAATGACTGCATTCCACCTCATGTTTAACATAGAACTAAGATTATAGAAGTGGAGTCCAAATGCAAAGATAGATAAACCGCTGCGTTAGCCACCCTGGCCTTGCCTACCTGCAAGGTGCTTCTTCACGCGTCTTTTGATTTAAATGACCCAAGATTATAAAGAGGTAACATGTGTGCTGGTAGAGAAATCCATTTCTGTTTACCTTACAATCTACATCATCAGCGCTGAGGCCAAATTCTTGATAATATTTAGGACATGACATATTATCGACATAGAAGCTCTAAGACCTTCATCTCACCGATGGTAAGTGATGATAAAGTCAACTGTGTTAAAAGCAAGCTGAACCCTCAACCACTAAAGGACGGGCTATCTTATCAGTCTTATCACCAACGCACACGACACGCGTCGCGCTCGCGTCTTTTGTATGCAAGCAGGCGTACACCAACTGTATAATGACTAACGTCGTACCACAGTACCTATACCAAGAACAGTAATAGGTCTTCATACAAACTGGCCGCTATCCATTAGAATGTGTGCGTGCGTACTCGGCGCCGAGTACGCACGCACTGTGACGCACACGTTGACATAAAATATGGGGGCATAAGGTGGTCTCGCCGTCTCGGTGTGATCGCGCGTTTTTATGTCATTGCACATTCGCTCGCCGCTCGTTCCCGCCCGGCGCATTTACGATAGCCCTAGCGTCAACGCAGAGTAGGCTAATAACTCGCCGACAGCCCGCAGATAACCTACTGTTCTTGGTATACTGTGGTCGTACGCTACGTGGACAGTGACACTACTGTCACAACACAATGCTTTTAACACTAATGTTATGACGACTATGGATAAGACGGAGGCAGGCGGCCCTCAAAAGTTCCCGTGAGGCTCGCTTCCACCTTACCATAAGGTGACAAGACCTTCCTAGTTGAAGATAAACACAAACATTGCTGAAACAATGAGATTCTATGGCCCTAAGTGCCAAAAGGTATAAGTTTTAAAGGTTACAATCTAATTTACGTGTAATAAGCATCACCACCACGTGATACCAAAGAACAATTTAAATATCTATTAGGAAAACAAGAGACATATTTTTTTCTAAAGAAAAGATATACACAAGCTATAGACATGAAACACGTGTATATACGTTCTACTTTACATAATACATAATAATAATAGGTTCAGTTTAAGTGACCGTGGCACCACGATGACTCATGTAACTATCCACGGGTCGGTTTACACCGTCCGTGTTATAATAACAAGTTGTTTTTTACCCGGCATAATTAAGGGCTTGCGTCGGGTCGCACTTATATAATTTGTTTACTGTTACAATGTTATAAATCGGTTGCTCGTAAAAATTATAATGAAAAGGGCTATAAATTCATTCATATTTCCACGACCACATTACCTAGTGTATGATGAGCATAAAATAGATTTATTGTTCCATGGAAGTGTGTTACAGCGTTGAAATATTAATATTATCTTGCTTTAAGCTTTTGTAATTTAATAATGATTAACTTGCGTTATTAATCAGTGACGTTTAACAAGTATTTAAGGGTCAATTAACGAGGGTTCCATTAAATTATGCATCGGGGTTTATTTCATTTCAAATAAACCAAAAGGAGCATTAAACCTTTTCTCGAGTATTCGTGAATAATTAAAATACCGGCGCCCATTGAACTATTCGCTGAAAAGCTTCGTTTCTTGCAGCATTAACTTGAATAATTGAATAAAGCTTTTGATTGGTTGTATGTAAGTAGTGGCATTTTTTTATAACAAGCGGAGTGGAGAAATATGGCCGGTATTTGTTGAACCGACTATGGACTTTTCGGCTAACCGTTTATCGGGAAACCGTGCTTCTGTATATTATACAGCACTGTAAGCCATCATTAAAGGTTCTGCTGTAATACCACAAATAGAAATAGCAGGTTACTGAGAAGCATTAAAGATGATTCATATTTTAATTAAAGACCTACTGAGATTGATTCTGTTGTATTTCAATAAAACAATTGCTATATCTTGTTTATATTTTACTAACCTTGAATTTTAGACGGTTGTAACACTGATTTGTTAACTCCCGCGCTGTCAAATCTAACCCCTTCCCCTACCCGTGTAGGTTGAATTTACTCACCTAGGGAAACAACACTACTTAATTGTAGTAGAATTATTTGACTGTGGTCTTCTGTAAAGTGGAGCTACTGCCCTGGTTGAGGGCGGGCCCTAGTTCCCTCTCTTAAAATTTTATTGTTATTATAAAGTTTCTTAATTAAATGTATCCGAACTGATGAGATGATTTAGAATGTAACATTTGTCCTGTAAGGTTTGTCACAGTTTTGAGGCACTGCATAACTCATACTGCCAGATGTGGCTTAATGTGTAACCAAATGTTTACAGTAATGCTCTGCTTAATCCTTTTTGAAATTATGAGCATGAATATATCTATGTATGTTTAAATTTAGTACCTAGTCTAATAAATGCAATGTTCAATTTCCAGGCCCTTGGTGGCGTTACTAGACGGCAGAGATTGCACGGTCGAGATGCCGATACTGAAGGACGTGGCGACAGTGGCGTTCTGCGACGCGCAGTCCACGTCCGAAATACACGAGAAAGTCCTCAACGAGGCGGTGGGTGCACTCATGTGGCACACCATCATCCTCACCAAGGAGGACCTCGAGAAGTTCAAGACGCTCAGGATTATAGTGCGCATAGGCTCTGGCGTTGACAATATCGACGTGAAAGCGGCGGGCGAGTTAGGTAAGAATGCTTTCGACTGCTTTTTCTTTACTAGACATTAGATTTCCTCGACACATAGGCTCCATCCAGTGAACGCATATAAAACATGGAAGCAGCCCTTTCATACTAAATTCGATTAAAAATTGACGCCAAATGTCACACAAATATGAATTAGACACAGAACAGGCAAATACCAATACACGATATTATCTACACCAACTTGACACCAATCTACACGTAATAAACAACAATCCGTTTGACAACCGATACTGACGCGTCAAAGTCAAACTAAACTTTATAAGCACCGCCCATTTTGGCATATTTTGTAAGCATTTGGCATACTTTTACGTGGGGCCATTTCGGAGCGTCAGAGATACTTCCATGTTTTATATGCGTTCACTGACTCCATCACGATACCACAGTATAGAAATGTAACAGTATGGAAACTAAGCCTAGTTCATAAAATAAGTACCTACGCTCCATTGAAGCAATAGGGTTGTCCCCTTTTTTGATATTGTTTTTTTTTATGAAAAATGTGTTCTGTTATGTAATGGGCAATCAATCGTATTGATATAACTATCTTACAAATAAATTTAAAATAAGTAATCTCATGGCGTCGGTTAATCTCAGCAAAAGACGATAGTTTAAAATACGGGAAACAGTTTAATATTGACACACAACAACTTGTAGATTTTTGTTTTTTTGTAGATCTTTAACTTGTCATCACGGCGTAACCTTTTAGATTTTTTTTTTATATAAAATGGTCAAACAAATGACTCCATTCCGCCTGATGGTAAGCAGAAGTGGAATCCAAATGCGCAGTTAGCTAGCGCGAGAGATAAATCGCCGCGCTAGCCACCCTCGCCTTGCCAACCTGCAAGGAGCTTCTTCACGCCTCTTTGGAATGACCCAGGATTGTAGGAAGGAGAGAACACGTGTGCTGGCAATGAATTCCATTTCTTGATTGTGCGACAAAGAAACGAAACGCATTTCGGAGCGGGCGTGCGATAGGCACCGCACACAGCGCAGGCGGGTTCATCAGCTCCCTTGAAAACCATGTAAACGACACCCATGACGAAAAAGTTGATAATTTCTTGCAGCCGCCATCTTGGATTTACATTTCGACAGCACTATCGGCTTTAGCTCCCTCGAAAACAATGAAAACGATACCCATGACGAAAAAGTTGGTAATTATTTCTTGCAGCCGCCATCTTGGATTTACATTTTGACAGCACCATCGGTTTTAGCTCCCTCGAAAACCATGAAAACGACACCCATGACGAAAAAGTTGATAATTTCTTGCAGCCGCCATCTTGGATTTAGATTTTGACAGCACTATCGGCTTTAGCTCCCTCGAAAGCCATGAAAACGATACCCATGACGAAAAAGTTGATAATTATTTCTTGCAGCCGCCATCTTGGATTTACATTTTGACAGCACTATCGGCTTTAGCTCCCTCGAAAACCATGAAAACGACACCCATGACGAAAAAGTTGGTAATCTATTAGCCGCCATCTTATATTTACATTCTGAGTAAGTTCATGAATTAAATATGATCGATCACGCAAACAACTTTATTTGAGTACATTAAATAAAACATTAAATCATTCTTACCTTTCATAATCAGTTTTTTAGTTTAAAAAACTATAACTCCGGTTTTGATGAAGCCGAGTTCAAGCAACGCCGTATATTACGCAATACACTCGTATTTTCAAAAAGACGTGACCACTCGTGACGCGGCACGCACTACTGACAGCACCGCGACAATCGCTTAGGGGGCTCGTCGATGCACACGTTTGTGTGAGTGTGCCGTTTCGAACATTTGTAGGTAGTTTCCTTACTGTTCCACATCTATATACTGTGACGATACGATGCCCAATTCAGCTAATTAACAATTGCCTCGATTGAACTTATAGAATTATTATTGTTTGACACAGTTGGTATTCTGTTGTCACTTACCAATTGTGGTCGGATAAAGAAACCTAGCAGTACTGTGCTACTTGTGCATTATGTGCATAGGTATAAAAGTAATATATACAAGAATTCTATTTCTGTTCTCGGTTTATTGCGTGGGAGTTTTAAAGGTAATTTTTAAGAAAAAAACAGCTACATCAGTAATGTTTACATTATCTCTGTCCACATATTAAGAATTTGTGGAGTATCCTTGTAAAAAAAAAAATATTTATAATTTTTCACTAAATTGTTTATGAAACATTTAAATGCCCCTAAAACTCACAAACTTGACAATAGACTCATTACCGATACGTGTTTATTAAAATATTAGCTTTATAAAAAAACAAAGTAATACTATACTTATATTAGGTTGGGGAAAAAGTTTTTTCGCATTATAGAATGTATAAACTTGTAATAAAATCTCTTTGGCTATACTATTTGTATCTGGCTGGTTTTGGTATCATAGAAAGTTTAAATTTTAAAGAACATAATTCCAAATTCAAATTAGGAAAATGTGTGATTTTCATTTGTTTTTCGTACCGCCAAGATGAGCGAATCTAATGAAGAAATTCGATACATTTTAAAATTTTACTACAAAAAAGGTAAAAATGTAACGCAAGCCGCGAAAAAAATTTGCGATGTTTATGGACCTAGTGCAGTGTCTGTGAGAGTAGCACAAATTTGGTTTAAGCGTTTTCAATCCGGAAATTTTGATGTCAAAGATGCACGTCGCTCTGGTCGCCCTATTACAGATAAAATGGATGCCATTTTTGAAAAAGTGGAGCAAGATTGGCATGTCAGTAGTTACGACGTAGCTGAAGAACTGGGAATTGACCACAAAACAGTTTTGGCGCATTTGAAAAAAACTGGGTACACAAAAAAGCTCGACATTTGGGTACCTCACGAGCTCACTGAAAGAAACCTAATGAACCGTGTACTCATTTGTGATTCTTTATTACGACGTAATGAAACCGAACCATTTTTGAAGAAGCTGATAACTGGTGATGAAAAGTGGATCACGTACGACAAGAACGTGCGAAAAAGGTCGTGGTCAAAGGCCGGTCAGGCTTCACAGACTGTGGCGAAACCCGGGTTAACTCGCAACAAGGTGATGCTGTGTGTGTGGTGGGATTGGAAGGGCATTATTCATTATGAGCTGTTACCACCAGGCAGGACCATCGATTCTGAACTCTACTGCGAACAACTGATGAGATTAAAGCAAGAAGTTGAGAGAAAGCGGCCGGAATTAATCAACAGAAGGGGTGTGGTTTTTCATCATGATAACGCTAGACCTCACACATCTTTAGCCACTCAGCAAAAATTAAGAGAGTTTGGCTGGGAGGTGTTAATGCATCCCCCGTATAGTCCTGACCTTGCACCTTCAGATTTCCACCTGTTTCGGTCTCTTCAAAATTCTTTAGGCAGTGTCAGGTTAACATCACGAGAGGATTGCCAAAACCACTTGTCGCGGTATTTTGACCATAAGTCCCAAAATTTCTATAGCAATGGGATCATGTCCCTACCTACAAGATGGCAAAAAGTTATCGAACAAAATGGTACCTACATACTCTAGTTAAATGTAAATAAACTATATTAAAAAATGTTTTGAATTTTCTTAAAAAATGCGAAGAAACTTTTTCCCCCACCTATTATGATCGAGTCCTATTGGTCTCGCACAGGACTCCATTAATTGTTTGTAGTATTTTGTAATTTCTCTCTTATATGTTCTGTGTGTACCAATAAATAATTTCTTTCTTTCTTTCTTTCTTTCTTTCTTTCTTTCATATACTTTCACACTATGTTTTTCCATAATACATATTTTCTTATTTTTTATTACGATGGAATATGTTATATGTATGTTTCTCTATAGTCGTATATTATTATTCCTTAAATCCAAGGTTTTTATTTTATAATTGCGGCTTTAGAAGTTATCCATCAAACCTTGTGAATGGTTTCCTTGTAGTCATGTCTTTAGTTATTCTTCATTTTGTATTTTTGTATTAAAATAGTTATGGGTGTCACACATTTTGTAGGACAACAAAATTGTATTCCAACTGACATAATGGCGAGGCAACTGACTAGGCAATAATTCCACTAAAGAGTTCTCAATGTTATATACACCTGAAAATTTTCATTCAATTTAATAATTACTCTTAATTTATCGTCAATACGGATGCTTCTGCATCAAAATAACACTACAGCACAAAATCCTCTAGTTTGATATGTTTTTTGGGAATAAAAGTAATTAGTAATTTAAAATATAAATTTCTTAATTTAATATTAACTTGAATATTTGCGATACAAAAAATGGGTCGCGCAATATACTTGCGATTACGCGTCCCGTTAGAGCTCTTGGAATATTAATGTACCAGAAATTAATAAATCGAAAACCTTCAAGAGTTCGGAGAACAACTACTCTTATTTAGATGGAAACATTGAAGTTAATTGCTTTTATACAAAGCATTTATTGCTATTAAAATTTGTTACTATGAGACCAGTACAGAAATCTGGACAGTAACAAATAAAAAAGATATTTGTTAAAAGTATAAAATGATTAATAATTACAATTATTTATCTAACATCAAACATACATAATGTTTAGGTTATGTAGGTACTAAATTATGGCTTGTAAAAAAATTGAAAATCTGGAATGCAAATTAAATAAAACGACACAAAAAATGCCTCTCTCAGGCTCTGAATCACAGACCTGAACTTTATCAGTCAGATAATTAACGCTTTGAGGTCCTGCAATATTCTTTTAAAAATCCTTGATTTTATAGTGAAATAATAATAACAGTGTGTTTATAGTTATTGTAATGAGGGGTATTAAAACACGAATGCGGGTTATTTAATCTACACCAACGATATGAATCCTCTATAAAAGGTTCTGAAACCATGGGGCATTCTAAGAACTTGAAAATCTTGGTACGCATTTTCATACTGTTTTCTTGATTTTTCCGGTAGTAATTGGTTGGAAATGTCATTAGAAATATCTGGTGGTGTTTTATCAAAACTTGAATTGCTCATTTTTATTAACAAAACAACAATGGTTTTTTTTTTACAAAACTAATATCGAAGAAAAATGGCAGGGATTCGAATAACCTACTTTTTTTTTACAGCGCGCGGCGTTCTGGTAGTAAAATACGCGTGAATGACAATATTATTTTTTGAAATTCATACAGATACCACGCATTAAGCAGTAAGAATGTGACTGTCTGTTAAGTAAACCCTTTGTGCAGACGGGATCGAAAAAAAAAACAAAAGAGTGGTATTATGAAATTCAGTACAACATTATACATATTATCCGTTTGCAAGATAAGGACATTGGGCGTTTTAATGGTGGCAATAAGCTGTTTCAGAATCTGTTATAGAGGATTTAAAGCATGGGTGTAGATAAAATATATTACTAAACGTTGTTTATTTGTGATTCCAGGCATAGCAGTATGTAATGTTCCGGGGTATGGCGTAGAAGAAGTAGCAGACACGACAATGTGTCTTATATTGAATTTATATCGGCGGACGTACTGGCTCGCCAACATGGTACGAGAAGGAAAAAAATTCACAGGTATGTTATTTGTACCTTTAATGATGAGTAGAAAACCTTTTGTATGAAAATTCAGTCCTTACGGCTCGTGTACTCCTAAGTTCTTATCGTTTATTCTAGTTGTACCTATGTAACAATTGAATGAGTTAAACTTGTAGAAGTGGCCGTGTGGTCTCTCTATCTTTGTCTCTCAATGAATAGAAAAAAAATGTGGCCGCAACACTAGACCACCGCCTCCGTGGTCTAATGGTCCCGGGTTAGATCCCAGGGAATACAATAAAATTTGTACTAGGTTTGATGGTGGTTAGGGCTTGTTGCAATCATTTCTTTGCCGGCTAACTCTATTGCAGCTGGGTCGTTTACAAAATTCTCCAATCTGGTTATTGCAGACTTCAAATGAGAACGCGCAATGCGCAAACGCTTTATTTCCTTTTCTATTTTGATTAACACTAAATACACTACACACTCAATACTATATACACTGAATTTAAACTATAAAAATACAAAAAAAAAACAGGTTAAGTTTTTGTTTATGTTTGACTGACTTTGTTTGACAGACGTGACTGAATTGCAGAACGAATGATCGAATGGTGCGGTTGCAATCAGTGCTGCCAACACTCCCAATAGTCGTGATTGGCGCCAAATTGAAGAATATGCGCGCCAATATAGAAAATTTTCACAAATGGTTTTCAAATTACCAAATTTGTGATGAATGCACTCCTCCTTTTCTTGAACAACGTGGTAATACTCGTTCATAGGACGAATAAGCCACAATTCGCTCCGGGTTCGCCGCCGCCAAAAGCAAATGCACCTTCTATAGCAAGGCACCTCGGGGAACCAATATCACGAGCTCTTGCAAAATTTTATATAACCACTGGTTTTATTTTCACTCGAAGGACCACTAAACTGCCTATGTTGCAGAAATAACAAGGCAGTTTTATTATATTATGTTAAAATTAAAACTTTTATTGAAAAGTAAAATTGAAACACCCGCTCATAGTCGCGGGTTGAGGAGGAAGGGAAGAACAATGTTGCCATAGGCAAAATATATACAAAAGTATACCAGTTAAATATGAAATTAAATATAAAATCGTGGTATAACAAATGATTACAATATAAATTAAATAGTTTTAAAATGTTATAATTAAATTAAAATAAATATTATGTTCTGTACTGAACAGGGCTTGTTAGAAGTTCGCCTGACTGGCTACCACTACCTTATCAAAGTCTGCCGGTATAGTGACAGTGTTACCAGCATTATCGTGTTCCGACAGTTAATGGTAAGATAGCCAGACCCTCTGTAGTCGAGGGTTCCAGGCGAAGCTCGCTTCAACCTTCAGGCTTATCGTCACTTACCATCAGGTTAGATGAAGATCAAGAGCTTTCGTATAAAGTGTAAAAAACCACGCGACATAAGTGTTTTCCCTGCCTTTAGTTCACTCTGGCACTAAGCAAAGGGACGTGAAATAAGTTCGCATAGCCCTGACCGTGTACTCTCTACGGAGTGCGTTGACCTTGTCCCGGTATCAAGACGCGCGCAGCTTTATTGGTCGGGCCACGGTTATGCACGGTTCGAACCATTAGGGTATTCAGGACATATCAAGGATGATCTTTCCTATTGTTAAGAATCACTTGTGCGGAGTTTGTCGTCAGTTTTGTGAGGCATTTCTTAGGCGCCAAACTTAAGCATACATGTATTTATTTCACGTGTGCAGGTGAGCCATACAGTAGTGTTATGAAATGGTTTGTCACCTTAAGGTCGACATTTGCTTGCACTAGGGCAATTATCAGTCGTGCCAACATTTATGATTGTCTCAATGCATAGGGGAAAATGAACATGATTATTCGGCTAACTATCGTTTCTTTGTTTTCGCGAAATTAAAAAAAATACTCAGTAACTTCAAAGATAAGCAAAAAGTGAGGAGTCACTAAAAATGGCAAAATCACTAAGTGCGTCACAATAGAAATAAGTTTCACATCAACAGCTCATATAATGTCCCCACCGAGGGACTCGAGCCTACCCCACATTAGGGGTGATTAGGCCTTAGTCAACCACGCTGGCCAAGTGCGGGTTGGTTAAGAAATAAGTTTGGGAAGCCCTGATTATAGCCTTGCTTGATCCTAGATTTCGACTATCCGGAGTGTTTGGCGGGAAACCATGGCGCATGGAATCCATATTATGGATGTAGATTTTTATTTCGATTCATAAGAATTGTTTCGGAGTGGATTTTGTGAAAGTGGCGTTATTTTGATGCATAAGCATCCATGTTGACGAGCAGTATGGGAAATTATTGAAATAAAGGTTTTGTGGTGTGTATGACGTTGGGATTTTTTAGCGGGATATCCACCTCATCTGTTGCCAAGCACTCCCTTAGATGCGTTAAAATATGTGACGCTCATATTTTAATGCAAAAATCAAGAAAGAAGAAATTACCAAATAATTTGTCGCGCCACCGTGGTGTTCTAATGAGATTAGGGCCTTAAGCATACGGGGAAGGCAAAATGTGAGTGTGGAGAAATACTTAAAGTACAAAATTGGAGACTAAGCTATAAATTTTATTTCACAACTGTCAAACAAACACAATTCTTTTTAAAACATAAAAAATAGGAGGAGTTTCTCCCGAGTTCTTGTTGTAAAAACACGTGTTGAGAGACTCCATTTTTAACCGTACAATTTTTGTTACTTTAGTTACCTACATTTTCACTTGACATTGGCAAAATGTGTACGCTTAATGCGACGCGACGCCATTAAATAAGAATAGAATAGAATAAATTAAACATAAGGTGTTTTTGGCGGGAAAACATGGCGTCTGGATGTCGATCTTTATTTCGATAATTCAAAATTACTTCGGAGTGGATTTTGTGCAGTGAAAGTGGTGTCGTTTCGTTGCATAAGCATCCGTGTTGACGAACAGTCATGAGGAATCATTGAAATAAAGGCTTTGTGTATGTGGCGTTGAGAATTGTATAGTGGTTGGAAATCCCACTATACAATTCTCATCAGTCACAGTCATGAGGTCTGTTGCCATGCATTTCCTTTCAAGCACTCCCTAGATGCATTAGAATGTGCGACGCATATATTTTAATGCAAACATCAAGAAAGAAGACAAATACAGACAGGGCTGTATGGACTTGATATCCTTTGCCCGTCCCATTAGGGACAACAGAAACAAAAAAAATAAATAAACATAATATGTCATGTACACCATGTAGTCCCAAAGACAGATGATGATGTGTGGGGTTGTCGCCAGGTCCGGAGCAGGTGCGCGAGGCGGCGACGGGGTGCGCGCGCATCCGCGGCGACACGCTCGGCATCGTGGGGCTCGGCCGCATCGGCTCGGCCGTCGCGCTGCGCGCCAAGGCGTTCGGCTTCAACGTCATCTTCTACGACCCCTACCTGCCCGACGGCATCGAGAAGTCGCTCGGACTCACTAGGGTTTACACACTGCAGGTAACTCATTTTTATTTATTATCAACAGCTCATATAATGTGCCCACCGAGCGGCTCGCCACATTAGGCCTTAGTCAACCACGCTGGCCAAGTGCGGGTTGGTCGACTTCATACACAACCTAAGAATTTCTTCATAGGTGTGTGCAGGTTTCCTCACGATGTTTTCCTTCACTTTAAAAGCGTCGAATAAAAAAATTTGAAAACACAGGTAAGTGGCGGGGTTCGAACCGTTGCCTCCCGGGAAGGGACAACACCCTTACGCACTACGCCACCGTCGCTTCCTAACTAATTACCACCACGGAATTATCGATTAACCTTTTGGTCCCTGCTCAGTAGATATCTACCGCGAGACAATTAAAAACAATTGTCTGCATTTTATTAATGATCCACAGATTAACCACCCCCTTGCTCTAGTGGTTGGCCCATCGGAATTAGATCCCGAGGCTCCGGGTTTTTTCAAGTCCACTTGGATAGCTACCACCTTCTTAACAAAATCTGTCGCCATAATATTAATGTTAAGAGCATTATAGTGTTCCGACAATTTATGGTAAGATAGCCAGTCCCTCTGTGATTTAAGGGTTCCAGGTGAAGCTCCATTTATCTTTGGCCTCATCGTCACTTACCATCAGGTGCAATGAAAGTCAAAAGATTCCCTGTCAAGCAAAAAAATAATACAAAATTCGACTTATGGCCAGTTCCAGTCATCAATTTACGGTTACAGATTGCCTTAGGATTTGGTTAATAATGCCCGGTTTTAATAACTTATCTATCTACACTTTTGCTTAGTCAGTCATAAGATTTTGACAGATATCCTATACAAAATATGTCGAAATTCTAGTTACCAAGTGAAACTATCTGTAGTCATATTATTGAAACCAGCCATTAGTGACCGCTGTTATTTTTAGTATTAACAATAATTGCCAGGCAACCAAACTTCGGTAAGCTTACTTTTACTAGCAAGTAGAATATTGAAACCGGCCGCTAATAGAGAAAATCTTAATTTTACAGACAGAATGACAGATGCGTTTGTTATCCATATAATATGCCCATCGACAACTAATTGCTTGCACTGCAGCTATACTTAAGTAATTTTTACCTTTAACACTAGAAATACCATAAAGGCTATAAATTAAATATGGGTTCAACCGAATACGAATATTCGATCCATAATTTTCGAACCGAATATAGCATCTATTGCACAGATAGTCCATACAAATCTCTCAATTTAACTGCCAGATGTCTCTTAATCGGAACCTATAAAAAACAGGCCTGGATTTTTATAGTAACTGACTGATAAAAACTTGTTGATCTTGAAGTGGAAATTTCTGGCTACTACAAGAACTCCTAGTATTTATAATAATACACAAACCCACTAAAAATGAAACAGCTTCATTTTCAGTGGGTTTGTGTATTATTTTATAATAGTCAAAATTGAATTTGAAAGTTTTGAGTAGCTTTGCTGTCGTCATGTACTGTAACAGCACATGGTTATACAAGACTGGCAAATTTCTCCAATCGATTTTCAATCTAAATGTAATTGATATAAAATACAAAATTGATTAGGATTTTTTTACAGTTTGTTGTAACGCAATGTGTTGTTCTCTGCACAATAAACTATGTTGTTTCTGAATTCTAAATGCAATTGAATTTTACGGCAAATTCTCTCTATTCCTCAGTAGTTTTATAGTATATTTTATTCAAAATTTCATGTGAACCATGACAGTTACACTTATATTAATATGCAATTGTTTGTTTTTACAGGACCTCCTATTCCAGAGTGATTGTGTGTCATTGCACTGCAGCTTAAACGAACACAATCACCACCTCATCAATGAGTTTACAATTAAACAAATGCGCCCAGGTATGTCTTCATTGTGGTATCATTATGGTTATCATCATGGTATCATCATCATAGTTAGCTTCATGAAGTTTATCCAGATATCTAGAACTAAACTATCTAGTCGAGAATGGCTATAAATATAATTATTATTCAATATTAGTTTGCAAAAAATAAAACATCAATTTCCTTTGAAGTATTATTTCGCAAACTAAAATTCAAATGTTCTTTGGTTTTTTTCAGTATTGGGTAGTTTTACAAGTAAATTACTCTGTACTTTTAGTATCATTTGATAACACAGAGAAGACAGTGTGTTACTCATACATAAATAAAGAGGTGTTGGAAGAAATGGAGGAATTGCAATGATCTTAACACTTTGACAGAGGTCACTGTGAGAATATTGAAACACAGTCATCTGTTCACAGTCACATCACTTTATTACTAGGCTACCAAATATTGTAAAATTTTATTAAGTCATTAAATTTTATGTTCAAGGCATAAGGTTGAAAATTAATTGATGATATTTGACAGCTTTTTGTGTATTTAGCTTTATTTTTAAGAAAGAGAGACAGAGAGTTACATATAATGATGAAGAAGAGAAGATATAGTATCAGGGAAATTTTAGTGTTTAAACTTGATTTAAGTATTTGGCTATTCGCTCAATGATAGATTATTTAGACAGCACCGCAAGCATGAATTTGTCAATAGACAGATATCGATCGACAAACACATCTTTCTTTTACTAAGAACAATTGTCAAATATATCGGTTATTGCTGATGATTGTTTATCCATAATGTCATGCTACTGGATTAGACAACAAGTAAAAATTTTCACATGTAGCTGCTTGAAGTTCATTTACGTTCTACAAGTCTTCCCATAATCAAGGAGAATAATAACACCTATCACCTGTAGAGTCACACAGTGTGTGGAGTACTTCTCTACTTACACAAGCATGAACTCACATCAGGGCCAGATTCAGGTTTGGGATTTCTATTTGTGACAATTATTAGGGGTTTCCACTCCCTTGGTTGTTCCGGGGTTTCCAGACCTCCAAATACGGTCCTAAATCATCACATTGATGGGTTTCATGCAGCAAAGTTTTCCTGTCCTTTTCGGGCATCATCTATAGTGCTAATATTTTTTATTTTTCAAGTTAGTTAATTAAAAACCGTTGCGAACCAGTGCGTTATGAAATAGCGGATGATTCAATAGAGCGATGATATAGTTAGCCTAAAACTCGAGGTTCGAGTGAAGGAGTCGGTGGTGAGAGCAGATTTTTTTGCCCATGTCGAACAGATTCACTATTTTTGAGATTGTCATACTGATTGTGAGACAGCAATGAAGTGGGGACGGATCAAGCAAGCAGTAACCAAGAAAAAAAGCTAAAAACCAGGACAAATGTTATACTCTTAAATTACTCTGTAGTCCTGGCATAGTAGCGTAGAAAATAAGACCAGAAAAAAACGCAGTAGAATACTACACCATTTTTTGAAAACTGTTGAGATTGTAACTAACCAGTAGAAATTTTATTTCAATTTTATAAAACCAAAAATACCCTAAAAACTTAGCTTTATTTTCGATTTTGAATTTTAGCCGCCATGCTTTTTCGGCCCTTGACGTCACTCCGTTATAAAACAAAACTACTGCGATTTGAAAATCGACACAAAGCACGATGCAAATCTACTTTGTTTACTAACGGAGTGACGTCACGTCGCATTCCAATATGGCGAACGGCGTTTTAAAGATTTTAAAGCCAGATTAAAAAAGTCGATTTTTAAAATTGAATTACAAAATTTAAATTTGCGTATTCATTAATAAATATCGATGTTTCTCGTTTACTTTTTGCAGTATGTATCATAAAATTGCAAGTAGTAAAATGTGGTTGTATGTTTGTTGCAGGCGCGTTCCTGGTGAACACGGCGCGCGGCGGGCTGGTGGACGACGAGGGGCTCGCGGCCGCGCTCAAGCAGGGCCGCATCCGCGCCGCCGCGCTAGACGTGCACGAGAACGAGCCCTTCAACGTGTTCCAGGTACAGTACCCATCACTAGCTGCACCATCACTTGGATACAGGGGGTTAGGTGGGAGCACCACACCACACACACTCATTGGCACTCGCTGCCCACCTAGCATGACCACCGAAACTCGATGTGATATAGCCATTTATCGCTTTAAACTGTGAAAAATCATTGCATAAAACCGCCAATTTGAAATTTTAAGATGGCGGTTTTATACAATAATTTTTCACAGTTTAAAACGATAAATGGCTATATCACATCGAGTTTCGGTGGTCATGCTAGGCGGGCTGAGGCCAATCTCCAGAACCTTGATTACCGATGGCGTGTAGTTTGCCTCTTGGTCTTTTTTCGGAGAGTGTGTGGAGGTTTTTCATAATTTGATCCCCTCAGCCCCTTTCCACCACCGGATGACCAGGCGCGGCGAAAGCTTTCACTCTTACATTGTGGATATACCTATACCTATCCTATCCGCACGAAATGCTTTGCGTCCTCTTTCATTATGCGAACAGCTAAGGAGTGTAACTCGTTGCCAAAAGTAAACAAGCATCTTCTAGGCGAGCGTGTATCATCTTAGGCCTCATCTTCGCTTTCCATTAGTAGTCCAGTCAACAAGTTCAAAAACGTGAAAAATAGAGATAAAGCTCCTAAAAATATGAGCAATAGCTCATTGGATGCGGAACGACCTCTAGAAAAATGAGTTTTGAGGATTTTACTGCACGTAAAAAATTGCAATTGTTATTAACAAAATAAGATGAAAAAAAAGAGGTATTTACGTTTTTGTTAATAACTCATAAACTATTAATATTTACGATATTTGGAAAAAAGGTCCTTAAAGAGGAGGAAATTTCCGAAAAAAAAGTCCCAGCTCCCGGAATTCTACCTCTATTATTTATAACTTTAATTTAACGCTGAAAATAGGGCTCCGCGCAGCCATTACGGCATGGGCGCACTGCCGTTAAAGACAGTTTCTTACATAAAATTATTTTTTATAGTAACAAATATGAATTTAAAAATTTAAATAAATTATGGTGTCATCCAGATACTTGAAAGAATATATTCCCGTTGGAAAAAAAAATTTAAATTAATTTTTCAAAAAGTTATGCAATTGTTAATTAACGAATTTTTTTCCTATCTCCGTTTTCATAAATGACGACATAAAAATTTAAATAATAAACCTATAAATTTCTGGCTCTGTGGAGCTCTTCTTATATATATACTTAACAAGATCCCGCGATAAAAGTTTATTAAAGTTAATTATTTTGTTTATAACAATTTTTTAAAGTTAACAAAAAATGAAAAGTCTAAGAAATGTTATTAAAAAAAATTTTTTAAACAAATGTTATATTATTGCTGCTTTCTTATCCAACAATGGCATTAAGTAACATCGGAAAATTTTTTTTTACATCATTTGTTAAGAAATTGTTTATAAACAAATAGACAAGTTTAATATTTAAAGAAATTTTTTTTTACCATTATGTTGTCTTGGCAAAATAATGATTTTTAAAAAAAAAAAATTTCTTAAATATTTTTTTTTATTGTTTATAATCGTTTTTTTTATATTTCGATTGTTTAAATAATTAGTTAAGGAATGATTTTCTCTTTAAAAATCATAATTGGCATTTCTTCATAGGTAAATAGAAAAAAAAAAATTTTTTATCAATAATTTCATTGTTTGTTAACTTAACAATTTGTTATAAACAAATTCTAACTACCGTTATATTTTTTTTCTAGAGCTAAAAAAAATAACAAAAACAGCCATATATATCAAAATACTAAAAATTGTGTAATATTTAAAAGCGTCATAAAAAATAGAAAATTTTTTTTTTTAGTATTTTGATATATATGGCTGTTTTTGTTATTTTTTTTAGCTCTAGAAAAAAAATATAACGGTAGTTAGAATTTGTTTATAACAAATTGTTAAGTTAACAAACAATGAAATTATTGATAAAAAAATTTTTTTTTTCTATTTACCTATGAAGAAATGCCAATTATGATTTTTAAAGAGAAAATCATTCCTTAACTAATTATTTAAACAATCGAAATATAAAAAAAACGATTATAAACAATAAAAAAAAATATTTAAGAAATTTTTTTTTTTTAAAAATCATTATTTTGCCAAGACAACATAATGGTAAAAAAAAAATTTCTTTAAATATTAAACTTGTCTATTTGTTTATAAACAATTTCTTAACAAATGATGTAAAAAAAAATTTTCCGATGTTACTTAATGCCATTGTTGGATAAGAAAGCAGCAATAATATAACATTTGTTTAAAAAATTTTTTTTAATAACATTTCTTAGACTTTTCATTTTTTGTTAACTTTAAAAAATTGTTATAAACAAAATAATTAACTTTAATAAACTTTTATCGCGGGATCTTGTTAAGTATATATATAAGAAGAGCTCCACAGAGCCAGAAATTTATAGGTTTATTATTTAAATTTTTATGTCGTCATTTATGAAAACGGAGATAGGAAAAAAATTCGTTAATTAACAATTGCATAACTTTTTGAAAAATTAATTTAAATTTTTTTTTCCAACGGGAATATATTCTTTCAAGTATCTGGATGACACCATAATTTATTTAAATTTTTAAATTCATATTTGTTACTATAAAAAATAATTTTATGTAAGAAACTGTCTTTAACGGCAGTGCGCCCATGCCGTAATGGCTGCGCGGAGCCCTATTTTCAGCGTTAAATTAAAGTTATAAATAATAGAGGTAGAATTCCGGGAGCTGGGACTTTTTTTTTGGAAATTTCCTCCTCTTTAAGGACCTTTTTTCCAAATATCGTAAATATTAATAGTTTATGAGTTATTAACAAAAACGTAAATACCTCTTTTTTTTCATCTTATTTTGTTAATAACAATTGCAATTTTTTACGTGCAGTAAAATCCTCAAAACTCATTTTTCTAGAGGTCGTTCCGCATCCAATGAGCTATTGCTCATATTTTTAGGAGCTTTATCTCTATTTTTCACGTTTTTGAACTTGTTGACTGGACTATAGGTGAGATTGTGGTCAAATTCAGCCTATCAAACATAAAAAAGACTACCACTCAATGATGCTGCCTGCATGAAGCTTTGATGCTCTATGATGAGAGCATGAAAGCACTGTATCGTCATAAGACCCAGGGCTAAAATGATTACATTACTAACCAGTGTCCTCACATAAGCACATATTCCGTTTTATAGCATCAGCTTAGAACAAAAATATTCGTTAAAATAGTGATAAAAGGAGGAGAAAAATACAGGGATTCAACTGATATCTTTAAAAATAATCAATCAAGCAATTAAATAATAAAGAAAATACTTAAAGTAATGAACTGGTAACATTGGCGTGATTGATTTTGACTTAACTTGATTGATTGACTGATAAAAAGTGGCATGGCTAATGCTGTGATCAAATTATAGGAAAAGGATCACAGCGTCATATTGACGGCTTTCAAGAGGAATTTCACTTAGGTTAGTTTTTCATTTCTAACACACTATTTTTCCATTTAATTTCCTTATTTCTTATAAAAAAATCCTTATAAGTATCAGGTGAAATGGCGCGTGCTCTCTAAGTATACGAGAAATTTGAATAAGCCACGGGGCGATAACTTGAAATATGTGAATATAAGAATGGGCTGTAAATGCAATCTATTTATGTCATCATTTGAGGACATAATGCTTTACGAGGGTATGATATAAGCGTAAAGGTGTTTTTTTAATGCCATACGGGGTAGATCTTGACTTTCATCTTATCTGATGGTAAGTTATGACAAGGCTGAAGATGGAAGCGATCTTCACGGAGGAACCCTTAACAAATGGCTGAAAGCGATCTTTTTCAGGTGTTCTTAGTTATATTTTTTTTTGCGATGTATGATAATAATAATAATTGGGAGTGGTTCCCCTTAATTTTCTTGTATATCGGAAACGATTCAAAAGTTGAAAGAAACTTTATGTATCTTTAGAAATACACTCGGGCAAATCAAACAGCATAAATGTATGTCTTCTGTATATTGACGTTGACTAATCTTACAATAGTATGTGAACGCGACAATGGTTGGAGAGCAAGTGCGTGATGTATGCGCGAGTATGTGTGTCGACTTTTTCCTCAAGCTACGCAATGATAGATGACAGCACATTTGCTGCTGTAAGTAACGTAGGCGACGCCGGAACATCTTCCCCCGCGTTGAAAGTCCCACTTTCAACCCTTCAGCTCAACCTCTTCCACCGGGTGCAATGGACACAGACGAGTGAATGGCCTGCGCACGCAACCTCTGACTGTGTTTACGTCTGCTACCCGTGCAACTCCATCTGGCCCCGGAAACAAGCGAGCAACTCGGCCAAGCCTCCATTGCATTGGTGGTACACCATCTTCTTGAAGAAGTACCATGTCGCCTATATTGAGCCTTGCAGTGTCAGTCTTCCATTTCTTTCTCTGCTGCAACTCTCCAATGTACTCCCTTTGCCATCTCTGCCAGAAATGAAGGCGTATGCTTTCTAGTCGTACATAGCGTTTCAGCGCATTGTCCTTGCAATTCATGTCTGGCGGTGGTAGCGCAGTCAACTGTCTCCCAATAAGGAAGTGCCCTGGGGAGAGATAAAGGAGGTCATTAGGACAAGAGGATAGGGGGTATAAGGGACGACTATTTAAAATCGCCTCCACTTGCGCAAACAAGGTTGTTATTTCCTCGAAAGTTAAGTTGCTATTGCCCATGACACGCCGTAGATGGTGTTTGGCAGATTTAACTCCGGCCTCCCAGATGCCGCCAAAATGAGGAGCGTAAGTAGGTATGAATGTGAATTTGATGCCTTGTTGACTTGCAAAATCAAATATAGGATTTCGAACATTCTCTATAAAACTACCTATCTCCTTCGCGGCGGCAACAAAGTTGCGCCCATTATCACAGAAAATCTCTGTCGGCTTACCTCTGCGCGCTATGAATCGCCTTAGTGTCATTATAAATGCATCTCTTGTTAAATCGCTCACAGCCTCCAGATGAATGCATTTAAAACGTAAGCATACAAAAAGACATAGATAACATTTAATAAGACGGGAACCACGCCCTTTTATAATTACAATCATAAATGGACCTGCAAAATCTAACCCAACAGATGTAAATGGGTAGTCAGGATTGACACGCTGAGCCGGCAGATCACCCATTTTGGGAGATAAGGTTTGACCCCGTAGTCGTTTGCATCGAACGCAGTTGTTAACTGTGCGTCTCGCAAGATGTCTGCCATTCACTGGCCAAACTGATTCCCTCACTATGGCTAACAACAGCTGCGGGCCAGCATGCAAGCTCTCTATATGCTGTCTTCTAAAATACAATTTTGTTAAATTATGTGAGGAGTGAAGCAATATAGGATGTTTCTTTTCGAACGAATATTCAGATAAACCTATTCTTCCCCCCACGCGTATTACATTAATATCAAAAAACGGAGAAAGTGCTAATAATATCTTACATTTACTATCTAACAATTTATTATTACTAAGCAACATAAATTCCTTTGAAAATGATTCACGTTGCGCAACACTACACAAAAAATTAAAAGATTCCCTCAACTCTTCAACCGTGAGTAAGCCTAAACGTTTATTTGATGGATTTTTTAAATTAAATATAAATCTTTTTACGTAAGCATAAGTACGTTGAAGCATATTAAGCGAGGAATATTTATTAAAATTAATAAACGACTCATGACTTACTAACGAACTGTGTGATTTTATTTCTGGTAAATTTTCGTTGTTATTAACCTCCAGGGTCGGCCATTCAGATTCATTTTTAATCAAAAATATTGGTCCAGACCACCATAAAGATCTAGATATCAACCGCTGCGTGTCCACACCTCTGGAGATCAGATCGGCTGGATTCATGTCCGTTGGCACATATCTCCAGCACGAGGACTTGGTCAACTCTAAAATTTCACATACTCTGTTAGCTGCGAATGGTTTCAGTTTAGATAAATCACAACGTAACCAAGCCAAAACAATGCTCGAATCACACCAATGAACTAACCTTTGGGGTTTATGCCTAAGAGAGCCCATCACAAGCTTACCTAACCTGGCTGCCAGTAAAGCCGCACATAGTTCTAGACGTGGCATGGTTGTTGGTTTCAACGGTGCTACCTTTGACTTGGCACAGAGTAAGTTAACAGTTATTTTATTATTTTTATTAATGGACCTTAAATAAATACATGCACCATATGCTAACTGCGACGAATCGCTAAATGCATGTAGTTCTACATATCTTGGTGAATCGCAAAGAACTAACCTTGGAATCTGTAAATTAGAAATTAGTTGTATGCTACTCATAATTTGTTCCCATTCTTTACAAATTTCATTTGTTACGGGTTGATCCCAATCAAATCCTTGTTGCCACAATTTTTGCAACAACATTTTTGGTTTTATAACGATAGGGCTCAACAAACCTAAAGGATCGAATATTTTAAATGAGTTTGACATTATTAACCTTTTTGTAATCTGCATATTCTTGTCATATATAATATTTTTAACAGGAAAGTATAACTTATCTGTGGATGGAATCCAACCTAGCCCAAGGGTGCTGGATGACTCGCTTATGGTTAAGTTGTCATTTTTATTTATATCAATATTATTGAAAATAGACGGTTGATTACTTTTATATTTTCTCAGATTAAAACACCCATCTTGTAAGGCCTTGGATATAGCACTTTGTATATATATTAATTCATTTTCTTGGTCAGAGCCCGTTATTAGGTCATCGACGTAGAAATCCTTTTGAATTATATTTTTTATTAGTTCGTTACCCTGCTCCTCTCCCAGTTGCCACAAACATCGGGTACTGAGATAGCTTGCGCTTGCGGTGCCGTAGGTAAGAGTATTAAGCTCATAGGCCTGGATAGGAGTGGATTCGTTTTCTCTCCACAAAATTGTTTGTAAGCTACGATCCTCACTATCCACTAATACTTGGCGGTACATTTTTTCAATGTCCCCCGTTAATAGAAATTTGTACTGTCTAGCACGTATTAATCCCTGGACGATTATTAATATCCAGACACAATTGATTTTAATTGTGTTCTCGCGCTCCTGAGCGCGAACGGGGCTTAACGAGTTAATATAGCAAATAAACTATCTTGCATGTTCGGACCGGTCATTAAAATATCATTCAAGGAATACCCTGATGAAGATGGTGCTGAGCCATCGAACACGACTCGAACTTTCGTCGATTCACTTTCCTGCCTTATGACGGCATGATGAGGTAAATAATATGTTATGCCCTTTTCATAGTTAGTGGATAAAGACATGTGACCTAGAAAAGCATATTCCTGCATGAATTTAGTATAATCTATTTTTAAATAATTATTTCTCTTAAATCTTTTTTCTAAATTGAACAAGCGTCGTTTAGCCAAATTGCTAGATTCACCTAGACAATCAGCCTTATTCTTTAGTGGCAGTTTAACTATAAATCTACCTGCTTCATCTCTACGAGTATTTACTAAAAAATGACTTTCACAAATTTTATCTGTATCGCTCATAATATTTTTTGATGGAATCTCTTCTAGCTCCCAAAACTTCGTAAGTAAACTATTAATGTTACATGTAGACCGAGAGACCAACGCATGATTGCAAAGTCTACTTCGATTAGACTGATAATAATTATTTATTGGACCCGAAATTATCCAGCCCAATTTTGACTGCATTAACCTAGGATTATTCTCACCTAAAGACTGCTGCTCGCTGCCCCAGATATCCCAGAAAACATCTGCACCAATTAACACATCTATTGGTAATGGCTGGTAAAAATTAGGATCAGCTAATTTTATGTCTTTAGGTAATTTTAATTGGCTTATGTTAACTGGGCTCCCGGGCAAGCGGCCCGTTAATTCATTTAACACTAAGCATGGCAAGGTGACCTTGAAATTGCTATTTAAAGAATTAATTTGTACATTACAACTTTCTAAAATCTTATTTTGAACACTATGTCCAATTCCAATAATCTTTAGAGTATCAATGGAACTCGTATTTATTTTCAATTTATCCTTTAGTCGTTTGGTAATAAATGACGACTGGCTACCGCAGTCTAGTAGAACGCGAACCTTATCCTTTTGCTGGGTAAGTGGATTCATCACTTCAACCAGAGCAGTAGACAGCAGCACTTGATTTGAATTTTGATTACAAATATTAACTATGAATTCGTTTTCACTATCATGATCTTGTTGATCATCAATAACAACGTTACTTGACACACTTGGACGGTGAAGTAAACCATTATGTTTCCTTTTACATTCTCGGCAGGGCCCCATGCGACACTCGCTAGTAGGGTGTCCCTGTCTGAGACAATTAGTACATAATTTGAACTTGGCTACATCAGCCATTTTTTGTTCATAGCCTTTAGCTTTAAATGTTGGGCAGTCGTAAATTCTGTGACTATCACCACATATAATACACACATGACGTGCAATTGATTTATTATTGTATTTATTAGCACTAGTGCTTGGAAACGACTTTGTTGTCTGTCCTAATTTTTGATTATTCTGTGCACTATTAAAATTATTACGATAAGTATTATGCGTAAAAGTTTTACTTTCATAACGATTACGATTTACGGATTCGATTACATTAGCCCGATTTATTAAAAAAATCATTAAACTGTTCTAAAGTTTCCACCTCATTCGATAAACTATTTCTATATTCCTCCCACTTTGTTAATGTGTTACTATCTAATTTAGAGGACAACATATAGATAAGTAGGACATCCCATTTATCCGTGGGTTGCCCCAAGCCGGATAATGCACGTAAATTTTTTGTAACGTGATCAACTAAGAATCTCAATGAACCCTCCGATTCACGTGCAGGCTGCTTGATATTAAATAATGCATTTATATGATGGTTAATTAAAAGCCTTTTGTTGTTGTACCTACTACAAAGTAATTTCCAGGCTTCATCATAGTTAGCAGAAGAAACCTCTAAATTTGTGACGATACGGGCTGCATCTCCCTCCAAATACGACAGCAAATAGTGAAACTTGTTAATTGGCGGAATTCTCTGATTATTATGGATTAAACTTTCGAAAGTGTCGTGAAATTCTAACCATCGAAAATAAGAGCCATCAAATTTCGCTATTTGTATCTGCGGAAGTCTTAAACCTGTATCGCAATGCTCAAAACTGCATGAATTATCTAATACCGACAGACGTCTTTGTTCATGTTGTTTAGTAATTCTTTCTAATAAATTTTTTGCAGTGGCGATGTTAATAATTAATTCATGCTCCATGTTATCACGCTCATCGATCTCGGCAGTAATGTTATCGGGATTCAAAACATCTATTTCATTTTGCAACTCATCCACCTTCACTGACAATGCCTCAAACTTCGCAAGTTTCAAACTTAACTCTGTTATCTCAATGTCATTTAATTCACTCTTCATTGATATGCTATTTAAATAATTTCTAAATTTCGTTATTTGCCCTTTAGCTGACGACCGCTTTGTCATTAGCTCGCGTAATCGAACGTTATCACTCGCGTCTTTAGGCATTGTAAGTTAGGAAAGACACCAAAAACAACAATTATAAACTACTTTAAAATAAAGAATTAAACGCTCACGCTCCTCGTCTCGGCGACACTCCAGAAACAGCAAACCGGTTTCGCGCTCCTGGCTCGCCGGCCGGCGGGTGACGGTGCGCGGCGACGTAAACAACTGTAATTGTTACGAATATCTATTTAATTTTTTATAAAATAATTTCTACTCAAAAATCTACGTATCTAAATGATAGAATCTAATGATCACTATATTTATTTATTTTACTATCCTATTAAAATTGCAAATATATTTAAAATTCTACTAATAGCAATAAATTTATTTAATCTGAAATTATAAAAATTTATAAATGTTCAAAAATTTATATGCATAGAATGCTTTCTGGATTTTTCCACCAATATTTTTAGTTTGAATGGAGGTAGTTAAATAATAAAATTGCAATTGTGATATTTCTTAAAAACCTAATACATACAAAAAAAAAAAAAAAAAAAAAAAAAAAAAGTATGTGTGTCGACTTTTTCCTCAAGCTACGCAATGATAGATGACAGCACATTTGCTGCTGTAAGTAACGTAGGCGACGCCGGAACACTTTATATTTTGATGTCATACATGCATGTTAAATTTTGGTCACCCATTCGAGTAACGACCGCGCATTTGGTTGCTTAACTTTCGTGATCGACGACTCAAAAGTTGATAGAAACTTTATATTTTGATGTCATACATGCATGTTAAAGCAATAAATTCCGTGCTTACGCACAGACACACATACACAGACAATTCCAAAAACATTATTTTTGGACTCAGGGAGGTCCAAAACGTGTCCGTCAAAAGTCCGTCAAAAACTCGAGGTTAAATTTTTGTACAAGACTTTCGAAAGAAAGAACGAAAGAAATGTTTGTGAGTAATGCACACGTGGTTTATGGTAAGAGATGGCTAACAAGCTTGCGGTCCACCTGATGTTAAGTGGTCACTGCCGCCTATAGACACTTGCAATGTTAAGTGTTAAATCACTTAACACCGCAAGTGCGTTTGCCATCCTGGGGACCTAAGATGATATGCCCTCCATGCCCAGTAATTACATTGGCTACCTTTCCCTTCAATCCGAAACACAGCGAACTGTTTCACGGCAGAAATAAGAAAGGCGGTGGTAACCTACCCAGACGACCCTACATATGGGTCTAATACGAAAAATAGATAAATAAATAAATAACGGACAAATATACATAATAATCTAGATATTTCAAATAACTTAAATAAATATATAAACAACCATGACTCGTGAACAAATAACATTTGCCACTACCAGGACTCTAACTCGGACCGGCCGACGTGTAGGCACCGTTACTGATCACGACGGCGTCAAATAGTAATAATGAGCAAGACTGTTTGTCTATTGTCAGGGTCCCCTGAAGGACGCGCCGAACGTGCTGTGCACGCCGCACGCGGCGTTCTACTCGGACGCGTCGGCGCAGGAGCTGCGCGAGATGGCCGCGTCGGAGATCCGGCGCGCCATCGTGGGCCGCATCCCCGACTGCCTGCGCAACTGCGTCAACAAGGACTACTTCCTGGCGGGCGCGGGCGGCGGCGGGCTGCCCGGCGCGCCGCCCGCGCCCTACGCCGACGGCATCAACGGCGGCTACTACGCCGGCGCCGCCGCCCAGGCCGCGCACTCCACCACCGCCGCGCACGAGCCGCCCCACCCCGCGCCCGCGCCGCCCGCGCCCAACGTGCAGCCCTCGCCGCAGCCCGCGCTCTCGCTGGTGAGTACACTGACACTGACACTGGCGGACACGCGCCCCAGCCCGCAGCCCGCGCTCTCGCTGGTGAGTACACTGACACTGACACTGACACAGCCGCGCCCCAGCCCGCGCTGGACCTGGTGAGTACTGACATTGACACAACCTCCGCACCCCGCGCCCAACGTGCACCCCGCGCTCTCGCTGATGAGTACACTGACACTGACACACACACGCTGCAACTGGTCAATACACTGACACAGCCTACGCTCTCGCTGGTGAGTACACTGACGCTGACGGAGACGCACGCGCTGCAACTGATCAATACTTGACACTGACACACCCGCGCTGAAGCTGGGGAGTACATTGACACTGACGCCACACTCACTCTGGACCGGATGAGTACTGACGCTGACAGTAACACCACACCGCGACTCGCACTAGACTGGGTGAGACGTACGCTGATACATCCCACGCTACAGCTAGTAAGTAATGATACTGACGCCACGCCCCAGTCCGCACGGCTCGTGCAGTCCTCGCCGCAGCCCACGATCTCACTGATGACTACTGACGCTGATGCTAACATTACAGTCTATATAGACTATAAGTCCTTACAATCAGCCAACGGACACGTCTAGACAGGAAAGGGTCTACGGGCGAGAGTAGGTAGCAAGCTCGAGCTGCATATACACTCGCTCGGAAGACATTGGTTCATTGTATGTCTAGTGCACGCTGGCCAGACAAAAGCGACATTTTCCTCAACTACAATGGCATGCCACTACACAGACCGGGTAAGACCCACGCTGACACAGCCCGCGATACATCTAATAAGTCACACACGCTGAACACACACCCCAGCCAGCGCTAGAGCTGGTGAGTACTGACACAGACCGTGTTGGAACTGACGAATTGGTGGCAATAACCAATACACTGCAGCTGATCCTGTCCATTGTAAGATTATATGACATACGCTGCTTGGTCGTTACGTCTCACGTATTAAATCAAAACACATACCTCCACTCGCTGGTAATTTCAGCCTCTGATTGCCTAAAAACTACTACACAGTCAAAGCATAGTAGAAGCTCTGTTTTTACTGAGTACTCTGCCGTCTGAGGAGTTTTATTATCCTAATTTTACTAAATCACCCGTAATACTGTATTTAACCCTGTCCTTATGACGAAGTCTAGCCAAACTATGCATCTGCATGCAGGTCTGCCCAAGTATAGCCCTGCAACGATCTTCGGCATACAGAAAGACTAAAAATGTAAAAATGTATTCTATTTAACGAACAGAATCCTTTTACGGCTGCCCTGCACCAAGCCCCGCCTACTTTTTACTCCGGCCAATGGAATGTTAACGTAACATGGCGCAGCCAATAAGGCGCAGCGTCGTCACTCCGCTTCCCCAGGTCGCCTCTCCTCCGCGTAGTCTCTCTAGCTTGGCTGACAACATAGTGTGCTCTGATTGGCTCAAACCGGTATCGGGGGGCGGGGCGACTGTCAGTGGTACACCGGAAACTTTGTCGGTTGTACATAATTAAGTCAGCAGAGTAACTATTGTGGTTTCATTTCTAAGTTTGGCACTCCAAATTTTATTCATAACTTTAAAAGTATTCAACAAGCTATATGCCAACAAATGAATTGGTTGTAATACACAAGAGTATTGTCCGTGGGCAAGAATTTAACAATATTTTTCCCATTATATGTTGCAGCCAATCAACACCTCCGACCCGGCTAACCACCAGCTGAAGCAGGAAAGCTCCGACGTCCACTAGGCGACGACACGCTACGTTACAGTACCGTAAGGCGCCGAGCGACAAACAAACTACAAACAAACAATAGTTTTATTGATTCCATCGCAATATGTCATAAGTACCTATGTCGTAAGCCAACGAGTGATAATTATTTGAGCAACGTTTGCATCGAGACGCGCCAGTGGACGGAAGTCGCCAGTGGACTAGTGACCATCGGACGGACATTGTGTAATGTGACATTAGGACCACGTCTCGGTGCAAACGACGCGCTCCATGAGCGAATAGTTGATTCTGTGTTTGTATTTGGTAAGTTGGGACAGCTATATATAAATACTGTTATATGTAAAATGCGTGTAGTAATCGCGGGCCGATGTATGCCACGGCGGGGACTCGAGTCGCCATTGACGCAATCTGAATCTGACACTTAGCAAATATCGGTATTTATCATTTGGAAGGCCTGCAGAGGATCGCCTGAATGTACACTAGAATACCAGGTCTTAGTAAATCGGGCTTCAGAAGTAATGCTAGCTGTCCATTGCGAAGATGTACGTCGATATGGCTGCGGATTTATAGCTTTCAATATTGAAGGGGTGTCCTAGTGAGCGGTTCGACCTCGGCGCGTGCGCATACGAACTGTTATTTTTAAGCATCAACAAATGGACTGTAGATTTTATCATCACACTATTAACGAGAAAAACAGGAGGTCTTCGAGTTTTTTTATATTTTAATTTGAAATGTACAAACGATTTCAGTTGATATTTTTTTTTCTAAATAGATATTAAGACTTTGTACATGAGCGAACACTGCAACTAAGGCCGAAACGCAATAGAGGGGCTTGCCCCAGCCACCTGTTTGGAAATCGTGAGAATTGGTATTTAAAATTAGTATTTACTTACAATTTACTTTAACGACAAAAACAATGTGTATATTTTATGAAAAAGTGAAAAGTTCTTAAATAAAACTATTGTTTTCGGATTAATTACTTTTGTGTTTTATTTTCATTCTTATTGTCCCTATAAATATACCTACTACGTGTAGAAAACGTTGTAAAATATTCTGGTACAATAAGTAACAAAATTAGGTATTTTTTGTAACAACATACATGTTTATATTTGCACTATTTAAAGCATAGTGATAATATATGCTTGCACAAATTTCTTTTTCGTTGTATAAAATACCCTAAAGAACATAACAATTGGGGCATTGTTTCCATGGCAGTTCCTTATCCTTATATACTTATATCACGATAACATTATAACAAAAGTTCAAAATAGCAGTCTACATAAAAAGCAGATCAATTTTCAAAACGTTAATTTGGAGAATTAACATTCCTAAACTCTTTCAGAGTATAGATTTGATATTGATGTCGACATAAAATTATGAAGGTAGTTTCTATACTTACAGAATTATGTCAGTTACAATCATGTTAGAATTGAATGACTTTGCTTATAACTTTAAAAGTAATATTCAAGATTTGCTAACCTGCAATTAGATAATTGCTTTTACTTGGAATTCTCTCACAATAGAACGAATTTATAAAAAACATTAATACCTGATTAATTGAAAACGCGAAACAATTTATTGCTTATTGGATATTAATAAACCAGATACTTACTTCCATATTTTGCATCAGTGAAAATATACCTTCAAAGTATAGTTAAATCTGAAATGCCAACCATAATTTTGATTTACAATACCTACTCTTGTCAAATCTTCAAACCCTTGTCAAATTTTAGCGCCTTATCGGCCATCTTTGTCAAGTCTATGGTCTAAACAAGTAATAGACTAAAACGAACCACAGATCGTCCATATAACCATAGTGTAGTGCACTACTCTGCCGTGGTATTAGAAGCAGGAGACGGCACTCGAAGTCTTCGCGCCTCGTCCGCGTCGAGAGCTCGCTTCATCTCGTAGTATTTCTGCTTGAACGAATGCAAGTCTCCGTTCACCCTGTCCAGCTCGAGTCGAAGGTCTGCGACTTGCTTCTCACGCATGCTCAATTCTGAAAAGTATATTCGGAGGAACCAATTCGGGTAAGTTGTCGTTGGATCGATAGGTGGGAATCTTGAACAAATTAAGAGTTAATCCATTCCATGTAGAGATAAAACGGATATCCGATAACTATCCGGTATCCGACCTTGCCGGCCTAAATTTACTATCCGGCCGGATACCAGATATTAAAAAAACTGCGACAATTTCCTATAATAAAATGCAATAGCTGAATCTTTGTGTGAAGTAAATATCAATAAAATGGTATATAATTATGACGACTAATTTAAAGTCCAACAAGTTACATAAAAGCCATAAGGCCTTCCAAAAAACTAAAATTTTCTTCTGAGATATTCACTCTAATGATAAAATACATAATAGTAAATATCTAAACTAAAAACTAGTAAAAAATTAGCGAAATCGCGTTCGCCGCGCCGTGTGCGGTGCCAAACTCATCACGACTTGCAACGAGACTAGAAAGAGAAAGAGCGCGTACCTATATTAGAGCGAGATAGATAGACGAGACCATTTCACGTACACGTAGGGGGCCTAAGGAGGCCTGTCAGTGACGTAGAAGAGACAGCGCATTACTCACACATTGTCGATTCATGGCCTATATGATAGTAATATTTTTATTAGCTCTTTTTTCCACTTACCTTTCGGTATGAGACGTTCGGTTATCACAACTACCCCCTGCCGTACATCAGAAGTTGCAACCATTTGGAGGATAGGTATGGGTTGATGCATTTCTACTCTGCCGGTATGGCACATGTCTAGATTATGGTATCTACTGTTGCTGGTTAAGAATGCCGATGTTTAGCTACCTTTCTAAAATAAGTTAGTTTTAATAATATAAAAGTATTGACTTACCCGCAATCAAGCACTTCATCTTTGTGGTCCTCTGCGCCAGCGCACGCTGCGTTCTGTTCAAGGTTTGCTGAACAAAGTTTTGATAGAGTTTATTTCTTGTCAAGTGTGTAGACACTTAACTAGGTAGCTACTTATAGACAAGTAGATCTATTTAAATGGAAGTGTTAATACCTACTGTTAATCGTACCCGTGGTCTTTTGGTTCGCCTACGGGACTTACACTCGGCGGTCCCGGTTTCTAATAGTGATAGGCGGACTTAAACCAGCCCTACCAGCAATCAAACCCAGCACTTTGCATCGGTAGGTGTCTGATAATTTGATATACGTATACATGGTTATTTCTAAAACATCAATAACTTAAAGATTTTTAAGTATCGGATCGGGAATGGATTATTTAATATACTGGGTGTAAAAGACATGAGCAGTCAAACGAAAACCACGTATTCTATACATCAAAATAAGACATACTTCAAAAAAAATATTGCTGGGAAATTATTTTTATTTTTTGGTGTTAAAAAAAATTTCAAATTGTACCGCGCAATGTAAAGGGCCCAACTCGCAAGCAAATCTCAAAACCGCGATAATTTTGCTTGACGGCGGCCCCGTTCGTTAGTGTCCGTGCGCATCGAGTGAGCTACATTGAACGCTAACGTTTTGAAGCCATTTTTTGTTATGAAATACTAAAAAAAATGATAATGTTTCTTTGGACAATAATTAAGAAATAACGTATAGAATACGTTTTCATAAAAAAATGAAAAAAAAAATTATGACTTTGACCTTCAATAAAATCGTAACTATCAATTTCCCAGGTATAGTCTAAAGGAAGAAAAATGTAATGACAGTGAGCAGAATACATGGTTTTCGTTTGACTGCTCATGTCTTTTACACCCTGTATTTCCACGCTATCTAGCCCAAATTAAGTATTAAGAACTTATGTCATGGATACTACTTACCTATACATAATAATTTTTAGATATTTTTATAAATAAATATACAAGTTGTTTGGTACATGGGGTATGAAGCCGACACCTACCCATGCTAACAGTCATATAAATACTACCTATATTATTTTTTATTTAATTTTCCATACATTTTGTTTTTTTGATCAAACTATTTGTAGGGAGAATTAAATATATTTTTACAGTTAAAATTTTTTGATTTGTATTTATATGACTATGTTAGCATGGGTAGGTGCCGGCTTCATACCCCATGTACCAAACACCTTGTATAAACAATCATGACTCGTCAACAAATATTCGTGTTCGTCACACAAACATTTTGCTGCTACTAGGACTCGAACCCGGACGGCTTGATGTGTAGACAGCTGTACTGACCACACCAAGACAGTGTCTATAAAGATTTGAAGATCTCATCAACACAAACAACTTTTACTACCTAATGGAAGCAACTCTGGAATCGCGTAACAAACGAACTCGTCTGAAATAAATAGAACGGTATTTTTTTCTTCGCGGTTCCAGTTTTGCTTCTGTAGAAAAAAGTTGTATTCTATCTTCAAATGGTTTTAAGGTGGTTGATGCTTTACAAATAACTGGACAAATAAATAAGTAGGTAGTTACTTACCTTATGGAATTATTTTTTGCGTTTATAAACGCGTAAATATTATTAGAACTAGAAAAAACACTGAAAAGATCGACCTGCCCCTGGCGGGAATCGAACCCAGCTTCCTCCGCAATCCGGACGGCTGCGTTAACCACTACGCTACCAGGTAGTTACCTGTATCTCTGGGCTGGGCTGCAGAGCCAGCATGTCCTTGACGGCGCCGTACAGGTTACGAGTCTCCTTCAGCTCACGGTCTTTCAGCACCAGCATTTCGCTCTGAGCAAGCACTTTCCTAAACCAAATATTTGTTAAATTTAAACGCTTCGAAAAAGTAACGTTACATTATCTTTCTATGCCCTAGTAACCTAGTCATTTCGGAATTATCAATAAGGGTTAATCATCAACAGCTCATATAATGTCCCCACCGAGGGGCTCGAGCCTGCCCCACATTAGGAGCGATTAGGCCTTAGTCAACCACGCTGGCCAAGTGCGGGTTGGTGAACTTCACACACAACCTAAGAATTTCTTCATAGGTGTGTGCAGGTTTCCTCACGATGTTTTCCTTCACCGTAGAAGCGTCGATTAAACGTACATATGAATTCAAAATTTGAAAACACATTGGTACGTGGCGGGGATCGAACCAGTGCCTCCCGGGTGGGAGGCGACGCTCTTACGCACTAGGAAGGGTTAATAAATTTCCGACGATTATTAAAACCGACGATTTCTACATAATTACAAGGGTTAATAAATTGTAATTATGTAGAAATCGTCGGTGGCGGTCGGTGTGGCGGTAGTGCGTAAAAATCGTGTTTTGTCCCTTACGCTAAGTGATACTTCCGGTAGGTATCGATATCTTCATAGGTGTGTGTGCAGGTTTCTTCACCAAGTTTTCCTTCACCGTAAAAGCGTCGATTAAACGTAGGCATATGAATTCAAAATTTGTAAACGCATTGGTACGTGGCGTGGTTCGAACTGGTGCCTCCCGGGTGGGAGACAACGCCCTTACGTACTACGCCACCGACGCTGTAGATATGCATAATGAGGTCCCGTAATGGTATGGCTTTTCCTAATACAACATACATAGTAACATTCCTTTTTGTACCACAATAAAGATGTTTTTTAAATCATCAAAATCGGTCCATCCGTTGCAAAGTTATAAAGCAATTTGCGTCAACTGATTTTATTTAATCCGCTGCGCTCTACGGCATGGCTGTGACGTCACCCGGCACTATCCGCCCGCTCCGAGTCGCCGCACACAGGAACTTTGACTCATTTTCATCTCATATAACTATAACTTCCGTGTTAATAAAGATATTTACATGATTTTTTTACTTGATAATCTTGAATAAATATGCTTTTTAATAATGTATATTCCTTGAGTAATAGTTTATTTCTAATAGTTAGAAATAATAGAGGAATAAGTAGGTAGGTACTTAAAATAATATTTTTTTCTCACCTTGACATCATAAAACTTTACTCATCATCATCATCTCATAAAGTCATAACTTCCGTATTAATAAAGATATTCACATGATTTTATTCCTGATAATCTTAAATATATTATATACTTTTAAATAATGTATAATTCGTGAGTAAAATTTTATTTTAAATAGTTATAAAAATCGAGGAATACTTAGATTTTTTTTTTCATCATTTCAGCCGAGAGACACCCACTGTTGGACATAGACCTGGACATTATTTCTCACTTTGACATAATATATTTAAATGTGTTACGCAGTGAAACCCCAAAAAACATATATTTATCCGTCAAATTATATTGTTATTTCCTAAAAAATAAAACTATTACCAGAAATTCAGCAAATGTCGGCAAAATCTCTAACAGAAAATTTGAGAAAAGAAAATAGTAGGTACCTATACATTATGATTGCAAATTATTACTTATGTATATTTGGATAAGTAATATTTGACTAAATCACGGTAATGATAGAAGATAAACATTGTAAACTAAACTAAACTGAGTAAAAAATTCCATTATTGTTCAGCAAAGTACCTACACATTCCAAGATTTTGAAAATTGTATGTATAGTTTTGATAATATAAAATCATACATCATACAATCGCAATCATATAATCGAAATTACACTTAATTATTTTAGTAAGCTACTATCTACAGGCTGTAAAAGACATGAACAGTCAAACGAGAACCATGTATTCTGCTCACCATCATAACATTTTTTTTCCTTTAAACTATACCTGGGAAATTGATAGTTACGATTTTATTGAAGGTGATTCTTAATCGTGATTCTATACGTTATTGCTTAATTTTTTCCAAAGAAACATTATAATTTTTTTTAGTATTTCATAACAAAAAATGGCTTTATCGTTCAATGTAGCTCACTCGATGCGCACGGACACTAACGAACGGAGCCGCCGTCTGGCAAAATTATCGCGGTTTTGCGAGTTGCGTGCGAGTTGAGCCCTTTACATTGCGCGGTACAATTTGCAATTTTTTTAACACCAAAAAATAAAAATCATTTCCCAGCAATAACTTTTTTGAAATATGTCTTATTTTGATGTATAGAATACATGGTTCTCGTTTGACTGTTCATATCTTTTACACCCAGTATATCTAGCTGTAGTACTAGCTTTTGCCCGCGACTTCGTCCGCGTGGAATAGTTATTTTGGGCTGCATTTTTGGGACTATGGATTCCCATACGACCTTTCATCACCCATTTCATCCTTGTAAGTATAAAAGGTCAAGATTTCACCTATTAGGGAAAAAAAACAATGCCTAAATTATAATTTTGACGAACGTCTATTCAAACTTTCATCACTCATATCAACCCTTTCAAACCTTTTTTCGAAATGGGGGAAAGGACATAGGTTACCTTTAACCTATGTCCTTTCCCAGCGTCTAGTCAATATTTGTACCAAATTTCATCAAAATCGAAGCCGCGAAAGCGTGACTTTGCTTAGTCTTACATACAACCTTTCATCCCCAAACGAGTCAAACTTTGAAAAACATTAACAAAATATTTATTTAATACTTGTCAAGAGCCTAAATTCAAAATGTCATGTTTTAATCTTCAATAATGACGAACTCCCATACAAACTTTCGACCCTTATTTCAACCCATTCATGCCCTTTTTTTTCAAAAGAAGGTAGCTTATATCCTACAAAAATATACTAGACCAGGTCTAGTATATGTTGTATGTACCTAATTTTAATAAAATCGAAGGCGTGAAAGCGTGACTTTTGGACTTCGATACGAACTTTCATCCCCTATTTCATCCCCACTCGGATCAAAATTTTTCAAAAACGCTAATACAAATATTTATTTCTTTTTTATCAAATGCCTAAATTCAAGTTTCATGGCTTTTTTTTTAAAATGAAGAACTTTCATACAAAATGTCATCCCTTATTTCAACCCCTTCAAGCCCTTTTTCGCAATAAAAGGTAGCCTATCTATATGATGTTATTCTGATGTATGAGCTATATTATTACAAATTTTAATTAAAATCTATTCCGTAGGTTTTGCGTCAAAGACATTAGAGACGTATATATACGCTCGCATACTTCTTTCACCATCCAATCCATACAAACTTTCGTGTTTATAAATTAGTAGGATTGCTCAAAATGAACTAAATTTGTCACTAAACCTCTTGAATAGGCTTTGTCCACCACCATAACATCAAAAAAACAATATGTATATAGTAGAAGATCCGAACCTAAATCGACCTTCACCGAGCTGATAATAGAATGAAACATATTTTATTATTAATTTAGTATATTAGAAAATATATTAAAAATGGGTTGTCTGAAAAAATCCTGGACAGACTATTTTTAATTATTTTTTGAAAAATGATTTTTAATAAAATATTGTAACATCAAGATAATAAGAAAATTTTGTCCTGACTGATAGTAGAAACCGTATAGAATGTGCAGCCATTGGGTTGTCTATTATTTACCTGCGCGAACTTCTGGGTTGTCAGGTATGAACAGGTATGTCGATATCAGTTACTTTCACTCGATTGGATAATAGAAAAAAATTTATATCATCATAAGCGCTGTTTTATTGCGAATACGTTGATATAGGGTTGTCTGCCAAAAATTTGGTCCTAGTAAGGGTTTGCGAATTTTAAAGATTCAAATTTTAACGCGCGTGGACATGTGTGACGGAGAGATCCGAGGTAAGTATACTGTGTAATAATAAAGGACACAACATTATAGTCGCCTGTGATGGGACCCTTGAATATTAGAAAATGCGCATGCTCAGTATGTCAACTATGGAGGGTAGAGGTACCGCTACTACCCATTAAGTAAACCATGCCCGTTATTTTGGAGCAACTGACATTTGAGTTGCAACAAAAATAATTAATTAATTGCATACTAATGAAATATATTTTATATAATACTAAAATATAAAACAATATGTTATCAATTAAATAAATAAATATATAACTCAAAATTTTTTGTAACCCAAAATATGATAACGTAAATAATAAACACATCCATTACTTACTTTGACAGTGTTTTGCTCTTTTTGGAAAAAAATAAAAAGAAACAAAGTGGACAGCCGAAAATTCAAATTAAAAAATAACAAAAAAGATAGCCTATACATTTTGTATTACGTTTAAAAAATTTATTACAGAACAGCATAAATACAAAAATAATATTAATGGAAAATAAATTCTAACAAATATTTTTTATTCAATATCTGATTCGTCAGAAGTATTATTCTGATTCTCGAATTCTTCTAATTCATTAGATTCCTTTTCATATTCTTCCATTTCAACAACGTCCTGGATTTTCAAAGGAGTTTGATCTGCGATAAAACCTGTTGGTTTTAAAAAATCATCCAAATGCCAACCATAGTTTTCAGGGTTTGACTTTGCACATATAGAATTAGTTGCATTAAGCCACATAGAATTTACATATATCGTTCTTAAAATTTTTTGTAGTAGGGAAATCCAACATGGCGGTATAAAGTTGGAGTCAAAACTTTTAATCTTCTTTAAAAATTGTTCGCTGTCTTCTTTTGCGCCGTACTTCTTCATAAAAATACGAATTCTCGCATCATTAACTAATTGGCAGTGATTCACGCCATACATTTTTGCTGTAAACTCTTGAACCGCATTCATTTTTTCATTGATGAAAATATCAGCTTCGTCAGTTAATGACGCAAAAATTGTTTGATACTTCTCACTTTTAGAAAATATTTTAAATGGTCTGACTTTTCCTTTATTATAAAATGCCGCAGTGTAATCACAACCTGTGAATGCATGAAAAGCAGGTAGACTTTTACATAATTTGGGTCCCAACTTTAATGCTAAATCGATGCAGTTTATGCAATCTAGGTGGTTCGATTGCTTCTTATAGTACGAGAGCCCACGACCAAAACCATGTCTCATAGCAATACGGCAAAAACCCTACAAAATCGTTAGATTGTATGATTCTGAACCCGACTAGGTGTGTAGTAACGGTCGAAAGTGTAGCAACTGCGTGGGAGGCCATTTCTGCTGTGTCAAAAAAAAAAGACAGTCGGTATTATAGCAATACGTCTGATAGTGAAAATGTACATAGATTTTATAATTGTATTACGAAAAAGTTTGTTTTCAGACATTTTGCGCGTAGCATATAGCCTGAGCGCATTTTTGAAAATGTCAACAAATTTAGCCGACCTGTATCATAGCAATACGGATAATTTTTTTTTCAACTTTTCGTATTGCTACCATGATTACCAAAAACCTGTTTTCAGACACTTTAAGTGTAGCATATACTCCCAACTTCAACTTCATCCCAGTTTCCTTTTGTGCGATTTATTTCAGTCCTTCAACTTCAATGTTACGGTTTCGGGTAAATTCTTTGTTAATTATCATCTAATAAATTCAGGGTCGCAACGTATTCATTGGTTTGTAACAGAAAATTCAAGATGCCTCAATACGATTTTTAAATGATATCTGAGTATCGAAAAGTTGTCTGATAGAGAAGGTACTACACTTAATTTGTCTGATATAAATTTTTTGCACATGTGGACAACTTATTTTATCATGTCCAACAATTTTCAGACATATTGCTATGATACCGATCGGTAAAATTTGTTAACATTTTCAAAACGGTCTCAAAATTTAATGCGTTCACATTTCCGTCTGAAAATTGTTTTGTTCGCATCAAATAACCAAAATTTACTAATAAAAAAGATTTTCAGACGTATTGCTATGAGACATTTTTTTTGTCTCATTTTTAATTTTTTTAAGTGATTTTACGGGTTTGCGCTACACCACTAACGTCTGAAAAATATGTTTCCGGTATCTCAGAACTATCATTCAACTACAGTCTGCAAATCAGACATATTGCTATGATGCAGTTTGGTAAAATTCTTTGACAATTTTGAAAATTCGGTCAGATCAAACGCTACGCGGAAAATGTCTGATATTAGTATTTTCGAGTTCAGGATAATCGTATCTATCGATTTGATGCGGTTTTGGCCGTATTGCTATGAGACAAAAATTTTGGTCGTGGGCTCTCGTACCATTAGTCGCTGAAGTAACTAGAAAAATTGTAGACTCCGACAGTTTGTGCATATTTCCGAGTTAAATTACGAGAACATCAGTATCGGAAGCTTTTATTAGAATTCTGGAGCCTGGTGTTACTTTATGAGCGTGAAAAACAATCCTCGGATCTCTCTGTCACACATGTCCACGCGCGTTAAAATTTAAATCTTTAAAATTCGCAAACCTTACTAGGACCAAATTTTTGGCAGACAACCCTATATCAACGTATTCGCAATAAAACAGCGCTTATGATGATATAATTTTTTTTCTATTATCCAATCGAGTGAAAGTAACTGATATCGACATACCTGTTCATACCTGACAACCCAGTAGTTCGCGCAGGTAAATAATAGACAACCCAATGGCTGCACATTCTATACGGTTTCTACTATCAGTCAGGACAAAATTTTCTTATTATCTTGATGTTGCAATGTTTTATTACAAATCATTTTTCAAAAAATAATTAAAAATAGTCTGTCCAGGATTTTTTTAGACAACCCATTTTTAATATATTTTCTAATATACTAAATTAATAATAAAATTACTTACGTCAGGTGGACTTAGAAGAAGTGAAACGAATTATTAAAAACCTGAAAAATAAAATGAGCTGTGGATTTGATGAAATTCCACCGACGCTCATAAAAAAGTGCGTGCAAGAGCTAGCACAACCCCTCACTCTGCTCATAAATCAATCTTTTATTGAGGGCGTATTCCCAGACAATTTAAAAGTATCAGTAGTCAGACCTATATTAAAATCAGGTGATGCTGCTGTTCAAAGCAACTACCGGCCTATAGCTTTGTTATCCACATTTTCAAAAATTTTCGAATCTGCCATGACTAATCGTTTACATTTGTTCTGCGAAAAGTTTAATATATTTGATGACAGACAAAATGGATTTAGGAGGAATAGATCGACAACTGTAGCAGTTTTTAAATATGTTCAACATATATTAAACATAATCAATAAAAGAAATTATGCTTTGGGAATTTTACTGGATTTGAGTAAGGCGTACGATCGTGTGCTGCCCAATGTTCTACTTCAAAAACTTTATAGAATAGGCGTGAGGGGAGTTGCATACGATTGGATTGCATCTTACTTTAAAAATCGCATACAGTATGTAGAAATTCAACATACATGCACCAAAACTAATGTTGTGAGTAGTATCAGGTCAGAGAAAGCGGCTGTTTTAAAATCCATACCTCAAGGAAGCGTTATTGGATGCTTTCTCTTCCTTGTCTATATAAATGATTTACCCAAAACTATAGCAGAGGATAGTGTGCTATTTGCCGATGACATGTCTATAATGCTTTCCACAACTAACGAATCAAACATTAACAATAAACTTCATAACATTTTGAATAAAATAGAGTCTTGGTTAAGAGACCATAACTTAGTACTAAATTATAATAAAACAAAACTAATTACCTTTAAGCCATATCAGAAACGTCCATTAAATATAAATTATTCAATAAATGATATTAAAATAGAATGTGTCGATAGTGCTACTTTGCTAGGAATTAAAATAGATAGCAGTCTAAATTGGAAATATCATATCGAATATGTGTCAAACAAATTATCGAGATTTATATACGCACTTAACGAATTGAAAAGGGTTACTAATACACACACAGCTAAAATTGCATATCACTCGTATGCTCATTCATGGTTGCGCTATGGCATACCGCTCTGGGGAAATAGTTCAAATATATCCAAACTCTTCATCCTACAAAAAAAATGTATTAGAATATTAGCCAATATAAATTCAAGGGAAAGTTGCAGACCATTTTTTAAAGAATATAAAATTTTAACAGTCACATCTTTGTACATATTAGAAACTTGTAAATTGGTAAGAAAAAATATCATAATGTTCCAAAAGACTGATACTAACAACATAGGTATGAAATTAAGATTAAGAAACAAATTAGTGTTGCCCGAAACAACTTTATCTTTATTTGGATCTGGACCATACTCAATGTCTATAAAATTATATAATGCTTTGCCTAGACACTTGAGAGATATAGAAGATGATAAAAAGTTTTTATCTAATTTGAAAAATCATTTAAATGATAATTGTTACTATAGTTTAAGTGAATATTATGTTAATTTAAAATAGTAGATAATACGTTTACCAATTTACGACATTTTAGTTAGTAGTTTTTAATTAAGTAGTTTTGTTTGTTGTTTTAGTATGTATAGAAGAATATATTTATGTTTATGTGATATAATTGTTAAGTTTAAAATTTAAAACATGTTAGTTAATATAAGTATACGTAGTGATTTAATAGGAAGGTAGTATAATAAATAGTATAAAGTAGCATAATATGAAACGTAATATAAGTATGTAAGTACCTATAATATTGTTATACCCTTGCAGGGTTCATGTGTTGGACTATAATCTTCATTTGTAACAACTATGATGTAAACCACATGTTAAAGCAATAAATGATTTGATTTGATTTGAAAAAATATGTTTCATTCTATTATCAGCTCGGTGAAGGTCGATTTAGGTTCGGATCTTAGGACTAATAGTATTTAATACGATATGTTCGCAAGACACGCTGCGCGCGGGTACAGTCGGCAGTGATGTAGTGCCGAGTGACGTCACACGCCTGCCAGGCGGCCGCTTGGCGAAACTATCCGTTTTTTCGTCATAACTTCGTAAATTCTCATCGTAGAAAAAAAATTTAGGTACCATTTATTTTGTTTTTTAACTGTCTACAAAGCTACATTCATAGTTAAAATCGTTACGGATCCTCATTTAAGTTAATTGGATATCATTAGATAGGTACGTAATGATTAAATAAAATTTCGTGACCGCCACGCGAATCTATTTACGTTAACAATCACTTAACCCTTTCTGCTTTAATCTAAGCACTTAACTAAGTTTTTTACTTTAGAAATCTAAAATAATTAATACAATTTCCTCTACCTAATGATTAATTCAAAGACATCAGATGTCAGTCAAATAATCCATTTACATTTTACATTTTCTGCTAAGTACCTAGGCATTGTTTTTTATCTCGCTAAATGATTGCAATCTGGCGCGGCTCACTCAATTGTATTCAGTTTGGCGGTCAGTTTTCGTTGGCGATGCGCTGCGAAGGGATAATTGGTTAATAGGCAGCGCAGTCGGCGTGGCGCGAGGCGTTGGCAGTCACGCGATTAGGAAGAAACTGTTGGGAGACGCTCAGATTTAATTAGACGACTCTTGTCGGACTGCCAAAGAAAGGGTTCCATTTTACAAAACGATAGGTACCTTATACCTACTAAGTATAGCATGGTGGTGGTGGCAAACGGCACTGTAACTTGTTACACGAGCCTCATTATGCTGCGGCCGCACACATCGCGAAGTCGCGAATATTCGCGTTATCGTGTCTAGCCAAGTATTCGCGAATACTTCGGCACTTCGTGCGAAGTCGCAAGGACATCGCGCCGTTGTCGGTAAACTGGCGCACATCAAAGCGATTTTATCGCGATGTCCTTCGCTTGCGTGGCCACACTTCGTGGTCTTCAGTCGGCGCACAGACATCGTGCTCATCGGACGTATTGGTTTAAATTAGTTTTCTACCATGGATTTGAATAACGACAGGATTTTAGAACTTATTAGCAATTAGCAATTAGGAGTGTGAGTCAATATTGTTTAGCCTTGCTTTTTTCTTAAACAATAATTCCTGACAGATTAAAAAATAATTGCCCTAAAATATAGGCCGACCGCGGCGTCCATTTTGTTTTTTGCGTAACATCGCGATCACATCGCGACAGACTTTACAGCGCGCAATGTGTGGCCATGCACATTCGTGGTAGGCCGAAGGCGAAGATTATCGCACGAATGTTATCGCGATGTGTGCGGCCGTAGCATAAAAAAAACTGAAATTGCGCGTTTATTGACTCTGAGACTTTTTTAACCCGCGCCTCAAAAAGAGGAGTGTTATAAGTTTGACGTGTCTGTGGCATCGTAACTGCCAAATGAATGGACCGATTTTGATGCGGTTTTTTTGTTTGGAAGCTGACGTGATCGAGGTGGTACTGGGTTAAATAAAATTTTCAATTTTGTAGTGTTTTTGTTAATCAAATTTGTTCTAAAATAGTTATTGCTCTGAGTTTATTGATTGGCCGTTCGGTTTGGCGACGCCAACCTTGCCAACTTATGGCCGGTTTCAATATTCAATGCACAGTAACAGATCGCCCTGCCAGGGTTTGGTTGCCAAGTGACCGCTGTTATTTTTAACCCCCGACACAAAAAAGAGGGGTGTTATAAGTTTGACCTGTATGTGTATCTGTATGTCTGTGTATTTGTCTGTGGCATCGTAGATCCTAAACAAATGGACCGGATTTCGATGCGTTTTCTGTTCGAAAGCTGACGTGATGGTTCTTAGCTACAACTCATGAAAATCTGTTCAGGCGTTTTAAGGTCATCGGCTCTTTCTTGAGTAATATTCGAGAAAAATGAAATTTAATACCTAACTATCTATCGGAATTAGGGTCCGCGAGTATCTAAGAAAAATTAAAGTAACCGCCTTCACAAAAAAAAACTTAAAAACTAAAAGTACTTATTAATAATAATCTTTTAGTGAAGTTAAAAGGCCGAGAGAAAATTTATTTTTAGCAATTTTACAATAATTGCTAGGCCCACCAAACTTCAGTATGATGTCTGTTTAACTTTAAGATCTTATTTCCTATAACAATAAATAATTGAATTGAATACTTTTGCTTTATAGTTATAGCACATAAATTATGGCGTGGAATGGATAGGAACATTTGAAATCTCGAAGTAACGAGCGATGTTGGAAATAAATAATAAGATCGGAGACTACATAGTTCTATTAAATCGTAATGTCTGAATGGCATTTAAGGCTTACCGCACGCTTTTCATTGTCAGCAGAGTCATTGTTTATGTTCTTTATCAATAGAATAAAAAAGGAATAAATTATCTCGCTAAAATACTATGTAATATTGACCTTAGGTCATTTAAGTATTATATGATCTGAGATATTGATAATATTTATTAAATATATCTAATATTATTCCTGTGTCTTGTAAAAATAATATCTACCTACTTTACTAGGTACTACTCGTGTTCCAATCGGAAGATCTCCTCTATGTTGAAATAATAATAATATAATGATATTATATATTTCCACGCTCACACCAATTATCTAGCCCAAATTAAGTATCATTAAGAACTTGTGCTATGGATACTAGATAACGGACAAATATACATAATAATCTAGATATTTCATAAATAAACTTAAATAAATACCTATATCAACAACCATGACTCGTGAACAAATATTCGTGTATCACACTAACGTTTCCCACTACCAGGACTCGAACCCGGACCGCCTGATGTGTAGGCAGCGTTACTGACCACTCCACCACGACGGCGAAATGGAAATGGAATGTAGGCCTATGTTTTATAAGTAGGTAGGAGTTCCTTCTTTTCCTCCTATCCTAATCTCAATTATTTTGGGCTCCGTGCAGTATAGGTACTATACGTCTTGAAATCGACAATACTGCTATTGGTTTTGGCATATTGACATGGCAGTTTAAGTTTAATTATTAGTCTTTATTTTATTATATTATTATGATTAATTATTACTATTACTTCAACATGTGAATTATGACTCTTTCCCAATCAAAACTATAAAGGGAGGATACAATTTGTTGAGTTTCTTGCCAGGTCTTCGTAGAACAAGGCCTAGGCCTCCTGCCCGCCTACCATGACCACCGAAACACGATAAAGGTAACCATTTATCGCATTGAACCGTCAAAAATTATTGGATATAACCGCAATCTTTAAAATTTATCGAAACCCAGTTTCGATAAAATTTCATGTTAGCGGTTATATTCAATAATTTTTGACAGTTCAACGCGATAAACGGCTATATCATATCCTGTTTCGGTGGTCATGCTAGGCGGGCTGGTAGACTCTTGAACTGATGGCATTAAAATTGACTTTCATAAGTGTACAAATTACCAATATCAACCCTCCTAGGGAACGATTGTTATCTTTCGACAGCATCTGGGACCGGCAGCTTAACGTGCCATCCGAAGCATGGAGTAAAATCGAATTTAAAAGAAAACAGTTACCCATCCGAATAATGACCGTGCACTTGGTAGTTTAGCCTTCGTGAACGTAACGAAGAACGTATTTTTTATATTTTTATTTTTTTGCGAAATGACTTATTAATTGATTTTAACTGCGTAATATCGCTACATAAGTAAATACATATCTTAATAGTCATTGTGTGGAGCATCGCATTGCAACAATCAGGAAAATATAGGTTAGTCAACTCACGCAGGACGGCTGCGTCACAGTGATCTACGTCAAAGGAAGTCTGACTTGCAAATCCATAAAAACGAGACCTGATTATTGAAACAACGCTGAAACTGGTATTCATGAGACGCCAACCCTTTATAAGGCAGAATTGGTTTACGATCCTTGTCCTATCATTACGGAATACGGAATGATTTTTTTTTTTTGAAAAATATTAAGCTTAATTTTTTTAACCTAGTTAATTTTATATATTAAGAGGGATTCGGTTCGAAATCCACTAAAAATTAATCGTGTAGGTATTATGGTCAGACCAATCACAAAAATATTGTAAAACTGTGCGAACAGCCTAAACAGACAGCTATAATTGATGGGTTTGTGGTTATTTCTTAAAAATGTTAATCGCCAAGCAAGTTGGAAGTTCATCTGAATTTTCATTGCATTGAAACGGCCGAGGTTGCCGACGCAATTGTTTTGGCGCACGATCGTGAAAACAATTGCAGGTTTGCCTCTAGTTATAATGTTGCAGTCAATTTAAACTTGATCGAATAATTGCATCGTAAATCTTAGTGGTTTCTGATTTATTTGATTAACAACAACCGTGATTGAATAGGTTGGTGCGCATTTGAATTTTTCACTAGATTGTTCTGAGGATTTATTTTCTCTCATCCCTCCTTCTGGATTAGGCGTGGTGGCTTATGTTGTCTGTCGCCGACAAGTAGTTGCTATACCATTCCAACGCGAAACCAGATATTTGGCGACTTTTTATAAATGTATGAAATTTTTTTTTTTGTACTCGTTTTACAATCTAGTCTTTTATAATCTAGGGTCATTCAAAAGATTATAAGTACTACTTGTCGTGACCCTGAAAAGGGCCGTCGATTACTGGGCAACCGTGCATCTCCCTCTCAGGAGTCTCTCGCTCGCCTAGCATCCCTAGGGCGTCCGAGTCGGTTTTTTTTTAAGGATTTAGGGCAATCTGGGGTAAATCTAATATGAAGGTGGCAACTCTATTTTGGACATAGAGTTCGTCGTTTTTCTGTGGTCACGGACCGTCGGGGATTTCCCGAAATATCTAAAACATTATTAAACGACCAATTCTAATATCCAAATAAATTGATTTATTTGGATAACCCGATATTAATAAGATAAATGCAGCTAAAAAATTAAAAGCCCGTGCTACAGCTTCAACATCGGCATCATATTGTTCACCATCTACTCGTGAATAATTTAACGCTTCTTACTACATACCTGAGGCCTTAGTATGAGTTTTGATAGTTTTCGAGCTCGATCAAACGTATCGTTTTTCTTCATACATTGGCCACTGTTTCTGATAGTTTACGCTAGGGGCGCTAGTGGGCAATGTATGAAAAGAGACGATACGTTTGATCGAGCTCGAAAACTAACAAACTCGTACTAAGGCCTCTGACTAGATTTGAAAATACTTTTTGTACGACCTTATTTTATAGGTATCACTTTATTTAAATAAAAAACTAATATGTAAAGCTTTTGTTTTATTTAGTTTAAAGGTTGCGCCCTAAATCAAGGATTTTTGAGATAGTTTGAGGTATTTAGGGCAATTGTCAAAAAAATCTAGGGTAAAATAAAAACTCGATGTGGAAACACTGCCTCTACAGGCTCGGACCTCGGCTCGTGAACGTCGTGTCGTGGCGGAGGCGAGAAGAAGCGCCCCGGTACATACCTATCTGTACCTGGTATAGCGCGACGTGTGTAGACCGGATATTCGCACCCTTGGTCTCGTCTATCTATCGCCCTCTAATATACACGTACTACCAATGTTCTTTCTCTTTCACATTGCCGATTTACAGTTATTATATCTATAATCTATGAGTATGGTCATACAATACTAACTTCTGCGTGAGGCGTAGCTTTTGCGTGAGCTGCACACTCTCGGGGTCAGTGCCCTGCAGCTTGCGCCAGCGGTGCACGTTGAGCGGCGTCTCCAGCGCCTCCTCGAGCGCGCGCACGCGGAGACGCTCGCGGCCCAGCTCGCGCTCCAGGTTGAACACCTTAAAAGGACGATAAGTTTTACTAAGATTTCCCAACATTCAACACAGGTTAACATTAAGAGCGTAAATTTTGAAAAAATATAGGTTTTATGAAAGAAAGGAACACATTTATTGACCAGCAAAAGACATCACCATAACATAGTCGGTGAGGAGGCGGCCTATAAGGCCGGCGTCGGCCAGCGGCCCACGGCGTTAGTCGGTAGCCCCTGTGGGCTGCTCCACACCAATTGGTGCACAAGGAGTGCCTATACAGGCAGCGTTGGGACAGTCTCGGTGTAGTTGCGCTCACGTGCGCAGATCCCAAGCCGTCCCGCAATAGCGCACTGGAGGTCTGGCCGGGGAGGATGTTTAGTGGGTATGGAGGGAACGCCTTTACCTCGAGTCCCACATATCCCCTGCGGTTGGCACCACACCGCAAGGACGATGCGTAAATGCATGTGACCTCCCCGCAAACAAAAAAAAGCTTAGGTAAGTAAGCGAACATTTTAATGTGCAATAGGCTTATGTAAGCGAACATTTTAATGTGCAATAGGCTTAAGTAAGCGAACATTTTAATGTGCAATAGGCTTAAGTAAGCGAATATTTTAATACTCAAGCTGAGTACCTCAAGTCGCAGATCTGTCATGTTCTCGATGCCTTTAGACAGAAGATTCTTCTCTTTCCGCAGTCTAATGATCTCGAGCCGCAACAGGCGGATGTCTTCTACGCGCTGTTCGTACTGCTTCTCACCTAATTGTAATTAAACAGAGATTCTTATTGGTTTCAGAGCCCAAAGCCTATTTCAATATACAATGTAACAGAAATAATGCAAGCCCTGATAGCAGGTTGTTACAATACGCAAAATAATTTTGAAAGAGTTGTTATTAAGCAGGAATTTTAGTTATTAAGTACCTATGTTAAATTATGCAACTACAGCCATATTGTATAACAGAAAAGAGAGGAGTCTTTTCTAATACAGGTTTTTTCAAACTTAAAAAAAAAGGTAAACACATTCTAAAACCTCCGTGTAGTTAATAAAGATATATTTTTTTTATTTTTTTGGATGCAAATTAAACAATTTCATTCATTTTTATTTTAATAGGTCGACTGTCCAATATAGACTGTCTTTGAAGGATTTTGTTTGTAACTTACCTTCTTTTTTTGTAAAGTAAACTTTATTACCATTACCACAGATAATATAATACTGCCATTACATAAAACTCCAGGGTGATGCCGGCAGAGTAGAATAGCATCACCCCATATCCTCCAATGGGTGTCGTAGGAGGCGACTAATGGATCAGCAAAGGGGTATTGGGCAAGCGTGATGGACTACTGCCTATTAGATACCTACTTCGTTGAAAAGGAGAGGCCTTGTGTCCCAGCAGTGGGTCAAATTATAAAGGCTGTGATGATGATGATGATATAAAACTCAGGTTTAGTTGAAATTTTTTTAAGGAAAAGGCTATTTTAATTATTTTTGTGTCAATCTTTGGTCCATTTTTTTACTTTCTCGTATACGTACCTGTATAGAGGAAGTCTTATACGACTTTTGGACGATTACAATTACGATTAGGTACAATTGTAATCGTCATAAAATTCGACCTCGAGATTTTGACGGATTTGCACATTTTGGACCTCCCTGAGTCCAAAAAGACTGTTTTTGGAATTATGTCTATGTGTGTGTTTGTGTGTCTGTGCGTTAGCACGGTAACTCGAGTATGCTTTAACTTATTGCAACCAAATCTAGGTAACATGCATAGTATAACATCAAAATATAAGGTTTCTATCAACTTTTGAGTCGTCGATCACGTAACCAAGTGTGCGGTCAGTACTCGGATGGGTAACATGCACGATTGCACGTATGACAACAAAATATAAGGTTTCTATAATTTTTTTACCTACGAGAAAGTCAAGGGGAGACCTCTCCCAAATTTTTTGATTGTAACGATTCAGAAGCCCATTCCAAACAAACTACTTTCAGAGTTCGCATTATTCAATTATTTATATTAATATCTATGTATAATAAAGTTAACGAGATTTAGGTAAGGTAACACAGGAAGTCAAGTAGGTAGCTAGCATGCAAAGACTATAAGTAAGTATCTAACATGCAAAAGTTGCAAAAGTGTTTATTGTTCTAGAGCACATAGTAGCTAACATTTCGAGTTAACCTTTACAGTTATTATTATTATTTACGGAAAACTTGTACCTTTTATGATAGAAACAAAAAAAAATGGGTAACAAAGTATCCGGAAATATTAAAATTGTTTCAACGTGCGAGTGACGACCTTATAGAGGTTCAAATATTGCGTGATCTGCGAGTATTCAACAAAACGTTACCCAAATAAGTTTTACGTGATTGTAAATATTGCAAGTATTACGAAATATGAGGCACTAATAATTAACCATTTAAATTTCTACAACACATCAAACAAGGAAGCAGTCTAGCTGTGGTGTGAACAGTTCACAATGAACACGTCTAACGAGAAATAGAATATATAATCCCGAGTTCTTGTTGTAATAACCAGTCGACTGGTGTGTAGTTTTGGGTTGACTCCAGGGTAAAGTTAATTAGGTACTTGGCGCCTACCAAAGCACCAACCAGCCGCGTCACAAATTCACCACAACGCCGCCATAAAACCAATCGTTAGTTCGCTCTCGGCCCATTTGCTTGTCGGACGTTGTAGAGTAAGGTCGGTTGAAGTGGTAATCGATGTGATTTGCAATGAGTCATTTATTTCATCCTTATTATTCGGTTATTGTGTAAAGAGTTGTTTTCTGTGCATTTACTTGTTATTTGTTGTGGAAATCTAATTGAAAGTAAAATTGTTTCTTTATCGTATTTTATTCCATTCCTGATTCCTAAAAATATCTCAAGTGCAGGGTGAGGTCGCGCGGGCGGGCGCTTGAATGCCGGCTGAAACAACGATGCTTGAACCGTAAAAGACTTGGTGTAGAATCTAGTGGCACTCCACTTCGTTGGGATTCCTAGTCTTAGGTTTTCAGATGATCTCAATAGTCGCGAATGCGTGACGTTCACAAACGTAAAACGTTCTTTAAGGGTAGGAGTTGAAAGGTTGAAAAGAATATTGTAAATTAAGGATAGGACATGAACATTCTGGCGAAGGTGAATTGGCAACCACTTGAGTTTAAAGCGGAAATCATATTTATGTAGTCCAAATATGAATCGAATACAAAAAATTTGAAGCCGCTCAAGTTTATCAAGTTGCTCTTCAGTAATATCGAGGTAGCTGATATCAGCATAATCTAGAAAAGGAAGGGGTAAGGATTGCGCCAGTGTGATTTTGGTAGTTGTTGGCAATAAAATTGAGCAGTCTCTTCAAAGAAGCAGTAGAGGCAAACAGCTTACAATTAAATTCATTCGTACAGTACAAATACAAAGCGAACCTCTATGCAGCGTAACCTCCAAGATCCTGATCTTCTCATAGAGCAGCGCGACCTCGTCATTGCGACGCACCAGTTGCGCTCCCACCACGTCCCGCTCGTTCATCAGACCTTCCAGCTCCTTCATAAGCTTCGCGCGGGCTGCGTCACTCTCCTGAGATACCGACACAATTTTATGAGAATTACTTAATAGGGGTGTGTCCCTCAGATCTATTACTAAAGTCAATTTTATTGATCTGAGGTGTGTCCTGTCACAGTATACCAAGAACAGTAGTTTATCTGCGGGCTGTCTGCGAGTTTTTAGCCTACTCTACGTTGACGCTAGGGCTATCGTAAATGTGCCGGGCGGAAACGAGCGGCGAGCGAATGTGCAATGACATAAAAACGCACGATCACACCGAGACGGCAAGTCCACCTTATGCCCCCATATTTTTATGTCAATGTGTGCGTCACAGCGCCGTGTACGCACGCACACATTCTAATGGATAGCGGCCAGTTTGTATGAAGACGTATTACTGTTCTTGGTTCAGGACCACAGTTCCTGTCAAATCAGTTGAGATACTTTTTAATAGCTGTCAAATTGATACGCTTAAAAAATTACATAATTTCTATAGATAATTTGACGAGTTTCTCCAGAGTTCTTGTTGTAAAAACACGTATTGAGAGACTCCATTTTTAACCTCAATCCTCCGTACAATTGTCTGTTACTATAAGTACTTACATTTTCACTCGAATTTGGCTAAATGCGTAATCTTTGTGTCGCGAACGCAATATAGTTAAAAGAAGGAGAAGATAATTTGAAACTATGGATATTTTCCGGCATAAGATGCCATCACCTTTTACGAATTTAACACATTGTAATAATTTATGAATGGTGTCAACCCTATCATTAATTTTACTAGGTGGTAAGCACGTTATACCGAACCATACCGAGATCGCTGTACGTGGATATGTTTGTGTGTGTAGGTCTGTTTGCGCCGGTTGTAGGCAGCCGGCCTTCTCTTTATATTTGTTCTGTGCTGGTGGTAAGAAGTCACTGTAGTCTCACAAAACTGACATGACTGCTTACACCAGTCCTTATCTACCCCGTGGAACTATGACGACCTCACCAACAGAATCACAAGGCCACAAAAATGCAGCGTTATTAGACTGTGCTGTTCTGTAAGGTAGTAGATTTAATACCCTTTTTTTTCAGAGTGTAATCCGCTTACGAAAGATACCCTAAACTGCTGGCTTAGTGGACCAGCGGACCGTCAGCTAGACGTGGGCCAGTGCAGGGGTAGCCCATATCACCTGATAACCACGGCAAACCACAATAAAGCACTCCGGTTTCCGGTATGCCCTTACTGAAGACGACCCGGGGTTTGCCGAAGCATTTCACCGAACCACCTCCGGGTGGAGTTAATACCCTAGTTCAGAGGCACTACTCTGTAAGAACACGTTCGTATTTTTGGATCTATCGGTCTCTTTCAATCATAATATTTGTTATTTTCAGAGTCAGTGAGAGGGATAGATGAAGCCAAAAATACGGGAATTGCTTGCGGGCCTACTCTATTGGCCCTTAGCCCGCAGGCGCTCCAAATTCGAGTAGCTAGTCCTTGTAGCCTACCTCAACTACTAAACGAGGTTCTACCACAAACTAAACCAAGCACATAACGGGTGTAAAAAGACCAATGACAAAGCCGAGAACTACGTATTCCGCTCATCATTATGACCATTGTTTTCTTCTAGACTATACCTGGGAAATTAATGGTTATGAAGTTATTGAAGGTCAATGTTAGATTTTATTTTAAGATTTTTATGAAAACAAATTGAAAACCATTATTTCTTAATTTTTGTCCCAAGAAACATTATCAAAATTATAAGTATTTCATACCAAAAAATGGCTTTTAAATATCAACGCTTGATGTAACCACTCGATATTGGGGCCATTCAACTCAGCCGACTGAACGTCGCGCATGTCTCCAAGTTGCTAAGCGCCGCGTGACTTGCGCCATATGCTTGCGCGCTGTATACATTGCGCGGTATTTTTTAGAGTTTTTATTAACACCAAAAATCTATGATTCTGGGACCTCTGGAATCTGGATCAATTTCTGATGGGCGAACCACTATACCACGGAAAACGTGCGAAACATGTTACAAAACGTACCGCAATTATTCTGTTCAGCCTGGCTTCCTCCTGCCTCAGCGCAGCGATGTCTCCTCTCGCGTCAGACAACTTCGCGAGCCCAACCTGCACTTCCCCGCGGAGTTGCTCGCACTTCTTATTGCACTTGGCGAGAGTGGCCTCACAGGATTTGAGGCCGGTTTCCTTGCCGCTTATGTCTTCTTTAAGCTGCTCTATTTGATAGGCTAGCATCTACAAAGTTCAAACATATATGAGCTAAAGAGACAAATATGGTATGTAGACACTCTTAAATAGCCAATTCATGAACGAGTAATTAAGAAGAAACATGTTATTTCTATTTCACCCACAGTCGGGTTATTAAATCAAATAAATATGAAAAAACCTTGAAGACTTGGAAGAAGGGTAAGGGCTTTCCTTTTCCTTTTTCCAAGTCTCTAATGAGGAGAAGCGTCGGTGGCGTAGTGCGTAAGCGCGTTGCCTCCCACCCGGGAGGCACCGGTTCAAACTCCGCCACGTACCAATGTGTTTCAAATTTTGAATTCATATGTACGTTTAATCGACGCTTTTACGGTGAAGGAAAACATCGTGAGGAAACCTGCACACACCTATGAAAAAATTCTTGGTTGTGTGTGAAGTCAACCAACCCGCACTTGGCCAGCGTGGTTGACTAAGGCCTAATCGCCCCTAATATGGGGTAGGCTCGAGCCCGTCGGTGGGGACATTATATGAGCTGTTGATGATAATGATGAAGTCTCTAAGGTTGCCACTGGTAGAGACAAGTTGACACCATCTTTAAAGGTTATTTAGGTACGCGGTCTTGAAATCGAATATCTCCTATCGATCAGTTCGCTACATCGATGCATGAAAATCTCGATAACATTAGAGTAACATACAGGTGACTGGGAAGACACTAAATCAATTGACCTATGAATTAAGTTCTTCTATACAAAAGTAAACACCTATGTTACCAAAATGGATGGAACACCTGATTTTTTTTTGCCGATTCATCATAATCGTAACCGCCTTTAAAATTCGACACGCTGCTGGGACACAAGGGCTGTCCTCATCAAAGGAGGTTTAGGCAGTAGTCCACTACGCTTGCCCAATGCGGATTGGTGGAAAGAGTATAAGGTGATCAATACCCCTTTGCTGATCCATAAGTAGCCTTCTACGACACCCATTGGAGGATATGGGTTGATGCTATTCTAATCTGCGGACATCACATGGCTATTTGGTTCTATTGATTTGCCCCATATTTGGGGTAAGTAGGTACAATGAATCATTATTAGAGTCTCATTTAAAAGGATGCCAATATTTCCCCCGTCACCCTGTATACTAACAACAAATAACTTTGTGCTAAAGGGTATTATGCAGTACTGGAAATGTTGCTTCGCAAAAGGTTGTGGTTGTGGATGCATCAAAATTTCGTTTTCTGAAATTATCACCTTCAGTTTTTGCTTCAAGTCCTGTATCTCATCCAAAGCTTCAGTGTAATTCTTATGGAGCATGTTTCGTTCAGCGCGCGTCGAGTCCAAAGTCACAGAGAGCTTGCGACTCTTCATGGTTTCCTCCCGTACTGCCTTGTTCAGGTCCAATATGTCAGCGGTACGAAGACGAACCTCCTCTATCAAATGAATATAACATTAAATAAACATTAATCTGTGCCGCGGAAGGCATGTAAGCTGATGGTCTTGACTACTGTAGAAAAGGTACCTAGCAGTCGTCCCCAAGGAAGGATGGTGTTTAATAGCAAAAGAAGAAAAGAAACATTGTCTAATAGCTTCAAACTGGATGAAAAGGGAATGATTTTGTAGAAGACTTTAGTTTGTGAAAATGAAATCCGAATACTAAAACATACACCGTGATCGTATCGGACCTACATCGAAATCGTGATCCATGCATTTTTTTTTTAAGGAACCGCTGTTTTTTTTAGGTATTAAATAATCACGGTTTTTTTTATTTTATTTTTTATATATTTCTACGCTCACACCAATTATCTAGCCCAAATTAAGTATCTTTAAGAACTTGTGTTCTGGATACTAGATAACGGACAAATATATATTCTAATATATATATATATATATATATATATTCTAATCTATATATTTTTATAAATAAACTTAAATAAATATATAAACAACCATGACTCATGAACAAATGATCGTGTTCATCACACTAACATTTGCCACTACCAGGACTCGAACCCGGACCGCCAGATGTGTAGACATCGTTACTGACCACTCCACCACGGTGGCGTCATCCGTATTACAGCCATAGTACAGCCGATAGCCGAAGGGGCCGAAGAGTTCTCAAATGACGACCGCCCAACGGTCCACGCAGTGAGGATAGGTTCCCTACAAAGTGGTCTACGACCTGATCAAGGTTGCTGGTCACGCCTGGATGCAATGCAGCACCGGGCCGGTCGTTTGTTGTGTTTGTACGAGGGTCTTATATTCAACAGTGGACGAACTTCAATGATGATGAGAATAATAAAGGAGATTGATTGACCGTAAATATCCATTGTGTGTTATTTCCAATATTTTAGTTAATGTTATTTTTTTATTAAATCAGATATTACCCGATATTTCGTCAATTTTCTCATTGAGTGCGATGGTTTCCTCAAGCATTCTGAAAAGAAAATGTAGCGCTCAAATATTATTGCCAAAACTTTCCGCCCCAATGGCCGTTACTCCTCCTCACAATGTACTTCGGCCAACTGCTACTTAAGGTTTGCAATTCTGCCGTCGTCAAGGATTCTTCGTTAGGACGGCAAACTTTTTTAGGCTAAGTCGGTGACCTTAGTTCTCTGCGGATCTCATTATTTCTGATGTACCTAATTACGCAGAGAAACTCCGGGCATAGTCCTCTGTCCTTTAAGAGACATTGAGCCTTCTTACGAGGCCCGAACTAAATAAGTCTTTACCTGTCCTTGTCTTTTTCAAGATGCCGTAGCATGAGGCGCTGCTTGTTAACCTGCGCCGAGCTCTGCTCCAGTTCGTGTTCCATCTGCTTGCGTCGCTGCTCAGCTAGGTGCAACATCTGGAGATTTTCTAGGGCTTCATCTGAGGATTGCAACATTAATGTCCAGACAACAGCAGATTACTATATACACTGGTGAATTTTGTCAAACGCTGGTGCACTTATATCAAACTAGCTGACTGACCACCGCCACAAGTCGTGGTTAGTAGCCAAAAGTTAGTAAAGAAAGTTCTCGGATTATTTTAGGGTGAAGGAAAACATCGTGAGGACACCTGCACACATCTATGAAGAAATTTTTAGGTTGTGTGTGAAGTCGACCAACCCGCACTTGGCCGGCGTGGTTGACTAAGGCCTAATCGCCCCTAATGTGGGGTAGGCTTGAGCCCTCGCTAGGAACCTTATATCAGCTGTTGATGATGATGATAATGATAAATAACAGATGAACGAAATGGATTTCTGAACGACGGGACTAACAAACATCATATGTTTATTTAAGTTCAATAAAAGAAGATGGGTGTAGTGTTCGTTATCATTCTACTCACTCTGTATCTTCTGCATATTTTTGTTGAGGATGTCTTTCTCCCTGTTTAGGTTCTCTATTTCTCTCTTGTCTGATTCAGCTTGTTTCTTTCCCAGCATGATCTCTCGCTCCATCACACTCACTTGTTGCCGGAGACGCTCGCTACAGAGTTATTAAAATCTTTGGAATGAAACTATGAAATTAAACAATTTTGGATCATTGTAAAGGCCCCATATACGGTGCGCTTCATCGTTTCGATCAATCTGACGAAAATCGTAACGATCGATCGCAAAGAGTCGTACACTGTCGATTCATCGTTACGATATTAATGTTTGTGTGGGATTTAGATAGTCTTCGATTAATGTATGTTTTATTATTGTTCAATAAATCACACCGTATATGGGTCCCTTAACGATACGTAAAGAAGCACCTTGCAGGACTGGCAAAGCGATGGCTAGTAACACGCTTATTTTATCCCTTGCAATAGCTCTATCTATGCATTTGGACTCCACTTCTGCTTACCATCAGGTGGAATGAAGTCATTTGCGAGTCTTGTTTGTCATAGTAACTATGTGAGTTGATATCATATTGTTGGAGTGTTCAGTAATGCTAATTGCACTCCAAGGGGTTTTGGTTAGAGTCCTCGTAGGGACAAATGGTTGAGCGTTGAACAAAATCACACGATTATTTGTTCAGTCAGAGTTAGTTTTTGATTGCATCTTAATAAATATGTAGTAATTTATGTGGTTAACTTATGTGGTTAAAAATGTTCCATAATATTACTAAGATGTACCGTTCGGCTTCCACTGATGCTTTGCTCTGTTCCAGGAGGGTGTATTTCTTCGTCTGCTGTGTCGCCTGCTTCGTCAGCTTGGTCACTTCATTCCGAAGTCGGTTGCCGTCGTCTGTCATATTCTATGAAAGAGTTTATGATGATTATAGAAAAACAATTACATATAATCACGCTCGTAATCCCAAAAGGGGTTGAGCAGAGCTTTCGGTAACATTTAGTTACACATAAAGCCACATTTGGCAGTATGGGCCATGCAGTGCAATCATCCAGTGCATCCAATAGTGACAGGTTGCTAGCCTGTCGCTGAAATACTCTTAATAACTTGCTGATGGTTAGCACAGTACATCCTGCACATTCTACTACCTAATGTTTCCAATAGAAATTCTAATGGTTTCTGTAATAAATTATTATATTTAATTAGAAAGGCAGGCTCCGAATTTATACCTGCAAATCTCTGAAAGTAGGTAGGTAGGTACCTATATTACTCGATGGCTTGAATTGAAATCTTTATACAGCATAACATTTTAAGTGAAGAGTTTTTTACACTTTTATTCTGAAATTTATATTAGAAAGGAAAAGATTAGCAATGGTAATGCCTGACCGGGGTTTTGATTCCTAGTACTAGCTATTTAGCTATTTAATTTAAAGTCGGGACGTTCGTGGTTACTGGGAACTACTGTCGTTCGTGAGTAGCTTAGGTATTTAAATAAAAGTATATCATCAATATATCTTGGAGGAGGTCGATGACACTGCGGTCTCGGTTCTTTATAACGCAGAAATTAAACTAAGTGCGCGTTTGTTACTCCGATGAGTGATCAAAAAGGTTTTCTCCGTGCTTTTGAAAGCCAGGTAAAGCTGGTTGCTATAGTCGAAAACCAGTCGTAAAAGTCGGTTAAATCAGAGACTAGAAATGATGAATAGTGAATAACTGCCTGACTTTATGAAGAAGAATCCTACCTTTAGCTCCTTCAAGGTGTTATGCAACGCTTGCTTAGTCTTTTCAAAACTACTATTGGTCTGGTCCAAGGTCTCCCTCAGCTGCGTCGCCTTTGTTAATGCGGCTTCTTCTTCCGTCTTCGCCGTCTCCAGTTTTGTTGTCATGTCTTTCAGCTGCTTCTCACGTCGCTCAAGTGTCTTCTCCGCTTTGGTTAGCTATGAGGAAATTAAACCGGTGATTAGGAAAGTAGCAATAGAATAATAAGTGACCAGAAATAGAAATCCTTAATTGATGAAAAAGTGCTTTGCAAAACGTTTAAGCCGAGGATTTACGGAAACTGTACGAGACAGCTGTTACTCGAGGTCACACGGATCCTAGAGTGAGGGAAAGAAACAACTACCTACCTATACTCCGCGTGCCTCTAAACGTCGCAAGCATTGGAAATTATAGGTTTTTGTATTTATAGAGAATGTAGGTAGGTATATGAAATTAATATTATCCACTTTTCACAAGCACTTCGATGTACCAAGTGAAATGTTTTAGCATAACTTGTATATATCTGAAAATTGGTTTAGTGCTTACCTTATCATTAAGGTTCCCTATGGCGACGCCCCTGTTCTCCACTTCAGACTTCAGAGCAGCAGTTTCTCCTTTCATATGATCGACCAGCCGGTTTTGTCTGACGGCATTGTTGTCTGCTTCCTAAGAATAAATAGATTAAGTGAAATAGATTCCTACTCGAATCACAAAATTTGCAGGTCCGATTCCCTTCTCGGTAGAACATACATATTATGTATACCGTGTTAGCAGTGCATATTTTAATAATAAGTAATCATTCATGGTGGCAACTATTACTGCAGGCGCTGGCATTAATTGACAACATTTAAAAAAAACAAATTATGATAATCACGAAACCATTTGGAGCTTTCTTGTCATCTAGAACATGTAAAAGTCATGAACCGTCAAACGAGAACCATGTATTCTATATATCAAAATAAGAAACATTAAAAAAAATTGCTGGGAAATGATTCGTGTTAACAAAATTGCAAATTGTACCACGCAATGTAAAGCGCTCAACTCGCAATTTTGCCAGACGGCATTCATTCCTGATGGGGAAGGCCAAGAGCTTCCCCATCAGGAATGAAAAAAATCTATACTGTACGCTTTCATTCATAGCAGCCTTAACAATTCAACCCCCTACTGGGAGACAGGCCTCTCCTTGTCATCGAAGGAGACTTAGGCAGTAGTCCACCACGCTTGCCGAATACGGATTCATGGACGGAGTATAAGGTGATGAATACCTCATTGCTGATCCATTAGTCGCCGTCTACGACACTCATTGGACGATGCGGGGTGATACACGCTGTACGCTCACAAACCTCTAATTGCTCTTCTAGCTTAGCGATATTCTCCTCAGCACTGGTGTTCCTTTGTTCCAACTCCTCGACGTAGCTGAGCGAGTTGGAGAGCCGCAGCTTGACCGCGTCCAGCTCACCCTGCAGACGAGCCTTTTCCTTCTCGAATTTCTCTTTCTCTTTTACTGCTGATGTGGCTCCCCTGCTCAAGGAAGATCATTAGATAGTGTTATTTGGAGCTCGCAAACTGTACCTTACGGAGGACCTCAATCACATACCACTAACTTTTTGCTATGTTATGGTTTTATAAAAGTAATAGAGCAGAGAACATAAAAGGATAGCAAACATATTATGCTATGTTCTTTGAGAATCTAAACCTCATACCAATAAGAAATGAGTGTTCTGGGGAACGAGTCCTTCTATGGTTTGGTTTGTTGTGACTAGTAGTGATATATTGAATGGTACTTCCCATAAAGATTGACTAAATTTTTTTCCATATAAATTTATTTTGCACCGAGCCCTTAGAGTCACCCTCAGGTCTGCTGTATCGTTTCGACTCGGCCCCTCGAAACAGAGACTCGAGACGACAGTGAGATTCCCTTGCGTTAGATACCTGTATGCAGCGGCGGAGTAACACCAAAATTTGTCGTAGGCAAGGTACACGGCGCGAGGCCCTTTCTTAGTGCACCCCTAGCTGACATCACGATTAGAAAAACAAACGTGACTGGCGAAGGGTAAGGCAACACCACAGCATTGGGTTGGCGGTCGCCCACGCCTAGGTGCGCCTCTGCCTATGGGTAGAAAGTTAGAAACCCTCTACGGGAAGTTTGTCTTATATGCTGGAGGAATCACCAGGTCCTCACATTCTTTAAAATCTCCAGTGACGCTGTAAAGTAAAATCTTCTTTGTCTTACCCCTGCTTTTAATTTATTTAAGGTCTTGCGATATCGACAATACTGCTATAAGTTTCGGCATTAGATTTTTACGACCGTGTGCCTGACGCCAACTCTCCTTGGGAACGACCACCAGCTTAACGTGCCTTCCGAAGCACGAAGGAAAATCGAGTTGGATTTTTTTAGTAGGTAACCCATCCGAGTAAAAGGACCCAGGTGGACCGACGATCTGGTAAAGCTCGTTGGAAGCCGCTGGAACGATCGAGTTGAAGATCTTTGCGGGAGGCCTGTGTCTAACAGTTAGCGTCTCTTGGCTGAGATGATGATAATAACCAATCATTACAAACCACGCACTTAGTAGCTAAACATTCGTCATCGTTGGGAAGAACGCCTAACGCGGTGCCATCGACTTCATCGGCCAACTGTAGTCATCCAAATAAATACGTTGCGCCTAGTTCTTCTTGTCAGTACTTACGCGTCGTCGTCTCCGGCGCGCTTCCTCGCATCCAACTCTTTCTCAAGCCTGGTGACGGTTTTCTTCATGGTCTCTAAGCTCTCAACGCTTGCTAGTTCTCGGGCGTGCATCGCGTCCGCCAACGCTCGCGCCTCCTCTGGATAGATTAGGGAATAACAAACATACAATCACGCCCTTAATATAAGACGACCCCTAAAGATACTATAGTTGAAAACTACAGGCCAATCTCTAAGTTTTGTCTACTAGCTAAAGTATCATCCGTAGTATACAATCAGGTATACGATAGGAAAAGATATTGCTACATTACTGAGCAGCATGGGTTTTTAAGAAATCAATCAGTCAACAGTCTTTAATGACTACATTACTGTCAGAATAGATCAGTGGCTGCTGTTTACACCAATTACGCGAAGGTATTTGATCGTATGGATCATAATTTGTTATTGTTAAAATTACTGAAGATTGATATTAGAGAAGATCTTTACAGGTGGTTCTCGTCATGTATCAAGAATGCCAACCGGGTGTTCCATGTTGTTATAATTACATCTTCTTGGATCACCTTTGCACCTTGTGTTCCCCAGGGATCCCTTTTGGGTCCTTTGTTGTTTTTAATAATAATAATAATAATATATTTTAACGCTCACACCAATTATCTAGCCCGAAGTAAGTATCATTAAGAACTTGTGTTACGGATACTAGATAACGGACCTTTTTTTTTAATAAACATAATAATTTTAGATATTTTTATAAATAAACTTAAATAAATATATAAACAAGCATGACTCGCAAACAAACATTCGTGTTCGTCACACAAACATTTGCCGCTACCAGGATTCGAACCCGGACCGCTTGATGTGTAGCCAGCTATACTGACCACTCCACCACGACGGCGTCATTGATATTCATTAACGACATTGGGTAACTATTTCTAACATAGTAACTATTCGTTGATGACATGAAAATCTATCGAGTTGTCATCAATCCTGCTGATTTTAGGCTTGATACTAACTATGACCACAACAAATTCTGTTTTAAATGTATTCCAAATGTCTTTCTATTAGTAAAGTGGTAAAGTGCATACTTATATACACAATTACATAATGAAATTCAGAATATTACCTATAATCACTGATGAGGTAAACGGTTTATTCTTGACTCTAAATTGCTGTTTGATAGACATTTAACCAGATGCATGCAGAGACGATGTGTATGTATATCTTACCTATTCATGCTCGCCGGCATCCGTAAGATAACATACTAATGCTAGTTTTAATAGTTGGGAGTGAAATGGAAATGTTATCAATCTACTTACCGATATTAGCTCGTAGTTTTTCAATGGTCTTGTGAGCTTCTGACAGCTCTGATTGGTAGTCTGACACAGTGTCATCGAAACGGTTCAACTTAGTCTGCAAATCAATACCAAAATTATTTTGCACCACAAGTAATTTTGTGTAGCGATACACTTGCCGAAATTAGGTCGCCGACTCTTCGGCGGGTCAATTATCGGATGGCAATGTACAATTTTCTTTTTTTCGTTCAACACATATTTTTACCACAAGAACTCGGAAGAAACTCTACTACATGACCCTGCTAGTGAACCCTTAACATGTATTGTATCCCCGCAGCCAGTAGCAGGAGCCATAGGATCTAGCCTAATTAGCTTGTGGGTATGTCAGGCCCAGTACCCGTAATGTAAGTTTTTTCGTATAAAATACGCAACTATTGTAGTTGCGTTAAGAGCTCGATTTGTATAGGGAACGTGAATAGCGCCCCAAAGAAGTGCATTATCATGTTTCCCATACAAATTGAGCTCATAACCCAACTACAATAGCAAAGTTTTTTAAACGAAAAAAACTTACACTACGGTTTCTGATGACATGGCAAAGTGACTACAAAGTCATTCTTTGAAAAAGGTACCTCTTAGCACTTCTTTTTGTAACGAAGTCAATTTCTGTTGTTCTGTACTAGTTAATAAAATGTTTATATTTATTCTGCTTTCGAAAACACACAATCATTTATCTCAAATATTAACAATTATTTTTTATCAGTAAATTCACATCGAACCTTGGGCCGGGTCGTAAGACAATGGCCCTTACTTTATTTCCTAGTCTTATGTACGTCTATTCAGTTGCCTAACAAGTAAATTATGTGCATTGAACTGCACATAATTTTTTCACGCAATCAAGCTACGTCTTAGATTAGATCTTATTATAGAGATTATTCATAAAAGACATCTTTTATACTATAAGATTTCTTGTTACGTAATAGTGAACAGCTGCTGCCCTATGGAGATGCTGGCTGTCTAGAAATCCTTTAGGGAGCTTTGCCTTACAGCTTAGAGGATCCACTAAGCGCCTCGTCTCCAAAAAACCTGTGAAGGTCATTTGCAACGAATAATAATTAAAAAAGTAAGTTTTACTGTGAGCGAGTTGATGTGTTCCTGATGCGTAGTATTCTCTTCCTTGAGTTTGTAGTAGGAATCGTAAAGCTTCGTGTAGACGTCAAAGTACAGTTTGAGACCTTCCTCTTCACGCATTTGGTCCAGGATCTGCCAAGAGAAGATCTATGATGAAGCAGCTTGTAGAAATAATTTTACACACGGAGTTTTTAGTGGCAGTCGAAGCCGAAATTAATGAAGTTATAGGTACTTCTTTAGGCACGTTATGAAAAAATGATGAGAGTGAAATTTTAAGACTGTGACACAAAAGTCACCAGGTTGATCTGTGACTTTTGTGTTACAAAAGTCAAAGTTTATAGGGTTTTCGAGCGCGCTCAGGACTTAGAATATTTCTCCAAGCTCACGACCGAACCGACCTTGAGGAAAATATTCATGTCTTAACGACTTGGAAAATTTCTCTAGCGTACCCGGCGTGCCTGGTAGTTGGAGAGTTTTCGAGTCCGCTCGGGACGTAAAATATTCCTCAAAGTTCAGATTGACTATAAACTGCATTTTCTAAGCCCAAACTAGACTTAGAACAATTTGTCCCAAAGTTTTTTTCGCCATTTCTTCTCCGTCTCAGCATACTAATAATTATTTAAGAAAAATAATTATTTCGTCGAAATGGTGGTAGGGCTTTTGACGATTTAAAAGTACTTAGCAAAGTCCATTTAAATAAAGAGCTTTTTCATTTCAATTTCCCCCGCTATAATATACTTAGGTATGCGTTTGAGCCCGATGATCTTTGTCGCCTGGGTCTACTCCCCCGACCTCTTGAAACCCCACGTTTTTTTCAAATGTGCAGCAAAAAAACTAAAAGAAAAATCAAATAAAATTTTTTGTGTGCAAAGAAGTATAACTTGTACACGCACCCATTTTTTTCAATAGGCAGGTCAATATATTGATAAACAACTAGTTACTCCGGCTCGACGGCTACTAAATACTTCTTATTGCATTTGTAAAATAATTTATGGAATAATTTCTGCGTTTACAAACGGGTAAATAGTTTTATAACACTAGAAAAAATACACTGAAAAAAATCGACCTGCCCCAGGCGGGAATCGAAGCATAAGCACCAAGCACTGACAAATTTTGACAGCGAAAGCAGTGCCTGGACTGCCTGGTGGCAGGGCCGGATTTAGGGGAGGGCAAGCGGGGCTACAGCCCAGGGCCTCCACAAAAGAGGGGCCCCCACAATAGACTTCGGAAAAAAAAAATTCAAATTCAGACTAGTAAACACCAGTAAACAACTTTTCCTTTCATATTTTATTTCGCGTTTTACCTTTACCTACGGTACTTTGGACAAGCATGATTACATGAATAATAATAATAATAATATCTTTCTATTTTGTTCGTTGATTAAAGGTCGTAATAATTTAGGCCTAATTTTTAACCGAAAACTCGATTGAAAAAAATTGATCATTTTATTTGGAAAATAATTTGGGGCTAAGGGGCCTCTACTCCTTTGTTGCCCCGAGGCCTCCAGACCTTTAAATCCGGCCCTGCCTGGTGGCATAAAATCTCTTCCAGAGATAAGTCCTTTTTGTAATGTAACCACTAGTGGTTAACGCAGCCGCCCGGATTGCGAAAGATACTGGGTTTGATTCCCGCCTGGGGCAGGTCGACTTTTTTCAGTGTATTTTTTTCTAGTTTTAAAATACATTTATTATAACATTACAAAAAGGACAATTATTGTTAGCTAAGGCGGACTTATATCTGGAAGAGATATCTTCTAGTCAACGCTACCACCATCAATTATCATCATCATCATCATAACAGCCTTTATAATTCGACCCACTGCTGGGACACAAGGCCTCTCCTTGTCATCGAAGGAGGTTTAGGTAGTACTCCACCACGCTTGCCCAATGAGGATTGGTAGGCAGGCTGTATGCTTATCTGCCAACCATTCTACACAAAAAAACACATCGTGGATTTTGCTATAAATTTTTCTAGGAAACTGCATGATATCAACGCGCTGACTTGCGCTTCGGTTGCTTTGTACTTAGCTGCGGCGTGAAGCATATCCTCCGCGCACTAAAGATCTCGCCACACAGCCAGCGGGACGCAACGTCGGCGCGACGCTAGCGGGACGCGAGTGTTTGTAATATATTGAACTGTATGAGAGAGGTCACACAGCGGCCGGCGTCGCGCTCGGCATGTCACGCCACGCCGCTCTGTGTGACCTCTCTCATACAGTTCAATATATTACAAACACTCCCGTCCCGCTGACGTCCCGCCACCGTAGCGTCACGCCGGCTGTGTGGCGAGACCTTAAGTGCGGTTAGCCGCAAACGCTTCCCGCGAATATTTCAATAAGTTTTGATAGTAATTTGATTTTACAAATATCCTAGTGTGTCTTAAGAATATGCGGCGACAACCGAGACGATACGTTTAGCCGGAATTGCCGTTGCGGCAAACCGTACATACTGTTGCGAGATTGTTGACGGCCTGTCGCACGCGACACTCATTCCATAGCCAGCCGGTAGTGCGTTTATGTTCTCATGAGCTCTACACAGAAATGAGCGAATAAATTTGTCCTATCTCCAAGGTGTCTACAATGATATTATATTTAAAAGTAGACACCTAATTATATTATATTCTTATATATAATATCATTGGGTATCTAGCTCTATTTTTTAACACGCTTTGGTAGTCCAGTCAACAAGTTCAAAAACGTGAAAAATAGAGATAAAGCTCCTAAAAATATGAGCAATAGCTCATTGGATTCGGAACGACCTCTAGAAAAATGAGTTTTGAGGATTTTACTGCACGTAAAAAATTGCAATTGTTATTAACAAAATAAGATGAAAAAAAAGAGGTATTTACGTTTTTGTTAATAACTCATAAACTATTAATATTTAAGATATTTGGAAAAAAGGTCCTTAAAGAGGAGGAAATTTCCAAAAAAAAAGTCCCAGCTCTCGGAACTCTACCTCTATTATTTATAACTTTAATTTAACGCTGAAAATAGGGTTCCGCGCAGCCATTACGGCATGGGCGCACTGCCGTTAAAGACAGTTTCTTACATAAAATTATTTTTTATAGTAACAAATATGAATTTAAAAATTTAAATAAATTATGGTGTCATCCAGATACTTGAAAGAATATATTCCCGTTAGATAAAAAAAATTTTAAATTAATTTTTCAAAAAGTTATGCAATTGTTAATTAACGAATTTTTTTCCTATCTCCGTTTTAAAAATTTAAATAATAAACCTATAAATTTTTGGCTCTGTGGAGCTCTTCTTATATATACTGGGTGTAAAAGACATGAGCAGTCAAACGAAAACCACGTATTCTATACATCAAAATAAGACATATTTCAAAAAAAATATTGCTGGGAAATGATTTTTATTTTTTGGTGTTACAAAAAATTGCAAATTGTACCGCGCAATGTAAAGAGCTCAACTCGCACGCAACTCGCAAAACCGCGATAATTTTGCTTGACGGCGGCCCCGTTCGTTAGTGTCCGTGCGCATCGAGTGAGCTACATTGAACGATAACGTTTTGAAGCCATTTTTTGTTATGAAATACTAAAAAAAATGATAATGTTTCTTTGGACAATAATTAAGAAATAACGTATAGAATACGTTTTCATAAAAAAATTAAAAAAAAAATTATGACTTTGACCTTCAATAAAATCGTAACTATCAATTTCCCAGGTATAGTCTAAAGGAAGAAAAATGTTATGACGGTGAGCAGAATACATGGTTCTGGTTTGACTGCTCATGTCTTTTACACCCTGTATACTTAACAAGATCCCGCGATAAAAGTTTATTAAAGTTAATTATTTTGTTTATAATAATTTTTTAAAGTTAACAAAAAATGAAAAGTCTAAGAAATGTTATTAAAAAATTTTTTTTAAACAAATGTTATATTATTGCTGCTTTCTTATCCAACAATGGCATTAAGTAACATCGGAAAAAATTTTTTTACATCATTTGTTAAGAAATTGTTTATAAACAAATAGACAAGTTTAATATTTAAAGAAATTTTTTTTTTACCATTGTGTTGTCGTGGCAAAATAATGATTTTTAAAAAAAAAAAAATTTCTTAAATAATTTTTTTTATTGTTTATAATCGTTTTTTTATATTTCGATTGTTTAAATAATTAGTTAAGGAATGATTTTTTCTTTAAAAATCATAATTGGCATTTCTTCATAGGTAAATAGAAAAAAAAATTTTTTTTATCAATAATTTCATTGTTTGTTAACTTAACAATTTGTTATAAACAAATTCTAACTACCGTTATATTTTTTTTCTAGAGCTAAAAAAAATAACAAAAACAGCCATATTATATCAAAATTCAAAAAATCGGGTAATATTTAAAAGCGTAGCGTAAAAGTATTTTGATATATATGGCTGTTTTTGTTATTTTTTTTAGCTCTAGAAAAAAAATATAACGGTAGTTAGAATTTGTTTATAACAAATTGTTAAGTTAACAAACAATGAAATTATTGATAAAAAAAATTTTTTTTTCTATTTACCTATGAAGAAATGCCAATTATGATTTTTAAAGAAAAAATCATTCCTTAACTAATTATTTAAACAATCGAAATATAAAAAAAACGATTATAAACAATAAAAAAAATTATTTAAGAAAAATTTTTTTTTTAAAAAATCATTATTTTGCCAAGACAACACAATGGTAAAAAAAAAATTTCTTTAAATATTAAACTTGTCTATTTGTTTATAAACAATTTCTTAACAAATGATGTAAAAAAAAAATTTCCGATGTTACTTAATGCCATTGTTGGATAAGAAAGCAGCAATAATGTAACATTTGTTTAAAAAAAATTTTTTAATAACATTTCTTAGACTTTTCATTTTTTGTTAACTTTAAAAAATTATTATAAACAAAATAATTAACTTTAATAAACTTTTATCGCGGGATCTTGTTAAGTATATATATAAGAAGAGCTCCACAGAGCCAAAAATTTATAGGTTTATTATTTAAATTTTTATGTCGTCATTTATGAAAACGGAGATAGGAAAAAAATTCGTTAATTAACAATTGCATAACTTTTTGAAAAATTAATTTAAAATTTTTTTTCCAACGGGAATATATTCTTTCAAGTATCTGGATGACACCATAATTTATTTAAATTTTTAAATTCATATTTGTTACTATAAAAAATAATTTTATGTAAGAAACTGTCTTTAACGGCAGTGCGCCCATGCCGTAATGGCTGCGCGGAACCCTATTTTCAGCGTTAAATTAAAGTTATAAATAATAGAGGTAGAGTTCCGAGAGCTGGGACTTTTTTTTTGGAAATTTCCTCCTCTTTAAGGACCTTTTTTCCAAATATCTTAAATATTAATAGTTTATGAGTTATTAACAAAAACGTAAATACCTCTTTTTTTTCATCTTATTTTGTTAATAACAATTGCAATTTTTTACGTGCAGTAAAATCCTCAAAACTCATTTTTCTAGAGGTCGTTCCGAATCCAATGAGCTATTGCTCATATTTTTAGGAGCTTTATCTCTATTTTTCACGTTTTTGAACTTGTTGACTGGACTATGGGCTCCATTTTGACCCACTTTAAACGGTCAGATTTCATTTAAACTTTTTAGATTTATCAAAGACCGATTACATTACAATAATTCGATTAGAATATCCCATTATCCTGATTATTAACACCTATACCTATATTAGTTTCACCTGTAACTCGTAGGTATGTTTGTAACCGACTTTTCGGGTTTGATTTTGACCCACTTTAAATGGTCAATTTCATGCAAACTTTAATAGATTTATGAAAGACCGATTACATTACAATAGTTCATTATGAATATCCCATTAACCTGATTAGAATCGCCAGGACTAATAAATTAAACGAATAGACGATGCATTTATAATACAACGCACCTTTTCAAACTCTCTCTCCGCCTCTGTAGTCTCCGAGCCGATGGTCATGGCAGCCCCAAAGGGCTCGTCTTCGTCTGGATCCATCTTAGATGTTCTCTACAGCCGTGCAAAAGTAAAAAAAGAAATAAACCAAAATATTTTGTAAAAATACACCGCGCGGTATGTTTAAGCGGTCGTCATGGTAACGGCATCGGTGGCAGTGTTGTCATGGTGACAAGACTATGGTAGCCACAAGGTAGCCATAGGTAGCCATCAAGGAGCTTATACTAAAGAATGGAGTCATTAGACAAAGTAACAAAGTGAAGGCAAAAATTTTGACAATACTTGACATTTCAAATTTCACATTTCTCTTTCTAGAAATTGTCGCCATCTCTTTCTAAACACGACTACATAGAAACAAGATTTCCCCAGTATTTCGCCATCTTTCTAAAACAAAAGTAGAAAAGTAGCTAAAAACTTAACATATTGTATTCAATTATCAGTATTTATTATCAATGAAAGAAATAAATATAATATATTTACTTTTAATGTTTAAGTTTTTATTTTATTTTGAAAATCATCATTGTGATTCTTTCTTTATCTTATGGGAAATGAAAGGATTTATGTAATGGCAGCACTCTTTTCATGTGTCAATGTCCCGAAATCTCAACATGACATAAATTGTCGTAATTGAAGTATTCATAAATATCGACTCGCGATTTTTACATTTTAATAACTATAAATAGTGCAAAATGGTGCATCGCTGTATAGTTCGTGGTTGTAGAAGTGAGTGGTATCCAGGATGCAGTGTGAAATTTCACTTGTAAGTGTTATAATTGCATATTATTGTTCACCTAAGTAAAATTGGTTTTTCACATGTAATTCCATATGATTATCGTTATTGGGCGAAACTCCATAGGGGAAAGTAATTTCTGATACTCGGCTTTAATACTATCTGAATTTAATTAATTTTCATACATAAATTACTTATTCAAATATTTGTAAACAAATTGACTAGGGTGACTAGGATTTCCAGAATTATTATAAAATAATAACCTTTTTCCTTTCAGAAATGGCAATCAAAATTAATATATATATTTTTTTAAGTCTTTGAAATAGCTGTTATATAGATATATATAGATTATATATATAGTTTATAGATTATGTATATATATATAATACATAAATCGTTCTACCCATTTTTGGTTGGGAACGTTTATTTACAAACAAAACATGTAATTTGTACAATGTACATTATTTTAATTGAGAAACATATTCAAAATGATTGATTGGATTTTACCAGTGTAATAGTGTATTTTATCTTTCACATTTGCATCTACTAACATGTAACGCAGAGTGCAATATGCACAGTGACCTCAAACTTCACTCGAATTTGGGTTAGTAAAATTGACACAGCATTAATAAAATTGTGACTGTGCTATTCAAGCCTATCAAATGATAGTTTTTAATATGCTAATTACAAGTTAAAAGTGCCTGTATACATAAAATTTTATTTTCTTTTTAGATTTCCGAAAGACTCTAGGCGGAAATTACACTATTACGGCTTTAGGAACAAGGCTCTTATCCTTCTGACTTCGTAACTGAGTAACAGGTACAGAAGGTTGATATATATATACGTAGGGCGTTCAAATTAAGTTTTATGCATATTTTTTTAATACTGGTTAACACATGACAAAGTTATATACCTTGTCATACCAAACCAGTATTAATCGAGTTACGAGTACAAATGATTCTTTTACATTTTTTACCGGTATTCATATTTTTAATTGTTGGTCTCATGATAGAATAAAGTCACATCTGCATAATTCTTTCTTTATAGCAGAGCGATTTTAAGTTTGTCTTGTACAAAATTGTAACTTTTTTCTTAGTTGTTTTACAGAATCGATTATTTTGCCAATCATTATAAAGTATTATGAAACATCGATTGATATGAAAGTAATATATTTTAGGTCAATATTTTGTAATTTAGAAGTATCTATGTGAATATGTAACTATATTCTGCGGATATCACTGTATCATATAATAATAAAGGATTTTGTTCTTTTAAGTATCAATATTATGTGTATATATAACTTTGTTTTACATAAATTCTTGAGTCACATATGTAATATATGAATGTTTAGATTGTTATTTATGTTTAGATTTAAAATAGAACAGTTCTTGTGATGAAGTTTTTATTAAGGTATAAACTTAGTGTGTTACAGAATTTATAAAACTACCACTGCTACTACTTTATTTATTTTTAATAACTACCCAAAATATACGCATGTAAAACTGTAACTTAAATTAAATTGATAATTATTTATTGACTTGCATTGATGTTTTGAAATCATTACAAAATTGTAAGCTGTGGAGTTCTTCGCCGGAGTCTTTCGCCATTTCTGCTCCATCTCAGCATAATAATTATTATTTCGTCCCGAAATGGTGGTAGGGCTTTTGACGATTTAAAAGTACTTAGCAAAGTCCATTTAATAAAGAGCTTTTTCATTTTTATATTTCGCCAATGTTAAGTGTAAATTTACTTATAGTAACAGACAGTTGTACGGAAGATTAAAACTAATTATTATGAATGTTAATTCTTTGTCATGGTAAACTCAAAAATATTTTAAACTTTGAGTCCTAATTAATTTTATTAACTTACGAAGTCCAAGATTGTCCGTAATTATTTTTTCTGCTATAGGCACCCTACTAGAAAGAGACAGAGCCTCTCTAGAAATGTCAAGAAATGTCAAGGGTTGTCAAAATTTTTGCCCTCACTTTTTTCATTTGACTAATGACTCCATTCTATAGGTAATATAAGCTCCTTGGTAGCCATATAGTAGCATCACGAAGTTCCATAAAGACAGGTAAAATACTCGGAGGAGATATATAAGCTTCTTGGCTACTATCATAGAATAAGATTATACATTTAAAGTACTCTGTGTAAAAATAAGGTACCTATTGTGATGAGAAAAATAAATTATATTATTATTATATTATAGATTTATAATTACTGACGTTTATAGATTGAATAACACTACACACTCAAGCATCAGACACACTTGTTATACACCGCACTCGTCCAACAAGGGTGCGAAGATCCAGTCTACACACGTCGCGCTATACCCGGTACAGACATGTACCGGGGCGTTTATCTCCTCGCCTCCGCCACGACGAGATGTTGAATGTTGGTTCAGCTATACGTCACTAGATGGCGTTGTCATTATTAAGTACTTTCATCGGCGGTTATAATTCGCAATATAAAGTGGAAAATAAAATAATAGTTTTAAAAAAACTAAATAACACGCTTTTATGTTAAATAAAAAACTGAAAAGTGAAAAATAACTTTTTAGTATAGAAACTAAATGATGAACGAAAAGTATAATTACTATTGAGAGAAAAGCGTGGGGTGCTCGATTACATTAGTTCTTGAATATATTCGATTGGTACACAATTAAATTGAGCACCCCACGCTTTATATAATATAACGATAAGTATAGGTACTTAATAGATATTATTGAGTGCAATCGTATGCGCGTTCAACTCGCACGTCACTTGAATTAAAAATATGCAAGTTCAAACTACCTCATACAAATTGTAGCTTATAGGTATACAGGTTTATTGTAGTTGTATGCAACTTGCAACTTAACGTCATATTGCATGCAAGACTTGCCTTGGACTCTAAATTTTCAAACTTTAAACGTTCAATTTGAATTTAAGCGTAAAAAAATGTATGCAAGTAAAGATGGAGTATCAACGTAAAGTTTTGAATAAAAATAAAGTCGGGAAACGGAAACGAACTGCTAACCCCGAAAACTGGAAACAAAACATGGCTAAGAAAATAATTAATGTCAGCCTTTCACGGAGAAGTTTTTAAATATAGACCTATATTTAAAAACTTTTCCGTGAAAGGCTACCTGTACCGAGGTAGGAGTAACGTTTCAAGAATAACACCGAATCGAGCTCAAGCCAAGTTAATTATAATAATAATACTCAGACCAATAACATTTTTATTGGTCTGAGTAATAATAATTAGTAGATTATTAACCAAGGGGATAAAGCAGTGTCTTCTGTCGCGGGTGACGATTTAAATCGCGAGCGTGACGAAGGACTCGAGGTTTACTCCCGAGCGTAGCGTGGGTGTTAAAAACTTAAATCACGAGCGAAGCGAGGCATTTAAGACGACTCCTGAGTGTAGCGAGGGATTTAAGTTCACCCAAGACTAAGACAGCTTTATCACCGTAGACAGAGATTTATCACCGAAGAAAATACTCTACTTTTCGTACCATTGAAAAAATTAATACAATAATAATATGAGATAAGCATTTATTAAAATTAATGACAATTAAAAGCAAAAATATATAGGCCTTTCGCACTTCTCCACGTTGAAAATTCTTCATAAGTTTTTAAATAATTTTCCTTGGATTTTGTTGGAAGCAAATTATTTATAATTGCGGCAGCATTTGCATTGATGGAATCCGACAATTCACTGTCACTGTCGCTTTCATTTAACATCGTAACCAAGGCGTAACGTATTTTTAGAACATTAACTTATTTATAAAAATAATATTTGAAGAAAACAAAAACGCGGCAAATTCCTAGACTAATATTTTATTGTCGGAAAAGCAAAGGCATCAAGCTCATACGGCCTCGTCGGTTTTCGTAATTTTATTTAATAATCATATTGCACAATAATTGCGTAGGTATTCCTTTTTCAAAAAGATATAGGTATAATGCTTTCACGCTCACACCAATTATCTAGCCTGAAGTAATAAGTATCATAAAGAACTTGTTACGGATACTAGATAACGGATTTTTTTTAATATACATACATACATATATACATACATACATACATATATACATACATACATACATATTATACAACATGTAAACTAAATAACCAACACCCTGAATACAGGTGGTTTACATGTTGTTTTATATATTTTTATAAATAAACTTAAATAAATATATAAACAACCATGACTCGCAAACAAATATTCGTGTTCGTCACACAAATATTTGCCGCTACCAGGACTCGAACCCGGACCGCTTGATTTGCAGGCAGCTATACTGACCACTCCACCACGACCTCTTTCCGTGTTCTATGACCACGACGGCGTATACATTTTTACTTTCTCGTATACCTACGTAGTACTTATACCTAATAGCCAGAGGAAGTCTTGTAATGGTAAAAAAATTTGACTTCAAGATTTTGACCGATTTACACGTTTTGGATTGGTTTTGGACCTCCCCGAGACCAAAAATATTTTTTTTGAATTATGTCTCTGTGTGTGTCTGTGCGTTAGCACGATAACTCGAGTATGCTTTAACTTATTGGAACCAAATTTAACATGCATCAAAATTTAGGTTTCTATCAAATTTTGAGTCGTTTCCGGTATACGAGAAAGTCCAGGGGAGACCACTCCCGATTTTTTTATTCATGAATGTAAAATAAAACATTTTAAATTATTTTTAACCCCATATTGTTATTTAAACAATATCCTAACAATATGGCTTAATCCTTTTACCATTCATAACAAAAAAAGATAAGTTAATCCTTTACTCCTTTACTAACAAAGATGGCAAAGTCCATCAATCACATTATTTATATCTACGTACTATCTAGTATTAAAAATAACTTAGGTATCTCAAAATTTAACACAACCAATTAAATTACAACAGTTATTATATATACATACATATAAGTATATCCTACATAGATTTATAATTCCTACTGACGTTTATAGATTGGCAATGAATCGATTAAGAGACCAAAACTAAGGACCAAGTACCTACTGCAGTCTGACAGTTAACTGTCTTTTCTACGTGACTGACAGGCCTACATAGGCTGCATGCGTGTACGTGGAATGGTCTCGTCTATCTGTCTCGTTCTAATATACGGAATATACCTACGTGTTACTTAGACCAATAAAACTTTTTTATTGGTCTGAGACGTGTTAGTATGTTCTTTTTTTCATTAGTAGGTATCCTTATAACCAGTATAAAAGTTATTAGTTTTTTTGTAGGTAAATTACGTAAAATTACTTTACGGGGTTCGATAGACCCTAGCATTTAGATATTATTAAACATACAATTAATATTTCTCCATTTGTAGTTTTATTTTAATTTAATTCAAAATATTTTTTACCAAAATCAATTAATTTAAGTAAATTGTAAAATGGCACGCGTTGATGTCCTTCTACACCTCTCTGTCTTTCCTAAGTTTAATTTCGTATGCAGTTGTCTCTTTCTTTCTAGATAGTGCTGTTACGTGTGATTCCTATGTTTCGATGCGAAAATATTTCTTTAACATCATAATAATATTGTTTACATATCCATATACAACATGTAAATTAAATAACCAACAACCTGAATACAGGTGGTTTGGGATCGGCTTCTGAGTTGATTCCAATAATTAAAAAAAAAAACGATTTAAAAAAAAACAAAAAAAAATCCAAAAAGTACGCAGAAAATATTGTACAACATTTTCTGGGTACTTTAGTTTTTTTTTTTGTTTTTTTTTTAAATTTTTTTTTTTTATTTTTTTTTTGAAATCTATCAAGCCGATCCCGAACCACCTGTATTCAGGATGTTAGTTATTTAATTTACATGTTGTATACATATTTCTAGTGTCTTCATTGAAATAATCACTTTTAAATTTTTGCGTTGCATGATTAACATGAGTAAAAACGGGAATTAACGCGATTAAATTACCTTTTAATGCCTGACGTTCAGCCGGTTTTCTTTCCTCAGTCACGTTGCTTTTTTTTTCAAATATTTGATGCACGGGTACACTAACCTAAGCACTAATAAAGAGCTTCGCGCCTTGTACCTTGCCCACGTCAAATTTAGGTCTTGCGCCGTGAGTGGATGATGAGGAGCCTTATCGAAGTAGCGCCTAGCTAGATGCATCTTTCATGAATTTGGCTATAGATGTTGTAAGAACTCGAAATCAGGACGCACGAAAACCACGAAATGATACCTAGTATAACCTATATACTTACCTAATTATAATAATAAGATATACTTATTAAATATGATAACGATATAATTATAATTAATAAGATCTCGAAACAAATGTTGTATTCGGAGTCGGGACCGATAAAACGTCAAAAATGATACCCATCTTGATACTGTATTAAAAAGTCGCGTCCGCCATCTTGGACCTCAAAATAGATGTTTTATCCAGAATTGATTGGTACCCCCGAAAACCAAGAAAATAAAACCCATAATTTATTTTATCATAAATATTCGCGACCGCCATCTTGGGTCTCCAAAATAGGTAGATACTACTTAGATGTATTAACAAAATAATAATGTACAGAATTAGTTAAGTACTGATAGATTTATTTAGAGATATTAACATAGAAAAAAAAACATTAATATTATGATTACTTATAAAATATGTATAATTGAGATGTTGTCGCCGCTATTTCACGAACAAAGATAAATCTCTTACGACACAACACTACGGCTCTAGTGCCGCGCGATTTGCGCCCCCCCCTGCCCGCTGGCTTCGATTGAGGTCGGGTCTGCGACTCTGCGTGTCGTCACGATGCCCCCCGCCCGCCCCGCGCCACCCCGCAGCCAGGTGACTTCATGTCCGAGGCCTTTGAACTAATATTATACGTCTTTTAGCTCAATCTTACTAACTTACCTAACTCAGATCAAATAAAAAGTTTACTTTTTATTTAATCTAAGGTACTTACCTAATTTCATTACCTACGCCGGAGCACCACAAACCAGCAATATATTTTAACAATTTCTATCTAAACATAGTATACCCACTACCTATCAAGTTATTATATTAACTAAAAGACGATAGAAACAACAATATTTTTATCATTCGTAACGTAACTACGTCTAGCATATTATGACCTAATCACTGTCGGCGAGCGTCGGTTTTTATCGTAATTGTTCGTGGTTCGCGATCGTGAACGCTGCGGAGGGAAGAATACATTGCCGCTTGCGGCGCGCGATGATTCGAGTCGAGCGGGCGGGAAGCAGGGGCGAGAGGGGAGTCCCACCTCGCGCTGTCTTGTTGCCTCGCCCCGCGACCGCATTCCGCTTTCCGTTAGTGCTAGGTGTACGCACGAATACCGTAAATTGTGTTATTTTTGTGAGAAATATTAACTTTAGTTTTGTTAAATACTGCGCTCCAGTTTATTTTGATTGTGCCTGTAAAGTGTTCTAATATCTGCGGCACAAGTTTCACTAGACACGCAAATTGTAGAGGTAACATAACCTATGTTATTTTTCTTTTCTAATTCAATACTTTATTTTATTCTTTGAGAACGTAACATAGTTGGTAAAAGTAGTAATTAATTATAACAGGACTACACACATTTGTTTGCGTTTATAATCTAAAATGTAAGTACTTATGTCATCCGAGGAATATTAAAATTTCCACAACAGCTGACATGAAAACAAAACCTTACTAAGTGTCCCGTTCTCACTGATTTGTTTACTTCTCGAAGACATCTCACTCGGGGCGTAAATTTGAATGTTTTACTGAATGATCGTTGTTATAATTTTCATTATTATGATGTAGTACCATTGAAATATTAATTTTTAAAAATAAAAAAAATGCACTGAAAGATAAAGAATATACATATAAATAAAGTTGGAGTGTCTGTTTGTAATATTGAAATAACCGTTTTTTACTACATGCATATGAATATATAAGGTACATACACCAAAATATTTTTTTTTATCTGTCTGTCTGTTTGTTCCGGCTAATCTCTGAAACGGCTGGACCAATTTTTTTGGCAGTTAGTTGGTGTAATAAGGAGCAACTTAGGCTAATTTTTTTTCTTTTGGTAAATTCTACGCAGACGAAGTCGCGGGCACAGCAAGTTTTAAATATTATGGGTGTATTACTTAAATAACTAATTTCCACTTAGGTATGTAATTCATATGTAATTAAAAAGCTTTTCTTAGACTATAAAAGAAAGAAAATTAATAAAAGTCTAAATGTTTTTGCTAGTTTTTTAAATTCTCTTTTGTAATATTTTTATAATCGTTATAAGAGGAAAGAAAGGGTAAAATCCCCATGTAGAGCCATTTAGCCAATAGCCACGTCTGACGTATTTAATGCCTTAGTGAAGTTTTTAGTTCTTTCAAATTACTTGGTTTACTTGCCGAATAATATACAGTGTATCTGGTTATGAGCTAGTGATAATTTACGGGCAAAAACACCTATATTGGTCGTCAAATCTCGCTCCTGTTGATCAGTCGCCTTTCAAATATTTTCTATTTAGTTTTAGGCGTCTCTGCTAAAAATATCGATGTCTCTGGACATAAATGCATTACGGATACAAAAAAATGAATACCGCCTTCTCATTAAGAGAAATGTGTACTTTTAAATACTTACAAAGTCTTAAAAAAATCTGAATCTATTTTTAGTGTAAACTTTTACATATTTTTTATTAATATTCCTAAATACTACAAAAAGTGGCGTGGTCAGGTCGACTACCGACCGGACCCTACCTGACATAACACCAAGGGCCACAAATCCCTTATTAAAATATATTTAAATACTTATTCGTCACAAAATTTTCCAAACAAAAAAAAAATCCCGTTTTGACAAAGCACTGCCAAACGAACCAATCACAGAGCTCTATTCCACGCAATGGCATAGAATAGAGTTCTGTGATTGGTTCGTTTCTTATCAAAGAGTCGAGAGATATCATAGTAATGTTTGTGAATACGGGTGTAATACGTGAATTGAACACACGAACATTAGTGAATGTAAAACTATACGGCTAGTAGCAAAAACATGTTAGGGCGAAATTTTGTGATAATTATGTACTCGTATCGTACGAATTGACAACATTTAAAAAAAAAAAGTTATGATAATAATACGAAACCGTTTGGAGCTTTGGTCATCTAGAGTTGTAGTTAAATCACCCAACGTACCAAAAATGGGCTGGGACTACTAACAAAAAATGTCTTTGCCATCCATCTTTTTTTAATTTAAACCAAACTTCAAAACTTCACCTCTAAGATTTGACAGTTGTGTTTGTTTTAATTTTGTAGAGCCCATGACCTTAGCCCGTGACATTAACCCTACAAAAATCCTAAAGTTGAAATTTTAAATTAAAATGCATTGATTCAAAATTAAAGAAATGAAAACTTGTTACGTGTTGAGTCTTATCACTACATAGTATAAAACAAAGTCGCTATCCGCCGTCTGTCTGTCCCTATGTATGCTTAAATCTTTAAAACTACGCAACGGATTTTGATGCGTTTGATTTTAATAGATAGAGTGATTCTCAAGGAAGGTTTATATGTATAATACATGCATATTTACATAAGCATTGCACCTGTGCGAAGCCGGGGCGGGTCGCTAGTAATGTATATTTTCCACTAATATAATAAATATACTATTAAATTTTTTTAATGTCAATTGGTTCACATTTTGAGAAATTATAAAAAGACGTATCTAGTACGTGGGGACACTTAGTAGCGGATGGTCTTGTGAAATTGAAAGGTGACGCGGCGAGACGCGACGCGGCCCCTCCCGCCCCGTCTCGCTAGTCGCTACCTACTCGCGCGCAAGCTTTGTCGAGGTCACAACCTGTGTGTGTGTGTATGTGTGTGTGTGTAGCAACGGAGAGATATCGATTAAAAAACTTTTACATTTTTTAAATTTTTAATGTTTGTTACCTCATAACTCTTTACTGGGTGTACCGATTTTGAAGATTATTTCGACCTTTGGAAGCAGGTGCTTGTCATTTGGCCCCATTCAAATTTAATCGACATCTGATGAGTAGTTTTAAAATTATCCCTAATAATGCCTATTTAATTGGCATCGATGATATCGTAATCTTATCATTTGTGTGTCTAAAAGATCTCGAGATCGTTTCCTGAAAATTTACATACTTAAAACACTAAAAAGTAAAAAATAAAATTATTTTTAAATAAAAAAAAACCGCCTTCAAAACTAAAAACGAAGAAATAAAAATTCTGTTTATAAAAATCTAAATTTTTTTTGAGGTCGGTCCCAACCTTAATATTTGGATTAAACGTTGTTACTTGTATTTGGGACCGACCTCAAATAAACATTTAGATTTTATAAACAGAATTTTTATTTCTTCGTTTTTAGTTTTGAAGGCGGTTTTTTTTTATTTAAAAATATTTTTTTAACAACTTCAATTAAAATTACTCAGTGTCTACGTTTCGTTTTTGTTTCCTCACTGTGCGTCAGCCGCTAGTAACCCTTCCTCGCCCCCTCTTCTGTTTAAATTGACGGTAGTCAAGAAAGAGCGTAAAACTGGGGGGCTATTCGCTAACTTTTTTTGACAGATGAAAGTGATGATCACCGAGTTAATTACATATCCATTGATGTTTTATACGACAAGTGCCATAATAGCGTGTCGTGTAAAACAGCAATGGATAGTGAACACGAATATTTGTTCACGAGTCATGGTTATTTATATGTTTATTTAAGTTTATTTTTGAAATATCTAGATTATTATGAATATTTGTCCGTTATCTAGTATCCATAGCACAAGTTCTTAATGATACTTAATTTGGGCTAGATAAATGGTGTGAGCGTTGATATATATTATTATTATTATATATAATTCACTCGGTGATTATCACTTTAACTGTAAAAAAAAGTAAGCGAATAGCTACTGGAAGCCCCAACTTGAACAAAAAGTGAAGAAAAAAAAATGTCTGAAAAGGACGCAAAGAGGACTGTAAGATTAAAAGAAAGGCGCGGAAAAATTGGTAACACTTTTACTTCGATATAATTTACAAGACAATAACAAAACTAGAAAAATAACAAAGGTAACTAGGCAACCGCCATCAACGTCAAACTCAATTTATAAAAGTATAGACAATGTGGCGGCCAGTCGCCAACATGCCCGACCCCTAGTGCGAGCACTACAATACTACTGTGGCGACTGACCCACAATGGACGAAAGAAGAACAGGTTTACATTGCTGGGCCTTCCGTGGCCTCTCGTCGAGTTCCTCGTAAGTCGTCGCCGCGGTGCTCAGTGATCAGACACTCTAGAGTATGTGAGTCGCCACCTTTTCGATGTCCTATCTCAGGAGTTTCGTCTTGAAACCATTCAGCAATCACAGGGTCGATCGAACTTCCACAAAGTTATGACATCATCGAATATGAGTATGTATGGTACCATCGACAAGAAACTGCGGTGAGGTTAGCGCCTTCGAGTAGCTGCTCGTGCTAAGTTGACGGTGGCATCTGCTTTCAAATAAAATGTCAGAGACTTCCAACTGTGTCGTGACGTAAACACCATGCGATTCTAACGCCTCGCCATCATGAAAATAAAGCGGCTTCCACTCCAAATGCTGTACAGATGATTGGTAATGAAATAAGTGGCACACGTGCTCTCAACAGGAACGTTTCCAACAGTCAGTGGGTTTCAGGCTTGGCTTTCTTCCATGCACATCAAACATTTGTGGCAGATAATCGGATGACAGTTCTGCACCGCATGATCCAAAACTGCTGCCGTAGTTCATGAAGGCCACCTTGAAAGGCATAGTAGCCAGTTCTCAAAATAAACATTAAAAAATGAGATGCAGTACGGTGGCGTCCACATAAAATAACCAAAGGCTTGCACTCTCGCTTAGGTTATCTTGAAAGTGCATTGGCTCTAGCGCTGCTAGACGGCAGGTCTGAGGCAGAACCATGGACGTTTTCAGCAAATCATTTCAGATCGAAAGCCATCTAGCAATTAACAAGCAAGTTTTCTTCTGCTTACAGCGTTAAATGCTAAGGAACAAAATGGATTAGACTAACTAATTACAAATTTTATAAAAAATATAAAACAAATAAACAAACAATTCACGCGACAGGACGCAAGAATTTACTATAAAGATGCAGATGATTGAATTTCAGGAGAGAAATTAAACAGGAATGATGGGCTACGCTAACTGTACCCTATACAAACGTGATAAAAAAAAACAATAAAAATGTGTAACCCTATCAGTTACATTATAGTTGGAAACCAACACGTGTTATAAAAATACACAAATATAGCTGAGTACGAATGTGTTACGTCGCTACATAACAATATAATTCAAAAAAGAATACAACACTTCTAATTGAACAGCGATATAAACTTAAAATTATAACAGTAAACAGAGAAAATAAAATCGAATTCTTTCCTACAAATAAAAACGAACGAAACAATCAATTATAACCTATGTGGAGCTGAAAAGGTTATATCGAACGTAAAGGAAAAAATACAAAGCAAAAAATCAGTCCACACAGGTTTATACTTTACGTGGAGATAGTTCCCCCATTCCAAAAGGTGTATACCATCCCACCATGGGTGTTCAGTGACAATACTAAATATTGCTGGTGGCATGAAAAGTACACGATTCGATGCTCGGTGGAAGCACGATATCGTAGTAGTCGTAAACTTGCATGAACCGCTAATAGAATGTAATTGCTTCTCGAATCTACTACGCTTATTTACAGTTGAGTGCGAGTTTGACCCAACTTTCGAGAAAAGCCTTTGAGGGACCGACGACATAACTTGATGGCCGAGAGAACCCCAAAGTTCATCACTCATAATATCTGTATGTTTTAAAAAATTTAAAGAATTGAACATCTCTCTACCGGCCCCAAATATAACCCCGCCTAATGAAGTTCGACGGGCGACTGGCTCAGACTGCTTACCCATACAGGTCTCTCTACTGATTAACAGACGTGCATTGATTGTCGGTGTCGGCTTGTAGTGAGCCAAAACATCTTCCAACCCTTGAAGATATCTATAATTTAAGCCAGTCATATTGATGGTCTGTGACTTGAGATTCAATGACGTCATACTACGAGTATTATGAACGTCATAAGAAACATCGGAATCTCTATCTGCTGCGTAATTCTTCAGCCTCGCTATAGTTAGCGGGCTCAACACAGTACTAAACAGCTCTGGGGAATATAAATATTCCTGCGGTTGTAAAAGCATCACGGTGGCAACGCAGTTGCGCACTTTATTAGCAAATGTATCGAGACATTCTACTGAACTTATCTGAATTAAGTTCCGTACTGCAGCAGCTTCATGAAGAACAATGCGCTCGGGGCGCGCGAAGCTCCTCTCCAAGGCACACATGATCTCCTCAGGGTCCTCTGCAGTGTGGAGAAGTACCGTAATGGCTTCGCGTGCGGCGCCGCGTACTGCATTTCGCAAACGGCAAATGTTGTCTGTTAGAGAAAATAACGATTTAGTGTCGTTGTACCTCTCCTTAAATAATAGCCACTCTAGTGGGTTTTCACCAGTGAAGGTAACCAACTCTGAATTTGGTTTGCGTGGTTGTGATGCTACAGCGTGAATAGCTACGGAGAGTTGAGGAATAGCGGGCGCTGAAGATTTATCTGCGTTGGTCAGGTTGACAAATGCCACGTTGTCACGTGGAAGGGCGACACTACGCGGCTGCAAGGACGTTCCCTCTATGACGCAGGGTACAACCGACGGAGTGTTCCACGCAACGGGTTGGCTAGTCGGACATGTTGCGTCGCCAAGAGGCTTCGCGGTGTCTTCAACCCAACTATTAACTACATTAGCTTTAGCTAAGCTACGAGTACGCATGTGATAAATATCTGTGTCTCCAGCGTCGATGGCGGCCAGCTTTGCCTGCAGCTCCATCTCCTCAACTTCTCGCTCCAAACGTGACAGCTCACGGGCGCGCTCCAGCTCCCGGCGTTGAAACCGAACGTGCGCGGCCAGCTTGCGAGCCATGACCGTGGCCGCCGACCGCGTCGTCTCGCTGCCGATGTGGGGCTGAGAGCGTCGAGCTTGTCGTTCCAAGTCACCTGAAACTTGGACTTTCAACGGACTCGCAGAAAAGCCCGGTGCGACGTCGTATAATGAACGTGAAGGTGTGTTCACGACGTGTGTCGCGCCGAACTTCTCCGGAGCACTAACATTAAGCGGTGCTCTGCGAGTTATCACCATCTTGCAAATTACAACACGAAAGAAAAGTGTTACGAGGTTCTGAAGGTAGAAGGACCAATGAAAGAACGCAAAGAGGACTGTAAGATTAAAAGAAAGGCGCGGAAAAATTGATAACACTTTTACTTCGGTATAATTTACAAGACAATAACAAAACTAGAAAAATAACAAAGGTAACTAGGCAACCGCCATCAACGTCAAACTCAATTTATAAAAGTATAGACAATGTGGCGGCCAGTCGCCAACATGCCCGACCCCTAGTGCGAGCACTACAATACTACTGTGGCGACTGACCCACAATGGACGAAAGAAGAACAGGTTTACATTGCTGGGCCTTCCGTGGCCTCTCGTCGAGTTCCTCGTAAGTCGTCGCCGCGGTGCTCAGTGATCAGACACTCTAGAGTATGTGAGTCGCCACCTTTTCGATGTCCTATCTCAGGAGTTTCGTCTTGAAACCATTCAGCAATCACAGGGTCGATCGAACTTCCACAAAGTTATGACATCATCGAATATGAGTATGTATGGTACCATCGACAAGAAACTGCGGTGAGGTTAGCGCCTTCGAGTAGCTGCTCGTGCTAAGTTGACGGTGGCATCTGCTTTCAAATAAAATGTCAGAGACTTCCAACTGTGTCGTGACGTAAACACCATGCGATTCTAACGCCTCGCCATCATGAAAATAAAGCGGCTTCCACTCCAAATGCTGTACAGATGATTGGTAATGAAATAAGTGGCACACGTGCGAAGGACCAATGAAAAGGACGCAAAGAGGACTGTAAGATTAAAAGAAAGGCGCGGAAAAATTGGTAACACTTTTACTTCGATATAATTTACAAGACAATAACAAAACTAGAAAAATAACAAAGGTAACTAGGCAACCGCCATCAACGTCAAACTCAATTTATAAAAGTATAGACAATGTGGCGGCCAGTCGCCAACAATGTCCTTGAAACTTTTTATTTCCTATTTGTCTCTTTCTAACTACTAGAGCACACATTCACGTGACCGTCTAAATACGTCATACGTACGTGCGTCATCATATTACTTGTGGGGAGAGTTAGAAAGAGACAGATAGGAAACGGAAACAATCATCATCTTGGGGTCAAAAAAGTTGTCTTCACTTTTTTATAGATACACTATCTATAAAAAAGTGAAGACAACTTTTTTGACCTTGCCTTGGCTTCCAGTTTTACATATAAATTTCTTGACGGTAGTCGTATTGCTTTAGTTATTTTTTACCCAGGGTTCACGTAGCTACCTAGTAGAGTTCATGACAGTCTTATTTTCTGAACTAATCTTTTTACACCTATGTATCCATGTGACAAGCAATAAATAAATAAATTTTATGAACTTCTAGATATAGGTAATTAAATAAAAAACATCTAAGTACATTCAACAGCACGTCGGGCTATACAAAACTGTCAAATTTCTCCAAACGATTTTCAACCTAAGACTGTTCAATGTAAATAAATAAATAAATAAATAAAAGTCGTTTATTTCAGAAAAATTCCATAATAGTAGAAAATGTCAACTTTTCACTAGAACATTCATTGAAATTAAAATACATAAATTAAAATACAGACTTGAATTAAAAAAATATACTTATATAAATTACTAATTAAATTGTCAAAACTTATTTTACTATCATAAATTATTAAATTAAATTATTATTATTATTAAATAAGATTATTACATAAAATCATTAAATGTCATATAATGAATGTTAAGTTTTGGGTCTGCCCGTGACAATACTTATCCAATGATGTTGGATAGGACAGTCAAAGCGGGATGCAATCATTTCCAGAACACTGTTGGGACTGCTCCGGAGCCGATGGAACATTGACGCAGCTTTTTTTCGCATAATAGCGTGGAAGCCATCAACGCGCGCGTCCGCGAACATGCCCGAGGCACTGCAGTACCTCGGCAGTCCCACCAATGCCCTGAAAGCGTTATTATATTGCACCCTTAGGGCGTTGTAGGCTCTTTGTGTATACTGAACCCACAGGCTGCTAGAGTAAAAACTTTGACAGTATGCTTTAAAAAGAGTAATTTTAACTTGTATTGTGCATCTAGCAAACCTGCGAGCCAGCATGTTGCTTCTCACTGCCAACGCCCTTCGCTCACGCTCCATATCACTGTCATCCTTTAAATCGTCCGTTAACATATGCCCGAGATACTTAAACCTATCTACGACTTTCAGTGCAGAGCCATCCAGTACAACAGGAGGCACGTTTGCAGGCTTTTGTGTACAGGCCTTAAAAATAAGTATCTCACTCTTTTTACAGTTGTACTTGAGGCCATGCTCCAAAGCGTATCGTTCACAAATGCCAACTAGCCTTCTCAACGCGCTGATTGAGGGAGCCAGCAGCACCATATCATCAGCGTAGCTGAAGTTGTTGACACAGGTGCCGTCGATGTAGCATCCGACATGGGTGCTGCTGAGTTCCCCAACCAACTCATTGATGTACAAATTGAACAGGCTCGGAGACGTGAGGCCACCCTGACGAACACCACATTCCAGCTTATATTCATCTGAGAAGTTATTTACCCATTTCACCTGGTTAATTTGATTCTTGTACCAGTACCTAAGAAGAGATACACCCTCTATTGGCATGCCTGTCTCCTTCAGCTTTTTCCAAAGTAGACTGTAATCTACTAAGTCAAAAGCCTTGGAGAGATCGAGGAAACAGGCATATACAGGTGTTCTCCTCTGGGTGTAATATCTGACAGTGTGCTTAAGGCTCAAAATCGCACTCTCAGTAGACAGTCCGGCTCTAAATCCAAATTGTGCATCACTAAGACGTAAGTAATTACCGAGGCACTGATTAAGCACACTGTCAAGCACCTTAGCTGCAGTAGTCGCAAGCGAGATGGGTCTATAATTGGCCCTATCCGACATATCTCCGGTCCTGTTCTTTACAATTGGCACTACTACAGTTCTCATCAGTGGCTCAGGCAAGTATGAGTGACCTAAACATAGTTTGAAAAGCATCGCTAGTACTCTGGGCAGGTGGACTCCTGCATTCTTGAAATGTTCAATGCTGAGGCCATCATGCCCAGGAGACTTACCTCTTTGCATATTTCTTATGACTGAACAGATATCTTTTGCTGTAAAGTTAATGCTGCGTACTGCTCCCTGCATACTGATCTCACCATTATCCATCTCAGCAGTTAACCTACTAAATGGTGATTTTACCATAAAGTGATCTTTAAAGAGGTTTGCAATGCTTTCAGGGTCACTTTCTCCGTCAATGCTAACAGGGATGCCAGCCTTTGTATTTAATTTGTTTGTGTGTTTCCAGAAGCTCTTAAAGTCCCCGGCCTCATGTTTTGAAGCCAAGATATCCATTTTAATCTGTTCTTGTCTATCTTGACACCATTTCAACCTAGACTTGAAGAGCCTCCTACTGTCATACATATCTTTATAAATGTTACCAGTAACAGGTTTACCTGCCATGACCCACATTTGAAATTTTTGTCTGGCATCCCTGTGTACCCGAGAAACATATTTATTCCATCCGGCCACATATCCTCCCTTTCTTTTACAAGTACGTCTACAATTAGAGCGAACAGAGCCCTGTACAAGTACATCTACAATGTTACTGTAAATTTTATCAAGTATACGAGTGTGATCAGGGTTAGAGCAGAGCGTATCAGCACAAGAAGTAAGCTGCTGTGGAAAATCTAGGAGCCTTAAATGTTCATTACAGTAATTGTGATATACCTCAATCTGATCCGCACTCCTCTCTCCCCATATAACTTGGTTACTCTCACCATTTCTAGAGCCAGTCTCACTCCTCGCCGCAATAGCACTTACACTACACTCGATAAACAAAGGAGAATGGTCAGACCAGTACACGTCATGCTGCACCCACACTCTGCTCACAGTATCCCGGGCTGCTGCTGTGACAATGCAGTGGTCTAACCACCTCTTGCATCCGTGCGCATCACTAGTAAAGGTGTAGGCATCCGACTCTAGGCCTAGCATATTTATATCTATACAACACCATTTTCGCTCGTCACAAAAACTCAACATTTCATTACAAAATAGCTCCTTGGGGTGTGCATTAAAATCTCCCAAAATGTATACTGATTCACAATCAACATTGTCTTCAATTATTGCATTAATTGCACTAAAACATTCCGTAAACTCCGGTAAATTATCAAATCCGTTCACTGGCATATAAACACAAAAAACTATAAATGATTTTTGTATCATTGACACCTTGATTGCACTCAGACGACAGTTACTACAATCAATCACTGAAACACAGGGAAAAGCACTTTTACGCCACAGAATAGCTACACCGCCGAAGGGCCGTCCCGTTAGAATACCAGTCGCAGTGTCGACTGCGGACGTGCCCGTCGCGCCGAACTCCTCATCTACGGTACTCAGCAGTGACAGGTCGTGTGGAAGTAGCCACGTCTCTTGCAGCGCCAGTATATCCGCAGACTTACATAATCCGCGAACTCCCTCCATGGAACGTTTCAATGACTTACAGTTGAAAGTACACATTTTATTTTTAATGGGTGTAATATCCATATAAAAATTAGGTGTTTATCATCTTTGGCAAACTCGAGCGCCTATTTTCAGGCTTGCCGTTAGCGTGTCTCATGTAAACAAAGCGCCGAAAAGAGATGAAAAAAAGTGCATAATCGATTGGGAAAATTTGACAGTTTGTGGTAACCCAACGTGCTGTTGTCTGTACAGTCAACAGCACGTCGGGCTATACAAAACTGTCAAATTTTAAAAAAAGGGGTATGAGTTCATTATCGTCTATTACGATGTTTTTGTTGTAATCTATGGATGTGTATCCTTAATCCTACAATGGAATGACTTGGGAGTAAATGCAAACACATTTGCAAACTATAAAATAATATGTTTATATTATTTTCTCAATACAAGTTAAAACAACAACATGACAATAGTAATATTTTCAGGCATCTGACACTGATTTGAAAATAACGACAGTCATAAAATCATTACCATAGAGCCATACATTGCACCTCTTTCAACAGTTTTACGTATTACTACTCTCTCGGCAAGCGCTAGACTAGGACTGAGCGCCGATTAAGAAAGACCGGCCACCGGTGAGTGTGTTCGGTGAACCCGGTTTTAAGAGCGTTTACGCCGTACGGCAGACTCCAAGTTTAGGTATTTACACGCTGTGCGGTCGTTCCCTCTCGCATTACTCGCGCTGCCGTCCAGGTACAGAGCACAAAAACAAATTCGATACTTTTTCACAAAATGAAATTAAATATACAATACAAGTTATTTAAATTGAATACTATGGAAAATTAACGGTTACACATTTAACATGAATTAAATTTTGAATATATATGTAAGTAATAACAACATCTGGTGGCCACCGGCCACCCTTGTCGCACCTATCATATAGTACATGGGTATAGTAGTTCATGTTACTGTCACGTAATAGGGTTTATTAAAACACGAGCGGGGTTTTAAAAAACGAGCCTTGGCGAGTTTTTTAATAATATCCCGCAAGTGTTTTAATACCTAATTATGTGCAGTACATAAACTAGCGTCCCTTTGGCTCCCTTTGCCGTCCTGTTTTGCTCTAAGTTTTTGATTTTTGAGAAAAATAACTGTAACGTATTAAGCCGAACATGTTGCATAATGGTCATTAATTATGCAACAGGGAAATGACCTTTATCTTTGTTAAAAAGAATATCATTTGAGGTATATCATTGAGATAATAATTTTAATATTATGTCATGAGTGTAGATATTTTTTTGTGTTGGCTATTGCATTTATCGAGGAAGGCTCTAGGCTATTTTATAACCGACATTAACGCGAGCGAAGCCGCTGGCGGCCACTAGTATGATATAAATACTTGTCGTGAGATTTACTTGTGTATATCAGCGATTGAATAAATAAAGAGATATAAATACACACATACACATATTGAACGAATGTCTGGTAAACTTAGTTCAGCTGCTTATGCAGTCAAAACTATCAGACGACTTACTGATGTAGACACAGCCAGAATTGTATACTTTAGTTATTTCCATAGTATTATGTCTTATGGAATTCTTCTCTGGGGAAATGCTGCGGACATTAACACCATATTTGTTTTACAAAAACGAGCAGTAAGAGCTATTTACCAACTAGGACCTCGGGTTTCACTCAGGGAAAAGTTTAAGGAAATAAATATTCTTACGGTGGTTTCACAATACATATTTGAAAATCTAATGTATGTAAGGAAAAACATAACAAACTTTTCTGAAAAGTGTGACACTAATAATGTTAATACTAGGAAAAAACATAATCTAGTGGTACATGCTTCTCGTCTCCACAGAATAAGCAATTCTTTTATGGGGAAATGTATACGCTTCTATAACAAACTCCCAAATAATATTCGAGACCTACCCGTTAATAAGTTCAAAACTGCTATTAAATCTAAACTGTATAGTAAAGCTTACTACAAGATAACTGATTACATAAATGATTCTAACGCTTGGGGGTGAATTTGTTCTTGATCTTTGCATCTAAAATATATTAATTACACAGACTGTCAACCATGTGTCTTATAGTTAACTACGAAACATAATTTAAATTTGTTCTAGATTATACTCAAGAAGCATGTGTATGTCATTCTCACTAAAAAGGTCTTGTGGCGGTGTCGTCTTGCGTCGGGTCGTTACGTTCCCTAAAATATGGTTGAGCGAAGCGATGGCTGATTCTTGCGTCATGCCTGTGAACAGGTGCCGCCAATGAGACCTGGTCATCTCATATTTTCTTGAACTTTTTATTTTTATTTGATGTAAATGGTAGACAATATAGTTATTTATTCTTAGATGGATAATTGTATGACACATGCTATTAATAGGATTTTTTTTGTGTTATGTATGATATTGTGTTAATAGCTAATGTATTAGGTATTGGATTTATTTTTTGGTATGCCACACATTGTATTCTTATAGTATTCGTATATTTATTAACCAGTGAATCATAAATGTACGCTTAGCACCTAAATTGTAAGGAATCTATCTAACATTAACACAAAATGGTGGTGGGTATCAAAGGTTAAATTAATTAGTTCATTAATATGATTAATTGAATTTATATAGAAATGCTTTTACAAGATAAATTATTATTATAAATGAGCCAAATGCGTGGGAGTAATAACTGCCCAAAATTTACGCATGTAAAATTGTAATTTGAATTTTCTTATTATTATCTATTGACCTGTAATGATGTTTTGAAATCATTACCAAATTGTAAGCTGTGGAGTTTCTTTCGCCATTTCTTCTCCATCTCAGCATAATAATAATTATTTCGTCCCGAAATGGTGGTAGGGTTTTGACGATTTAAAAGTACTTAGCAAAGTCCATTTAAATAAAGAGATTTTCATTTCATTTCATTTAAATAATAGAAGCAAATCTTGCCACATACATACATATAAATCATATAACTAGCGCTCAGCCCGTAGCTTCTTTTGCGTATTGTTGGTTATTATATAGTTATCCTTTCTAGATGCATCGTCTACCTCACACAAAAACAATTTTCAAAATTGGTTCAGTAGATCCAACAATTACCTCCTACAACGTCACAAAAAAACAATTCACAAACTTTTATCATCACAGCCTTTATAATTCATTTCACTACTGGAAGACAAGACCTCTCTTTTTCAATGAAGGAGGTATAGGCAGTAGTCCACCACGCTTGCATAATGTGGATTGGTAGTCAATACCCCTTTGCTGGCCTATTAGTCGCCGTCTACGACACCCATTGGAGCATATGGGGTGATGCTATTCTACTCTGCCGGTATCACGTATGGCTATTCACAAACTTACATAAACTATTTACAAACTTTAACTCTTTATCATATTAGTACATACTTATCTATATTTTTTTTAATGCAATTTAAGTTTACTTTCTTGTTTTTAGAGCAATTAAGTAAAATCTTTGTTTTTAAAGTTTTTTATCAGTAATTTATTGTATAGTTATTTTAACACGGTTCATTCGCATTTTCTCTACAGAGCCTTTCATTTGATACCCATATTATGGTAGTGCTAAAAGTAACAAATCTTGGGTAGTCGACAATTCTGCATTTAAAGTAATTTTATTTATTATAAAAGTATTTAGCAAAAATCATTGACTTTGCTAAGTAAAAAATACATAGATTGGAACATAGAACCTCCTTTTGAAGTTCGTGTATAACCTGAAAGAATACATAAGGACAAACAAACATAGGGACAAGAACGAACAGTACAACAAAATTGTACAGAATCAAGGTGTGGAGGGGAAGCCAAAGCAAGGACCACTGGTATATCGTTCTGTACATACCTATGATATTTTAAAGAATTATTCTCCATCTCTTAACCGTTACCGAATATTACTATGTGGACCATAATATTAAAAGAATAGTCCTCAAACTCCTAACTTTTGCAGTTTTACCCTCCATCATCAGCTCACCTGAAAAACCTGATAGAATAGAAATAGAAAGAAAAAAACTTAATTCAACTGTCGATCTATACGAAGGTACACATAATATTTAAGGAATTATCATCCAACTCCTAACTATTAGGAGTTTTTTTTTCATCGTCAGCTTACCTGAATAACATAAAATGATACAACTATCGGTTTATAAATACATATATTAATTCAAGAATTATCATTCAACTCCTAATCATGGAGGAGTTTTACCTGCCATCACCAGCTCATTAACATGATATGACGACTACCAGACGTAAATACTTCAATAGCTTCAGGAAATAAAATATGAAGTATATAATATACCTGCATATAAAATTTGAGAGTTGCTCTCGATTTCCTCGGAATCTCATCATCAGATCCTGACTTGGTGACAATAGCACCATATCAGAAGTATTTAGAAAATAGGTCCACAATTAACAGAGATATCCGTGAACATTCATAAAATAATACATAGAGTGCAACATAGAACTTTATATGAAGTCGGTTATCAATACTAAAAGTATCAACATCATCGTTCGTTCTGTAGTAGCATTACGAATATTTACGCGTGATCACGGAGCTAGCACCGAGCGACGTGACCTCTCTCCGACAAGCCTCATGGGCGACTGATTTGAAAGCGATTGCGCGGACTGTTTTATACTGATTTTTAAATAATTGTTATAAATATATTATAGTTTGTTCAGATATCATTTTTATACCAAAAATTAGAGTATATATTCTTCTTTTAAATTACATCATTTGTTTCTTCAAATAAGGGATATTAATTGTTAGAAATAGCAATTTTCCAAATCGTATTTTCGTAATACTTGCAGTGTGATTTGATTTTTCTTTAATTAGTAATTCTATGAAATTTAATTTTTTTTCTTTAGAACTATTTTGTTCGGGATATTGTCAGTTACACAGTATTTTTTATTTCATTGTCATATTAGCCTTTTCGGATATTAAGGGCTTCGAAATTGCATCTAAACGTAAAATTTTAAAAATGCTGTTAAGATATTTTGTTATAATTTATGAATAAAGAATTAAATGAAATATTTTCCTTTACAACTTTTTGCGAAAGAATATTATCTAGTAGTTTTTATAACATTTATATTGATAGAATAAGAATTCATGGAAATTAAGAAGCTCAAAAAGTGCCGATTTTCGCAAAATACGCGTAAACGCTCTTAAGGTCTTTTCTAGGTAGCAAAGAACGTCTGGATAGTATGTGGCTACCCTAAGTAAGTGACTTGCAAATTCGAGGAAAGTCAGAGTTGGCTCGGCACTGACTTAGTGTAAATTGATTTTAAGTCAGTACATCGCTGACTTCAATATTGCCGCTTACTTCGTGGTCAGTTCTCAGCGCCAGCACTGACGCCTGTTATTGACTTGTTACTTACCTTGTGTAAAATACAACATTGACATAACGGGTGTAACTAAACTTACGACAAAGCCGAGAACTACGTATTCCGCTCATCATTAGGACCATTTTTTTCTTCTAGACTATACCTGGGAAATTAATAGTTATGAAGTTATTGAAGGTCAAAGTTAGATTTTTATTTTCAAGATTTTTACGAAAACTAATTGAAAACATTATTTCTTAATTTTTGTCGAAAGAAACATTATCAAAATTTTAACTACTTATTTCATACAAAAAAATGGCGTTAAAATGCCAGTGCTCAATGTAGCCACTCGATATCAGGGCCATTATCGCGCACGTCTCCAAGATGGTAAGCGCCGCGCGACTTGCGCGCTGTATACATTGCGCAATATTTTGAGAGAGATGAGAAGTGGATGACACTGTACATTTTTACAATTCTGTCTAGTGAAAAAGTGATGTGTGTGTGTGCCCTTGATTGCGTTTACATTCGTTTTTTATTCCACAGATTTCATCATGCTAAAAAAAGCAACCGAACAAACCCATAGGAGTCGAGAAGTAAATGTCCCAAAGGTAAGAAAAGTACTGAAAACCGGAACAGAACACATTCGTGAGTATAGATATGGCCACAGATTTAATAATACAAGTTAAAACTTGTGACGAGTGTATAGCCCATTGGGCATACAGTGCCGCCAGTTCGCCGTTCGACAAAGTCGAGTGAATACGTACGTATGTCAGAAAGAAATATCAGTAAGGCCCTAATATTGGCTCTTGAGCATGGCTGCATGCTAGATCTGCAATTTATATTAGGGTGTGGACGTTCAAACAGAATCCGAACATGGGAAGAACACCAAGTTGCTATGAGTGGAAATTCAAGTTCACTGCAAGGTGTTCAGTGCAAAGCAGCAAAGATTAGGAAGCAGGAGGCAACTATAGATTAATTCCCGTTAAGTTGGTGTACTTTCTCTCTGTCTCTCTTAGAACTTAATAAGCCGATGTTCACACTGAACGTATTGGCCCCTGATTGTGACAGTGTGAGGATAAGATACACGTCTTTCAAACCTTTCCTTATATAGGTACCTATTCAACTTTTCGTACCCTAACCGAGTATACGCGTTGCCTCTGACTCTCATAAATAACATAACGAAACTAACGCCTTTCTCACAAAAGGTGGTTAGAGATCACATCGATCACCAACCCTGATACCACAGTATACCAAGAACAGTAGTTTATCTGCGGGCTGTCGGCGAGTTATTAGCCTACTCTGCGTTGACGCTAGGGCTGTCGTAAATGTGCCGGACGGGAATGAGCGAGCGGCGAGCGAATGTAGAATGACATAAAAACGCGCGATCACACCGAGACGGCGAGACCACGAGACCACCTTATGTCCCCATATTTTTATGTCAATGTGTGCGTCACAGTGCATGCGTACACGGCGCCGAGTACGCACGCACACATTCTAATGGATAGCGGCCAGTTTGTATGAAGACGTATTACTGTTCTTGGTATACTGTGATGATACCATCCGTTGGCTGCGGTCTTCTCTAAGCTCCTACTCTTTGGGCGACTCAAATTTCAAGCGGATAGAACCAAACGCTATGGCTTATATTTCTTAAAATGTTATGTTATTTATGTTCTCCTGTCCCCAATAAATGTGTAAGTAGGTGTTACTTAACAAATAATATTTTTATCATAGGAAAGGGGAATCAATGCCGATAACGATGTCTGCAACGTACTCAGGTGTTACATCGACTCTAATGGAAATATCAAAACGACCATATTACTACTTGAAGAAAGACATGGAATAAAAACCACAGAGAATATTGTTAATGAAATTATATCGTCGAATATAGAAAGGACTCGGTTATTGGGCTCCCATGGAAATGCTAATGGTGAGTTTGTTTTATGAGACGAACATTTTTTTTACGCACACACCAATTATCTAGCCCGAAGTAAGTGTAATTAAGAACTTTGTGTTATGGATACTAGATAACGGTCATTTTTAATATACATAATAATTTTAGATATGTTTATAACCCAATCAGGGGTCGACAGTTTCCCGGCCGGCTCACTTTTACAACGAGTGCGCGGCAGCCGCAGTAAGGTTCTGAATTCTGAAGGCCATAGACGACAGTGGGGACTATCCACTTGTTGAGCATCTATGCAGGCTAACTATTTTATTTATTAACACAGATAATGTAATACTATAAGTACTAGTAATTAAGTACTAACATTAGTAATTAAGATTTAATGTTACTAACACAATATGGATTTTTGATGTCTTATTTTTTTTTTAAATAAATATTTAAACTACCATGACTCGCATACAAATATTCGTGTTCGTCACACAAATATTTGCCGCTACGAGGATTCGAACCCGGACCGCTTGATTCGTAGGCAGCTATACTGACAACTCCCCCACAAAGGTGTCGTGGAAGATCGTGTTGCAGAGGGTGAACCCAGTACCTGTTTTTTTTTTAATTCTATTGCAGATTGTCTCTGACGACATTTTCTGCGTCACCGGGTTTTTAAGAAGGCGGATACCTTGGGGGGTCCTCAAACCTGTAGATCGAACGTTCCTAGGGAATTACTGGGCAACCGAGCATCTCCCCGTGGGGAGTCTCTCGACCGCCTAGCGACCCTAGGGCGTCCGTGTCGGAAGGGCCCAGGGCCTGGGATTTGGGACCGCAATATGCGTCCTTTTTATGATCAAACTCACTTCCACTATTCTAGCCTCACTCTCTTCCTCGCCATATAGTAAGTAAGATTCCGCGAGAGCCGCTTTCTATACGGGTTCCAATATAGTACTTATGGAAGTTCTAGACAAGGCGAGAAACGGCCTTTGGAAAATGTACCAAATTAAATACTTTGAAATATTGAAATTGACACGTGTAGATAATAAAGATAATGTCGCCGCCGTGGTGGAGTGGTCAGTAACGCTGCCTACACATCGGGCGGTCCGGGTTCGAGTACTGGTAGTGGCAAATGTTAGTGTGATGAACACGAGCATTTGTTCATGAGTCATGGTTGTTTAACTTTTACTTTTATAACACAAAAGTCACAGATCAACCTATGACTTTTGTGTTACAGTCTTTAAGTTTCGCTCTCATAATTTTTTCATTACGCGCCTAAAGAAGTATAATTTCAAAAAGTTAGCGAATAGGCCAGCTGGACTCTGTAGCCTTTGACTATGGAAGCTTTAATCATCTCACCCGAATGGAAGGCTGAAGAAGGAAGCGCGCTTCACCCAGATAGAGCCCTCAAACGCTGAGAGACTATAGCACCCGTATTCATAAACATTACTGTGAGGTTCCTCAACTCTTGGATAAGTACCTAAACGCATTGCATTGAACAGCGCTCTCTGATTGGTCGATTCTGTTGTCTAGTTCCCATTTTGAATGTACTGACGTTTTATTACTTCAAACCTCCTTCAAACTTTAAACTTTTGACATCGACGATGCTTTTGACATCTGGACGATGCTTTTGGCATCTCGATCTGTGAGTTGTGTAATATAACTATAGTTCGTAAAACTTAGCTTGATCGCTGCGACAGCTGTCATCGACCACATGCCCAGCAAGTTTAGAATTTTGTAACAATAAATTTACTCTACGAAAACGTCATGCTTTATTGACACGATTGCAAGAATAGTGTTGTACGCGATGTACGACTAAATAAATAAATCTACGACTAAATGAATAACTCGGAAATTATATTTAGAGAAAACGGTATTTAATTTAGTGTAGGTACACTACATATAATCATAATAAAATGTGTTACCTCGATCTAAAAATTCGGTCCATTTTGCTTAAATTTAATTATAGAACAATTTTATATACAATGTTTTGCAATCATCGTGTTTGATTTCCTTATAGTTAATTCGCTTTTTTGTAAGTAACAATAACATGACATACGAACTTTATGTAATTTTAATAAAAATGTCACGTTATTGTCGAAAAGAATCGAATTATAGCCTGTTGAAATTATCCAAACAAAAGCCACATAACTACAATCGATACCTAATTAATCCAATTGATTCGATAAATATTTTCATCTATCAACATTGTCCCAGCCCTAGGAATGTGACTTTAACATCTGTCGCAGCGATCAAGCTAAATTTTACGAACTATAGCTAGCTACCTAAGCTGTGCGTTCATTTTAGAGTACGCATAGTTCCAATCCCCACTTAAGTTTTGTCTATGAATAGGTTTTAACGTCCCTGTGCGTCCACGCGCACTATGAGACTTCAAAGTCCTTGCCATATTGCACGCACTGAGAAATATCATATTTTGCATAGCATTGTTTTTTATTGTGATAAGTATTGTTTGTAAATACGGGCGTAGGTATCTTATTTATTTATCTCTCTCACCCGCCTTTGGATTTGAACTCAACTTCTGCTTACCATCAAGTGGAACGGAGTCATTTGCTTGATATTTTTATGAAAAAAAAAAAAAAATGTTGGAACCTCAGACAAATGATTATGGAACCAATAAAGGTGAACGTGGTTATTACTCGTACATTAACAATTATTTTTTCCCCGCAGGTGCAGTAAAAGTTGAGGAAGAAAGCGAATATTCCCCTGACACATCAGCCGTTTCAAACGCTTTTAATATTTTGAAACAAGAAAACTGTCACTTATTAGCTGATACATATGTTTATACAACACGATTAGAAGAGATGCATATCTTCAACACAGATTTCAGTAATCTCTCAGTTAAAACTATAGAAAAACGTATAATACTTGAAAGTAAACCAGATAAATCTAAAATACAAATAAATAATTGTCGTTATAAAAATCGTATGCAGACTAAAAGATTAATTGAAAAGATAGGAAAACTTAACGCTATGATTAGAAAACAAGCAAAAACACATGAAAATAGTTTAAAAGTGGCAAATGATTCTGCACATACTGATATATGTAGAGAAAGTTTGGAATTGTATAAACTTTGTAAATCTCTTACTGTTCCATTATTAGATTGTTTAAAATATCCTTTAGAAATAACGAAAAGCAATAATAAGCTAAACAACAATAACTTATTTAACAAAGTAGTACTACATAAAGATAGAACATCTCAAACTCTATCAAATACAGGCATCCCACCTATAGATGAACGTGTTGAATCAGTCAACTCATATGCACCAAAACAGTTGACTCGAATAGCTGCGAAAATCAATCAAGACGTATATTTTGTGATGAAGAATATGTTTTCAAATAACACAGAAATTTATTACGTTCCATATCAGTCTAGCAGCCCTACCGCCTATTATGATATTGACCACATTATATACGACGACAATGAATTGTTTCAATATGTTAACAACACTATAATGGAACTAGTCAATTGTTGTTGGTTTCATAGACAACATAATATTAAAAAAATATCCATGTCTAGGGTTTTGAAAAAACCACATCCTTGCCAGTCTCCCAAGCTGTGTACCTGTTGCTGCAGCCAAATAAGAGTACAGAATGATGATTCTTTAAATATTTCAGCACGAAAACCCTATTGGCCTATACAAAACGACAACACGTTTATGCATGTAAATGAGCTTGATCGTAGTATTAATAATGCTCAAACTCTTATTATCAAAGCCTTAGCATATTCTAAAGAACAAACTAAAGTGATAGATCCCCCGCCTCCTCATCTAATAAAGAAAACTTTTAATTTAACTTTGAAATCGAAAAAGGAGACCGAATTTTACATGTCAGGATATAATTATGACAATGATAATATGACTGCTTCGAAAAAGAAGAAATGCCTGTCGGTATGTTGTTGGTACAAAAGACACCGGATTGCATCAGATTTGGAGTATCCCGAATCTACTTTGATTAGTGAATCACATCGTTGCCCTGCCTTTCAATGTTGTTGTTGCTGTAGACCTACATATCTTGATTATGTACAGCAAACTCTGCCAATAAATTTACGCACAGGCCGTCTACAGAACTATAGAAGTAAATTTGTTCGGAGTGGTAATTTTCACGCGATACAGTCAAGCAAAAATATGTCTCATAATCATATCGGATCTTCGTCAAGTCTAACGTCTACAGCCGCACCTATCCTCCACTCACACTTTAGTAAGAGAACTTCCTTCGAAAGTCCTATTCCACCAGTAGTCTGTAATCAAGCTAATATCCAATTGCCAGATCCATTAGCGGATCAAGAACCTAATATTCAAATAATAACTAATAAGTCTTTTCAAGATCCCGCATTAAAAGATCCTGTTGTATCTTCCATTTTTACTAGCATTTTGGATAAATACAAAAATATTCGATTGACAGTCGATTCTCGAGGACTTGTCAGTGCAAAACTGGATATTCCGCTAGATAAAATGTCCACAGAGGATTTAAAATTGCTTGCGGATCTCCTCAGACAAGTTCAAAAACAAGTGGATTCATTAAAAGAAATGATTAATCCACTGCCAGCAGAAAATGTGCTCCAGAATACAAACCCGTCATCTACACACGCAGAGTTATTAGCAGTTCCGATTGTGTGTGGCCCTCCTGACTCAGCGCCCCAAAATATTATATACAAAGAAAATAAATCTGAACATGTAAACTTTGACAGTGACGCTGTCGATGGGAAAGAATTGCCTCAAGCGTACAAATACTTAACGCAAATCAAAACAGAACAATACAGATTGTCTTTCAAGTCGTTCTCACGTCCTCCAGGCCCTCCACGTCTAACATCTGAGCCTGTAACACAGTGGTCTCCACCCATAATACAAAATGTGTTCTCTTTAAAAGACTTAGATGCCCCAAGTACGTCTGGTATAAAACGAAAAGGTGCAAGAAAAGCAGCCCCTGCAAAGAGACTTAGAGTTAAAACACCAGCAGAACTTGCAGGAGCGGCTGCAGCTCCTCCACAAAATGCGAATAAACCAACAAAAGCTACTCCAACAAGTTTCAATGAGGAGTTTTGCAAATTCATACAGCCTCCTGTAAATTCGATTACCCCGACCCTTGGTATCACTAGGCACGAATTGCGTGCCATTCTCAAACACCAATCAATTAATGAATTGTCCACTGTGCCACCGCCGCTTGCGGCAATTACTTGCTTAGTAAACAATGTTGAAGGAAGTAATCCAGTCAATACTACAACGACTATGCCATGTCTCACTAGTAATTCTGTAGTGAGTAACCCAACTAATAATGCAGCAGTACCTATGACTAACCAAAACAATGAACTCGCGAAAATACCGGGATATCTAGAGGATTCGAACATTTTTCAAGCCCAGGATTCGAATAAACAAGACTCAACTAATATAACTGACGAGGAATGTATACTAGGTTATTGATCTGTTATTTGTAATATTTAGGAGACAGGGTATGTTTTTTATTGATTTAGTTTTTATTGTATTAGTTTTTAATATTTACAACCGTGTAGCAAGATTTCGACTTTAAATCTTTCAGGAAGTATTCGATTTTAGATACCATCTAGTGAAATGGAGTTAACGGATTAATGGAGAAAACTTATTTAGCGTATTATTTATGTTCGTTTATAAAAAATAACCAAAAATGTTATGTTATTAAAGTTGTCATTTGTCTATTTAACTATAACGCAGTCTCGAATATTAAGATATTACACGTCCGATACGTCCTTTCAGTACGACGCACTAACGAGTGAGTACGATGACGTCACGTCACATCAGGCGTCAGTTGTAAAGGAAATTATTTACGAATCTTTAAAAAAATATTGTAGATCCATTTCAAGTGGTACAGAAAAGATTTAAATGTCATATTTTTAAGTTAAAATGTCTATATTTGTAACATAGACGGCGGGTGTTCCGAATTCCAACCTCATTCTCACGCACTAAGTACTACAATCCGCCGCGCCGTTCTGTAATACTGCGTGCTACCACAGTATACCAAGAACAGTAATACGTCTTCATACAAACTGGTCGCTACCATTAAAATGCGTGCGTGCGTACTCGGCGCCATTCAGGCACGCACTGTGCCGCACACATTGACATAAAAATAGGGGGGCATAAGGTGACTGCAGTGCGGGCCGCGTCGTCTCGGTGTGATCGCGCGTTTTTATGTCATTCCACATTCGCTCGCCGCTCGTTCTCGCCCGGCACTTTTACGAACCCTAGCGTCAACGCAAGAGTAGGCTAATAACTCGACGACAGCCTTCAGATAAACTACTGTTCTTGGTACACTGTGGTTCTATTGTCTATCTGTGCGTCAATGATTAGATTATTGCAAGCACTGACGTGCACAGAAACGTTGTGTATTTATACTAAGTACCTACATAATATCCTCCTCTTCCTTGCGTCGCATTCCTCAAAGTTGAGGGTCGTAATCCTCTTGCATCACTTTCTCTCGTACGGTTTTTCTCATTAATTTAATCTGTTTCCGTCTCTGGCGGTACGGAGGGTGTTGTGCAATAAGGTATGTTGTGTTATGTGAATGCGAGTTACCAAAGTTAATTCAGAATAATATAATTTTATAATAAATACTTACATGTGTTATTTTTGTTTTATTATTACCTAGCACATCTTATAACATATTAATTAATTATAATGAATTAGTTTTAGCAAAAACTAGAAAAAAAGTCTTACGTAATAAATGAATGGCCCCCTAAATACCATGCACCTAAGTACTTACTCAGATTTTTGCTTTCTCGTATACGCAGTACAGAGAAAGTCTTGAAGAAAAAAAATTCGACCTCGAGATTTTGACGGATTTACACGTTTTGGATTTACACCTGAGTCAAAAAAATTTTTTTTAGGAATTATGTCTGTGTGTGTGACTAAGTGTCTGTATGTCTGTGCGTTAGCACGATAACTCGAACATGCTTTAACTTATTACAACCAAATTTAACATGCGTGTATGATATCAAAATATAAGGTTTCTATCAACTTTTGAGCCGTCGATCACGAAAGTTTAGCAACCAAGTGCGCGGTCGGTACTCAGATGGGTGACCAAAATTAACCACGCATGTATGACATCAAAATATAAGGTTTCTATCAACCTTTGAGTCGTTTCCGGTATACAGGAAAGTCAAGGGGAGACCACTCCCGATTTTTTTGATAATAAAACCTACCTACAGCTGAATGTATCTAAGCTGAAATGTTAAATGGTTTTGTTTTTTTTAAATAATTATTAGCTGCTAGATATTAATTATTAAAAGAAACAAAACATTTAACATAAAACTTTCATTGAATACTCAATTAGGTACATTCCGTGAATTGTCAGTTCAAGGACGAAGGAAGTATTTGTTTTACCCATAGATTAAAGGTGAAGGCCGCACCGCAGTCGCCGCATTCGAATTCTTTATATGAAGTTCTATGCAACCACGCCAATCCACCCACTGGGTCACATCTGCGCGTATCGTGTCCTAGCACGAAGCTTCGTGACGATAGGCGCAGGTGCGGTCCCAGCATATAATAAACAACTGATAACAAAAAAGTTGTTCAATTGGTATTGTTTGGGTATTGAATAGTATTGTATTTAAATGACGTTTTAAAAAGTCCTCATTCTTACTCCCATTATTATATATCACTTCATTTTTATTTCTCTTACTGCAGATTGCCTGGAAGAGATTGCTGCTTAGCAATAAGGCTGCCTTTTGTATTGTCCTGTATGTAAATTTGCTCTGTTTATTTTTATTTATAGTGTGCAGTAAAGAATAATTTTGTATTTTTTGTCAAGAGCCATTACAGTATGCTGCTTGACAAACAATTTGCAACACACGCAATATACGCCCACTCTTGATTGATCAAATTATAAAACCGAATGAAAGAAATCCAGTGCGATGCGTGCGGTGGCGACGAAAACGACTGCGGGTTGGACAGGTCTGAGCTCACCTGTAATTAGTGGAAGTTTCATCATTATCATCATCATTTCAGCCGAGAGACGCCCACTGTTGGACATAGGCCTCCCCCAAGGATCTCCAAACCGTTGGATGGTCTTGCGCTGCCCGCATCCAGCGGCTTCCCGCGACCTTCAACAGATCGTCGGTCCACCTTGCTTCATTCACTAACTAAACCTAACTTCCCTATTCCAGGGATTGCAACTGATGGTAGGCAGAGTGGAGTCCAAAATTAAATGCAAAGATAACTTAGCATAGACATTTCACAGATCATCATCTTCATAACAGCCACTGCTGGTACACAAGGACTCTCCTTGTCATCGAAGGAGGTTTAGACAGTGTCCACCACGCTTGCCCAATGCGGATTGTTGGACAGAGTAGGTATAAGGTGATCAATACTCCTTTGCTGATCCATAACTCGCCTTCTACGAAACCCATTGGAGATTGGAGGATATTCTTCATAAATTCCTGTTACCCCCGCTGGGATGTAGGGCTCGAAGGACAGCTTTCCATGATTTCCGATCTTGTGCAGTTGTACACGCCTGTTGCCACGACATTCTCGGAGCTCAGAGTCTCAGAGTCAACTGAGCGTCGCCAGGGCACCTTGGGACGTCCCCTCTTTTGTTTAGCTACCAGTGATACACCAGTTGAAAGCTTTTCGTGAAGGATGATTCTCGGGTCTCCTCAGGACGAGACCAATCCACCGCCATATCATCAGGCTGGTGGTATAATTTCTTATGATTGAAATTGATACCAAATTAAATAGACAAGGAAAAACATGGAAAAGAATCCTGTCATAGATAAGTGCTGAGACAGGACTTGAAGCCGCGACCTTTCGCTATCCGGGCGACTGCTCTTCCAACTGCGCTACACTCCAAGGGCACTGAGTTTCGACCCCACATATTATGGGGGTTTTTCTACAGTGAAATTATTTGTAGAAATTGCCCTTAATTAAAGTTTGTCGGGCTGCACCACAAACACATTACCTATAAAGTATTTAAAAAAAATGGCGAAAAATTCCTGACATGAATAAGTCCTGAGACGGGACTTAGTTCTATTTTTTTGTGCGCAGAAAAATTACCTAGGTACCTATTTATTTAGTGAAGTAGGTACTTGATGTTGACAATTTGGTTAGTAACTACTTACTTGAGCCCCTTGCGGATCTGAGCAGTTATCCATTTAAACGCACTGACCGTTATTATTGCGGTACAGGCAATTAACTGCTCAGTGCTCTTGTGGTTGACCTACCAGAATTAGAACCGGAAGTCCCAGGTTCGATACCCAGGGAATACAAAGTCCACAGTTTGCTTTATGTAGGACGTGTGTTAAGTCCACCTGGCTAGCTACCGCTATCTTATTAAGGTTTGTCGCTGTAATAATAGCCATAGGTTGGTCGACTTCACACACAACCTAAGAATTTCTTCATAGGTCTGTGCAGGTTTCCTATCGATGTTTTCCTTCACCGTAAAAGCGTCGATTGAACGTAAATATGAATTAAAAATTTGAAAACACATTGGTACGTGGCGGGGATCGAACCAGTGCCCCTCGGGTGGGAGGCGACGCTCTAACGCACTACGCCACCGACGACGCTTCGAATAAATTACTAGACAGTAAATTAAATAAAGGTTATTTCTTCCAAATTTTTGTGACGACACAAGGCTATAAGTATCGTTAAATAACATATACAATATGTCAGTTTATTATCAACATAAAAGCAGTGTAGGTCGGTACAGTCGCCATCAAAAATTTATTAAGACTTAAATTTGTTTCTGCACACTTAAACTCGCGTTATTTATTTTAATTTGACGCTTATCTCGAACCTGTTGTTTTTTTTTTCACGGCATGACCTAATTTTCCAGCATTATAGTTTTCAATAATCAAAATTCTTTGAAATTAAATGAAAAAGCTCTTTATGAACTTGCTAAGTAGGCTTTTAAATTGATACTTTGCTAAGTAATTTATTTAATAAGTAATTTTATGTTCAAATTATGCAAATCGATTGCAAACCTATCTCCTTGTTCTCTTAATTTATAGCTGGCTTTGAGGTAATTACGCATTTAGCCAATGTCAAGTGAAAATAGTATTTTTATTTATGTATTAAACTATATACCTAGGTTTAAGGTTTAATAGGTTTTTTTTATACTACGTGGTGGCAAACAAGATTGCGGTCCACCTGGGTGTTAAGTGGTAATACCGTCGCCTATAGAATAGACACTTGCAATATTAAGGGTAGGTGCGCATTTTTTTACATAACTTTTCAATTCCTATCATTGGAGGTCCGAAAATATTTCTCATACCATTTAAAACCATAATAAATAACAAATCATTCTTCATAACTTCATAAAACATACTCATTGAAATTCATAATATCATTTATTCATACATTTTTGGGCGAGTCTAGTGTTTTATGCACCTACATGGCTGGGTGGTGGGTAGGTTAGGGTTATTTTTTTTTATGACCAGGTGGAGTGCACTGTTTTTGTGAGCAACAAGGTAGTAATAGTGTGCGGGACCGCTATGGCTGTGGGTATAGTCCCTAGTGCACCTATAGTGCTAGATTGCCGTGAAGAGTTGAGGACCGTGGGGTGCTTGATTGAAAGAAGATTCTTGCTGTCCGTGGCTATTTCGATGCCGTTGTGAAGTGGAATGAGCGTGATGTATGGTGGTGTTTTTTAGTTAAGTACATTTTTGTGGTGTCGCAACTAGTGACCTATCTAACGAGGGGATTTTTCCCTGTATAATTCTATTTCAAGTGTACTTAATAATAATCATATGGCAAATAGTGCCTTGTTTAAGAAGGGATTTTTACCCTTGTGTAAGGTGTGTGTGTAGTGTTTTCCCTACGCCACGCATTTATTTATTATCAAAAACTTATTCTAATTACATTAATACATTTTAAACAATTCAAAACAATTTCAAAAGGTAAGTAAACAAAACTATCGACTATCTATGCTTATTAACTAACTTATTCTAGGGTAATAAAAAACACACTAATAAAAACTTTTAATTAAAAACTGATTAGGTACATAACAATAATTAATTAACTAATTAAATATATTAATTTTCAGTCGTCCGGAACAAATAGTATTAATAAAAAAAAATATGATCACTAACTGTTATGAGCTCCGTTGGTAGTAATAAAAATGTATGAATAAAAATAGTATGAAAAATTAGATTATAAAGAATGATTATTACGAACACAAATCGGTAGTAAGACAAAGAATAGGATTTAGAATATTATGTGAGCCAATATGGACCCTTATGGGTAAATCACTTAACACTGCAAGTGCGTTGCCATCCTGGGAACTAAGATGATAAGCCTTCTATGCCCAGTAATTACACAGTAATGGCTACATTTCCCTTCAATCCGAAACACAGCGAACTGCTTCACGACAGAAATAAGATAGGAGGCTTCCCGGATAACAATAAATTTTGCATTAGACTGAGTTACAAATGGAGTGTCACGACACGTGTTATTACAACAAGAACTCGGGTGAAACAGGCTCAAAAGATGATAGAAACCTTATATTTTGATGTCATACATGCATGTTTAATTTTGGTCACCCATCCGAGTACCGACCGTGCACTTAGTTGCTTAACCTTCGTGATCAACGACTCAAAACTTGACAGAAATCTTATATTTTGATGTCATACATGCATGTTAAATTTGGTTGCAATAAGTTGAAGCAAACTCGAGTTATCGTGCTAACGCACAGACACACACACAGACATAATTCCAAAAAGGGTATTTTTGGACTAAGGAGGTAAATCCGTCAAATCTCGAGGTCGAATTTTGACGATTACAAGACTTCCTCCATACACATATACGAGAAAGTAAAAATGACAGGTAGAGCCATAGAGATATTATGTACTTACGTAAGTTGCTGACTGTACCAATGCATGTATTACTTACTTGTGAATTTAGTTACTGTAAGTGTTGGCTGCTGTTAAATAGAGCTGACCTCAAAATACATCGACACTATTTCTTTTTTGTCTATATTTGTAGCGAAGGTTGTCTCAAGAGTTCAAGTTACTTATATTTAACTTTAATTAAAAACAGTCAAAATAATGGCCTTTGTATAAAAACTTCTTAAATATATTAAGTCCATGAGCTGCATGTTCCTTGCTCGCACACTCGACAAGCATGGTCAGAGCCATGCTTGGTAATGAGAGAGTCTGGAAAGCTGTCGCCTCCTTCTGAGAATCTTTGATGGCGCAGAAGGGGGCTGTGGAGAGGGAGCGGAAGAACGATCCTATAGCTGCTCCCATCCGCCCCCGTGTGCCCTGGTGCAGTGGACAGGCCCCTCCGTCTGGGGATTGCCTATGCCCTAGCGCAATCCCCCAGTGACGCGTCGCCCGGCTCACTGTTGGGCTGGACCAGCTCGGGGACGTTGTTGAAATGGAGTAGGTAAGTAAAGTCGGTTTAGGAGGGTACCGGTGGTTTTTAGTGTGTAGGACCAGCGGCGTTGTTCAGCGCCGAGTGAGTCCCACACACGCCGTACGCCTAGCCAGTGTGCGGTGTTAAGTGATTTACCCTTAATATTGCAAGTGTCTATGGGCGACGGTAACCCTTATCACCAAATGGGCTGCAAGCCTGTTTGCCATCTCGTAGTATAAGAGAAAAAAGACTGCAGGATAGGACTATCGTTGCAATGGCTTTTTGGCGAAACGGACGCTTGAACTAATCACCATCATCACATCACAACAGCTCATATAATGTCCCACTGAGGGGCTCGAGCCTACCCCACATTAGAGGCGATTAGGCCTTAGTCAACCACGCTGGCCAAGTGCGGGTTGGTCGACTTCACACACAACCTAAGAATTTCTTCATAGGTGTGTGTAGGTTTCCTCCCGACGTTTTTCCTTCGCCGTAAAAGCGTCGGTTAAACGTACATAATTATGAATTCAAAGTTTGAAACTAATGGCTAGTCGAAATTGTTTTACATCGATGCTCCGTTTTTCAGCAATCCGGACGTCCGGCAATGCCTTCGGTGAATCAGCCATCGGCCTCATGACATTCGGAATCGCGCAGTAAACTTGCCCTCAATCAGCATACAGTTTCCTGCTAAATTAGATCACAATTATCCGATAAAAATAAATCCCAGTTACTTCGTATTTAAGTAATTAAAACTTCACGGTTTATTTATACAGATTAGCTTGTGATAACGTAAAAATAGTTTATAAAGGCATTCAGCTGTAAAAGTAACCTTAACCGAATCAGTTAACCCGTTACTTTTGCAACTTTTGTTTTTATTGCACCAAGGTGTTTGAAGTAAAAGATATAGTAATTTATTTCAATAATCACTTTGTAGGTATGTCCGGACCTCTGAGATATGTAACTCGTTTTTCCTCTGTGCCTCGGAAGGAACGTTCAGCTGGTGGTTCCGGGTGCTGTTAAAATATAGCAGTCGATCGCAAGGAGGTCTGGTGTCAGGCACACTCCCGTAAAAATTTAATGCCAACCTGAAGTAGGTACCAATATCGATAGCAAAACAAATTATGCCGACTCCAAATGAATGGGTGCAGGGTAGGACAAAGGAAAGGAAATCGTTAGGTGAATGTAACATTTCATACCAATAGGGACTTCTTAAAGAAAAAATACTTACTCTAACATGCTTATTACATTTTCCTGAGGTTGTCCCTCCCATATAACTTATCGAAACTTTTTTTGAAATTCAGTTTGATAGTTTTGGTTGCACAAAGTGGCAACATCTCACAGATAAAGACTCTTTCTCACTGCACAACATTATTAAATTGGTTAAACTTAAATTACCAATAACTCAAACACTATGCTATTTAAACTATCAGTCCTATATGTTTAACAAGAGCTATAGAAGTATTATTCAAAGTTAATGTATATCCTCAGGAACAGTGTATTAAAAACATGTAAATTTACTAAAAACATAATTTTCTCTATCTTCTCCAAACACTACAGTAAAACGTAATGCAGTAAAATAGTTACAAGAACAAGTTAAAAGTCCTATTTAGTAGCTCTTCAAATGAGTAGGTTTGGTCCATACTGGATGTCAATAAATAGTTATTCCAAATAATATAAAAGACCTAAAGAGTTGTAATGCATTTTCAAATCAACTCAAAAAAAAACATTTATTTTGTTTGGAGTGAAATAATGAGTTGATATTTATTCATATTATAAACGCAAAAATAAAATTATTTCAATAAATATTTATTAGAAAAAGCTTAAGTATGCAAGAAGTTTTTCTATGATAATCGAACTTTATTATCTGTACCTAGTTTGAAGTAGTAATACTTTTAATAATAATTATTATCAATTTATTATTTGATAGCGTCAATGGCGTCGTTCGAACCGCGCCACGTAATGCGTTTTCAAATTTTGAATTCATATGTACGTTTAATCGACGGTTTTGCGGTGAAGGAAAACATCGTGAGTAAACCTGCACCCACCTATGAAGAAATTCTTAGGTTGTGCGTGAAGTCAACCAACCCTCACTTAGCCAGCGTGGTTGACTAAGGCCTAATTGCCCCTAATGTGGGATAGGCTCCAGCCGCGGTTGGGACATTATATGAGCTGTTGATGATGAATTTATTATTTGTATGGCAAGTGTGGCTCTTTGTGGCTTTTGCGGTGCCCCCACGGGATGTCATGTCTGCAATGTACTTCATATTTTATTCTACCACCTGGTTAATACCACGTGACAATGAAACACATGAATAAATAAAAAAAGGGACGCAAGTAAACAATAAGTACCTATGAATGATTGTATTTGAAAGCTTTATCCTGTGACGTAAGCCCAAATCAGTGAAACAATTACCTCTGGAGTACTTCCTCATTACGACGCCAATCAGCGTGCTGGGGACAGATTGACGGTCAGACCAATATAAAACAGTCAAGGGCGAGTCGGAAAGACCAGTAGGTATTCTAAGCCTAATCTACCTTACATAGTATACCGTGTGATGTCGGTAGAGTAGTGGCCGTGTGATGTTGGCAAAGTAGAATAGCATCACACCATATCCTCTCCAATGGGTGTCGTAGAAGACCACTAATGGATTAGCAAAGTGGTATTGATCATCTTATACTCCGTCCACCAATCCGCATTGGGCAAGCGTGGTGGATTACTGTTTCATTCAACCTCCTTCAATAACAAAAAGGAGAGGCCTTGTGTCCCAGCAATGGGTCGAATTAAAAAGGCTGTTTATTATCACGCTCTCCTAGTCCCAAAAGGGGTCGAGCAGAGCTTAATAGGGTAACATTTGGTTACAGATAAGGCCACATCTGGCAGTAGGTATGGGCCACAAAAAGGGCATCAAACCCAAAAGCAACACAATCTTCATCCAAGAATCTACAGTCAAAAACTCAGCATTCCGGGAATCCTAAAGCTGGATATTAGACTATTTTTAGGAATCAGGAATGGAATAAAATTAAAATAAAGAATTATTATCGTAACTTAAAACAATTTTACTTTCAATTAGATTTTCACAACGAATAACGAGCGATTGCGCAGAAAACAACTCTTCACACAATATTAACCGAATAATAAGGATGAAATAGATGTCTCAATGCAAATCACATCGATCACCACTTCTACCGACCTCACTCTTCAACGTCCGACAAGCAAATGGGGCGGGAGTTTTTTTTTTTTTTTTCAAAAAACGGACGTTGAAGAGTGAGGTCGGTTGAAGTGGTGATCGAATGGGGCGGGAGTGAACTTGTGGTGACGTCATGATTCGTAACGATTCATTCTTCCTTTTTCTTAATACTATAGTATTTTTATGTAATGTAACGTTCGTACCACAGTTCGTACGAATGGTAACATTTTTTGCTACCTTCCGTACATTTTTGTTCTATTTCAGATGAAAGATGTACAGAAAAGTCAATGAAGAAATAGGGGATAGAACCCTCTCAAGGGGAAGATTTGGCGGTACAGCAGAGCGAATGGTGTGGGTATGTACAGAGGCAAGTACGCGACTTTATGGGGCAACGTAAAGCTGAGCTCGACACTAAACGTGACCAGAAAAATGCCCGCACCTATTATCTATCCCTACAAATATTATAAATGCGAAAGTAACTCTGTCTGTCTGTTAAACTTTCACGTCTAAACCACTGAACCGATTTTGATGAAATTTGGTACAAGTATAGACTAGAGCTCGGGGAAGGACATAAGCTACTTTTTATTGCCAAAAAGGCTTGAAGGGATTGAAATAGGGGATGAAAGTTTGTAAGGAAGTTCGTCATTTTTGAAGATAAAACCATGAAACTTTGAATTTAGGCACTTAGTAAGCAAGAAAGAAGTATTTGTTCTAGGATTTTTGGAATTATGACCTGTTTGAGGGTGAAATAGGGGATGAAAGTTTGTAGGAAAGTTCGTCATTGTTAAAGATACGGCCATGAAACTTTAGGCACTTGATAAGAAATAAATAAATATTTGTACTAACGTTTTTGAATTTATTTTTTTTGTTTATTGATCCACCAACATTTGTATCATTCATTACATGCTCATAAATACAATGAGAATAAACTAAAAATTGACAACAATAAAAACATATAAAAATAAAATAGATAAAAAATAAATTAATTAATAACAACAAAAAAAAATTCAATTGAACGTTACAGGAGATGGTCTCTTATGGTGCGACAGAGCTTGCTAGGTGAGTCGGAAAATAATTATGTCAACTGTTTCGCTAAATTTACATTATAGCAATAGGAGAATTGGAGCCAAACACTGTTCTACTGTTCATATTTACCCATTTGCGGATGAAAGAGGGGATGAAAGGTCGTAAGGAAGTCCAAATAAAGTCACGCTTTCACACCTAACACCTGAACTGATTTTGGCACCAAAACAGACTAGACCTTGATACAGGACATAAGCTACCTTTTGTTGTAAAAGAAAGGGGTTGAAATGAGGGATGAAAGTTTGTATGGGATTTCTCATTATCGAAGATAAAACCATGAAACTTTGGAATAATTTTATTTTTGCGTTTACAAACGCGTAAATATAATACTAGAAAAATGCACTGAAAAAAATCGACTTGCCTCAGGCGGGACTCGAACCCGCACCTTCCACAATCCGGGTGGACGCGTTGACCAATGTCGCCACCGAGGCACTGCTTTTCGCTGTCGAAATTTGTCAGTGCTTGGTTCTTATGTTTTTATGGTAAACATCGTTTCATCAAATCTTTGAAATTTGCACTTCCAAGACCCGAACGAAATATTTTTGCAAATATTTGACGCCCAGCTAAGATGAAACTACCTTACATTATGGAATAATTTTATTTTTGCGTTTACAAACGCGTAAATATAATACTAGAAAAATGCACTGAAAAAAATCGACTTGCCTCAGGCGGGACTCGAACCCGCACCTGCCACAATCCGGGTGGACGCGTTGACCAATTTCGCCACCGAGGCACTGCTTTTCGCTGTCGAAATTTGTCAGTGCTTGGTGCTTATGTTTTTATGGTAAACATCGTTTCATCAAATCTTTGAAATTTGCACTTCCAAGACCCGAACCTTGAATGATATTTATCTTTTTCTTTAAGTAAATTAATTAATTCCTTTTTAAACCACGATGGATAATATATAATTTTTATTTTTTTTATATTTTTTTAATTTGCACGATAAAATGTTCATTTAATTTCTAATAATTATAAATGAATTTTAAAATTGTAATTCAATAGCTAGGATAAATTGTTGTTAATTCGATTACCTACTGTTCATAGCTTTAATAAATTTGTTAAAAATGTAAATTTTATTAGGTTAGTAAGTAATTTATACCTAGTCCTAAATTAATTGCCATGCCCTTGCAGGGGTCACATGTATACCTTTATAAATGTACCACCATATATTTTTGTAATGTGACATGCAATAAATAATTTGAATTTGAATTTGAATTTGGATACTTACATCCACTGCTTTTAGTTTTCGGAGTATTTTTCTCAATTATTACATTGAGATGATTGTAAAAAGTTTCAACAAGTTTATTACACGAAAGGTCGTATTGGTTCCAGTTTATTTTTTTTAACTCTGAGATACAAACGTTGAAATTAGTTTTACGGTAATTTAGCCTGCTGTTTTTGATTTCTTTAAGCACAACTTCCTTATTTATCAAAATGTTTATATCCAATGGAGGATGATGTTTATCAAGGCGGCTCAATGGTTGTGCCTCCTCAGTTTTACAACTAAACAACCGCGAAGTACCCAACACCAGATCTAAAATTTTATCATTAGTATTTCTTGTTAAATTATATTGTGTTAAACCCAACCTCGAAACAAAATCAACTAAGTTTGTCACCTTTTGATTATTAGTTGTGGTAAAATCCAATATCGTCCAATCTTATGTCCGTCAAATTGAAATCACCTACAAGTAAAGTATCATTAGTACCAGATTCACTAATTTTTTCCTCACAGTTTTCCTAGAAGTTCGAAAAATCTGTTCCATTTACGTAATTTGGTAAGTAAACTACACATAAGTTAATAAATGTATTATAGAGATAAACTCTAACCCATATATCCTCACCAGAAGTCTCATATTCAGGCAAGTGTAATGACTTTATGGACCTCTTTACCGCAATAAGAACTCCACCTCCGTGTAACTTGTCGTACCGTTCTTTAAATCCCAAAGAAAAATGCAAAATAATATAACGTAACCGATCTAATGTTATTCATGCGATTGTTACCGTTTTTGTTGTGTATAGAGTCGATTATCGCGGTTTTTTCCGATATAAGTCGTTTTTGTAAAAAAATGCAAGTGACCCTTTGTTCCCAAAGGTGCGATATATAAGTAGGTACTTACATTAGAAAACGATAAATAAAAAGAACAAAATATTAATATTAGACGAACAGTTCCGATGAATTAACACGGAAATCTCCGCTGGCATGAGATATGACCTGAGCATGCTACCTATTAAAATCGAGACCATTCCATGGCTAAACCAAACCAACGCATGGTGATAACTTACACTTACCCTATGGTTATAATAAACATATCATACCTCCTGACAAACACATCGGCAGAGTACTTTCTATGGTATTTTTGTACTTATGCTTAATTCTAATAATGCATAGTTTGGATGGCAGGCAATAACGGCGCCTCCACCATGTGACGACCGCCAGGACCTTCTAGTCTGGGGCGTAGCTCTTAACACGTTCAGGCGAACATATCAATATCATAGGTCCGTACTGTATGGCACATAATTTTTCCATACTAACGAAAGTGACGTCTAATTACGATGAAATCGGTACTAACCACAGATTTAATAATACAAGGAGATAGGCCAAGCCGGCGTTTAACTTGCGACAAGTGTATAACCTGTGGGCATAAATTTCCGCCACTTCGCATTCCGATAAAGTCAAGTGAATACGTAACTCAGCGATTTGACTGATCTCCTTTGCGGCTGTGCTTAACTTTCATCGCTTCGCAGTCCTTAAGACGGGCGCAATGAATAGTGTATATTACGGCATGCTCAACATGAACCTTGTTATGTAGTACGGCCGCTGATTCCGACACTTTGTCCTATGAACTCGGCGATTCGACCGATCTCCTTAGATTGATATATCTGTGGTACGTAACGTTGATGGCATTGACGTATAAAGACGTCGACGTGCATATGCGCTCTGATATAACTATATGCACAAGCAATGAACGTTGGAAGAAACATTCATCGGGTAATTCAAATCAAATCAAACATTTATATATGGAAGCTGGGCCAAGGAAGGTGCCCAACGTTAAAACTACATTTGCCAACATTGTCACATCACATAGGGATGTCTTAACTAATAATTAACAAAGGTATCTAAAAAAACGGCAGTGGTCTCCCCTCGACTTTCTCGTATACTGGAAACGACTCAAAAGTTGATAGAAACCTTATATTTTGATGTCATACATGCATGTTATTTTTTTTGGTCACCCACCCGAGTACCGACCGCGCACTTGGTAAGCAACCATGCTTAACTTTCGTGATCGACGACTGGAAAGTTGATAAAAACCTTACATTTTGATGTCATACATGCATGTTAAATTTGGTGTCAATAAGTTAAAGCATACTCGAGTTATCGTGCTAACGCACAGACACACACACAGACATAATTCCAAAAACGGTATTTTTGGACTTAGGGAGGTCATCATCATCATCATCAACAGCTCATATAATGTCCCCACAGAGGGGTTCGAGCCTACCCCACATTAGGGGCGATTAGGCCTTAGTCAACCACGCTGGCCAAGTGCGGGTTGGTCAACTTCACACACAACCTAAGAATTTCTTCTTAGGTGTGTGTGCAGGTTTCCTCACGATGTTTTCTTTCACCGTAAAAGCGTCGATGAAACGTACATATGATTTCAAAATTTGAAAACACATTGGTACGTGGCGGGGATCGAACCAGTGCCTCCCGGGTGAGAGACGACGCTCTTACGCACTACGCCATCGACGCTTCTTTAGGGAGGTCCAAAACGTGTAAATCCGTCAAAATCTCGAGGTCGAATTTTTTGACGATTACAAGACTTCCTCTCTTCTTCCTCTATACTTACTAAGTACGTAGGATAAAGTAAAAAGTATCTCAACGGACTTGATAAACAACACACCAAAGCACATCAAAAGCTATTCGAGGAGTATTTCGAATAATAATTGCAGGGGTTTTTTACTGACGAAATAAAAACAAAAAGTTTTATTCACCGTGATTTTTTAACCATGAATAATCTATACTAATACTTATTATAAAACTGAAGAATTTGTTTGTTTGTTTGAACGCTCTAATCTCAGGAACTACTGATTCTAATTAAAAAATTCTTTTTGTGTTGGATAGTCCATTTATACATATAGGTATAGGCTATATAACATCATAATACAAACCGCGGACAAAGTCGCGGATACAGCTAGTATTTCATAAAGTACAGTCAATACATACAACTCTTGCTACGGGAACGACATCGAAATCGCGAAAAAAGATTGCTTCCATACATTTGGTTCGTAGGTGTTGCCTTTTGAGTGGAACAGCTGATTTTTTTGCGATTTAGATGTTGGTCCTTTAGCAAGAGTTGTTTCTGTTTACTGGCACTTTCACACCTTGAAATATTTGTCATATTTGTTAAGAAAATCACGATGTATATAAAAAATGTATCCTTTGTTGTGATACTAATGTATTTGTTGACTACCATTACGAACCAATGTGGTCTTTTTTAACCGACTTCAAAAAAGGAGGAGGTTGTAAATTCGACTGTATGTTTTTTTTAATGTTTGTTACCTCGTAACTCGTTACTGGGTGGACCGATTTTTAAGATCCTTTTGACCTTTGGAAGCTAGTACTTGTCATGGGGTCTCATTTAAATTTTATCGACATCTGACAAGTAGATTTTGAGTTATCCCTAATAATGCCATTTTAATTGACATTGATGATATCGTAATTTTATCACTTGTGTGTCTAAAAGATCTCGAGGTAGTTTCCTGAAAAATTCTATACTTAAAACACTAAAAAGCAGAAAAAAATATTTTTAAATAAAAAAACGCCTTCAAATCTAAAAACGGGAGAAATAAAAATTTTGTTTATAAAAATCAGGTCGGTCCCAACCTCAATATTTCTAACAAACGTTGTCACTTGTATTTTTTGGGACCGACCTCAAAAAAACATTTAGATTTTTAAAAACAATTTTTTTATTTCTCCCGTTTTTAGTTTTGAAGCCTTTTTTTTTTATTTACTGAATTTTAAGAATGAGGCTCAAAAAGTGATGAAGAAAAGCTGTCAATTTCATGATTATCTCAACAGGCTAATAGTTGTGAGAGGCGCGGACCTAAATAGGCTAGGACGAATGATTTAAGCCATGCGGTTCGATCCACAAGGACTATATATAAATTGATAGCCGTCGGTTGCACAAGCAGTCTGCGCTGTAGCCTTAGTCAGGCGTATTGAATTAGAAAAAAACAATTGTCAATTGCATCGCGGGTGCGCGGGAAAACTTTTAGTGGACATTTTGTTTGTGTTAGTGCTTTTAATCTGTGGAGTACTTTTCAAATAAATGTGAGTACTTATTATTGTTTTTCTTTAAGTAGGTATAGTATTATTCAAAATTGATTTAAATTATACTTACAGGTTAATTTTATTTTAATTTTTATTGAAAACGTAAAAATCAAACACGATTGCAGTGGAGTCCTTAGCTATGAACATTTTTTTAAATATAAAAGTTAAACTGAAGTAAGCTTTTATTATAAGTAAGTTATTTTTTAACTTCATTAAATGTTCACGATTCTATTAAAATTTTCATTTTCTAAATTAATACATCGTAATAAAATTGTAATAATTTATATAATTTCTTTCATATAATCGTTTTAAAATGTTCTCTTTACAATGCCTACAATAAAAAAGAAAATTTTCGATTACTAAGTAGTAATAATATGTATAGTAAGTAATTTATTGCTGAATTTTCCTTCTATGAAGGATACCTTATACTCTAAGTGAAGATACAAAAAGTTTTAGATGAGAATAAATTGGTCCACAGCTAACTCAGGCATTCCCACACACCCCACTTCTCCGAGGTTTAACAACTATTAATTAAATCTATAGAAGTTAGGTACTTAACTTTCATGACACCTTTGACCGATAAAATTTTAAAATAAGATATTTTTCAAGTTTAATTGAACCTTGTTTTCTAGACCTCTGAAGTCACTTTAATTATTTCAATAACTAGCTTCGTAAAATAGCATGTTTTAAAATATATCTTCTCTTATGCAATAATTCTTGCTTTTGCGTTTACAAACGCGTAAGTATTTTTTTATACTAGAAAAAATGCACTGAATTTTTTTTTTTCTAGTAAAAGTATATAAAAAAATATCTTCTCTTACTTAAAAAACTCCATTTAAAGCAACATTAAAATATCGAAACATGACAAGTAGGTATCTTATTTAACTAAGGTCAAATTCGCATCGAAATAACTTCATTATGAAAAAATATGCATCTTATTTTATAGCTATGTGATAAAAAAATATTTGTGTTCATTGCAGAGACACAGAATAACACAATCCACAAAATTTTTATTTATTTACACACTTTTCTTCTATCTAAGTTTTAATAAAGTGTTAATAGTAGACATTATTGTGTTTTCACTGTTAGCAAAAAGTGTTCTAAATCCTAGTAATGTTAAAATAATATAATAAAGTAAATAAAAATTATCATATATTTTCCTGCCCTGCTCCCAATTTATTTGGAGTCGGTGCATACTCTTGATATCGACAATACTGGTAAAGAATTTCGCTTGTTGAACAAATAATTAGTTCACTTTTTATTTTGCCCGATTTATCATTAAAGCGGGTTTTTTTTTCGTTTTTTACTATGTACGCTACGGAAAGGCAGCTACGAAACGACTAAGAACCGTAGCGCATTGCCATTTTTAGAGTAAAATGAGGCGACACGGTTCCGAGCTGATAAGTGTACTTAGACCCTAAAGATTCATCGAACGGTACATATGTTCGGTATTTATGAATCAAATAAAACCTAAGTAATATAGGAACAGAACACCACAAAATTGGAGTTTAATCTTATTTTTGTGTGACTGTGGTCTTCTGTAAAGTGGGAAACTCACATCACGCCATGCCTCTGAAATAAACCAAAAAGTTCCGTATATTTTTATTTTGGTTTAATTACCCGTAAACAAAAAATAAATAAAATCCATGCTCTTGTGTTTTAGAGTGTTAATGTCTACTTAGAGCAAGCCTTGGTAATATCGTAAATTCTGACTTGCTTAACCCAATGTAAGTACCTACCTAATAGGTATTTAAGTCTCATCGCAAATATTCGTTAGATCGATGACTTTTTTATTGGTCTGAGGATCGATGTAACTTAAAATTAGTCTTATACTCTTTTAGTATTCCAACAAAACCTTGGCTAGTCATTTGTAATTCAAATTCGAAAATATTTAAATAATACTTTAAATCGTCAAAATCTCTACCCCCGTTAGGACGAAATATTTATTTTACTTAAATAATTATTAGGCTGAGACGGAGAAGAAACGGCGAAAAAACTCCACTTAAATTTCAATTTCCAAGATTAGGTGTGTCAATATAATTATTACAATTATAGTTTTACATGCGTAAATTTTGGGCAGCTTTTACTCCCACGCTTTGGATCATTTACGCAATCATTTATATTGTAAAATGCTTTTATATAAATCAAATAAAAAAATATTTGCAATTGTTCTGAATCATAGTTACGTGCAGTTTTAACGTCGACAAGTGCATTCAACCCTATATTAGCGAAACTAGTTTGGCCAGTACTCCCTGGACCAATAACCCTTCAAGGTAGACCAGTAGACTATTGTCTTATTAGGACTACAATGAGAACACTGAAATAGAAGCTAATATCCTCGAAAGCGAAGACACTTTTATGAAATTACACAACAAAAACGTATCATTCTAAAATTAGCAATTATGTATGTATTCCAAACTTTAGTTAGGTATGTATGTATATTCATTTTTCTCCTTTCTTTCTTTGACCCCGACTCCACTTCTGCAGCCATCAGGACTCAGGTGGTACGGAGTCATGATGTGCTTGACTTTATATTAAAAAATCCAAATCGATATACTTAAACAACGGCTACTTACGTAGAAATGTTTTCTTTGAATATTGATGCATTCTACTACAAAAATAGACTTTACCTCGCATTATTTACGATTACGAAGAACGTAAAATATATTTAAACCAAATTCAGAATAATTAAATGTTACCTTGTACCAATTAAATCGCATTAAAATCAGCCTCTCGTAGCGTAAGATGTAATACACACCCAAATGCACTTGATCTGCATACGAGATAAGGCCGCTTTACACCATGCGATTTGTATATTAACCACAGGATGCATTCACCACAGAAATTAAAATCCATACATTTAGTAAAAATCACCACAATGAAGAAAAGTATTTTTAGTGTGGTGAAATTACAAAAACCCCTTTCGACTTGTGGAGTCTAAATCTAAAGCGGAGTAATTTTACTATAAAAAATGCATTGAGTATTTTTTTTTTATTTTGAACGTGAAATCTTTGGTCTGTATCTCACTTAATGGTAAAAATTTGGAGAGAATTCAGTAGAATCATTTTTTACCCCCGACACAAAAAGATTAGAACACAAAAAAAACTCTAAAAAGTAAAAACAAACTCTCGACCTCGAAAAGAACATAATTGAGCGTCGCCCGCCGACTCGGGGGACCCCTAAGTATAAATTAAACCAGGCTGGATACATATAAAAAGAATATTGATAATGATAAAGCATGGGTTATTGGAAACAAGTCGTATTACCATTCAAACCAAGCATAAAGTACTTCGCACGGTCCACACCGACCACAGAATTTGTCAAAAAAATTCTAAGGTACTTACATTACATTTGCATATCATAAGTATTAAAAAAGCTTCGATAGGTTAAGTTAATATATGTAACGGATTGCCTTTTGACACAAACACTTCCGTTGTATTGACAGATATCCACTCACTTCCGATATACCTATTCCTTCCGTTAATCCCCTTTAACTCATTATTTCTCACCCCTTGACGTCATTGTATAAATAACCTATCACTCAATTTCATTTTTCTCGAGGCTCTCTTTTCTTCTACTTCTAGACATAATACCGCCTAATACTATATTGCTGAAATATTACCTTCCATACAATTTTCCGAATATTGTAAACCCTACTATAAGCGAATCTTCAGCTTAGTAGCGCGTGTCGGCCAATCATCGCGTATTTGATAAATCCACCTTCACCCTGACCTTCGTCACGCCTCCAATTGTTAGAGCGTGAATGACGTAGATCAAATCAATCGAACTTGAGTCTTTTGACATTGACTTTTGGTGTACTATCGAATATGTGAGTTTTGGAATATATGAACTCGACACTTATCAATAATGACCTGCGCAGACAGATTTTTGACCCAGATAGCTCGAGCACTCTAGATACTAATCGGCAGAGACCTTTCCCACTCGAGAAGATCACCGACAAGAAATCCCCTAGGGAGATTCGCCTTACATACTAGAGGATCCACCAAGGCCCCTGGCCTTCTCTTAAACCCCGGTGACCCTGGGATCTATCGTCCTTAAATATTTCTTTCGCTTCATCAACTTTTATAAATGCTCGGCGGTTTCGAGAACATTTGCCCTGGATTTTTTTAAAGACATCTTCGATTTGATCGATAAACGTTCGCCTGGGTTTTAATATTCCCGCATCTTCGGTAACTTCCTATTCAAATATCCTTTTCGTCAATCAACTTCCACGCATGTTTTCTATATGACCCATTTGAACACCACCTGCCTTCTTAACGCGTCATTATATAGCCTGTCACTCAATTTTACACCAGGCATGCTCCTCAAGGCTCTTATTTCAACAGCATTTATTCTTGTTTCGTCCCTTTTCTCCTATACTCAACTTTCACTTCGATATATCAGTGTTGGGCACTTGGGACCAGCACACCGTTATGCATCTTATGTACAGCCAGTAGAGCCTTTTCAGAAACCTTCTGACTGCTCATAAAGGCATGTAAAGCCCCATTCACCATGTTCCCAGCTTTCACTCGATTCTCATTATCACTCTCACACTTTCGATCTCTCATAAATACTGATCCGAGTATACAGTAAAGTCATCAGCGTAGGTATAGTAAACATTTGACAAGCAACTCATCATCAACAGCTCATAAATGATGTCCCCATCGAGGGGCTCGAGCCTACCCCACATTAGGGGCGATTAGGCCTTAGTCAACCACGCTGGCCAAGTACGGGTTGGTAGACTTTACACACAACCTACGAATTTCTTCATAGGTATGTGCAGGTTTCTTCACGATGTTTTCCTCCACCATAAAAGCGTGGATTAAACGTACACATGAATTCAAAATTTGAAAACACAATTAGTACGTAGCGGGGATTGAACCAGTGCCTCCTGGGTGGGGGCCGACGCTCTTACGCACTACGCCGCCGACGCTTCTCTCACAAGCAACTCACTTATTCGAAATCGCAATCAGTACCCGTAGTGTAAGTTTTCCCGTATTCAATAAGGAACTATTGTAGTTGCGTTAAGAGCTCGATTTGTATAGGAAACGTGAACAGCGCCCCTAGCGGAAAGAAGCGTAAATCGTATTTCCCATACAAATTGAGCTCTTATCGCAACTACAATAGTTGCGTATTATAAACTAAAAATATGAATAAAAAAATTGGTTGTCTGTAAAGTCGGTTTACTGACGATAGTTGAACGTGACAACGTCTTAAGAAAATACTGATGGAATGGTAGCATTTTTCAAAAGAAAAATTTAATTTCATTTGTTTAATAGATTTCGCATTATAGTATGTATAAACTTGCAATAAAATCTCTGTGGCTATACTATTTGTATCTGGCTGGTTTTGGTATCATTGAAAGTTTAAATTTTAAAGAACATAATTCCAAATTCAAATTAGAGAATTAGATTCAGAGCGAGGTAACGCCGCATGACGTCATGTTTTTTAGTGCGTGCAGCCGGCTCTATCGAATTATAAGACGTTGTCACGTCAAAAACATACACTATGGGTACAGTCCCTTTCAGTCTTGCTGGTTCATGAATAAGTTGAACAGCCACGGAGACGTTACACATCCACGAGTACCAGTAGTTTTCAAACATGAACAAACTGTCGGTCCAATAGCCTCCAGCCCTTTTTTTAAATTGTTTGTTTCAATGATAGTAATTTATTTCTATTTACCAGGAAGCTAAGAAATTTTATTGGATACAACTTTGATGTAATTTAAAGACTATTATCAGTAAATGGTATTTCCGGATCCATTACGACGATTATTTATTTACATACACACCTACCTGTATAGGTGTGTTAGATTAAATACGTGTTAATTGACATAGCATATTCCAACCTCCGCCCGTTTTCAAATGAATTCCTTTATCAAGTTTTAGCGGCCTAGCCACTTGAATTTGGAACGCCCGAACTCTATTTCCATCAGTCGGTACTTCAGACCAATAGAATCATTGGTCTCAGGTCGGCGCGATGTGGATGTCATCCAAATATTGATCCAACACCCGATCGCTCTATTTGCGTAACTCCAATTTACTGTTATTCTACACAGCGGCTTCTGACACATCACTAAATGGACGCGGGATCAGCAACACACGAGCGCGTTTGAAGCGATGGAGTGATGGATTTGGATATCCAAAATTTTTCGTCACTCAAGCCACGTGAGATTTGGAGCACACGGAACTATTTTGACTTATTTCGGAGTGATGGTGGTGATTTACTTAGCGTGATGTGAGATTCCCACTTTACAGAAGATCACAGTCAAGTAAAAATAAGATAACACTACAATTTTGTGGTGTCCTGTTCCTATATTATGTTTAATTTGAGAAGTGAGTTCTTTAAAGAATAGCGCAGCTGAGTCTTCTTCTATATTCGACAAAAAGAGCTTACTATATCGTCTTTTCAGAGTTCTCGCCATTCAAAGGTATTGTATTCTTTTCAAATCACTCTATGTTTACCTAAGAAAAGTACCAACAACTTGACTGAAGTTCCAATGTCATTTACATCTTACTTGTAATTAATCTGCAGACAGGAGTATTTTTCTTATGTTAACCTGTCGGAGAAGTCAATCCTGCGATCACATAATTATACTTAGCGGCCTGCATTTCCTCGCAGCCTATATACCTATCTACGTAAAGAATATTGACAAGGGCATATTGTGACAAACAAATTGTTAGGTTGATTTTATCATACAAGTCGGTTGTCGATTGTGTATTCTTCGTCGTACGAGCTGTATCCGCAACGACGACGACTTTGCGCCTGCTTTGCGTCTGAGGGCGAGGGGCTGGAACACTCCAGCCAGCCCAACTCTTACAGGAAGTCTCCTAACGCCTTGACGTCTCTGAAGACATCCTGGAGTCCGGATGGTCCAGGTAGCAAGTCCAGTGTGCTGCCACTACGTTGCATTCCATCAGGACGTGAGCGGCTGTTTCTTATGCTTCCTTCCATGCATCCTCTGCTTAGGGGGCTGTCTGTTATGCCTAAGTTGAAAAGGTGTCTGTTAAAATGATTGTTGCCTTCTGTAATCTTCGTCTTAATTCTTACCATGGTCCAAGTCCCAATTTATTTAGGGTCGTTGCATTAAATCTGTGCTCAACCCTTGGGGTAGGTACTTCTGGTTCCACAGGGACCAGTTTTCTTCGGCAGTTTCCGTAACTCGACAACTAGTGCGTCTATTATGCGACGAAGGATGTGGGCTGGATTACTCCACCCATCCTTGCTCCCCCAGGAAGTGTCCCAGCGCCTTTACGTTACCAAGCAACTCCTGGCCGCTCCCCAGCGACCCGATGAAGCAGTATTTGACTGCACATTTTTTTTTGTAATTTTTGCTATTGATCCAATCCAAACCTTTGTTGTGCTTGTACGCATGGACAATGCCACTAAATTTGCGGTTGCAGACATACATGATTAAAAACGCAGTCGGTTAATAATAAAGTGAACGCGGCTCCAACTTCATCTTGCCCATTAATTCCACATTGAGGTCAAGACCAAATTCATTGACAATATAAAAAGATATGAAAATTGAAGTGCTTAATGATACACACAGTAATAAGTACTGTGAAGCTTTAAGACCCTGAATGTAAACGTCCAAACATTAACAAAGAGGAGGTTTCTGTTTTTCCAACAACAAGACACGTTAAATTGGTGATCCCAGATGCTGTCGAAAGATAGGACTCGTTGCCAGGGTTCAACCCGTTCATCCTGCGGCTTCCCGTGAACTTTACAAATCTTCGATCCACTTTGTGAATGCTTTTTTTTTGACGCGGAGGTCAAATGCATTTACGCATCGTCTCTGCGGGGTGGTGCCAACCGCAGGGGATATGTGAGTCTCGAGGTAAAGGCGTTCCCTCCATACCCACCAAACATCCTCCCCGGCCTGACCTTCAGTGCGCTATTACTGGACGGCTCGGGATCTGCGCACGTGAGCGCAACTACACCGAGACCGTCCCAACGCTGCCCGTCTAGGCACTCCTTGCACCACCTTGTGAGGGCCTACCAACCCTACGTCTTCGCTACGCGGCCACCACTCGAGGACCTTTCCGCCCCAACAGCCTTCTATCCTCCTCGCAATGTGCCTTGCCAACTGCCTTAAGGTTCGCAATTCTTTTGGACTATACCGCGGTGACCTTAGTTAGTTCGCAATTCCTTTAGACTATACCGCGGTGACCTTAGTTCGTCTGCAGACCTCATCATTTCCGAGCTTGGCTTCCTATTGCCACCATCTTATTAAAATCTATCGCTACAAAGATATCAAAACCATCTGAGTCTGACCACAATGAAGTTAGGTACACTTTGTTTTCAAAATCAAAATCACAACCTACTACGCTATAATTAACTTTGCTGTCTATAATTAGCTGCTCGTTACTAAAAATTAACCCGATTATTTGCAATAATGATTCACAGAATAAATTAAATTAAACAATACATAAAACCTCGTTAGAGTTCAACGTATACTTGAATTAGAAAAAGCCATTTGTTCAATTAAAGTAAGGGTGTGTACGCACTGGGCCTTATTATTAACTCTTTATTGCATTTCATAAAGGTATACATATGATTACAGAGTAAAATAGTATGCAAGCGAACTTATCTCTATAAGAGATCTCTTCCAGCCAACCCAGAATGAGAGTGAGAAACTATAATAATACGCGGATTTGACAAAAGTGCAAATGAGTACAACAAATATGTAAAGTAACATAACATTAACTGCATATATAAGTAAATACATAATATACTTCTTAATCTAATACATATATACATACAATATAACATAAATATAATTAATATTTATTAGTAAGTTGTTCATGACTGTGATAGACGCGAGAATAAGTGTTCTTTTCAATTCGGGTTCGCACGGGTGCAATGCTTATGTAAATATGCATGTATTATACATATAAACCTTCCTTAAGAATCACTCTATCTATTAAAAAAAAACCGCATCAAAATCCGTTGCGTAGTTTTAAAGATCTAAGCATACATAGGGACAGACAGACGGCGGAAGCGACTTTGTTTTATACTATGTAGTGAAGAATGAGCATTCTTGGATGTCTGATGGCAGCCGAATCCACAATAGAGCAGCGCGGACAGAAAAGGAGTGAAAAATAGTAAATTGACGAAAGTGACAGATTACCAACGAGGGAGCAGTTTGAGGCCCGAAGGCGCTGCCGAGGGCCACAATACTCCCGAGTCGGGAATCGAACTTTCTCCCAAGTGTTACATCGTGCTTTATACTACACCTGTGATGAACATTCAAGTTGCAATTTTCATACAACTTTTCCTCCCGCTAACTAAACACTTTAGAAACGGAATTTCATAGAACTTTTCCTCCCGCATATTTAGGTCGAAGAAAAGATCAACTTTCTCTTTTCAATTTGAGGGAATAATAGCTACTGTTCCGATCAGGTGTAGTATTACGAAATTTCTATTACTCTTAGGAAGTGGAGCATCCTGGTAATGCCTTATGCGTTGAGGACGGGACGGTGCAGGCAGTAGTTGAAATCGGGAACGTAGATAAGAGTTGGGCTCTTTAAAGATATCACGCTATTTCGTCGTCTTTTCGTCTTCGGACGCTGTGGACACACGAGTTCACCACGACGATATGTCGCCGGCAGTAATGCTATCGACACGTTGTGTGGTCAAGTTAATGAATAGGTTCAAATAAGATATAAAAGTTTTTACGGGATTCCTCAATAGGTACCGCAGGTAAATCCATGAAACCTTAAATAACCTTTGATAAGAAATAAATAAACAGTCGTCATTGTTAAAGATAAAACCATGAAACTTTGAATTAAGGCACTTGATAAGAAATAAATAAATATTTGTTACTAGCTGCGCGTAGAATTTATTACTTTTTTTTTTCAAAAGAAAAAAAAAGTAGCCTAAGTTACTCCTTATTATACCAGCTACCTGCCAAAAAAAGTGCCGTCAAAATTAGTCCAGCCGTTTCAGAGATTAGCCGGAACAAACAGACAGACAGACAAATATTGTAAAAAAATATATTTTGGTGTATGTACCTTATATATATATTTGATGTATAGAATAGAATAGAATAGAATATAACTTTATTGTACATCAACCAATTTCATACAATTATACACAGGAAAAACATATATACGATTTGTACAAAGGGCGACCTTATCGCTAAAAGCGATCTCTTCCAGGTAACCTTAGGATGGACATGTACATTATATCATATGCATGTATTTCAATATTACAAACAGACCCTCCAATTTTATTTATATGTATAGATTGCGTTTTTAAAATATTTACCCGTTCCAGGCTCGAATCCTGTGAAACTCTTTCGCTTTCTTGCGGTTTGAGAACAGAGTTCAAAACAAAATACAAGCAGTTTCTACAATTTTGTGCTGTTATTGTCATAAGTGCAAGCAAAACCACACCTTACTAGAGCGTGTTTAAACTTGCTTGCTGCAATTTTAGCGGTGTGACCCAAATGAAAAGTGGCAGTGGAACCTTCCGCGGCCGTTCACTTCCGAAAGATTTCAAGGAGAATATCCGCTGGATGTGTTTATGTAGAAATGACTCAGCCCACATAAGGCCATAAATGTACCTATTTACAGTGAATTACCTAAGTTATGACACGAAATATGTTACGTACGATTTATGTACTTAATAGTCACCATATAATTTCAAGAAAAGAAATTTAACAAGAGGTACTAGGTACTTACTTATCACATATTTATAATGTGTCATGAATAAACAAACAATTATGGAATAATTTTATTTTTGCGTTTACAAACGCGTAAATATAATACTAGAAAAATGCACTGAAAAAAATCGACTTGCCTCAGGCGGGACTCGAACCCGCACCTTCCACAATCCGGGTTTGGTGCGGGTGCGGGTTCGAGTCCCGCCTGAGGCAAGTCGATTTTTTTCAGTGCATTTTTCTAAACAAACAATATTTCATATAAAGAAGTTTATATTGATTGATTAGAAATCTGTTGACTATTACACAGTTATTATTACCTACATATCATATAAAGATAAAGAAGAATTTTTGTCTGTTGAATTTACAAAATCGGATTTTCCTTATTCATCGTATTTTAAGTATACCAACCAACATGCCACAGCAAGACTATTTAAAACATTATTAATTTACACTTTATTTTAATTATTCATTAGGTACTAATACTCCGCCAGTGAGTTCGTCCGCGTAGAGATTTTTTTTAAACAAATATAGATTAGTACCTATAGCATTCCTCAATAATTGGACAATCCAACACAAAACGATTTTCTCAATTTGAGTAGGTAGCTCCTGAGATTAGCGCGTTCACAAACAAAAAAACTCTTCAGATTTATTTATATTTGATAGATAGATATTATTTATTGATTACCTATTTCAGATACTTTGATATTGAACCTAAAATATACCTACATTTGCTATACTTATACCTATACGTCGACGACCGGTACAATTTGAGAACTAATATCAATAATTGTACACACAAAATTGAAACAAATATTTGAAAAGTAATTGTTATATAAATAACCAAATTACAATGTGAATTTTCAATTCTAGGCTATTTACTTAGCTGTAATAAGAATAGAAATACATTTAAAAATAACTGACTTTCAATCGTTTACATAATTAGGTATGTGTTGAATGGAAGATATCGATATAAACTTAAGGTGGCTGCACACAGCGGGCGTCGGTGGGACGTTGAATTTAAGTTGTTTGTATTTAAATGTTGCGGTCCCGCCGACGCCCGATGTGTGCAGTCACCTTTAAACTTACCTACTTACAATGATATTATAATATGTCATTGCCTACTTACTAGCGCTTCGCTTTCGACTTCATCATCATCATCATCATCAACAGCTCATAATAATGTCCCCACCGAGGGCCTCGAGCTTACCCCACATTAGGGACGATTAGGCCTTAGTCAACCACGCTGGCCAAGTGCGGGTTGGTCGACTTCACACACAACTTTAGAACTTCTTCATAGGTGTGTGCAGGTTTTCTCACGATGCTTTCCTTCATCGTAAAAGCATCGATTAAACGTACATATGAATTAAAAATTTGAAAACACATTGTAGTACGTGGCAGGGTTCGAACCGGTGCCTCCAGGGTGGAAGACAACGCCCTTACGCACTATGCCACCGACGCTTCCATTCGACTTTGTTCACGTGGAATTCAGAAATAAAACATAGCGTCTGTTACTCAGTGATAATGTAGTAATACGTGATAGTGGTCCTTGGGTCCCATTTGAGCTGCTTTGCTTTCTTGTCAACGGAACGTCAACGGTTAACGGAAATTAGCCAAAAATAAGTAAAGATAGTTCTCGCGCACTAAATTCTTGACTTAATAATGATGACTGATGATAACGAAATTGATTTCTAACGACGCCGACGGGACGAACGTCAAAATGTTTGAGAGTTAGAAACAGTTTATATGGGGAAATACAAATTTAGTTTTTACTTTTCCCCTCGCGTTTTTTCCATACTTTCTCAATATTTAAACTTTCCCTGGACTTTCACAAATATTTCAAACATATATATCGATTGACAAACGCATCCGTCATTTTCTGTATTTTACATCGAATTCAGGTTTTTAGTAGTGTTTTTTTAGTGTTTTGATCGTAGCATAGGTTAGTATGTAGTTATGACACAAGAATATCCATTGTAATTAACCAGTAACTATTAATACTTATACCTCGTGATTTGGTAAATGTGATGAAAACCGTGAAAAAAAAATAACCCTAACCTACCCATCACTCAGCCATGTAGGCTAATTAAATAATATACTCCCCCAAAAACATTGCACTCCGCCTGTTCATAAAAAAATAACCGTAACCTACCCATCACTCATCCTGTAGGCTAATAAAATACTACTCTCCCAAAAACATTGCACTCCGCCTGGTCATAAAAAAAATAACCCTAACCTACCAATCACTCAGCCATAAAATATGTAGAGGTGCATAAAACACTTACTCTCCCAAAAACATTGTTTTCCTGTCTGGTCAATAAAAAAAACCCTAACCTTAAAATTATCAATAACAGTACGATAATTGTTAATAATAACCGGTAAAAGTAAATAATTCATTATATTTGCCTTAAATTGTGGTAATTCTTAATAATTGTTGGTAATTATCAATAATTTTCAATTAATCACACTTACCGTAACACTATGTAAGATAGAAAAATGCACTGAAAAAAATCGACTTGCCTCAGGCGGGACTCGAACCCGCACCTTCCACAATCCGGGTGGACGCGTTAACCAATTTCGCCACCGAGGCACTGCTTTTCGCTGTCGAAATTTGTCAGTGCTTGGTGCTTATGTTTTTATGGTAAACATCGTTTCATCAAATCTTTGAAATTTGCACTTCCATGACCCGAACGAAATATTTTTGCAAATATTTGACGCCCAGCTAAGATGAAACTACCTTACATTATGGAATAATTTTATTTTTGCGTTTACAAACGCGTAAATATAATACTAGAAAAATGCACTGAAAAAAATCGACTTGCCTCAGGCGGGACTCGAACCCGCACCTTCCACAATCCGGGTGGACGCGTTAACCAATTTCGCCACCGAGGCACTGCTTTTCGCTGTCGAAATTTGTCAGTGCTTGGTGCTTATGTTTTTATGGTAAACATCGTTTCATCAAATCTTTGAAATTTGCACTTCCATGACCCGAACGAAATATTTTTGCAAATATTTGACGCCCAGCTAAGATGAAACTACCTTACATTATGGAATAATTTTATTTTTGCGTTTACAAACGCGTAAATATAATACTAGAAAAATTTTTTTCAGTGCATTTTTCTAGTATTATATTTACGCGTTTGTAAACGCAAAAATAAAATTATTCCACTATGTAAGATCTCAAATATACCCGAAATCAAAACACCTTTATTTATAAAAATGAAAGGATCCGGAAGCAAAATTAAACTAGTAGTACTTTATAGCGAAATCCACACGCGAATTTGTTCAATATCGTCGCAGCTTCCGCGTTAACTTGAACCTACAGTAAACTTCAAGGTGGGTTTAAATTTAACTGTGCCAATTAATAAAAATGATAATCATGAAATTTTTGACTTGAAGGTTGTTGTTGATTTAAAATTATAATTGTTTTGAGATTAATAATATTATGAAGAAAAAAAAAATTGTTTGTAATAGGCAGTGGACCGATTTTTACTGGTAGATAGGTTCAGAGAATTTATTCACTCATAAATAACATACATAGTTCACTTAAATGAGCTTAAGATTATTACTTCATACTAGTCGATATAGCACATCACACGCAATACAAAATTTACTTGTTTTTTTCAGTAAATTATTTTTTTTTTAATCAACTCTAGAATTTCAAAACCTTAACTCTAAAATCTAAAATCTAAAATCTTAACCCATAATATGGGTCCATATTGGCTCACATAATATTCTAAATCCTATTCTTTGTCTTACTATCGATTAGTGTTTGCATAATAATCACTCTTCATAATTTTATTTTTCATACTTTTTTTATTCATACATTTTTATTACTACCAACGGAGCTCATATCAGTTAGTGATCATATTTTTTTTATTAATACTGTTACTACCTTGTTGCTTACAAAAACAGTGCACTCCGCCTGGTCATAAAAAAAATAACCCTAACCTACCCATCACCCAGCCATGTAGGTGCATAAAACACTAGACTCGCCCAAAAATGTATGATTAATGATATTATGAATTTCAATGATTATGTTTTATGAACTTATGAAGAATGATTTGTTAACTAACTTTCGTGATCGACGACTCAAAAGTTGATAGAACCCTTATATTTTGGCGTCATACATGCATGTTAAATTTGGTTGCAATAAGCTAAAGCAGACTCGAGTTATGGTCCTAACGCCAAAAACGTTTTTCTTGGACTTCGTCAAAATCTCGAGGTCCAATTTTTTGACGATTACAAGACTTCCTCTATACTACGTATACGAGAAAGTAAAAATAGATAATTTTCCCAGACCCGTCGCGGCTTGAACAAGAGAAAGGTTGCTTTGTGTTCGAAACCGTACTTACTCGTATAGTAGGTAACACACTACGTCACAAACCTTAATAAAACTTAGTTAGGATAGGTCAGTGTTTCAACATTGAAATAACAGGAATTCGGAATTATAATGGAGATAAAGTGCGTTTATTGGACGTTTTTAAGGTTAAGGAAAACATCGTGAGGAAACCTGCACACACCTATGAAGATTTTTAGGATGTGTGTGAAGTCGAGCAAACCGCATTGGGACAAATCGCCCCTAAAATTTTCAAATTCAGACTAGTAAACACCAGTAAACAACTTTTCCTTTCATATTTTATTTCGCGTTTTACCTTTACCTACGGTACTTTGTACAAACATGATTACATGAATAATAATAATAATATCTTTCTACTTTTTCGTTTTTTTTTAGGTCGTAAAGAAGTATGCCTATTTTTTAACCGAAAACTAGATTGAAAAAAAATGTTCATTTTATTTGGAAAATAATTTGGGGCTAAGGGGCCTCCACTCCTTTGTTGCCCCGAGGCCTCTCCAGACCTTTAAATCCGGCCCTGTCGGTGGGGACATTATATGAGCTGTTGAAGATTATGATGGTGTAGATAAACATAAAATAAAAAATACTTTAGCTATTAAGTTTGTATTTATTTAAAATTGCAACTATCGGCGTGCGATAATATTAGTCAATTTGCATATCCGAAAGGGGTTGAGCTAGCCTCGGCAGCATTTGGTACATAAAGCTATATCTGGCAGTATGGGCCATGTAGTGACTCAAATATCTACTTAAATGATAGTCTAAATATCTACTTAAATGATAAACTATGACAAACATTGCCATTTATTTATATAATTATTTAATTAATTGCTCACTTATAAAATTTTACATTTTTAGCACTATTGACATCAAAACATAGTAAAATAATCTATAAATTATTGATAATGATATCTATTAAATAAATATTTACTTAATTAATAAATTTATGAATGAATTAATAAACTATGACAAACATTGACATTTATTTTATTTTATTTAATTGCTTTCTTATAAAATTTGACATTCTTTTAGTACCATTATCAAAACAAAGTAAAATAATTCATAAATTATAAATAATGATACCTATTAATATTTTAGACCTTATAATATTTATATTAATTAAATAACATATAGACATTATAAATACATTCTTATGATATAATAAATTTTAACACTTAAATTAATTAATTAAAGATAGCCTACCTGACTTGTACCTAACTCACACTCTGTAAAAATACAGTAGCACTTTGTTTAGATTATGATAAAATCTATCTTCTCCTCAGCTCATCATTTATATTGCTGTGCCCATCAGGGTCCATAATTGTGCCTTTACTGTAACTACTTAAGAACCCATGTAAAAAAATTATGGTATGCAATAAAACATTTGAATTTGAATTTGAATTTTGAATTCAAAATAATTAGGCTGCCAGAAGCGTTTCCTTTGTTTTATATTTCGTAGTTAACTTGCGAATGTTGGCTTGAAAATCAGTAGAACCAAAACCGAACATTTTGCTCTGCGATTTCGGCTGTCTCTTCCACCCTAAGCCGGTTTCTCTCGACGGAGCACTTACCTATAAAATCTATCTGTTATGCAAATCTAAATTCCGAAACTTGGGTTCAGACTTACAGCACAACGGTGATATAGAATGAGATATCAAGCATCGAATTAGCTCAGGATGGATGAATTTGCGGGAGAGGATGACCGAAGAAAAGATGTATAGATTCCCAAGCAGCAAAAAGTGGTTTTATAACTATCCTGGAACCACCATTTTAAGTATAGCTTACCAGAGCACGTATTCTCAAGCGTGTTTGCATCTTTGCAACACTTTTATAGGACATCTTAGCTTTTACGGCACTGTTAAATTAGGTCCATAGACGTTATTAGGTAAATGTTTAAGAACAGACAAGCCCAAACAGACTCCGTGCATGCTTTTATAAGCATGGCAGCTAATTCTAGAACCATTAAGAGACCGTTGCATTACTATAAAATATGCAATATAGGATAATTTTGTTGTTTGGATTGTGTGAAAGAATGGCAAAGAACGGTGTGAATCACGTTTTCTGTGGTGTTAATGTTGAGATGACAACTGATCGAGGAGAGTGGAAGAAGGAAATATATTACGCCGACCACAAATAAAATTAATAATAATAATATAATATATTTCTACGCTCACACCAATTATCTAGCCCAAATTAAGTATCTATAAGAACTTGTGTTATGGATACTAGATAACGGACAAATATACTTAATAATCTAGATATTTTTATAAATAAACTTAAATAAATATACTTATATACAACCATGACTCATGAACAAATGCTCGTGTTCATCACACTAACATTTGCCACTACCAGGACTCGAACCCGGACCGCCCGATGTGTAGGCAGCGTTTCTGAACACTCCACCACGGCAGCGTCAATTATCAGAAAAATAAAAGCATTATTGTATAATCACTTCATATACATAATGTATATGCAAATTCTTAATTAGATTTGCGCAAATTGTACGTGAATCATATTTGATAGAGGTCAGTTTCGTATGCATGTGACCTTACAACAATTTTTAGATAAGAAATGTTATTTTGCATAAAGCGGATAACCGTGGACACATTGGTGTAGGGTGCGAACTGAACTAGGTAACAGGAACTGGTTTAATAAATTTATTCAAAAACAATAGTTTTTTTAATAAATTTATTTTTTAACGTACCTAACTCATTTTATACAGTTTTAGATTACCTAAGTATTTTCGACAAGCCTTAGACGATAGGCTAGCTACTATTGTGCGTGGTTATGGTATTATAATGTTCTCTTAGGTTATGAAATAGTTAAATCTACCGTCACTTTAATTATTAATTTGTAGTGTTCCGTTTCACGCAAACGGAGCTCACGGTGTCATTAGGTCTTGCTGTGTGGTGGTTTGCTTGAGTTTTAATAATTTAATTACTGGATACAAGCAGGTGGTACGGCCCAACTTATCATCTTCTCTATTGAAATTTGGGTGTTTCTTTATTTCAATAGCCTCGCGCAACATCCTTGGGATGTATCGACGTTCCTTGGCGAGAATGTGTGTACCTTATCATAAGGTGATCATAAGTATATTAATTATGTTTTGTAATTATATATGTATTGTATATAGGAAAGTATATTATATTATAGTTTATGTAAACTACATTTACATATAATTTATATTCATCATTGTTTATTTGTGGTATAGGTATACATGTTGAAACCCCGCATACTAATACTAGGGTTGGCTAGAAGAGATCTCATTCAGAGATAGCTCATCTTTGTACACGTCCTTTTGTTTTATGTTACGACTATTATAAAGAATAGACATATATATTTTCTTCCTTTCTTCCTTATATTTTCTTTCCTTCCGGGATCCTTCTATTGATTGTATTGTCTAGTTGAATGGCATTGCATAAGTCAAAGACAAAGTCAAAATTTCTTTATTCATTTAGGTACAATTTGTACACTTATGAAAGTCAATTTTAATGCCATCGGTTCAAGAGTCTACCAGGAGGCCTTGTTCTGAGATGAACCGGCAAGAAACTCAACAAGTTTTATCCTCCCTTTACAGTTTTTATAGTATTGATTTGGAAAGAGTCATAATTCACATTGTCAAGTCTTTAATAATTAATCATAATAATATATTAAAATAAAGACTCATAAAAACTGTATACCTAGTTATTTGCGATGCAGCGATGCATATTAGGCATAAAAAGGAAGAAAGAAAAGGACAAAAGAGAGAAATACCAAGACCCCATCCGGAAGACTGCGATGCTGAAATGGGAGTATGCTGGTCACGTATGCAGAGAGTAGAATGTTAACTCATTTCTAAGTCTGCATGAAATGGAATTCACTGCCAGCACACGTGTATCCTCCTCCTCCACGTCCTTATATTCCTAGGTCATTCAAAAGAGGATAGAGAAGATAATGGATTTCTTTTTAATCGACTTATCAGCTGGTAGTGGTCTTTCAAGCTGGCTGGACACGTTTTCGATCGATTAACTAAGATTCTGTAGCGTTACTTAATCTGAAATAATGTTGTTTAGCCATCACATAAAATGCCCTCCCTATAGACCTACTTAAATGTATAAGCTATTTTGGAGATTTGTCCAGACCGCCTGAGCTACATTCAAATCGTACTCACTCTTAGATTAGGTAACACACTACGTCACGAATCTCAATAAAATTTAGTTAGGATAGGTCAGTGTTTCAACATTGAAATAACAGGAATTCGGAATTATAATGGAGCTAAGCAGAACATGAAAAATGAGAGACCATTTGATTTGTATAATTATGTAAATTTCAATTAGAGGCGTGCGTAACGTTGCGCCGATCGACTGCCAGACGTGGCTATGTGCAACCGTATGTTAACTGAAGCTCTACTAGACCGCTTCTGGGATTATGAGCGTATGTATGTAAGTGTTATAAAAATCTAGTATCTAGAAGAATCAGGCTCAATTCAGATAGCAGGAGAAGGGAAGGGAAGAGTTTTTTTTGTACCTAGCGGAATAATATATGGTGTATGTTAATTGAATAATTTGAAAGTTATCACAATTAACATAAAACTCAAATTCCGTGTCAAAAACTCCCTTCTCTTCGCTTCCCCCGCAATGTAAATGCCCCTCTGCTGCTTACTCGAGAGAAGTATCAACATTATAAAAATATCCTTTTTCAATTTTTCAAACTTAATGTTTTTGTGTCAATTTCATAATCTAAGAACATTATAATTAACCAAGGCTTTAGGCGATATTACATCAAGACTGACTTAAAACGGATTTTTATTTTATATTAATGGCTACAATCAGTCAAGGTAATGGAGATATAAATTTTTTATGTCTTACAAATTAAACTACTTGATTTCTGTCTTTGTGGTACAAGCACTAGAAGGATCATCATCATTTTCATACCCTGCTTCTAATTTATTAGGGGTCGGTGAATACACCCGGACACCAACCTCCTTAGGAATGAGTACTATCTTTCGACAGCACCCGGGACCACTAGATTGACGTGCCGTCCGAAGCGCGGAGGAAAATCGAGTTGAAAATTTTTCGGTCACCCATCCGAGTACCGACCACGCACATGGTTGCTTAACTTTCGTGATCGTTGCTAAGAACCGCCATCGACCTCCTCTAGCACTAGAAGGAAGCACTAGAAGGTTATTCAAGGTTGATTAATGTAAAATCTAGACTAAACAATTCACCAGAAAACATTAGCTAACTATGCTACTGGCCTTTGCTTAATTCAATTAGGTATTTTATTATGCTGTATACACTTAAGTCACAATTAATTAGGATCAATAGGCAAACTCTAAAATGTAAATTTGTCCACGGAAGTGCTTTAATCGACAACAGCATAATTAGGTGGTAGGCCTGTATGTAGGGTCGTCTGGGTAGGACACCGCCTTTCTTATTTCAGCCATAAAACAGTTTTGGATTGAAAGGAAAGGTAGCCAGTGTAATTATTGGGCATGGAAGCATTTCATCTTAGGCCTCAGCATGACAACGCACTTGTAATACCGAGTGATTTGTTCCCTTGTTTATGCAGAGTCAAGTGAAAATTTAATTATAGTTACAAAAAATTGTACGGTAGATTTAGGTCAAAAATGGAGTCTCTCAACACGTGTTTTTACAACAAGAACTCAGGAGAAACTCCTTTTCCCTTATTGCAGGGGTTTATAGGCGACGGTATCCACTTACCACATATTAGTTTGTTTGTTACCTATCTAGTTGTATAAAAAATTACCTTAATGGATTGTTTTAATCTAAGTTTAATAAGAGTCTCATGCTCTACCGACTGAGCTATGTATTAATAAAAAAAAGCGTCGGTGACGTAGTGCGTAAGAGCGTCGTCTCCCAACCGGGTTCGATCCCCGCCACGTACAAATGTGTTTTCAAATTTTGAATTCATATGTACGTTTAATCGACGCTTTTACGGTGAAGGAAAACATCGTGAGGAAACCTGCACACACCTATGAAAAAATTCTTAGGTGGTGTGTGAAGTCGACCAACCCGCACTTGGCCAGCGTGGTTGACAAAGGCCTAATCGCCCCTAATGTGGGGTAGGCTCGAGCCCCTCGGTGGGGACATTACATGAGCTGTTGATAATGATGATGAAGTTTAATAACAACCAACTATCATTTATATAAATCTGTCAAGCACTTAGATAAAGGATCCAAGTCAAATATAACTTTAAATGTCTGTTTTATGTCCCAATTTTTTTTACAGAAACCATTCCTCTTAATACGTACCCTCGCCGTGAATAAGGCCCCGTTAGGCTTTTGTGGGAGTAACCAACCCCGAAGGCTGGCGCACCACTAAAAACTGTTGATGCCTTCTCTCCGTGGATTTTTCTTCTCTTCGCATATCCATAGTAGCGCAGGAGCATTATTATGTCATCGGTCTTTGATATGTCTATAAAGTTTAAATGTGTGACCGCTTAAAGTTGGTCAAAATTGCGTACAAAGGAGCCGGTTACAAACATACAGGTGAAGCTTATAAAAGCTTGTTAAAAAGAGGCGTTCCCTTTTCGAGCTGATTAATGTGTTACTGTTAAATGTACAACAAATACTATGTATAACATTATCTTATCTATGCATTATGTGACAGTTATCTAATCTGTGCTCCTGTCAAAATATGTAACTTTCTCTTTGAATAAAGCCTCGGTACGTAGAACAAGTGTTTTATGAGTTTTCTTTTGCCACCACGGGATATCCTCGAAATACGCTGTATTTCATCAGGTTATGGGCCCAGACAGGCTTACGGCCTACTAGTACTAGAGAAAATCCCATCAGTGGCAAAATTTGCGGTAAAGCAAATAGCGGCGGTCAAGTGCGCAACGTGGTGATTGAGGTTAGGTGGGCGGTCAAGTCCAATATAATAAAAATAATGGAGAACCATACAATTGACAACGAGGCAAAGCTATTAGGAGCAAGTAATTGGGCGACTTGGAAATTCAGAGTCAAGGTATTACTTCGGGCTGCCGGCGTGTTCCATGTGGTCGACGGTTCGTGCCCGTGTCCGGTGAAGGACAATATAAACTTCAAAGATGAACTTGAAAACTGGAATAAACTAGATGCAAAAGCACAAGGTATCATAGTGACACGAATAGGTGAAACGTGGATGAACCAAATATTAAGTTGTGAATCTTCATACAGTATATGGCACAAACTGCATACTATTTTCGAACAAAGATCAGAACTATCGTTACATTTGGTGCAGCAAAAATTTTTTGCGTTGCAGTTTAGAGAAACTGAGTCAATGTCCGAGTTCTTGGGTAAGGTTGAAGAAATCCTGTCATCTCTCAAAATCCTCGGTGCAGAGATAAATGAGAGCATGGCTGTTACTAAAATAACTTCTAGCCTTCCAGAAAATTATCAACACTTTATATCTGCATGGGAGTCGGTTCCAAAGGAGAGGAGAACACTCGATGAGTTATCAGCTCGTCTGTTAGTCGAGGAGCAGCGATACAAAGCCAGGAACGAGGAGCAAACTGCAGCACTGCCAGCGGTAAAAGCTGTGCGTAAATGCTTCAAGTGCGGTAAAGCAGGGCATTTCAAACAGGAGTGCAAGGTAAATTTAAATAAAAACTTAAGTAATAAGGTAAAATTTTGTAATAAGTGTAAAAAACATGGTCATTTAATAAAAGAATGTTGGTTTAACAATAGACCCAGTAGCAGCGGCAATGCTTTTGTTGTATCTGTGCTGTCTGCATTAAAGGAGGAGTATGTAAGTGATGAATGGATTATGGACAGCGGTGCATCAGAGCACATGTGCTATGATAAAAGCTTATTTACACATTATGAACCACTTAATAAAGTCAGAACAATTGTTATTGGCGATGGTAAGTTTATTCAAGCCGAAGGTAAAGGTAACATTATTTTAGAAGCGTATAATGGTAGTAATTGGATACATACAACATTGTACAATGTGTTGCATGTACCAAAAATTAAGTTTAATCTTTTCTCTGTAAGTTCTGCAACAGAAAAAGGTTATAGATTACATTTAGATAATGAAAGTTGTAGGTTGATAAAACCTGGTAACAATCTTATTGGTGCAATTGCTAAACGCTACAATAAATTATATATTATGCAATTCAGGTACATAAGAAGTCATGGTTATGTAAGTAATGCAAATAATGACTTAAGTGAATGGCATCATAAAATGGGACACCAAAATATGGAACAGGTAAAATGTATTTTAAAAAGATGTAACATTGATTATTCAAATGATATTACAAACACAACATGTGAAGTGTGTCTGAGAGGTAAGTTTCACAAGGCACCATTTTCAATTAGTGAAGTTAGGGCTGAAAGACCAGGTCAGTTGTTACATATGGACATCTGTGGTCCTATGGAAGCTGCATCTCTAGGTGGTGCTCGATATTATTTGTTAATAAAAGATGACTATTCACGATATAAAACAGTTTATTTCTTAAAAAATAAAAATGAAAGTATAAATAAAATAAAAAGTTTTTTAAACTATGTTACAAAAAATTTAGGTATTAAAGTTGCCACTATAAGGTCTGACAATGGTACAGAATTTATAAATAAGAATATTAGGATAGTAACTGAAAACTTTGGTATTATACACCAAACTAGTGTTGTTTACACCCCAGAGCAGAATGGCTGCGCCGAAAGGGAAATAAGAACAGTTACTGAATGTGCTAGGTCTATTTTACTGGCTACAAAACTCCCAAAGTCATTATGGGCAGAAGCTGTGAACACAGCAGTATTTGTACTCAATAGGACAGGTAATAGTAGGGTAAAAAATGTGACACCTTATGAATTGTGGTATAACAAAAATATCTTTGAAATAAATAAATTGCATGTCTTTGGTTCAAAAGTAGCAGTTCATGTTCCAAACCAAAAGCGTCAAAAATGGGACTCTAAGTCAGAAATAGGTTATTTTGTTGGTTATGGGGAGAACACAAAGGGTTTTAGAATTTATTATCCAGACGAAAATGATGTGATAATAAAAAGAGAGGTTGTATTTCTAAAGGACAGTTCACACATGCAGGAATCAAATCAAAGTTGCAAAATATTGTCAAGTACCTATTTCCCAGTAACTACAGATGATTTGGCATTAGAGGAGAACCAAGAAGATGGAGAAGAACTACATAGTTTTTATGAAGACGGAGAAGAATTATTAGATGAAAGTAAATTAGATAGCAATTTTACTCAGTGTGGTGTTGAACAGGAAGTAGTCCAAGAAGAGAATATGTGTGATAAATTAGATAAACAATGCCAAGATAAAATACAAGAGATTCAAGATAAAAATAAGGAAAAAGAAAATATTTCACAGAAACCGGTGAGGGTAAGAAAAACTCCAGGGTGGATGAAGGATTTTTATACCGATGATATGAGTTTACTTTCTATTGACACTGAACCACTGACATATGAAGAGGCACTAAACTCTAACGAAAAAGATAAGTGGCTTCAAGCGATGCAAACAGAATTAAATTGTTTAAAAGAAAATAATACTTGGTCAGAAGTTAGTAGTGTTCCAGAGGGATCAGAAATTATTTCTAGTAAATGGATATTCAAAGTTAAAAATATAGGTGATCAAAAAGTTTATAAAGCTAGGTTAGTAGCGAGAGGTTTCGAGCAAACAAATATTGATTTAGATGTGTATTCCCCTGTAGCAAGGTTACCTACTTTTAGATTGTTTATGGCAATAGCTAACAAAATGAAATGTTTAGTACAACAAATGGATGTAGTTGGAGCGTTTTTACATGGGGATATAGAAGAAAATGTTTACTTAAGAATACCTACTGGTCAATTATGTAAATTGAATAAATCATTATATGGTTTAAAAAAATCACCAAAATGTTGGAATAATAAGTTTGATAATTTTATGCAAGAACAAATGTTTAATCGCTCGAAAAATGATTTCTGTTTATACTCAAAAAAAGAAGATGGTATAGTTATATATGTTTTGATATTTGTAGACGATATATTATTATTTGGAACATGTGACAACACAATCAAACATTTTAAGGAGCAGTTATTTAAAAATTTTAAAATGAAAGATATGGGGATAGCCACAAACTATTTAGGAATTAGTATTTTACAGGAAAATAATAAAACAACCATTAATCAAAAACAATATTTATTGAAAATCTTAGATAAATATAACATGATGCAATGTAAGTCGGTAAGCACACCTATAGATCAAAATTTTAATTTTGAAATACTCAAAAGAGATAAGTCTGAAAATGAAGAAATTGAAAAGAAATGTAGGCAATTAGTTGGTAGCTTAATGTACGCAGTGTGTGGTACACGACCAGACTTATGTGTGGCTGTGAGTTTCCTTAGCAGGTACCAACATTGTGCGAGTGAGATGTTGTATAAGGCATTGAAACATGTGTTGAGGTATGTGAAAGGGTCCTTAGATCTTGCTTTAGTGTATGACAGTACAGATACAGGCTTGAAAGGTTTTGTTGATGCTGACTGGGCAGGAGACACTAGGGACAGAAAATCAACATCGGGTTATATGTTTTATTTTAATGATTGTTTAATCTCATGGTGCTGTAAGAAACAAAATTGTGTATCTTTGTCGTCAACTGAATCGGAATACATTGCTTTAAGTGCGGCTATTACTGAAGCACTATGGTTACAAAATTTGTTGTGTGATTTTGATTTTTGTAAGAAACCAATAGAAATATTTGAAGATAAGCAATCAGTAATAAAATTAGCATTAAATAATGAAAATAACAAAAGATTAAAACATTTAGATATTAAATATCATTTTATAATCGACAAAATAAAAGATGGTTGTATCTCATTAAATTATATTCAAACGGATTGTAATATTGCAGACCTGTTAACAAAACCGTTAGGGAAGACTTTGTATGAAAAATTTAAAAGTTCTATTATGGAAAATGTTTAACTTAAAGATTATGCTTATATAAAGTGAGTGTATTTAAATGTTAGTAAAAGTTAAGTTTTATATTATAAGTATATTTAAGGGTTAGAAAATATAGTTATTGTCAATGTCTTTTTTTTTACTCAACAAGTATAAGTCTGCCCTAAGTAAATTGTTATTAATTATAAGAAAGTATTTGTTGAGGGGAGGTGTTAAATGTACAACAAATACTATGTATAACATTATCTTATCTATGCATTATGTGACAGTTATCTAATCTGTGCTCCTGTCAAAATATGTAACTTTCTCTTTGAATAAAGCCTCGGTACGTAGAACAAGTGTTTTATGAGTTTTCTTTTGCCACCACGGGATATCCTCGAAATACGCTGTATTTCATCAGTTACCACCTTAACACAGTATCCGATCATTACATGGATTAAATAGATGGGACGTTACACGAACGCACCGAGGCTCATGTCACATCTTCACCTTGAATTCGTGAGCTTCTAATGACAGCTCCGAAATAGAGGAATTACGGATTCCGTAGCGCCGGAACAGCCAATTATTCGACGCAGCCGTCGCTGTGTTGCAACCTGACAGGCCTGAAGGTTGCCCGCTCCTGGAGTGCAACAAGAACGCTGATTGTGAAACTGACAGCTACTACGTGTACTCGATATTAACTCGCTCGTGTTTTTCCACGATGGTAGGAATTTGTTTTGATGTTATGCCTGCGGATGACACATAGAATAGAATAAACTTTATTCTAAATCAACCAGATGTAAAACTACAGTTGAGAACTACAAAACAAAAGTTTTGTATAAAGGGCGACCTTATACCTCTACCAGGTAACCTTAGGATGGACAGGATTCAAAATACAGAATTTTAGGGAAGTTGGAAGAACTTATCAATAGACATATAATAATAATCCACATAATTATAGATTTGTTGTAATGAAAAGCACTGTTATGACAAAATAGATATATTTCGATGGGCGAAACCCCCAACGTTCTGAGGGGAACCGGGGAGGTGGCCAAGCGTAGCGAGCCCATGGGCGCTCGACCGAGCGCCAAATGGCTGGAAGTGGCGGGCCGAAAGGCGCAGCTGGGCCCTCGAGCCAGGTGACTTCATTCTCAACAGGAGGGGTCGGAGGATCGCTGGCAGAAGCTAGTAAACTTTCGGCGACGGCGATAGCAATCACTACATGGTCAACGGTCCTGCAGGACCAGGGGACCTCCAAAGGAGGGTCGGTGGTTGGCCGTCAGCCAGTAGCCCCTGTGGGTTGCCTGTGGAGAGCCTCAGGGCTCGGTGTGTTGTGTAAATACGCAGAGCTCAAGCCGTCCCGTTATAGAGTACCAAGGGTCAGGCCGCGCGGACGAGGTTTAGTGGGTAGGCAGGGAACGACTTTACCTCGAGTCCCACATATCCCCTGCGGTTGCACAATCCCGCAGGGACGATGCGTAACCTCATTGACCTCCTCGCAAAAAAGGCCCCATCCGCCAAGTCTATACCGTGGGTTAAGGAACTTCGTTCCAAAAACCGTGACACCACCTAATTAAAGAAATACTTGACAACAAGTATTTATCTGGAAATCGAGTTTCAATAGTAGACTGAAGTCATTAGGTAATTTTTATTTGTGTTAACCACTCGTAAAATTAAACTTCGTTTATTACAAGAATTCGCGCGGTAATATCTAATAATGGATAAAGGAATATAATCTTTGAATTAAATAATATTTTAAGATTAAGACTTTTAAAGTCGTTTTAATAAAAATCTCAAGTCGTGCTTGTCAGAAAATAATGTTAAATTCGACAGTGTTGTAATCACAGGTTGTAATGCTTAATATTACTTTTGTTACAATAAGACGTTCTGTAGCTCAATTTAAGCATCATTAAGAGCTTTTGTTATAAACATAATAGATGTTTAATTCAATTTTGAACCATTAAAAAGGTTAAGCAGAGCTTTTAGTGGCAATTGGTTACATATAAAGCTACATCTGGTAGCATGGGCCATGCAGTGGTTAAAAATATAAATCCTTTATTGAATAGATAATGTAGAATATATTTTGAAAGACATGTACAAAGGTGAGCTAATAGAGATCTCTTCCAGCCAACCCTAGTTTATGCAATTTATACTGAATGCACATACAGTATATGTGAATATTTGATGAACATAAATTGATGTATGATAAGTTCTGTCAAGCGCATTTAAATAATACCGATAATTTTTTTTTTATTTATGTTACGAGATGGCAAACAAGCTTGTGGCCCACCGATGTTAAGTGGTCTCCGCCGTCTATAGACACTTGCAATATTAAGTGTTAATCAGTTAACACCTTCGCATTTGGACTCTACTTCTGCTTACCATCAGATGGAATGGAGTGCTTTGCTTGACCTTTTTATAAAAAAAAACACCGCAAGTGCGTTTGCGATCCTGTGGACTAAGATGATATGCCCTCCATGCCCAGTAATTACACTGGCTACCTTTCCCTTCAATCCGAAACACAGCGAACTGCTTCACGGCAGAAATAATATATACTCGGTGTGATATATACACTCACGCGACCGTCTCACTTGCGTTCTCGTCTCGACCGTTATGAGAAATGGATGACTTTGACAGTGCAGCGGTTACAGTAAAATACAGCAGTTTGTCGGATCGAAAAAGCGAAGGAGTGATAGGTATTATAAAATTTAGTACAACCTAACATTATTATTATGTCATCCGTTTGGATGATATAATGTTTACTAGGATATTGGTTGTTTTAACGTTGGCAATAAGCTGATTTAGAATGTCTTATAGAGGATACCAAATTAAATGGAATCCAAAAAACATGGGAAAAAATCCTGTCATGGATAAGTGCTGAGACGGGACTTAAACCTGAACGAATTGCTATAAATTTCGATCATAACCACAGATTAAATATATATCTGTGATCATAATTAAATGCCAAATAAAAATTAGAAGCAAAATCAATGTTTTAAATAGAAGATTTAAGGAATGAGTGTAGATAAAAATAATTATTTAGACAGGCCCTGGTTCAAGAAGCTTATAGGCACTGGTTCAAAGCTCAGATTAATAAAATAATAAATGCAAAGCACACACATGCGATGGAAATCACTTCCTACATCGCAGTGAGAGAACGTAGTGATTAGGTATATACTCTTTGGCAGTGAGGCCGAACGAGAATGTGATACGGTTTTCTTTTCTCGTCCGAGAAACCCTTTGAAGCGGGCCATAAAACCGACACCGAGCGGAGAACATGCGAGCCCGAGAACGAGAACGCGAGAAACTAATCACATTCACGCTTCTCGGGTGTTCTCGGCATGAGTATGGAGGGCGCTTAGGAACAACAATAAATAAGTCAATGCAGCGCAGCGGGCGTCTAGTTTTAGATTAGACGATCTTTACTAGTTTACTTATACAATGGCTGTACCTACTTTACCTCGACTAGGCGTTTTAACAGCTTTTAACTTGCAATGTATGTTTGTTCGGGTGGAATCTTGCAACTCGATTTTGAAGCAGACTTCTTCAACCGATTGAGCTGAAATTTTGTATACACTTTTAGTTTAGATGACAATACACAATAAGCTGTGTGACGTCATTCTAAATCCAATATAGTGGACCATCCAAGATGGCGGAATAGTTATTTTTAATGCATTTCTACAATATGGGTATCAAATGAAAGGATTTACTGAGAAGAATACGAATATTGACTTAAAAGTTAGAAATAAATTAAGTAGAAAAAAATATTTCTATAACAAACTTTTATTTTAAATTAAATGCACTAAAATGATAAAAATAAACTTTAAATAGCAATAAAAGCTTGTCGCGAGATTCACTTCGATCCATCGTTTATCTTAACACGTCAACTGTCCCTGCATCACATATGATACAATTATATACCCAATTCCACGTTCATGCACCACATGTGACGCAAGGTGGGTGGGTATACGAAATCAATGTCTTATTTTCATGAACGTCTCAGTTACATTAAAAATATCACAAGGACGTCTAAGCTAGATAGCTAGATATTGAGGTAAATAAATATCAAAAGATCTGACAAGTTTTTATTATGAAAAAAAATACATACAAAAAAAAACATACAGTTGAATAGAGAACCTCCTCCTTTTTTTGTTTGAAGTCGGTTAAAAATTAAGCACTAATGGACGTCATAAGGAGTTAATTCGATTTGGCCTGGACAGTCAACGTGTTAATTACAAATAAATCTCGCGACAAGCTTTTACTGCTATTTAAAGTTTATTTTTATTTTATATAAGTTTATTTTTTATTAAAATAAAAGCTTTTTTTAGAAAAATTTTTTTACACTAATAAACTTACACCGCAGGTACGGAACCGAGGTCTCTGATATGCCATAATTTAATAAACTCGCATCTAATATAATAACATACGGAATAATTAATTGCACTCAAATTATGCCCTTGATTTTTCCGGACGGCGTGACGTTATAAAAACACCGACCATTCCTTCCTCTTCCTGGTTGTACCTCAAATCTTCTTTTTTAAGGTCTCAACGCCAAGTGTTTTGTTATTTATTTTAATTATAATTAGCGACTTCCTGCCAGTTTTATTGGCTGTTATGAGTTATTGCATTTTTGTTTGTACATACCGTAATTTGAGCTCCTTTGCATTTCAATATCCTGCTCCTTTGCCTTTAAAAATAAAAGATAGTTCCTTCTTAGCTGGGCGTCAAATATTTGCAAAAATATTTCGTTCGGGTCTTGGAAGTGCAAATTTCAAAGATTTGATGAAACGATGTTTACCATAAAAACATAAGCACCAAGCACTGACAAATTTCGACAGCGAAAAGCAGTGTCTCGGTGGCGTAATTGGTCAACGCATCCGCCTGGATTGTGGAAGATGCGGGTTCGAGTCCCGCCTGAGGCATGTCGATTTTTTTCAGTGCATTTTTCTAGTATTAATATTTACGCGTTTGTAAACGCAAAAATAAAATTATTCCATAAAAGTTAGTTGTTTTTTTTTATTCTCCCGCTTTAGTGAAGGACAAGGGAAGGATCTTACCAATCTTAGAGTATACACCGTGTTTTTGCCGAAACATGCATTATGTGGCAGTCAATAAGAGCACGGCAGAGTAGAATATCATCACACCATATCCTCCAATGGGTGTCGTAGAAGGCGACTAACGGATCAGCATTGGGGTATTGATCACCTTATACTCCGTCCACCAATCCGCATTGGGCAAGCAACTGCCTATACCTCCTTCGTTGAAAATCAGAGGCCTTGTGTCCCAGCAGTGGGTCGAATTATAAAGGCTGTGTTGTTGATGAATACAAACAATTCTTGCTAACGGGCGATCGTCGAAATCGCGAACAAAAATCAGCTGTTTCATACATTTTGGTTGCTTGTGGGTTGTGTAGGTGGAAAAGATTTTTGAACTTTTTTTTTCGCGTATTCGATGTTGGTCCAATAGTCAGATTAAATTGGGAGTTTCTCCCGAGTTCTTGTTGTAAAAACACGGCGTTTTTGTCATTTTTAACTCCAATTTTTGTTACTTTAGTTAAATTTTTGCGTAAGTATCTATTTATTTATTTATTTTATTTGCAACACAAACAGATAGTTACCGTTACATAATAGTATAGTGGACAATACAATATTTGATGCAGACAGTTTTTGTTCTAGATACTATCCTTAACTAATGTTGACAGCATCATAAAATAAGACAATGTACGGTCAACACATCAGGGTCACCACAAACTGTCAAATTTTCTCTGTAAAATTTCTTCTAACGTACGTTTAAGGTCGAAAATCTATTAGAGACAGTATAGCGACGCCATTAATTAGGAATAGAATAGAATAGACAGAAGAGATATTTGTATTGACCAACCTATTCAATGGCTTCGGCTCGATCGACGGTCACTAAAAATTCACCCGTGTAGGTATAAAAAAAAGTTGGTTACCGGGGCGTCGTCGATCTGCCAACGCTTTTTGGCAGTGTTTTTTTGTTTATTGTCAGCGCATGTTTCTTTGTACTTTTGTGGGGAACGCGCTGACCGGCACAGGGCAACACTTTTCCGATTATTCCCAGTAGTCCCCTTTACCACTGTCGCTGTAGTTGAGATTTTTTCTCCCAGTTGTCACCCGGGTGACAAATTTTCCCAACTATTCACTTCCGATTCGTACCAGAGGGGACAACTGGTTTTTTTTTCTCAAATTGTCACCCATGACTCCGAGGGGGTGACAATTGCTACGATTCCTTCCCAGTTGTCCACTCCGACTAGATTAGAGTAAGGATCCTCTCTCTTTTCTACGACATATAACAGTGTTCGCAAAAAATACTGGTCCTGATTTGGATAGATGTTATAACGTAGATACCACGGGCGTATACGCCTTAACACTAAATTATCAGCTGTCCGAGTATACTATATTTTATAGAAGGCATTTAAGCTTCCCACAAGATGTAAGTTTACTAATATTTGTAAATAAACCACATTTTGTTAACCTATTTGAATAATCGCCCATTTAACGTGTAACTGGCACTGCTTCTAATAATAATAAATCAAATAAATTTACAAATGATTACGCTTATAATACAAGCAATTTATATGTAGATTACGTACAATGTGCAGACCATATTTTGACAGCCTACCATTTAGCAAGTATAAAAAGCTAAATAAAAAAGGCACATCATCATCATCATCAACAGCTCATATAATGTCCCCACCGAGGGGCTCGAGTCTGTTTGGAGGCACGTGGATCAGGAAGCTTGTGGTGCGGGCAGCGGGCAGAAAAATGAAAATCCAGATTGTGGATTACTTCAACATGATGTATTTCTCAAAATACATGTTAAGTAATGTGACATACAAACAATCTTTTAATTACATTGAACGACACAAAATTACATGACCGGGCAGCTCGGCCATTAACCCCAAAAAGAGCGAACAAACATTTTTGACGTTTAGGGTTGTACGACCAAAATAATGTTACTAACATTATTGCCAGTACAAACAGTCAATATATTATTATAAAGCATACTTTTCAACAGTCTACCCCACATTAGGGGCGATTAGGCCTTAGTCAACCACGCTGGCCAAGTGCGGGCTGGCTTCACACACAACCTAAGAATTTCTTCATAGGTGTGTGGAGGTTTCCTCACGATGTTTTCCTTCACCGTAAAAGCGGCGATTAAACGTACATATGATTTCAAAATTTGAAAACACATTGGTACGTGGCGGGGATCGAACCAGTGCCTCCCGGGTGGGAGACGACACTCTTACGCACTACGCCACCGACGCTCGAAAAAAGGCACAGAGATAGCTAATCAAACGGTCTTATCAAAGCTCTCGTAACTGTATTTTTACAAAGATCACAAAACCGGTTTCATAAAACAAACTCTGTGCCTACATAATTTATACACACTCGATGCGTTAGGTAACCGAGGTTACTGACCTAGGCTAACGCGAACAAGGAAAACTGTGAAGTAGTCACGACGCCGAATCGTTTGTACTGAAGGTGAATTCGAATTTCTTAATGATCCATCTATTGTGATGTGAACTTGAAATTTATTGCCTTTAAATAATAATTTATCAAGATGTAAATGTTGTAATGATTTAATTAATTTAAGAGCAGGTACTACTGGTATTTGTTGAGAAGTGTTCTTTGTGAAATAAATTTAAATAGTAATTAATTTCGAGAAAATCTTAATCGTATATTAAATTAATTTGCTGCATAAATTTTTCAAACGTTTTATTCACATGCATCATACTTACTTATGATTCGATTTCGTAAAGCTGTTTTTCGTTAATGTATTCTTCTGAATTCCAGTATCATTAACAGTACCTACATTAAATTGTTAATATGTATTTTCCAATATGTCTGTACACAGATTTTAGATGTAATACGGAATTCTACGTAATCTTACGTGTAAAGTATATTTTTGGTAAAATTTTTTTTTCACTAGTAAAGCCAATAATTAAATACTTGCTTAGATGTTTATTACACTGATATATGATATTTTTACCATATTTAGGACACTTTTTTCTATCACGTGACCTCTCTTTCTTGTTTTGGTGAAAAATAAAGTAATAAGTACTTTTGTTTGCAAGGCAGTATGTATATAATGTTTTATCTCTAGTAATCAACATGTAAACACAAAAATAGTATCTCTAAAAACTCTCTGATGAACAAAGCTGAGTCTTATTCGATTGATGCTACTAGTTTTTTTTGTGATTATAAAACTATTATTAGGCGACAGGCTGGCAATCTGTCACTATTTTAGAGTACTGTATAGGCTTTGTGTGTAACAGAATGTTACCTGAAACTTTGCTTTTGGGATTGTGAGCTAGATTATATGTATGTAAAAAAAATACTTCATTTATAAATTTAACCATTAACTATCAGAATGAATCTCCAAAGATTTCGCTGTCCAAACGTCATTCAAGACACGACAATTAATTTCGCATTGTTGTTTTTTTGCGTTTGTAACCAAATGGGTCAGGTTCGTTGTTTGGCCTACATTTTTTAATTTAAGGTCTTTTTTAATGTCCACTTCTGAACGGACGGCTGAACTCTCATTGGGCGTATTACGTGACCAATGCCAAACAGTTACTCGAAAAAAACTCGTAATTATTACGCGTTTGAACGCAATGTTTGTTTTGAATGTTGTAACGAAGTCTTGCTTACAATTTTAGTCACAAAGTAGTTTTAATATTGATTTTCTTTGTTCTCGATGGTGATTTAAATAAATTTGTTTTTTTGCTGTTGCATAATTGTTGAATTTACACAAAGGCAATTTGTTATTTGCGCTATAATACGAATAAAAAATAGGTTTGTTGGAGTCGAGAATAATCAACAGATTTTCAATGATATTATCATTGCAGAATTTAACATATTTTGCATGTAATATCTATCAATAACAATTTGAAGCAATAGCCTACCTACTACAAAATCGAATAGATTGCGAATGTTCATGAAAATTAACTAGTTTCTATAATACCTTATCTTTGATTATGTTATTCGAAATAAAATAAACTTTATTTAAAAAGCCCATGATTTTTATTTTATTTGTAAAGCCCATTTTTAATATATATGTATAATATAAATTTCAAGATTGCATTATTATAACACGAGCGGGAGTTAACAAATTGAGTTTTTTAACTGCCTACACCGGGCGGTCCGGGTTCGAGTCCTGGTAGTGGCAAATGTTAGTGTGATGAACACGATCATTTGTTCATGAGTATTGGTAGATTTTGTAACGTTAATTGCACATTTAATTAATAAGCTGTATTGCACACCATGCAAGATTTTTTTTTATTGACTACTGCAGGTAGGTAGTAACCAAAGAGCGCTTCAGTGCCCTAGGAAATTTTCCTGTTTCAAAACATAAGTTTGCCAATTTGCAGATCAGCGGAACCACAAAATGACATGCATAGCATATAGGCCTACTGGTCTATTTGACATAGGCACCGGGCAGGCATATATCAGGCTGGCAAATCTGTACCTTTTTACTTTCTCGTATACCTACTTAGTATAGAGGAAGTCTTGTAATCGTCAAAAAATACGACCTCGTGATTTTGACGGATTTACGTTGTGGAACTCCCTGAATCCAAAAATACCGTTTTTGAAATTATGTCTGTGTGTGTGCCTGTGCGTTAGCACGTTAAGTCGCACGTGTATGACATCAAAATATAAGGTTTCCATCAACTTTTTAACCCTCGATCACGAAAGTTAAGCAACCAAGTGCGCGGTCGGTACTCGGATGGGTGACCAAAATTTAACATGCATGTATGATATCAAAATATAAGGTTTCTATCAACCTTTGAGTCGTTTCCGGTATACGAGAAAGAGACCACTCCCGATTTTTTCACCATACACTAGCAGTTCTGTCAAGGCATGACTGTCGGGCATATCCAATGATATAGCCCTATATCATTGGATATGCCCGACATACATGCATGGATCTGTCCCTGGACAGATCCATGCATGTATGCTCAGCTAATATGTATAAAGGGCTAATCATTAACCCAGAATATGATGCAAGAAACCCACCTAGTAACATCACTACAATAATAATAAAAACTTGTACCTGCTGCATTTCCGTGTGATAATCAACTTTGTCTCTATGACCTTCGCCGTAAAGTTTTGTATCCCCTGAGGTGGTTAATATTATTCGAAGGTCCAGGAGACCAGGAAGTTGATACGTGACTGCGGATGGAATTTTACGAGCCCTTCAACGTAATAGTATACTTAAGCCAAAGCCACCGTAAACGAAAAAAAGTTGAGCTTTCAATGTACAGACGACAGCACCTCAGGGAGGGCACCTCATGCAAACCTCAGGCTACTACAAACTGTCATCGCATGCAGTTTAAGACAAAAGCTTTGAGGTTGGAAATGTATTAGAGAAATACAGTTAGATATGTGTTTAATCACTATTTAATCATAATCTTCACAATAAATTTAATTTATATATAATATGTATATATAAAAAAAAAAGCCTGCTATCTAGTATCCGTAACACAAGTTCTTAATGATACTTACTTCGGGCTAGATAATTGGTGTGAGCGTGGAAATATATTAATATATTTAGTAGGTCACATGCCTGTCTATTTCAATCATTCGGCGCACAGCATCGATGTTTTTGTTGTTCACAGCGCTAGATGGTACATCGCGAGATTCGGCACTGAGATTGTCACGACCGCGCTTGAATTCTGCAAACCAGCTATAAATAGACGTCTTGCAAGGTGTCCATAAAAGAGGGGCCCCCACAATAGAGACTTCGGAAAAAAAAATTTCAAATTCAGACTAGTAAACACCAGTAAACAACTTTTCCTTTCATATTTTATTTCGCGTTTTACCTTTACCTACGGTACTTTGTACAAACATGATTACATGAATAATAATAATAATAATATCTTTCTATTTTGTTCGTTGATTAAAGGTCGTAAAGAAGTATGCTTTTTTAACCGAAAACTCGATTAAAAAAAATTGTTCATTTTATTTAGAAAATAATTTGGGGCTATGGGGCCTCCACTCCTTTGTTGCCCCGAGGCCTCCAGACCTTTAAATCCGGCCCTGGATGCTCTGTAGAGCTGTCAAATTACACTTAAAATCGTAGAAAATCATACTACGAAAATTTTCCCGAGTTAATTCCATATTGATAATGTAGACACGCAATTTTTAAAATGGCGCCACAATGTAAAAACAATTGACAGACAGATGAAATATACTGCATTCTACAGAGTTCCATTTTCAAATGTTGTAATTATTTTTTAAATATTGCTTATGTAAGTGGCCAGTTCCGGAAACTTTTAGTGTGACCTATGTAATTCGGCGTGTTATACGATCCTGCGACACCTATACGGAGATATTAACTTCAGGCTTCAATCACTTCCTCGATTGTACAGCCACGGTAATGTTGTCTATGTACAGCCAACCACAGAAAAAATAATAAATTAATATAACATAATTATGGCCGTGTGATGCCGGCAGAGTAGAATAGCATCACCCCATATCCTCCAATGGGTGTCGTAGAAGGCGACTAATGGGTCAGCAAAGGACTATTGATCACTTTAACTCCGTCCACCAATCCGCATTGGGCACGCGTGGTGGACTACTGCCTAAACCTCCTTCGATGACAAGGAGAGGCCTTGTGTCCCAGCAGTGGGTCGAATTAAAAAGGCTGATGTGATGAGTATTATTATTACTGTATTATTATTTCTGTGGAGTCAACTATACAAAACTGTAAATTTTCTATAGACCTAAAGAAAAAAAAACGGCCAAGTGCAAGTCAGACTCGCACACCGAGGGTTCCTCGGTATAAACCGCTGTATCTTTTGATTGCGTTAACTTAGAAGTTTGATTTTTTCACTGCTTAAAGGGACAATAGACCTAGGTATTTGGTATAAATTTCAATTTGATACCTTCATTCGTTCGTGAGAAATAAGGTAGTAAGTTTCATTTTATTAAAATATTTTTATTATATTATATAACTAAAAAAATGTGATTTTCGCAATTTTTCCTATATTTGCATTATATGACAATGCTTCATGTCAAATTTCAAGATTCTGAGTTTACGGGAAGTATCCTGTAGGTAAAATTCCTTTGCGAGTGTCGGAAATTTGTTGAAAATATCGACATAATCGGGTGTATCTTTTGATTGGCTTGGCTTAGAAGTTTGATATTTTCACAGCTTAAAGGGACAATAGACCTGAGTATTTCATGTGAATTTCAGCTTGATACGTCCACGCGTTCTTGAGATAAAGGGTCTTGACAGACAGACAGACATACAGACGGACAACAGAGTGAACCCTAAAAAAGCTTTTGACATAAAGTGTAAAATCAATTGGGATACTTAATTTACAGTTTGTAAGTAGCCTGCCTGCCTCTATTTTCCTCCGTGCTTCCGAGGCCACGTTAAGCTGAAAATAAATGAAAATGAAAATGAAAAATCTCTTTATTTAAATGGACTTTGCTAAGTACTTTTATATCGTCAAAAGCCCTACCACCATTTCGGGGACGAATAATTATTATTATGTTGAGATGGAGAAGAAATGGCGAAAGAAACTCAACGGCTTACAATTTCGTAATGATTTCAAAACATCAATATAAGTCAATAAATAATTAGCAATATAATTTAAGTTACATTTTAACATGCATACATTTTGGGTAGTTATTACTCCCACGCATTTGGATTATTTATCTTGTGAAAAGCTTTTCTATATAATTTAATTAATTATATTATTGAACTAAGCAATTTAAATTTTGAAACCCACCACCATTTTATGTTATTGTTAGATAGGTACTTACAGATATTCCTTTAAATTTAAGTGGTAAGCATACATTTAAGATCCTAGCTAGTGGTCCCAGCTGCTGTCGAAAAATAATAGGCAATCGTTCCCAAGGAGAGTTGGTGCTAGGTGCTCAGAAGACACATAGGCGTAAAAATCTAATCTCAATCCTAAAGCAGAAAGCAAATTTTTGATAGCAAAATATACTATACCGAAGAATATTAGAGATTTACCTATTAATTTACTGATTGGTAGACCCATTTAGGGTCGTCTGGGTACCACCGCCTCCTTTATTTCTGCTGTGAAGCAATTCGCTGTGTTTCGGACTGAAGGGAAAGGTAGCCAGTGTAATAACCGGGCATAGAGGGCATCATCTTAGTCTTCAGAAGTTAAGTGATAGTGTCTATAGGCGACGGTAACCCCAGGTGGGCCGCAAGGTTATTGTTAATGATATAAAAAAAACTTATTGCAAGATAAATAATTATTTTAATGATCCAAATGCGTGGGAGCAAAATGTGCCAAAATTTATTCATTTAAAATTGTACCTAATTGATTTATATTGATATATCATATCTATTGACTGTAATGATGTTTTGAAATCATTACGAAATTGTAAGCTGTGGAGTTTCCTTCGCCGTTCTATTCCATCACAGCATAATAATAATTATTTAAGTAAATTATTATTTCGTCCCGAAATGGTGGTGGGGCTTTTGACGATTTAAAAGTACTTAGCAAAGTCCATTTAAATAAAGAGCTTTTTCATTTCATTTCACTACACCGACCCAAATAAATTGGAGCACGGTACAAGGAAGATTAACATAATCAACACAACAGCTCATTTAATGTCTCCACCGAGGCGCTCAAGCCTACCCCACATTAGGAGTGATCAGGCCTTAGTCAACCACGCTGGCCAAGTGCGGGTTGGACGACTTCACAGACAACGAAAACACATTGGTACGTGGCGGGGATCGGACCAGTGCCTCCCGGGTGGCAGACGACGCTCTTACGCACTACGCCACCAGCGCGACGCTTTGTCTGGAAAATGTATGGAAAAAAAATTTACAAATTTTGATTTTTTTATATCACCATAGTATTTATATGACTGTGTTAGCATGGGTAGGTAGGTGCCGGCTTCATACCCCATGTACCAAACACCTTGTGTACGGGACGAATAGATAACCTCCTTCGACAGAAAAACGAACCAAAATCTGCGCTCGCAGTCTTCGTGCAATATAATTGCATTACTTCTGTATAAAACCTATCAGTCAATCTTGTAATGAATTAAGAGTCATCAACGTCTGCTAAACAAGGCGGTGTCGCACGAAACAGCCAGTGTGCAATTAGGCATATAATAATTAACCTTAATCCCACAGTGGGTTCGACGAATCTGATTTAGGAGTCCGTATAAATTTTACGTTTTATACAAATTATTCTGCAGTGTATCTCACTCGGACAGACTCGTCAACGGTAGACCTAGTTTGATGTTTTCTTTTTGTGCGTGGGTTCTAGAATGGGTTTATAATTCCATCCGATAGAATTTTTATTTTTTATAACTGGACAACGTCTATAGGGCCCGCTAAGCTTTAGGCACATAGCAACTTTGAAAAGCGTCGGTGGCGTAGTGCGTAAGAGCGTCGTCTCCCACCCGGGAGGCACTGGTTCAATCCCCGCCACGTACCAATAAGTTTTCAAATTTTTAATTCATATGTACGTTTAATCGACGCTTTTACGGTGAAGGAAATCATCGTGAGGAAACCTGCACACACCTATAAAGAAATTCTTGTGTGTAAAGTCGACCAACCCGCACTTGGCCAGAGTGGTTGACTAAGGCCTAATTGCGCCTAATGTGGGGTTAGGCTCGAGCCCCTCGGTGGGGACATTATACGAGCTGTTGATGATGATTTTTTTTTTCTTTTCTCTTTATTTTGGCACGAGACAGTCATTACACAACTATTATACTAAATTATTATAACAAAAACGATATAGACAACGAGTGCCCAAAATTTACATTAAATACTTATAGTGTAAGTAACAAAGTAGATATGCATAGAAATAGAAAACTAGCAACTAGGTAACAGTTAACAATAACAGATTAGACCACCCAAAACTGTCAAAATTAGTCCAGTCAATTTTCAACCTCCATTTATTTGATAGAGTAAGTATAAGATTGACCGTGAAAATTCGACAGCCCGTGGTCACCCAATGTGCCGTACATAATTATGTAATGCATATATATATGAATTTATCCATCAAATATAACGATAGCTTGTTTGTGAGTATCGTACTGGTCATTTTAACATATTAAAAATTTTGGATTTAATGCTAGTTAGGGTGTTACAGAACAAGTCTATTTTATAAAAACTATTATTATACATTTTAAGACAGCGCGAAAAATAACTATTACGGGTGTAATTTTTTTGAAACTGTGGTGGTACAAATATTTTTACTGGCCGTGAGAGGCGTGCGGGCAGTCGGGATGACAATGAAATTTACTTTTGATAGAAGGACAGGGCAATCAATATTGTAATTAATTAATTTAAATAGGAAGACTAAATCGAACATTTTTCGGCGGTTTTCAAGTGACAGTAAATTATGTTTTCTCAAAGAATTACTATAGTCATTATTTAAGTAATTCATACGATAGTTAAATATTTTTAAAAATTTACGTTGCACTTTTTCAATTCTATCTATATCTTTTTTATAAAATGGATTCCAAACAACGCTGGCAAAGTCCAAAATAGAACGAACAAAACTGAAGAAAAGAATTTTTAATGTAAGAGGATTATTGAAAGGTTTGGTTATTCTGTTTATGAAACCAAGAGTGCGAAAAGATTTTCCTATTATTTGTTCCAAATGTAGTTTAAAAGAAAGTTTACTGTCCATAATGATTCCCAAATCTCTAATATTGTCAACCCGTATGATGATGATGCTTGTTTGTTTATTGGGACATTATATGAGCTGTCAATAATAAATTGACTTAGTCTCTAAGTTTTTATTAATTCGTTTTCCATATAAAAGAAATTGTTGGTTTACTGCAGATACATCTATAATAATCTGTATCGCGTAACTTCATGCATCTCGCATGCCAAATTTCATAGGCGAAGGAATTCTCGGAAGTCTCCATACAACAAACAATATCCTCATTAATTGGGCTAATAAAACATGCCCTATCGCGTACCTACCACCAATCCAAACCGAGCACGAAAATTATGATTTAAAGTCAAAATTTCTCTATTCATTCAACAATTTGTAACTTTAGACAATCAAATTACATACCTGGAAGAAGTTCAGCTGTGTCTCGGCTAGTCTTCGTCGTCTCTCTGTGGACGTTATTCTAAGTTCAATACGGATGAGTCATTTTTTTCATAGCATAAAAGATAATTTCAATTAATATTCATTAAATAATTATTTGGGCTGGTTTGATTGTCTCCGAGATTGCTTCGTCCTAGAACACGACAGACTAAAATACATAAAGAACAACTGTTCTCTGAAATAACTGTTGTTGGTTCTTAATTAGTTTAATTGATAACTGGTAACGCCTGTGACTTTTTGCGTCATATTTTAAGCCATTAATTTAATTTGGCGCCCTTTAGTTATATAATAAATTACGGGAACTTTCGAGCACGACTGGCTGTGCATGGTGTGCTGATCCCAACACTTGTATGGAAATTAAAGTTGGTTATCTATACATACATATAAAATGCTTTGTCCTGACGGATCAACGCACAGCCTAAACCGCTGATCGTTAGAGACCTGAAACTTGGAGGATGTGTTCTTTGTATGACGTAGGCGTCCGATATAGAAATAATTTTCTGAAATTCTATCCCTAAGGGAGTGAAAAAGGGGGACAGTTTGTATGGGGCAACGTGATTCTTTGGTCCAATCTACTTCAAATCCCTACATCCCTACTAATATTATAAATGCGAAAGTAACTCTGTCTGTCTGCTTTTCACGTCTAAACCACGGAACCAATTTTGATGAAATTTGGTACAAATATAGACTCGGGTCAGGGAAAAAATGGTTGAAGGGGTTGAAATAGAGGATGAAAGTTTGTATAGAAGTTAGTCATTTTTGAAGAGAAAACCATGAAACTTTGAATTTAGGCACTTCATAAGGAAAAAAGAAATATTTAATCAATAGTTTTTAAAATTTTGACCTGTTTCAGGGTGAAATAGTGAATGAAAGTTTGTATGGAATTCGTCATTGGTAAAGATGAAACTTTGCATGTAGGCACTTAATAAGAAATAAATGAATATTTGTTCTAGCGTTTTTGAAATATTTACCCATGTGGGTATGAAATAGGGAATGGAAGGTCGCGTTAGCAAAAGATAGAAAAACCAAAAAAGGTAGTTTGTAAAAATGTATTAAAATAAGCTATTTACAGTAATGCACAGCAGTTTGTGTGTGTATTTTTTGCAAAATAAGAAACATATACCCAAAAAAATAAAAATGCTACCCAAAGTAAGTATTGAACTGCTGAACAGTACAACAGTTGTTGCTCTGAATAGGGCTCTAATTTATACAATCAGTCAAATTGCCAGCAATCTAGGGAGCGGAGTGCGTCCTGGCCTACATCTGTAGGTAGGTTGTTGAATAAGTACTCCGACAATTTGGTTTGAAATTTGAGCCACGAACTCTTACCAACTAAATTTGAAATCTCTAGTTTCTCAGTGCTTTGCAAGGTACTCTTGACAACGCAGTTAATTAGTGCGTCGAACGTGTGTACGAAAATAGTCGCAGATTTTCTGGATAATCTGCACCAATTTCAGTAGATACGTTCGATAAAACTTCACAATCGTACTGTGCAGACAAATCTACGATAAATCTTCGTGTGGACCGGGCATAAGGTGTTTTGGTCTTTTTGTTATTTCTTTCGACCCTTGAACGTCTATGTGTTTGTTGTTTTTTACATTATCTATTAAAACAAGCAAAAAATTTAAAAACTCTAACTCTACTACGGAGAAAAAGAAAGGAATAAAATCACGGTAAAAGGTCCCACAGAAAATCAGCGCTGAGGCATCTTGTCGCGTCACATACCTGAGTGGTCACCATTTAGATTCATTAACATAGTAAGTAATTAGTTTTTTTAGATGACAAACAAGCTGACGGCCTACCTGGTAGTAAGTGAATACCGTGGCCTATAACTTTATATTGCATAGCGCACCTTGTCATAATGACACCTAAGATGATGTGCCTTTTCACTGGCTACCTTTCCCTGTAATCTGAAATAAACCAAATTGTTTCACGGCTGACGTAGGAAAGGCAGTGGTACCTACCCAGAAGACCCAACATACAGGCCTGCCATCAAGTAAAAGTAGTTTGCTTTCTTTCTTTGTTAAATTTGAAGCAAACGCTTGTTGTGTGATTAGCCAATAATCAATTTTCAATCCAAGCTTTATAGCTTCATGATTCTGCTCCGGAAATTTCCACTCGTCTTCGTTCAACCCCTTTGCAGGACGTAATAAAGTCTATTTTCATTAGGAACCATCGTAAAAGAACGGGCAATCACGAATACAGGATGAAATAATTTATTAGATGTGCGGTGTCGCAGTTTGATTTGCTCCGATGCGCCGTAGAGCCACAAAGTGGTATTTCAACTGGAATCAGTGCACTCTCGTTAATATTCTCATAGGTAGAATGGTTTATTGGAAAAGTGGTGAAACTAAAGTGAATGGAAATCTGTGAACGCTATGGACGGGTTGAGTGACTTTTAAACAGGTTCAGAAACAAACGCCCTATCACCTTTTACGACACCCACGGAATGAAAAGGGGTATTCAAGACAGAAGTTATACGGCCTCGGTGCAGGATCGTGGACAGTGGATTACGGGGTATGGTATGCAATTCAGTAGATATGTAGTGTTTACTTCAACGAATTAGGAATTAATATATTTATCTTATGACGGGGTCATGAGGAGCTCCTCGGGGTAGGCGTATATCCAATTATCTAAAAGTGATCTCTCGGCTAAAATCATATATATATATACGATAAACTGGCTAAAATGATCTGTGTGTCTGTCTTTGACATCATAGCTCCCATGATCCGATTTTGATAATTTTTTGTGAAAGTTTACCATCACCAGGAATCAGGAGAATAATAATAAAAAACATTTATTTCAGACTTTTCAATTTTAGAAGTGTTAGTAACATGATATTTTTACTTCGTATAAGTACGTAGTATACCTAGCTAGGGAAGTCTTCTAATCGTCAAAATCTTCGACCTCGAGATTTTGACGGATTTACACGTTTTGGACCTCACTGGGTCAAAATATACCGTTTTTGGAATTATGTCTGTGTGTCTGTGCTTTAGCACCACAGATTTAATAATACAAGGAGAGATAGGCCAACCCGGCGTTTAACTTGTGACAAAGTATATGCCCAGTGGGCATACATTTCCGCCACTTCGCCTTCCGATAAAGTCAAGTGAATACGTAACTCAGCGATTCGACCTATCTCCTTTGCAGCTGTTCTTAACTTTCATCGCTTCGCAGTCCTTAGGACGCGCGCAATGAATAGTGTATATTACGGCATGCTCAACTAGAACCATGTTATGTAGTACGGAGGCTGATCGCGACACTCGATCTTCCCATGAATTCGGCGATTCGACCGATCTCCTTAGATTGATATATCTGTGGTTAGCACGATAACTCGAGTATGTTTTAACTTATTGCAACCAAATTTGACATGCGTGTATGACATCAAAATATAAGGTTTCTATTAACTTTTGAATTGTCGATCACGAAAGTTAAGCAACCAAGTGCGCGGTCGGTACTTGGATGGGTGACCAAAATTTAACATGCATGTATGACATCAAAATATAAGGTTTCTATCGACTTTTGAGTCGTTTCCGGTATACTTACGAGAAAATCAAACGGAAACCACTCGCGATTGTTTCATTTAGGTACGATTGTTAAGTATCTAATATGAGAAGAAATGAAAAATAATATTATAAAGTTTTTTTTGGTGTTCAGTGGTCACCGTCGCCGACACTTGCAATATTAAGGGTAAATCACTAAACACTGCAAGTGCGTTGTCATCCTGGGGACTAAGATGATATGCCTTCCACACGCACTGGCTGGCTTTCCCTTCAATCTGAAACACAGCGAACTGCTTCACGTATGGTATACCACCTAGTAAAAATGTGTTAGACCCATATGTAGGGTCTACCACTATTAATAAAGTGATAATTAATATAGTAAAATGCAAGCTATAGCTTTCGATGCGACTGCTATGCTAAAGATATGATATCCGGAAACAGAGGAATATAGGTGCAGCCAGCATTGCAGTAGTGGCGAGTCCCATCAGGCAGCTATCAGGCAATGAAGAATACCAAACTCTTTTCTCAGATATTCTAGTTTTCTCAGATATTCTAGCATAATCAATGTTTTTCTCTTTGTTCTAGTGACAATGGGTTCAATTCCGCGTTTGTCCGTGGTGTCGGGAGCACGAGTGGCAGTGCCAGCGGCTCCATTACCAGACCATCTCTCACATCTCGCCACCAGCGAGAGGACTGCATTGGTTTTCGCAGGTTGGTGTATTTAATTTTGGATTATTTAAAAGAGTGAAATTCTCCGGTAATTATAGTATGTACAATAGAGATGACTGGGTAAAAAATTATTCTAGTTAGATAGAATACCAGAAAACATTAGACCATGTATTTTTAGATCATCAAATCAGTAAGTATTTTAAAAAAAGCGTCTAATTTCAGTGTCAAACATTTTCCTTGCGCCGATATCGTATATTATGACTTCTTTAAAGGCTTCCGATACCGATATCAGATCGGGTAATGTGGAAATGCACTTATCAGCTCGGAACTTTGGTATCGCCCCTTTTTAATATGAAAATACAAATATCTAAACTAAACATAGCAGCAAAAAATATAGTCCTTAACTAAAATTTAAATAAAAGTTATTTAAATTTTAGTTAAGGAGTCTACTCTTGCGATTTAATGCCTTTGTGAGTGGAAGCGGCAAAGTGTCATCTTCAGGTACCTATCTTAATTGTAACTTTGCTTGTTTTTTTAGAAACAACAGACTTAAATTGTTATTGCTTAATGTTTTCAATTTTAAATTAAATGAAATTAATAATCAGAGCTTAAAGGACATTTCCAGAAATCAATTTAGTGTCTTCTAATGTCGACGAATGACTAGGTATTCGGCAAAAGACGGCTGTGACATTGGCGCGCAAAAGTAATAAGTAAATGGATTTACAAATTTACCTCATTTGTTGACAAAACATCGTAATATAGTATGCTTGGTAGAAATGGAATGAGCTGCCAGCACACATTCTTCCTACAATCCTGGGTCATTCAAAGAGACGTGAAGAAGCACCTTGCAGGTCAGCAAGGCGAGGGTGGCTAGTGCGGCAGTTTATCTCTCGCACCAGCTATCTTCGCATTTGGACTCCACTTCTGCTTACCATAAGGTGGAATGGAGTCATTTGCTTGGCCTTTTTATAAAAAAAATGATAAGATCTGCTATAATTAGAACCAGGGACCTTTAGGTGCAAAGAACATTACGGACCAATTCCCCAATAGGTAAAGGTAGGTAGGCAATCTTACCGTGAATTTTATGTGGCTGTCGAACTAAAATACAAACAACTCTTATATATGGGACTATTATCGTAATCGCAAAATAAACATATTTTTCGCGATTTCGATGTTAGTCCTATAGCAAGAGTTGCTTGCATTGAACTTCTCCTACAGTTGGACCTATTGTAATTATTTTTTACTTTTTCGTATACGTAGTATAGAGAAAGTCTTGTAATCGTCAAAAAATTCGACCTTGAGATTTTGACGGATTTACACGTTTTTGAGAGTTCAAAAATAGTTTTTTTTGGAATTATGTCCGTGTGTGTGTGTCTGTGCATTAGCACGATAACTCGAGCATGCTTTAACTTATTGCAACCAAATTTAACATACGTGTATGACATCAAAATATAAGTTTTCTTTCAAATTTTGAGCCGGCGATCACGAAAGTTAAGCAATCAAGTGCGCAGTCGGTACTCGGATGGGTGACCAAAATTTAACATGCATGTATGACATCAAAATATATGGTTTCTATCAACCTTTGAGTCGTTTCCGGTATACGAGAAAGTCAAGAGGAGACCAATCCCGTTTTTTTATGTGTTCAAGCGGATCCAAGAATGGGCTAGATCTGTGGGCTAGATTCACAATTCGATCCACGATAGCGCATTTTTTTTTTCTTTTAACAGTACAATGACTTTCGGCCCACTAGTATCTACTTCTTTGTCAATGAGTTAGGTCATTGTCATTTCTCATTAGGTATAATTTTCCGATAATCTGTATACATATACCTACATTAAAATTTAATAGCCGTTTTTAAATTATCCTTATTCTAAATAATAGTATTTAGTTGTTGTTGTCCAGCGAGCATCTCGTAAATTGCTTTAATCCGAAGGTTGTATTATGTTCTCCAAGATTTAATAAGTTTATAACAATCAAAGCTTTATTGAGATATAAAACGCAACCATTATTTTTAGTAGATTTACGAGCTATAATCAGTTAATTAAGGAATATCTATTAATTACAATTTTCAATGACATTTGTATCTTACAATTTCCCGGACTGTTGAGATGTTTTTCAGTGTAACATATGTCCCTGGTCGTTGACTTTTGTGACTTTTGACTAGGGCTAAGGAGAGCCGTTGGATTTTAGTGGATAGGACCGGCGTTTCTCGACGCCGTGTGAGCGCCGTACACATCATACGCCTAGTCAGCAGCGTGCGGTAGTACCTACGTACGATCCATCAATGGATTTCCTATCGTCATCAAAAATAGGTAGGAGGTTGGCAAACAAGCATACCTACAATCCACCTGATGTAATAAGCAGTTCCCGTGACCTATAGACGATTACAACACCGATGACTCCCGTGCCGTCCATTTATAAAAAGTCCAATCCAATTCCGAATGACTCCATTCCACGAACGTAAGCAGAAGTGGAGTCCAAATGCGAAGATAGCTAGTGCCATAGACAAACCGCCGCTCTAGCCACCCTCGCCTTGCCGGGAAGGTGTATGTTCACACTTAGTTCACACCTCTTCTCATTGACCCAGGATTGTAAGGAGGGAACACGTGTGCTGGCAGTGAATACCATTCATTAATTGTGCGACAAAGCAATGAGTTTTCCAAAATTCTTAGTTCGCGTTGGAATAGTAGCTACAGTTTGTCAGTGGCACCGTATGCCAGTACGTGTAATTCCTTAAAAGGAAAGGAGACGGTGGGATTAGGGATAAAAGCTCAACAGTGAACTCGCCGTGGCACAGACGGCGACGCAATTGGAGTGGTTCATGGTTGGTCATCTCTTCGTCGCTGAGGATGCGGGTCACGCGACGCTGCAACCTATCCAAAGCATTGAGCAAGTACTTGACAGAACCTTCCCACAAGTGTGAGCAATACTCTACGCACGACCGTACTGCGTTGTATCTCAAACTCAAATTTCTTTATTCATTTAGGTACAATTTGTATACTTATGAAAGTCAATTTTGATGCCAACAGTTCAAGAGTTTACCAGGAGGCCTTGTTCTGAGAAGAACCGACAAGAAACTCAGCAAGTTTTATCCTCCCTTTACAGTTTTCATCGTGTTGATTTGGAAAGAGTCACAATTCATTGTATAGCAAGCACAGTTGAATACTTACCTTGCTTTCCGACAAAGACACAACACCGTAAAAATGTAGACTTATCATTTCAAGTGCTCGGTATCGAGCGTCTAATCAGCTGTGCCACCTCTCCTAATTTATTTTCTTTTTTTCAGATGAGAACTGCGAGTCCCATGTCAGTTACGCTGAGCTGGAGGCGCAGACCAACGCATTGGCTAAGGTTATAGCTACGAAGGCCAGGGAGACTGGCGTCAACAGAGACGGGGATTACGTCATAGCAGTATGCATGCAGCCGACACACAAGTAAGTTGGAATTATAAACTATGAATAGGCAGAAACAGGAGCCATGTGCAATATTAAAATTATGCGTTGGCCGACTAGTTATTTCTAAATAGTCTATCAAATTCTACAGATAGTTAAAGACTTTTCCTGAAAACAAACATCTAAGGTATTTTAAAAAATATTTTTTTATACTGTTTTATGGCAAACAAGCGTACGGCCCATCTTCTATCTGACTATATAGTCGCCTAAGACGACTACATACGACGTAAATTTTGTTGCTCTCTAGAAGTACTGCCCATCCGAATTCGAAAATAGATATTTATTTTATTTAATGTCTCCGTCTTCAACATCTATCATTGTTTTCAGCACAATAATGTCATTGCTGGCAACATTGAAAGCTGGGGCTGCCTATGTGCCAATGGAGCCCAGCTTCCCTCAAGCAAGGATATCCCATATACTAAAAGACGCAGAACCGGCATTGGTCATCTATGATGATACAGGTAATGTTGAACGGGCAGTTATTCTTTTCATTGATAATCATTTGGAAAGATAACCAATTCCTTAAGACTTCAAGTATTGTCAAAATTGATAATCGATATGGTCTGAAATGGTCTGAAAAAGCGTCGGTGGCGTAGTGGGTAAGAGCGTCGTCTTCCACCCGGGAGGCAACGGTTCGAACCCCGCCACGTTCCAATGTGTTTTCAAATTTTGAATTCATAATTTTGTACGTTCATTCGACGCTTGTACGGTGAAGGAAAACATCGTGAGGAAACCTGCACAAACCTTGTGTGTGAAATCGAGCAACCCGCACTTGGCCAACGTGGTTGACTAAGGTCTAATAATGTAGATAATGTAAATAATGTGGGGTAGGCTTGAGCTCCTCGGTGGGGACATTATATTAGCTGTTGATGATGGTCTGAAATTGCGATTAGATAATCTGAGTTTTATGCAATCAATTTTCGTAATATAGGACTGATAACAATATTAATGGATATATTTATTTCACACATTTATAACACTGGGTCCTTCAAAAGAGGTGAGAAGAAACACTTGGCAGGTCGTCGCGAAGACGGTGCGTAGTACAGCGCCTATACTCTCTCCTGCACTATCTTCGTATTTGGATTCCACTCCCGCTTACCATCAGATGAGATAAACTTATTTGATATTCTTTTTTTTATAAAAATGAAAATATTCCGTAAACTGATCTATTCTATTTTTATTCACACTAGCCTAACTTCTACTAGGTGGTAGACCCATACGTAGGGTTGTCTGGGTAGGTTCCACCGCCTTTCTTATTTCTACCGTGAAGCAGTTCGCTATGTTTCGGATTGAAGGGAAAGGTAGCCAGTGTAATTACTGGGCATGGAGGTCAAATCATCTTAGTCCCCAAGATGGCAAACGAAACGCACTTGCGCTGTTAAGTGATTTACACTTAATATTGCAAGTGTCTATAGGTTTGCCATCTCGTAACATAAAAAAAAACTGAACTCATTCATCAGTCGGGAGAGACCCACTGCTGAATATGTCCAGCAGTGGGCCTCCTGCAAGGTTCTCCAACCTGATCAGTCCTACGCTGCCCGCATCCAGCGGCTTCCCGGGACCTTTGCCAGAACATCCGTCCACCGGCCGTCAATATAATTACTTAATCACTCTTAATTTTACAGCGAATCCTTCCATGTTCGCTGGAAGCGGGGTACCGTATATTTCCTTTGAGGATCTCGCAATGGAAGCCAGCAATTTATCAGCCGAGACACCAGATGAGATGGAGGTTCTTGCTCCTCTGAGAAATGATTCCATCGCTATTGTACTTTATACGTCTGGAAGCACTGGCATTCCTAAAGGTAAGAAATTACAAACGTTTATGGATAAAAGAGTAATCTTAGGATGATTAGATTAGGATTTTTGGTAAATCTTAGGATGGTAAGATTAGGATTTTTGTTAAATCTTAGGATAAGATTAGTATTTTTGGTAACTTCAATGATTTAAATAATTCTGTATGAATTTGTCTAAAATTTTAGTTAACATTTGAAGAACAGGATTTCATGATTAACAAATACTATTTCCAACTATAGTAAACTAAATATCTGCAAATAATGAACAAGGGTAAAAAGTTATATTTTACAGGGAAAATAAATATCACTTCGTATTTTCATTTAATCGTTTTCATCAAATACATTTCTTTTTATCAGGTGTCCGTCTGACCTATTCTGCGATCTGCAATCGCCTATGGTGGCAATTCCGTACATTTCCCTACAGTGACACCGAAGTAAACTGTGTTTGGAAAACAGCACTTACCTTCGTCGACTCAGTTTGCGAAATTTGGGGTCCGCTACTCCACGGCAGAACTCTGGTAATCCTGTCAAAAGAAACAACGAGAGATCCGCAGAGACTGGTGCGAGTGTTGAGTGAGAATCAGGTATTGATCTCTATTGGATTTTGTTAGTATTGATACTAATACAGACAGCTTTATAAATATAATAGTTATTATCTATATAAAAAAAATCTTTTGTTGTATGCTAGCCCGCATGAATGTCTTGCTTTTCTTCTTACTTTCATTACTTTTTTATTTGTAGGTGCAACGTCTGGTTCTGGTCCCAACTTTGCTGCGCTCCATCCTCATGTATCTCTCCTTGAATCCATCAGAAAGACCTTTAGAATGTCTCAAGCTCTGGGTTTGCTCCGGAGAGACCCTGAGCAAAGACTTAGCAATGAAGTTCTTCCAGTACTTCGGAAGCAACAGTGGTTATAAACTAGCCAATTTCTACGGTAGTACCGAAGTTATGGGAGATGTAACGTATTATATTTTGGAGAAGAGTGAGCAAATAGATTTACATAACACTATCCCCATTGGTGAGTATAATTATGTTTTATTTGAGCTTCATTATTCCAAATAATAGATTATGATTTTCATCCTCTGTTTCTAGGTAAGTAATTTTGTTTGTAAAAGACGCTGGCGTTGTATTCTGCTACGCAATTTTGTTTGTATTTTCAAAGCTAAATTACTTTTGTCGTCAAATGCCTACCCAGTAGACTGCTGGGATTAGATTATAACATATTTCCTGGTAGTCCCTTTTGTTTTTGGGTTTACTAAAGGTTTAGTTACCAACTTTTTCGGTTTGATGCCACTATTATATAGACCACAGGCTGTCAACTTACCACTCTATTTTAAGGCACTGCATGGCCCATAGAGCTATGCTCAATAAGATTATAAGCGTGATAGTATGTATGTATGTAACTTATGACCCTTAGGAGCGCCGCTTGACAACTGTTGTGTATATCTTCTGGACGAGGAAATGAATCCAGCACGCGAGTCAGAGGCTGGCGAAGTATGGGTAGCTGGTCGCAATCTAGCCGCAGGCTATGTTGGTGCGCGGGCACCTGACCGCTTCTGCGACAACCCTCACGCTCATCATCCAGGTAGGTGGAAATACTGTTCGTAGTCTTTTGAATACTGCCTTTTGACTATGAACTTTTGACTACGAATAGCATACTGTATAGCCTGCACAGTCTACAACTGGCGTTGGTGATGGATTTCAAACCTAGAGCGATTTTAAAGGTGGTTTATTAAGATGGAGGTGAAGTCTTTTTATCTTAATTTTAATAAAACTTAGCTTGCCAAGCGGACTTATAACAAGTCCTGCTACTCCAAACTAAGCACAATTTGCACTCATCTGGAGGTCGAACCGGAATGGTATGGTTTTTGACGACTTAATAATACTTAGTAAAGTCCATTTGTGTAAATAACTTTTTGATTTTCATTTTGATATCTACTTAATTCTGGCGGATAAACCACCAGATTAGACAGGCAGTCGATAAATTCCCCAATTGTTTATCTTTTTCCTTCAGACTTCAATCGACTCTATCGTACTGGGGATTTTGGAGTCCTGGAAAAAGGCGTCATTTTGTACACTGGTCGCACTGACTCCCAGGTGAAGATTAGGGGGCACCGAGTGGATCTGCAAGAGATTGAAAGAGCTGTCAGCGCTGTTCAAGGAATTGATAAGTGTAAGAATCATTGATTAAAACAATATGAATTAAACTATTGCGAATTTATTGGAAACAATCTTTTACTATATACCTTAGTCTTTAAGAGAGTTTTGGAAGTTGAAGTAGATAATTATTTCTCAATAATTTTAGAAGATTGTTTCAACTTAAAAATATAAATCATGTAATACAAGCATTTATAATAATTTATTTAGGTACTTTTCTTCTTATTCTAGATCTTAATATGTTTGTAAATTATAATTCTATATTTTAATATGAAAGTTTGTATGTTTGAATAAATCATATTCACTAATATTTGTTAGCGCATTCACCTTTTAAAAGACAGAAACACGATTGGAAAGAATTCATTTGATAGAAAAAACACTTCAAAGTGTGCACTAAATAATTTTAAAACAACGATTTGTAATATAAAAAATATCAAAAGAAATAAAATTTATACTTTACCATAACTTTTTACTTGTTATTATGAGAAAAATAGATAATATTAATTTCATGTAAAATACCTCTACAAATACTAACAATTTCCAATGCTTGTGACTCCGATCCGTATTTGGATTAGAGGCGCGCGGAGAATAGTTGTTTCCTTCCCCCACGTAGGGATCCGCGTACTCACGAGAAACGTCTCTCTTTCCTATAGTTTCCGGAAATCTTCAGCTTAATATCTCTTTCATACTTTGCACTTGTAAGGATATAGCTTAATGTAATATACTCGTAAATATTTTCCAACAATAATACCTTTTTTTTATTATCAGGCGTGGTCCTGTGCTACGGCGTGGACCGCGGCAACCCCGAGCTCCTGGCGTTCGTCACCGTCACGCCGGAAGCACGCTTATCCGCACACCATATCGAGGCCAAGCTGAAGAATTCTCTCACGCATTACATGATTCCACAAGTAAGGCTCCACTCTAAGATATTTAAAGGTTTTTTACGTTATTAGTTCCACTCACGGATATAGTCTTTGGTTCCACTATAGCACCAATTTACAACAGAGCACAAGTCCGTTTAAATAAATAAAACATTCGGCTACTTTTAAAATGACGTTTTAGATATCAAGAGATAAATCTTTGAATAAACAATCTCATGTGCATTAAAAACCGAGAAGCCACGATTTACCTCGGCGAGCGCCGCCGACAGTAGAATTAGTTAATTTATTTTAAAGTCACATATGTATTAAGTATAGGCATAATAATATTAACAATCAGCGCAATAATCCAATATAAATGTATATAGCATGATTTACTAATTAGGTCATACCGCACGTCTCTGAGTTAACTGTGATTACATTAATAATGTGGAAAAATGTGATCAATAAAAAGAAACTAAACAAAAAAAGAATGAATGATAAAAATTATAATGCCATAATATGGCCTAAATTACAGGCCATTGATAACAAGACATCTATCTGCAATACGGAAACAAGAAGAATATGAGTCATCTTGAATTTTCTAATACTCATTTTTACTTTAAATATTTTCGGAACACCTAAACTCAATGTTTTAATTTCAGGTAATAGTGATCGAGAACGTACCTTTATTGGTGAATGGGAAGGTAGACAGACAGGCCCTGCTGAAAATGTACGAGAATACGAACAATAATGGTAAATATTGACTTCTATTTTTATTTCGAAAAGTAAGCGAAAATTTACTAAAAACTAAACTTAAGTACTTGTAGAAAACGATACAGTACCCCTACGCTGCTTTCCCTTTCCTTCCCCCACGGGGAGGAGCGAAAGAAAGAGCTACGAAAAGAGTTAAGAGAACCTTCCTGACAGCGGGGGAAGGAAGGTGTGAATACACATGGATACTCTAGGGCCGGGCCTAGGGTTATGTTAGACTCTTACCGACTAAACACCCCCTATTGCCTTGTGCCAAAATGGCTATACTATAAGGCTATCGGAAGCAGCCGCCTCTTTAGCAGAGGGGGAGGTGCACACGCTACCCTAGACATATCGACTAGGGCATAAGCGTGGAAGGCGATCGGAAACCATAGCGGGGCCGAACGCATGTATGTGTGTGGACTATTTACGTAGTGGCGGAAGGGCCACGCCAGAAGGGCAGTGAAATTAGTCTGAGCAGACGCATTAATCTGAGCAGACGAGTGGACAGTCACCTGGGATTTGTGGCTTAGGGCGAAAACAATGCAGTATTGTTTTTTTTTTACAACTTTACTGCACTGTTATACCCTGAAGCAGTAAAGTGCTGGTTTGTTCTCACTATTTAGGCTAGTTAATGATGAAATTATTGTGTAGTTGGAAGAAAATGTAATTTTCTAACTGAATTTGAATGATTTATGTTACTGTTTAAATTATACAATCAAAACTTAAGCACGAGTAGAATTCGATCAAACAATCTTTGAAAATGTTTTTTTTTGCATTTAGTCATTTCCTCGCTGAGGTGGGATGAAAAGTTACGTGTTGCACTCGAGTACAAAGATTTTTCACCTTGTGCTCTTTTGGTTCCCTCGCTAATGCTCAGGATTCTAATAATATAGAATCCTTCGCTTGCTCGATCATCAAAATTAAGCACGCGGTTAAAAAGCAACTTTACATTCTTGTACAACAAATAACTATTTTATCCTATGTTAAGCAACTATATCTATCCCTGATTCTTAAAACATTCTTAATGTCACTCTTTCCTCAGATGACTCCAGCATCCCTCTAGAGATAGACTACACTGGCGTGGAGTCAGCTGACATGGAAGCCGCAAGGGTACTGTTCGAGACAGTGGGCGAGGTCCTCGGTCGCGCGGTCCGAGGAGAACTGTCCGTCAGGGCGGGCTTCTACGAGCTGGGCGGAAACTCTCTCAACTCCATCTACACCATCACAAGGCTGCGTGACAAGGGATATTACATCGGTAATTCAGTGGCAGTGAAATGTCATATCCTTTTCTGATTTTCCATTAAATCAAAGTCCATAGGTATATATCCATCGTGCGTGATATCGCCAATGTTTGTGGGATTACCAGTTCTCCTCGAAGACTTCTACCGAAGTCAAATAATTCAGTGGCAGTAACTTAAAATGCTCTGTTCTTATCTGATTTTCCAGTATTGTATCCTGTTCCTTTTATGTAGGCCTGTTTTGAGCCACTACATGGACCAAGCTACCAGATGTGGCCTTAGGTGTATTGTGTAACCTTACGTTTCCATTCGTCACGCACGACTTTGACTATAACTTCATGAGTTTCATGACGATGTATATGATTATATTGTACTTTCGGATCGAAGACGCAAAAATATATACTTTTGACAAAGAGTTCAACTCCATATTCAAGTCCAAGGAGGTCATGATTAGCGATAATCCTGCTTTCAGTGAATGGGCCACTGAGAGTATATACTTAAGAAGACAAAAACTGTTTGAACTATATTCAGAAAGACAGCATAACAGAACAGATGATTTCCTAGACTATGTTAAAACATACTCGAAAAGATTTAAGGCAGACTGTTTAGTGGCTAAATCTAAATATATAAGTAATAAAATTCTTAATAGTGCAGACAAGGTTAAATCTACTTGGAAAATTATTAATGCGGAAAGTGGTAAAGTAAAGTCAAAGGATAACAATTTCAAACTTAATGTTAACGGTAAAATAGTCACAGAAGACGCCGAAGTCGCCAACGAATTTGAAACATTTTTCTCTAGAATTCCCGTAGATCTAACCAGAACTCTAGGCTCATCTACCCCGATTGCAGAATCCTTGTTAATAGCTAACGTTCCTAGTTGTGACGTTGTATTTAGATTCAGTAAAGTTAATATTCACACCGTCTTAAAAGTCTTTAAAACTTTAAATATTAAGAAAACAGCTGACCTCTGGGGTATGTCTGTACATTTAGTGAACTCTTTAATTGAAATAGTTGCTCCCGATTTGGTAATCATATTTAATAATTGTGTTGATAGAGGTGTGTTTCCTGATTTGATGAAATATAGTAAATTAACTCCCCTGTTTAAATCTGGTAGTACCTCAGATCCCTCAAATTTCCGTCCTATTTCTGTACTACCTACCTTTAGTAAGATTTTTGAGAAAATTATGCTTAATCAGATGCAAACACACTTTAACGTTAATAAATTGTTGCATAATAAACAATTCGGTTTTACTCGCGGCCGGTCCACTACTGATGCGGGCACTAAATTATTAGAGAGTATATACGCAGCCTGGGATGAGTCATATGATGCATATGGTGTATTTTGTGACTTATCTAAAGCATTTGATTGCGTCCAACATCAGACTTTAATTAGGAAACTTTATCATTATGGAATACGGGGTACGGCTTTAGATTTCATCTCCTCTTACCTAAGTGACAGAGTTCAGAGAGTAATAATCAACGGTAAACAATCTCCCGGTTCTACTGTAACAATGGGGGTGCCTCAGGGTTAAATTTTGGGACCATTTTTGTTTCTAGTATATATTAATGATCTCCCTCACCTCGTAAGAGATGATCACGAGATAGTTTTGTTTGCTGATGACACATCTTTAATATTTAAAGTTAAACGTGGACAACGCGAACTTGACGAGGTAAACAATGCCCTCTCTAGGATAGTACACTGGTTTAGTGCTAATAATTTGGTTTTAAATGAAAATAAAACTAAATGTGTCAGATTTACCTTGCCCAATGTTAGATTTGTTAATACCAGTGTTAAGGTTAGGAACGATGAAATAGAATTGGTCAATGAAACTGTCTTTTTGGCTTTAACGTTAGACTCAAAATTACAATGGGGGCCTCAGATCGGGAAAGTCTCGGGTAGACTAAGTTCTGCTGCTTATGCCGTAAAAAAGATCAGACAACTTACAGACGTTAAAACAGCTCGTCTCGTTTACTTCAGCTACTTCCACAGTATCATGACATATGGCATACTACTGTGGGGTAATGCCGCTGACATAGAATGTATCTTTGTGCTGCAGAAAAGGGCTGTTCGGGCTATCTATGGAATGAGGTTTCGGGAATCTTTAAGAGATAAGTTCAAACAAATAGATATCATGACTGTGTATTCACAGTATATCTTTGAAAATTTAATGTATGCTCATAAGAATAAGGGTGGGTTCTGTAAAAATAGTGACAGACATAATTTAAACTTAAGAAATAAAGATAAGCTAGCTGTGCCCAAATATAGGCTCCATAAAATAAGTAATTCTTTTGCGGGAAATTGTATCAAAATGTATAATACATTGCCAAGTGATGTGGCTAATTTATCTATAAATAAATTTAAAAAATTCATAAAATGTAAATTGTGCCAAAACGCTTATTATTGTTTAAAAGATTTTTTTAATGACAAGGCTGCTTGGCAGTAACAAGAATTGCTCCTTAGGTAGGTAGTCAAATAAGTTAGATATAAGACAGTTATGTATTAGATTTTAAGACAAAGTTGAAAAAATCCGGGCTGAGTTTCTTGATGCTTCTTCTCAGTTTCGTTGCCTCTTGGAAGCATCGACAGACAGACAGAATGACACTAATTTTATTTATTTATTGTTGACGAATCTAAATAATTATTTTAATTTTAAAGATAATAATCGAATTTTATTTTTTATTTTATAATTTAGATTACAACTTTGCATTATCATTAAAAAAATTAAATGAAAAATTACATGGAGTAATGGACACGTTACTGGTATACTAGAAGAATATCTATTCTAAAAACCAAAATTACTTCCAGAAATAAGCGATTTCCTTGGAGCTGCCAACCTCGGCGAGGTACTATCCTACCTCACCACTGACCCTGGCAACAGGAAAGACAGTAATGAACCGAAATATTCTGCTGAACCAATGAGAGATGAACATAAGCAGCAGGTTATCGAGTAAGTAAAGATACTAGCGTGATAGTCTACAAAGCATCTTGAGCCTCTCCAATTGTCTGTACCACGGCGAGTGCTCTGAGGAGCTTTTTTCCCTAATCCCACCATCTCCCTTCCTTTCAAGGACTACGCCTGCTGGTAATTTGTTTTTTGTCGCACAATCAAGAAATGGAATTCACTGCCAGCACACGTGTTCCCTCCTTCCGACAATCCTGGGTCATTCAAAAGAGGCGTGAAGAAGCACCTAGAAGGTCGGCAAGGTGAGGGTGGCTAGCGCGGCAGTTTATCTCTCGCACCAGCTATCTTCGAATTTGGACTCCACTTCTGCTTACCATCAGGTGCAAAGGAGTCATTCGCTTGACCTTTTTATAAAAAAAAATTGGTTGTCTGTAAAGTCGGTTTACTGACGATAGTTGAACGTGACAACGTCTTAAGAAAATACTGATGGAATGGTAGCATTTTTCAAAAGAAAAATTTCATTTCATTTGTTGGCTATACTATTTGTATCTGGCTGGTTTTGGTATCATTGAAAGTTTAAATTTTAAAGAACATAATTCCAAATTCAAATTAGAGAATTAGATTCAGAGCGAGGTAACGCCGCATGACGTCATGTTTTTTCGTGCGTGCAGCCGGCTCTATCGAATTATAAGACGTTGTCACGTCAAAAATATTGTAATTAAAGCATCTTCAATTTTCAATATTATTCCGTTTGCGTACAGTTTCAAATTCAACAGTGAAACAAGAGACAACTGATGTAAGTCTAGACTAGAGGGTGCGTTCCATGGGGTCCCGTACTTAGTTTCGAATGACGTTGTAGCTACATGTGGCGAAAAATTTTTAGCTTGGTACGCTGGAGCGAAAAGTCTTTGAAGCGAATTCCACCAGGGCGAATGACATTGCAGCGACGAACATTGTGGCGAAAAATGTTTGTAATTAGGTACATACTAAAATTGAAAATGACAGAAAGTAAAAAAGTTTCAGTTTAATCAACAAAAATAACAACAGTTAAATTCTGAGTAGGTACCTCTACTATGTCTTCGTCTATATGGTATATGTACCTATGCACAGATAAATCAATCTAAGGAAATCGGTCGAATCGCTGAGTTCATAGGAAGACAGAGTGTCGCGATCAGCGGCCGTACTACATAGCATGCTTCTAGTTGAGCATGCCGTAATATACGATATTCATTGCGCGCGAAGCGATGAAAGTTAGGCACAGCCGCAAAGGAAATCGGTCGAATCGCTGAGTTACGTATTCACTTGACTTTATCGGAACGCAAATGTATGCCCTCAGGGCATACACTTGTCGCAAGTTAAACGCCGGCTTGGCCCATCTTGTATTATTAAATCTGTGTACCTATGTATACGTTTCCAGTATGATAGTGTCGTCGTTCTACGAGAAAGCGGAATTGGAGCAGTTTGTCAAGCACGAGATCGAGACGGAAGACTACGCGCACTGCGTGGAGGCGTGCTGGCTCGCCCTGCTGCGCGCGCGGCTCAGCGTCGTGCTCAACGACGGTCAGTTGGGGTTAATCTTATCATCATCATCAGCTCATATAATGTTCCCACCTCGGGCTCGAGCCTTACCCACGTTGGAGGCGATTAGGCCTTAGTCAACCACGCTGGCCAAGTGCGGGTTGGTCGACTTCACACACAACCTAACAATTTCTTCATAGGTGTGTGCAGGTTTCCTCACGATGTTTTCCTTCACCGTAAAAGCGTCGACTAAACGTACATATGAATTCAAAATTTGAAAACTCAAATCAAAAATACTTAGTCGCCCTTTACGGACACAGAAAATTAAAAGAGGGCCGCCAATTTTACATATTAGTTAGCTTGAAAATCGTTTGGAGAAATTTGACAGTTTTGTATAGTCCGACGTGCTGTTGCCTGTACCTACATTTTCAGTTGATATTGGCGCAATGCGTAATCTTTATGTGTCGCGATCGCCATTAATTTAAGAAGAAGAAGAAAGTAACAATAACGTGTTATTACAACAAGGAAACGGGAACGGAAACTAGACTTAGTGTAGTGTATGCGCATCCTTATTCACCCTCTCACTTCCACAGACAATAACTGTCTCGTTCGCACCACGTCAGTTATACGAGAGCCGTCGGCGAGAGACAATGCGAGAGCCATTCGGTGAGATTAGGCGTGTTGGTAGTCTGTCCATTAAGTGCGTGTACGAGCCAGTGAGACATTCATAAGACAGGTTCTACACTTAGCACCCTCAGATTTATTGGTCTGAGTTAGCACCTAAATTGACAGAAATGTAGGTAACCTATTTGACATGGTGATGGTATTGAAAGTTAAATGGCTTACAACCTGTTGCACCAAGTTATACGTTTTAATGAACATAGAATAGAGTTTCTCCCGAGTTCTTGTTGTGAAAACACGTGTTGAGAGACTCCATTTTTAACCTCAATCTAGGTACCGTACAATTGTCTGTTACTATATGTACATTTTCACTTGACATTGGCGAAATGCGTTACATATCGCGAACGTCATATAAATAAGGAGAAGAAGAACATAGAATATGAACATATAATTATATACTGGGTGTAAAAGACATGAACAGTCAAACTAAAACCACGTATTCTATACATCAAAATAAGACATATTTCAAAAAAAATATTGCCGGGAAATGATTTTTTTTTGGTGTTAAAAAAAATTGCAAATTGTACCGCGCAATGTAAAGGGCTCAACTCGCACGCAACTCGCAAAACCGCGATAATTTTGCCAGACGGCGGCCCCGCTCGTTAGTGTCCGTGCGCATCGAGTGAGCTACATTGAACGCTAACGTTTTGAAGCCATTTTTTGTTATGAAATACTAAAAAAAAAAAAATATAATGTTTCTTTGGACAATAATTAAGAAATAACGTATTAGAATACGTTTTCATAAAAAAATAATAAAAAAAAATTATGACTGACCTTCAATAAAATCGTAACTATCAATTTCTCAGGTATAGTCTGAAGGAAGAAAAATGTTATGATAGTGAGCAGAATACATGGTTCTCGTTTGACTGTTCATGTCTTTTACACCCTGTGATGGGGTGTTAAGGATGATAATTGCTTGTCACTTTTACGATAAATGAAATAACGTGTGTTTGCTTTGCTGATTTATTCCCAACTGATTTTAAAAATGATTTTACATTCATTATAAGGAGACGTAGTAAGTTAATACTATATCGAGCGCAACACCCTGTATATAAAAAATGGAACATTGTTTTTGTAAAATTCTAAAACGTAAAACTTGGTGCAAATATAGATTTATTCTATTCTATAATTTTTAAAGTACTTACCTATACCTAATAAACACAAATGTCGATTTTCCGATTTATATGATAGGTATAATAGGTTTAAGTCGTTGCCTAATCCTAATTGTAAGCTGTGGTAGTTTGTTGCGCCGTTTCTTCTCCACCAGCATTAATTCGTCCGAAGCGATGGTAGAGGTTTTGATGATTTAAAACGATCGGTGCAGTATGCAAAAAAACGTACGTCGTCCCCTGATTGCTGATAGGTAAGTACTATAATGTTAATCTTCCTTGCAGCAAACGGTACTCCAGTGGCGGTAGCGCTGAACTTCGACGCAAGAGACGAGCCAGAAATAGAACTATCGGGAGGACTCGCGAAGATAATGGGATTCCTAGAGTTTGTTGAGAGCTCTGTGCGGGACACCATGCTGCCTGGAGGAAAAGGTAACATATACATAGTTTCAGAGCATCATTAATGAGGATGGATATCTTGTAGGTATAAGTATGTATTGGTATCTGGGCTGGCTAAGGTGCCAGCCCTGATTGTCTCCCTTCCGACACGCACGCCCTAGGGACGCTAGGCGGTCGAGAGACTCCTTACAGGGGAAGATGCTCGGTCACCCAGTAATCCCCTAGGAACGTTCGACCTACAGGCTTGAGGACTCATCAAGGTGTTAGCCGTCTTAAAAACCCGGTAAAGCAGTAAATGCCATCAGCGGCAAACTTCAGTAGTCAGTCCTGATGGAGACATTAAAAATTGTGTATGTCACGAAAAATTTGGTTAAGATTCCCTAACGCCTTAATGACAATAATAGGTAAGAAGTGAGTGTGCCTACCTTTAACCACGTTGTTGTGGAGATCCTTGCTCAGTAGGAAGTAGGAACCCTCAAGGTGACGCGACGTCGACTTCTTTCATCGCGGGCCGGTTTTTCTTCTCGTGTCTCCTGGTTAGATAAGTTACACGGAACACAATGTCACTTGGAGCTTGGAGCACGTACGTGGCAATTCACATTGAATACCATGGGACGATTTACAAGCACAAATGGACGAAATTCCCATGGGAGCAATCTCACATGCGACACGTTCGGGCCGCGTATAATTTATGACTGGCGCGCTGCAGACGCAGGCGGCCAAAAGTTGTAACTATAGGCACACTCAAAGGATAGTGGAAGCGGAGATGGATAAGGCGTTAGTTCCTCTATCCTAAAGAGATAGCGTTAACAGTTATCCTTTTAAAATAGGATTCTACTCATGATTCTTACACCCGTATTCACAAACATTACCTACTATGAGATCTCTCGCTCGACCCTTGGATAAGAAACGAACCAATCACAGAATGCCATTGCGTTGAATAGAGCTCTGTGATTGGTTCGTTTCTTATCCAAGAGTCGAGACATCTCATAGTGATGTTTGTGAATACGGGTGTTGTGTACCAGATAGTGCATCACCTATGCAAATAAAATGTTTGGAACACCTGATTTTTTGGACAATCGATTTGCCTCCTAAAGAAAATACTCAGTCGAGCTCGTTAGCTAATAATGGCAGAATGGGCAACGTCGCGCTATCGTATTTGTTTCCGAAAACTTTGATGTGGCCACATTGAGCTGAGTTCTCCAATGTTTGTGTCAGGCACCGTCCTGCACTCGTTCATGATGGCGACGGCGCCGTGGCTGAGCGCGCGAGACAACGTGGCCGCCATCCGCGCGCTCGAGCACCACACCGTGCGCCGCGCGCGGGACCACGCCTTCCGCGGCGTCTTCACCACCAACACCAGCCCGCTCACGCAGGTACGTACCGTGCCGCGCTCGTCTCACCACCAACACCAGCCCGCTCACGCAGGTACGTACCGTGCCGCGCTCGTCTCACCACCAACACCAGCCCGCTCACGCAGGTACGTACCGTGCCGCGCTCGTCTCACCACCAACACCAGCCCGCTCACGCAGGTACGTACCGTGCCGCGCTCGTCTCACCACCAACACCAGCCCGCTCACGCAGGTACGTACCGTGCCGCGCTCGTCTCACCACCAACACCAGCCCGCTCACGCAGGTACGTACCGTGCCGCGCTCGTCTCACCACCAACACCAGCCCGCTCACGCAGGTACGTACCGTGCCGCGCTCGTCTCACCACCAACACCAGCCCGCTCACGCAGGTACGTACCGTGCCGCGCTCGTCTCACCACCAACACCAGCCCGCTCACGCAGGTACGTACCGTGCCGCGCTCGTCTCACCACCAACACCAGCCCGCTCACGCAGGTACGTACCGTGCCGCGCTCGTCTCACCACCAACACCAGCCCGCTCACGCAGGTACGTACCGTGCCGCGCTCGTCTCACCACCAACACCAGCCCGCTCACGCAGGTGCGTACCGTGCCGCGCTCGTCTCACCACCAACACCAGCCCGCTCACGCAGGTACGTACCGTGCCGCGCTCGTCTCAACACCAACACCAGCCCGCTCACGCAAGTACGTACCGTGCCGCGCTCGTCTCCCCACCAACACCAGCCCGCTCACGCAGGTACGTACCGTGCCGCGCTCGTCTCAACACCAACACCAGCCCGCTCACGCAGGTACGTACCGTGCCGCGCTCGTCTCACCACCAACACCAGCCCGCTCACGCAGGTACGTACCGTGCCGCGCTCGTCTCACCACCGACACCAGCCCGCTCACGCAAGTACGTACCGTGCCGCGCTCGTCTCCCCACCAACACCAGCCCGCTCACGCAGGTGCGTACCGTGCCGCGCTCGTCTCACCACCAACACCAACCAAACATAAAAAATTAAGGTTATTAATTTTTTATGTTTTATTTACAGCAATTAGGCACTGACGTCCTCGGCTTCCAAACCCTATTGGACTATCAAATCAACCAATACGTGGACAGCAATGGAGACAGGATCTTTGGGAAGGCGCCCGATGATATGCGAGCTATCGTCTGCTGGAAACCAGTTGACTAATATAAAAGTATTTTACACTAATAAAACTGTATTTGTAAGAAAGCGACTACTTTCAACAGCTCGTATAGCACAAGGAACTCGAGTCGGGGTACCTAGATCTAGAAACATAACCTTCTATTCTATTCTTATTTAAAGGCGTCGCGCGGGACACATCATAATTACGTATGTTGTTAATGTCAAGTAAAGATGTATCTTAAGTAACAATAAATTGTACGGTAGATTGAATTAAAAGTAGAGTCTCACAACAAGAGTTACAATAAGAACTCGAGATCTTGAGACATTCAAACATAATCTTGTCTAATGCCGTAATAACCCAAAAACCCCTTCGTTGGTTTCCCTTCCTTGGCCCACAGGGAGGAGCGAAAGACAGCAACGAAAAGAGTTAAGAGGACCTTCCGGACAAGCGTGGGCAGGAGGAGGATAAATCCTCATTGATACCCTAGGGTCGGCCCTACGGTTATGTCGGACTCTTACCGACTAAACACCCCCTATTGCCTTGTGCCAAAATGGCTGTTAGGCTAAAAGCCGTGCCTTCTTCTTCTTATTTATGACTTCACTTAAGCATTACGCCAATATCGCTTAAAATGGCAAAGTCCCTAGCGCGGCGTCACATTAAAAAAATAAGTTTGGGAAGCCATGCACTAATGAGTAGAATTGCGTTTTTATAAGGACGCTGTTACAAACTTGCGCGTCTGCCATGTGCGCCTGCTGTTCAAACATGGACACTCTAGATTCTAGGCCCCTTCCCAGTACCCATAGCGTAAGTTTTTTCGTATACAAAACGTAACTATTGTAGTTGCGTTAAGAGCTCAATTTGTAGGTATAGGAATCGCGAATAGCACCCCAAGCGGCAAGAAGTAAAAATCAAGTTTCCCATACAAATCGAGCTCATAACGCAACTACAAATAGTACTGATGGACCTAAGTTTGACTAGTAGATATAAAATAATAACTCAATGGTAAAATTATAGGCTAAAAACTTTTTATATAAACATCGATGTTGTCTCTAAAAGTAATAACCATAATATAAGTCATAATCTACCTACCTAGAGTTTTAGTTAAGTAAAAATAATTTTAAGATTACCGCCTTCAAGAGATAGTTGTAGATAATTTAATACTAGATCTCTATGTTTTATTGTGATAAAATAGTATGTAGGTAATTTGTTTATAGGTAATGTTATTCGAAGTAGTTAAGCTTTAAGAGATTCGCTGTCGAAAATACCTATGTCATATAGTTCCTTAGTCTCCATAATATTAATTTCCCATTAGTAGGATAGGTTAATAAGTGTAGTAACATCATGTTTTAGTTCTGGCAATATCCATGACATTAAAGCCAAAACACCTGATCCAATTGCAATATTATGTGTCAGGTTACGTATACGTCTACGCAGACGTACTGCAATCGCAACGCAACGTAAGTACCTCCCCAGGCGCCCGATCGCGCTATTTACAAAGTTTTTACCAAAATCAAATCGTTACCGTTTTAATACGTTTTGACAGCTGACGGCTGCAAGAAGCTTATGGATTTCTTTCTATTCTATTCTATTCTTAATTAATGGCATTCGCAAATCTTAAAGATTATGCATTTTGCCAATGTCAAGTGAAAACTTAATTATAGTTACAAAGAAATTGTACGGTAGATCATGGATTACTTTATAACTTCATGGACGGCTGTCAAGTCAAAGTGTTGTCAAATTGTATGAATATGGTAACGATTTGGTTTTGGTAAAAACATTGTAAATAGCGCGATAAGGCCCCAGTTGCAGCAGTTGTCATTATCAAAAATACATATTCCGTGGAGAACGGAAATGTGTTTAGTTTTTTCCACTCTGCGTACGCAGAAACGTCTATGGCAATACCCACTATAAACAAAAAAAACGCCAACTACAAATAAAATAATTAACTAATAAAAATTTGTCCACTAGAATAACATTCCTGACGAGTAAACATTCCTTGATTTCGACGTTAAGCGGGCCTTATCGCGCTATTTACAACGTTTTTACCAAAGCCAAATCGTTATCATACATTTTGACAACAGTTTGACAGCTGTCAGCTGTCAATGACAACGATAACGATTTGGTTTCGGTAAAAACGTTGTAAATAGCGCGATCGGGGGGCAGATGTGATAAGTTACACAGTTAAGTATAATGGTTATTTTTAATTAATAGATGTTGTGTACGATCCAGTATTTATTAAACATTTAAGTAATTAAACATGTTTTAATCTCCTTCCTTTCCAATTCCATCACCACGCGGGTGAGTCACGGCTGTTGTGTGACTGCGTGTATATTCTCAGCAAATAAAATAGTGAAGACTTAAGTAAAAAGGAGAAGGTGCTGAGGCCAGCTTTATAAGTAGATATGTGGTGCGTGAGTCGGTGTTTTTACGTATAAGGAAAGGCGTAGTTTCGTTACATGTGTGTGAGCTTCGAACACAAGTGTATGTTAAACTAAGTGTAAAGTACACGACTACGCCCGTGTATCGTGTACTCCAGGCGAAGCGTAGACCGGGCCTCAGTGCATTCTTGGTAGAGAAATTTATCTAAACTGCGAACATGTAATTATAAGCCTTATACATGTTCGCAGTTTCGATAAAATTTCTAGTTGACGGTTATATCCAATAATTTTTGACAGTTCAACGCGATAAATGGCTATATCATATCATATCGACGGTTAAAAGGTAATAGGGCATAAGCGACAAAAACCGAATTGTTCAGGAGATCAGTTTAAAGTTTCAAATTTTTGAAAAATTAACATAACTTTTTTGTTTATAGTCATAGGGTGAAAATTCAAACAGCTCTAGAATAAAAAAAAATGAAAGCATGATTTGACATTTATATTTATTTGATTCGACTTTGTTTTCTTGGGTTTTGATGTCGCTTAGATCAATTTACCTTATTTTGCGAAAGAGGTAATTGGGCATAAGTTACATCTACACGGAAGGAAACTAAGAGTAAAGAAGACTAAGCTACATTTGATATTCTCACGCAAAAAGGTAATAGGGCATAAGCGACATGACTGTAGAGTAATTTAAATCGGTAAAATGGGACAAACGACAATTCATATTGTAGCAAGACCGGCTGTATCCGGCTACAATGGGGAGTTGGTCAGTTATAAATTCCCAACACGAATTAAGAGGCAATTAAACGTGAAAACAAAATAAGTACATATAAGCCGCCTTACCTTGTTGCCCCGGCGAGAATAGCCTGATATGGAAGGCTTCCGAGTCAGGATCACACAGTAGAAACTCACTAGATCACAGTTTAGGGCTTAGAAGTTCAAAAACACCATTCAAAATAAATAAATACTACAATAGTTCGAGGAGATATCTTTCCGCCATCACCGAAACGAAACGAACCACCGACTGCTAGCCAGTAGTGCTGTGCGCTTGCGCATTGATCCCCATATCGAGCGTTTTCAGTCGAGAATATCGATTCCCTAATTAACCACCCCAGGTTGACGGCTTGTGTGTTGTATTTTACACGCTAGTACAATTATTTTATTACATGAATAATCGCCAATCAAAAACGGTTGGGAATTCAACAATGGTGTGAATTTACGAAAGATACGCAAGTACGATACATACCGCCCACCAAAATACACAAAGTTGTATTTTAAAAAAAAACGGCGACGGCGAAAATAACGTTAACATGCAGAAGGCATCACTAACGGTAACAAATTGAAAACGATACTTAAGCAAGCTTAATTAGTTTATTTATGTGACAAGATATTACGAACAACAATACGATGTAACCTAATGTAATGTATTTTTAAACTATACAACTAACTTAACTAGTGAAGAAATTAACGTTTTAAAAATACTCTAGTCCGTTTGGTTTGGCAAAGGACACACCTTTGTCAACGGTCGTGTTAAAAAGGAACCATTTGGTAAACGTAATTTTACGACGCGTATCACTCCATCGGGCCCACTATGTAAATCTTCTACTCGAGCTATAGGCCAGTGAAGAGGTGGGGATTCGGATTTGATAACAACCACGGAACCAATTTCCAGTGGTTTCGTATGTTTTGTCCATTTGGAGCGTTGAATTAATGACTGGAGATATTCATTTTTCCAACGCTTCCAAAAATCTTGCTGGAATCTTTGAATAAGTTTCCACCGGCTGAGGCGCGTTATATTTACGGAAGTGAGATCCTCATCAGGCACTGCTGTTAGAGGTTCTAATGTTAAAAAATGCCCAGGTGTGAGCACAGACATATCATCCGGACACGAACTAATATTGTATAGAGGCCGCGAATTAAGCATAGCTTCAATCTGGACGAATAAGGTAAACAGTTCATCCAATGTTAAAGCTTGATTATTAATTATGCGATACAGAGTAGATTTTGTAGCTTTTATTTGAATTTCCCAGACACCTCCGAAGCTGGGGCTGGCCGGTGGATTCCGCTTAAAGTCTATGTTCTCACTATGACATGCCGTCTGCATATATGAGACAAGTTCTCGCTGTGCACCAACGAAGTTAGTGCCATGATCTGAATAAATCGTTTGAACTCGCCCGCGACGACCCACAAAACGTCTGAGGGCAGCTATGAACGATTCGGATGTCATATCAGTAGCGACCTCGAGATGTACTGCTTTAGTCGCAAAGCATACGAAAAGACAGAGGTAAGCTTTAGTAATTTTAGCGCCGCGATGTTTACCCGATTTAATTCGAAAAGGTCCTGCATAATCCACGCCTACGATACTAAATGGTTTTACCTGATTCACCCGAACTGCAGGTAAATCGCTCATAAACGTTTCAAGGGGCGTAGGGTTCGTCTTGAAACATTGCAAGCATTTAGAAACGCGATGTCGGATGGCACGCTTTGCGGACAAAATCCAAAATTGTTGCGTAACTAAATAATGCAACGTGTTAATTCCGGGGTGACAACTTTCACGATGAATAGCGTCTATGATCATATAAGTTACTTGAGCCTTTTGAGGCAACAATGCTGGATGCTTATGGCTGTATTCTAGCCCGGATCGAGAAAGCCTACCGCCCACCCTGAGAACACCTAAGCTGTCAATAAAAGGGGACAGTTTTCGCATGGGTTTTGAAAGAAGCTTGCCTTCTTTCAGCCGCCTGATGTCTTCGATAAAATACAGAGATTGAGTATGTTTCACTATCATCAATAACGCATTGTGAAGTTCTGTGCGATTAAGAGGAAGATCAGAACGACGATTCTGCTTACAACGCAAATTATTGATGTAGCGAAGCCATAATCCTACGATACGTTGAATTTTACGAATGGATGAGTATCTAGACAATAAATAATCAATAGGATGTACGGTAATATCACTTCCAACAAGAGCCTGTACCTTTTCTTCCGCGCGAATCTCTTCCGCAGAAGGATCTGAAATTGAACGAGGCCAAAGCTGCTCATCCTGAGAAAGCCAACCGGGCCCCGCCCACCATAACGAATTATTGACAAGTTCCGCAGGAGTCTGTCCTCGCGAAGCTACATCTGCCGAGTTGTCTTGTGACATCACGTGGCGCCAATGTGCGCCCGGAACTGCATCCTGAATATGGCTGACACGGTTTGCTATGAACGTTTTCCAACGCGAAGAAGATGAACGGATCCAGGAAAGCGCGACTGTTGAATCCGACCACGCATATATGGCAGAGATAGGTAAAAGAGATTTATAAATCTCACTAACAAATTTAAGTAAATCTGCAAGAAGCACACAACCACACAACTCGAGTCTTGGTAGGGACACAATCTTGATAGGCGCAACCCTCGCCTTGGACAATACAAACGAAACTTTGATGTTGCCATGAACGTCATGACTTCGAAGGAAGACAACACCAGCATAACCTCGTTGAGAACTGTCAGCGAAACCATGAAGTTCACACGATTGAAGATTTGTTATTGAAATATAACGCGGAATTTTAAGGTTTTGAAGACACTCCAGTTCTTCGGTATACCGACTCCAGTGATGTTTGATATCTTCTGGGGGTTCGTCATCCCAAGAAACGCCAAGAACCCACAACTTCTGCACCAAGAATTTTGCAAAGAATGTTATGGGAGCTAAAAAACCACATGGGTCGTAAATTCGTGCAAGTTCACTTAGAATTGTACGTTTAGTACAAACGCGTTCGATAGGCTTAACCTTGAATAGAAAATAATCTGATTCAGGCTCCCACCCTAAACCCAGAATTTTAAGGACATTCGATGGCTCGATATCCATTGAAACGTAATCGGTACGGCAGTGTTCAGGAGGCAGATCCGCAAGCACCCTCGGGTCGTTACTGGCCCACTTACGAAGCTCCATATGACCTCTTTTAAAAAGTTCGATGACTTCCAACTTGGTCTGAATAGCCTGATTAACATCAGAACATCCAGTTACGATATCATCTATATAAACATCAGTGTTTAAGACGGATTGACCGAGAGGAAGGTCGTAACCTTCGTCATCAGCGAGTTGTTTGATAGTACGACAAGCCTGGTAAGGAGATGAAGACACGCCATACGTCACGGTGTTTAATCTATATTCTACGATTGGTTGAGATGGATGAGACCTCCAAAAGATCCTTTGAAAATCCCTGTGCTCTTTATGTACTAAAATTTGACGGTACATTTTACATACATCAGCAGAGAACACAATAGAATGTATACGAAACCTAAGAAGTATTTCCAAAATATTTGCTTGTAACTTTGGACCGATTAATAAGGTATCGTTTAACGAGTTTCCTGTGACAGGATCAAGGTTTGACGCATCGAAGACGACGCGCAATTTTGTGCTGCTACTTTCTGGACGCAAAACACAAAAATGAGGAATGTAATACTTACCATTCGGCAAATCCTTGGTGGGCACAAGAGACATATGACCACACTGCAAATATTCATTCATAAACTTTGAATATTGCTCCGCAAGAATCGGGTTAGAAGACAGTCTACGTTCTAATGAATAAAAACGCCGAAGAGCTGATTCACGTGAACCTGGAAATGATTGTTCACTGTCTTCTTTGAAAGGCAAGGCGACACTGTAGCGTTTAGTTTCATCACGAGTAGTTGTTTGACGATAAATCTGCTCGCAACGTTCATCATCAGCGCTCACCTTAACAGTAGTCGGAGAATTGTCTAATTCCCAGAATTTCTTAACTTGCTGAAACAGAAGGTCGTCTGTAACGAAGAATGAATTGATCTTATGCTCAGCATGACTATCATCAGCACTTCCGATGAGAAGCCAGCCGAACACAGAATTCAATGCAGCTGGTTGATTGGTTCCTCCACTAACGCTTCCAGGTAAAAGAAGAGAAGGGAAGATTTGAGCTCCCAAGAGGATATCGATAGGACCTGGTTTGTCACAGTCTGGATCAGCAAGATTAAGACCTCGAATATGAAGCCAAGAAGATTTGTCGAGCCTTACGCTAGGCATGTTCCCGCAAATGTTAGGAATAGTCAATGCCTCCACATTGAAGGCCAATTGACCCTTGATTCCTATCTGGAGATGAACAGCTCCAGAAATATGAGTTGATGATTGACCTACACCACGAACCTGGCGTGAAGTCACACGTTTATCAAGTCCAAGTATGTCCACTGCGCGTTCGGAAATGAAATGAGCTTGACTACCAGTGTCGATTACACAGCGAAATGGCTGGAAGGAGCCCGACGAATCACGGATATGTACAACGGCAGTAGACAAAAGAACAACTGAATTATCACCCACGCTAGCCAAAACACGAGCAGGTTCACTAGCTGTAGGCTTCTGCTCAGGAAGCTGTGGTACTTCTTCCTGATGTAGGAGAGTATGATGCCTTTGACGGCATTTCTGACATGAAAACATTGATTTACAATCGCGAACACCGTGCGAAGGTCTCAAACAGTTAAAACACAATCGTTTGTCCTTCGCAATGTCACGTCGCTCTTGAATTGACTTTGCTGAAAATGCCTTACAATGTGAAATTGAGTGAAAATCTGAACAGATAGGGCACTTAGTACCTATCCCTGAACTAGGATTAGAAGACGCAGCTTGAATAACCGCTGGCCGGTTAGCTGTTTTCTCTGAATTTGATAACAACGATGATGTAATTTTCTTATTCTTGTTATTTGTCTTACAGTCTCTATTGTAACTAGTAGAATCAGTTTGAGCATCACGATTGCCCGAAAAATGAACATCTCGCACGAGTGCGTCACATTGCGACTCTAAAAATTCTTTCAGTTGAATATAAGTGGGTAGTTCCGGCATAGGGTGTGCTTTCTCAAAAGCACAACGCGTTTTTGAATCTAATTTTGATAGCAAATGATAACATAGGATGAAGTCCCAATGTTCTGTAGGTAACTTAAGACCTTTTAATATAACGAGATTTTCTTTAAAAAGATCTAAAACACGTCTAAATTCAGATGCGGAGTTTACTTTTAAATTAATATTCAACATCTCACGCCAGCACGTGAACGCGAGTTCTCGCTTGTCGCGATAACGAGCAACTAATGTATTATATGCTTCATGGTAATATTCACCTTGACTTGGAAATGTTCGAATAAGACCCAACGCGTCCCCAAATAAACTCGCTCGAAGGTATTGCATCCGATCCGAGTCCGATAATGACTGATTTAAATGAATCATTGAATTGAACGCATCGAAAAACATACTAAATTCCTTTATACATCCCGAAAAACGCGGTAGATCAACTTTGGGCAATCTCATCGATGAGGCAGGTGAAATTGCAGGCGCAGCCAAAGGTTTCACGTCCGGGACATGTTTACGATGCTTAGCTAGTACTTGGAAATGAACATCATCAAAATCGGAACGAACTTTATCCTCCTTTTCAACGTCCGAGTCCTCAACAATGCTCAAAATGTCTAAGTGTGCATCCTCAAAATCATTCACAAGTTTAGGCATCGAAGAATAATGTACGATAAATTCATCTAAATGAGAAGCATCAAGATCAACCATTTGAGCGACTTCTAGAACTTTTCGCAATCGATTTAATGCAAGAGTACGTTTACGTCGTAAAACCGGCAAATCTGCATATGTTAAGCCAATAGGTTCAATAGATTTAGATTTACTCATTCGCTTGATTCGTTTCGTATTAAAAGCCATGTTTAAAAATCGATGTTAAAAAAAGATTCGAAAAAACAAATTAAACAATTTGATTATTCGTCAAAGTAATCGATAACTCGAATGTCGATATTTTTACGGAACGATGCTGTGATACCTCAACACTAGAGAAGTGTCGCAACCGCACGGAACTTTATGTTCGCGGTACCCGCAAATACGGTTTATAAAATTTGTAAAGAATCAAGCAATGAATTTATTCTACGTAAGATTTATGTAGGCAGCTAGATTACGATTTTAAAGTTTTGTATTTACTTATTAATATAAGTTTAAAATATTACTACGTAATTAATTACAAATACAATAAGGTTTGCGGAAAGATTACTTGAGTATTTACGTATACGAGTTGTTTTTTAACAAGTTATTCACTACATGTAAATAACCAATTTGTTACCAAAAAAACATTAATTGTTGTGCCGATAATATGTACGTGCTATTACATGTACTGAACAAAACGATTAATTTACATGCAATAACATCGTACGAAACAACAATTCTGAATATATATAAAATTAAAGGTTTTAATTTTAGTAGAATCTGATTGAATGGGCGTTATAAAGTAATAAGCAAACAACGAAATGCATTACATAAGATAACTGTTCGGTTCGTAATTAATGACCGGTAAGTATGTAACATAAGCAAACGGACTTCGAATAAAATGTTTGTTATTTTCTTCACTAGAATTCTTTTTCGTATAAAACTAAACATGAAATACAAAGCGCAATAATGTTTTCTACCGTGTTGTTCGTATATTTTGCACAAATATTCAATGACTAAGGTGATTTGAATCGATTTAACATTTACACCATACGGTCAGCCATTAGAACACAAGAATTTAACGATAAAAAAATGTATGATTTATTCCCGAGATTCGGCACCAAAAACAATGTAGCAAGACCGGCTGTATCCGGCTACAATGGGGAGTTGGTCAGTTATAAATTCCCAACACGAATTAAGAGGCAATTAAACGTGAAAACAAAATAAGTACATATAAGCCGCCTTACCTTGTTGCCCCGGCGAGAATAGCCTGATATGGAAGGCTTCCGAGTCAGGATCACACAGTAGAAACTCACTAGATCACAGTTTAGGGCTTAGAAGTTCAAAAACACCATTCAAAATAAATAAATACTACAATAGTTCGAGGAGATATCTTTCCGCCATCACCGAAACGAAACGAACCACCGACTGCTAGCCAGTAGTGCTGTGCGCTTGCGCATTGATCCCCATATCGAGCGTTTTCAGTCGAGAATATCGATTCCCTAATTAACCACCCCAGGTTGACGGCTTGTGTGTTGTATTTTACACGCTAGTACAATTATTTTATTACATGAATAATCGCCAATCAAAAACGGTTGGGAATTCAACAATGGTGTGAATTTACGAAAGATACGCAAGTACGATACACATATCATTATGCTAAATGGTAATGAAGCTTAAGAACCAGTGATCAGCAAAAATATAGTGAGGATGTAAGACATAAGCAACAGCTTAAGTTGGTGGAAAAAATGGTAATGTGGTACAACACACATCAAGATTCGTAATACCAAGGAGAAAACAAGGATATCCAACATACAGCATTATCTAAGTAAATGGTAACATGGAATAAACGTCACTTCTTATAATACTAGATACACAACCGACATGATTCTCCTTTAAAATAAGACCTAAGTAATTTCATTATTATGTTACCTACAAAATCAAATTGACATTTTTTTTATGTAACGTATTATTTCAGCTTAATAGAATCGAAAAAGGTTGTAGGGGATTCTGAACAACATTTTTCGGAACTCAAGTCCACCTCCCTGCGCTCGGTACTCTCTGCCGAATAACAGACGAGGTTCTGGCGCTCCCCCCAACCCGCACTGATCCAGCGTGGTGGGGTAAGGCCCCAACCCCCCCATAAATCCGGCAACGTGCTCTGCAAAAAGAGGGCGAAAATCTGTCCAAAGGTGGTGTCGGATTCATTGTTCACTACTCTTTCGTGAACAACATTGTACAGATATGGATGTGAGTCGAATAGGGTGGTACCTTATACTCAGAATCACCAAACAGTATTCGTTGAGTCATACAGGTTTGAAGTGGAAGTAATGTATAAGGATATTTCTCGTGCAATACATGCTTCCAGGACCCACTACACTGTTGTCATAGGTAACTTTAACGCAAGGATAGGCAAACGTGGCGATGATGAGTCGAGAGTGGGGCAATTTGGAACTGTAATCTGGAACTACCGTGGTCAACTGCTAGCCGAATATATGGAGAAGGAGCGACTCTATATTATGAACTCCTTCTTACTTCTCGGCCTGGGAAAGTCCGGATGGTGCAACAAAAAATGAGACTGACTTCGTCATGCCGACTAAGACTCGGATATTCAATGATGTCTCTGTGATCAATTCGTTTAACACAGGGAGCGATCACTGAATAGGCACAATGAATCTACACGTAAAATCCGAACGATGTCGACTGACAAAGTCCACGCTCCGCTCTGAAGCCGTCCAGATCCAACACCCCGAAAACTTTCAACTTGAGCTGCAAAATCGCTTCAATTGCCTGGAGGACTGCATAGATGTGAACACATACAACAACAGATTCATGGAAGCTGTTCGTACGGTGGGTTCAACGTTCTTTAAACCCAGCTGTAACAATAGAACGAACAAAATCTCAGTGCCCACGTTAAAGCTTATGGAGGAAAGACATGGAATGGTTTTGCAGTCCCCTGAAGACACTCTTGAGCGTCGGCAGCTCGGTAAAGAGATCTCCAAGTGCCTAACTCACGACATACGCCGATATAATACAAAATGTATTGAAGAGATTATAGAGTGGAGCAAAGGCTCCAAAGTGTTCGCTAGAGATCTGTCGCTCGGAGAAAGCTTGCTGACGAAGCTGAAGTCGGAGAATGACACAATCATTACATCGCACCCTGAGCTTTTAGCCGAGATTAAAAACTTCTATGAACAATTTTACGCCACATCACGTACACCTGCCGTTCAGGCCGCCGATCCAACAGCCAAGTTGACCCGATACTATATCGAAGATATCCCCCGGAAGTCGGCTTATACGAGAATAGTGTACCTTTTAAACAGCTCAAGAACAACAAGGAGGACAAGGAGGAGGTATTACAAGGAGGACGGAGTTACAGCTCAGCAGAAGCTCTTCTGAAAGCAGGTGGACGAAAGGTCCAGAAAGCTCTTCAGAGGCTATTTAACGCTGTTATACTCGAGGTTACAACACCAAAGGCATGGCACAGAGGCATGGTAGGACTTTTCTGGGAGGGCAAAAATCTGTCCAAAGGTGGTGTCGGATCGTCGGATCTCTCGTGAACAACATTGTACAGATTGGAAGTGTATCGATGTCGTCTTTCTGGGACGATAGGATCCATTTGAAGAACTATAGCCTCAAGAACAAATCGGATTCCGAAAAGGCTTTAGTACTACAGACCACATACATACGCTGCGGCATGTATAATTGTATAACCATACAGAAGACAGACCGAAGAGTATAATCTGCTATTATGCTTATCGTTTGCGGACTATGAGTAAGCATTCGATTCTGTCGAGACCTAGGCCGTGCTCCAGTCACTCCAGATATATCAAATAGACTGTTGATACATCCAGTGTTGCGGTCACTGTACGAAAACGCCACTATGTCAGTCCACCTCCATGACCAGAACTCAAAACCCATACAGCTCCAGCGTGTTGTGAGACAGGGCGATGTTATATCGCCGAAACTGTACACAGCGACGTTGGAGGACGCGCTTAAGCTTCTGGACTGGAGAGAACTTGGTATCAACATAAATGGCGAGTATACCCACCTTCGCTTTTCAGATGATATCGTTGTCATTCCTGAGACCTTGAAAGACTTGGGGCCAATGCTCGACCGTCAATCTCTGTAGAGTTTCCCAGAAAGTGGGTCTTTAAATGAAATGGACATGACGAAAATCATGTCGAATTCCCATGTCATACCCACTCTTGTACAGGTTGGAAGCTCTACATTGGAAGTTGTCGACCATTGTGTTTACCTGGGACAAACAGTCCAACTTGGTAAGTTCAACTTTCAGAAAGAGGTCAATCGACGAGTCTAACTCGGCTGCGCAGCGTTCGGGAAGCTACGCGGCGTATCTCGGCCCATCTACCGCAGTGTCTTAAGACGAAAGTCTTCAATACATGTGTGTTGACAGTGATGACATACGGAACTGAAACGTGGCTGCTTACAATGGTCCTCATAAGAAGGATCTAGGTCGCTCAAAGAGCAATGGAGAGGGCTATGCTCGGAGTTTCTCCGCGTGATCATGAAATTATGAGATCCGCAGGAGAACCAAAGTCACCGATATAGACCAAAGACCGAAGACCAAAAAAAAAAAAAAAAAAAAAAAAAAAAAAAAAAAAAAAATTGCAAACCGTAAGTGGCAGTGGGCAGGGCATATTGCGTAGAGAACTGACGGCTGTTGGGTCGGAAAGGTCCTCGGGGAGCGACTGCGTACCGGAAGACGCAGCGTTGGTAGGCCCCCCACAAGGTGGGGTCCACGTCCGGAAGCCTCTCCCTGGCGGACCCTAGTAACATGGTGGGGAAACTTTCTCGGTGGGTTTGTGGCTTTTGATGTTAAGTGTGTCCCCTTGACATTCGAAGTCGCATGCCATCGGTGAGTTGTTTTTGTTTTCCCATCATGACTAGTTCTGGACGGCCCTTTTCAGGGCCACGACCGCGCCCGAAGTTCCCCGGGTGCGGGCTGATGGCTGCTCCAGGTGTGCTCATCAGGAGGACGCGCCAGGTCGAGCAGTCGTCGGTGGAGGAGTGGCTGATGGCCACTAATTGCTGCAAGGAGTGCCTAGACGGGCAGCGTTCGGACGGTCACGGTTTAGTTGCGCTCACGTGCGCAGATCCCGAGCCGTCTCATAATAGCGCACTGAAGGTCAGGCCGGGGAGGATGTTTAGTGGGTATGGGGGAACGCCTTTACCTCGAGTCGGTACCTGCGGTTGGCACCACCCCGCAGGGACGATACGTAAATACATTTGACCTCCCCGTCAACAAAAAAAAGGCCGCCGACAAGGTGGAATGACGACTTGATAAAGGTCGCGAGAAGCCGCTGAATGCGCACAGCGCAGAACCGATCAGCTTCGAGAACCTTGGGGGAGGCTTATGTCCAACAATGGATGTCTTTCGGCTGAAATGATGATGATGATGATAAAATCCTCAGAGAAAGGTAAGCATCCATTTGGTAACTAAGCTAGCTAGGCTTCAGATATTAGGAAGGTACTTTTCAGTAGATATATTACTGTTTTGTATCATGTCACATCAACAATTAGGGCTTAGGTACTTGATGTAATTTAATAAAACTAAAAGTGGTTTTTCACTATTTATTGAAATTTATTACAGTTACCTAAAGGCAAAACAAGTTTTCACTTAGTTTGTCACTTAGGTTACCTTTTGTATCAACTTAGTGTAACAAAAATAAAGTAGGAACTTAATGATAATGGTATCATTGTTTCAAATATGTTATATTTATAACAATGATACCTAATTACTTCATACGACACTTCACTGTCCGCGGCTGCATGATTTTGGAACAAGCGACTCGTGCGATGCCTACTTGAGTACAGCGAAGTGATAAATATTGGCATAAGCATCAAATAACAAATAATGATTGTAGAGTAAAATTGTATAAGCGACGGAGTCTTATTAAAATTGTAAATGGTAGTAGGATATAACCAACATTTCAATATCAGATTTGATTTTAGTAATTGCGTATAACCGACAAAGTTGTATAAAAATAATAAACAGTAATAAGGTATAAGCGACAGTTCACTGTAAAATAAGATTTTAGTAATTGGGCATAAGCGCCAACTATATTGTATACTTGTAAAGTGTAGTATGGTTTAACCGACGCTCGATGATTTCAACAACAAAGGTAAAGAGGCATTAGCTCCAGTTTTCATAACAGGAGCTAAAGGTAAAGAGTTATAAGCGTCTGAAATCTTTACTCTAACAAGAAGCAAAAAGACATTACCGACTATAAACAAAAACTATGTCATTTTTACAGAGGTACAAACGCCTTTAGGGTAAAAAAGACCTAAAATTCAGTCGGTTATCCAAAATGACACTTAGAAAACGCATTTTTTTACTTGGGCATAAGCGACAAAAAAGTCATCGTAGAGCCATGGGAGTAAGCGCATTCGAAAGAGCGGAAAATTTTAAGTCGGATGGCATTCATAACTCATTTTCGACAAAAGTGTCGCTTATGCCCTATTACCTTTTAACCGTCGATATCATATCGTGTTTCGGCGGTCATGCTAGGCGGGCTGAGGTACCTATTATCTGCAGTCGTAATTCACCCATGCGCGTTCGTGCGGGGTTTAACTACCTACCTACTTATTATAAGTGTGCATATTTCACTTATTCGACACTGCACATTTCGGCAATAGCGAAGTAAAAGGCAAGAAATAAATCATCAAAAGTTTTTCATTTCTTTATTAAAATTTAATAAATAATATTCAAAACACCAAGTTCTAATTGACTAGATTATGTTAGTAGTAACATTCGGGAGTAATTTTGAATGTAATTTTCTTATTTTTATACAACTAATATTCTATGATAAGTATTACAATATTACATGTAGGTATGGGGATTTTACATTAAATTTGTACTAACACGTTTGCCCCAATTTGGACAAACGAGTCAATAAAAACTTATAAAATTACAAATTTTGATAACATGGGATTCATATTTTTTACTGTCTGAGACATCATGGATCATTATTAGGTACGTATATTTATATGGTAAATCAGCCCAAATATCAATAAAAATACACCTTTGTCAGTTTAGGGTACCAATATGAATCTCGTGTCAATGTATTATTTATTAATTGGAAGTTCCGATTTCTTAACAAATTGGACCAATATTTTCTGTTTTAAAAATCTAAATTATGGACACTGAGTTGGACTCGGGGGTAAAACATATAGTAATAGTAAGTTTGGTGATAATAAGGTTCTGATTATAACTACCGTAAAAGAACCTTAGTTTTGAATCTGATTAAAAATGTAAGTGGAGTATATGAATGAGGTATTGAGACATTGAATGAAGAAATACCTATGCCCAAGTCGAGTGATAGACTCTAAAGATGTTATCTAATTATCAAATACATATAAATGAACATTGACAGGGGAAGGGGGGGGCATAACGGGGACGTTAAGGAAAATAATCAATAAAAAAATTAACAGAATATATTTATTAATTAAATCTAATCAGAACGCTTTGGCTATATAATAAATTATCACTTGGCACTAAATTTGGTGAAGTAACTAATTAAACAACATTTTAATTTTAATTTTACGAAACCTTTATGAAAACCCCATCATGCCCCAGGGTAGGGGCAGAATGGGGTATCAATTCGGGGGAGTACTGCTCATATTATTGTAAAGCCGTAGTTAAATTACGACCTACTTTTCTAATTGGAAATTGGATTTGGCTGTCTTCGTTCTGTAGATCGTCGAGGTTGAGGCTCTGAGAAAGGAGTTTTCTGTAAAGGGTGCGTACTTGCAGGTAGTTACAGGCAAAAATGGTTCAGGTGAGTTCTCTTCAAGGGAAGGAGCCGCTTGATGTTTGATTTCCGTTGTAGATGCAGGTAAGAAATCTGAATCGGCAAAGTTGTTTTATTAATTGGTCATATACCTACTTACCACTTTTTTTGAATGCATTGATTGGCATAAAGGGGTACCCCATCGTGCCCCGTAGTCATGTCCCCATTATGCCCCCATGTAAATTAATATTTTAAATGATCAACAAAAAACAATAATCGGTAGTTAGAGTGCATTAGCTTTAAAGCATATCAATAAGTAATATCGTTAGAAAAGCACAACAGAAAAACAATAATAGTAATCTAAACAATTACTTTATTACATGTGTTTTCGTGTTACTAAAAATTAGATGAAACAATATTGAAATTAATTTTTTGTCGTAAAAAACGAACACGCGCCATCTAGTCCCCGGTCACTTTGGCACTAAAGAGCGATGTCAAATGGCCACTTATTAGCATAAACAACAAACTTCTAGTACGTGTAGTTACTTGTATAGGAGGATGGCCCCGTCGTGCCTCGCGACCCCGTTTTGCCCCCCCGTCCCCTACTATCGCGGGGTCGCGTGATTGAGCACCTTTAGCGGCAAAATCGCTTGCGCACACAAACACGTCGGCTATTACTTAGCGAAATGCAAAGGCTAACATATATAAAAAAAATCGTTCATGAGCATTTGTTAGGTATTTCTTTACTTTTATTTCTCAGGATGACATCGCACCTGCAGTACCAAAAGATTTTTTGACGTGACAACGTCTTATAATTCGATAGGCTGCACGCACGAAAATAAAATGACGTCATGCGGCGTTACCTCGCTCTGAATCTAATTCTCTAATTTGAATTTGGAATTATGTTCTTTAAAATTTAAACTTTCAATGATACCAAAACTAGCCAGATACAAATAGTATAGCCAAAGAGATTTTATTACAAGTTTATTTATACTATAATGCGAAATCTATTAAACAAATGAAATTAAATTTTTCTTTTGTAAAATGCTACCATTCCATCAGTATTTTCTTAAGACGTTGTCACGTTCAACTATCGTCAGTAAACCGACTTTACAGACAACCAATTTTTTTCATCTTTTGGAAACTCATCTATACCCCAACCTGTCGCTTACTATCACAGTGCGATAAAAAGAGACGATGAAAGACTGAGAAATAAACCCGTTTCCGACAATCTGTGAATTTTCTGGTTTTGTCCACTGATATTTTATGTTCATAGCTTACGATAAAAACGTGCAATTAAGTGCTGAAAACGAAATAATTACTTGTATTCTATCTACCCGCGATAAAATGATATGTATTATGAATGAGAAACTGAGAAAGATTCCTTAAAATTGACCATTTAGACCGTTATTTTGTTTTTTTATATATATATTATTTCTATTAGGCGACCATAGTGTATGCAAGAATTAACTATATAATATACGAGTATGGTGTCTATGATAATAATGACTAGATCTAAAAACTATGTAATTATGGATATATACTTAATTGCATTGGTAGTTGTAATATACCAATTTAAAAACATATTGACAATTTAAAACCCAAGCATTGACTAGTGATACATTGGAAGTTTTTTTTATTGAGAAAACCGATATGAAAATATCCAATAAACTCGTACTTATGTCCTATGAAAATAATGTACTTAGGTAAATGCATTTAATACAATTCGTTTACAACTTCTTATAACAGATAGAAGATGCTTAAACAAAATTTAAATACAGTTAAAAACAGTGTAGCTAAATCACTTCTATAAATATATCACTTAATAATATTACGATTCGCAACAATCAAAAGCCAAAAAAGCATTAGGTACATTTAAATATACAACATGTAATTTAAATAACCAACACCCTGAATACAAGTGGGTTGGGATTGGCGAAAAAAAAACGTTTTTTTTTTAACAAACAAAAAGTACCCAGAAAATATTGTAATATTTTCTGGGTACTTTTTTCTTTTTTTTCAAAAAAAAATCTGGTTTTCTTTAATTTTTTTTTTAATCAACTCAGAAGTCGATCCCGACCCACCTGTATTCAGGATGTTGGTTATTTAAATTACATGTTGTAAATATAAAATTAATAATATAAAAATAGGAAAAAGTAAATACGATTAAGGTTAACAAAACCAAGTCTTAACCGGCGGTTCGCCGTCCACAGACACCTCGTGTCAGATAGCACCGGCTATGCCGAACTTAGTCAAATCCGGCACGTCTATATCATCCAAATTCTTCATGGACACATAGCCAGTTGAATCCGGTTTTACAGGCACATAATCTTCGCTCCCATCGTTGAAATCAAGAATTGGGTCCTTTACGTTAATATTAGCGTCGTTTAATAGCTTCAGAGATTCTTCCAAAGCAATATGGCGGTTTTCAGGAGTATGTCCTCTGGTAGATGGTGTCCTGTCTATGTTGCCTGAGCGTCTATGGTGTAAGTTTGATGGGGGATAGGGCGGTGGTTGAGGTCTGTTGTAATTGCCCGCCAAGTTTGAGCGGGGACTATAGGGGCGAGCCAGACTGTTGTTGGGGCTAGGTAGGGGCAAAACAATCAAATATGATCTTACTGTTTGTTAATATGGAATAGATAATTGTTCAACAAGTGAGCAAAGTTATTTTTTGCTGTAGCGAGTGATTCATAAATAGACTACTGAGCGCAGTGAGTGAATTAAAGGCAGAAGGCAAAAAAAACATTATAATGTTTTTTTTTTAAATTAAAAAATGCAAAAAATTATAGTGAAAGGTATGTTTCCTTTCACTATAATTTTCTGCATTTTATTTATTTTTGGTTACGAAATTGATTCCCGTAACTTTAATGCTTCCTACTGCAACTAGTTAATTTTAAAGATACGACTTTGTTCTTGGGACCCGTCGTGCTCTCGTCTGAAACATACAAGATTTTACCTCTCCAGCGAAAAAATTGTTAAAGGGAAAAAAACATGCCAACACATAAGTACTTGTTTATTATCTTAAAAAATTTGTGTTTTAATTAAAAGGAAGATACTACAATACTTAGATTTAACGTTACAGTTTTGTTCGTAACAGCAAAAACGGTTTTTGCTGCGAGCTCCGAACAAGATTGTAACGTTCAACTTACCTACACAATGGCAGTAATTTTACTTTTATTTTTAATACAAAATTATAGCGTAATAAACTGTGTATTTTAATATTTTCTTGTTTTCCTCACCGATAACAATTTTCTCGCTGGAGAGGTGAAAATGGTACCTATTTTTTACAAGAGAGCAAATTTGTTTTTTGTCTCGTGCCTCTCAGACCAATAAAATAGTAGATTGTATAACAAGGGAGCAAAATAGTATTTTTATGGCGAGGGCCCTACTTTGAAGCACGAGCGAAGCGAAGGATTCTAGAATAGAATCCTGAGCGTAGCGAGGGATTCTAACGTAGAATCCTGAGCGCAGCAAGGGATTCAAAGTACATCGCCCGAGGGAAAAATAATTTGCTCTCGAGTTATATACTCTACTTTTCATCCCCTTTCTATGAGAAAATAAATAAAAGACGCTGTTATGTAAATTAATGAATATATTTAATTAAAAGAAGACATGTGAAATGAAGTAAAAATAACTACAAATTTAGGTAAGTATATTTATATTGGATACGGTAGCACAATTATTAAAAGTTATTGTCACTGTTTTATTTGGGATCGATATTGTTGTCGATTCATTTACATTTTGAGTATTTGTACGACGTTGTTAGCTTCTATAGGTATTGTTTCATGAGTTAATGCATTATCACTTTCATAACTCGAGGTAGTAGAACTCATTATTTTTGCAAAATACAATAAAATATGTACTGAGATAACAAGAACAGAAAAGTAATTCGTGCGTTTTGTTTTTTTTTAGCCCGTGCCGTGCAGCCAACACGTACCAGCCAGTAATTCATACAATTTGCGTTCGATTTCTATGAATGATATATGTTCTTAATTCAAATCAGTTTTACGCCCGCTAAAAAGTTCTTATCGGAAAAGAGCTATTTTGTTCCCACTTATAGAGGAACAAAGCGACACTTTTCGAATAGAAGGGATGAAATAGTTATTTATTATACAAGAGTGGAAAGTTCCTTTTTAACCGCGTGCTCGATTTGGATGACCGAGCAAGCGAAGGATTCTAAAGTTGAATCACGAGCGCAGCGAGTGATTCTAAATTAGAATCCTGAGCGTCAGCGAGGGAAACAAACGAGCACAAGGTGAAAAATCTTTCCACTCGAGTGCAATACGTAACTTTTCATCCCACCTCAGCGAGGAAATGACAAAATAATCTTCATTCTAATCATAAATTTGGCACCATAGAGGTTACATTAAATAGGTTTAATGACGTTTTGAATTTACAATTATATTGAGTACTCATTATATGTGATGTTCTAAATTCAAATCTACTTTGCCGCTCAAGCGAATAAAATAGAATTTTCCAGCCAGATTTCGAAGCGCAAAATTACACTTTCCGAGGTGGTGGGATGAAAAAGTCTTTATTGGTCTGAGTCGTGCCTTTAAATCACTCATTGCGCTGAATCACTCGCTCAATTTAGACTACTTCGCTGGTTCGTGATTTAATATCGGCACTCGCGGCAAAAACTATACTCACTTATTGAACAAATAACCATTAATTATTATTAATTTGCAAACTTGATAGTCGTAAAAAAATTTCAGGCAAGCAGTGTGCAAATACGTTTTACTAAGAAAATCAAGAAGTCTAAAAACGTTTTAATATTAAATCAACAACTACTTATTGTAGAAAAATAGTAGGTACTGGGGTACAAGGCTGGTTGGGCCTAGGTAGGGACAAAAAGTTCAAATAATAATTGTGTGCTATTCTTATTGTTTGTTAATATAGAAAATAGTTTTATTCATTATTATTGTTGCGAACTTTATAAATAGTCATAAAAAGATTAGGTACAGGTGTAAATACGTTTTAATATAATATTAAATCACGGAGCTTATGAATAAGAATACCTACTTATTTAAAAAAAAAATCGACTATTTTTACCTTGTTTTGTTTGTCTTTTCAACCGACTTCAAAAAAGGAGGAGGTTCTCTATTCGACTATATGTTTTTTTTTTTTTTTTTTGTATGTATGTTCCGCGATTACTCCGTCAATTATGAATCGATTTTGAAGATTCTTTTTTCGTTAGGAAGGACATACTCCAAAGGTGGTCCTGTATAAACTATACCGAAATTGGTTGAGTACTTTTTTGTTAAAATGATAATTTCATTGGGGATGAAATAATAATATCGTCCACGAACACAAAAATAATGTAAATTTTTTTTTTGAACTTGCCATTACCTAATATACAATAGCGAAATTTTGGTTTGTAGGTCCAATAGTCAACACATAAACTATGACAAATTATTTTGTGAACTTAAGTTAAATAACTAGGTTCATAGTTCATTAACTTACCATTCATTTTGAATGAATGGCAGGCATTTGTAATGAGATATAGGTCTGAGACGTGATATTATTTGTTAACCGTCTTAAAAAAAAGAGGAAGTTCTCTATCCGACTGTTTTTTTGTGTTTGTTACCTGATTACTTCGTCAATTATGAGTATTACGACTCGATTTTAATGATTCTTTTTTAGGTACGTCAAGATCAGAGATGGCCCGTATAAATTTTATCTATATAAATTCGACCCTTTTTGAACAAATCAGTAATAGCAAAAAAAACGTTTTAGTTAAAGTTTTCATTAAGTTTTAATGAGCGCCTAGTAGGCCTATCCGTTTTCAATAAAATATGCTTTATTTCCACTAAAAATAATAAAATAAAATAATTTTAGCAAAAAAATAGGACAACCGACTTCAATGCGTACAAATTTAAACTAAAAAGTAAGAAATAAATAATATTTTTATGAATTAGTTGAAAAGAGCGTCATAGAAAACCAAGGAAAGTATTGATACACATTTATAATTCTTTATTTATAATTCATACTCCGATATATTTGGAGTCGGTGCCAGCCTAAGCAAAATAAACTTACCTAATAGATACGAACTTGATTAATCCATTAACTATACATAATAATGAATGATGAAGATAAGAAATAATCCGCCGCTCCGTGAAGTTCGAAAATTGCAAACACTATCCTCCTTGGCTAGCTGGCACCGGCTCCAAATATATCGGAGTATGAATTATAAATAAAGAATTATAAATGTGTATCAATACTTTCCTTGGTTTTCTATGGCGCTCTTTTCAACTAATTCATAAAAATATTATTTATTTCTTACTTTTTAGTTTAAATTTGTACGCATTGAAGTCGGTTGTCCTATTTTTTTGCTAAAATTATTTCAAGCATTATTGTTATAATTATTTCTAATTTTTAGTTTACTGATGGAAACGTTAGTTACCTGACTCCTGTGCTTTTGTTGCTAGCATTATCGGCCACTTGTGTCTGTTCAGTATTGCCCGTTCCGTAGCGACAAATTTCTACGGTGCCAGATTTTTGTGCTCTGAAATTTATGTAAATTTTATTAATAAGGAGAAAAAGGAAATCATATGATTTTATGTTAGAGCTTCGATGTTTCAATGATCATTAGACAAACAATTACCTATATTAGTAAATGAAAACAATTGATCACCTATTGTTTTCAGCATTATACCTTATTTGTACTTTGTGAGAGTATTTTGCTATGCTAAATTAGGTTTCTAAGTAAACCTGTCTTGGAAGAATCCAGACTCATAGTATTCTTAATAATCTACTGACGACGATAATTATATTTTCTGAATCTGTGAAGTTATTTTTCAATCGTCCTGCATTATACTTAAGGCGAGTCTAGACGGGTGTAACGTGTAATGTAATTATGCGCTGTAAGGTAACACGAATTTTGCGATTGGCCGACACTATCCACGGTATATTACATTACACGTTACACCCGTCTGGGCGCGGCTTAAGGCATTGCTTGTGTAACATTTTATATGTTAATATTTTAAATTATGCAATGAAAATTATAAATTCAAACATTTTCGGAATAATATTTGACCGGGTTAGGTAATTAACGCATATAATGTCGAAAATAAAATATAGGTATTGTTATAAGAACTTTACATGAAACTGAGTTAGTAAATGTGATTTTTGTATAATTTTTGGCCAATTTATTATTGAAGTAAAACTTCTTTAGGCGCGACTAGGGGGTAACTCAGATTTTTCTAACGGAAGTAACGCTCAGTATTCTATAGTCTGTGTAGTTTCCGCTATTTAAAAATAGTAATTTCGATTGGTCGTAAGTATCTGTCATTTTTTTTTTGTCAGTTAAAATTTAATCATTTCAGTGATCTACGTCAAAGAAGTTTTACTTCAATCGCGCGTAAAGGTTACACGCACACAATTTTTTTAGTTATGAATAAAGCCAACGATCTTTAGTATTACAAATGAAAATACCTTTTCCTTCGATAATAATCAATACAAATATGAAATATATTTTCTACGAAATATTCCGACTCTGAATCTTGTCTGAAAAAAAAACAACAAAGAACTGAAATACTAATAATTGAATGGGTAACCAATGTGCCATTATTTGACAGAGTAGCCCCTTGTTACTTTCTTATATAACGGGTGTAAAAAGACTTATGACAAAGCCGAGAACAACGTATTCCGCTCATCATTAGGACCATTTTTTTCTTCTAGACTATACCTGGGAAATTAATAGTTATGAAGTTATTGAAGGTCAAAAGTTTTCTGTTTTCAACATTTTTATGAATACAAATTATTGAAAACATTATTTCTTAATCATTGTCCAAACAAACATTATCAATTTTTTAAGTATTTCATACCAAAAAATGGTTTTAAAACGTTACCGCTCAATGTAACCACTCGACACCAGGGGCCTTATCGCGCTATTTACAATACAACGTTTTTACCAGAACTAAATATATCGTCGTTATAGTTTTTATACATTTTAACAACAGTTTGACAGCTGTCAGCTGTCAAAACGTATGAAAACGATAACTATTTGGTTTTGGTAAAAACATAGCGCGATCGGGGAGCTGTGCCATTCAACTCAGCCGACTGAACGTCGCGCACGTCTTAAGTTGCTAAGCGCCGCGCGACTTGCGCGTTGTATACATTGCGCGTTATTTCTTGGAGTTTTTTTAACATCAATAAAAATCGTTTCCCATAATTTTTTATGTTTCTTGGTTTGATGTACTTATAGTATGCGTAGACTTCGGTTTTGTCTTAGGTCTTTTTACACTCTGTATATACATCTCGAAATCACGCTCGTAAACCCAAAAGGGGTTGAATAGAGCTTTGAGTAACATTTAGTTTCATATAAAGCCACATTTGGCAGTATGAGTCATGCAGTGCGTCCATAGTGTCAGGTTGCCAGCCCGTCACCTACACAAATGGGAAACCTAACCCAAAAAGCAGGAATCCTTCAGTGATTCAAACAATACCAACAAAAATATTCTACTCTAAAGCAACCCTCGGGGTATCACATGGCAAGTAATCTTCTTATACAATCTAATACTTACATAGCGGCATAATGGAAGCACAGGACAGCAGTCAGCGCAGCAACAGACAGAAGGAGCAAGAGTAGCGGCACAGCGACCGCGGCCGTCAGCTGTCGCGTATAACTTCTAGAAGGAAGCGAGTGTTTGCTGGGCGCCGTCCAAACGTCATGGGACGATAGCACTTTAGCCGATTGCGTTTTGCTAGTATTAGGGATCTCGGTCAAGTATTCCAAGTGCTCAGTTGAGCGGTCCTTGTATATTGTGTTGTACTGGAAAGACGGAGAAGATTTTTTTTTTGTTTATACATCATATAAACATACGCTAGACTTAGATCAAGGTATAAAACTGTGAAATTTTTGTGTTTATATTTAAATGGTGTGCCTAAATACAGGATGTAAAAAGACTAAGACACAGTCAAAGTCTGCGTATTCTATACATCAAAACAAGAACATGGAAAAAATATTGCTGGGAAACGATTTTTATACTAGAAAAATGCACTGAAAAAAATCGACTTGCCTCAGGCGGGACTCGAACCCGCACCTTCCACAATCCGGGTGGACGCGTTGACCCATTTCGCCACCGAGGCACTGCTTTTCGCTGTCGAAATTTGTCAGTGCTTGGTGCTTATGTTTTTATGGTAAACATCGTTTCATCAAATCTTTGAAATTTGCACTTCCAAGACCCGAACGAAATATATTTGTCAGGTTGAGCCTTCCCTACTGTAGGTGTATAGGCGACCTGAACAGACTCATCAGAAGGTGCTATGAAATGAAAGTCAGTTATAGACACCAACGCGAGTATATTGTCTTTGATACACAATGGTTACACGGAAATGTTTACAAGATGTTTAGAGCTAGCAGAGCGATAACACGGCGCGAGTGAGCTTACGGGCTCCTAAGTGACGACTGAAGAGTCCGTCTTGCGACTGCGGCTCTCCAGCGAAATATGTTGCGTCAGCGACATTTGCTTGACGCATGTGTCCCTACATATTTATTTATTTATTTTCCACCCGGATTGTGGAAGGTGCGGGTTCGAGTCCCGCCTGAGGCAAGTCGATTTTTTTCAGTGCATTTTTCTAGTATTATATAAACGCAAAAATAAAATTATTCCATAAATTATTCCGAAAGTTAAGCAATCAAGTGCGTGGTCAGTACTCGGATGGGTGACCAAAATTTAACATGCATGTACGACATCAAAATGAAAGGTTTCTATCAACTTTTGAAACGTTTACGGTATACGAGAAAGTCAAGGGGAGACCACTCCCGATTTTTTTAGTATGACATACTTAAAATATTGATTATGTTTATTTGGACAAAAATTAAGAAAATTAATAATGTTTTCAATTTGTTTTTATAAAAATCTTGAAAAAAAATCTAACTTTGACCTTCAATAACTTCATAACTATTAATGTCCCTGGTATAGTTTAGAAGCAAAAAATGGTCCTAATGATGAGCGGAATACGCAGTTCTCGGCTTTGTCATAAGTCTGGTTACACCCGTTATAAATACTTACATACAATAAATCTACACGATGAATTTTTAATGGTTGTCGAGCTGAAGCCATTGTAATAGATAGGTCAATACAAACTCTTCCTATGGGACGAACATCGACTTCGCAAAAAAAATCAGCTGTTCCATACAAAAGGGCAACAACTCCATACAATAGTGCAACGCCTACGCAGCCAAAATGTATGAAACATCTGATTTTCTTTTCGCAATTTCGTAGGTGGTTCCGTAACAAAAGGACTTTAATTCTTATTTTACTCTAAGCTCTCCAGTTATACAGTACACTCTATAACCATTTACATTTTGGTCCTTCGATCCGGATTAAAAATATAAAACTCAATGGCCTAATGGTCAGTTCGTAACAGAAGGCTTAACGACAACAGATCAAGCTACCTAAAACAGTATTTCTTCAATTAATTTTCAACCTTATTCGTTATTCATCTAGTTCAAAGTCTATTGAAGAAATTCAACAGTTTGTGGTGGCTTGATCTGCCGTCTTCTGTACCCACATAGTAGAGCATTGGATTGATGATAAAATAATCTTACCAATTCAAAATTACACCAGTCTAAAGTGAATCCAGCATCCCTGAATAGTCTTTCAGACGTAGTCCGTTTATACTCTCGAGGACAACTAGGCAGACGAGACAAGGGGCGGACTTCCTCACGTAGCCACTTCAGTTGCGTTGAGAAAGGCATCGAACTGCCTAGACGGACCACTAAGCTAAAAGCAGATTTTTAAGAGCACGAAAATATTTATCAAGGTAGTGTTGCCATTTCAAAAAAAAGAAGATCGAGTTTGAGGGATTTTATTTGACAATGCAAATAAATTTTCCACATAATGGTAATTGATTGTAAAATAATAATAAATGAATGTTACAGATATAAGTAATTTATCTATATTTATATGTAGAAACCCTCTAAAGGAAGCTATTTTCAAAAATAATAAAAGCTTGTTGTGACGGGACGCAGCACTGTAATATTATGCTGTTTAGATTATTTGATTTCTGCATTATTCATGTTCTTTTATTAACATAAATAAATACAAAGAAAAAGAGTTGTTTGTTCTAATAAAGAAAAAAGAAAGCTTTAATAGTCGTGAGAGTACCAACCTATACTATACATATACATTTTCTCTTATATTTTCAATAGAGTATACGCTACAAGAAGCTTATATTTTACCTACGCTACAACCTTCTTGAGTATACGTAAAATAAATTGGCTTAGATTTTTTGACATTATTTTGTCAGTCAATAATAATTATGCTATATCAAGAATAATAATATAAAGTTTGACGCCGTCGTGGTGTATAGCTAGCCTACACATCAAGCCGGGTTCGAATCCTGGTAGCGGCAAATATTTGTGTGACGAACATTTGTTTACTAGTCATGGTTGTTAATATATTTATTTAAGTTTATTTATAAAAATATCTAAAATTATTATGTATATTAAAAAAAATGTCCCTTATCTACGAGTAGTATCCATGACACAAGTTCTCAATGATATTTACTGTGGGCTAGATAATAGGTGTGAGCGTGGAAATATATTCATTTATTTAAATATAAAGTTGTCAATATAGACTTTAAAGTAGCCTTATTGTAAAAGGATGCCAATATTTTCGCTACCCTGTATAACAATACACAGACTTACCCTTCTCCATCACTGGGCCTCAGAGGCAGACGAGCGCCCAAATCAATAGCTGAAGCCAAGAATGTAGTGTACAGATCCTGACTGCTTTCAACCCAAAGCCTGGACTTCAAGATCTCTTTTAGGCGAGTCATTCTAAAATAAATAAACATAGATATGAAGAACTTATGGTCTCCGTGGTCTAGTGGTGCGCCCACAGGAATTAGATCTAGATTTCTAGAGGTCAATCCCCAGGGAATGTAGGACTTTTTCAAGTCCGCCTGGGTAGCTACCACCATTTTATCAAAATCTGTCGCCAAAATAATAATGTTATCAGCATTATTGTGTTCCAACAATTAATGATAAGATATCCAGTCTCTCTGTGGTTGAGGGTTCCAGGTGAAGTTCGATTTTCGGTCTTATCGTCACTTGCCTAAGATACTGGGTGGTAGACCCATATGTAGGGTCGTCTGGGTAGGTACCACCGCCTTTCTTATTTCTGCCGTGAAGCAGTTCGCTGTGTTTCGGTTTGAAGGGAAAGGTAGCCAGTGTAATTGCTGGGCATGGAAGGCCTTCAATCATCTTAGTCCCCAGGATGGCAACGCACTTGCAGTATTAAGTGATTTAGCCTGCAAGTGTCTTTAGGCGACGGTAACCACTTAACACCGTGTAGGCCGCAAGCTTGTTTGCCATCTCGTGATATTTATAAAAAAAAACTAATTAACGCTTTTCTCTAATAGTAATTATACTTTTCGTTCATCATTTAGTTTCTATACTAAAGTTATTTTTCACTTTTTGTTTTTTAGTTTTTTAAACTATTATTTTATTTTCCACTTTTTATTGCGAATTATAAACGCCGATGAAAGTACTTAATGACAACGCCATCTATTGACGTATAGCTGAACTAACATTCCAAAAGTTTAATTTATTAGTCCTGGCGATTCTAATCAGGATAATGGGACATTCTTATCGAATTATTGTAATATCATCGGTGTTTGATAAGTCTATGAAGTTTAAATGAAATCTGACCGTTTAAAGTGGGTCAAAATTGCGTACAAAGGGGTCGTTTACATACAAGCAAACATACAGATGAAGCTTATATAGGCGTGTTAATAATAATAAATAAAGTTTACTTATTACCTGTGTTCATCAAGTAGATCCTCGACGTTCAAATTGTCTATCTTCAGCTCTACTTCATGCCGCGCCATGTTCTCCTTCGTCTTCACGTTCAAGGTGAGCAGGACGTGGCGGGTTTCATAGTCTTGGCAGTTTAGACCAATCACTTCCAGCTGTAATTGTGAGACAAAGCACTTGAACTTTATTCAATAGAATAGAAGGCACACATATTAAGTGGGAATTTGGAAAACTACTAGTCGAGCTGACTGTACCTTGGGAAACGGAACATCCTCAAAGAACACCTTAAAAAATAATAGTTAAAAACCACTTTTACTGTACTGCCTGCATGTAAACAGTGTAGGCCAGCTATACTCAACTAGCGGCCCGCGGGCCGCATGTGGCCCGCCGAGCCTTTTTCATTGGCCCATCTGAAGTTATTATATAAATATATTGCAAACTATTTTAAATTTCGCGCCCATCAAAGAACGGGCGTTTAAAGGCTTTAGACAACATGCTCACGCTTACAAGCGAGTCGGTTTGTCTAATCGCTAACGCTTCAGCGATAGCGATTATCGTTTGGTAGCCAAAGTGACAGTAACGTAGCGATCGCTTAATCGAGGCGTCGTATCGATAACTCAAAATTTTTGTCTATAGTTAGCGAGAGAAGAAATGTCAAAAATTGAAAATGACAAACTAACATAACCTAAATAAATTAAATTTATTTCATGAAGAGTTTTCGGCGTTTTCGCCACTTTGAATCTACTTATGAGTCCCATCGGTGGTTTGGTGGTTTACGATAATGTACCACACCACAAGTGTTGCGTACCGACCGAAGTAATTTACAACAGGACCTATAAGTTTCATCAATTTCATAGAATCATTTCTATTTTCTATGAAAAGACATACCTAGGTTATAGTTCCTAGTGAAAAAACCATAAAACATGCATCTACCTACGTGCCCTATATAAACATTTTGAGAAAAAAATTGTCATGGAGATAAATTGAAGATTGGTGCTTGTCCATCTTTATTTTTGAAACTCGAGATATCTTACCATGAACTGTTGAATACTGAGGAATACCATCAACTGTTCCCACAGAAATAGGTAATATTTTATTAACATTTATCTATCTAACAATACATATATTCTTATTAACCATTATTTTGCACGTGTAGTTACAAATTTAATTAAATTTGTACATTGCAAAAGTTAAGCCAAGATGACTTTGATGACTACTTCTCTTAATGATATATTTTTATTTCAATTTCAGATCAATTCCGTGATAAGAGTTACTCGAGAAAGCGTCATGATCATTCTTATGCACCTTATGAGCGAAAACCACATAAGATAGCCTGTCTAGAAGTTTCTGGTATTTGTATTATGTGTTTTTAATATTTTATGAGATTTCTCAAAAGACAGGAATAATTATGATTATTTCATTCTGTATGTGGTCTTGATCGCAGTTTAAAAGTCAGTATGTACCTACATCTTGAATCAGAAAGCTCCACACAGCACTTTCTATTAGGTTTATCAAGTTACCCAATATTCTAAGCCATTACCTAATTAATCTAAGCAATCTGTAAGCAATCTAAATTAACCACTCCACCACAACAGCATCAAATTAACGTCTAGTTATACAGAATTTCTGAGTGATTATCTTTTTCTCTCTAGATAAAAAGGTTTAATCAATTTTCTGTGAATTAGTGTAGAATTAGTATATAAATTATTAGGAAAATAAATCCTGTAATTTTCAACCTAAAGTTAAAATGCTTATTTTATTTTTCAGATGATCATCAGCAAACCAATTGACAAATTACCATTATAATTATTTAATGAGTTACTGTAACACCTACAGTTGCATCAGGTGAAATACTGGGTCAGGAAAAATATGTAAGCAGTATTATTCTTTGAAATGGCCCTGGAAACTGACATATACAACAAGCAAGGATGACATTGTTGGATTTGTAGACTTAAATGAAAAATCGAGTAACTTTGCTGACCATGTTATCTTTATGTAAAAAATAAATAAAAGATTAATGTAATTGTTTTATTTTATCAAAACTAGGAATCTTCAATCCTGGAGGAATAAAACTTTGAATAATGAGGAACAGAAAATCTAATTAATGTTTCCTGTTGCTCAAAATTAAAAGTTACATAAAATTAAATAAATTAACATTATAAAACTTTTATTTAATGATTCTTCTTAACAGCTCGTCGTCATGGATGTTTGTGCATCAATATAACATCAGTTTCACTGCACAAAATCCATTCCGAAACAATTTTTACTATCGAGTCAAAAAATCTACATCCGGAAGATATAGATTCACGCTATACACCACGCATTCACAATGTTCATACAAAAACATCAACAAATAGTTGTATGTACATACATACAAATACCTTAGGTCTGTTCTTTTAGGGGGTGAATGATCTCCTGTTTCATACAAATAAATCCCTAACATGAAAACTTTCACAAGCACACAAATAGTTTTGATTGTAAAATAATGTGAAATTGTTGTTAAGTTCCATAGGCATTTCTTTTGTCACCAGTGTTCAAAATGTGGAATATGTAAATGTATCTCCAAATAATAAATCAATCAGGCATTTTATTAAAATTTCTATTAGTTTCACAGATTAGAGAGTCTATAGTTTTTAGTCTCAAATATGTTTTGGGTGCATGAGATACACTCATTGTTACGGCAGCCCACAACAAATTAAGATAATGTATTTTTAAATGATAACCTAAACAAACAATTCATCATCATAACATAACAGCCTTTTTTCTTGTCTCTCCTTTCCAGCCTCTCCTTGTTATCTGAGAAGGTTTAGGCAGTAGTTCACCACACTTGCCCAATGCAGATTGGTGGACAGCATATAAGGTGATCAATACCCCTTATCTGATCCATTAGCTTCCTTCTACGACGCCTATTTATAGATATAGGGTTGGTGGTGCTATTCTACTCTGCCAGCATGACACGGTCATGAGAATAACTATTACATATAAACTTTAATATACAACCACTGTGTACAAATAATGTATATTCTTACTAAAAAATACAACTATTCAATTTGAAACCCATTTAATACGGAAAATGTTTTACATTATAATCTAAATTTATTACAGTATTAACACTATTTTGATTATTGTTTTTATTGTTCGGTGTGTCCTCCTAACACGTAGGCCTCATCCAGCCTTTTCCATAGGTACTAATCTAATCTGTTCTTGGCCAAACGTAACCACAAAGGCTCTGCTACCCTCTTAATGTCATCTGACCATCTCCTCTTCTGTCTGCCCTTTTTCCTCTTACATTGATACCTGAATGGGTCCCCCATTCAGTAACATCTCTTGTCCACTTCTGTATGTTATTTCTAAGTATGGGCTCCGTCCATTTCCACTTTAATTTCTTTATCTTTTCTACTGTATCCTCCAGCTGTGTTAAGGGCTATTGCTTTGACTTTCTGTCCTTCCTTCCATAAAAGTATATCCCAGAATGCACCTCTACAAACTTTAATAACACTATATTACGCCTACGTAGCGTATGAAATAATAAAAACTATTTTTTTTGCTGATATTTTAATCTATAACGTGTTTCACAAGCGTTTTCTACATGGTCTCGGCGATCGAAAGCCAAGCGATCGATCGAAACGCTAGTTTGTCGGTTTCGAGTCTCAAAGCTGCATGTTGGCTACGCGTTGTATGGGAAGTTAGCGAGCGACACGAATTCGTGGCGAGCGACGCCTTCTATTGCTTGCGTTTCGGTTCAATAGAAACGAAAACTGACATTTGGCTAGCAATTTTCGACTCGATTATTTTGATGACGTCACTTTTCGATTGCTTATGTCAATCCCATACATTTTTTGACTTAGCGATAGCGAGAGCGATTGTCGAAGTGCATGTTGTCTAAAGCCCCAGTCAGCTCTTTTGGCGTGAATCGGAACGCGACCTATTATTATTTATCTGTGATTGAATGAGCGAGGCAAAATGAACGCCGCCTTTCAGGGGAATCCCCTTCCTTCCTATCCATAAACCAGTACGTGTCATTTTGTTTGCCGGTCGTTTATTGTTATTTTTAGTGACAAATTAATACTTTATTTTCAATATAATGTCAGGAGTGTCTTCTAAAAATAAAAGGGAAATATCTAGTTTCACAATATCAAAAATCTTATTAAAAGATTATAAACATCTTTGTTTTCCATCCCTTTTTTATTAATAAATTCGTTAAGTTTGAATTGTGTTTTAATATTTAATCCAAACAATAGATTTTCTCGTCTGGTTTCTCGTGCATCGGAGGATAATTAAGATTTTTATTTTTATTTTTTTTTAGCTTGCGGCCCTCGACACTATGTCTGTAACGTTTGTGGCCCTTATAAAAAAAAGGTTGAGTATAGATGGTGTAGGCAGTACTGAAACATTTTTTTATCGACGACAAAAAACGCCGCAGTGGTAATAGGGCCCCACCAGGGTTATGTGGGAGTCACCAATCCTTAAGGTTGGCATACCCACTAAAAACTGTCGGATCCCTTCTCTCCGCATATCGCCGGTTGCACGGGAACGTTTATTCATCCGTACGGACCGTCTGCGTGCGGATGAAGAAACGTCCCTGAAACCTGTTTACTTACCCTGTGTAAATCTGCCTTTAGAAGAAACATACGATGGCGTCGCCACGGCCACAATTAAACGGCCATATGTCGCAGCGCCGCGGCAACGAGAGTAATAAGAAAACACTATTCTATTTAGTCCAAAAATAGAGTAAAACTAACTGTGATAGGCGACTTGGTCCCTCTCGGCGGGGTCCCAAAGATGAACCCCGAATGATGTCTCCCGCTATAAATGTAACGGAGCCAAGTTGGCAACTCTGGTTTTCCTTGCAAAGATGCGTGGAAACGATATTGCTGGTCGAATTCTGTAATTTTACAACAGATTTGTGCATATTAAGGTATGTACCTAATATTAAACTAAACTATGTAGACGTTCATTCCTGTTTGTCTTATTTTGTGTATCATGTGAAGGTACACTAAATAATACTTATAGGTATAAAATTACTTGCAATGGGCAAAGTGGTCAAATTTTGGAAAAGTATTAGGCTTTCTTAAATTGTTACTAATTTTAAAATATTTCAATAGTAACCGTACTCTAAGCGTTTTGACCACTTTGTCCCAAGCATTCTAACAGACAATGTCTTAGTCGGCGTCCGGCATAGATATTAACTAGGTACGTATCCGTAGTAGTTAGCTTAGCATACAATGGGTTATTGAGATAACTTAAATTTAACAATGTTCAATTTACAAAACACACACAGTACACACCTTGGTAAGTCCAGTTAAATAAATTTGGACTTATTGGTATAGAAAACATTTCAGTTTCTACGGTGTTATGCACATGAGCTGTTGCGGAAACGATTGTGATTAAAACAGCTATAATAAACGCCCGTGCCATGGCTATACTCTGGAAGAAACACAGACTATTTAGAGATACTACGTATGAAGAAATAAAAATTAAATAAGAGCAGTTTAGAAAATCCCGCTCTTTTTTATAACAACAATAAACATTTTTTGTTGCAAATTATAACTAATAAACTAACGCAAAGGATATAATATGTACGTACCTCCTGCATTTTTAGGGATTAAAATTCACACCACCATTCTTTATTTCTTTTGTGGTAGCAAAGGATGTTATGACTTAATTTAAGACGACCTATTTCACTATAGAAAGAAAACGATCGATTTCTATTTTCACTGTGTACGAAAGGTTAGGGGCTGAACACGGATCGCACATGTGCAGTAAAAGGAACGCCCCACGGAAACCCAGGGAGGTATTCGAACTGGTTGTATTTTTTATTTTATGTAATTAAATTAGGCTATACATTCGAAACCGTTCTAATTGCTTTCTAATAAAAATTAATTGCGTAATATTGAATAATCCTATGCGGATTCTATAAATTTTAAAACTGCATTAAATTTGAATTATAAAATGTCACAAAGCATAGCAGAATATATAAATAGACATAATATGATATTAGATGCCAAGACACAAATACACAAAAACAAATATTGACTACTCCTACGCCAATACGTTGTTGTTTTGCTTCCTCAAATAATCCACGCCACGTACGTACCTACCTAACATGCCTATGACAAAAATAAGTAAATACGTCCCTGAAACTGGGTGTGACGTAAATCCTGAATAGACGTCATTGGCTAAAACCCGGGAAAGTAAAAAAGTTGTGGAGGGGCTACGTTCCGTTTCACTATATTCAAACATGGAATTTTGAAAAATACAAAATTCACGATGTAGCGTTAACTTTAGTTACTGTTAGATACTTTAACGGTAAAATTAACATTCGATATCATTTTAATGTTACTTAATACGGGTTTAGTATTTTGACCAACAGAAAATTAGGAAAATCAATTTTCTTTTTAACATGGTCGGCTTATAATCTGTTTATACTTACGGGTGTGGGCGTAAAAAATGTCATTCATTCATTTTCATTTACACAAATGTCAAAAAGGGCTGGGGCAAAACGGGCGATTTTGCGATACTACATAAAATCAGCATTTAAACTGTAATAGTAACAAATGTAAAATCAATAATGTAATCCGTTGAGTTCTTGGTGAGGGCGCAAAGACGCCAAGTTGGCTAAATCGGCAGGAAACTATCGCTGTGTGGACATTTTAACCTCGCTAGTTTTGGCGCAATTGTTTTCGTTTAATTTGTTGTAATATCATGTTGAAGTTCAAAAAAATGGGATCGGATAAAGTGCCGTTGCTACTTGTGACTGCGAATGTTGGATCCATATTTGAAGATGTAAGTAAGACATAAAGTAAATAATATATCACATCTTAACTGTTCAGCCACCACTTAATTATAATTAATTATATAGGTACCTAATTTATTTAAACGTTCTTGGGCCTTAGTAATGTGCACGTAGGTGCCCTGATTATGCTTATTCAACTTAAGGTGACCTTAATTTTGCTCCAAAATTTGATTTTCTAACTGTTTAGGAATCCATTAAAGGGTCAAAAATATTTATATCTGAGATTTTTACAAATTCACTTGTTCAGTAAGTGATTAACAATTTATAGTTCATCCAAAATATTACTTTTGGGCATCCAATTACATGTTAATGAGATTTTCTTTTCTGTAACCCAAGCTAATTAGTTCTGTTCTGTTAATATGTTACAAGTGTAACTCTTTAATCTCAAAACACCAAAGATGTACAGAAGACAGTTTATTATATTGCTATCCCGGTATGTTCCATTTTATTAGAATGTGAGCAGCTGTTTCTTTTGCCTACATGCATCCTCTACATAGGGACTGTCTGTTATACCAAGGTGAAAAGGTCTTGTGAAACTTGCCATGACCAGTCACAGAGCTCACAGTATATTGAGAAAATTCAGTTTCTCCAGTTGTAAAAACACGTGCTGAGTGACTCCATTGTTAATTCCATCTACCATTCAATTTAGTGTGGAATAACAGCGTGATCTGCAGTGGCCTGCACTTACTATCGCAGGCTCACATGCTTCAGCACCATTATGGCCAATATTATTTGTACACATTTTTCACAAAAAATCATGTGTATTTTATTTATCTCTTTAATTTTATTGGTTGTAGTAAAATATTATCGTCAATCAGTGATGAGTCGATGTAGTGGGAATTTTACACATTAAAGAAAACTGATCATTTCATTTCATTAAATATCAATCAGAATTAATTTTTCTAGGTTTTTCAAAATTTTAATCATTGAATTTGGTAAATTTTTCAATCACTCCAAATCATACTAGTGCTGGCTTAGCATATGGCTAAATCATTTGGTGCTACGGAAGACCAGCGCTATGATCTCCCATGTTGCAGCAGATGCTGAGTGGAGACCATCTGGTTATAATGGAACTGTACTTAGTGACCCAATTTATTGTATCATTTTACTCATAACCAATTAATATTTCATTTTATTTGTTTCATTTCAATATTATAATTATGTAAAATTGTAGAAATAAAACCTAGACATATGACACATCTCATTTCAAGGACTTTACTACACTAAACTTAGAATCATAATACTTATAATAATTGACTTATATAAAATAGCTTGCAATCAATTTTAGTTGGTAGGTATTGAAGTAAATGACAAAACCAGGAAAAGCCTTTAGTTAAGTATTCCACACTGATTATCAAGAAGTAGAATAATAATTTGCCCTAGGGTGTTTGGATATTTATGAATATAAAAGCCAAAACCGAAATTATGAATGTTTTGATATTTAAACTCAGTCGAGCTGTTTTCAAAATGTATGGGAAATGTTTTGAACTTGGGTAATACATTGTAAATAACGCAATAAGACTTCAGAAAGCCTAAACAAGTAACTAATCAATTGCATCAAATGCTTAACGATAAGGATATAATAAACTCGATGTATTACTGAGAAAACACCATAGCGATAGTTGTGTAAAATGTTGAGTTGGTGTTATTATTCATAGAGAAACAATGTCTATTCTATTCTTAATTAATGGCGTCGCTAGACATAAACGTACGTATTTTGCTAATGTCAAGTGAAAATGTAACTAGTTACAAAAATTTTACAGTTGATTCGAGTTAAAAATTAATGGTGTCTCAAAATGTGTTTTTACAACAAGACCTCAGGAGAAACTCGGAAACAATTTGTATTGCTTGCCACTAATCTAGGCAGTTGGGTTTACATTTCATAATCTGCAATAATAAAAATTTTTTAACAGTCTCAATTTCCTGCATCATCTTAGTGTACAACACTCATATTTATTATTTAAGGAGCTACATGGAGCCACAGCCCCGAATATATTTCTATTTCTCAAAGTAAAGAATGATTGAATGTTTATTATAGGGTACTTTTCTATGTTTATTTAAATAAATTTTTACCACCAATAGGCTAATAAATTTTTGCCACCCCTACTTCTTTCTGAAATTCGATACCCTAGTTCCACCGAGCATATGCCTAGTTCACAATCATAATAATTACCTACATTTGCAACTTTATTGTGCTCTATCTTCCTCAATAGGATAATAGAAAAAGGATGGAGTAGATGTCCTTACTGGAGTGAAAAATACTCGAATGAAAAATATTTTGACTTAAAAAAAAATCTTCCTCAATACATCAGCTTTTTTCCCCTTATTAAAAAAAATAAATTTTCGCGGCCAGTTTACTCTGCGTAATAAAAAATTTTCTGCCCAATTTGCCGCCCCCTAAAATCTGCCGCCCTAGGCTCCAGCCTACTGGTAAATCCGCCACTGCCAATTATGTGCTACCACTGAGAAACGGACTGAACTATTTGTATTTTTTACTATCACGAAAGTTAGGCTACCAAGTGCGCGGTCAGTACTCGGATGGGTGACCAAAAATTTTTCTAATCGATTTTCGTCCGATCTTCGGAAGGCACGTTAAGCTGGTGGTCCCGGGTGCTGTCGAAAGATAGCAGTTGTTCTAAGGGAGGGTTGGTGTCAGAAAAGAAAAGATTTGGCATTAGATGCCAAATCTTTAATCAGTAGATATTATCAAGATATACAGCACCGACCCCAAATAAATTGGGAGCAGGGTAGGAAAATGAGCCCATAATATAATTAATTATAAAGAATGCGGAATATTTGTAAATTGTAGAAATTTTAATAAATATTCGAGAATATACAGTTAGGCTGCTGGCCTGGCCTGGCACCGTTTTTGACGTGACAACATCTTATAATTCGATAGAGCCGGCTCCACGCACGAAAAAACATGACGTCATACGGCGTTACCTCGCTCTGAATCTAATTCTCTAATTTGGAATTATGTTCTTTAAAATTTAAACTTTCAATGATACCAAAACCAGCCAGATACAAATAGTATAGCCAAAGAGATTTTATTACAAGTTTATACATACTGTGGCGAAACGGCCCTTCTGAAAGGAGGGCCCTTGACGTCACTCTGGGTCGGGATTCGAATTCGTTAGGATATTCCCGCCGATATATGAAGATAGATGTGGTTCGAACAGGCGAATGCCAATGCAAGTAAATACAACACCTTACCTTGACTATCCACACCAACGTGTCCCAATGGCCTTCGGGAAATTCGTGATCTCGTAGGAAAGCACTATTCACAGTTCAGACACAACACCACGCGTCACAAAATGCTAGTATCTATGTTTTCACTCGATAATTTCGAAGAATGTTAAAGAGAAGATGGTTTCGTTGCCGGCACGCATCGAGAGGATTCTTTCATCCCACAGCAGGCTTCTAACACTACGATGGGAGCCAATCAGTGATCAGTACGGTGTGTATGCTCGGGGGGAAACCAAGCCCTGCTATTGGGTAAGCCGCGAAACCACCAACATAGGCGGGAATATTTGAAATACGAATAAGCTTACGAATAGTAAACATACCGCCCACCAAAATACAGCTGGTATTTTCCGATCAAGTTAGAATAAAATATATAAATACAAAGTTAAACATAGATTAGGTACTAATGCTACACTTAATTGCTAAAATATGTAATGGTAAAGTTTACTGCTAAAAGAGTTCGGATTCCATGGGCAGAGGACACAATTTTACAAGCGGGCGCTTGATTAAGCTATCTTTAGTTTTAATAGTTACCACACGGACAATGCCGTCAAGGCCCGGATGTAACTCGATTATTCTGCCCAAAGACCATTGCAAAGGTGTTCGATTGTCATCTTTAATGATGACGATAGAATTCACGGCTACAGGTTTCGAAGGTGTCGTCCACTTTGCACGTTGCATTAATGAATTTAGATATTCGTTCCTCCAGCGAATCCAAAAGTTTTGTACAAAAGATTGTATCAACTGCCAACGGTTAAGTCTATATAATTTAATATTAGTATAATCCACGTCGGGTACAGTAGTTAGCGGCTCTAGAGTCAAGAAATGACCCGGAGTTAACACGTTCAAATCATTAGGGTCCGCGCTTAAGGGATACAATGGCCGCGAATTCAAAACTGCTTCGATTTGAACGAACAAAGTGCTCAGTTCCTCAAACGTTAACACTTGGTTTCCAACGATACGATAGAGATGCGACTTTGCAGCTTTAATTTGTATCTCCCACACACCTCCGAAGTGAGGAGCTGAGGGAGGGTTAAAATCGAATTTTATACTTAACGTCTGCGAGGCACGCTCAAGTGACGCTAAATAATTGCTGGCACCGATAAAGTTCGTTCCACAATCCGCGTGGATAATATTACAGCGTCCGCGACGACCTACGAACCTACGCAATGCTGCTATAAAACCTTCGGTAGAAAGAGATGACACCAGCTCAAGATGGACCGCTTTCGTTGTTAAACACACGAACAAGCATAAGTAAGCTTTATCCATCCTGGCCCCGCGATGAGTACCAACTTTGATACGGAATGGTCCGCCAAAATCAACACCGACCACCGAGAACGGTTTGACTTGGTTTACACGAAATGATGGTAGATCACCCATGTAAGGTTCTAAAGGTTTCGGGCGTGTCCGGTAGCAACGAATACATTTCGATAGGCATCGACGAATGGCTCTTTTTGCTGACAAAATCCAAAATCTTTGCAAAATTAAATAATGCGTCGTGTTTTGTCCGGTATGGCAATGCTTGCGATGAACGGATTCAATTAGCTTGGACGTAAAAGGATGATCGCATGGCAGTAGCGCGGGGTGCTTTTGTTCAAACTCAAGGCCAGCGTGGGAGATCCGACCGCCCACCCTGAGAACACCCTCCTCGTCCAAGAAGGGATTAAGCTTTCGCAGGGGCTTCGGTAACGCTTGCTTAGATTGAACCCGTTGGATTTCATTTACAAACGATGCCAATTGTACATGTTTAACGATAACAACCAACGATTGATAATTATCGATTTCATTAAAAATGGAACCGTAGTTCCGGTTACAACGATTTCTCGCATTATGAATGAAACGCCGAAGATACGATACGATACGAATTATTTTATCGAGTGATGAATAACGTTTTAACAGATTATCAATAGGCTTATCTGGTTGACTACCTATAGTGACCAAAACGACAGACTGACGCTCTTCCATACGCAATAATACCTCATCTTCTTCGTTGGGAGTGGAGAAGTTAGAGTAATTTGGCCAACGATCAGACGTTTTTGCTAGCCAGGAGGGACCCGACCACCACAACGTGTTGTGAAAGAGTTCATGTGGTAGCTGCCCTCGAGAACAGATATCAGCTGGATTGTCCGCGGACGCGACATGATGCCACGACTCCACAGGAACAATATCCTGAATGATACTGGCCCTGTTGGCCACGAATGTATTCCAACGAGAAGAGTGAGACTTAAGCCACGATAATACCACTGTCGAGTCAGACCACAAATGGATCGCATTAAAGGATGATTTTACCCTATACGTGTCAAGAACGAATTTAACAAGGTTCGCGAGCACCACGGCTGCACACAACTCCAAACGAGGTAAAGAAAGTTTTTTAATAGGTGAAACACGGGCTTTCGCGCATAATGGAAAGATCTGAACTGTTCCGCAACCCAATAAAATACGAACGTAAAGAATTGCCCCATAAGCGAGTTCAGAGCTATCGCAGAAGCCGTGAAGTTCGTACGCACTCGCGTGGTAAGCTGTAAGACAACGTGGCACTCTCAACTCTCGTATAATCGGTAGTTGATCACAAAAGGCTCTCCAAACGCTATTTATATCCTCCGGAGGCTCCTCATCCCAAGAAGACCCGAGGATCCAAAGCTTCTGCAGTAAGATTTTAGCTTTAATTGTTAAAGGTGACAGAAAGCCCAAGGGGTCGAAAACCTTTGCGATCTCGCTTAAAATATTTCGTTTAGTACACGAACGATTAGATGCCTTGACATCAAACATAAACGCGTCAGATGCTGGGTCCCATTTGAGTCCGAGCACCTTTATAGTAGAAGGTTGGTCGTCAGAGAACGATTTGGGATCAAGAAGACATTCCTCTTGAGTAAGATCAGACAACAACCGAGGCTCATTACTGGCCCATTTTCTTAATTCGAAATGGCCTAGTTTGAAGAGCTTTATGATCTGTGACTTTGCCTCTAGAGCATCTTCTAGAGTGTCACAGCCAGAGACTACATCGTCAACATAGATATCCGACGTGAGTATTTTCTTAGCTAGAGGGAAGTTAATTCCTTCATCCTCAGCTAACTGTTGGATTGTCCTACACGCTAAATACGGCGCTGATGAGACACCGTAAGTAACAGTGTTTAATTTAAATTCCTGCAGACATTGATTAGGAGCATTCCTCCAAAGTATTCTTTGATAATCACGTTGATCATCAGCGATTAAAATTTGCCTATACATTTGACGGATGTCCGCCATAAAGACAAATGCGTATAAACGAAAATGTAGTAGAATTGCGACAATGTTGCATTGGAGCTTAGGTCCCGTTAGCAACGTATCATTCAACGACTTGCCTTGAAAATCTTTGGCAGAAGCGTCAAAGACTACGCGTAATTTAGTTGTGGCGCTATCTGGTTTAACGATACAATGATGTGGGATGTAGTATCTACCTTTACCTAACTCTTTCGTGTCAACCAAAGACATGTGGCCGGATTGAAGGTAGTCATGCATAAACTCAGAGTACGATTGATGTAAGTTTGAATCACGCGACAGGCGACGTTCGATCGCATGAAACCGTCGAAGGGCGATATCACGTGAACCCTCGAATACAGGTTCCGCACTTTCCTTGAAAGGAAGTCTGACCACGTACCTACCCGAGGAATCACGGCTATGCTCAGACAAGTAGGCCTGCTCGCACAAATTTTCCTCAGGTGTGAGAGATGAAGCTTGAGGAACACTGTCAATCTCCCAGAAACGCTCAACGAGGGATAATAATTCGTTATCCGGTTTCGACGAAAAGTGTAAAAAGGATGAGGTTACTAGACTCGTTCGACCCAACAGAAGCCAGCCGAACACCGAACTAAAAGCGAGAGGTTGATTAACTTCACCCTTGATGCGCTGATTTAACAAAGAGTCAGCAAAAACATCTGCGCCAAACAGAATATCGATGGGACCTGGAACATCGAAACCAGGGTCGGCTAACGGTAGCGATTGAATGTATGACCAACCTACGGTATTAAGTTTCGCTATGGGTTGGTCCCCACAAATGTATGGAATAACGTGCATATCCACGTTAAACAACGGTTGATTGTTAGATGCAATAGAACAACTCACTAAGCCGATAGTGCTAGCGGCAACGCCACCCAAGCCATTGATATTTGTTTCGCATGGTATTGGCTTAAGATTTAAACATTGCGCAGCGTTCTTAGTAATAAAATTGTTCTGGCTGCCGGTATCGAATAAGGCACGGAAAGATTGATACTGTCCGTTCGTATCTTTAACTTGAATAATAGCTGTGGCGAGCAGCACGGTAGAATTTTTTAATGGTTTAGAGAACAACGTAGAATTTGAACTCTTAGATACCAGTGATACTGACTGTAAGTCGGCACCACCCTTATGCGTCTCTGTGGTAGTACGATCTTTGTGAAGAAGTGTATGATGTTTGTGTTTACACTTCAAACACCGAAATACCGATATGCAATCTTTGATTTGGTGGGACGATTTAAGGCAATTGAAACACCACTTCTTCTCAATAGCGGTAGACATACGCTCGTCAACGGACTTAGCCAAAAACGATTTACATTGGCCAATGGCATGATCACCCGCGCAAAAGGGACACTTAAACCCAGGCCTATTAATTTGACCCTTGACCTCGGTACTATCATCTAAGATTTTATTTGTTTTAGAATTCAAAGAAGTATCTGCTATAAGTGTATGCAACGTATTGGGTCGTTTTGAATAGTTGCTAGCAGAAACTTTAGGTAAGTCGCGAACGGGACGCACCACTTTACTTGTATCAGAAAAGTGATTATCACGTATAAGCGCCTCGCATTTCGAATGCAGAAATTCCTTTAAATCTACGTACGTAGGAAGCTCGGTGTGCGTACATCGTTCCTCGAATTCACGACGCATTTTGGAATCTAATTTTGATAAAATATGATAAACTATAACGAAATCCCATTGCTCAACCGGAAGTTTCAACTTTCTCAAAATACTTAAATTTTCATCTATACAATCTAATGTCTTACGAAAGTCGTTTGCGTTCTGAAATTTGAAGTTAATATTCAAAATATCTTTCCAACAAGTGAACGCTAACTCCCGCTTATCTTGATAACGCGTTACCAAAGCCGCATACGCATCCAAATAATGATCAGCCGTTACAGGGAACGTTCGAATAAGAGTTAAAGGATCGCCGCTCAAAGATGAGACGAGATAATGAAATTTCTCAACATCCTTTAGTGAGTGACAGTCGTGAATGAGCGCATTGTATGTATCAAAAAATTCAGGCCATAGTGTAATGTTACCTGAAAATGTTGGCAACTGAATTTTAGGTAGTTTTATGCGTGATAGTGACGACGAATTAACGTTTGATTGATGAGAAATCTCAGAAGAGTTCAATACTGACTTCGTTAGACTACGACGAATCGACATAATCTGAAAATAGGTATCATCAAAACGCGTCCGAATTGTATCATCATCATCACCCCCACTTCCCGATGCATCTAATATTTCGAGAATAGAAAAGTGAGCATTTTCAAAGTCAGTCGCGTACTTGTCAAGTTGTTCGCAATATGAGAAAAATAGATCGTATTGACTTTTATCGCCACGAGCTAAGTTACCTATCTCCAGCGCTTTTGATAACCGATTCAACGCTATAGTACGTCTTCTACGCAATAAAGGCAAATCATGAACAGAATAGTCGTCGACACCAGAATGTTTTGATTTAGATCTACTCGCCGAACTAAGTTTACGAATAGCGCGTTTAGGATTAAACGACATGTTGCGAATAAAGTGAATTAATAAAATATAACGATAAAAACAAGTCGAATGTGTTGAATAAAATAACAATTATCTGTTTATTTGTAACTGCAAACAACTATGGATAGCCGAACAGACTAATATCACCCGTATGTCTCAAAAAATAACAAAGTTATTAGTTAAACTAAAGAATTGCCGTATACATATAATACAACACCTTACCTTGACTATCCACACCAACGTGTCCCAATGGCCTTCGGGAAATTCGTGATCTCGTAGGAAAGCACTATTCACAGTTCAGACACAACACCACGCGTCACAAAATGCTAGTATCTATGTTTTCACTCGATAATTTCGAAGAATGTTAAAGAGAAGATGGTTTCGTTGCCGGCACGCATCGAGAGGATTCTTTCATCCCACAGCAGGCTTCTAACACTACGATGGGAGCCAATCAGTGATCAGTACGGTGTGTATGCTCGGGGGGAAACCAAGCCCTGCTATTGGGTAAGCCGCGAAACCACCAACATAGGCGGGAATATTTGAAATACGAATAAGCTTACGAATAGTAAACACATACTATAATCCGAAATCTATTAAACAAATGAAATTAAATTTTTCTTTTGAAAAATGCTACCATTCCATCAGTATTTTCTTAAGACGTTGTCACGTTCAACTATCGTCAGTAAACCGACTTTTTATCGGTAACTGTACATGGGATATCACTTGGCAATGGCGTTTCATATTAATAAACAACGTTACAATCAATATCACGATAGGAGAGATATAGCAGCATGTTATTAAAGTTGTCCCAGCGTACTCCAATAAGCGATGATTGTAGTTATTGATGCTTCAACATTTGATATGTCCTGATATGGTTCCGCCCTGATACAGTTCAGGGTAGATCAAGTTTGATTCGCAATCCTATTGCGTCAACATAGGGTCGAAACAATACTCATAGTGTAAACTTATCTGATGGACTGTACCCGTCACATTGATTTTGCGCTTCTGAATATAGTTTGGCCGTGAAATACAGTTATGTACATTGTGCTATTTCCGAAGTTCTGAATATAGATAAGAGGGCTTTGTCGTAATTACACTAGAGTTTGAGCCAAATTCAAATGCTTCTTACTTACGTGAACTTAAAGCTTAGGTGTGGCGAATTGTAAACAGAATTAGCTTATAGGTGACTTCCGTTCCTGAGTGTCTAGCTTAGTCAAGTGGCAAACGCTACAAAGCGTTTCCGCGAATAACATCGCCAACTCTTTAACAAACAACATTTGACACGACGGTCGCCATGGTGTTTTGTCAGTGTTACGTCAGTTTCATTTATTCTATTCGTTAAGCGTTCGATGGAATAGATTGGCCACTTGGTTCTCTGGTCGCTAAATTGGTGGCGCTATTTTAGCTTTCCTTCACCTTTGAGTATTCATCGCTTAGTCAAGATGCTCCCTAAGCTTTCATTATACAGAAGATCGCAGCCAAAAATTTGTTGCGAATGCGAACTTGTCTCGTAACTAACATCACACATCCAAATTATGAAATTGTAAGCTGTGGAGTTTCTTTCGCCATTTCTTCTCCATCTCAGCATAATAATAATTATTCGTCCCGAAATGGTGGTAGGGCTTTTGACGATTTAAAAGTACTTAGCAAAGTCCATTTGAATAAAGAGCTTTTTCATTTTCATTTTTCACCGTAACATCTTCATTTCGGTAACAAGGAGCAGATGTATGTATATGCCTTCCAAGAACTGGCCAGGTTTCGCTTTTTAATAACTAGTATTAAATATAAAATGTTTATAAACCCCATCTACTCAGAATATCACACTTACCCTGAACTCAACACTCTCCCGCTCCATTACGTATGAGACTGATCTATCTCTCTATAAGCTATCTAAATGACTGAAATATAAACCATTTATCGAGAACAATCTGTTTCTTTTGGACTGACTACTACTGGTGGCCATCTATGGCCTTCCTAGCTTCACCTGTTTCTTTAGCCTGTAATTCAAACCACCCAAGAGTGGATTTGTAGTCGGCGAGCTTCTCTTGCGAGGGAGTCTCTACATCGATTAGAGTCTCTAGGGCATTTGAGTCGGAAGGGAGCGGTGCATCTAAACGCTAGGACCTAAGATCAGGCGCGCCGTGTTGTGGAGAGAATTTTTTTGTATGTTACGAGATGGCAAACAAGCTTGCGGCCCACCTGATGTTAAGTGGTCACTGCCGCCTATAGACACTTGCAATATTAAGTGAGAGAGAAGCACCACATTGCGTGTCTGTACCAAGTATAGCGAGATGTGTGTGACCCGGATCTTCGGACCGTCTGCGCTGCGGTCGTGGTTTGGTGTTTTTCGAGTGCTTGAGTGTACTAAGTGCAGGACGAGGAAGAAGTTGCTCATTAGCGCTTGTAATGGGGTCGTCTTGACCGAGCAGGACGTATCTAGGAAAGCGTTTGAGTTGGTCGACATCCGGAACATAGGCGAAAGCTCTATCTACTAACGAATTGTGGATCAAGAACAATCCATTGAAACCAAATACAATAGGTCTCTTATAATTTCGTGAGGAGTTAGTACTGGAGATTCCATGTAATGCTGGTTACGGTGAGATATCAGACTGATATCCAATTAAAGGAAGCCATTAAAACAGTTCCTCCCGGTTGTTCATGCGACAATTTCGCTAGTAATCCGCATGGGATTATACCGTGTTGGCGTAACGATCCTAAATTACTGCTCAGTAGTGGCTCCTTTGCTTAAAATCCTTAACTGTATGTTTTCATTTACTCCAAAATTAGTTAAGAGATACTAAGAAAATAACAGAACTTGTCTACGTCACTTCAGCTTCCTTCTTTCACTTCATCTGCAGGCACTTATGATATGACCCTTATTTTAAAGGTTTTTAATAAATATGTGAACCCTCAATATGAGTTTGAAACTCCCTCTACGGTCTACATTGACCACAAGGAGTGTCCAGACTACCTAAAGAACTTCTTTGTAATCGTATCGTGATTCCGTCATTGAGGACACTCATTGGATTCAACTTTACTTCCAACTTCTAAGCTATGCTCCAATTTGTGATTGCTATTATCTAACCTAACTACTACACTATACATTGGCTTCAACACCAACCTTATTTACTGGCATTATCTGCCCAATGTGACTTTATGTGTAAACCAATTGTTACCTAAAGCTCTGCTGAACCTTTTTGGAATTATGAGCGTGATTATATGTATGTATGTATTATCGCCAATCGTGCGTGCTACTCTCTCATTCCCCTCGCCTTTGAACTGTTTTAAAAACCGACACGGTGTGCATCGATACTGAACATTGGATGATTATTGGACGCAATGTTCACATTGTGACCAAAGACTGATCCACACATTTGTGTATAGGCTGCAATATTAACATGATGCAAATAAGGCCTATGTGTAGTTGCGGTATCATTTTCGAACGTGGCTATACTTACAATGTGTTACCTATACTCTTCAACTCCGATGTAACCAGCGTACGACCAAAACAGAATACCTGCACGTAACAGCTTAAACATTTTTTTGCTTCTAATCCAGAATTCCATCGGCGGTTTGCGGAAAACAAAGGTCATACGTAACTAATGAATGACGATATAAAAAAAAACACTTACGTCACTGAGAACTGTGTATTCGTAATATCACGTCGCAGTTCGCACAATTAATTTTTTAAAACTGTGTTATTTTTACCTTAATTCTTCGATCATCGGTTGTAGATGATCGAAGCCTTAATTGATAAATACGTTATGCAGTTGTAATACGGTTCTTTATTGATATCTCGTTCGCAGCTAATTCAAGACAAAAAAGTTTGATGAAATTCAATAATTATTCAAATGTTAAATTAAAATGAAATATATAATAAGGTGTTTTATCAATAACGTAATTGTGTTTATGTTTGTTTATCCTCGTACCTACGTAGTACGCACGTATGACCACTAATTATATTTAATTTGTGTATCCTGTATTAACTATCCTGAATAGTCAGTTCGTCTAATTTGTTTCGCGAATTTGTTAAAATTACATATGACATAGTTCCAGAAATGTTAGAGTATATGTCAGCTTATGATGTGATACTATTGTAATATTAATTAAGAAATATTTATTAGCCATCGATCCGGCTCTATGCATTCAGTGGCTGCCCGCGACCTTTACTAGACCGTCGGTCCATAATGTATTGGAGATTTGGAGAAAACCTAAAGATCCTAAATACATACATATAATCACGAGCAGAACATTAGAGCAGGCGCCCACTGGTGACTTTTGTCACTGTGACTATTTTGTCACTCTCATGGAATGTATGGAGATCCACCAAATGACACCCACTTATGTCACGTCGTAACGTGTAACATTTGGTTACATCGTGCCACATCTGGCAAGATGGGCCATACAGCACCCCAAAATAGTGACTGGTGCGAACCTGTCTCCTAGATCAGGTCCTAAATAACAAAAGAAACTCTATCAAAGCATTCAGCACTCGATAACCCCCAGTATAATGTAGACATTCGTAATGTATCATTTTACGTCGTCGTCCGATTTCCGATTAATTGTTGGACAATTAATCATTCAATTGTTCCGTGTAGTAATTGAGTGCTATTTACTAACAGCTAATTCTCGTAATGGTATTGGCGTAAAGTTCAATTTGCAACATCCGCTCGTGACTGTTGACGCAAATTGTAAAAGCTACAATAAACTTATTAGACTGATGAGTTTTTAATCGAACGAAACGATAATGTATAGGGAAACTAGGATAGTGAGGTAGGTACTTAATATTAGGCCACGGACTCGAAGTCAGCGACGAGCGGGGCGACGGAGGCAGCGGCGGCGGCTGCGATGCGGGAGCGGCGCGATTCCATTTAATATATAGATTTAAAGGGAACTGGCCTCGAAGTCGGGTGGGGCGTGAAATCAAGCGGCGTGATTCAATGCGCCGCGCCGCGCCACCGCCCGCCGCCTCGCTCTTCGCCCCGCTCGTCGCTGACTTCGAATCCGTGGCTTTATGCACTCACAATGACCTTTGAATGAAAGAGTCCGAATTCAACTTTATGTGTTTGCGTTTTCACTTTTTGGACAAAATACACGTCGGACGACGAAGAGGTCGATGGCGCCGCGGTCGCTAATCGGACCGAATTTTTTTCTAGTCAATTTTCCTCCGTGCTACGGAAGGCACGTTAAGCTGGTGGTACCGGCTGGTGTCGAAAGGTAACAGTCGTTTCCAAGTTGGTGGTGCCAAGCAGGCGGCCGGTTGTAAAAATCGAATGCAAAATCCTTTAGCATTATTGTCGATATTAAGACATACTGCTGACCCCAAGTAACTTGGGAGCAGATTAGGAGCGGGCCTAAACCCCTAAACCTCCCCCGATGACAAGGGGTGGCCTTGTGTCCCAGCAGTGGGTCGAATTATAAAGGCTTTTATGATGATGATGAGATTTGGAGAAAGAAGAACGCAGAGGCATTTTGCATCTAACTTTCTGTGATTCTGATTTCTTTTGGTTTTCTGACTTTGGGACAACATTCTCATGTCTGACGTTTTGCGAAAGTGTACCTAATTATCTATTTTTGACGATACGCTCAAAATCTGTTTCAGTTATTGCAGATTTAAAAATCAGAAAAGTCTATAGACACGTTATTTCCCAAATTGCAAAACGATATTTAACTTATTTACTTTCCAAAAGACCGAAAACACAATCGGTACATCACAGCATTAACTTGTTATGTAGCCCTATGAGAAAATCAATTTGTTCTGCCGAGGGCGAATTGAGTGCTGTTTGATTGATTGCTAAACTATTAGTGCATGTCCATGTCCAACAAAGCCTATATAAGCAACAGATTTATTAATACACTTGTGATAATAGATATTAGTGTCACACTGTAGCTTTATCTACGAAACTGTGTATTATTAAAACGTGCTATCTGGGGTGCGTTCCAAAACGATTTCAATTTACTCGGGGTAGAGTGAATTTTACTCTAAGCCGTTCCAAAACAAAACCGAAGGAAACCGAAGGTAAACGAACATTTACTCTGACAGTTGCTCGAGTATTTTGGAACGACTTTGGGGAGCGTAAAATTTACCCCGCTGGAGCAATTTTTATCGGTGTTTGGAGACCGGTAAAATTTACCTGACAGCTGTCAATCTGTTGAGCATCATCTACGTTTTCATATTCATGATCAAATTTTTTAATTATTATTTTTGTAACTACACAAAAACTGTTCGGGATGAATAATAATCATACACGGTTCGGTGCACGCGCACTCGTTAGACGTAAGTCATAGCTAATAGCGTTAAGTTCGTAAGATAGATAAGTTAATTTCAATTTCGTTTTATATCTCTTGGTTTTAATCCTTATGTGTCTTTTATGTTTTAATAGTTAGCTAGATAGGTTGTCTTTATTGTGTAATCGTTAAATTGATAGTATATAATGTGTTTTAATAAGATATAGCGATTTTAGTGCTCAGATAGGCTTAGTACATAGGTTATAGTTAGCTCGTAATAAGTGTCTTATATACTTGCATTTTTATGGTTTGTTTTGATTATATTTTGTTTTATTAGATAGTTAGGCATCGAATGATGATAGTTAGGTCTCCTTAGGTAGTAATATAGTAATTTCAATGTTTTTATGTTTGTTAGAATAGTGTTTTTATAGTACATTTTTATTATGTCTCTTGTGTTCTACAGTCCATAACTTTCGAAGTATTATAGTTAGGTAGGGGATTTTGGTAATAAAATGTTCGTCTTGGCATTAGTTTCATTCCCTAACCACAAGAAAGGTCTAGGTCTTAAACTTAGACCTACAGAGACCTAAAAATAGGAAAAGTAGATATTGGAAAGTAGGGGTCTCTGACACTTATAATAGTGATATCTTTGTGACCAATAGGTCTATATAGGAGATATGTATATCATTTTAAAGGTCTCAAAAAGGCCTATCTAAGCATGTATATCGAATCTAGGTCTCAATTATAGTCTAAGACTTAATTGTAAAACTATTACAAATTGATAATAAAAGTATACGGCTAAGTAGGGTACGGTGTCGGCTCTCCTTACAGTATAGCCTCGTTCGAGGGAGGTCGCGACTATTTGCCTCTCGCTCTAAAGGTCCCGCTCTCGCACGCTCTATAAATTTAGACGGTTTGCGAGCTAGGGCATTCATTACGCTCCGGAACATAGAAGAAATAGGAACAGGAAGAACTCTCTCCGCTGACACCCTGCCCTACCTGACCCTGGTTACCAACATAGAAGATTTGTTTTACTTCAAGATCCCAGCCCTCCGACCTCACGCAATCCCAGCATAGTTACATGTGCCCACGCCGTACAACCCGCACATTTATGGTCCTTCGAGCCGGATCGTCGTGAGCGAAGAGAAGAATATATTGTTGAAGATTTTGAAGAATTTGAAGAATAGAAAATGCCAGTAACCAGGAGTGTCAGTGGAAAGAGAGGGGGGCGTAATGAATCGGGGGCCGACAATACCGTTAGGGAAGATGTTCCAGCGGTGTCACGTAGCAACATTGTCCCCGCGAATGAAGATCGCATTATAGAAGACACGACGCCTACCGCCGCCGCCACGATGTCCGTCGCCGCCGCCGTACCGTCGCCGTCACCGTCAAGATCGTCGAGGTCGCCGCCGCCGTCGCAACCACGAACGATCGTCCCGCCAGCATCGAAGAAAAGCAGCACGCCTTCCCGCCGAGCACGTGTCGCGAAGGCTAAGGAAGAACTTTTGCGTCTGCAAGTGGAACTGGCACAAGCACGCCTGTCAAGAATAGAAGCCGAAGACAGCGAAGAAGATGAAGAATATGAAGAATCGAAGATAAGCGACTCCGAAACTATTGATCGCGTCCAGTCCTGGCTCGACGAGAGCCGCCCGCCAGCGTTGGACAACGAGTCGCCTGCCGAAGCGTCGCCGACGTCACCGCCGCACGTCGCGCGACGCGACGGCGCCACCGCGAACGTATCGCAGCCGCCGCCAGTATTAGCGGCATACTTAGAAAAAGGAAGCAAGAAGCAACAAGCTCCTATTGAAGAGAATAATGAAGATAGAATTAAAGAAAAGAAAAGTGAAGAAAAGCAAGACTTCGTCAAGAATAGCAAGTCGCCACCAGTACAGAAGCAACAATGTACACCGAAGTCTGACATCGCGGAACTAGCAGCAGCAATCACTACAGCAGTCAAGTCATCGCAGCAACCATCGAGACACCTCACGGAGCTACCATACTTCGCCGGCGCACATCAAGAATGGTTATCGTTTAGAGCAGCATACTTCGAGACTGCGGGCCTTCTCACCGACATCGAAAACTCCGCCCGCCTACGTCGAGCACTGAAGGGGAAAGCACGCGAAGCCGTCGAGAACCTGCTGATCCACCACACCTGCCCGGGGGAGATAGTGAAGACGCTGGAAGCACGTTTTGGTCGTCCCGACAGCATAGCATCAACGGAACTCGAGCGCCTCAAGAATCTACCGAAGCCAGCTGACACGCCGAGGGACATCTGCATCTTCGCCAGCCGTGTCTCCAACATCGTCGCAGCACTCAAGGCGCTCAAGAAGATCCACTACCTGTACAGCCCGGAGACCTCGAGGATCACAATAGAGAAGCTGCCGCCTACGCTACGCTACAGATGGTTCGACTTCGCCGCCACGCAGCCAGATGGGGAGCCCGATCTACTTCGCATATCAAGATTTCTCAACAGAGAAGCGGAGATCTGCGGTCCGTATGCACAGCCGGAGGCCGTCTCGACATCGACGCCGTATGAAAGGAAGACAGAAAACAACACACGTCGTCCAGAACGAGCCTTCACTACGACTGCACCGAAGATACACATGTGCCCGATCTGCGAAGCTGTACCTCATCACAAGCCAGAAGACTGCGCAAAGTTTAAGAAGAGCGACACCGAGAAGAGATGGGACTGGGCGAAGGAGTACAGGCTGTGCTTCCGATGCCTGCGGCCCAGGACGAAGGAACATCACTGCAAGACGACAGCGTGCGGTGAAGAAGGCTGCAAGTACACTCATCACCGACTGCTGCATCACAAGAGAGAAGCGCCCAAGAAGATAGAAGCAAGAATAGAAGAGAAAGAAGCCGTCGCCTCAACGTGGACATCGAGGAGGAGCAAGGCTTATCTCAAGATAGTTCCCGTGCGCGTCATTGGACCGGCGGGAGAAGAAGACACCTGGGCGCTGCTCGACGACGGGTCCACCGTAACATTGATCGACGCCGACCTCGCCAAGCAAGTCGGCGCCAAGGGCCCCGTAGATCCGCTGCACATCGAAGCCATATCGAACATGGAGCTGAAGGCCTACCAGTCTCGTCGAGTGACAATCACACTCCAGGGTGCCGAAGTATCACACAACATCAAGGCAAGAACAATGAACAACCTACAACTGTCGCCGCAGCGGGTCATCGAACAAGACATAGAAGAATGTGAACATCTGCAAGATTTGAAGAATCTACTAGCAACACAGAAGGCAGCTACACCGAAGATACTAATTGGGCAAGACAATTGGCAGCTGCTATTAGCCGAAGAAATAAGAAAGGGACGCCGCGACCAGCCGGTCGCATCGTACACGCCGCTGGGGTGGGTGCTACATGGGGCGCACACTCGTGCGCTGGGGCAACGCGTCAACTACATCGCGTACACGAAGAATGACGACAATATAGAAGAAATGATGAAGCAACATTTCGCCATCGACAGCCTCCTCATCCAACCGAAGCGCCCACACAACGATCCTGAGCAGCAAGCGGCAAGAATAATGGAAGAAAGTACACGCCGACGTGAAGACGGTCACTTCGAGACGGCGTTACTATGGAAGAAAAATAGTCCCGACATGCCAAACAACTACGAGAATTCACTACGAAGACTCCAGCTAGTAGAGAAGAAGTTAGAGAAGAATCCCGATATCAAGCAGAAGTACCACGAGCAGATGACGTCACTAACAGCGAAGGGTTACGCAGAACCCGCACCGACTACAATAGAAGAAAGAAGAACCTGGTACCTCCCGCACTTCGCCGTCTTCAACGCCATGAAGCCGGACAAAGTACGCATCGTCCACGACGCAGCCGCCAAGACTGGGGGGACCTCGCTCAACGATCAGCTGCTGACCGGCCCGGACCTACTACAGAGCCTTCCGGGGGTACTTATGCGCTTCAGGCGACACCCGATTGCCGTCACTGCAGACATCGGTGAAATGTTCATGCAGATAAAAATTCGTGAAGAGGATCGGGACGCCCTTCGTTACATATGGAGAGAAGACAGTAACGAAACGCCGAAACAATATAGAATGACGTCACTAATCTTCGGTGCAACATGTTCGCCGTCCATCGCAATATACGTGAAGAACAAGAACGCGAGAAGATATGAACAAACACACCCGGATGCCGTAGCCGCCATCATACGAAACCACTACGTAGATGACTACATCGACAGCTACAAAACAGAAGAGGACGCCATCAAGATAGCAAAAGAAGTTCGCGACATACACAAAGAAGCTCACTTCGAGTTGAAGAAATGGGGGTCAAATTCGTGCGCCGTACTGCAAGCCATCGAAGAAACCGAAAACACGACGACGAAGCTACTGAATGAAGACACGCAGGGGGAGCGACTGCTAGGACTGGTGTGGAGGTCACGCGCAGACGAACTGAGGTTCAATCTGGACCTGACAAGAATACCTGAAGAAATGCTGCGACGCGACGCGCCCACCAAACGAGAAGCCTTGAAGATAGTCATGTCATTGTATGACCCGCTCGGTCTAGCTTCGCCGGTCACAGTACGAGCGAAACAGCTGCTACAAGAAGTATGGCGCAGGGGAACTGATTGGGACGACGCCATAGATGAAGACCTCGCCGCCAGCTGGAGGGAATGGATGACGCACCTGAAGAACCTACGAGACGTCGCGTTGCCACGGTGCTACCTTCACTACAGCGACGCGGTCAACCTACAACTACACACGTTCGTCGACGCAAGCGAAGCTGCATACACCGCGGCACTATACTGGCGCGCGGTCACCACAGACGGACGCGTGAGCGTCACCCTCATCACGGCGAAGGCAAGAGTCGCCCCACTGAAGCTTACATCGATACCACGCCTCGAACTCCAAGCGGCCGTCATGGGCAGCCGCATGGCAGCAGCTGTCATCGAAGAACACGACAGGAAACCAGACTCGAAATCATTTTGGACCGACAGCAAGACGGTGCTCGCCTGGCTGAAGACAGGGTCGCGATCGTACAAGCCATTCGTCGCCCACCGCATCGCCGCCATCGAAGAAAACGACTCCGTGAACGAATGGCGATGGGTACCAACGAAAATGAACGTGGCAGACGACGCGACGCGCGACGTTCCCAACAACTTCGGCAGCACACATAGATGGTACACCGGTCCGGACTTCCTGTACGAAGAAGAATCATCGTGGCCCGCAGAGAAAATAATCGACAACATAGAAAATACGGGGGAAGAAAAATGTACCTACGCGCGTCACCAAACATACAAAATAGAAGAAGGCATCCCGAGTGCAACACGTTTCTCAAAGTGGGAAAGATTACTTCGAGCAACCGCAAGAGTGCTACAGTTCATCGAACTTTGTCGATCGCAGCGAACATACTACAAAAGAACAAAGAAGAACGAAGAAGAAGATCCGGAGTGGAATAAGAACAAAGAAGACATAAACCGGCTTCCAAAAAAGAAGAAAGAAGTGCAAGAAGACAAGTACAGAAAAATCGACGCCGCACTGCTACAAAAAGCAGAATTATTAATAGTTCGAGCAAGCCAGGAGAGGTCATTCAACGCCGACATCGAAAAACTACAACGGGGACACCCTGTATCAACGACGAGTCGACTCCGCACGCTACGAGTCAAGTACGTGGACGGGGTCATTGAACTCGACAGCCGCATCAACCTCGCCAACGACATAGAACAACGAAAAACTCCGCCAATACTCGACGGCAACGAAGAAAGCACGAAGCTGTGGATAGAATACACACATAGACAGCTGTTACACGCCGGCGTCGAAACAACGATCAACGAGTGCAGACAACACTACTGGGTACTGCGGCTGCGACCGGTGACGCGGGCAATAGTACACGCTTGCTTACCGTGTCGCATCAGAAGAAACACTCCACCAAGACCGTCGACGGGAAACCACCCAGCATGCCGCCTGGCTCACCACGAGCGGCCATTCAGTCACGTCGGGGTGGACTACTTCGGCCCACTGACGGTCACCGTGGGGCGAAGAAACGAAAAAAGATACGTGGCCATCTTCACGTGTCTCACCACCAGAGCCGTCCACCTGGAGCCAGCAGCCACCCTCAGTACAGACTCTGCAGTAATGGCACTCCGCCGGCTGATAGCCAGGCGTGGCTGTCCCACCGAGATCTGGTCCGACAACGGGACCAACCTACGCGGCGCGGACCGAGAATTAAGAAGATCGATCGACAACGCCACCGAAGACGAGGCCACCAAGAAGAAAATCCAGTGGCGGTACATACCACCAGGGGCGCCATTCATGGGAGGCGCATGGGAGCGCCTCGTCCAGGCGGTGAAAACCGCGCTCGCAGCCACCGAACAACCACGTCACCCCACAGACGAAGTCCTGCACACGCTACTCACAGAGGCCGAGTACACCGTCAACAGTCGACCCCTCACCCACGTCTCCGTGCATCACGACGACCTGGAGGCACTCACCCCGAACCACTTCCTTCTCGGGGGCACAGCACGCATACCCTCACCAGGCGTCTTCGACGACAAGGACCTCATCGGCCGCGCGCAGTGGCGCGCCTCACAGCGTCTCGCCGACATATTTTGGGCGAGATGGCTACGCGAGTACCTGCCCGAACTACAACACCGGCGGGAGCCCTACGGACGGGGGCCCGCGCTCAAGACAGGCGACGTGGTACTCATCGTAGACAACACCCTACCACGCAACACATGGCCACGAGGTGTAGTAACGGCGACATACCCGGGACCAGACGGCATCGTACGAGCGGCGGACGTGCGGACCAAAGGCGGCATCCTACGGCGACCTACCAAGAAGCTCGTCATCATCACCGCAGCGGCACCGAGCACCCTCACCGAAGAAGAATGCAACGTCTCGACTGCGGCGGCGAGTCGTTGCACGGCGGGAGAATGTTCGGGATGAATAATAATCATACACGGTTCGGTGCACGCGCACTCGTTAGACGTAAGTCATAGCTAATAGCGTTAAGTTCGTAAGATAGATAAGTTAATTTCAATTTCGTTTTATATCTCTTGGTTTTAATCCTTATGTGTCTTTTATGTTTTAATAGTTAGCTAGATAGGTTGTCTTTATTGTGTAATCGTTAAATTGATAGTATATAATGTGTTTTAATAAGATATAGCGATTTTAGTGCTCAGATAGGCTTAGTACATAGGTTATAGTTAGCTCGTAATAAGTGTCTTATATACTTGCATTTTTATGGTTTGTTTTGATTATATTTTGTTTTATTAGATAGTTAGGCATCGAATGATGATAGTTAGGTCTCCTTAGGTAGTAATATAGTAATTTCAATGTTTTTATGTTTGTTAGAATAGTGTTTTTATAGTACATTTTTATTATGTCTCTTGTGTTCTACAGTCCATAACTTTCGAAGTATTATAGTTAGGTAGGGGATTTTGGTAATAAAATGTTCGTCTTGGCATTAGTTTCATTCCCTAACCACAAGAAAGGTCTAGGTCTTAAACTTAGACCTACAGAGACCTAAAAATAGGAAAAGTAGATATTGGAAAGTAGGGGTCTCTGACACTTATAATAGTGATATCTTTGTGACCAATAGGTCTATATAGGAGATATGTATATCATTTTAAAGGTCTCAAAAAGGCCTATCTAAGCATGTATATCGAATCTAGGTCTCAATTATAGTCTAAGACTTAATTGTAAAACTATTACAAATTGATAATAAAAGTATACGGCTAAGTAGGGTACGGTGTCGGCTCTCCTTACAGTATAGCCTCGTTCGAGGGAGGTCGCGACTATTTGCCTCTCGCTCTAAAGGTCCCGCTCTCGCACGCTCTATAAATTTAGACGGTTTGCGAGCTAGGGCATTCATTACGCTCCGGAACATAGAAGAAATAGGAACAGGAAGAACTCTCTCCGCTGACACCCTGCCCTACCTGACCCTGGTTACCAACATAGAAGATTTGTTTTACTTCAAGATCCCAGCCCTCCGACCTCACGCAATCCCAGCATAGTTACATGTGCCCACGCCGTACAACCCGCACAAAAACGATGGTTACTGTAAAATAGTATTTTATTTACCTAAAGTAAAAAGTCAATTTATTAAATTCGTGCGCAGAGTTGTCCAATATATGATAATAAACAAATTAAAATGGTGACATGTCATGTTTTCATATTTTTACTCGAGATTTCCTCGTTAGCGTTCTAAAACAATGTTTTTTCTCTTTCGAGCGTCATGCTCTAACTCTTTCTTATTCACGAAGTAAATTTTACCCTGGCGTCACTGGTTTTGGAACGCACCCCTGGAAGCTTAAAAGATCAGAGCATTGATATTTGAAATCATCGATACGTTAGCTTAGAGCAAACTTTAATTTTATTTTAAGTATCTATGTACTGCATTTTAAGCAAACTGTATGTTTTTGAGAAATAAATATTCTTTAAACCGAAAAGAATCTTACCAAGAAAATGAGCCAGTCACTGAAATGAGCTAGTCACTTGATAGACAGAAAAGATCACTAGGTTTCGCGGAACCCATGCAAGTACAGAGGAACATTTTTAACCCCCGACGCAAAAAGAGGGGTGTTATACGTTTGGCGTGTCTTTGGGTCTGTGTGTCTCACAGTGACAGTATCGTTGTAGCTCCTAAATGAATAGACCGATTTTGATGCGATTTTTTTTGTTCGATAGCTGACGTGATTGGAATGGATCTAATTCATGAAAATTCAGGCGTTACAAGGTCATCAGCTCTCTCTTGAATAATATACAAGAAAAAAATAATTTAAGTACCTAGCTATCTATAGGAATTTAGGGTCCGCGAGTAATTTTAAAAAAATTAAATAAAAAATAGAATTAAAAATTTTAAGTAAACCCCGACACAAAAAAAAAACTAAAAAGAAATAAAATAATCTCGGCCTAAAAAAACCTATTAATGTTTTTAAGATGAACGTCGCTGCGTTGCGGGATCGAATTTTATTTTTTTATTATTCTGGTTATATTTCCTTTATTTTTTGTAATGGTTTGCTAACAAGCATACGGCCTGTCTGGTGGTAAGCGGCCCCCGTAGCCTATAGACGCTTGCAAGACTGACGTGATACTCGCGTACTGCCAACCCTAGTCCCCTCCCTACCCGTGGAGCTCTGGCAACGTTACACACCAACAGAAACACAACAACACACAAATGTAATTTTATTTGACTGTGGTCTTCTGTAAGGTGGAGGTACTACCCCAGTTCGGGCTGCTCCAAATTCGAGCGGTTAATCCGCTGTGCGCTACCTCGACTAAATCCTTCGAATGTTTCTTGCACCCGGTCCGTTTTTTATACTTATAAATACGACAACAGCCGAAACAGGGAAAAATTTCGAGAAGAGATGCTAATAAAATACGTTTTACTAGGTGGTAGACCCATATGTAGGGTCGTCTGGGTCCACCGCCTTTCTTATTTATGCCGTGAAGCAGTTCGCTGTGTTTCGGATTGAAGGGAAATGTAGCCAGTGTAATTACTGGGCATGGAGAGCATATCATCTTAGTCCCCAGGATGGCAACGCACTTGCGGTGTTAAATGATTTACACTTAATATTGCAAGTGTCTATAGGCGGCGGTGACCACTTAACATCAGGTGGGCCGCAAGCTTGTTTGCCATCTCTTAACATAAAAAAAAACGTTTTACTAGGTGGTAGACCCATATGTAGAGTCGTCTGGGTCCACCGCCTTTCTTCTTTCCGCCGAGAAGCAGTTCGCTGTGTTTCGGAAGGGAAAGGTAGCCAGTGTAATTACGGGCATGGAGAACATATCATCTTAGTCCCCAGGATTGCAACGCACTTGCAGTGTTAAGTGATTTACCCTTAATATTGCAAGTGTCTATAGGCGACGGTAGCCACTAAACACCAAGTGTGCCACAAGCTTGTTTGCTATTTTGTAATACAGGGTGTAAAAGACATGAACAGTCAAATGAGAACCATGTATTCTGCTCACCATTATAACATTTTTCCCCCTTTAGACTATACCTTGGAAATTGATAGTTACGATTTCATTGAAGGTCAAAGTCATAATTTTTTTTATTTAATTTTTTTTTTTGAAAACATATTCTATACGTTATTTCTTAATTATTGTCCAAAGAAACATTATCATTTTTTTTTTAATTTCATAACAAAAAATGGCTTCAAAACGTTAGCGTTCTATGTAGCTCACTCGATGCGCACGGACACTAACGAACGGGGCCGCCGCGGCGGCCGTCTGGCAAAATTATCGCGGTTTTGCGAGCTGCGTGCGAGTGAGCCCTTTACATTGCGCAGTACAATTTGCAATTTTTTTTAACACCAAAAAATAAAAATCATTTCCCAGCAATAATTTTTTTGAAATATGTCTTATTTTGATGTATAGAATACATGGTTCTCGTTTGACTGTTCATGTCTTTTACACCCAGTATATAAAAAAAGTCCCAATGCTGTCCATAAACCTTGCTTTATGATATACACAAATCAGGGGCTTAGGGTTATAACAGCTTTTTTTTTGTTGACGGGGAGGTCAAATGTATTTACGCATCGTCCCTGCGGGGTGGTGTCAACCGCAGAGGATATGTGGGACTCGAGGTAAAGGCGTACCCTCCATACCCACTAAACATCATCCCCGGCCTGACCTTCAGTGCGCTATTACGGGATGGCTCGGGATCTGCGCACGTGAGCGCAACTACACCGAGACCGTCCCAACGCTGCCCGTCTAGGCCCTCCTTGCACCAATTGGTGGCCAGCAGCCACTCCTCCACCGACGGCTGCTCGACCTGGCGCGTCCTTCTGACGAGGACACCGGGAGCAGCTATCGGACCGCACCCGGGGGAATTCGGGCGTGGTCGTGTTCCTGAAAAGGGCCGTCCGGAACTAGCCGTGGTGGGAAAACAAAAACAACTCGACGATGGCATGTAACTTCGAATGCCAAGGGGACACACTTGACATCAAAAGCCACACACTCGCCGAAAATGTTTCCCCACCACGTTACCAGGGTCCCCCACGAGGAGGCTTCCGGACGTGGATCCCAAGAATACCGGTCGGTATTAAACCTAACCTATTATGCTGGCTCGATCGGTAATTCGGTAACAGTGGCAGTCTAGACAGAATGGAACTGAGTGGCTTAACGGGTATTCCACTTTCATAGAGGCGGTAGTTCTCAAAGGATTTCTGAATATTGCTAACCCATAATTTTAAACATTTGTTAGAAATATTTAGCAAGCCGTTTTGTGGTGTAGGTACTAATGACTATACTTGGTTGAGTAGTTAACTATAATATTTAATAATCAGTGCAAATTTATCTCGCTACAATGTACGATATCTCGATAACATTCTAAATATATCCAAATGTGTTTCCTGTCCTAAATCGAAACAATGTTTTATGTTGGTTTTCATTAAAATCTATTGTATTTATGGGGATTGATGTAGTGAATTTTTTTCAGACAACCTCGTGCTTAATTTCTGTTTTAAAAGTGTTTTATATGTTGTATACTACATTCCTCTTGCTACTACAAAAAACTATGTATCAAAAATCAAATAAACGTTAAATTTAAGGTTGGTAAGTAAAGGCGAAATATTATATATGATGTTCCAAATTTTTGACAGATCAAAAAGACCATACGAAGACATACTAGACTGTACGACGACTACTGACTATACGACGCGAACTAAGAAATTTAGCAACTTCTGAGGTCGCTGCACTTTCAGTTCTATGGAAATTAATTTAATCCTTGATTTTAGTCAAAGTAAAAAATCTTATTGATGCTTTCCTTATATTTACTGCAGAAATATAAGTATAGATTTTCTACTTTCAAAAGTCCAGAAGATTAATTCTCGTTTCTGATATATCCGCAGCTGTACAGTTTGTCAATTAGAGGAACAGTTAAGAAGTACGTGCCTAAAACTGTAATTTTTCGGATTTGTGTGAAAGATTCTGAATTAACTCGCACTCAAGTGGATAAATCAAATATGTACTTCTAGGAATCATTAAATAAACTTAGAATATAGATCCCTGTTTTACGTCCCTGATTTACATCCTTGGAGTTATAAATAAGGGAGTATGTATTGATTATTACCTGCGCTGCTTAGGTGCATTCAATTATCGATTGCGAACGCTAAACAAGCCTGTTCTGAAGTTTCACCGTGATTCAGAAAGCATTTTATAGGTAGATTTTGTCCACGTCTAAAAGTCTTAACGTCGCTTAGTCAGTATCATCTTTTCCTTCAAAGCCATACGCCTGCGATAGAGTATAATTCTTCTTCATTCGTAGACAATTGTGCAGGAAAATGCGGGCGGCATTGACCGCTAGTCTTCTCTAGCACTAAGGTGTAATGGCCTAGACATGATGCCCACTATACCAGCCTCACCTTCTGGGATTGTCGTAGTACCTTAGAGTAATCCCCAGAGATGCAACAACCCGATTCAACAACATAGGGTCAGGTTGTCCAGAGACGTTTCGGAGAAGTAGCTTACGCTGTCCCCGAATTATCCCCACAACGGGCTTGAAGGGTACCGTCGGAGTTTATTGGGTATTCCCGAGAATTCTCGGGCGAGTCTACTTCATTGTCCTGTGGCGTGTTATCGGTAACGGTTTCCCCACCATAAAAAACGTCCTTTTTCCTTCACCTATCGTGTGTTGATTTTAATTTCAATATCGCATTAAGTCACTTATTCGCTTTTTGTGATGTAATTGAAATGAACACTACACAAATCGAAGTAAGGTGATAATTAGCATAAATACTACTCCGCTCCTCAGCCTAGTATTATAATATTGAATTAGCATAATTCACGAAACCAAAATTAATTCAATTATTGCTGACATTAATAAGAAAAATTGTTGATAAACACTTCTAAACCCAATCCCCCTTATTATAAAACAATCTTAGTCACGGTTTAAAATTGATGCTGTCACTTTTATTTACTGAATGAAAGACAGAGTTAGTATTAGTTTTAAACCACGACTAACATTAGTCCACGTTTTGCAATTAGAGGGTTATGAGCTGTTTTAATGGTCTATATATTTAGACCAGTAATATAGTGTTTTAAAATTCATCAAGTTTAATATTTATTTAATGTTCTGTTCGTTTAGTAATAGTTCTAAAAAAAAGAAATGTATTTCACAGAAAAAGGCCAATTTAAGAAATAATTTCGCACAAACAAGACATGGAATTTACTGCTAGACACATCATATATCATAGTGTTCTCTTTTTCCATTCCTGGGTCTTTCAAAAGAGACTTAAAGAAGCACCTTGCAGGTCGGCAAAGCGTGGCTATGTTTGTATTTGGCCTCCGCTTCTACTTACCATACCATTTAGTTGGGATGGACCCACTTTTTTATTACAAACCTCACAGATCTCGCGCCTATAAATTAGGTTTAATAATATTGGTTTTGGAAAAAGTTTGTCCAACCCCAATTTAGATCAAGGATAAGTACTTTGTTTGCGAACACAACAGTAGGAAGTTAGAACCACACACATCAATTTATTTTTAACAAATGATCCCAGAAATATAAGTGTCGTTTTGTTTTGCCTTGGGAATTTCTAGGAGGTAGTGTTGATTTAAATTTAGAATATGGACGCATATATTTCAACGATATTAAAATTTCAACTAAGGTTTAACAGTTAGAAATCGTCTCTTGGGTCGTTTGAATTACAGGCTAGAAGTGCCGCTAAGTTCCTCACCTTCTCTTTCGTTTCGTTACCGATTCTGCAAAGATTCCTCACCGTATGCATGTAGGTAATTAAAAGAGAGCTTACAGATTCAGACTGCATCGATTCTGTGCAGAGCGCTTAAACGCGGCTCTATACCGCGCTACTCGAGTTAGAGTTCACCGCACCGGCGGCAGAGCCGAAGACCTGGTTACACATACCCGGAACAGACGTGTGCGGTTGGCGCCTCTCGCCTATCCTTCTACGACACACCGCGCCAGACCTGAAGTCCGAGCCCTTAGATAACCGTGTGATGCCGGCAGAGTAGAATAGCTAGCATCACCATGGGCGTCGTAGAAGGCGACTAATGTATCAGAAAAGGGGTTATTGATCATCTTTTATACGCCGTCCACTAATCCGCATTGGGCAAGTGTGGTGGACTACTGCCTAAACCTCATCAGATAACAAGGAGAGGCCTGTGTCCCAGCAATAGGACTATTAAAAAGGCTGTTATTATGATAGCGCCGATCCCCACTTAAGTACTGTCTATGAATAGGTTTTACGACTCTGAGGGCCTAGACAACATGCATTTCGTTCGACCCTCGCTCTCGCTATCGCTAAATCTGGGATAAAGGATTGACATAAGCAATCGAAAAGTCACTTCGATTGCTTATGTCAATCCCAATACATTTTTTGATTTAGCGATAGCGAGAGCGAGTGTCGAAATGCATGTTGTCTAGGCCCTCTGTGCGTCCACTGTGAGACCTCATAGTAATGTTTGTTGTTACGGGCGTTAGAGGCGTATGTTTCCCAGTACACGTCGTTTGGCTAACGTGATGGTAAAGATTAATTCCTTTGTCCGCAGCCCACAGTGATGCTGCCGATATGGACGTCGGAGTTCCTGCAAGCCGTCGCCCGCATGGACCCCAAGTTCATCGCCCTCCACTTGCAAGAGGTCGGCGGGAAAGCGTACGAGAAGTCCATGCAGTACGTTCAGGACTTCGTGCAGAGGCTGTGCGACTGCCCAGAACTGCGGCTGTATGACAAGATCAGGATATTCCTCGACGAAGACTTCAGCTCGCCTGAGAAGTTTACGGTCAGTAATGCATTTTTGAAGCGCAAAGAGTATTGACATGACACAACGGCTTAGGCAAAATATCCTGTGACTCGCAATGCGCAATAACCAAATACATAAACCTACCTCTAGAATAGTCTAACGAATTATGGTTTCTTATTATTTTAACACATTAGAGAGTATACTTGAAAATCTCTTAATCAAAACTTGTGAAATCGGCCTTAAATATTCAAAACTAATTTGACAAATTAATCAACAGTTGTAAAATTTGTTTGGCAAGGGTATGAAGCATATAGCTAATTTGTAACCAACAACCGCAGCCTACATCCATAGAAAAATTACGCTGCATTTCGCAAAAGAAATTATTATACTCCATTTACTTACTACATTCTTGAGAAAACAATACGTTTGTTTCCAGGCTCTAGGCAACATGTATTTCGCTCATTCCTCGCTGTCCGACCTCAAGATCTGGGATTTCGAGCTGAAGGCTTACGTGGACGTGCAGGGCAAGGAGGTTCACAGCGGGAACATCGAGAAGGCTCCAACCAAGGAGAAGGCGAAATTCCCACAACATTTTTTTCCAGAGGTGTGTACTACATAGTAGTCAGTTTACAATGGGTCTTATAATAAGGCTCAAATTCGCTCAAAAAGGACATTGGAGAGGGCTATGCTCCGATTTTCCCGGCGTGATCATATCAGAAATGATGGGATCCTTAGGAAAACTAACTTCACTGACATAGACCAACGAATTGCGAACCTTAAGTGGTAGTGGGCAGGGGCAGCACATTTCGAGGACTGACGGCCGTTCGTAGGGAAAGGTCCTCGAGTACAGCGTAACGGGAGACGCAGCGTGGGTAGTAGCATCCCACAAGGTGGACCGACGATCTGGTAAAGGTCGCGGGGATCCACTGCATGCGGGCAGCGTAGGCCCGATCGGGTAGGAGATCCTTAGGCTGTGTCCAACAGTTGGCATTTTTCGGCAGACATGATGATAGTGTGTACTAATACCTTACGTAGTCGAAATAAGATAGTTTTCAGATTAATTTTTTAATCTTCGTCTGGGAAGCGCTACGTTACGATCAAAGCTTAATGGAGGACTTTATCACACCTTACGGCAAGTGTGGAACGCTCTAGAGACTCCCCGTTCGATATTCGCTGAGTAGATTGGTTTTTAAAGGCAAGTGGAACCACCAAGGTCTACGCGTTCTTTAAACCCCGAAGACGCTTTGAAGGTAATCTGCTACCAATCAATGATCAGCAAAAAAACCCTAAGGGATTGAGTCTAGATTCTTGGGATCTAATTCATGTAATACTAAGGTCTACTGTCTACGGAGGCGTCGTTTCATTGAATATTCATCATTATACGCTTGGTGTAGGCGTGCTTGCAGCTTACGTAAACACTGTCCACATTAGCGACGCAGTGACGGGAGCGCAACGTTGCCTAATGACGAATAGCCATCTATGAAGCTACGTATCCTTGTACAGTAGACCTAAAGTAAACTAAAAACACAAAATAGAACCACTTATTACCTACCCTACATCTTAAAAGTAAGTATAATTCATCCTATATTTTACAGTGCAAATGGTCTCGTAAAGGATTTCTGCGCACGCGCTGGATGATCCGCGGCACAGCAGTGGAGTTCATCAACATCCACCTTTTCCACGACGCCTCCAATCTAGTTGCCTTGGAACCCTTTCCATCTGTAAGTATTAAATTGGTACTAATTTGGTTGGTGGTTCTTCGTAAGATCATGAAAGCTTCTACCAAGTACGTGGTCAGTACTTGAATGGACAGAAAATGCTTCAATTCAATTTTCCTCCGTGCTTCGAAAGGCACGTTAAGCTGGTAGTCCCGTGCTGCCGAAAGATAGCAGTCAGGTGTTAGGCACACGGCCGTAAATATCTTGTAGCTGCAATACATATCGCATACGCTGCGATCGTTGAGGCGCCGACCGGCTGACTGACTGCGGCTCGCGCTCGTCCAATATTAACGTCCGCGCGAGAACGAGACCTACGACATGCGAGCAAGACAACAGACCGCGGCATCATCGCGTGATATCCCGCGCGTCAGCTGTTTCTTGTTTATACTTGCAATAGTTGCGATACCTAATACTTGCATATTATATCCATTCTCAATCTATTCTTCAAATTCATCGGTATTTTTCTTACAAGGCCTACAGCCTCTAAAATCTAATACCATAACTTCTGGCACCCTAAAAGTATGCTTATTAGCACACCCGAGCATATATCTTTCTCGTTTACTCTATTGCTAGATATCATGTTGTCTCACTCACAACTTACAATACGACTATGTTAACTCGCCACATACGATAACATGAAATCGTAGACTTTAGGTGCCGAGTTAATTCGACCGTGTAATATGATGACATTTTGGACCATTTTTGACTTTGAATTAGTATGAAGGTAACCTATCTACCTCTTTTTAAATATAATATTGCATAACATATATGTATTGTCGATATTAAGAACAATGCACAGACGCCAAATAAATTAGGAGCAATAGGAGAAAGAATATTACGAACGGGTGTATTAAAATACCGTACGATTTAAAATTAGCAAGGATTTTCCTTGCGATATCCGTTAATTTCAATTGAAAAAGCGTAATAAATCTTCCGTGTTTCCCATTACGTAAACACAGTTGTCAACACCAAACCAGTAAATCATTTCTTTTTTCGTTTCAACTCCCTGACGCTTTCAAACAATTCAAACAATAAATCAGCTTTGTAGTACTTTCTTCTCTTCGCCACTTGAAGACAACCGTCAGGTTGGCGTACGTAAACAATTTCGTTGTAACCGCCATTTAAACATGCAGTGTTTACTTTCAAATGTTCTAGCTGTCGTGTTGATATGGAACGCGCTTCGTCATTTTTGGAGGTACCTTTTAATCGGCATCGTATATACACAAGTTTCATTCTTGGCTCAGTAGCAGTTAACTGTGTGCTCCTTGTGCGCCTTAGATACGAAGGAACTAACTTTGTGAGTTGATATTTATCTGTCTTCCCTCTTTATGAGCCTTTTACTAAGCTTGTTTCGCGTATTTGTGATGCCAAAATGTACAGTCGACCAAATTGAATCATGACCCACCTTAAGATAATTTTCCTACAGTCACTCTAAACAAAATAGGATGAAATTCGCTTGAACGTACATTTCTAAGTAACGAACCTGTTATCAATTTGTTAGACATTGACAGTGTCTAATAAATACGGCTTTTTAAAATTTGTTCAGACTACTACTTGCCATCTGACACATAACGTCATTTTATTTTTAAAAATATAATACCTACTTATTCCATTTTCTCAGTAGTGAAAAGAGTTTAGATTATGAACGACATCTTATTTAAAATTCCAATTGAGACTTTAGTGCAGTGATAAGAAAGATTAAAATTGCATAGATCTCTGACCCGTAATGACGCATTTTTATTCATATTTAAAACGTACTAAGTGCAACACGCATGAAAACGAAGAAAACCTAACTAAATTTATGATTCTAAAGGAATGATCGGCCAAGTGGGTCATGATTCAGTTGGTTCGACTGTACTATGTAGGGTTGATAGGGCTGACACATCATTCCCGGTAAAAGTTCGCGATCCAGGTTCGCCATTGTAGTGTGCCTTGGCAGAATACCTGGAGAGGATGTTTAATAGATAGTGGGAGGAAAGCCTGTACCTGTCCCACATACCCTGCAGTTGCGTCTTACTGCAGCAGGAATGATGGGTGAATGCATTAGACATTTCCCTAAAAAATGAGTTGACGCATCTATTTCAGACAAAAGTCCAAATATAACAAAAACGAACAAGTGCGAGTTGGAATCGCCCACCGAAGGTTCCGTAAAATTTTTGTATTTTTTTGCGGCATAAACAGCTGTATCTTTTTTTGCGTTAACTAAGAAGTTTGATTTTTTCACAGCTTCAAGGGACCGTAGACCTGAGTATATGGTTTTAATTTGAACTCGATACCTCCACTCGTTCCCGAGATAAAAGTTCCTGATAGACAGACGGACCACAAAGTGATCCTATCATCATCAACAGCTCATATAGTGTCCCCACCGAGGGGCTCGAGCCTACCCCACATTAGGGGCGATTAGGCCTTAGTCAACCACGCTGGCCAAGTGCGGGTTGGTCGACTTCACACACAACCTAAGAATTTCTTCATAGGTGTGTGCAGGTTTTCTCACGATGTTTTCCTTCATCGTAAAAGCGTCGATTAAACGTACATATGAATTCAAAATTTGAAAACATATTGGTACGTGGCGCGGATCGAACCAGTGCCTCCCGGGTGGGAAGCGACGCTCTTACGCACTACGCCACTGACGCTTCTTCTCGCTCGAAGTGATCCTATAAGGGTTGCGATTTTTCCTTTTTAGGTACGGAACCCTAAAATCAGTTTAGTAATTAATGTTCTTTTTTTGTCCTACCAGGTGTATTGTCGTAGTCGACGGCGCGCCTTAAGACACACGTTACGCCATTTACACTCGGACGTAAACTCGGCGCCCTATTTTATATTTGGAGACTTCAACTTCAGAACGGATACCGGCGGCGTGGTCAAGGTCTGTATAACATAGAATAAGCAATCTGTTCCAACCCAACGTTGGCACACCATTCGGCGAACATTTAAGTAGGACAAAACTATTGAAACCTTGCAAAGTCACATACTGGGTCGTTCCGGCCCTAGGAGTTTAGGAAGGTCGCAAAATTTCTAGGAAGCGAAGAAAAGGTGCGGAGATGAAAGAGATTATGCAAGTATCCCCGAGCTTTCCCAAAATTTGGTCCATGTGTCACCACAAGGCAAATAGAACCATGGTTTTATTCTAACCCAATGTTTTTATTACAAAACAAGTCGTTGGCAAACAAGCATTGTTACTTGCACACAGCGAACACTGACCCCCACTGACTATCCTTTTTATATGACGCCGCCGTGGTGGAGTGGTCAGTAACGCTGCCTACACATCGGGCGGTCCGGGTTCGAGTCCTGGTGGTGGCAAATTTTAGTGTGATGAACACGATCATTTGTTCACGAGTCATGGTTGTTTATATATTTATTTAAGTTTATTTATAAAAATATCTAGATTATTAAGTATATTTGTCCGTTATCTAGTATCCATAACACAAGTTCTTAAAGATACTTAATTTGGGCTAGATAATTGGTGTGAGCGTAGAAATATATTATATTATTATTATTATATTATATATAAAAATCTTCCGATTACTGGGTGTCGACTTATATTATAACAATATAATAGTTCAATTAACCGGTTTCACTAAAAATATCTTACTTTGCCATCAAACAGCTCATAGTCGGGTTTCGGGAATTCGTAACCTTTTGTTACGAATTAGAAAACTATCCCGAAATTAGGAAGCGTCGTTAAAAATTACAATATGATACCCGTGACCGTGACTAAGTTATTATTAATAACACAAAAAAGATAACAACTTAGATATTAAATTCTTCATCCGGTCTCTATGGTTACGAAATTATTTAATCTAAATTAATTATTTAATATAATATAAGTATTCAGTAATAAAAAAAACTGGATTCCCAATTTTCAAAAAGAATTTCTTAAACTTTTTAGACTTAACTCACCTCGTCGCGTCGCGTCGTTTGTCGCTTGTTTTTGAAAGTTTATAGTCCTCTCTATTTTCATGCAAATATGTAAAAAGTGTCGGTGGCGTAGTGCGTAAGAGCTTCGTCTCCCACCCGGGAGGCACTGGTTCGATCCCCGCCACGTACCAATGTGTTTAATTTTTTTTAATTCATATGTACGTTTAATCGACGCTTTTACGGTGAAGGAAAACATCGTGAGGAAACCTGCACACACCTATGAAGAAATTCTTAGGTTGTGTGTGAAGTCGATTAACGCGCACTTGGCCAGCGTGGTTGACTAAGGCCTAATCGCCCCTAATGTGGGGTAGACTCGAGCCCCTCGGTGGGGACATTATATGAGCTGTTGATGATGATGATGATGAAGAAAATGTATTAAAATTAATGCAGTTAAATTCGATGTAGTTCAGCAATGTTCCAATTTAAATTGCGTTTACGTATGCACGTAATACGTACACATGCACGCACTCACTCACGTAAATGTTTATTCCCGTCTTACGAGGCTTAAATTTTTCCAGGAACTTTATGATTGACCATTTACCAATTCTTCTCTTCTCCTTCTAGAAAGTGACAGAAGAATTATCTGCGTGCCGCTTACAAAATGGCGCTAATCTGGAGTCTTCCAAGCTTCAGTACCGTGCTCAACATGACGACCGTGTCATGCTCACAATAGGCAAGAAGGAGTTCTCGCATGTAGACCACCAGAAGATATTTAGGGAGCCCTGGGTAAGTTGGAGTTTTGGATTAAGTTTACAACTTTTTTATTTACACAACATACTAGCTTTGCCAATGAATAATACTAGAATTAATTGGTAAAAGATAATTTTTACTTTCTCGTGTACGTAGTACATATAGAGAAAGTCTTGTCGTCAAAAAATTCGACCTCGAGATTTTGACTAACTTACACGTTTTGGACCTCCCTGAGTCAAAAAATACCGTTTTTGGAATTATCTAAGTGTGTGTTTCTGTGCGTTAGCACGATAACTCGAGTATGCTTTAACTTGTACTTTAACGTGCGCGGTGACCGAAAATTTAACATGCATGTTTGACATCAAAATATAAGGTTTCTATCCACTTTTTAGTCGTTTCCAGTATACAAGAAAGTCAAGGGGAGACCACTTCCGATTTTTATTTACACAACACATTAGCTTTGCCAATGAATAATACTACAGTTAATCTGTAAAAGTTTTTTTTTTATCTATAATCAAACTTTTTATATAAAATGACAATCGCTCAGCCTCAAAATCTTTTACACGATTGTGAAATCCATCAATTTGTATTTGACTACAGCTCCAACGGTTCGACCGAGAGCTGGAAGCCCTTCGGCCACATCTATACGAGTTCCCAGTGAAATTCCCACCGACTTACCCCTTTGAAGAAGATGTTCACCTACCCACGCACTACATGAAGACCAGGTTAGAATGGACTTTGGTATTTATTTAGACGGATACCAGTTATTCCTGAACTAAATAAATACGGAGTTCTAATGATTGAATGAATTAAGAGATATTTTAAAGGGCCATCTAAATTGCAACATTATTATTATTTGACTTATATCCACGGACCTTGTTTCCGCCCGACAATAGACTTTTAAGGACTTTTGAAAGGCGCCCTAAGAAACGCTCACGTAACGATTGTTTCATGCCAGCATCGTTGATGCCTATTGCCTGTGACATACCTAAATATTTATAGGTTCCGTTTACAGAGAGAGTTGAATATATCCGAGAGTTGTATAGTTATTCTTATTAAAAAAATATTAAAATAATAATAGTTCTTAAACATACTTTATAAATTAAGTATGTTTAGGAACTTGTGGTATGGATACTAGATAACGGACAAATTTAATATACATAACAATCTGGATATTTTATAAATAAACTTAAATAAATATATAAACAGCCATGACTCATGAACAAAATGATCATGTTCATCACACTAACATTTGCCACTACCAGGATTCGAACCTGGACCGCTCGGTGTGTAAGCAGCGTTACTGGCCACTCCACCACGACGGCGTCAAAATAATTAGCCTAAAGATTATACATGTATTATATACTTTCCTTTTCAAAGATTTTTTAATGGCCTTATTAAGTGCCTCGCAATAAATTTAACGATACTTGCAGATGTCCAGCGTGGTGTGACAGGATCCTGTTGTCTCAGTCGGCAAGGCTTCTAGTCCAACACCAGGACCCCACCAGACCGGGGGAGAACAGACATCTTCACACGTCGAGGTCAGTTCACAGCATAGATTTAGAAACAGTAGATCGGCAATGTGAAAGAGAGTGAGCTAGCGATGTGCCCAATGTCCGTATCCGTATCCGCGAAGAAAGATCCGTATTCGCATCCTTAGGTGGATCTTGTACGGATTTTTTAGCTTACTGATTTTCAATACATAACGGGTGTAACGAGACCTATGACAAAGCCGAAAACTACGTATTCCGCTCATCATTAGGACCATTTTTTTCTTCTAGACTATACCTGGGAAATTAATAGTTAGGAAGTTATTGAAGGTTAAAGTTTGAAATTTTTGTTACAAGATTTTTATGAAATTACTTTGAAAACATTATTTCTTTATTTATGCCAAACTCGCGGAGTAAACACAAACGATAGATAACGTTTGTGTTTACTCCGCGAGTTGAAACAAAATGTGTAGTACTGTCTGAAGTTTATAGTAGTGTAATTTGTAATTATTTTGTGATAATTATTTACAGGGTGTAAAAAGAATTAAAACAAAGCCGAAGTTACGCATTCTATACTTCAAAACAAGAAACTTATTTTTTGGTGTAAAAAACCTCCAAAAAATACCGCGCTATGTATCACACTAAACTATAAACAAAAAAAAGACCCTCGCAACGCAAGTCGAAACATGTCCTGTCAAATAAAGCCTCAAGTGGTGTTAGTCAGCTATAGTTTCAAGGTCATCCTTTGTATACATTATGGTTAAACATTTGATTTCATTTGGTCACGCGCATCGACACCGATCGAGTAAGAAAGTTAAGATTAAAAAAATACATAAGCATAATCTCGCAGGATACATAAGCTAAGCATAATCTCAAAATGTAGTTATTGTGGATTGGATTATTTTTGCATAAATTGGTCCAATTATACAGGGTGTAAAAGACATGAACAGTCAAACGAGAACCATGTATTCTGCTCACTATCATAACATTTTTCTTCCTTCAGACTATACCTGGGAAATTGATAGTTACGATTTTATTGAAGGTCAAAGTCATAATTTTTTTTTTCATTTTTTATGAAAACGTATTCTATACGTTATTTCTGAATTATATTCCAAAGAAACGTTATTATTTTATTTTAGTATTTCATGACAAAAAATGGTTTCAAAACGTTAGCGTTCAATGTAGCTCACTCAATGCGCACGGACACTAACGAACGGGGCCGCCGTCTGGCAACATTATCGCGGTTTTGCGAGTTGCGTGCGAGTTGAGCCCTTTACATTGCGCGGTACAATTTGCAATTTTTTTTAACACCAAAAAATAAAAATCATTTCCCAGCAATAATTTTTTTTAAATATGTCTTATTTTGATGTATAGAATACATGGTTCTCGTTTGACTGTTCATGTCTTTTACACCCAGTATATCTATGCTGAAATAGGAAAGACCTACTCAGACGACCCAACATACAGCCATATCCCCTAGTATCCTAAGTCAAAACGAATGCATTAAATAAAAATGTCAAAATTGGTTGAGTCATTTCGGAATTCATCGAGTTCACACTGATACATGATTTTCTCCAGACAGGCTTTTGCTCCAAAACCAATATAAAATCACTGTGTATGTATACCATGAAATCGTCCAATCTTTTAGGAAGTCTGTAGCAGATTCTACGGACAGCAGTGGTCGCGTATCGTCTTCGGATAGCAGTCCAGCCCGGTCCAACTCCCCGGCCCGGCATAATCACCAGGTATGCATATTAGTCCTCGAGTTAATAGTACGGCAATAAATAATGATAAATCTATGTAACCTTACTCACCAACAGAAACACATCACCACAAAAATGTAGTGCTATTTCTCTGTGGTCTTCAGATTCGAGCGGCTAGTCCGCATTTCATGATTGTGCGATATACAGTGTGTCTGGCCATAACTTAGCGATAATTTAAGGGCATCAAATATGCCTAATTTTATCCCACTCCTCCACCGACGGCTCTTCGACCTGGCGCGTCCTTCTGACGAGGACACCGGGAGCAGCCATCGGACAGGTCGTGGCCCTGAAAAGGGCCGTCCGGAACTAGCCGTGGTGGGAAAACAAAAATAACTCGACGATGGCATGTGACTTCGAATGCCAAGCAAACACACTTGACATCAAAAGCCACACACCCGCCGAGAAAGTTTCCCCACCACGTTACAAGGGTCCGCCACAAGGAGGCTTCCGGACGTGGACCCCCTGGACATATAAGTCCCACAGATGAGAAAAAAAAATTTTTTGTAAGATAATACACCTTTTATTAAAGAAGAACAATATGAAAACATTTAACTTAAATATGTCATAAAATTCTTTTAAGAAATTTTAGTCAAAAAATTAACAGATTTTTTTTATTAAATCGGCAATAGTACAAAAACTAGCACATTGAAGTATGTTTCTTGTTTCAACGAACTGATACGCAAGAATATTAGCTACAAATCGACACCTAACATGGTTTCTCTAAATTACATAAATTTGGAGTTATTGCTGTTTGAACATGACCCTTATGAAAATTGATAAAATAAATAAAAACTCAGTACTGTACCACGGTAATGTTATATGCAGTATTGTGACTCGGCCCTATCCTAGAAGTAACTGCCTACGGTCGAGCGGGGCGTAAACATGCGATAGGGCTGTCCTGCTACTGTATTGTAATTCCACTACATAGTTTCTTTATAGTTTTGTGATTGTAAATACATATTTTATTTTTATGTAAGTATAAATTCGTTATGAATGAAATAGGAAGTACCTACCATTTATTACTCTCGTAAATTATTTTATAATGATATTTCAAATTAGCTATATTTGATGCCCTTAAATAATTGCTAAGTCATGCCCAGACACACTGTACAAATGTGGTGTGGTCGATTTCGTGTGCTGCTTTATTCCATTTAATAAGCATCTAAAACTACTCCAAAATTGTTTCTTGTATTCCAGTCTAGTCCCGGTAAAACTTTAGAAAAGAAAAGCAGTGTGGCAGACCTGGACGCCCTATCGGTGCCAGGAATCAATGTCAGCAGGAAGAGTATAGCTGACCCCACCAGCATTCAACAAGCTATTAATGCTAGGTAAGTTATTATAATATGTCTAAAGTGCGGTCGCCGAACAGAGTAAAGGAGATGTTCCATATTAGTACTTGAAAACCCCCCACGACAAATTATATATTAAACGAAAGCTTATGCTCAGAGGATTTTCAATATACCGTTTTTTTTAAATTTTACTCCTCCGCATTTTCGAGTAATTTTACAAAGTGTATGCAAGAAATCTAACCTATGAATATTTGTCCTATAATATTCTTAAAAATATCCTCTTTGATCTCATATAACTCGTGTCTTGGGTGGGGGGGACAAGTACCAGCCTCCATACAAATTCGGAACATCTTTTGTACATTGACTCCACATTACGCATCCTTGTCGGTCCTGCGCAATTATGTTGCTGTCACGCTCACACAGTTATAAGAACCGCCCCTTTTAGAGATTCTAAACCTTTTGAACATAGTAATACCTCAGTCTATAGAAGTCTTACAATCGTCCGACGAGCGCGTCTAGATAGGGCGTGAGGGGGATGCGCCACGAGCGGGGCGCGATGGCGCTCCCGAACTACCTACACTCGTTCGGGAGATGTTGGCCAAGGGTGTCGCGTATCGATTTAACACATATTTAAATATTTTAAGTAATGGTTCATACTACATGTGCTATAAGACACTGCATGTCATCATCTAGTTTAGCTTAGAATGTAAAAAAAATCGTAGGTTTGTTTTGCTTCTATTAAAACTATTCCAGGGAGATCAATGCCTAGCGACAACGCTCCTCTTTGTTGTTGATTTTGTGACTTCATCTTGTTTTTCATAAGTGTATGTGTTTATAAGTTTTTTTTATTTTTACATCGCTCTACCCGTATCTCCGAGTTTGCTATTGCTCCGTCTCACATCAAATCTGGAGCCCCACGTTGGGCGCCAGATATGATCTGAGTTCGCAATTAAGACATACTTCTCCATTTTTAGTATAAATCAAAAATAAACCTCTTTGACCTCATTCAACAGTTAAAATGAAACATATTACACTATTACGGCCAATTGCACCAAGTTTTACAATTTTGTAAGAAAGAAAGTCAACTTATTTCATAGGAATGGGTTGTTTAATTTTTTAATTTATGTTAATCTTTTATGAAAATACCGATTAAAATATTTTTAAAAGTACATATATTTTTAAATTTTTCCTGCAAAAAAAGAATTAGCGTAATCTTACTTAAAATAAACTAATTTTGACTTTGTTTTTTTTTTGTGAAATTAGTACCGTTTGATATGTACCGTTTGCGCCGAGGCTGGCATTTTTTGAGCATTATCTTTGGACACTTTGTAGTAACCTAACTGATGGCCCTACATTCTTATTTGATTTGTTCTTTAAACAGAGCGTCAGAATCAGACGGCTCGCCAATACGACGGAAACTCGTCCGCAACCAATCGGAGGGCTCGCCGAAGCCTTGCGAATCGCTTTCTTCGGAACTGAGGCGATTGGTCGAAGCTCCAGCGAGGAAACGGAACGAATACGGCGTGATTGGAGACACGGCATGCATGGGAGATCATAAGGTAAGGGGATTACGGTTACTCTTCTTGTCTCTCTCTTTTTTTCGTTCTCTGTCTCCGTCTATCTCTTGCTGTTTATAGGAATTAGCTAATTCAATATGAAACTTCAACAGTTTAGCATTTTCTGCATTGAAAATGTTATTGTAATGCGACATGGCTATCGCTAAGGTTTTACCGATTTCAACCTTAACACTTACTATTAATGGTTAAATTCTGAAAATATTGTCAGGAACAGAACAAAATAAAAAATATAAACAGCTTAATAACTTCCATAAACTTTCGGCCTTATGTGATTGTCATAGAGTTCCAAGTGTTCCATACCAATATTATTGATCAATTTAGGTGACAATTAAATATAAGGAAAGCTTGACTGTTGCTGAATATTTGACGCTGACCTTACTCCAGAGGTGTCTGCTCATTTTATAGGGTCTAATCTAAAATATTTCTTTCCAGCCTATCTACCTCCGCGTGATGCTACAAAGCGATCGAGGTACGATCTGTAGCGACAATAAACTCAGTCGAGCGTTGTATTCCCGTTCTAACCTCCCGCCCCTCGCCCGGTTGCCCACTGACCCCGACTTGTATAACAAACAAACTATAAGCACACACTACTCCAGCCACCCAGACACGCTAGACGATTTCAGACTTAAGCGCACGAGAACCGGCTCCCTAAACGAGAAATTATTCCGAATACCGCACGTGGAAATCACGAGCGCGGATTATTCGAGTTACGACGGCTTATTCGCTAACGAAATCGATACCAGTTTGCTATCGGCGAGGCAATGCGTCGATCCTTATACTCCTGAGAGCATTGACTCCCACACACCTGACATGGAAGCTTCCAGTACGGAAGAGATAACAGAGATAGTAGATTTGATACCGAAATTCGAGGGTAGATCGATAAAACTTAGTCGGGATAGAAGCGTGTCGCCCACGCAGCTTAAGAATCGATTGGACAAGCTTTTAAACGATGACAAGTATTCGGAATCGCCGGAGTTGCAGCGATTAGATAGTAGGGACTCGTGTAAATCTAGTGGGAGTAGCAATGGGTTTTGTTGTTTGGCGATAAAGTGTTACGGGTTCTGTAGGCGACGGGCGCGGAGAGTCAACTGTCGATGTAGTGGCTTCAGTGATTGTTGCACCTCTTAAGCTTTAGTTGTAGTTCACACTTATTTAACATCCGAAATCCATAAAGTTCATTTTCGAATGCACTTCGCTGAGATTAGAATAGGGACATTGTCTGTCAAGCCAGTTGAGATACATTTTTAGTAGCGAAATTAAAGTTATGACGTCGGAGTTTCTTCCGAATTCTTGTTGTAAAAACACGTGTTGAGAGACTCCATTTTTAACCAATCTACCGTACAATTTTATGTTATATACATTTTCAATTGACATTGGCGAAATGAGTAATCATTGTGTCGCGAACGCCATTTATTAAAAAGAAGAAGAAAGTTATGACGTCATAAGTTCTTAAAGACATCTGACTGAATATTAAATGATTTTGGACATGCTCTCTTTTACGCATTTGTGAATGTAAACATTATTCTGTTGCAATAATATAATTAACCGTAAAAATTCCCGCCACTTTAAATTTGGTAATCACTTATAGCCAAAGATAAGACAAATAACATGAGTGATTTTATAAATGAATTATTTTTGTCCATTTTTGTCTTTGTTTGATAAAGTACTCTTAAATAATTCAGAAACTATCTCAGCTTGGCTGCTAGCAATGATATTTACAAAACAATATATAATTATAATGTATTAATTAACTGTGTTAACATTTTAGCAGTTCGCTTAGATTTTTGGTGTAAAATAATTGTGAATAGAGTGCACTGGCCGACTGTCCTTGAAATTTAAAAAGGAAACTTTGAATTTCGAACTTTAGAGCTAACCTCTATGATGTCATTCTTTTGAGTTTAATTTTTTTATCTCAAGGTTATCGGCACTTATTTTTTCCTTTTTGTTTTAAAGTAGTGATTTTGTTGTTTTGCAGTAGACGTTAATGTAGTCGCACTAAATTATTAACGTCAAATGGTAGTTGTACCATTTCTTGTGACTATGGTATTGCTACCATAAACTTAGATTTAATATACTGTCTTACTAATATGGACTGAATTCTGTTACAAGAATTATCTAGACGCTATTGTTAAAGCCTTAAAGAATATTTGTCTAAAAACTGACAACAAGGAAATGCAAATGATCTTTTTAGAATTTATTTTGTATTATAAAATAGTGCAAACGAATTTGACTTTTAATATAAAACCGCTAGGTTTAAAATTAGTTTTACTCGTATATTGTAAGTACAAATAATGTTCCCTAGTAAGACAGTACGCTGCATGATTTTGATGTCACAGCTCATTTAAAATAACATTAATCGATGCTGGTTTTTAGAATTATAAAATAATTCTTAATTAATTTATTATATTTGACTTTCAACCAAAAATAAGTAGTTACTACTATATTATAAATATACTGGGTGTAAAAGACATGAACAGTCAAACGAAAACCACGTATTCTATACAACTCGCAAAACCGCGATAGTTTTGCCAGACGGCGGCCCCGTTCGTTAGTGTCCGTGCGCATCGAGTGAGCTACATTGAACGCTAACGTTTTGAAGCCATTTTTTGTTATGAAATACTAAAAAAAATGATAATGTTTCTTGGGACAATAATTAAGAAACAACGTATAAAATACGTTTTCATAAAAAAATTAAAAAAAAAATTATGACTTTGACCTTCAATAAAATCGTAACTATCAATTTCCCAGGTATAGTCTAGAGGAAGAAAAATGTTATGATGGTGAGCCGAATACATGGTTCTCGTTTGACTGTTCATGTCTTTTACACCCTGTATAGTACTTGTCAGCAAGTTAAATAGGCAATGCAAAAACCACATTTATTACAACTGATTAGGGTCGGTTTAAAAAATAATACTTTGCTGGCATGAAATAACCTGATAATGGGCTTTCGTTTTTGTGATGCACAAACAACTTTAGCGTTTAAACGCAGTGGTATAAAGCCGAGATTCCGGCCAATGTTATTAAGTAGTTATGTTCATTCAATGAAATAACATTTTTTATATATAAGTTAACGAGACTTTGTATGTAAGCGAAATTAGATCTTATTTGTCACGGTACAGCTGTCAATTTGTCTATAGTACGATTATGAAAGGTTTTTAAATGACAGGCGACAAATAGAAAATAACGAAAAAGTTAAAATTACTTAATGTTAATTACTGACAGGCAGACATATTATGTCTGCGTGCCACATTCGCGCATCTAACTTTTCAAACCTAAGATAAAAAATTTAATTGATACTTTGAACTTTTCATGAATCCTACTTTAAATAAGACTACAACTTAAGTTGATTTCTAGTTAGTGGTAATAAAGCTTACTTTACAAAAACGGTACATTATAAACAAAACCAACAAAGATATCACACAAATTCCCATTTTAAATTAGAAACGACTGAAATTGATTCATTTACATATTAGTGACAAACTATCTCTGCCACTAGCTAGTTTTGCTGAAATAGATTCATTTACATATTTGTGACAAACTATCTCTGGCACTAGCTAGTTTTGCTGAAATAGATTAATTTACATATTAGTGACAAACTATCTCTGGCACTAGCTAGTTTTGCTGAAATAGATTCATTTACATATCAGTGAAAACTATCTCTGGCACTAGCTAGTTTTGCTGAAATAGATTCATTTACATATCAGTGAAAACTATCTCTGGCACTAGCTAGTTTTGCTGACATAGATTCATTTACATATTAGTGACAAACTATCTCTGGCACTAGCTAGTTTTGCATTTGAACTCCTGTTTACCATCAGTTGGCATAGAGTTATTAAAAAAAATGCTATATACACATTGACAGTTGTGTCCGGGTGACTAGAATAGAACAATATTTATACCAAATGCTTGAAATAATTTTCTAGTCTAGCTCTGCTCAAGCAGAATTATATTAATAATGCTTACTTTTGCTATTTATAAAACTATTAATTTCCATTTTGCGTAGCATAGACTTGTCTTTATTATCTATGGTCGACGATATTTTTTTAAAGAATTCGTAGAATATTACATTTTAAATGCTAAGTACTTTTTAACGGCTTTATTTAAGACTAGTGCCATAAAAAGATTTAGGTGAAAATGTTTTTTTTGATACTGATGATTCTAGTTCAAAATTTTGTATTCCTTTTAATTTATTTAATGGCTATGGTGAATGAAACTATTTTTTTTAGAGTAGTCTTTGTTTTCTTCTTAATATTATCTCATTTTTATTAGGAATTTAAAGTTTGCAAACAATACTTAGTATATACTAACTTTAACATATCAGGAACTGCCCAATTTTTGCAATAGATTTTGAACCCGACGATGGAAATTGGTTGAAAATATATTGAAGAAATTTGACGGTTTTGGCTAGCCTGCAGATGTGAGTACATCCGACACGCTTTTAAAAATTAAAGTACGAAATTATTTATAAATTTTCTGCAAGTCAATATAATAAGCCTGGAAACATTGGAGGAAACATTAATAATTAAATTAATTACGTAATACAGCAAGACCTTTTATACACAGAATGGGACGGATAGGTTTTTAAAATATTTCTGAAGCTAGAAATGAACTGCTTTACGCGACTGATAAGCTTGCACAGACACAACACTCAGCGTGCCAGATTTCTATTGGACGTTCAAACGCTCAAGATCAGCCCAAGGTTACGTCAGCGACGTACTATCGACGTCTACCGTGCTTGAGCAGCTCAAAAACTGATGTCTCGAAAGCGAAAAATCTCACCTGATTGCCTGTAGTGTTTTACTATACTTTACTACGGCTAATACGAAAAAATATAATATTAAAACCGTATTTTATAATCAAATTTATCAAAGGACGCAAAATCACCAAACTTCTTCATTCTAAAATAGTCTCTATCTGGCTTTAATAAGGTGCAGAATCAAGTGGGAGAGCGCAGCAGCCGGCTGTCACGTGGGGATTTGAGGGAATGGCGAAATGACGTCACGCGCAGTAATCGGCTGCCACTTGGGGCTATAGAGAGGAGGTTGCCGTATCGCCCACGTTATTCTTTAATTCATGAATAAATCGGTGGACGGGGTTATTCAATATGTGAGCAAGTGGTTTTCGCCTCATGCCTGCTCAAGCACGTAAGCTCGTGGTAGTACGTTTGACAGTTTACAGTCCAGTGTACATTCATTTCCTAGATACATTCGCACGCAAGTCACTTCCGACATCCGTGACTACATTACACTTATAAATTAACTTGTAACGGAAATTTCTATGAAAATTTTATATACTGATTTATCTTAAGTTTTGCTAAAAGCTCACCATTCCATCTGTAAAAAATGTATCCCTTTTGTTTTGAAAACGAGTTCACACACCTAACTGGCCGACACATCCGGACTTTGGTCGACGACACAAAATTAACAAAATTTTTGACACTATTTCAGTCATGACTTTTCATGAGAAAGAAATTTTCCTACCCTACCTTAAGTGTATCTCGTCAGGATTTTTGCCGGAAATCACAATTCAAATGTAAGAGGGGAACCAGGGGTAGTACCTGGACCTTGCGGCTCCAGGTGTAGGTTTAACAGGCCCATTTCCGTTGCAGCAACGTATGTATATTTAGATTCTTTGTCTAAAAGGTCTTGCGTGAATAGTAATGTTAATTCACTGAGTATTGTCGGCGGCATATCCAGTATCCACCGTAACCATTGTACCCCGAACTGCGCTTACCTTTGGGGTAAGGTTTGACATGCTGTCGAGTGTACATATATAATAAACCAGCTAATGTAGCGTGGTTCTAGTTTTAACAATAAACATTCCGCACTGAGTGTATTTCCGTTTGTTTTTTATTTACCTACTTACCTGTTTTCCTTTTATTTTCGTTTGTCTAATTTTTTTTTTGCTTTCTTATATACTTACAGTCTTATTCATAAAAGGTTAAAATATGTTTATTACCTTGTTATAATGAGAATCGCGAAAATCATTATTCATAAACGTCCAATAGCGCTAAAAAGCTTTGTAAGTATTCAATAGCGGCTTCGTAACTTATAACAGGGTCGGCCCTAATATAAACCTTTAATAAGGAGAAATATGGCCGACAAATGTGCAACAGCTGTTTTTTTCGCGTCCGAACCGTTTTGAGGTTTTTTGTCGTTTATGAATAGAGATTTTTATAAAAGGTATATATACTAATGAGCATTTTTACTAATAAGTGTTTTAAACCTATTTTAGAGGATTTTTATGAATAAGACTTAAATGTTTACAATAGATCAAAGTAATGTCAACATTATCCAACACCAATGTTGTTATGCCTTCTAGACTACTTATCTTTAGAACTTCCTACCATTGTGTGTCTGCGCAAAATAGTACCTACGTAGAGATGTGTTTTCGCTTTGCCTGTAAGTATTTCAGATTTTTATTTTATTTTTTTTATGTAACCTACAGACCAGAATAATGAAATAACTAGAATTTTAATATCACTAGTCTATACAGAACTAAATTCTTTGGTCAGCCGCCTAAAGCACATAAGTCATTATGTAGCCCATACTGACTTATGTGCTTTAGTCTTTCGACCCAAGAATTATCTTCGCAAATTATATATTTTGCGGTCGTAATGTAGTAACTTAATACTTTTGAAAGTCAATAGATAAAGAGAGATTTACTTCTTTGAGGTGAGGTATCAATTAAGTGAATGAAATTTTAATAAATTAACATTTATATGCATCTCTATACTAATATTATAAAGAGGAAATTAATATTTGTATGATTTTAACGAATAAACTCAAAAACTACTTAACTGATTTCAAAAATTCTTTCACCTCTAGAAAGCTACATCCAGGGGCCTTAACGCGCTATTTACAACGTTTTACCAAAATCAAATCGTTATAGTTTTCATACATTTTGACAACAGTTTGACAGCTCTCAGCTGTCAGTACGTATAAAAACTATAATGATTTGTTTTTTTAACGTTCGTAAATAGCGCCATCGGGTGGCTGATTGACATAGGCTAAGTACATTTGAATAAAAAATCTTTGCACGGTTCTGGTCTGTAAGTTTCAGCTTATTATTTTTTACAGCTTTATTATGAAAATGAAAATGAAAATGAAAAAGCTCTTTATTTAAATGGACTTTGCTAAGTACTTTTAAATCGTCAAAAGCCCTACCACCATTTCGACGAAATAATTATTTTTCTTAAATAATTATTAGTATGCTGAGACGGAGAAGAAATGGCGAAAGAAACTCCGCAGCTTACAATTTCGTAATGATTTCAAAACATCATTACATGTCCATAGATATATCAATATGAATGAATAAATTACAATTTTAAATGCGTAAATTTGGGCAGATTTTACTCCCACGCATTTGGATCATTTAAATAATCATTTAACTTGTAATAAGCTTTTTTATATAATTTAGATTTTACAGTTTTTTTAAATTTATTAATAGGCAAGTCTCTAATATTCTTCGGAAGCTTATTGTAAAAACGTATACATTGGCCCATAAAGGAATTGCTTATTCTGTGGAGACGAGTTTTATATACAACCAAATCGTGTTTCTTCCTAGTATTTACATTGTGCGTATGACATTTCTCGGAAAAATTCATAATATTTTTCTTTACATATAGTAAGTTTTCCAGTATATATTGTGATGACACAGTCAGAATATTTATCTCCTTGAACTTTTCTCTGAGGGAGTCACGCGGACCCAGTTGATAAATTGCTCTAACAGCCCGTTTTTGCAGCACAAAGATGGTATTAATATCTGCAGCACTCCCCCAGAAAAGAATTCCATATGACATTATGCTGTGAAAATAACTAAAATAAACTATTCTAGCGGTATCTACATCGGTAAGCCGCCTAATAGTTTTAACTGCGTATGCCGCAGAACTTAGTTTACCCGAAAGTTTTACAATATGTGGACCCCATTGTAGTTTGGAGTCTAACATTACTCCTAAGAAAGTTGTTGTTTCCACAGGTTTCAATTCAACTCCATTTATTTGTACATTAGTTTCTACACGTCTCACATTCGGCGTAGTAAACTTAACTACTTTGGTTTTTTTTTCATTAAGCAACAAGTTATTAACATTAAACCAATAAACTACTTTTGCAAGTGCATTGTTAACTTCGTCATAATTATCTAATTTTCTATTTATTTTGAAAATCAAAGATGTGTCATCCGCAAACAATACAATATCATGATTGTCCCTTATGTAGTAAGGCAAGTCATTTATGTACACTAGAAAAAGAAATGGACCAAGAATTGAGCCCTGCGGAACACCTATTGTGACTAGAGAACCTGGAGATCTTTTACCATTTATGTCAACTTTCTGTATTCTATTGCTCAGGTATGAAGTCATAAGGTTGAGAGCCTTGTTCCTAATGCCGTAATGGTGTAATTTCCTGACCAGAGTATCATGATTAACACAGTCGAAAGCTTTAGATAAATCACAGAAAACACCAAGAGCGTCACGTGATACTTCCCAAGCAGCAAATACCTCCTTTAACAACTCAACTCCCGCATCAATGGTGGAGCGACCCCGAGTGAACCCGAATTGTTTCTGATGAAAAATATTATATTTATTGAAATGCTTTAATAGTTGATTGAGCATTAATCTCTCAAAGATCTTACTTAAAGTTGGCAGAATAGAAACAGGCCGAAAATTAGTGGGATCTGAGGTTTCGTCAGATTTAAATAACGGTATTATTTTACTGTGTTTCATCAGGTCAGGAAACACACCAGAACCAATACAACTGTTAAATACGACAACTAAATAAGGAGCTATTATAGTTATAATGGATGAGATTGTTTTGACTGATAGTCCCCAAAGATCCATAGACTTCTTTAGGTCAATAGACTTAAAGGTATTTATAATATCTTTATAATTAACAGCTGTAAATTCGAAGTTACTGTCACAGGATGGTACATTTTGTTTAAGAAGCTGTTCAGCTGAGGTGGCAGACGACTGAAGTGATTTAGTAGCCAGTATGGGAACATCTGAGAAAAACTTTTCAAATTCCATAGCTACTTCCAAATCAGCTTTAACATTTACATTATTAATCTTTAAGTTAATATTGCGGCAGCGTGTTTGACTCCTGCCAGTTTCACTGTTAATAATATTCCAAGTTTCTTTAATTTTATTAGTAGAATTGTTAATTTTATTTTTTAAGTAAACTGACTTGGCAGTGGAACAGGCTCTTTTGAAAACTTTAGAGTAGTTTTTTACATAGTTAACAAATACTGGATCAAAATTATATGATTTTTTACTATACAAATCGTACAACTTATTCCTGCTATTGTAGATACCAGGCGTTGCCCATTCACTAAAAGTTAGACGATCACAGATCGTCTTTGTTTTTGGCACAAAAGTGTTGGTAAATTCAACATTTATTAGATTAAATAAAGAACTGTATAGCTTATCTGGACAATCATCATAAGGCAACCATGGCAGCTTCACACTTAAATTCGATTTAAACTTTTCAATTCGGCTTGCATTTATAGGAATAAAGCTTATTTTCGTTCTTCGCACTTCAACTTTATTCCTAGGAAACGAAGCTAATTGACCACAATGATCAGAGTGCAACATATTAATAATTGACTTTTGGCTAGGTGTTCGGTTGGTAAAAATATTGTCGATGCAAGTTGCACTTGTTTCAGTAATTCTTGTGGGTTCATAAAAAACGTAGTCCAAATCATACGACTTAAATAAATTTAAAAAATTACAAGTTATTGAATTTGTATCTAGTATGTTAATATTAAAGTCTCCACAGATAACAATTGTTTTAGGACATTTACTGATTTTAAATAGGACATCCTCCATAATTTTTAAAAATTGTTCAAAAGGGGCACATGGAGGTTTGTATACACTAATAACAATGAATTGTTCAAACTCTATACAAGCTATTTCAGTAACTCGCTCAACAGACATACTTACTAGGTCATTTCTTTCCTTACATATAATATTCCTTTTAGTAATTATTAATGAACCACCATGTAATATGTTTTTTCTGCTGAACGAGCTGACAACATGGTGATTACTAAAATTGAACATGAGCTGATGGCTTTTTAGCCAGTGTTCTGTAACACACAGTATATCAATATTATTACAATTCATGAATAGCTCCAATTCTAAATCTTTGCCTGACATCCCTTGAATATTTTGGTGGACTAGGTTAACAAAATTATTTTTACAATTTTTATTCATTGCAAATGAGGAGGATAATATATCTAAAACCTTATAATTAGAATCTAATTTTTCATTATAGTTACTAGTGCCAGAGTTAGTCTCTTTTGTCTCGAAATTTAATTTAAAGAATTTGAGGCAAATTCCAAATTGTCATTGCCCAGCGTCCAATTTGACTGCCCAATAGAGGCAGAAGTTATAGCCAATGAATTGGCTTGTTTAAAAATAAAATAACATAGCGATTTTGCTATTTGTTTTTTGTAAATACTACAAAGAAAATATTTATCTTTTGTCAAAAAAAATTTTTTAATGAATCCATTAAAATCAATAATGTCAAATTTTTTATTATAATTTGTCATTAAATGCAATTTCCTATTACACTTAAATCTATAGTCATTTTCTGCATGACTCAATGACTCACTGTAAGGAAAAGTAAATAAAATTATTTTCTCTACATTTAATTTAGACAGGCATTTAAAATATTTTTCCATGACATAGGAATTAGCATTGCCTCGTCTACCAATGAAAATAATTATGGTACTATTAGGGCTGTAAGTACCACAGATCACCTTCTGCAATATTTGGGTATAATTAGCACCTGGAATACAGTAATTAGTTACAGGCCGTGCCATATAGTGACACATTGTTTGACCCATATTTTTGCCTAAATTTAATTAGTAGAACGTACCCTGTTACCATCTTATCCCAGTAAACTTAAAATAAAATAAATATTCGATAATTACTCTAATGACCAATAGCCAACATAGTATTTGTGTAAATCTCATTTTATGAATAAGTTTACTTGGGAAAGATTGTGTTTTATCTAAAGCACTGTAGTGTACAGTTGTGCATGGCAATATTAATCGTATTGTTGTTATTTTGATCAAGATTGTATTATTTGAATTTGCTTTGTATCAAATAATTTGAGTAGCTGTTGTTGCTAAAAAAATCAATCGACAGATCGCTACCTAATTTATTTACTTATATGCTCTTTTTATCGAGTATTAACCAAACGCTTCCGTTTCCATACATTTTGATACCAGTTTGACAGCTGTCAGATGTCAAAACATATTTAAACGATAACGGCTTGGTTTTTACGATCGTAAATAGCGCGCTAAGATCCTAGCTTAACTGCTTCGTAGTGCAAGTTTTTTTTTATATGACTATGATGAGAAAATCGATTATTTTGACGATATAAGGGATATGTCTTGCTTCCAATGTAACGATCATATTATCTGCTCCTTATAAGTAGTTCTTAGGCGAGCCATATTAATAAACTCTCCTCTCCACAGGCAATTTCCGACAGGAGTATCATTCGGAGACCTCGCCAAAGCACCCCAAGACCGAAGACCACGAGATTCAATCCGAGAGCGTCGCAGAATCACCTAACTCAAGATACATACACTTCAGCTTGGATAGCCCAAACAGTATATTTAAAGAAACTGACATATAATCACCACATTTGTAGGTTTTACAAGGATATTATTGTGTAACAGAAATGTTACACTTAATGAAAAAATACTCACGTAATACCTTAATCAAAGTGTAGTTACAGAATGTGATAGATAAACTTTGGACCTTAACGCATAAAGAGTTTTAACCAAATCCAAAACACTATTCTATTCTATTTGTGTATTAATGGCCCTGCCTTATTTGACAAGAACGCCAATGTCGAGTTTGAAAAAGACATGTTTAGCAGTATTGGGGCAAATTTTCTTACGGTTGATCTACCTGGAGACAAAGAACATTAAATAGTGTTAGTAATATGGGTTATTATATAAAATTAACATTACAGATATCCAAAACGCTTTCTTTTCATACATTTTGACAACAGCTTGACAGCTGTCAGGTGTCAAAAGTCAAAACACATGGGAACGTTAACGATTTGGTTTACACCTGTTCAAAATTAAAGTACGCCATCCCCCATTTGCGATTGTGGTCTTGAAGAAGGAACCACTGACCATATTCTCTTTAACTGTCCCCTACAACCCGTCTCCCTATACGACCTGTTACCCTTAAAGATCCCCAGACCAATAAATGTTAAGTCCATGTTGATGTACACTAACTCACCACTAATTAAATTACTATGCAAATATGTTCATATGTATAATATTAAGGTGTAATAATTATTTAAGCGGCTCTAACAATGTAACCGCTTTATGTTGTCCTATTACAGGTAACAAATTGTGCCATAGAGAGGAAAAAACTCAATCTGTACCGACCAAACAAACCTTACCGAGTGTCTTTTCCTTCACTTGACATTGGCAGTAATGGTCGTTTGCCCATATCGACGACCGATTGCCAAAGAATAGCAAAAATAAAAATAAAAATGATTTGATTTTGGTTTTCCACGATCGTAAATAAAGCGCTAAGGTTTCTTGTTTCTTTATTATTCGGAAACATTAGTATGTTTCGGTATCATATTTGATACCATATTGACGTAATAGCTACTACGAATTTTGAACTTCATTACTGACCCAAGTTAAAAGTTTGAAAGTAAAAAAAATATTTTTTTAAGGGTTAAGCTTCGAAGAACATAATATCTCTAATAATTTTTAACACACATGACGAATATGCTTTACTTAACAAACTTTAATAGGCTTTCATTTTAGGACTATAGACCTTAAAGGATCACATTTTGTAAGAACACTTACCTAGATTTAAAATAGATCGATGGAATTAGATAATTGTCAGTCAGATTATTTTATCAAATAATAATATTATCTAATAAAATAATCATTCTATCCATAAACATTATAAAATAATATATTTATATAAAATAGCTGTGACGACATGTTATTAATTTAGAATTTTTATCCCACCGAATGCTTGGTTACCCTATTTAAAGCATAGCGTGGTGGGTTTGAGAATGATTGGCCAAACTGCTTATGCCATGGCTCATCGTAGGAAAATTAATTGTAAATATTGTAGCCGATTTGTGCCATATTGCTCCTGCACGACAGAAAAATGAGCATTTAAATATGATGTTTTATGATCTTAGGTTCTCTGTAAACACTCTAAAGTAGAGTTTAGAGGCTACGTCAAACAGCGAACGTGGCGTGACGTGACATAGCGTGGCCAATGACAGTGTGAATACACGCGTATGCTCTCAAACAATAGGATATTTGACTCCTATTTTTTATTAAACTGAAAAAATCTTGCGGTCATTTAAACGCTAAACAATAAAAAATGTTTGCTCAGAAATGACTAATAAAAAGTTGAATTCCGATTGAAGGGGTAAGATGTGACGTCACAATGGCATGCGTGTGAGGGAGACGGTGCTAGCCTCTACTACTACTATCTTAACTACCCACTCGAAAGGACAATTCTAAAAAAAACAGGCACTTTTCAAAAGTCAAATAATTAATTGCATAGAATGAAACATGTACGCGCGAACTCCACGTTACGCCACGCCGCGCTCGCTGTCTATAAGCCCTTAAGTCCATAATTGAATGTTTATATTTCTGTCGCGCGAGAACAGTGCGGCATAAATGGGCTAGAATTCTTACTCTTAGTATTTATTAGAGTTTTTCATATTCCTAAATGTTGTTGCAGTCTCAATTTCAGTAGCGTGAAATAAGAAAGTGTACAAAAGTGTATATGTAAATTATTATGTAAAAATCATCGCCATTAGTTTTGATAATTTTACTCATAGACGATATCTCTATTTTATATTCACTTGTGAATCAACATTTCACATCTTAGGTAGATGTATATCCAAATTAATATAATGTAGTTAAGTCAGAAATAATAAAAAAAAATCAATAGAAATTTGTAAACCGATCCAAAACTAATGAAAAGATATTTTAACTGTAGGCAAACGTTAGGTCAAAATTATGACCTAAGCCAAAAATAGCTTTCACTGATTTAATTCATCAATAGTGTTCTTGTAATTAATTATAAATAGGTAGGTAAGTAGGTACCTATTTATAATATATTATTTCACAAACGCGTATGGTAAAAAAATAACCATACCCTACTATATGTACAGACAGAAACTTCAATTGATTTTCAACCATAAACGGGTGATCGCAAAATCAATGGAAATAACTTGACAGGTAACTGTGAATGTTTGAAACATGCTATAAAAATTGCATTAATCCATGCTAACATATTCATATAGATAGATCAATAATTCTATGAATATGTTACATAGGTACCTGCTTGTTCATACCACAGGTGAAACAACCTGCATGGATATTTTTAAAGTCGAATTAGTTTCGTAAATACTTGCCTACTTAGTAAAATTTTTCAAAATTGTTTTTTACAGTCAAACGCTTCTCTTCAATGCTTCAAGAAAAAGGCAGGTATTTAATAAAGTAACGCTAAGAACCCTTTTACCTAAGCTCAGTCAGGGAAGAAGGTTCTTAACGTTATAGGAGTAAGTTTAAGTTTAAATAAGTCGTGGCCCGACTTTAAACTTGTCTAGCATTCCAAATATTAATATTTGTCAATGAACTAGTCAAATATAATAATTTTAAAAGTAAGTTAGCTGCCACATAGTAGAATAAGTAAGTCTTTATTAATATTTACAATTAATATAGTTGACAAAGTATATAATAGTTTAACTATGACGATCGTTATGTTTCTTACAAACAGTTAGACCATTGTCAGGTCCCTATGGACTTTCACTTCTCTTTGTTTCTTCCCATTGGAAGGTTAACGATTTTATTGTTTTTGTTTCTACGATCGGAAATAACGCAATAAGGCCTATAGGGCCTTATCGCAGTTTAGTTTTCGGGTGCGTTCGAATAATGCGAATAAGGTAGGTATATTATTATTTCTGCGGGAGGGGCCTGGTGACCTTTGGTACAGGATTTTATCCTATTTCAGGCACCAGTCCTTCACAAATTAATATTCTACTGTTACCTGTACCATTAGCTTAGTGAGCTCATAAGAAAATTTGTTAAGTGACCAATAAATGATTTTATTATTATAATGCACGACCGCGGCCATCGAACTCCCCTATCTCCGATTATTCAGACTCATATTTAGAACAGAATGGATGTTTGCTTTTTGTTGAGTAATATGAAACAAGTTATTTATTGTACAGTCAACAGAACAGGCTACCACAAACTGTCGTATTTTTCCAATCGATTATGCACTTACGGATGTAAAGAGACCTAAGACAAAGCCGATGTCTGCGCATTCTATACATCAAAACAAGAAACAATTAAAAAAAAATTTGTGTGTGTCAGCTCCGACGAACGACTGGAGTTTACTTCGAGACAGGTGAGATGGCGCACCTGCTGTCATCCGTGTTTTGACAATTAGAAAGGTGCGCGACATAGGATGCGCACCAAAGACTTTAACCTTCAAAAACGTAACGCGGTCATTCATCGATAGATTTTACTCCTCACATTTTTCTCATACCGGGCCCCTTAATATGCAAATCGATTCTTAAGGAGTAAACTACAATATATTGCTGGGAAACCATTTTCATTTTTTGTTGTTAAAAAAGCTCCAAAAAATACCGCGCAATGTACAGTCGACCAAATTGAATCATGACCCACCTTAAGATCATTTTCCTACAGTCACTCAATACAAAGTAGGTTGAAATTCGCTTGAACATACATTTCTTAAGTAATGAACCTGTTATCAATTTATTAGACACTGACAGTATCTAATAAATATGACCTTTTAAAATTTTTAAAACTACTACTTGACATCTGACACATAACGTAATTTTATTTTTAAAAATATAATAGATATTCGTTTTTCTCAGTAGTGAAAAGAGTTTAGATTATGAACGGCATCTTATTTGAAATTCCAATTGAGACTTTAGTGCACTGAATAACAAAGATTAAAATTGCATAGATCTCTGACCCGTAATGACACATTTTTATTCATATTTAAAACGTACTAAGTGCAACACGCATGATAGCGAAGAAAATCTAACTAAATTTATGATTGTAAAGGAATGATCGGCCAAGTGGGTCATGAATCAGTTGGTTCGACTGTACCTTACCCATACATAATATTCTAAAGTGAAGTCCGGACGTATAAAAGGAAGACGCGAAAAAATTATAACTAGGCGAAATTTCTAACACCTTCTTTGGACAAAAATTAAGAAATATTGTTCATAAAAATCTTCAAAAAAAATCTTACTTTGACCTTCAATAACATCATAAGTATTAATTTCCCAGGTATAATCTAGAAGTAAAAAACGGTCCAAATGTTGAGTGGAATACGTAGTTCTCGGCTTTGTCATAGGTCGTGTTACATCCGTTATTAATTAGGTAACTTGTTGAAAATCGTTCAGAGAAATTTGACATTTTTTACACCCGTTATTATCTACCTAACTTGTTTAGGTTGAAAATCGTTATGAGAAATTTGACAGTTTTTGTATAGCTTGACCAGCTGTTTACTGTACACATTATCTGTACCCGTAGTGTAAGTTTTTAGTATAAAAAACGTTTCTATTGTAGCTGCGTTAAGAGCTCAATTTGTATGGGAAACGTGATTTACGCTTTTTTCCGCTAGAGGCGTTATTCACGTTTCCTATACAAATTGAGCTATTAACGCAACTACAATAGTAACGTTTCTTATACTAAAAAACTTACACTACGGGTACTGTTGCCTAGTTCTCTTTTTGTTTTTTCTTAGGTTGGCACACAAACAGATACCCACCTACTAGTCTTCTATTATATGTTAGCTTCTCCTTTATCACACTCTGCAAAATCTATCGCTTTCAGTTCATGATTAATAACTTTATATTGTTACCACAGACATGATAATGCACCTCTAGTTAAACTACGTACGTAAATATTATTTGGCAGATATGTATATCTTCCATTAATTAACTTATAATAAGTCAGAGTTCACAGTTCTAAAACTTAGAATCCACATATTTCGAAAGGCAATTTCTTAATACATTAGGCGTAAATTTTTGATGCTATATATAAGTCCAAAGATAATTCAATTATTTATATTATAAAATAGGTAGGTATTACATAGTTCTAAATAAAGGGGATTCAAAATATCGAACTTATGACTTTAGTGTGTAGGTAGTCATATATGAGTACCATAGCATAAAAATATTTGTTAATAATATTTAGAATAATATGAAATAGTTCAAAGTAGAGTCCGACCCTAAATTGCGTTTAAGGGCGTTTGCAAACTAAGCGTTACTTCAGCGCGTTTTTAGCGCATAAGCTTGTTTGTCCACGGCCCTCACCTGGATGTCAATACAAGAACGAGATGACTGCACTGAAGTAGAGACACGTACCTACATTAGGGCGAGTTACACACTACACAGATACGATAAGATATCTGTCTGTACCTATGTTAGCGCATATCTTTCAATGACGCTTTCCTTGTAATTAAATGAAATAACACACAGCGCTGATAATTTATATTTGTAAAGTATCTGTAGACACCGACCGATATCGAAAGATTGTTACATTATTATCTGCTTATACAAATGTCTGCAGATGACCTGTAGATCTTCTTTAATTAAATCATTAATCGTCATAAATCGTCCTTGGGTTTCAGAAATAGATTGTAAATTTACTATCGAACAGATCCTCGTAAAGGTTAAATTCGCCTCGATCCTTTTAAGTTTTATATGATGTTCTATCCAAAACATTCGCCTTTCAGTACTTAGATGCTAATGCAACATGTGCATCAAATTCAAAATCAGAATGCTCTTAATTATGACGATCTATGTCTAGCAAATCTGGAAGCAACATTCGTCAACTCATTGTAACAATCTTATCTTGAAGGATTTCGACTGAATGCAACATTTCGGATATTATCGTATCTGCGCAGCGTGTGACTCGCATTACATGTCCACCGCGAGACTGTCGGGCGAGCTTGATCTCGGCCAGAAATAATCTCGCTCTCGTTGACGGCCCGGTGAGCTACCAGAATCACCCAGTGATTTACATAATATTATCACTCAGTGATGATCACTATCAACTGTCAAAAAAAGTTAGCAAATAGGCCTAACGTTGACGGTGGCCAAACAACCTTAGGGCATGCTCTTATATCGAGAATTTGAGACAAACCAACGCGCCGAAAACGTCCGGTAGGTAAAAGCTCTGGATAGGTCGATGAACTTTGTGCCGTCTTCTTGCCATATTTCTGTAAAGTATTGTAATATAGGTAGGTAAGTAAACTTAGAGTTACGTAATTATTTTATGAATACCACATTGCATCTTTTGAACTAGCGACTGCCTTAAACGAGAATAATGATATTACACAATAAATGACAGTAAATATGAAGCTCATAGTCTTCACTTATATTCATGCATGTAGTTGGTATTAATGGCTTTGGCTTCTGACGTTCAGAAAGATAAAATGTATGGCATATTGGCGCCCAAATATTTCGCGCGCGGCCAGGGCGCTTGCTTAACATCTCGGTAATACAGAGGAGATAAAGCAGCAAGGGGTATTTTGGCTATAAGGCTTTGTAACTGAAGTTTCATAATGATGATTTTCATAATTTCTTCATTCATCATTGGAATTTATAGCGTTCCATTCAAAAGCAAACAATATTAGATATCCACAAGATAATGGTAATAAAGTAAAATCATTACTTAGGTACTATTTAGAGATAGTACCTACCTATGTAGAAAAAATAATGTTTAACTTTATGTATGTGAATTTATGACGTTTGTAATAATATAATAAATAAAATTTAATCGTGCTGTGAAATTTTCATATAATATTTATTCATAGTACCTATTTATATGCTATTTGTTAGTAAGTTGCCAGGCGTTATTGTCACAATAACACAGGGTAAATTATTTTTCGTAGGTCGGTACTTATAGAGAATTTATTTATATGGCTGATTTAATTTTAGAGCCACTGTGTGAAAATTGTATTTTAAATTAAAGTTAAGCCACTGATTATACAGGGTGTCCCAGAAGCCGACGTCAAGCCGAAAGCAGGTGGTAGACTAACTGTTATATGTTATCAGAAAAATATTAAAAAAAATCTAAGTTAGCTATTTAAAAAAAAATCTAGCATTAAAAAAAATCGATAAAATTTACACCCTGTGACCGTTTTTTCACTGTTGTTGCTACAATTCTTGACTTTTCTAAACATTTTCTTTTGTTTTGTAATACTGAATAGTGTTTCTGTATACTCTAATCTTAAATTCAAAGCCAGCTGCTGCAAATTAGAAGAATATGCCGATTTTATCGATTTTTTTTAAATGCTAGATTTTTTTTAAATAGCTAACTTAGATTTTTTTTTATATTTTTCTGATAACATATAACAGTTAGTCTACCACCTGCTTTCGGCTTGACGTCGGCTTCTGGGACACCCTGTATACTGGATATAATATATTATCATATTTATTACACGTGTTACTATAATAAATGTATTAACAAAATAGGTAGGTGAACATTGTATGGAAGAAAATTTCACGTTTACATTGCATTGCATAATGTATATGTATATATATTGCGTTTAAAAATACGTGCTAAATTATATGATATTGTAAAATTTGCGAGTATCATAATAAGTAGGAAAGATCAAATATTTATATTGCATATATTAGATGTTTAAAACTTTTTATTAGGTACTTAGATAACGTGCTGTGTCTTATTATATGAGTGTAGGAAAGAAATGTCAATCAATATTAAATAAAGGCCACCTTCCTAGTGGAACTCTAGAAGAATCTTTAGGTTCGCCTGAGATCTGACGGACTACTTATATGTTGCGTATACAACATGTAATTTAAATAACCAACACCCTGAATACAGGTGGGTTATGATCGGCTTCTGAGTTGATTTCAAAAGAAAAATGTTTTATTTTTTTGAAAAAAAGGTACCTAGATAATATTGTAATATTTTCTCCCTAATTTTTTTTATTTTTTCGAAATAAAATCGCCATAAAATCTGTTTTTTTAATATTTTTTTTTCAAATCAACTCAGAAGCCGATCCCAACGGGTTACATACTGAATATCAACAGTCATAATATCGACAGTTAAAACATCAACACCGTAAGACCAACGATTCGAAATCTCAACACTTCAGAATGTCAGCACCTTAGTAAGTCAATAGTTCACAAGATCAAAGTTTAAAATCTCAACAGGAAAAAATTTAGGTTGCCTCTTAGTGGAAGTGATAGGTACAGACATAGGTATGTACATATTATTTTTAGGTGCCTTGAAAAATAAAATGTATAAAAACTTGAGAATTGATATTAACCCGATCCCAACCCACCTGTATTCAGAAAGTTGGTAATTTAAATTACATGTTGTATAATCGTATATTACTTTCATACATCAAATATTTGTGACGAAGAGCAAGATACATCATTATTTATGAATCTGGCTTCATTTTTAAATAAGCCGCTTAGAGTGCCAGTTTCAAATTTGGCCGAATAAACGTGCTTAATCGATCTCTTGACGCGTCTCTTGTCATATCTGCTGCGCCCGTTAACTATGGTTTCCGTAAACACGCGGTTTGCTCGTTAACGAACGTGCGGTTTGCTTTCTCGGATAGACAGTGAAAAACTTTAATAGAGTCCTTTTGATATTTTCTTTATCTTTGGGTTGTTTGTGAATAATACATAGTTATGATTCAAGAGTGTTTTTTTTCAACGGAGATTATCTAAGGATAGTATTTTCTATAAAAAGGCGTACCTTCCTACTTAGGTAAAAGCTATGTTTTCTAGAATTTATTTCAGTGCTTCAAACTTATCAGACCTAGCCAAGTTGCCAATCGATTGCGTCGAACGTTTAAAGAAAAGAATATATTGTACGAAACAACGAATGCTGAAAAGCTCCAAGGCGCGACCGTCGTGTCAAAATTATGAGTAGTAGTCACAAATTACCATTTGTTCGATAGAAACGTATCGTTTGCTAATGTCAGAATCTATGTGTAAATTGTACCTAGTTCTAATTTTTGCCGCCTGGTCAGATAAGTTTGTGGCACTGTACCTAAGGAGATATGCACTCGCATGCAATATTGTCATGGCAGGTGTGTCCTTGTGTGCATTGAGAAGCATGGTATGCAACCAGCCTTAGTTGACCAACTAAGTTGGAGTGGCCTTTATTCAAATTGATTGACAGTACTCCAGATAAATATCTAATAGTTAGCGGAATTTTTGAATGTTACACTACACGTGTGATTTATGTGACCTAAGAACCTAAACACTTAAATCTTAATAATAAATACTTAATAAGCATTCATATCAAGTGAAAATAAATAAATTTAAATTAATTAACCACCAAAAATATAATACTAAGTGTTCGGTGTCTATGACATATTCAAATAATATATCATACTATTTGCAAAATAATATTAATATGGTAATGAAAGTAGCAAAATTATATTTTATAGTATTGTCAATTTTATATTATCTATTTATTACATTGTTTGAACGAAGTTGGGCAGTGGAAAAGATGGATTTATAACTACCCTATACTTAATTGACTATCATTGAGACTTTAATCTTTGTCAAAAAAGAGTAGCTCACTCACGGATCTTATTTACATTGGCACCGCTCAGATCATGATATAAAATATGAACCGTGCGTTTCCCGCCGTGTCTGAATAAGGCCTACGCAGATTTTGCGAAACCTGCGGTACACTGCGAAAGTCTTCGTAATATAAAGGCTATGAACACACACGTGCGCGGGCCCTGAGTGATGTGCACTGAGTGAATTACATATCCATTGCAGTTTTACACGACACGCTGTTATGGCACTTGTCGTGTAAAAACAGCAATGAATATGTAATTCACTCGGTGATCATCACTTTCAACCAGGGTTGCCAGGTGTTCGGTATTTTACCGAACCGTTCGGTATTTTAGCACTGTGTTCGGTGTTCGGTATGACAAAAATACCGAAGTATGGGAGGTTCGGTATTTTTTTTTTTCTGATTAATTTTTCTCCCTGACAAACGAATCGTGGCCTCGTCATTAGGGCCCATCTAGCCTAGTAATAAAATCCGGAGATTCGACATAGTGAAGCTATTTTCATATACCTTTTTTGTGCGCGACTCAACTTCGACTTTTTTTTTTGCTCACTGTTCGATATTTTTTGGAAAAGACCTGGCAACCCTGCTTTCAACAATCAAAAAAAGTTAGCCAATAGGCCTACGGGTATGGGTCATGTCAGTCGGGCACGCGTAGGGTACCGTTAGTGCAAGAAATCTATAGCTAAAACCTTAGTGTATATTTTGCAGTGTAAAAAAACGTAACTATTATTAGTTGCATTAAGAGCTTAATTCGTATGGGGACGTCATTAGCGCCCCTAGCGGACAGAAGCGCAAACTGTGTTTCAAACTAAAATTTGCGTTTTTACACTAAAAAAAACTCATACAACGGGTTCAGTACCCGTATTTCTAGCTTTTTAGTAGTAATAGACAAGTGTATGCCCACTGGGCACACAGTTGTCACAAGTTAAACGCCGGCTTGGCCTATCTCCTTGTATTATTAAATCTTTAGTACCTACCTATTTAAGCATTAGTTTTCCTCAATTCAAACAGCTTTTTATTATTTAAAAACAAGATTTGTGTTTTTAAAATACCTGAACAACATTCCATAGCATAATGTTCCCGTTTTTGAATTAGGTAATTAATGCTTAATCCTTTTGTTAGGGACTTGCTATTTTTTATTCTTTATTATACCTACTAACACTTTAAATAGTTGTTGTAATTCACGTGCGCGCGTGGGCACAAATATGACTTGAACACAATATCTTAAAGGCCGCGCTCAATCGTGAATTGCAAACGTAAAAGAAAACAAGATATTTTGATCCAATGCAGAAGATTTTAATCGTTTGATTGTGCACATACAAATAAGGGAACACACTCTTGAAATAATAAACGGAGTTCCCTATAGGTACCAATGGTTGCTATATTCCAGTGTAACAGTGTAGTAACGTGTATTATAAAACAAACAAGCATCATCATCATCAACAGCTCGTATAATGTCCCCACCGAGGGGCTCGAGCCTACCCCACATTAGGGGCGATTAGGACTTAGTCAACCACGCTGGCCAAGTGCGGGTTGGTCGACTTCACACACAACCTAACAATTTCTTCATAAGTGTGTGTGAAGGTTTCCTCACGATGTTTTCCTTCACCGTAAAAGCGTCGATTAAACGCACATATGAATCAAAATTTGAAAACACATTGGTACGTGGCGGGGATCGAACCGGTGCCTCCCTAGTAGGAGACGACGCTCTTATGCACTACGCCACCGACGCTTTTAAACAAATAAGCAAAAAAACACAATAAAAATATTTAACCTATAACTGTTTGGAAACATCTTACGATTTATTTTTAAATTGAATTAAATGTGTTTACATTCTATCTGCATACTGATTTATAACATTATTATTCTGTAATTTATCTTAGGGAACTAATTTACCTAAATACCTACAAAATTAATTTCTAATCTGTTATTTATTAGATATTATTTTAATATTAATAATCATTAATATGTCATGCTAATGCATAATGTGCGATATTTCTGTGATTCATTCATATGGTATTAGTTTACCAAGAAACATGTTTTACGCCGTGCCGTCGTGATTTTGTTACACGATGTTTTATAAATAATACAAACACGTACATATATGATATGTAGCACCTATAATATATGTTAAGTACCCTATACCGAAATGGTGAATCGCAGAAATATCATGAACTTATTTTAGCTAAATAAATATGAATATATGAACTCGTAATACTCTTAGGTACTCTTTCAAGTTTTCTCTTATCTAGTCATTCTTTGTGTATGTGGTCGATGTGATAATACAGATATGTTACCGAAAATTAGTTTTATTACACTCTATGTTGAGGCCCTGTACCCTTTTACTAGATATTGATTAAAAAAAACTTAAAAAAACACTTAATGATAAGTCGGACTAAAAAAAGACCGAATATTTTCAAAGAAGCCGGCACCTACCCATGCTAACATAGTCATATAAATACTATAGTCATATAAATACTATGGTGATATTAAAAATTCAAAATTATAAAAAAAAAATCCATACCTACATTTTGTTTTTTTGATCGAACTATTTGTATGGAGAATTCATTTTTGACGTGACAACGTCTTATAATTCGATAGAGCCGGCTGCACGCACGAAAAAACATGACGTCATGCGGCGTTACCTCGCTCTGAATCTAATTCTCTAATTTGAATTTGGAATTATGTTCTTTAAAATTTAAACTTTCAATGATACCAAAACCAGCCAGATACAAATAGTATAGCCAAAGAGATTTTATTACAAGTTTATACATACTATAATGCGAAATCTATTAAACAAATGAAATTAAATTTTTCTTTTGAAGCATTTTTCAAAAGAAAAATTAATTTCATTTGTTTCCATTCCATCAGTATTTTCTTAAGACGTTGTCACGTTCAACTATAATATCGTCAGTAAACCGACTTTACAGACAACCAATTTTTTTTTTTACAATTTAAAGTTTTTGATATCACTATGATTTGTATAGGAAACTAGAATAGCGCCTCTAGCGGAGAGAAGTTAGCCAAATCCAAATCATGTTTCCCATACAAATTGAAGTCTTAACGCAACTACAATTTTATTTATTTTTATTTTTTATTTTATTTATTAGGAATATACGCAACTACAATACCTAGTTACCTACGTTTTTATACTATAAAACTTATACAACGGAGGTACTGATATGTTATTGAGCGCACCCCACACTTTACCTATACTACCTAATACTTATACTATTGTTCATCATTTTGTATCTGTGTACTTACTAAAAACAATAATTTTCCCTTTTTAGTCCGATTTATTATTAGAGCGTGTTTTTTTGAAACTATTATTTATTTTATACTTTTTAGTGCGATTTATTAACGCCGATCAAAGTACTAGGTACTTAATAAATTATTAAATAAAACTCGCCAACTAAGTACATAGGTAGATAAACCATAACAATGACAACGTCATCTAGTGACGTATAACTGAACTAACATTACAAACGTTTATTTGATTAGTTCTAGCGATTCTAATCAGGATAATGGGAATATCTTATCGAATTATTGTATTGTCATCGGTCTTTGATAAGTCTATACAGTTTAAATGAAATCTGACCGTTTAAAGTGGGTCAAAATTGCGTACAAAGAGTCGGTTACATACAAGCAAACATACAGGTGAAGCTTATATTATAAGCGTGTTAAAAAGAAGCGTTTCCTTTCTGAGCTGATAAGTGTGCTACGACCTTCACTTGATATTCCCTCTCTTTTGGGCTGATTGTTTGGTCCATGGATACGTCCATAATCAGTTAAAACTACACAGCCTAACCCATTTTTAATGTAATAAAAAATTAATATTGTGACTGTATTATTAAATCTGTGCGACTGTATTTTCAAGATTTATAAAACTACTGAACCGATTCATGAAAAAAAATTATGGGACCAAATGGCAACTTTTCCGCATCGAAGAAAAAAAGAATCATTGCAGGACTTGCTTTCTAGTAGCTTAATGCTTTCTAGCGTATCGAAGTAGGTATTTGGGAGCGCTCTGCGGTGCTGCAATCTGAGTGGTTAGTGTAAGTTTTTTAGTACACGAAACGCGAACAGCGCCCCTAGCGGAGAAAAGCGTAAATCATGTTTCCCATAAAATTGAGCTCAGAATCGGTGCGTTGTGTTCGGTATTTTACCGAACCGAGGCTTTAGACAACATGCATTTCGGCAATCGCTCTCGCTATCGCTAAGTAAAAAAATGTATGGGATTGACATAAGCAATCGAAAAGTGATCGATTGCTTATGTCAATCCCATTCGGTATTTTAGCACCGTGTTCGGGGTCCGGTATGATAAAAATACCGAAGTATGGGAGGTTCGGTATTTTTTTTCTGATTAATTTTTGTCCCTAATAAACGGTGAAGGAGAATAGAGACGAGAAAGGAGATACGTAGTATGGCAACCTTACTCGCTCGTCATGCCGCACGTCATGCTGCCCAGCGCTTATTTCGTCCGCGAGTGAATGGATCGGTAATACTACAAGTAAGACAAGTATGTACAGTCGAACCAACTGAATCATGACCCACTTGGTCGATCATTCCTTTAAAATCATTCATTTAGTTAGGTTTTCTTCGTTATCATGCGTGTTGCACTTAGTACGTTTTAAATATGAATAAAAATGCGTCATTACGGGTCAGAGATCTATGCAATTTTAATCTTTCTTATCACTGCACCAAAGTCTCAATTGGAATTTTAAATAAGATGTCGTTCATAATCTGAACTCTTTTCACTACTGAGAAAATGGAATAACTATTATATTTTTAAAAATAAAATGACGTTATGTGTCAGATGTCAAGTAGTAGTCTGAACAAATTTTAAAAAGCCATATTTATTTGACACTGTCAGTGTCTAACAAATTGATAACAGGTTCGTTACTTAGAAATGTACATTCAAGCGAATTTCATCCTACTTTGTATAGAGTGACTGTAGGAAAATGATCTTAAGGTGGGTCATGATTCAATTTGGTCGACTGTACCTAGTAAGCTTTTTCTTTTTTGGTCACTGTTCGGTATTTTCAACCGACTTCAAAAAAGGAGGAGGATATATCTGAGTACTTACTTTTCGATTTACAGTTATATGTACTTATAATTATAATGTTTTTTTATAAGTTTTTAATAAATAAATTTCCTGTAATAAATTATCCCTTTGACAAAAAAAATTATAAATGTGTATCAATACTTTCCTTAATTTTCTATGACGCTGTTTTCTACTAAACAAACAAAAATATTATTTATTTCTTACTTTTTAGTTTGAATTTGTACGTCTTGAAGTCGGCAACATGACAAGAAGCTATACCTATAGCTTCATGAACATGTGCCGCAATTTTAGATCGTTCCGGGTGATGTCTCTGATAATGAAAGTTTTTTCGAAGCTACCTACATGGACCTGTATCCTGCGATTACACGGACGACGACGGAACGAGTGTTTTTTTTCTGTGGATTGAATTTTTTCAAACCGTGAATTATAAAAATCCAAACTTTCTAAAAGCTTCTTACCTACTCATTAGAAAAAATATTTTCCAAACTACTTAAGGTTGTACCACACTTATTCGGGTCCGGGTGAAACTCGCTTCCATGGCATCGGCCATCACTTACCTATCATCAGGGATGTAGACTAACAGCGTCGTGGACGCGTTGACCAAGGAATTGGTCAACGCGTCCACCCGGATTGTGGAAGGTGCGGGTTCGAGTCCCGCCTGAGCCAAGTCGATTTTTTTCAGTGCATTTTTCTAGTATTATATTTACGCGTTTGTAAACGCAAAAATAAAATTATTCCATAATGTAAGGTAGTTTCATCTTAGCTGGGCGTCAAATATTTGCAAAAATATTTCGTTCGGGTCTTGGAAGTGCAAATTTCAAAGATTTGATGAAACGATGTTTACCATAAAAACATAAGCACCAAGCACTGACAAATTTCGACAGCGAAAAGCAGTGCCTCGGTGGCGAAATTGGTCAACGCGTCCACCCGGATTGTGGAAGGTGCAGGTTCGAGTTCCGCCTGAGGCAAGTCGATTTTTTTCAGTGCATTTTTCTAGTATTATATTTACGTGTTTGTAAACGCAAAAATAAAATTATTCCATGATGTATTTTTTTTTTTATTAAATAACAAATATTTTACAAACTACTTTTCGGCACAAGAAAACCAGTTCTTTAGGTCATTAAACATCGCATTCGCATATTTATGTTCGCTAGGTTTCATCAATAAGTTAGAAAGAGACAGCATAAATGGTCGAATCCAGTTTGGTTCCATCTCCGATAGAGCCAGTCTTTAATCTAAGCAGTAGGCCCATTATATTAGACGCACTCAAGAAATCAGATTGCTAACTCAAAAATGGTTATAACTACTCAACCGACATCCGGAGCGGAGGAAGCACCAAAAGTGACTGAAAAGCCTGAAAACAAATGCTGCTCTAGTGGCTGCTGTTGCGAGATTTGCAAGAAGGGTTTTCTGGGTATCGTGTCGGCTGTGTCGAAGTTTTTGACCATTTGCTGTTGTGAGTGGATGGCGGGAGACTCGGAGTGTCGCGAGGCCGTTGGTGACTTCTGTTCGAGTATTTGCGGTGGCATTTGTGGTAGCAGCGAGTGATGTGATGTGATTGAATGTTTCAAAAGACGTTTTTCATTTTAATTACTTGCAGATTCAGTGTGATAATGTCGTGACATCTAATCTAATATGCAAATGTAAAATAGTGTTATAATTAATTTTAAAATAAATTTAATACTAGAAACAGGGATGTAACGGAGGTAGTTTTATCGGAACCGAAGTCGGAGTCGGAGTTTTTAAATTTGATTTATCGGAATCGGAATCGGAGTCGGAATCGGAGTCGGAGGCAGGGTCAGAAGTGTTGGCATGAGAAAGAATTTTTATTTACAGACAAATAAAACATTCTGAAATCAACTTTTTTGAAATTATAAAATAAAACACAAACAATGAAAAAAAACTTCATAACAGTCGACACAGGCCGCCGTCGCCGCTATGTTATGCTTCGACCTCCGATTAAAACCTCCGATTTAAAAGTGTCGGAGCCGAAGTCGGAACCGAAGGTGTAATAATAATCGGAAGTTCCGACTTAACGGAACCGGAGTCGAAGCTCCGTAACATCCCTGCTAGAAATAAGCACATCCAATGTAACACATACACACAACATCATAAAACAACACTACTGTAAGAGAAAGTACGAATAGGAGGTGCTGGTTGTTGCAATGAAAACACGTTCTCAGCTTCGGTGGGTTTTATACAGCAAAATCACATAAAATAATCAACCGTTACAAGAACGTATAAAAAAGCTAAGTGACCTGAGGCCTTAGTATGAGTTTTGATAGTTTTCGAGCTCGATCAAACGTATCGTCTTTCTTCATACATTGCCCACTGTTTCTGATAGTTTACGCTAGGGGCGCTAGTGGGCAATGTATGAAAAGAGACGATACGTTTGATCGAGCTCGAAAACTAACAAACTCGTACTAAGGCCTAAGAAAGCAAACAAAAACGAAACTAGCCAATCAAAAACTACCAAAAATAATAATCTTATAAAAACCAAAAATATATCAAAAAAAGGTTGCAAACGGCAACAACTACAAAAACACTATAAATAACACTACTCAAACCATCAATCAAATGTAAATAAACTTAGGCTTAATACACACTATGTAACAATTAAACAAACACAAAATACAACACAAAACTGGCGGATTGAGGACCTGCCTAATTTAACATTTAAAACCCCAAATAAACAACATTTTGTAAAAATAGCGACCTGCATGCTGTCGTACCTACGGTGTAGTAGGTAAATTCCTCTACAGTTCCGTTGCCGCGTAGTATGTACCTAGTAAAACGTAGTGATTATATACTTTTTTGGTACCTAGGTTAGCTTCATGACCTAGGTACCTATATAATAATCATTATTATTATTATTATTATAAAAAAGTCACGCAAACAAACACACAATACTAAAACGACAACATTAGGTAAAATTAACAAAACCACTGCGAAATGTGTTATATATTTTTTTTACGTAAAATAACAAACATTTTAATTAGTATACGTAAGACAACTGTAAATCTAAAATAAGTTTTCTAATACCTTTCTGAAATGAATTTAACGAATTTTAATAACATATAGCCTTTTTTATTACTTAACATTTTTACTACGAAAAAGAGCCAAAGCGCTACAATTCCTCTGCCGTTCTGTAGCGTTCATAATAAAAAGAGGCGTTCCCTTTCCGAGGTGATAAGTGCGCAACGACCTTAAGATTATAGACATATCTACGGACTGCATTCCGACTGTTAAATCAGCTAGCCAAGCTATAGCTGCACGGTCGGTGTGCAGTCGACGAGCAGTCCTAATGCAGTTAGAACAATACTGCATCTGTTGGCCTATGCGCTTGCATTTTTCAACAATTAGAATAACTACCGAACGAATTACATATCCATTTCTGTATTACACGTCAAGTATCATAATAGCGTATAGTATAGTAACGGATATATGGATCAGTAATTTTTTTTAATCGATGAAAGTGATAGCCATCCAATATGTCTGCGTTGGATACAGATATATTTGTAATTAGGTATGTACATATGAATTATTATAAATTAATGCGGGTCCAGATATGATCATTTGTCCGATCCGATCAGCATATCCGTATCAGGCGTATCACGTATCAAGCCCCGTATCAAGTTATGGACGCCTCGATTTGCTTCGTATCCGTATCCTCTTATTAGTCCTTTGATGATCGGACAAAACCCAAATGACATGGGACGGGCCGTATCATAGCGGCGTATCGAGATCGCGTATCATGATACGCGTATCATCAATCGTCCACATGCGATCATGATACGCGTCGGCGATACGGATACGGCAAATGATACATAACTGGAACCGGCTTTACGTGATTCGACGAAGCTTTTACTTCCTAGTAGGTATTTGCTCTTAAAGTCATAAGTAAGAGAAAATTCACAATTTCCTTTTGCTACCATAGTTTTCTGATATTTATCTACCACAACAACTGGTCCAAAAACTTTCACAACAACAATAACAACAACTGCTACAACAATTTTCACAACAGCCTTCGCAACAACTGTTACAACAGTCGTCAATGCACCCATCACAGCAGCAACTGCAACCAGCTTCGCCGTCCCCAAACATGTACCCACAGAACTTGCCCGCTAAATACCTCGCTATGAATCCTGCAGCTGAGGTGATCAGTGATCTGCAACACTTGTCTTCTTGTTTCGATCTACATTCTGCGCAGGAGTGGTTTTTACTGGCACAACATCTATCTTCTTGGTTCTTCTTATTGTCTTCTGTAGCTTTGGGCTGAGATGTTACAACGCTGCTGGCCATTTTGGACTTGCAAATAGGAAACTACGTTCTGGCACTATTCTCAACCAAGGTACTTTTTAAAATGATTTTAAGAGATAGGTAAATAATTAAACTTTTTAATTCAGTTCCGGACGCTTTCTGGGAGAGAAATGAGTCTAATTTGGGCTCATTGTAACCAGGCACTGATGTGTTTGAGAAGTAATTAGGACCTAATGAGTAATATTTAAAAGTTTATCTGTTTTGCTCTTAAGGGAAAGCCTTTGTAATGAGCTTTTCCCGATAATAACAAATAAGATAACAGTGCAGTCAATACACAAACAAAAACATCACAAAATTAGTGTATGTTAATTTTTCAGTAGGTAGCATACAGCTAAGTACATACTTACGAGGACCTGTCTGACTTAGCTAAGTATAGGTAGACCTAGGAACTGCTACTTCAAGTATTTTCTCATCGGGTTTTGTGGTTTAACAGAGGCGTAGCTTGATAACCAAAGGCCCTGGTGCAAGAAAGTGGGGCGCTGAAATTAATATGCTACTGTCCTTTGCAACTTCCATATCTGTTTGTTTTTGGACTAATTTTGCAGGATGTCTCTGATCAGCTTCTCTGGGTCACCGGGGTTTTTGGTGAAGGCGAGGACCTAGGTGGTTCCGGGCTGTAAGGTGAATCACCCCAGAGAGGATTTCTGACCGGTGAGCATCTCCCTCGGGAATTTCTGCACCGATTAGGGTCTCTAAGGCGTTCGAGTTGGATATCTGTGTAATCCGTAGGCTGAGTTACTTTTTTATCCCTGTTGTGTATCCGATACCATGATTTTAAAAGAGGTACCGAAACAAATAGACCTACTTGCTTCCATAACTTACCTAAATATAAAACGCCTGGCAAGAAATTAAAAACTTTGAAATTATTTTTTCGTCGTTTGATCACACAAATCTTTTTTGCTTGATATTTTTTAAGCGTGTGCGTTCCCCCAGCAAAATGTTGTCAAAAACAGTCATTTAAATTATGTAGGTAATTAGTTGCCGAGCTTCTGAATTTGTTGCAAACTATCCTAAATTAGTTGCACTTATAGTTTTTTGGTTATTTAACAAAAACATTTTCTGCTGGGGGAACGTTACCGCAGCAAAACATTTTCTTTTTTAATGGGAATATTCAAATAAATATTAGCTATACAATTAGTAGTCTAGGCGAGGTAAATGTTGCGACTTATTTGGTGTTTGTTCTTTCTTCGGCTGCGAAGTTATTCAAGATTCTGCTGGGGTAACGTTTGTGATTTCGCTGGATCTCCAAAACGGTTAAGCGGATTCTTATCATCTTTTGTACATGACTACATAAGAATTTGTTTAATTAGTTGCGCTATAAAAAACACCTATTTAATGCACCGTTCAAAGGTTATTTAATTAAATACAAAAACACTTCAATAGGTCCTAGCTCTTTGAAATAGAGCTTTAAAGATTTGTTTTAAACTTTATTTTGTAGCTTGTAACTGCCTTCAAATGTTTGTGAAGTTTCATTAGTATCCTGTTAGTAATTAAGAAATTATGATGAAATTAATTTCTCCACATTCACGGTCGCAATGCGCGTGGCGTTTTTTGGCCACTGTTAAACTTGTATGTGGATATATAAACCTAAGGTTATATAAACAATCAGTTGCTTAGTTCAGTTTTATACCTGTAAAATTTCAGCGTAGTACATACAATATATAACGAGATAATAAAATAAAAGTCATTAGGAAGGGCAAGATCGCGGTAACCCGACCGTGTTTAGGTGGTGACAAAAAAGCGACCGCGTAGTACATTTAGGCTATCTTCTAAAATGTTTAGTAAGGTCGAGGTGGCTAAATCCGTCTAGGGGGCGTCACCGTCTGCTTCGATTTACTTTTGACGGAATAATCCTATGCTTTTTTTATATAACGTCGGTAAAACAGGATAACATCGTCGTTCAAATTATGCCAGACAGATGGCGAAAGTTGACATAGACATGAATCAAACGTCGTTAGAAGTTCAGTTGAGTTTCGAAAGTGCCAAGTGAGTAAGACGTGTCACCTTTTATCGAAGGTAAATATAATATTATGACATTTGTAGTAATAAAAGAGTAATACATTTATAGTTCAAAGCCTGCTCAAACGATTATGTGTTATTGCTTTACAATAAAACGTTTAATAAGTTACTAATCGTATCTGAAATATTTCTAACCACAAAATCGTGAAGTGGCGAATCCCGTCTATATTTAACGGGGCAATTTCGTCATGTGCCGGAATTTCCCTATTTCAGATATTGTAAACCTTTTTTTACTAATCGTAATCTTTTGAGATTTATAGGTTATACCTACACCACATTTGATTAAATTAGTACAAACATTTAATGGGATGATAAACTTTTTATAATACATACGTACTCAAAATGTATGCAACATTTGTTTTATTTTTTTAGATTTTGAAGTGTTCGTAGAAAAAGTTGGTAGATTTTATGAGTACTACTATACCTTATTGTTTTTGTATGTACTAATCAAAAAATATAAGATGGTGTATTATTACAATTTACATTATTATCATTTGTTTCAGAACGGTTTACCTATATCACCATTATAATGCGAAACTACAAAAGGAAAACCAGTAAAGGTTCTTACGACAAAAATGATTTTCATGAAGCTCATCTAACTAATGATAAAAGTTTGCTAGTTCAGTTCCTACTTTAATAAGTCTATAGTTTGTTATTTGTTGTAAAATAGTTATTCCTCATAATATTATTATGTTTAGGAAGCTATCTCGTGATTTGTTTTAAATTCATAAATAATGTGTTTTTATTTTATTTGTTGTGTCTTAAATTTTATAAGTCAAGACTAATGTAGATTCAACCAGGCGCTTGAAATCTCATTGATATATAATAAATGCCTTAAAATTAAAATGTAAAGTTGATTTATTCCACTTCGTACATCGCATAAACTAGGTTTACTACCCCTGGCTTTGTAAGTATGCCGGAATAGCCCCCAAAAAATGTTTATGCGTTTAAAATGATATCTAGACTCTATTTTGACCTGTGTAGGACACATTATAGACTGTCGTTCACCAACAAATAATCAACTTGGTGTAATATTAAAATTGCTTGGAATTTCATAGAAATATCGCTACATGACGGACTTGCCCCCGAGATGCGGGAAAATCCGTCTAGTGAGAAGGTTTTTAAAAAATGGCATTTATTTCAAAATCTTAATAGAGATTCAGATAAATTATACTTTGATAAAAAGTCACTTAAAATCCAATCTTGATAGCCACATAATATTTGGCATCTATTTTAAGGTTTCTTTATTATGCTTGATCAACTTCAGATTTAAATAAAGTATGCCGGAATTAGCCACCTCGACCTTATAATACACCCCATAAGTTCGGTACAGACGCGTACATGGTTGTTAAATACATAACAATAATAAAACTATCTACCATATCATATTATTATCAAATACAACAATTCTTTCAAGATCCAAGATGGCAGACGCGACTTTTTAACTTAATATCAATATGGTTAAGTATTACTTTCGGGGGTCCCGATTTCAAATACAACAACTCTTTCAAGATCTAAGACGACGGACGCAACTTTTTAACTTAATATCAATATGGGTATAATTCTCGGGGGCCCTGATTCCGAACAAAACATCAACTTACTACAAATTACAACAAAATACAACAACTCTTTCAAGTCCCAGGATGGCAGACGTACCTATTAAACTTATCGTTTTAAACGTTTTCGGGGTTCCTGATTTCGAGTACAACATCAATTTTAGATCCAAAATGACGGATGCTACTTTTTCACTTATTATATAAATATGGATGTCATCTTCGTGGTTATTTGGGGGTTCCGATTCCAAATACAACATCTATTTCGAGATCCAAGATGGCAGACGCGACTTTTTAACATATTGTTAACATGGGTAACGTTTATGTTATATTAAAAAGCCGCGTTCACTATCTTGGTTATCTCTTGTGTGTTGTATTCGTAATCGGGACCCGAAAATCTCGAAAATATAGACTTTCTGTAAAAAAGTCTCTTCCGCAATCTTAGATCTTGACATAATATACTACTCAAAACAAAATAAGGGCCACTCGTAAAGTTGTAAAATAAATAAACATAGCTCTTGTTTAATGTTTGTATGAATAATCTCTAAATTTTTTTTTAAAATTCTTTATCAATTTATATTTATATATAGATGTTAAATTCATAAATTAGAAACAATCGATTTTTTTTATTCAAATGCTTAGATTAAAGCAAAAAAGTTTTTTTTTCTTTAATCTAAGTTAAAAGGTATTATTATATGTAGAAAAAGTTCAGTTGCAAGGTTTGGCCCAAACATACACATGTATTGCAAGTTGAATTAAACCCTGTAAAAAGATAGTACCTACGCTTAATAATTATGCGTGATTAATGTTTTCGCCAAAAGTCCGCCATTTCGCGTTTATCAGATTTACGGCAAGTTAAAATAAAATATTCTTGGAATTACCTTGCTTCTGTGCCTGGAAACTGATGAAATTTAATATTGTTACCTAAACTAGATGATGACATGCAGTCTCTTATAGTACATTCAGTATGGACCATTTTTTTAATATTTTTAACCGACTTCAAAAAGGAGGAGGTTCTCAATTCAGTTGGTATGTTTCTTTTAGCGACACCCTTGGCCAACATCTCCCAAACGAGTGTAAGCAGTTCGGGGGCGCCGTTGCGCCCCACCCGTCCCGCAACCCCCTCACGATTGTCCTGTCTAGACGCGCTCGTCGGACGACTGTAAGACTTCTATAGACTGTGCTATCATAAAGTTGCATAATGTGTTTACAAAAATAGTTGCAATATTATTATTAGTACCTACATTTTGTTAGGCTGACATTGTGCCTACATAATTAGAGATGTGTAAGACTTAAAAACTAAATGTATTACTTAATTTACATACTTATTGCTTAAAAGCCAATAATTTACCTCAAATTGCGTACCTAATTATTACCAGGTATTTATTTCCACATGCTCGTACCTAGTAAAAAAATGTAAGAATTTCATATTTATTTATTGAATATGAAATCAACTCGTTTAATCGAAATTATTTTTACCGGTCAATAAAAATTATTGATGAAAACATTTAGTTTTTTTAACACTTATGTACACATCTGTACTAAACTTGTAACACTATCCTGCATATTTTCGAAGATAGCCTAAATGTACTACGCGGTCGCTTTTTTGTCACCACCTAAACACGGTCGGGTTACCGCGATCTTGCCCTTTCTAATGACTTTTATTTTATTATCTCGTTATATATTGTATGGACTACGCTGAAATTTTACAGGTATAAAACTGAACTAAGCAACTGATTGTTGATATAACCTTAGGTTTATATATCCACATACAGGTTTAACAGTGGCCAAAAAACGCCGCGCGCATTGCGACCGTGAATGTGGAGAAATTAATTTCATCATAATTTCTTAATTACTAACAGGATACTAATGAAACTTCACAAACATTTGAAGGCAGTTACAAGCTACAAAATAAAGTTTAAAGCAAATCTTTAAAGCTCTATTTCAAAGAGCTAGGACCTATTGAAGTGTTTTTGTATTTAATTAAATAACCTTTGAACGGTGCATTAAATTGGTGTTTTTTATAGCGCAACTAATTAAACAAATTCTTATGTAGTCATGTACAAAAAATGATAAGAATCCGCTTAACCGTTTTGGAGATCCAGCAAAATCACAAACGTTACCCCAGCAGAATCTTGAATAACTTCGCAGCCGAAGAAAGAACAAACACCAAATAAGTCGCAACATTTACCCCGCCTAGACTACTAATTGTATAGCTAATATTTATTTCAATATTCCCATTAAAAAAGAAAATGTTTTGCTGCGGTAACGTTCCCCCAGCAGAAAATGTTTTTGTTAAATAACTAAAAAACTATAAGTGCAACTAATTTAGGATAGTTTGCAACAAATTCAGAAGCTCGGCAACTAATTACCTACATAATTTAAATGACTGTTTTTGACAACATTTTGCTGGGGGAACGCACACTTTTTAAGCACGGTAAAAGCTGCGGCCAAGGCTATGGTTTAAAGGTGGCTACTTGTGAGCCTGATAAATGTACATACCAACGTCATAAAAGTCAAAGACAGTTGGGAGATAATTATGTGCATTGTAACATTGTAACCCGTGTAACAATGTTCCCCACCTTACCCTACGTTTAATGCGTCGCGACGCTATTAATTAAGAATAGAATATAATAAGAAGCGTCGGTGGCGTAGTGCGGAAGAGCGTCGTCTCCCACCCAGGAGGCACTGGTTCGATCCCCGCCACGTACCAATGTGTTTTCAAATTTTGAATTCATATGTACGTTTAATCGACGCTTTTACGGTGAAGGAAAACATCGTGAGGAAACCTGCACACACCTATGAAGAAATTCTTAGGTTGTGTGTGAAGTCGACCAACCCGCACTTGGCCAGCGTGGTTGACTAAGGCCTAATCGCCCCTAATGTGGGGTAGGCTCGAGCCCCTCGGTGGGGACATTATATGAGCTGTTGATGATGATGATGATACCAAGAAGCGAAGGAAAAGGTACCTCCATAAATGTAACAAATAAAAGACAATAAATATTTACTGTAATTCGATTTTTTATTACAAACATGCTATTCGCACGTTGTGAAAATACATTTAAGTAAATAAGTACATACTTACATAAGTAATTATTTTTTTTACATTTTCATAATTGGTGCTTACTAAACATTTCAATAAATATTTTTTATCATTTGAGCTTCGTGATGACTAAAAACCACTAAAAACTGAGCACCGAAGACAATAAATGTCGCAGCCGTAGGTAGGTACTTATCGTTTAACACGCCCGTATCAAAACGGCGGCGCTAACCAAATAAAACCGTTTGTTGATAAATCCGTAGTAGATTCTATCAATATTAGTCTGTATAATCCAGTATATAATCGAATGGAGATCGCTTATTATTGGCAGGTTAGGGTTATTTTTATCACTCGCACACACTACAACTCGCCGCGCCGTTTTGTAATATGGGATGTTATACGATACCTATAGCTGCTACACATAATTATACATACAGGGTGTAAAAGACATGAACAGTCAAACGAGAACCATGTATTCTGCTCACCATCATAACATTTTTTTTCCTATAGACTAAGTATACCTGGGAAATTGATAGTTACAATTTTATTGAAGGTGAAAGTCAAATTTTTTACTGTCCCAAGAAACATTATCATTTTTTTTAGTATTTCATAACAAAAAATGGCTTCAAAACGTTAGCGTTCAATGTAGCTCACTCGATGCGCACGGACACTAACGAACGGAGCCTCCGTCTGGCAAAATTATCGCGGTTTTGCGAGTTGCGTGCGAGTTGAGCCCTTTACATTGCGCGGTACAATGTGCAATTTTTTTAACACCAAAAATCATTTCCCAGCAATATTTGTTTTGAAATATGTCTTATTTTGATGTATAGAATACATGGTTCTCGTTTGACTGTTCATGTCTTTTACACCCAGTATAATTAGGTTGGTAAATAAAGTAGTCTACTAAATTTTGTGTCCCGTAGTAGCAGGTACCTACCTATGATGGTGGTACACGTACCTACTGCGGTTAACTGCATTGTTCTTTTTTAAATATAAATTATAATCAATCCATATATGAGATTAAGGAGCACCGCATATCGCACGCGGTGGGGCGCGGTTTATCGGCAATGCTTGCTGATACGTGTTGACATTCCGAAGTATTACGTTACGAAGTAGGTATGTACCTACTACTACCGACGCGGCGCGGTGCGGGTGGCAGGCAACCGCCCCGGGTCGCGCCGCGCCTGGTACCGCACCGCGCCGCGTTCGATGTGTAGTGCTCAATATGTACACGCATACAAAATTCGCTTGCCGCGGTCACGGTAAATGGTCGCCGCGGTCACGGTAAACGGTCGCCGCGGTCACGGTAAACGGTCACCGCGGTCGCACCGCTAGCGATGTGCGGTGTTTCTTAGACAACACAGGAAGTAAGATGGAAAGTTTATTGAATGGTGTAATATTTGCTTTTGCGTTGCACTATTCACTTGGATAATTACATTGGGTCGTACGAGTAGGTACGAATGTTTCACTTCGTGATCCGCGACCTCGATTCTATAAATTTACTTTTGCTAAATTGATATTGCGCGGGGTGAGTCGGTGTGTGACTGGGTGATCTCCCAGCTACTCAGTTTCGCTGTGGAGGCAGGCGTAGTAACCGAGAACTTACGCCCGAATAATGAAACCGATACTGAAGAACCCCAAGGCTCAGTTTTTGCAAATATTTTGCAATAAGTAAGTGCACAGGTTTAAAAGATTTTACATTAGGTAAATCTACTCTAGAAAGATGCCGCCGCAATTAGTGATGGTGTGTGATAAAAAGTTATCAATGGTGCCAAGGTACCTATAGGTATCTTATATTGAGTTTATTTCAAAGTATTGATGTAAAATGCATCGATAATAACTGATAAAGCTCTTATATCTTTATTATAGGCAACCTCTCAAAGAACATTAGTTAACAGCATTTGATAACATATCAAGTCAATATACTTAGTGAGTAGGTAACAAGAAATATTTAGGTATGATGACCAAATGTTTTATGATGAAATTAAGATCTATGGTAATATAGGTACCTATACCTATTATCCTCTATATATTTCTTACATTTGATTCTTGTTTGGACATAGGTACTCTACATAAGGAAACAATTCACATCTCTATAAATCCTAATTAATAATAGACGGCAAAAAGTGCAGACATAATATTTATTACATTTCCTATACAAACTTGAATTACCTATAATCCTATGCACAATCTCACACTCAGCACCCGCATCACGGTAATATTATCATATTACCGTGCCCGCATCGAGCAACGTTGTAAAGTAATTTTCTTTAAAACACAGTGATTTTCATTGGCTTTGTTGAAACTATAATAAATTATACATAACACCCCTCTTTTTGCGTCGGGGGTTAAAAATACCTATGTGCACTTAGATTAAAGTAAAAAAGAGTACTTATGTGCATATTTTTTTTTTGTTAAAAATAAATTTGAATTAAGTACTTAATATCTTCCTCAGATTACTTAGTAGCGGCGCCCTTATCAAAGTCCATGACCAGGGTTGCCAGGTGTTCGGTATTTTAGCACTGTGTTCGGTGTTCGGTATGACAAAAATACCGAAGTATGGGAGGTTCGGTATTTTTTAGGCCTCGTTATCAGGGCCCATCTACCCATTTCACCGCTCTCTGGGCAAAAGCCCCCCCCCCCCCCCCCCCCCCCCCTCCTAGTAATAAAAACCGGAGATTCGATAAAGTGAAGCTATTTTCATAAAACCTAGGATATGCGCGATTCAAAGGATCAGCAATACGGCAAGTGAGGAGCTTTTTTTTTGGAAAAGACCTGGCAACCCTGTCCATGACTAAGACAGTCCTCACACGTAGCCTCTTGCCTATTCACTTCTAGTTTCTTAAATATATTATTATTATGTAAATCGCGAGCTCACGGCATGAGGCGAAAATCGCTTGCGCACCTATTGAATATGCCCGCCCACCAATTTATTACTCCGCGTGATCTAATCCCTAAGTTACAGCCGAAGCAGTCGGCTAACCTTTTCTCCCACTTGATTCTGCACCTTATTTTAGCCAGTTAGAGACTACTTTAGCACAGTCTATAGAAATATTTACACAGTGACTTTAGTAGGAAGAAGTTGGGTGATCTGAGGCTATCTGAGGCGTTTGATGAATTTGATTACAAATATCATTGGTCCGTAGTAAACATTGATTATGGTAGTTAAACACTGGGTACAGCCACAGTCAATCATTGACGACTCCGCGTGAATATTACGCGGAGGGGAAAAATCTATATTTGAACTGCTCAAGGATGGAAGCCGTCGATAGTACAGTCAACAGCACATCGGGTTAACACAAACTGGCAATTTCGATTTTGCGCTTTTTATTAAAATACGTTTAAGGTTGAAAATAAATTGGAGATTAATGTGACAGTTTTAGGTAGTTAGTCTGATCCTGATCAATGAACACTTGCAAGTTTTGCATCTTAGTTCCTGTGTTGCCTAAATCCTATACGGAATATGGATGGATATTAACTTAGATCCTAAGCTTAGATTTTAAATAGCTTTAGCACCAAAACAAAAAAGAAATCACACATAATTAGACAGATTTGTAAAGTTCACTGAAAAATGTTACAGTGCATGAAATAGGTACATTTTTTTGATGTGTCTAAGATTTTGATAAATTCAAATTCAAAACTGTCACTTTTCGGTTTATTTTTGAAAATGACCTGATGTTACACAACCTTGTTCAATAATGAACTTTGTAGGTATCAATATAAATCATCCAATTCCAACACTGACTACAAGTTTTTGTAAGATGTCGAATTTAGACTACACACAGGTAAGTTGTAAGTACACACATTCAAAAATTGACACAGTAAATTAACTATAAATTCCTGACTTTGTCAGTATAATTTGGCCTTTTGAATAATCATAAAAATCTTTGATAAACTAACAAATCTAAAGACATCATCATCATCAGCAGCAGCTATGTACAGTCTGTTCCCAGTTGTGACGATGTGCTTTGTAACCACTGAGGATAAATAGGAAAAATAATCCCGAGTCAGTGATGTAGGTAGCATACTTTCCCAGTTGCAGCTACTGGCTGACTTACTACAGGAACAAAGTGTCGCCACTGGGGACATATAACACACATAAAACTGCATAGTAAACACCTAGACACTAGACACTTGACATACAACTGGGAAAGTGTGGTCACAACTGGGAATATACGCTATGTGCGCAATTCGCAACAACAAGAGACATACAAAAACCTATTGATGTATATTATACTAGAACAATATAGTATATAAATAAATAAACAATATCAAAAGCGACAGTAAATAGTTAAAAAGGCAATTATAAAAATAACATTAATTAAAATAAATATTTCTCTTAAACACTACTTTGTAGTTATATTATTGTTAATATTTGGCCTCACGGTTGAGTAGTGATTACTAATTAAATAAACATTTTCTTTAATTTAATTAAAGATTACAGCACAATTATTATTATAGGTACTGGTTGTAAATGCATATAGATTTTTAATCTACATTGGGCTGCAAATAATGAAGTAGGTATGTTAACAAGAATTACTTTTTACCACATTGGTGGCATAAAAAATAATTAATATATGTATTATAGTAGGCTATAAGCTCTAGGCAAAATATTGGCATATAAATGCTATCATGAGCAGCGACAGAACATGAATGAAAGTCATAATCATTGTTTAAACCTCTTACATACCGAAGGCACCTTTAGGTACCGTCCAGTTTCCCCATTTAATATAAATGAATAAATATAAATAATTTTTAAAACTTTACATATAATTATATCCCCTATGTATCGCTAAATAAGAGGACCTCTTACCTCTTTTTTTTATTTATTTTTTATATTTTTTACGCATGTTTAAGGTTAAACATATTACTGTGAACATGTTAAAATTGCAGCATCAATAGTGAATGCAAACTTATTTGAACCCAATGCATGGAACAAAACAAAACATTAGAATTCTAATAATTTAATATCTTAAGTGACCTTCTGACAATCTATGCACACAGGTGTGCAGTGTTAAGGGACTTCATACATATAAAGAATTCTAAAATTCAATTTGCATTCCATATATGCAAGTATGCATTCACCTTTAGATATAGAGATTTAAACTACAATATACATAGATTATATTTTTCATAAAATACCTACTGTATGGCACTTAATGAGCAATAGGTACAACAGTTGTTGCTGTTTATGTGATAAAGCAATTAAGTTCTCACCCGCATTTATGAGATAAAAATACTATTTTAAGTACAGGTGTTTGCATGTTAAGCTACCACAACTGCCAAACTTCCTTTTCACAAAGTTATAAAATTTTAGCTCTCTTACTAGTAGGATTGAAAAAAAACAATACAGCTGTGAGTAGCTTGACTTTCATTCTTAATTAATGTTAGTCAACATATAAATTGTTTTATAGATTGTGTTTTATTAACATAAAAAATATAGTTTTTTATAATTTAGAGCCTGTTCCATAGGTAACAATATATTTGGCAGATTGTCAGGAACCTGTGACACAAGCCCTTAATAGAATTTTGAACAGCCAATTAGGTTACTATAAACTGATCAATTGATTTTCAACTGAACCTCATCTAAGTGAACCTCGTCTCAATATATTGAGAAAAAATTGACAGTTTGTAGTAACCAGACACTGCTGCACTTTAAAATAACTGCAGTTTCCATTGTAAACACTACCTACTGCACGGAATCAAAGCCATTTCTAACGTTTATAAATCAAAAGTATTGGAAATAACCTTCCAGTCTTAACATTATTTGTACTAGCTTACATGACCAGCAGCAATATTAACTGCTGAATTTGTTAAAAATTGCATCCACCACAATCACAGTCACACCCACCACAGTCACAGTCACATCCACCACAGTCACACCCACCACAGTCACACTCTCCACAGTTACAATCACACCCACAACAGGCACAGTCCCCATCAGAACAATTACCATCTCCTTGACAACATGTGTCGCAACATAAACAACATTCGTCGCCACCCTGAGAACTATTACGGTTATTTGTACCATCTTCATTACAACAGCAACAGCACCTTTCGAATGTATTTTCAGTACAAATCCCGCAAGCAACGAATAAATCTGCAATAGTTCTCATGCACCAATAGTCATAAAGTGGGTCTTCTTCTGTTAACAAGCAACAGCAATCTGTTTCACGTCGTCGTTGCTTTTTGGCTTCTTCTTCTGCTTCGTGAGTTTCTTGTATTGTCATGTTTTCTACAGTATTTTCCTCAGCTACGACTGCAGTGTACTCTTGTATTTTAGATGTGGGTTGGGTGGTTACAACATGAGCCATTTCGATTTTTTGTTATTAAACTTAATAAAAAAAAGTTATAACACCAAAAACTTCAAGTTTAAGTATACGAATTCCATTTAGAGTTGCACTTATTAGTACATACCTACAGTACCTACTTTGTGGTTACATACACTTTTGTCTCAGACACCCACAGACAAACTATTTATTTAGAGATGACACACCCACCCATTCATTTTGTATACAAAATACATTAACAAGAAATAAATTATTTCTATGTATGTACCTGATAAATTATAGGTAGGTACCTACCTACCTACTAGAGGTAGCCAAGGTCGCCGCGCCGCGATTCGATTGGCCGCGCGATGCAATCACAGACTAGTTAGAGACACTACTTATATTGAATGGCTTCACAGACTAGTTAGAGATACTACGTTTAATGGCCATGACACATCATGTCAAATTAGATAGAATGTATGTAAACATCAATATTTTTATTTCTTGATTATTGATCTTGATTATTTATTTTAAAATATTTCATAATTATAATGATAATAGAAAAAAATAACATGTGTTAGTTTATAAAAAATAAGTGAAATAAATAAATAAACATAGCTAGAATTTATGTAATGGTCTAAGGTAATTATCAATTTATGTTAAAAGCGCCCTCTGTTGTCATAGAAGAGATAAAATAGTTACTAAATAGTTCGGGGCCAAGGAGCTTATATTACCTATAGAATGGAGTCATTAGTCAAATGAAAAAAGTGAGGGCAAAAATTTTGACAACCCTTGACATTTCTTGACATTTCTAGAGAGGCTCTGTCTCTTTCTAGTAGGGTGCCTATAGCAGAAAAAATAATTACGGACAATCTTGGACTTCGTTAAGTTAATAAAATTAATTAGGACTCAAAGTTTAAAATATTTTTGAGTTTACCATGACAAAGAATTAACATTCATAATAATTAGTTTTAATCTTCCGTACAACTGTCTGTTACTATAAGTAAATTTACACTTAACATTGGCGAAATATAAAAATGAAAAAGCTCTTTATTAAATGGACTTTGCTAAGTACTTTTAAATCGTCAAAAGCCCTACCACCATTTCGGGACGAAATAATAATTATTATGCTGAGATGGAGCAGAAATGGCGAAAGACTCCGGCGAAGAACTCCACAGCTTACAATTTTGTAATGATTTCAAAACATCAATACAAGTCAATAAATAATTATCAATTTAATTTAAGTTACAGTTTTACATGCGTATATTTTGGGTAGTTATTAAAAATAAATAAAGTAGTAGTAGTGGGAGTTTTATAAATTCTGTAACACACTAAGTTTATTCCTTAATAAAAACTTCATCACAAGAACTGTTCTATTTTAAATCTAAACATAAATAACAATCTAAACATTCATATATTACATATGTGACTCAAGAATTTATGTAAAACAAAGTTATATATACACATAATATTGATACTTAAAAGAACAAAATCCTTTATTATTATATGATACAGTGATATCCGCAGAATATAGTTACATATTCACATAGATACTTCTAAATTACAAAATATTGACCTAAAATATATTACTTTCATATCAATCGATGTTTCATAATACTTTATAATGATTGGCAAAATAATCGATTCTGTAAAACAACTAAGAAAAAAGGTACAATTTTGTACAAGACAAACTTAAAATCGCTCTGCTATAAAGAAAGAATTATGCAGATGTGACTTTATTCTATCATGAGACCAACAATTAAAAATATGAATACCGGTAAAAAATGTAAAAGAATCATTTGTACTCGTAACTCGATTAATACTGGTTAACGTATGACAAGGTATATAACTTTGTCATGTGTTAACCAGTATTAAAAAAATATGCATAAAACTTAAATTGAACGCCCTACGTATATATATATCAACCTTCTGTACCTGTTACTCAGTTACGAAGTCAGAAGGATAAGAGCCTTGTTCCTAAAGCCGTAATAGTGTAATTTCCGCCTAGAGTCTTTCGGAAATCTAAAAAGAAAATAAAATTTTATGTATACAGGCACTTTTAACTTGTAATTAGCATATTAAAAACTATCATTTGATAGGCTTGAATAGCACAGTCACAATTTTATTAATGCTGTGTCAATTTTACTAACCCAAATTCGAGTGAAGTTTGAGGTCACTGTGCATATTGCACTCTGCGTTACATGTTAGTAGATGCAAATGTGAAAGATAAAATACACTATTACACTGGTAAAATCCAATCAATCATTTTGAATATGTTTCTCAATTAAAATAATGTACATTGTACAAATTACATGTTTTGTTTGTAAATAAACGTTCCCAACCAAAAATGGGTAGAACGATTTATGTATTATATATATACATAATCTATAAACTATATATATAATCTATATATATCTATATAACAGCTATTTCAAAGACTTAAAAAAATATATATATCAATTTTGATTGCCATTTCTGAAAGGAAAAAGGTTATTATTTTATAATAATTCTGGAAATCCTAGTCACCCTAGTCAATTTGTTTACACATATTTGAATAAGTAATTTATGTATGAAAATTAATTAAATTCAGATAGTATTAAAGCCGAGTATCAGAAATTACTTTCCCCTATGGAGTTTCGCCCAATAACGATAATCATATGGAATTACATGTGAAAAACCAATTTTACTTAGGTGAACAATAATATGCAATTATAACACTTACAAGTGAAATTTCACACTGCATCCTGGATACCACTCACTTCTGCAACCACGAACTATACAGCGATGCACCATTTTGCACTATTTATAGTTATTAAAATGTAAAAAGCCGTACCAAAATCGCGAGTCGATATTTATGAATACTTCAATAACGACAATTTATGTCATGTTGAGATTTCGGGACATTGACACATGAAAAGAGTGCTGCCATTACATAAATCCTTTCATTTCCCATAAGTTATAGAAAGAATCACAATGATGATTTTCAAAATAAAATAAAAACTTAAACATTAAAAGTAAATATATTATATTTATTTCTTTCATTGATAATAAATACTGATAATTGAATACAATATGTTAAGTTTTTAGCTACTTTTCTACTTTTGTTTTAGAAAGATGGCGAAATACTGGGGAAATCTTGTTTCTATGTAGTCGTGTTTAGAAAGAGATGGCGACAATTTCTAGAAAGAGAAATGTGAAATTTGAAATGTCAAGTAATGTCAAAATTTTTGCCTTCACTTTGTTACTTTGTCTAATGACTCCATTCTTTAGTATAAGCTCCTTGTTCGGGGCACACGGATGACAGCAGGTGCGCCATCTCACCTGTCTCGGAGTAAACTCCAGTCGTGCGTCGGAGCCATAGTATCCTGTAGTCTGTGCATAGATTACTATCTATGGTCGGAGGAGCTGACACACACAATTTTTTTTTCATCCCACCACCTCGGAAAGTGTAATTTTGCGCTTCGAAATCTGGCTGGAAAATTCTATTTTATTCGCTTGAGTGGCAAAGTAGATTTGAATTTAGAACATCACATATAATGAGTACTCCAAGGAGCTTATATTTTACCTATAGAATGGAGTCATTAGACAAATGAACAAAGTGAGGGCAAAAGTTTTGACAACACTTGACATTTCTTGACATTGCTAGAGAGGTTCTGTCTCTTTCTAGTAGGGTGCCTGTAGCACAAATTAATCACGGACAGTCTTGTGCCACGGGTAAGGTCTCACGTGCTCCCACGGTCCTAAGATATAGGGAGTTAAATGAGACACGAGAGATCCGTGCAGAACAATTTATTAAATGGTGGTATAATGCCCAATAGCGTGTACTCCCCTGGTGGTAGCCGGAGATGGTCTCGGTGAGGGTCGCTCGGTGGGACGAGTTAGGGCGGCTTGTACTGCTGCTCACTGTAAGTCCAGCCCTGGGAGGAAGTGAAGTAGCGGAGGCGACAGCGGCTACCTTAGCCTAATCTTGGACCCCAATTAGGGGTTAAACACAATAAATAAATAACTATTATTGCACATGATTATCAAATTAGTTAATTAGTATTAGGTAGGTCTTGTCGGTGCTCAATTTACTTACCGAACCACGCAAGCGCAAGACCGAATCACCAAGCCTTTGTATGCGATTCCTGACAAGATCGAGGCTGCCCGGCGACGCAGGCGCAATCTATCGGAGATTGCCCGCAACAGTCGTACGGTCACTAAAATGTAGCTTATTAACGTTGATATGGAGCGCTAAAACCTGTTGATAAATTTAGGAGGCTAACTCTAAAGAAATATTTCAATTAGATGAGCTTCCTTTAAATCTTAATTTATGTAATATTTATAAATAGTGTAATCTGATTTAATTAAAAAAAAATCATGTATGTAGGTCGGTAAAATATGTATGTGTAACGTTACACTTGAACTTCGTTACGTTAATAAAACCACAAGTTGAAAATAATTTGAGTTTTGAGTTTTCCATGACAAAGAATTAAAATTCATAATAATTACTTTAAACTTTTTTTCCTGAGTGCCTTTTAGCACGGTAATGTTATCTATTTTCGGCTCCCAGGAAAAAAATCAGCAACCGAAATACGAGGATTTCTCGCTTCTGTGACTCTTGATTTTAAGAGGCACGTTACAGTTTATTATATAGCTTATCTCATGTCACGTCAACTCATAGACATTAAAATATTCTTTTTTTTAGGTGCTAAGCATACATTTAAGGTTTTCCGGTTAGCAATGCTATAAAAATACATTGTGTGATATACCGATCTAGCCGTTCTTGAGTAATGATAATAGGGCCATAATAATGCGCAACTTACCAACTTACTACCAGACTTTCTTTATATTGATAGATAGCACACGCGCACATAGCATAGAAGCTGCACAATAGACAACCATATGGTCCGTCGCTTCGGAAATCTAAAAAGAATAGAAAATTTTATGTATACAAGTTAAAAGTGTATATAAATATTTATGTACACTTTTAACTTGTAATCAAATAGCATATTAAAAACTATCATTTGATAGATTTTAATATGCTATTTGATTACAAGTGCAGAAGAGCGCAGCCACAATTTTATTAATACTGTCTGTCTGTGTGCAATGTATCTGCGTTGCATGTTAGTACATGCAAATGTGAATGATAAACATTATTACACTAGTACAATCCAATCAATACTCTCATTATCATTTTCTCAAATAAAATAATTTACATTACACAAATTACATATTTTATTTGTAAATAAACATTTCGAACTAAAAATGGGTAAAACTATTTATGTATTTTATCTATGTAACAGTTATTTCAAAGAATTAAATAAAATAATCTATCAATTTTGATTGCCATTTATAAAAGGAATGGATAGAAAGGGATATTATTTCCTTATAAATCCGGAAATCCTAGTCACCCTAGTCATTTGTTTACAAATATTTGAATAAGTAAATTATGTACAAAAATTTATTAAATTCTAAGATAGGATTAAATGCGAGTATCAGAAATTTCTCCCTCTTATGGAGTTTTGCAAAATAACGCTAATAATCTGGAATTACGGGTGAAAAATGAAATTTATAGATTGAACAATATTATATGCAATTATGACACTTACAAGTGAAATTCACACTGCATCCTCAATACTACTCACTTCTACCAGCACGAAATAACGATCTTATTTGATTCTTATCACCATTTTGCACTATTTATCCTTATTTTAAAGTAAAAAGCCATACCAAAATCGCGAGTCGATATTTATGAATACGTCAATTACGACAATTTATGTCATGTTGAGATTTCGGGACATTGACACATGAAGATAGTGCTGCCATTACATAAATCCTTTCATTTCCCATAAGTTATAGAAAGAATCACAATGATGATTTTCAAAATCAAATACAAACCTAAACATTAAAAGTAAATATATTATATTTATTTCTTTCATTGATAATAAATACTGATAATTGAATACAATATATTAAGTTTTTAGCTACTTTTCTACTTTTGTTTTAGAAAGATGGCGAAATACTGGGGAAATCTTGTTTCTATGTAGTCGTGTTTAGAAAGAGATGACGACAATTTCTAGAAAGAGAAATGCGAAATTTGAAATGTCAAGAAATGTCAAGTATTGTCAAAATTTTTGCCCTCACTTTGTTACTTTGTCTAATGACTCCATTCTTAGTATAAGCTCCTTGGAGTACTCAATATAATTGTAAATTCAAAACGTCATTAAACCTATTTAATGTAACCTCTATGGTGCCAAATTTATGATTAGAACTTTTTAAATTGTGAAAAAATTCTTTTTCATTTTGTCATTTCCTCGCTGAGGTGGGATGAAAAGTTACGTATTGCACTCGAGTGGAAAGATTTTTCACCTTGTGCTCTTTTTTTTTTCCCTCGCTGACGCTCAGGATTCTAATTTAGAATCACTCGCTGCGCTCGTGATTCAACTTTAGAATCCTTCGCTTGCTCGGTCATCCAAATCGAGCACGCGGTTAAAAAGGAACTTTCCACTCTTGTATAATAAATAACTATTCCTTTAGACTACTTATACCCTCAGAGAAAGGACTAAAGCACCTTCCTCTGAGCTTATACCTGGGAAATTGATAGTTACGATTTTACTGAAGGTCAAAGTCATAATTTTTTTTTTATGAAAACGTATTTTTTACGTTATTTCTTAATTATTGTCCAAAGAAACATTATTATTTTTTTTAGTATTTCATAACAAAAAATGCATTCAAAACGTTAGCGTTCAATGTAGCTCACTCGATGCGCACGGACACTAACGAACGGGGCCGCCGTCTGGCAAAATTATCGCGGTTTTGCGAGTTGCGTGCGAGTTGAGCCCTTTACATTGCGCGGTACAATTTGCAATTTTTTTAACACCAAAAAAAAAATCATTTCCCAGCAATATTTTTTTTTGAAATATGTCTTATTTTGATGTATAGAATACATGGTTCTCGTTTGACTATTCATGTCTTTTACACCCAGTATAATCTAAGCTAAGAACCATCTCTGACTTGATGTCAGCTAAAAAAAAACGCATCAAAATTAGTACGATGCCAAAGACAGATACACAGGTCAAACTTATAACACCCCTCTTTTTACGTCGGGGGTTAAAAAGAAAGAGCATACTAACGAGTATAGAGAGTATAGTAGAGCGAGATAGATAGACGAGACCATTTCACATACACGCAGGGGGCCTAAGGAGGCCTGTCAGTCACGTAGAAAAGACAGCAACTGTCAGACTGCAGTACTATTTTTCATGCACACATGCGCATTACACACACATCGGTGTTTTTTTTTTGGTCTCACCCTAGTCGATTCATTACCAATCTATAAACGACAGTAATAATAAATCTATGTACTAACGCGTATATTAGAGCGGGATAGACGACATGACATATACACGCAGGCGGCCCGTACTCACACATTGGTTAATTCTTTTGGGTTCGCCCTAGTCGATTCATTGCCAATCTATAAAGGGGAGTAATTAAAAATTATAAACAGAGCGTTTTATTATTTTTACAAATATTTATTAGGTCCGATTAAATTTCTACATTTCTTTATAAAAGTTCAACATATATGCTTACGATATCATATAAAATTATCTATTTTTACACTGAAAATTAAACTTAAAATATTTTATTTTATTAATTAAGACCTCCAGTTTCAGCTTACTTAGCTCTATAGGCTATGGTGACTATAATTTTATTATTAAGCTATTAATTATATTTTTTTAGCAAATATTCAAACTGACAGGAAATAAATTCATTGGTGACGTTCACAGAACAAATAAAAGAGGTTAGAAGTCGTAAGTAGGCGGGGCGCGCGCGCTGCTGGTTATGAGTAAACACTCATATTCGATTCTTTTCGGAGAGCAAAAATATTTCAAAAATAAATTTAAAACACCGTCATGTACTATTTTAACTGGCAGGAAGCAAATAAGACTCATAATTTTACTAATGGAGACATTTCTTTTAACCGGTAAGTACAAATATACTGTTAAATTGAAAAAATATTATGTCGCGTGTGGCGACACTGGCTCTTGTATTAACATAGCTTGATACGACTTCTAACCTCTTTTATCTGTTCTATGAACAATCGACAAAGTCCCGATAATCACGTGGCTCCGACGTGTCTGATTTTCAGGCGACCCGCCTCCTAATACCGGAGAATACTTGAACGAATAAGAGCAGACGTGTCATCGGCCACGCTAGAGCGACTGCGCGGAGGGGAGGCAACCTGCGGAAGAAGTGATGACGCTGCGCCTTATTGGCTGCTCTATATTACGGTAATATTCTATTGGCCGGAGTGAAAAGTGGGCGGGGCTTGGAGCAGGGCAGCCGTTTAAAAGTTTATATTACTGGGAACTTGGTAGACTGTATCAAGGTCTACAGTAGCACCACCTAGTGCTTAATCTCAGTATTACTTTGCAAAATAGGCCTCTAGTTTTGCTTATTTTCGTTTTGAGTATTAGTTATTATTAATTTATATAACGGGTGTAAAAAGACCTATGACAAAGCCGAGAACTACATATTCTGCTCATCATTAGGACCATTTTTTCTTCTAGACTATACCTGGGAAATTGATAGTTATGAAGTTATTGAAAGTCAAAGTTAGAATTTTTTTTCAAGATTTTTATGAAAACAGATTGAAAACAATATTTCTTAATTTTTGTCCATAGAAACATTATCAAAATTTTAAGTATTTCGTACAAAAAAATGACTTTAAAACGTCAACGCTCAATGTAACTCGATATCGGGGCCATTCAACTCAGCCGACCGAACGTTCGAGTCTCCAAGTTGCTAAGCGCCGTGCGACTTGCGCGCTGTATACATTGCGCGGAATTTTTTAACACCTAATAATAAAAATCCTTTCCCAGCATTTTTTTTTCTTGTTTTGCTGTAAAGAATGCGTAGAATTCGGCTTTGTTTTGGGCTTCTTTTATATCCTGATATTGATTAGTTTTAACTTATAATGTATATTATTTTAAATACAGTTGCAATAATATGTTTTTACTTGAACGCATAATGCGATGAATAATGACTGGGTATAACGGGCTAGATGGCACTAGTGAGCCCCTATTCATAGTATGAAAGACAAACTAGCAATGGTGTCAAAATTGTTTTAAACATTTTCTTTGCAAAAAACTTTTATAAAGTTTAAATTCTGATGAAAGTGCACTTTTCATCTATTTATCTAGTAAAAAGGCTGCACAAAAAATGACAATGTCCCACTTGTGTCCAAATCCACTTCAGGACTTAAGCCTTTAGCTCTCTCTAAAGCAGGGTACTCACTTGAAAATGGTCAACGAAGACACTTAAGAAGCTAAGACGACCAATCAGCGCACGGCCGTTCGTGGGCTTATCCCGAAGCGAGGCGATGTCGTTACGTTGCTGACAGTATGGAGTTTGATATAAAAAAAATACTAAACGAATCGAGTTGAGGCGATGCTGATCAGTTTCCGAGTTAATAAGTGTGCTACACCTTTCATCTATACATTGAAACCCGTCGCTTCCGTGGGCGGTACGGGACTGACAACGTGATCGCGGTTGACCAACAGTCAATCAGTCAACAACAATCTGATACTTGCTGATCGATTTTTTTTAAAATGGTATTTGTGTTGTGTAATTTGATTTGATTATCTTTTATTTTAATTGTAGTATGTGATTTTTAGTTTTTTGTTCCCTTCATTATTTCCGCTTTATAAAACCCTAAACCTTATTGTGCATGTTGTGTACACTGTACTCTAAGTTAGGATCTAACTAAGAACTAGAACAATTTGATTTAATCATTAGCTTTTAATCTTGCTTTGATATATAAACAGACTAGCTGTCCCGGCCACGCGTTGCTGTGGGAATTTTACTGCCAAAATTTGTTTATCCGTGGCCGCACTGCCGATACGAAATACGTTACATTATCAAGTGAGTACCCCCCTTAACATCTACAAAGTAAATCTAACGTCATTCTTTCGGAGTCGAAGGGTTACTATCTTCAGCTTTTCTCTTGCTGCCAGCGTGCTGACTCCTGTTTTTCTCCGGTTTATACTTCTCCCAGCGATTGTGGTTGAGTGTGTCGAAGTCTTCGCAGTGTTTCGCTATGTCCTTCAAATATGTGGATAAATTAAGGAGTTCTCTGTCGGTGTCCCTGTTCAGATGGGCTTGCCTGAACGGTCTGATCTTGAGGCCGCTCTTTGGATTCATTATGAAGTTCCTACGGATGTCGTCGAACATTATTGTGTTTTTAGAACTGTACTGTGGGTATTTGCCCCAGATCACGCCGAGCGGTTTCACCTGTAAAGAAAGTAGTAATGGGCGTTATTTCACATAGTTAGTCATGACACTATCTATTTAGCACCACAACGATAGGTTATCTAGCGAATACAAAACTATCTAATTTCAACAACGATCCATGAGACAGGCGACTCGAAAACGCATCGCAACGAAGCTATGACTCCCTGCTAGAGTTCAATAACCGTCACTCGCTGTCAAACGTCAGAAGTGATCCGTTTTTTACAACTCTATAAATGCCGCGCGATGTAAATTATCCTAAGATTTTCGAACACAACGTCAACATGTGCGAGTGAACTGATCTATTCGACGTTAGCTTAAGTGGGAGTGAGAAATATGCATAGTAGTTGTAGCGTGAAGACGGTGTAACAATAGATAGTTGTCAAAAATAGACATTATTCAAAATTAGTTATCGTAACGTTGTTCACAGAGGGATAGCGGTTTCGTGATTTCTGATATTGACAACGACACACCTCTAAAAGAAAGTACAATTCATAAACCAAGGGCAAGTCAATGTTTAAGGACGAAAACGCAGCGGCTGGCCGTAATGCCGGTCGCTGTACGATTTTCAATTCAATTTTTAAATTTATGGCCCCTGCCAGGTTTGACAATTTTGCCAAGATCCAGTTTTGGAAAAGACACGGATTGTGTGATTATTACTATTACTTTTGTGACTATTATCCGGTTGGGTAACCTGTGGACAAGGCACATATAATAAGTTGGTTAGTTATGTTAAGTGTAAGACTAAAATAAAAAATATATAAATATAATATTGCATTTTTTGAGTTGGTTATTGTATTATTATTAGGTAACAAATAACAATTAAGACAAAGGAAAAAACAATAATTTTGGAATGAGGTATCTAAAGCCTGATGTTGTATTTTTTAATATAGTTCACTAAGATGTCAATAATAGGAGGGAAGCTTTGAAACAGTGAGAGTAAAAAACCCATGTTAGCCGGGCGCGGAATAGAATTTGGAAGCAGATCATATAAGGAAATCGGGTGTCTAGAGCAATTAAAAAATATATGATCAATGGTGCCTTCGTCTAAACCACATTCACATAGGGAGTGGTCACGAATTCGGATTTTAGCCAAGAAAACAGGGGAACAGACGTGACCAAGACGTAATCGAATAATGGTAGCAGTAGAATGCTTATCGGCTGAACGGTGTTTGAAAAACCAGGGTTTGGTCGGAATATCCGTCTGAATGCCTCCATAATATTTGCCCTTCAAAGCGCGTGAAGAATCCCACTCTAATTTCCAGTTCTTAGCGAGATCAGATCCAGCAAGCAAACGAATGTCTCGGGCAAAGCATTTTGAGTATGAATTGCAGCCCAACATGGTAGCTTCTTTAGCACAAGAATCCACTGTTTCATTACCACTGATTCCACAGTGGCCTGGAATCCAGGCCAAAACAACTTCTAGACCAAGCAGGTGGCATCGGTAGAGGGCTTCTCTAATCCTTAGTGTGATAGGAAAATTTTCTCTGGCTCGAAGAGGGAATTTACAAACATCTTCCAGACAGCTGCGCGAATCAGAGAATACAAGGGATTTATTAAGCTTGTGAGATTCAATGTAGGACACTGCTTCAAATAAAGCAATAGCTTCGCCGGAGAAGACAGAGGTTTTGGGGGGACATTTAAAATTTAAAATAATTTTATAGCGGGGTATCCAAACTGCAGAGCCAACATTTTCGTCCTCTGACAATTTTGAAGCATCTGTATAAATTTGTAGCCACTCATTCCAATTGTTAGCTAAAATAAAGTTAAAATTTTGTTCAGCAGCCGGCATGTTTTTATTAATTCCGAAATTTAGTATGATATTAGGGTTAAAAACGAGGGCATCATAATTAATGTGAAATAGAGGGTTACCAGGGTAACGAAATAATGAGGACCAGAAATAAACTTTTCGTAACTTTTAAAAAGACAAGGAGATTGTTTGTGAGACCAGTATTTAGCTGAGGGAATGAGGTTTTGAAGTTGGCACAAGCGAGGTAACAAAGGGTGGTCAGTAGTCTGGATGATCTTAAAGAAGAATCTGTCAGCTAGAAATTGACGGCGAATATGCAAAGGAGCGTCGACACACTCCACTTGTAACGCATTTGTTGGAGATGACTTCATAGCACCTGAAATTATTCGGAGACATTTATATTGTAACTTACCCAAAGCGTTCAACCCCATTTTACTGCATGGTTCCAATAGGAAAGAGCCATAATCTAGGTGGCTGCGAACAATGGCATTATACAACAGTTTTTGAGAATATGGATGGGCACCCCACCATACTCCTGACACTGCCCGGAGGGCATTTATGTTTTTCTCACACTTGCTTTTTATATAATTAAGATGATGAGTGCCAGAAAGTCTGGAGTCCAGAATTACGCCTAAGAATTTGGCCCTATCAAACACAGGAAGTAAGTCATCTTCGAGTGTGATCTCAATATCTGTTATCATGGGTTTCCTGGAGAACACTACGGCTGTGCTTTTAGTTGTGGATAATGTTAAACCATGATCAATAAGCCATTGGTTTAGGTAGTCGAGGGCAGTATTCAATCGGACAGTACATTCGGAAATATCATTTGATGCATAATATAATGTTAAATCATCAGCGTACTGTAAAATGTCACAGAAGGATTCAACGGTCTTATCCAAGTCATAAGTGTAAAGACTATACAAAATTGGACTTAGGACAGAGCCTTGCGGCAGGCCTTTCCAGATCAATCTAGGAGGAAGGACAGACCCGTTTACTCGGACAGAAATCGATCGAGCCGTAAACAAATTACAGATGACGTTAATCATCCTCACAGGAAGACTTAGCTGAAGCATTTTTTGCCTGAGCACTGGAAGAAGTACGTTATCGTAAGCCGATGCTATGTCCAAGAAGACCGCCACTAGATTGTGTCCTCGCGAAAAAGCCAAACGAATATCGGATGTAAATATGCTAAGGCTATCCATAGTGCCCATACCTCTACGAAAGCCGAATTGGGATTTTGAAAGAATACCCCTGTTTTCAAGAATCCATTCAAGCCTATTTTTAATAAGGTGTTCCATTATTTTTGAGAGAACTGAAGATAGGGCTATGGGTCTATAGGAAGATGGAACTCCCGGATCTTTATGTGGTTTTAAAATTGGAATGATAATTTGATGTTTCCAAGATTCTGGAACTGTGCCGGAAGCGAAAATGTAATTAAGAATATTCAAAAAAAATAATTTAGTGTCTTTGCAGCAGTTTTTGATTAATGAATAGGTAATTCCATCCAGACCAGGAGTAGAGTCTTGTAAGCTATTCAAAACGCCAGATAGCTCGTAAAATGAGAATGGATCATCCATTCTATCGGGTGTTAAAGGGATAGATGTGTTAGAACCAGAGATATAATCCTCATTGGGGACAAATGGAGGGGACAATTTATTCGTAAATTCACTAAGCCAAAGGGATGGGTCATTGGACAATATGGAACTAGAATCATTAAAAGATCTGCGGAATTTTTTAAGGTGGTTCCAAACTTTAGAAGCAGGAGAGCGTGGTGATAAGTTTTCGCAAAAGTGAATCCAACCCAAGTGTTTTTTATTCTTCAACAATTTCTTAGTCTTGGCATTAGCTTTTTGGAAAAGTAAATAGTTCTCTAGACAGAGATTTGAAGTGTATTTTTTTTCCGCTTCCTTGCGTTGACGAACGGAGCTAGTGCACTCTGCATCCCACCAAGGGGGAGAAGGAATTCGGTCTCGAGATGAGTTCTTAATAGGTATGGTTATGTCCGCAGCTGAGATAATTGCTGAAGTGAAGCTATCGTAAAGTTCTAAGAAATTAGTGGCAGAGACTGGAGGAAGATTACTTACTTTGTCCCACACTTCCAGAGAATACCAATCCCATTTGGCTTCACTTAATCTATATTTTAAAAGGGGGGGCTGCAGGTTGGATAGTAACTTGGGCATTAATGGTAATTAAAATGGGAAGGTGGTCGCTACCATAGCAGAAGGGAAGTATTTTCCATGTAGTACATGAGGCAAGGCTAGAAGAAGCAAGTGATAAATCAACTGCACTGGGGTTCTGGGATGGAGCTGTTCTCCTAGTAGGGGAGCCATCATTTAGTATGCATAGGTTAGACTCGTCTAGGACATCCAATAGACTAGAGGAAAAAGAGTCGCAAGAGGCAGAACCCCAAAGTGGATGATGACAATTAAAATCACCCATAACTATTACAGGGCCAATAAATGAGGAGAGTAAATTACCTAGCTCAGAGATTAGGGAAGCATTTGGGTGGGGAATATATGCAGAAATGAAAGAAATATTCATTACTTTAGCAGCAACAATGTTAATACCAGTGGAGTGAGGAGGGACAGGAATATGTTGAAAAGTGAGAGATCGTTTGATGATGAGGGCACAACCGCCCCAACCATCATCACTGTCATCACGAAGACATGAGAAGCCCGAAATCCGATATACCGATCCGGGCTTCAACCATGTCTCGGATACAGCTATAATCAAAGGTGTATATTTATTAATAAGAAAATTTAACTCTGTCTTTTTATGTCTAATGCTGCGGCAGTTCTATTGTAGGGTCGTATAACCCATGAAGTTCGGGCATATTATTAATCAATTGATTCAGCGGTTGTAAGACATTGGACGGTAGGGTTTCGCTAAATTGAGCTATAATGTTTACTAAAGATTTCACCATTATTATGGGCATATCTTCATTAAGTCTGTAAGAGTTACCATATAATGCACAACCATTAGGCTGTGTCGATTTAGGCGTACTCACTATGTCATTGTGGGCTTGCTTGTCATAGCCATTACTATTAGTTTGTCTTGGGGAGCTGTTTATGAATATGGTTTTTTTATATGATTGTAAAGGATTTTGGGAAGGGCTCTGGGAAGGGTAAGTATATGAATGTGTCTGAGGATGAGTTTGAGATTGAGTTGGAGGTAGCTCTTGTCGGGAAGCATCAGCATATGAACGTCTCACGGGGCGGAATCGGGTGGAGGCCTCAGAATAGCTAATGTTTTCTTCAGACATGACACTTTTAATCATTTTTTGTCTGGAGTGTTCTGGACAGATTCTATTTGAAGCAAAATGCGAGCCTGAACAAAATAGACAAGTGGCACTATCCTCTGTAACTTGACAAGATTCCCCCAAATGAGGTTGAGAGCACCGATAGCAACGAGGTTTGGATCGGCATTGCGCCTGAATATGACCAAAGCGACAACATGCGTTGCACTGAATGGTAGGTAGTTGGTAAATAGAGACAGGGAGTGATGTGTGGAAGCAGTACACCTTTTCAGGTAATTTTTGTCCCTGGAAAGTTAATACAACTGTACGGGTGGGGATCCATTCGACATTACCATCTTTGAATGATTTCCTGTTAAGGCGCCTAGCTTTAATGATCTGAGTGTTGTCCAGACATTCAATTGATTCAACCAGTTCTTCCATAGACCATTCTGTGGGAATATCACGTACAATACCACTGCGTGTGACATGAAACTTCGGGATTGAAGCAGCAAAACCATGTTTGTTTAATAAATCATGATCAATAAATTTATTAGCCATCTCAGCATTTCTAAATTCAACCACCATCCTATTACGATCAACTGATTTTACCTGATCCTGCTGCTGGCCTCTCCATTCGTCTATTAAAGTTTGCCCAACTTCTCCACAAATATTCCATTAAAGGTATTGTTAGAGACGGACTCTAACAATACCTTTAATGGAATATTTGTGGAGAAGTTGGGCAAACTTTAATAGACGAATGGAGAGGCCAGCAGCAGGATCAGGTTCAACTCGTGAAACATGCACGATAAATGGAGCAGCATCTTTATCTCCATATAAGAGTTTATTTGTAGAAAACTCTGGGCGGGTGTAAGTGCTTTGTATTGAATCACCTGAAGAAGTTGTTTTTTTATTTGATGGTTCAAGAACTGTACCTGATACTAAAGGCCTCTTATGAGCTTTTTTGGGACCTACAATTTCAAAAGGAACCATATCTATATCTGGTGGAGAGTTTTCACGGCCCCCATCCGGGGGCTCGTCATTTGTCTCCATCACCGTTCACAAACAGATTATTAGTGACTACATACGGGACAAAACACAAGTAATATACACACCACAGTTATAAAGCACGATAAAACAACACAATCCTGAGGTTAATCAACCAAATTAACACCAAAAACGAAAGAACTCAGCAAAACGCGTGTATTAACCGCTACCTTCACCGAGCGAAAAAAAAAAGCGCTGTACGATTTGCCGCAACAACACGCCGAATTGGCTCAGTTCTATTGTGGTCCGCCGCATATTCTTTAGATGCACTGGGTTGTTAGTAAAATCGTATGAAGAATTATTAACAAAACTTATTGAAACATTCGCAGGAAGCGCTTGCGGCTAACCGCACCGAGTGCCGCATCCCACTGTTGCGGCCCGCCGCAGCTGCAAAGTATACGGCTGGCCGTAAGTCACCGCGTTGATATCATGCGGTTTCATATAAAAATTTAAGTGCGCGCATCGCTAGTTCGTTTTCGCTCATAGACTTGCCCGGACTACTGACTGAGATGGGTTATAGGAGTGTAAGCATCGAGCATGGTTATGTGCTCGATGAGTGTAAGCGAGCAAACGCACTGTGCGGCGCAGACCACATTAAATTTTTTGTATGAAACACCATGATCTCGCTGCAAACCGCACGTACTGCTGCTTACCGCATGCAGCACGCATAAAGCATAACGATACCTATGCAACGGGTACGTGAATAGTCAGTACCTAATATGCGGGTATAAATTTTTTCGTTACTTTCTCATGTCTAGGTGACACTGTAATTTAGTAGCATATAATGGGCTTACGTCAATAGTTCCATATTTGGCCGTGTGCACCGTGATCATAGCCAAATAGTCTAAGTAGAACATTATCTTGTAGTCCTGGTTCGTTGACACCCCGAGCAGCTTCATCTTCTCCTCAATCCATTTCATGCCGGTAGCAGACCAGATCACTATGTCATAATCTTCGTATGCCGATGTTAGAAACTCGTGTAAAAAGGGCCGCATTAGCTCGTATCCTAAAACGAATATTTATATGTGCATACGATGATTTCTCATCGGTGTTGGAGCCGAAGGGTCAATTTGTGAAAGCGCAGATTCGAAGCGATTTGAAGTATTAATCTAAAAGTTAATACAGCAATTTGACCCTTATCTCAATAACGTAATGTTCATATTTCTTGTGAGCTAAACAAAGGGTGCGGGAGCGAACATCCTACGGAATAAGCGCGTCTGCACGCGATCTGCGTCGATCGATGCGCGCGCGTTGGAGCGAACCCAAGCGTCTACTATAGTAGGGGAGCCCAGAGTGCTAAATTTGTAGTGTCTCCAGCGGTTAGAAGATCTATTGGATTGCAAAGATTAGATGCTAAATAATAAAAAGCTCCTATGAAGTTAACCATTTTAGTGGTGGGGAGAGCGTGTATGAATTTTCAAAAATGTAAAAAAAAGTGATGAAAAAAAAATGTTCGAGCGCGTCAGATTTTGGAAGTGTAGATAGCCCACAAACTTGTGTCCACGGAGAAATATTAATCTGCCGGATCGCTCGTAACGAATAGCGATATAAGCAAAAAAACAAAACAAAAAAAATGTATTTTCTCCAGCGTGTCAGTAATTATAGGGACTTATTATTTAAGCCGTCACAAGTGTCCTCTTACTTAATCTGACGATTTGGACGTGACTAAAAGTCCCTAATCAATTTTTGCAAATGCAAAAAAAAATTGTGACTTTGCAATACTCGCGCGTGTCAGATTTTTATACAGATGGTTCAACTCGACAAACTAGTAGTACCCAGCCTTAATCTGACTATTTTGTGAAGGGATTTGTTAAATCTGACAATTTGAAAGAATTAAAAAAAAGTTCATAGCACAGGCCATTGCTGTAATTTTCTGCAAATTCCGAACGCTCTAAATTTTGCTTATTACACTATTATTGAGCTTTTTTTAAGCTCAAAAAGAAAGCTAGTCTATACTTATGAGTTTATTGAGCAAAAAAGCTCAATACAAGTTGGATAAAACACAATTTATTGAAATTTTAAACTGTCATAACTTTTGAATAAATCAACAGATTTTCACGCAGTTGACGGTAATTGATGTTTTTTGAGTTGTATAGAGCATATTGAGAATACTATGTGATTCAGTGATCAGATTCAAAATTTCATACAAATTTTCAATAAAGGTATTTTTTATTTTTATAATTAGTTTCTTTATTTATTCAAATTACAAACAGTGAAAAAAAAAATAGTTATAAAAGAATATTAAAATTTATTCGTCTTCGTCAGAGGATTCCTCTTCGACCTGTAAATTCAAGTCCGACACATCGTTTTCATCAAAATTTTGGGAATCTGCGGCTGGAAACAATAATGATATTTAATAACAATTTTTATTTATTTCCTGCCGTTTGTACAGCAATAAAAACATACCTGAATCTGAAATTTCTCCAAAAAGGCATCATGGCGGCCGAGAGTAGTGTATAGAATAGACAACACTTTATTTATTATTTTCGATGTTTCGGCTTGTCGAAATCGTCAGATTATAATATTTTTATAATTTTTAAGTAATTTCCTTTGAAAAAAAAAAGAAAAGAACCGCGCTCGAACATTTCAAGGTTACGATTTTTTTTTGCAACTTTGAAATTCTCTCGATCACTTCCGTCACGGTCAAATCGTCAGATTTTTATAATAATATCATTTTCTGTATATTATAAACCTAAATTGTTTTAATCTGACGCGCTCGAGCAGTTCTGAGGTTCGATTTTTTTTTACTAATCTGATCAATGGCTCAGAACATACGACACTATATTGAGGGCTCATACCTGCTGAAAGTACCTAACAAGGTACAAGGAATCTCCCTTACTATTAAACTGCCACGCTTGAACCAATCCCAAAATCCCCTCTTGGGCCCCCCTACTACTACGCGAATAAACGCGTCATCCGTCAGTCGGACACTGAACACAAAACCTTCGCTATCTTTTTCATCTTTGCAATTTTAATCATGCTATAATGTTAGGTAGGTACTTAGTTAACATCATAACAAGATCGATATTAAAAATTTTATAGGAGTTTTAACTTACAAGAGTCAACACAATGGACATTTTGTGCAATTTCGCTTTATTTTATTTTTATTTGCGCTTCGACTCTGTGCTAGTATGAATTGACCCGAAGCCCTCGTCCAATAGTCAATTTGTTGTAGTAGATTTTTTATAGCGTGAGAGGTTTAGAGAAATATTTTATATGAAACTAACATTATCTATGTCAAGCTCCATCCCAAGCACTTCTGAATAACAGGTGAAGTTTTGGTATAATTTTTAAATCTTTTGGTAATTTCTTCTATTACAAATCCTGGTTTAAAGTTTAGTTATTTCTGTTAAGTGAATTATATCTAATTGTGTTTCTGTCTTTTACAATCACTAGGTAATATCTTCAAATTTAACGTCAATGACTTTCAGAATTGTTGATTTTATAATAATAAAACACAAAAGTTCTAAAATCCTGTATTGTTCTTGTCTTAAGAATTAGTGGATCCTCTTTACTAGTTAAATGAATATACATTTTTTTCAAAAGAAATTAGTTGGAAATATAAGAAAACTTAGTAGGTAACTGCCACTCTTATCAAAATTCAGAGGGTCCTCAAACTGTAAAAAACTAGGGGTCAGATGGCATAAGTTGCTCTGAGTCTAATTCAAGCCACCCTTGGCACCACTGTGGGGACCCAGGAAAAGGGTCTTTTTAGAGCCAGTGGAGCCTTGTGCTTGCTTGAAGCTGGTCTCTAGGACCGGTGGTCCAACATAAATGCAAGACAGCGGATGTGATTGAGTGATGATCCGGTTGGGGCCAAAGGTGGGAACAGATGGCTGAAAGTGGCATAAATGCACGATCCCGGATTGCTGTCGAATTGTGCCTTGGGAGGATGCCTGGGGCTTTACCTCAGAGTCCCACAAACCCTTGCAGTCGCATCGTACTGCAGGCTAAAATCATTTGACCACTCCAAAAAAAGGTTAATGCACATAGGCATAACAGCATTTACAGCGTATACTTCTGCTGCGTGGAAGAGTTACCTCATTGCTGACAACTCTCCTTGGAAATGCTGTTGTGGATTATACAGGGTCAGTAGCCCTTACGGCCTGCATGGAGTTCAGAATCTCTCGCAATGGGATACCCATGGGATGATAAGGTTTAGTACAGACGACAGCAGATCAGGCTACCCAAAACTGTCTAACTCTAATTGCGATTCTTTAAATGTGTGTATTATAAAGCCCAAAATCCATTGTGATTTGTCAGTTTGTGCTTCAGGTCCTTAAAAGGTTGAATATTAGTAGTATCAATTTCATACATTGATATTTAACTTACCTGTTTCTGCTACTGATCTATGGTCGAACAATGTGTAATCTATGTCTAATACTAGTAATTTCTTTCCTGGACGAGATTCATTCAGTATATTAATTTTATAATCCTTTATTCGCTTATTAATTTTTGCTAAGTAGACCTGAAAATAAAGGAAAGAAGTTCAATTAGAAAACATATAAAAATTTCATAAAACCTTTCATAAATTTAGTTAGATCATAAGATAAAAGCAAGTTTCTTCTACAACCTGGAAGCAAGTTTCTTCTACAACCCACAACCTGTGAGGAATAAAAGTATTTAGATCCTGTTTTCTTATTTATATCGACGCTTGAAAGGAAAACTTGACTAAGCGCCATTTTGAGCCAAATTGTGTTATATATACAGTTTGAATCGCCTAATTTTTCTGCGTAGTTTGGTCTAACTCACGCCTTCCTACGACGACTTTTAATGTCGCTTCTGCATTTTGGACTTACGAATTATCACTTTTTTTGAATGAAAAATGAATCTTTAAGTCGTCCTCCTGAACAATTAACTCCATGTCGCTTAGTCAATTTTGCCTTTCAAGCGTTGATATGATTACTAGCCGACCAGACAGACCGGTTTCAAATATCAATTTTGACACCAAGATCGCAGTGCTGCCGGCCATATCCAATACAAGCCAAACAAAAATAGATAACAGCAACAAATAAATACATAGTATGTATGTATTTATTTGTTGCTGTTATCTATTTTTAAGGGTTAATTTTTGAACAGGAGTCAAAGTTAAAAAATAAAATGTAGAGGTCAAAATAAAGAACAAATTTAAACCCCCGAATAAAAATCATACCTCCTGATTTTCCACATCAACTTCTTCCTCTTCAATATCTAGATCATTAACCACTTCGCCACCCACATCGGGCTTTGTTCTAGCACCTTCTATTGCTTCTTCTAATGACCCCATCATCATAATTTTTAAGTTAGGCTTTAAATTCAATTCAGATAATGTGAAATTGTCTGTAGCCACTTTACCTGATAAGCAGTCATAAAAACAATAATCAAATTTAATAAAAAGTTTTCACTTGAGCTAAATTTTATAAAGAAATAAATGTAAATAAACAAAATTTCTTTTTGTATAGGTTTGTCCCTTTCACTCGTTATCTTTCTTGCGCATCACTCATACAAAATATGGTTGGCAGTTTGTTTACATTAGTTCTTTATCGAATTCGGCACAAGTATAAATTCAGGATGAAACTACATAAAGTAATCCTTTAAAATGAAGTTAAAAAAAAAAATTAAAACAATAATTTTATGTAAGTAATTTCGTGGTGAATCTTCGTAGATACACTAAGCGGAGATTCGGAATATAATTAAAATGGTGATAAAAAAATGAAAGTGCAATAGAAGAGCAAAAGTACAGTTAGTTACATAAAGTGGAGATGGTACTGCACAACTTAATTAGGTTAGCAAAGTAGTTTATGTATTAATGTGTTTACAGTATAATTGATTTGGATTTAAAATAGACAAATACTGGTAAAAAATGTTGAAATATACCTTGAAACTTAACATTCAGTAACTTCTGTCTTTCCGGTCGTACTCCGGTAGCATTTTCGATGGCTATTTTCAACATTGCCACGGAGTCAGACGGAGAAAACTCTGGAATATCGTATTCCTTACCATTCCATTTCACCGTCAACTTTAATGGACTATCGTTTAAATCACACATTTTTCATTAAAATTCTGGCAAAATATCGCCACACGACACATAAACAAAACAATTTCTATTTTTTTTTTTTTTTTTTTTTTTTTTTTTATTAGCATTGGCGACGAGGCCATCAGCTTAACACGTAACAATATAACAATAAATCCAAGAATAGAAAGTGAAAGAAAAGTAAACAACAATTTTACAACAGTGAAATTATACAAAACAGAATAAAGAAATTTAAATTGATATACATATTACAGAGGCCCAAACGTATTAATATAAAAGTCATAAATAATATTATATAATTGTGGATACATCAGAAAATGTTGAAAATCTGTCGGAAAATAATCATCAGGCTTAAGTATTTCTTTACTTAAACTAATTAAAAGCAGACGTTGAATATTAAAGTATTTACATTCTAAAAACAAATGGTTTAAATCACAATAATCAGAAGAGCAATATTTACAAGAGCTATTGGAATCTAACTTAAGCCTGTACAAATGTGAGGGGAATTTACAATGTCCAATTCTTAACCTACTTATACTAGTTATAAAATTTCTACCTAAATATTTACAGGAATGCTCAAACCAGGCATTAGTGTTAGGGGCAGGAGCAATAACTGAAAGCCACTTCCCCTTTTCGAGACGGGTGATATTCAGAGAAGAACACCACCGTTTAAGTTGGTTTTCTTTTAGAATTCTGACTAAGTCTAAATGAGGAACACTGTAATCATCATTAGTAGAAATGTTGGAGGCAGACTTAGCAAGAGTATCAACTAACTCGTTGCCCAGAATGCCCGAGTGACTAGGAACCCAACAGAACTCAATTAATACATTTTTACAGCTTAATAAATGAACTAACCATCGCAATTCATAAATGAGATAATTACAATGATAACTAATAGCTATTTTGTCCAAGGCCAATAACGCACTCATAGAATCGGATAAAATTAAAACTTTGTTAGCGGAGAGAGAGTTTAATCTACTTAAAACATATTTGAGGGCATAAATCATACCTAAAATTTCTGCAGAATAAATTGAAAAATAATTACTACACAAAAAAACTTTTCCAATTTTACTAGATGAATCATAATAAGCAAAACTAGTGCGATCATTGGTCTTAGATCCATCAGTGTAAATTTTAATATAATATATTTTCTCATCCAAAAATTCATAAAACTCGTGTTTTGATTTAAATTTTGTAACTGTAACTGGAATGTGACGCATCAATGACTCAAAACTGTATGAAAAGCAAGGGCTATTACATTGCCAGTGAACATTATCCTGAAATTTAAAATTCAAATAAGAAATGGAATCACTAATGGTAGTAATAACGGGTAAAGAAGCATAATTATAATCTGGAATTGTATAGTTTTCAAGAAATCGCTTAGTCAGAACATTATCATGACTAATTAAATTGAGACAAAATTTATCAGTTAAGTAACATCTTCTAATAAATAAAGGAACTATGCCAGATTCCACCTCTAACGAATTTATAGGCGATGACATCATTGCACCAGTGATAATGCGCAAAGCCTTATTTTGTATAACGTCAAGCTTTCGAAGCAAGGAATTAGACGCAAGTGAATAAAACATAGACCCATAGTCAAACTGACTGCGAACCAAAGAAATATATAATGATTTGAGGATCTTAGGATCAGAACCCCAACGTACTCCAACCAGAGATTTTAAAATATTTATGCGAAGTTCGGCCTTTTGGCATATATACGTTATATGAGGACCCCAAGTTAATTCACAGTCCAATATAACACCTAAATATTTTTCAGATAGCTTAAAAGGTAATAAATAATTATTGAAATAAATTTTAGGTCTACACAAATAATATAAACTAAAAACCATGACAGAACTTTTTTCTACGTTTACTTCTAATTTTAACTGATTATTAAGAATACTGCTTAACTTTTTTAGCACACCGTTCATAACGATTTCTCCTAGCCTTAAGTCATTGCAGTCTAAATATAAGACTAAGTCATCAGCGTAGAAAGAATATTTTACAGATTTGGGAATAACTTTCATAAAATTAACGAGACTTAAAATAAAAATTAATGGTGAAATAACAGACCCTTGAGGAGTACCTTTGTAAGACTTTCTGGGGCCAACTATTTTATTTTTTATCTTTAAAGAGACTACTCGATTGTTCAAAAAATTAAATATCCAGAATAAAACTGAACCAGGGATACCCAGCGAGCGTAGGCTGTTGATTAAATATTCATGATTTATGTTATCAAATGCTCCCTTAATGTCCAAAAAAACAGCTAAAGTTAATTTATTATTTTTGAAATTGTTTTCAATATCGCCGACTAAGCATCCTAAATTATACATAGTGCTTTTACCCTTACGAAAACCGAATTGATAATCAGGAATCAGAGAATGGTGCTCAATATACCATTCCAATCTATTCTTAAGCATAGTTTCGAACAACTTCGCAAAACAAGAAGTTAATGAGATGGGTCGATAAGCATCTAAATCATTGGAATCCCTATTAGGCTTTTTAATTGGTACTACAAACTGCATTTTCCAGACGGGAGGAATAGTTCTATGAGACCACAATTGGTTAAAAATATTTAAGAGTATAACTTTAACATGTTTTGGCATATGTTTTATTACGGAGTAGGGAATATGGTCAGGACCAGGCGATGAATTTTTCTTTTTGCTGTCTAAAGAGGATTTAAACTCATCATACGTAAAAGGATCCTGAATCCACTGAGCAGAATCAGAACCTTTAACAAAGAAATTAAGAAAGAATGTTTCAGATTGCTCTTCTGCATTTCCAGAAGCTACTTTATTTAAAAATGCATGAGCATTAAAGGAATTTTCAAAAAAGTTTAAATTAGTAGAGCAAGCACCAAATTTAGCAAATTTAAATCTTTTAATGTGATCCCATATAATTTTTGTAGGTGTCATTCTATTAAAAGATGAAGCAAGATTAACCCAACTTTGAAGTTTTTGTTCAGAAAGAACTCTTTTCTTTCTGGCATCAAATTGTTTAAAAATAATGTAATTTTCTTGCGTGGGATAAGTTTTATATGAGCTAAGAGCGAGCTTAGCCCGATTAACAGCCTGTGAACAACAATCATTCCACCAAATTAAGGATTTCCGTTTTCTATTTCTATACTGGCAACTACTAGATTTTGCAGGAAATGTCATTAAAATACTAGTTAAAATATTGATAAATGAATCATAACTGTTTATTGGTTCGCAATCCAAAGAAAACTCTGAAAAACTATCTTTACAGAGTTCAGAAAATGTAAACCAATTAATTTTATTAAAATTAATATCCGATAAAGACTTAGTGTTAGCGGAGGGCACCAATTCAATTTGGGAATTTTCACTGGAAGAGCTTAAAGTATCATTATATAAAACGCTAACCAAAATGGGATAATGATTGCTACTCAAAAGGTCATCATGAACTTCAAAGGAACAACTAGAACTTACTGCTAAAGAAGCAAACACCAAATCCAAGACATTACCACCCTGACCGAATGGCGCCAAAGTAGTTTCAATTAAGTCATTCATACAAACCAGGTTATTATCATCTGCAAAAGAATTGATAATGTTACCTCTTCTGTCATTAAACCTACAACCCCAAGATGAGTGGTGGGCATTAAAATCACCAATAATTAGATAATTTTTGTTTTTGATTGCACCAAAGGAGTCAGTTAACATTTTTATATTAAATTTACCATTTGGAGGAGGTGGAATATATACACAAAGTATATCAATATAATTATGACCAGCATTTACAGTTACTAATAAGTTTTGAAAATGGTAATGAGGATCCGTAACGATTTTAACTATGAATGTAGCTTTGTAGACAATTAAAAAACAAAATAAATGGTACCAAATTTTTTTTTCTACGATGAAAATTGACGAAGTTATGACGAAAAAATGGATCGTTCCGCCAAGCGGCCGCCTGGCAGGCGTGTGACGTCACTCGGCACTACATCACTGCCGACTATACCCGCGCGCAGCGTTTCTTGCGAACATATCGTATTAAATACTATACATATTGTTTTTTTGATTTTATAGTGGTGGACAAAGCCTATTCAAGAGGTTTAGTGACAATTTAGTGCAGTTTGAGCAATACTACTAATTTATAAACACGAAGGTTTGTATGCCACTATGTCTTTAACGCAAAACCTACGGAATGGATTTTAATTAAAATTTGTAATAATATAGCTCATACATCAGAATAACATATAGATAGGCTACCTTTTATTGCGAAAAAGGGTTCGAAGGGGTTGAAATAAGGGATGATATGGAAGTTCTTAATTTTTAAAGAAAAGCCATGGTACTTGAATTTAGGCACTTGATAAAAAAGAAATAAATATTTGTTTTAGCGTTTTTGCAAAATTTTGATCAGAGTGGGGATGAAATAGGGGATGAAAGTTCGTATCGAAGTCCAAAAGCCACGCTTTCACGCCTTCGATTTTATTAAAATTAGGTACATATAACATATACTAGACCTTAGGTCTAGTATATTTTTGTAGGAAGCTACCTTTATTTGTAAAAAAAGGGCATGAAGGGGTTGAAATAAGGGTCGAAAGTTTGTATGGGAGTTCGTCATTATTGAAGATTAAAACATGAAACTTTGAATTTAGGCTTGATAAATAATAAATTGATAAGTAATAAATAAATATTTTGTTCATGTTTTTTAAAGTTTGACTCGTTTGGGGATAAAAGGTTGTATGTAAGACTAAGCAAAGTCACGCTTTCGTATATTCGATTTTGATGAAAATTGGTACAAATATTGACTAGACGCTGGGAAAGGACATAGGTTACCTTTTATTTTGAAAAAAAGGCTTGAAAGGGTTGATGTGAGAGATAAAAGTTTGCATGGACGTTCGTCAAAATTATAATTTAGGCATTGTTTTTTTTCCCTAATAGGTGAAATCATGGCCTTTTATCCTCACAAGGATGAAATGGATGATGAAAGGTCGTATGGAAATCCAAAGTCCCAAAAATGCAGCCCAAAATAACTATTCCACGCGAAGTCGGGGGCAAAAGCTAGTACTACAGCTACATATAGATAGTAGCTTACTAAAATAATTAAATGTAATTTCGATTATATGATGGCGATTGTATGATGTATGATTTTATATTATCAAAACTATACATACAATTTTCAAAATCTTGGAATGTGTAGGTACTTTGCGGAACAAAAATGGATTTTTTTACTCAGTTTAGTTTAGTTTACAATGTTTATCTTCTATCATTACCGTGATTTAGTCAAATATTACTTATCCAAATATATATAATAATAATTTGCAATAATAATGTATAGGTACCTACTATTTTCTTTTCTCAAATTTTCTGTCTGATTTTGCCGACGTTTGCTGAATTTCTGGTTATAGTTTTATTTATTAGGAAATAACAATATAATTTGACGGATAAATATATGTTTTTTGGGGTTTCACTGCGTAACACATTTAAATATATTATGTCAAAGTGAGAAATAATGTCCAGGCCTATGTCCAACAGTGGGTGTCTCTCGGCTGAAATAATGAAAAAAACATCTAAGTATTCCCCGATTTTTATAACTATTTAAAATAAAATTTTACTCACGAATTATACATTATTTAAAGGTATTATTAATATATGTATTTAATATTATCAGGAATAAAATCATGTAAATATCTTTATTAACACGGAAGTTATAACTTTATGAGATGATGATGAGTAAAGTTTTATGATGTCAAGGTGAGAAAAAATATTATTTTAAGTACCTACCTACTTATACCTTTATTATTTCTAACTATTAGAAATAAACTATTACTCACGGAATATACATTATTTAAAAGCATATTTATTCAAGATTATCAAGTAAAAAAAAATCATGTAAATATCTTTATTAACACGGAAGTTATAGTTAAATGAGATGAAAATGAGTCAAAGTTCCTAGGTGCGGCGACTCGGAGCGGGCGGATAGTGCCGGGTGACGTCACAGCCATGCCGTAAAGCGCAGCGGATTAAATAAAATCAGTTGACGCAAATTGCTTTATAACTTTGCAACCGATGGACCGATTTTGATGATTTAAAAAACATCTTTATTGTGGTACAAAAAGGAATGTTACTATGTATGTTGTATTAGGAAAAGCCATACCATTACGGGACCTCATTGGAAGAAGTAAACACGGTAGTAAAAGAATACTTAGCTTTAATGGCCACTGCAATGCCCCCATGGGGCCTTTCAGAATCTTGGCGAATGATGTTATATCCTGGTAACCTGAAAGACTTATTTTGACTTAACCAAGTTTCATTGAGTAAAAGAACATCACAATTACTATGACTTGAAAGAAAATATTTTAATTGATCTAGTTTAGGAAGAATGCTACGGCAATTCCAGTGACAGATATTTAAACTTTTAATTATTTGCAAATTATCCATAAGTCAAATCTAAGTTAAATTATTAATAAGAAGTTCCTTAATTGTTTTGGATGAGATAGCATCTGGAGGTTGGTTAGAATCATTTTTTTTCTTCATAATATCAACAATCGTTTTTGTCAGAACATTTAGTAAATCATCAGAATTTAGTATATCATTATATAGTACTCTTTTATGTGGGGTATTTAAATTGATTTTTTTACTTAAAACAGGAGGGGAGGAATATTGAGGAGCAGTGGAGTCGGTAATCTTCGGCTTGGCAGCCATGGTGGAATAAGTCAACTTGCCACTTATTCTGTCTCTGGTTTCCTTCATCTTGGTGGATTTGATAGGACATGATGAACTGACAGCCATGTGGGGTCCATTACAATTCGAGCATTTAATACTTTCCTTATTAGTGCATTCTTTAAAAAAGTGATTTCCTGAACAAATTGAACATATTTGAGCACTTTTGCAGGAACCTCTGCCGTGGCCAAACTTGTAACAGACGAAACATTGCCGAACAGGTTTTATATATTCGTTGACATCAAACCAAATGTGATCATATGTAACATGATCGGGACGGGTGGAACTTAAGAAAGTGACTAAAACTGTTGGTGTAGGAACAAAAGTATCTCCAGACTTTCTCAAGAACCGCTTGACACCAATAACTTCATGAATTGATTTGAGATATTGTAATAAATTTTGTTCTGATATTTCAACAGGTGCTCTAATTATTCCTTGGCTTTCTAAATTATCATATGGAATTTTTGCTTGCCATTCATTTTTTTCTAATATTTTTTTGTTTAATAAGAAACTATTAGCATCTTTAAGATTACTAAAATAAACTTTCATTAGAAAATTCCCAATTGGCTTTATATATGAAATACCAGGTAGGGTCCGTAAAATTTTGTTGGTACTTAAGACATCAATTTTGCTATTTCTAGAAGATGGTGATAACAATATTGGATATTCTTTTTTCCCTTCTTCTTGGTATAAATGTGTATAATCTTTAAATAAACCTCTCTTCGAGTTTGTGAAATTAGCAGTTATTTTGGTGGGCGAAGATTCGTCCTCCATAGGTATTTTCCTCTTGTGAGAGGAAGATCCACCACCACTATCTTCAGTCATTGTACAATATTTAAATTACATATATTATCAGTGACTCGATAATTTAAACTAAAAATATATACAATTAATTACAATAAAAAGGGCTTTTAAAGATATTTTCCAAAAATTCGTAAAAATCCCGCCTATCGCTTCGAACGTTCGCGCCCTTTTTTCAAACAATTTCTAATTTTGACATTGACAGTTGCCTGGTAAAATTTTCCCTATTACGGGAAGGCAAAGGGATCTAGCCCATACAGCCAAGTCTTTAGTTTCGTCTTCTTTCTTGATTTTTGCATTAAAATGTGGGTGCCACACTTTTTAATGCATCTAGGGAGTGCTTGGCGAGAAATGCATGGTACAGACCTCATGATGGTGACTGATGAGAATTGTATAGTGGGATTTCCAACCACTATACAATTCTCAACGCCACATACACAAAACCTTTATTTCAATGATTCCTCATAACTGTTCGTCAACACGGATGCTTATGCAACAAAAAGACACCACTTTCACTGCACAAAATCCACTCCGAAGCAATTTTGAATTATCGAAATAAAGATCGACATCCAGACGCCATGATTACCCGCCAAACATCCGACAGTTGCCTGGCGCAACGAAAAACTTATAGTTTTTTTTTTGTTAGGGTTCTTGGCTTGTTATCCTTTGAGTCACCTTTGAGTCACCTTTGAGTCATATCTTCATTTGATAAAGTCTTATTTCTTGATGTTTGCATTAAAATATGGGTGTCACACATGGATATGTAACTCACTCGGTGATTATCACTTTCAACTGTCAAAAAAAGTTAGCGAAAGGGCCCACTGGGGAGTGCTTGGAAAGAAATGCATGGCAACCGACCTCATAATAGTGACTGATGAGAATTGCATAGTGGGATTTCCACCCACTATACAATTCTCAACGTCATTTATACACAATATCTTTATTTCAATGATTCCTATTATATTATTAGAATTAGCGAATAAGCGAAGGACATCGCGATAAAAACGCTTTGATGTGCGCCTGTTTACCGACAACGTCGCAATATCCTGGCGACTTCGCACGAAGTGCCGAAGTATTCGCGAATACTTGGGTAAACAGTAGACACATCGCGATAATGCAAATATTCGCGACATCGCGATGTACGAAAAAAAATCGCGATGTGTGCGGCCCACAGAACACAGAAAGAGGTGTGGCCCGTGTGCGGCCGCAGCATTACTAAAAATGCAATAATGCATTTTTATTTTTTGCCTGCGTCTGTTTTGATGATTCCGTCCCAGTTACATTCTACTGACGTATCTATCTGTCAAAACGGGCCTATGCTTGGGCCATTGACGTAGGAATTCGCTTGGCCCCAATCTGAGGGCCTAGACAAGTGGCCAGTCGATTGCGTTGAACGTCTAACGAAAATGATAATAATGTATTGACAATGACGTTTTATTGAGAAAGCTCTATGGCGACCGTAATCAAAAATTAGCCTCCCATCCACTAGCGTTTATTTCGTATGACATGTCCTCATAGATGAACTGTAGAAAAACATCAAAGATAAAAGTTGAGGCCACTAACTAAATGTCATCTCTACATTTTTTCCTGCGACTTTATCATTCCTCGCCAGTCCGAGAGGAAAAACAATCCTTTTGTCACCATACACACGAACTGATACTTTCCTGAATTTTTTTGTTTTGTTAAACTAAAGGATTGCGCGCCAGTAGATGGTTATTATCCTGCTGTTTTATAAAGATTGTTGTCCTGTTAAGGGAATAGCGGTCATTTTGTATTATCTTTATGGAATACTTTCATTTTAAAATCAACATGTGTATCCGTGAGCAAAATATTGCAATTTCTAGAAGCTTATTGATTGCGAATACATAATTAAACGTAAAAGAAGGCAGAATTTGTATAAAACGGGATTTGCTTGTTAAATAATAAAATGTAGGTACCTACCTTCTTTAAAAAGAAAATTACTAAAGCCAATGTTTTTAAATTATCTACTCAAGTAATTTTAAAAAATCGAAAGAAACACGTACAGTATTTTTACCTCAGGAACGCTGATGAGCCATGTTTGTTTGTGTAAATGTACATACATGCACATTATATAAGATGTGTGCGTCAGTGCCGGCACAGAACGCTGCTACTAACATTTATAAATACCTCACTCGCGTTCATGACATAAAAATATTGTATGACCAATATCTTTAAATCATACATGCAAAAAAATACGACATAATCGTACATCTGACATTACTGCCGAGCGATAACAGCGAAAGAACATGAGAACAAAACCGATATCCAAAACCGACAGGGAACAAAAAGCCACTAAGTCCCTGGTTGTCGCGTCGTCGTGTAGGCGCGACGGAGGGGACAAAGAGATTTTTGCTTTGCCCATCCTCTAGAATTCATTCCATAAAAATTAGACAGTCCGGCAGGAATAAACTCTAGTCATTTCGTTCGATAGAAAGTAGAAACGTCAGTATCATGCTGTAGCTATAGGTAAAACATTGGTCTATTTGCCCCTTAGACAAAGAATCCTGTAGACTGGGCATCCGCGTACACCCTGTAAGGGATAGACTGAGAGTTGACATGACAGTGACAGAAGTCACTGACGTCAACAGAAGAGGCCAGATTTTAAAAATATTACCCCATTTCAAAATAAGGCAAATCAAAATATTTTAAACATTTAGTTTAAAATATTTTGATTTGCCTTATTTTGAAATTTTTGAAAAATGTGTGTACTCTCGAGTTCATCTCCCTTCTCATAACTGAATAGACGACAATAGGATTTTTGAAGTGCGCCGTGCGTCGTGGTGGAGTGGTCTGTAAAGCTAGCTAGCACATTAAGCAGTCAGAGTTCAAATCCCTGGTAGTAGCAATCTCTCTAGCATCTCTCATATTATGGTCCGGACAATATAGGCTACATTATAACCGACTTTAATAATAGAAGGAGTCGATTTTTCCTTGTAAATTATTGATTTTAGACGATTTCATTCCTTTTAAGTTTTTACACAAACTCATGTTGTGGTTGCTAAGCAACGAGAAAATCATTAGATTAATATTTCCTCGTTGCTTATAGCAACAACAACAAATGTTAAACACCATGGGGTAGGTAATGTTGCTTATCCCATGGTGTTTAACATTAGTTGTTTCCGTAATGAAATTTCAGTTTTTAAACATAATTTATTATTTTGATTATCCTCGTGGCGCCCACGAGTATAATCAAAGAAATAAACAATCATAAAAAGATATTAAAAATTTTTAAAACCAAAAGATCGACGTCGAGACGCCATGGTATCCCGCCTAACACTCAATTCAAAGTATTCAATACATTCAATACAAATGTAAATACAAAGTATAATACGATTTTGGTGGTACTCCTTTTCATGGTATGTATTTACAGCTCGACCAGCAGTACGTGCTTGAATATCCGTGAATGTAAATAAATAACGACAACGATAATTCCAAGAATTTATTGGTTTTTATAGCGCGGTAAAACGTAAATGCCTAGTGTGATACGTTTTTGGCGATGTCCTTTTCATAGTATTTACAGATTGACCAGCAGTACGTGCTTGAATATCCATGAATATTATGTCCTAGAAATCTGAAACATTAAGATAACTTAAATCTTTGTATTTACCCAACAACAAGAACAGCTTCAAATTATATTACTGGTATCCCAAAACTGCAGTATAATCCAGAAAAATAAGAAATCTACAAAATGACGCTCCGACAGTCAAATTATATAGCAATTGACAACTACAACTAAACTACTAAATTTGGTCAGATTTCTATGACAATTATTGGACAATAACAATATTTTCGTAAGCAAATTTTCATGATTTTTTTAGTTTTCTATCAAGCTTGAGATCCTATATTATTCGATTTTAATCTAAACTTTATTGTATAATGCCAATAAAATACTAATTTAAAATAGTTTTCGTACTTACGAGTAATAACTTATTTTCTCGCAATTTCGGTAGCTACGGCTTTTACAGCCGATTACACAGCAATGCATTGTAACAATCACAAGCAGGATATAGTTTCCAACACTTGTACGTTTTACACACTGATAACAACACTTTGTAAACACAAATATTTTGAATATTTACTATCACCAACAGTTTGTTGTTTTGTTTCTTTGACACCAAAATTTTGTGTCAAATAAGCGAAAAGTGAAACTCTGACAAGGACAAAAATTATAATGAGTACTCTTTCACTCTTATGGGTATCTGTATACACCTATCCTTCTTACACTTAGCTGTCAAAACCAAGTCAAAACTCATGACAAGTCTACAGGATTCTTTGTCTAAGATTTGCCCTTAGGTAAAACAGCTTCATGATAGCTTCATGCTTCATGGTCAGTATCGTTTGCCACTTGTGCCCTCGTTTTCTCTGTCTACGGTTGTGCTATTGTTTTTCTTTTTTCTAACTAATCTGTACTCTGTACTTTGATTGTTTTGTCTTTAGACATATACTCTCTAAAGCCGTGTCCCCACTAGAGCCGCGCGGCTTTTTGTGGCCGCGCGGCCCGGCCTCGCGAGGCTTATTTGTTATGTAGTTTTAAGCAGCGTCCCCACTAGGGCCGCGCGGCTCCATGAGGCCCAGCCGCGCGGCCAAGCCTCGTGAGTGTGTACGTGAGCGAGGCCCAAAACAGTATGACAAATAAGCCTCGCGAGGCCGGGCCGCGCGGCCACAAAAAGCCGCGCGGCTCTAGTGGGGACGCTGCTTTAGGCCTCGCTCACGTACACACTCACGAGGCTTGGCCGCGCGGCTGAGCCTCACGGAGCCGCGCGGCCCTAGTGGGGACGCTGCTTAATCTGAGGCTTTAGACAACATGCTCACGCTTACAAGCGAGTCGGTTTGTCTAATCGCTAACGCTTCAGCGATAGCGATTATCGTTTGGTAGCCAAAGTGACAGTAACGTAGCGATCGCTTAATCGAGGCGTCGTATCGATAACTCAAAATTTTTGTCTATAGTTAGCGAGAGAAGAAATGTCAAAAATTTAAAATGACTAACTAACTTAACCTAAATAAATTAAATTTATTTCATGAAGAGTTTTCGGCGTTTTCGCCACTTTGAATCTACTTATGAGTCCCATCGGTGGTTTGGTGGTTTACGATAATGTACCACACCACAAGTGTTGCGTACCGACCGAAGTAATTTACAACAGGACCTATAAGTTTCATCAATTTCATAGAATCATTTCTATTTTCTATGAAAAGACATACCTAGGTTATAGTTCCTAGTGAAAAAACCATAAAACATGCATCTACCTACGTGCCCTATATAAACATTTTGAGAAAAAAATTGTCATGGAGATAAATTGAAGATTGGTGCTTGTCCATCTTTATTTTTGAAACTCGAGATATCTTACCATGAACTGTTGAATACTGAGGAATACCATCAACTGTTCCCACAGAAATAGGTAATATTTTATTAACATTTATCTATCTAACAATACATATATTCTTATTAACCATTATTTTGCATGTGTAGTTACAAATTTAATAAAATTTGTACATTGCAAAAGTTAAGCCAAGATGACTTTGATGACTACTTCTCTTAATGATATATTTTTATTTCATTTTCAGATCAATTCCGTGATAAGAGTTACTCGAGAAAGCGTCATGATCATTCTTATGCACCTTATGAGCGAAAACCACATAAGATAGCCTGTCTAGAAGTTTCTGGTATTTGTATTATGTGTTTTTAATATTTTATGAGATTTCTCAAAAGACAGGAATAATTATGATTATTTCATTCTGTATGTGGTCTTGATCGCAGTTTAAAATCAGTATGTACCTACATCTTGAATCAGAAAGCTCCACACAGCACTTTCTATTAGGTTTATCAAGTTACCCAATATTCTAAGCCATTACCTAATTAATCTAAGCAATCTGTAAGCAATCTAAATTAACCACTCCACCACAACAGCATCAAATTAACGTCTAGTTATACAGAATTTCTGAGTGATTATCTTTTTCTCTCTAGATAAAAAGGTTTAATAAATTTTCTGTGAATTAGTGTAGAATTAGTATATAAATTATTAGGAAAATAAATCCTGTAATTTTCAACCTAAAGTTAAAATGCTTATTTTATTTTTCAGATGATCATCAGCAAACCAAGTGACAAATTACCATTATAATTATTTAATGAGTTACTGTAACACCTACAGTTGCATCAGGTGAAATACTGGGTCAGGAAAAATATGTAAGCAGTATTATTCTTTGAAATGGCCCTGGAAACTGACATATACAACAAGCAAGGATGACATTGTTGGATATGTAGACTTAAATGAAAAATCGAGTAACTTTGCTGACCATGTTAGCTTTATGTAAAAAATAAATAAAAGATTAATGTAATTGTTTTATTTTATCAAAACTAGGAATCTTCAATCCTGGAGGAATAAAACTTTGAATAATGAGGAACAGAAAATCTAATTAATGTTTCCTGTTGCTCAAAATTAAAAGTTACATAAAATTAAATAAATTAACAATATAAAACTTTTATTTAATGATTCTTCTTAATAGCTCGTCGTCATGGATGTTTGTGCATCAATATAACATCAGTTTCACTGCACAAAATCCATTCCGAAACAATTTTTACTATAGAGTCAAAAAATCTACATCCGGAAGATATAGATTCACGCTATACACCACGCATTCACAATGTTCATACAAAAACATCAACAAATAGTTGTATGTACATACATACAAATACCTTAGGTCTGTTCTTTTAGGGGGTGAATGATCTCCTGTTTCATACAAATAAATCCCTAACATGAAAACTTTCACAAGCACACAAATAGTTTTGATTGTAAAATAATGTGAAATTGTTGTTAAGTTCCATAGGCATTTCTTTTGTCACCAGTGTTCAAAATGTGGAATATGTAAATCTATCTCCAAATAATAAATCAATCAGGCATTTTATTAAAGTTTTCTATTAGTTTCACAGATTAGAGAGTCTATAGTTTTTAGTCTCAAATATGTTTTGGGTGCATGAGATACACTCATTGTTACGGGCAGCCCACAACAAATTAAGATAATGTATTTTTAAATGATAACCTAAGCAAACAATTCATCATCATAACATAACAGCCTTTTTAATTACACTCACTGGACACAGGCCTCTCCTTGTTATCTGAGAAGGTTTAGGCAGTAGTTCACCACACTTGCCCAATGCAGATTGGTGGACAGCATATAAGGTGATCAATACCCCTTATCTGATCCATTAGCTTCCTTCTACGACGCCTATTTATAGATATAGGGTTGGTGGTGCTATTCTACTCTGCCAGCATGACACGGTCATGAGAATAACTATTACATATAAACTTTAATATACAACCACTGTGTACAAATATTGTATATTCTTACTAAAAAACACAACTATTCAATTTCAAACCCATTTAATACCGAAAATGTTTTACATTATAATCTAAATTTATTACAGTATTAACACTATTTTGATTATTGTTTTTATTTTCCGGTGTGTCCTCCTGACACGTAGGCCTCATCCAGCCTTTTCCATAGGTACTAATCTAATCTGTTCTTGGCCAACCGTAACCACAAAGGCTCTGCTACCCTCTTAATGTCATCTGACCATCTCCTCTTCTGTCTGCCCTTTTTCCTCTTACATTGATACCTGAATGGGTCCCCCATTCAGTAACATCTCTTGTCCACTTCTGTATGTTATTTCTAAGTATGGGCTCCGTCCATTTCCACTTTAATTTCTTTATCTTTTCCACTGTATCCTCCAGCTGTGTTAAGGGCTATTGCTTTGACTTTCTGTCCTTCCTTCCATAAAAGTATATCCCAGAATGCACCTCTACAAACTTTAATAACACTATATTACGCCTACGTAGCGTATGAAATAATAAAAACTATTTTTTTTGCTGATATTTTAATCTATAACGTGTTTCACAAGCGTTTTCTACATGGTCTCGGCGATCGAAAGCCAAGCGATCGATCGAAACGCTAGTTTGTCGGTTTCGAGTCTCAAAGCTGCATGTTGGCTACGCATTGTATGGGAAGTTAGCGAGCGACGCCTTCTATTGCTTGCGTTTCGGTTCAATAGAAACGAAAACTAACATTTGGCTAGCAATTTTCGACTCGATTATTTTGATGACGTCACTTTTCGATTGCTTATGTCAATCCCATACATTTTTTGACTTAGCGATAGCGAGAGCGATTGTCGAAGTGCATGTTGTCTAAAGCCCCTGTGTTGTTTTGGTCGTAAAAATACAACCAACAACCTTCTTGTCTTTAGACATATTCTTTCTAATCTGTGCCTTCTTGTTTTGGTCGTTAAAACGAGTGAAGTGTATAGGTAGGTACCTACCGAAAGATTGTTGTTAAAATAATAACATTATAGTCATACCAAAACATTTAAAAAGAAAATGGAACGGTAAGTTATATATCATTATTTATCTAATTTTTAATGATTATTGGCTTATTTTCAATAAAAAGTTCTATTCTATTCTTAATTAATGGCGTCGCGTCGCATTAAGCGTACGCATTATTAGATTATTTAGAAGAGGTGCAGTTTACCTATCACTACTCTAATGTAAATATTTCTGATATAAATAATAAACCATATTTATAAAGCAAACAAAACAAAAAGTATATTTCTAAAAGTGACTGACAACAATAATTCAAACTATAAAAAACACTGACATTATCTTGCTTGAGCCATAGACTTATAAAAAGGATATTGGTTTCTCGATTAACCCTAACACACATTTTGTCAGTATCAAGTGAAAATGTAACTGAAGTACCTAACAAAAATTGTATGGTTTATTGAGGTTAAAAATGGAGTCTCTCAACATGTGTTTTTACAACAAGAACTCGGGAGAAACTCTCATTAAAAAGTTGTGATTTAATTCGACACGTTCTACACTGCCATCAAATTGACCGCCGTCATGTTGCGTGTTTCTATTTTCTATGTTGCTAAATTACTTCCAATATCAATATTTTACTTTAAATATGTTGTGAAACTAATATTTAAGCTAATTACGAAAGGGCATAGTATATTTCGATTTATAAAGCGAGAAATCGCTATGTAAGTATGTAATGGTCTTTTGTGGCTGAAATCCGCCAATCCACCCACAGACAAGGTTTGACATTTGTTTTAGTAACAATCACGAAGATAGATTAGTCATTAGACATATTAAAAAGTGAGGGCAAAAATTATGACAACCCTTGACATTTCTAGAGAGGCCCGGTCTCTTTATAGAAATTGGGAATGGGAATAGAGACTGTGTCGAAAGCTATTGACCAATTTCAGTGCTAAGCGTTATGTCTAAGCCCTTGGAGAAGCTTATTAATAAACGGTTGATGTCTTACTTAAAAGAAAATAAAATTATTTGCTGATTCACAGTTTGGCTTTCAGGTAAAAAATTTAACAAAGATGCGATAGCCGAACTCACAAATGATATTGTGAGTAATTTAGGCAAGGGCCGGAGATGTATTGGAGTCTTCCTGGATTTGGCAAAAGCGTTCGACACTTTCTCTATTAACACACTATTAAATAAGCTAGAACAGATAGGAATACGAGGTCTACCTTTGAAACTGTTTGAGAACTTCCTCTTACAGATACCAAATGGTTAAAATAGGTAACTAGGTCAGCTATCCCCTCCCCGTTACTTGTGGTGTTCCACAGGGAAGTGTCCTGGGCCTGAGTCTCTTTCTAATTTACATAAACAAACTGTTAATTTATACCACATAATGGCAAATTAATTTCATATGCCTATGATACAGCTCTAGTATTTAAAGGGGAGACTTGGGCCGAGGCATGCTCGTGTGTAGAACAAGGACTCTTGCAAACATCATCCTGGTTAAACAAAAATCTCTTTACCTTAAATATAAATAAATCCAAGTATATTACCTTCTATATTAATAAATCAACTCAGCCTAAACCCAACCAATTTTCCCTTGCATAACTTACTGTCATGTCCATGCACCCCTCTGCAAAAAACTAATGTTATACAATGTCTTGGAGTACAATTAGATAAAACTCTGTCATGGAATGCCCAAGTTGAAGTTTTGTCTACACTCGTAAGGAAATTAATCTGGTTATATAGAAAACTTAGAAATATACTAAAACCTTAATTAATAAAATCCGTATATTACGCTCTTGTCCAATCTTTACTCATTTACTGCATACCAGTCTATGGTGGGGCATGTAAAACAAAATCATAAAACTGGAACGGGCACAACGTTCACTGATTAAAGTGATGTTCCGGAAACCTTTGTTATATCCAACAGAAAGTCTCTATAAAGATGCGAAAGTTATGACAGTCAGACAATTATTTATCATGCAAGTCACAATACGACATCACAAACTCCTAAGGTACTACCCCCCACACAGCAGACCAATAGTCGTAGGTCGCAAAAAGAATGTCAAACCATCAAACACAACACCGCATTATTTTGTCGCCATACAACCTTTCTCGCAAACAACTTATACAATAAATTGAACTCCGCACTAAATATTTATCCCAAAATATTGTATGATTGTAAAACTATACTTAGGAACTATCTAATGGAACTTAATTACTATGAAACGGAAAGATTGTCCGTGATTAATTTGTGCTACAGGCACCCTACTAGAAAGAGACAGGGCCTTCCTAGAAATGTCAAGTGTTGTCAAAATTTTTGCCCTCACTTTTTTCATTTGTCTAATGACTCCATTCTACTATAGGTAAAATATAAGCGTCTTTGTAATGATGGACTTAACATGGATATGTCTGACGACCTACTGTGAGGTGGATGAATTCATCCACACAAAAAAATTGGATGAATTCATCCATTAATCTGTCACCACAATACTTTGTTATTACAAATGCAATTATTTGCATTTTAAACATATTTTTCTGGAATTTGGTCGACATTTTTTTTTCTATAAAAATGATTTTTTGTGCTTTATATTTTCCAATGGATGTCGTAGATGGGGACTAGTGGATCACCACGGGGTTTGATCACCTTATACTCCGTCTACCAATTCGCGATATGCAAGTGTGGTGGACTTCTGCCTAAACCTCTTTCGTTCAGAAGCCTTATAGGAATTACGGCTTAGCCACCAAGATAGGAATGTTATTTCATAAAAAAAAATGTTTTTATGCTGGCTTCGCTTATTTTGTATTTTGGTATTATAGCATGAGTGTGGTTGATAAAAGTGGTGGTGCTCGCATACGTGGTGGTGCTCGCATACGTGGTGGTGCTCGCATACGTGGTGGTGCTCGCAAACGTGGTTGTAATATAAGAGGCGGACGTGCTGCACGAGGCGACCATGCTGCAGGAAGAGGCATGCAAAGGCCACCTCTTTCAGAACTGTAATCATCAGCTTTTTTACTTACATCTTTAGATCACTTTTTAAAAATAAAAAAAATTGTGTGCGTGTAACCTTTACGCGCGATTGAAGTAAAACTTCTTTGACGTAGATCACTGAAATGATTAAATTTTCACTGAAAAAAAAAAAAAAAAAATATGACAGATACTTACGACCAATCGAAATTACTATTTTTAAATAGCGGAAACTACACTGACTATAGAATACTGAGCGTTACTTCCGTTAGAAAAATCTGAGTTACCCCCTAGTCGCGCCTAAAGAAGTTTTACTTCAATTATTAATATTAATTAAATAATTACCGTTTCAGCCTATTTAGCGCCATGATACATGATCTGGAGGAAGGGCATGGGTTGGAACAACCGTTGCACCCTAAACGAATGCGGCGTTTGCCATCGGTGTATGTATTTTTTACTGTTGTTTAAGAACTGAACAATAATTTTAATTGTGATTTTGCAGGCAACAGACTGGCTACCTTTCACTTTGGGGGTTAATGTATGGCTAATACTGCCAGATGTGGCTTCGTTTGTAACTTACTGTTACCAAAAGCTTTGCTTAATCCCTTTTGATAATACGAGTGTCTTTACTTGTAGGTGATTTTTAATCATTCCATCACTTTACTATTGACATGTATTTTATTAAAATTTTAGGTCCAACGTCTCCAACCCACCCAACTCACCCAACCCACCGTCTATGCCGCCGTCCGACGCTGGGCCATCATCGTCACAAACGTAAGTCCTTATTATAATTTTTAACCTTTAACCTTATCATATGATTTTTCAGTGCATTTTTTCTAGTATAAAAAATATTCCATAATGTAAGGTAGTTTCATCTTAACTGGGCGTCAAATATTTGCAAAAATATTACGTTCGGATCTTAGAAGTGCAAATTTTAAAGATTTGATGAAACAATGTTTACCATAAAAACATAAGCACCAAGCACTGACAAATTTCGACAGCGAAAGCAGTGTCTCGGTGGCGCAATTGCGGAAGATGCGGGTTCGATTCCCGCCTGAGGCAAGTCGATTTTTTTCAGTGCATTTTTTCTAGTATTAAAGATATTTACCCGTTTCTAAACGCAAATATAAAATTATTCCTTATCATATGATATTTACCACACATACCATTATTTTTACAATTCAGCGAGAGTTCTGTAACCGTGTCTGCCACTTTAACGGTACCTGCTGTGCCGTTTGAAGTGGCACCGACGTCGCCAGCTCCCACTCCTGAACAGTTGGAGGTGTGTCCTTCACCAGCATTGTAAGTATAATGCATTTTAATCTTGTTGATAATTGCCTGTGGTCTGTGGTATTATATTTTTTTAATTTTTTTATAGGTACTTAGAATGTGTTGGTAGTGGAGCATCCACGCCTCAGACAGGAAGTGTTGTAAGCAGGGGTCCCAAACGCTCTTTGTAAGTATATTTAGTTAAATATTCAATTATACAAAAATATTATTTTGTACTATTTTTTTATTAATATTAATAATTTTGTTGCAGAGTTTACAACCGACCTCTACGAGATGAGGATATAGGGGAGGACTTGAACTATGGTAAGTTAATTTATTTCATTTTCATCTGCTAAAAAGCTAGCTAACTTAGCTATTTGGCGTTCATTTTCTTAATTGTTTTAAATAGGTAGCGAAGAAGATAGTGATCAAGAGGGGGGCCAAGATGACTTTTCGCCGGTGCTTATCCCAAGATCCTTGAGATTACTTCTCGAGGAAAATGAAGACTTGGGAGATTCATCGGCGCAGCTACATTTTGCTTGGCCCCCAAGTACTCCTAGCACTAGCCCTGTCCCACCACCACCTGTGGAGTACTCCGAGCAGGACGATCTGGATCGGGCTCAAGAGCACGAGCCGATCAACAAATTTGATTTTAGGTGGAGAGCGTTACATCAATATCAAACAGCGCCAGAGTGCAGGAGGGAACCATTCTCTACAATAAATGTTGGACCCACGGCTTCATATTCCACTCCATATGAGGCATTTGTAGCGATTTGGAGCAGGGACGTCATGGAGACAATGGTAGCGGAAACAAATCGGTATGCACAACAGTTGACAGAGACCATGATGCGTGCAGGGACTTTGTTCCCGAATAGCCGCATCACCAAATGGCGCAACACTACGGTGGATGAACTATATGTGTTTTTCGCCATAATCCAAGCGACCGGGATTGTGGTGAAAACACATATGGAAGAGTACTGGAATTCTACGAACGACATTTTCAGTACTCCTCAATTCACCGTAGCGATGACCTGCGATCGCTTTTTGCTGTTGTGCAGATGCCTGCATTTTCAGGATAACAACGCAGTCGATTTGTCGACAATGACACGTTCTCGGGCCAAGTTATATAAAATACAACCTATTTTGGACCACCTCAATAAAAAATTCTCCCAATTATACAATTTAGACCGAAACATTGCTTTAGACGAAAGTCTTACAATGTGGAAGGGTTGGTTGGAGATCAACCAATTCATTAAAAATAAGGCTGCAGCAGTGGGAATAAAAACTTACGAGGTATGCGAGTCTAAGTCGGGCTATCTGTGGCGCTTTGAGGTCCACGCTGGACACGAAGAGCCTGCCACCACCACAAATTGCCCTATTTCGCGCTTTATTCCATCCATTGTGCTCAAACTGTTAAAAGGTCTTGAGCACAATGGCCATACCATATGGATGGACAACTTTTATAATTCACCGGCACTCGCGCGGGAGTTGAAGTGTCGTGGGTTCGACTGCGTAGGAACGTTGCGCACTAATCGGCAGTTTGTCCCCGTCGAACTCGCGACACTCTCAAAATCAAACATGACTGCCGGTCGCATCTATGGCTGCACATCGGGGGATGTGGATCTCATGGTATGGCGAGATAAGAACTGTGTGGGACTTATTTCGACATACCATGGGATGACAACCGTGAGGTGCGGCGATACATTAAAGCCGGCAGTCATTAGCGACTATAATGTGTGCATGGGCGGTGTTGATCGCAAGGATCAAATGTTGGCTATGTTCCCACTAGAAAGGAAACGGACCCAAGTATGGTACAAGAAGCTGTTTAGACGGCTACTAAATGTAAGTATTTTAAATGCTTACATAATGTACAAGGCCCACCAACCAACTAGTCACCGAAGTTTTCGTAAAACTTTGGTGACTCAGTTATTGGCGCGTCACACCACTGCACAACCCACACCTCCGCCCCGGATTACTCTCACAGATTCACACAGTAACACACAAGGTTTCGAGCACTATCCGCAGCAGTACGTTGTGTCGGAAGCGCAAAAAAAGGCCAACCGCTACCGGCGCAATTGCGAAGAGTGCGGAAAGCGTGTCACAACGTACTGCAACGGGTGCAATCAGCCCCTATGCGTTTTCACGTGCTTCGGGCCTTACCACACAAAACTTTTCAGGAACACTGCACACTAACTCTGGCTACAGACACGGCATATAAATTACCTACTTTTAATAACCGTTATCAGTCTCGAGGTTGTGAGAGCACAAAAAAACTAACAACTACCAACAGCTTCGTAAACTTTACCAAAGAAGGCTCAATACGGAAATCGAATCGTAAACTGTACTCGATTCTAGGGTCCGCTTCAGGCTTCAGACCGGCGCAAACACTTCCCTTTATTTTCCATGTGGTCATCATCATGATATTATTATTATCAGCCAAAAAATGCCGACTGCTGCACAAAGGCCTACTCCAAGGATCTCGCACCAACACTAAGGATCTCCCACCAACCCCAAGGATCTCCAAACCGATCAATATGGTCTAAATTGTATAAATGGGAAATTTACACAGGCGGGTCATTACGTCGTTATTATAAGGTCTTAGTAGTCATACGTAAAGCTTTTAGTCTTACGGTCGCGACAGCACAAAAACAATTGACAAAGACTCATACGTAAAACCGTTAGTCTTACGGTCACGATAGCACAAAAACAATTGACGATGAACATAGGTCTCGTAAATTATACCAGAGAAGGCTCAATACCAAAATCGAATCATACACCATACTCGGCATCCGCCCAGTCTTCGTGTCCTCTGCATATGTAGTTGTTTTGAGAAACCCGAAGTCTCTGTGTCGTACCATGCTTCCTTCTTTTATATTTTTACTTGCTACTACTACAGTAAGTCTTACGGGCGCGATAGCACAAAAACAATTGACGACGAACCTAGGTCTCGTAAATTATACCAGAGAAGGCTCAATACCAAAGTCGAATCATTAACCATACTCGGCATTGGCCCAGTTTTCGTGTCATCTGCATATGTTGTTGTTTTGAGAAACCCGAAGTCTCTGTGTCGTACCATGCTTCCTTTTTTTTACATTGTTACTTGCTACTACTAAGTCTTACGGTCGCTACAGCACAAAAACAATTGACGACGAACCTAGGTTTCGTAAATTATACCAGAGAAGGCTCAATACCAAAGTCGAATCATTAACCATACTCGGCATTGGCCCAGTTTTCGTGTCATCTGCATTATGTTGTTGTTTTGAGAAACCCGAAGTCTCTGTGTCGTCCCATGCTTCCTTTTTTTTTACATTGTTACTTGCTACTACTAAGTCTTACGGTCGCTACAGCACAAAAACAATTGACGATGAACATAGGTTTCGTAAATTATACCAGAAAAGGCTCAATACCAAAATCGAATCATACACCATACTCGGCATCGGCCCCGTTTTCGTGTCATCTGCATTATGTTGTTGTTTTGAGAAACACAAATTCTCTGTGTCGTCCCATGCTTCCGTTTTTACATTGTTACTTACTACTACTAAGTCTTACGGTGGCTACAGCAAAAAAACAATTGACGACGAACATTATGTCTCGTAAATTATACCAAAGAATGCTCAATACCAAAATCCAATCATATAACAGGTCTAAAAGACATGAACAGTCAAACGAAAAATATGTATTGTACTCACCATCATAACAATTTTCTTCCTTCAGACTATACCTGGGAAATTGATAGTTACGATTTTATTGAAGGTCAAAGTCATATGTTTTTTTTTTCATACTTTTATGAAAACATATTCTAAACATTATTTCTTAATTATTGTCCAAAGAAACATTATATTTTTTTTTAGTATTTCATAACATAAATGCTTCAAAACGTTAGCGTTCAATGTAGCTCACTCGATGCGCACGGACACAAACGAACGGGGCCGCGCCGTCTGGCAAAAATATCACTGTTTTGCGAGTTGCGTGCGAGTTGAGCGCTTTACGTTGCGCAGTACAATTTGCAATATTTTTTAACACCAAAAAATAAAAATCATTTCCCAGCAATTAGTTTTTGAAATGTGTCTTATTTTGATGTATAGAATACATGGTTCTCGTTTGACTGTTCATGTCTTTTACACCCTGTTTATATACGACAGGAAACGCCCTTAAAAATGAAACACTTTTTCGCGTAATTTCTATAACTTTTATAGTTTAGCTGGTCTCTTTCTCCGAGTTCCACATCAGGTACTCCAGATCGTTTTATAGTGTTAGATATTTTTTTTCCGAACAATCGAAGTTCAAATTAATGGTCAATTAGTCATCAATCAATCATCGACAGTCGAAAATGAAAGATTTGCTATTGATAATATCAGAGGACCTAGTTAAGTGGCCAGTTGATTGCGTTGAACGTCTAACGAAAATAATAATAATGTATGAAACTGACGTTTTATTGAGAAAGCTCTATGGCGACTGTAGTCAAAAATTAGCCTCCCATCCACTAGCGTTTATTTCGTATGACTTGTCGTTATAGATGAACAGTAGAGAAACATCGTAGGAATAAATAAAACCGTTGAGGCCACTAACTAAATGTCATGTCTACATGCTTTCCTGCGACTTTATCATTCCTCGCCAGTCTGAGAGGAAAAACAATCCTTTTGTCACCACGAACTGATACTTTCCTGCATTTTTTTCGTTTTCTCGTTAAACAACAGGATATTAACCATCCACTGGCGCGCAAGCGGATGGTTAATATCCTGTTGTTTTATAAAGATTATTGTCCTGTTAAAGGAATACCGGTCATTTTGTGTTATCTTTATGGAATACATTAATTTTAAAACCAACATGTGTACCCGTGAGCAAAAGATTGCAATTTCTATGAGTTTATTGATTGGGAATACGTAATTAAAAGTAAAAGAAGGCAGAGTTTGGATAAAAGGGGAAATATGTATAGCGATTTGCTTGTTAAATAATAGTATACCCTACTTAAAAAAAACTACAAAAGCCAATGTTTTTAAATTATCTACTCAAGTAATTTTAAAAAGTCCAAAGCGTCACGTATAGTATTTTTACCTCAGGAACGCGGGCGAGCCATGTTTGTTTGTGTAAATGTACATGCACATTATTTATGTGTACGTCAGTGCCGGCAAGGAACGCTGCTACTAACGTTTATAATAGCTTACTCGCGTTTGTGAGATGAAAATATTGTATGATTCCTGTCTTCATTCCTAATTCATACTTGCAAAAAAATATGACATAATCGTACATCTGACAATACTGAAGAGCGATATCAGCGAAAAAAAATATACTCTATTGTAAGTACAGTTTTTTTTTTGAACCATCGAAATTTAAATGAATGGTCAATCAATCAATCATCAATCAATGATCAATAAAGTCTTAAATAATATGTTCTTTTTAGAAGAAATCAATATAGGTCTTATCCATATTATTCTTACACATTGTGGGTGTTTTTGTACTATTTTTGATAGTATTTGTTTTATTAAAATCCTTAGGCACCCTGCACGATTTTACAGTGTGTGTATTCATGATCCACTTATGGTTTTGCCTATTTGATAAGTTCAAGTTACTATAAACAATTGCTTCAATTTTTTAACTTTATAAAACATATAAAGTATTGAGTTGATTTTTGTATAGCTTCAAGAGCTTCAGTGTAGTTTGTTTTGAAGGAAAGTTTTAAACATTGTTTTGTTAAGAAGAAATATAAGTAAGTGCATAGGTTTTTTGTAACAGATTTGTTAAATATGTTATGTTGATGAAATTAAATATTAATTATAATCTAAAATATGCTTTTATTTTGTTTTATACCTAGAATTTCAAATAAATATAGGCGCTATAACTGGGGTATAACATAACAGCAAATATATAACATAACAGTTGAATAGATTTAAAGAAATAGGTAGGGGAACTATTTAAGAATTATTAGTCAAGAAAAGAAAGCCTTAACGAACGACGATGCAGAGAGGGAAGCTGGGACTTGTGATCGAAGTGACTGAAAAAAAATATTTAGTCCAACAGATAAGTAGAGCACGGAAAAATATTGGATTTGTCTTTATTTGTGTTTTATTTTTATCACTTAATAAAATTAATGACGGCGATCATAGATATAGGAAACTCTTCTAGATAAAATTAATGACGGCGATCATAGATATAGTAAACTCTAGATCGGCAATGTAAAAGAGAAAGAGCATAATAAAGCGTATATTAGAGCGAGATAGATAGACGAGACCATTTTACGTACACGCAGGGCCCTAATGAAGGCCTGTCAGTCGTTTTTTTTTTTTTTTTGTATGACTACTGCAGTTTGTGGCTGATGGCAATTTACTGCTTCACCGGGTTTTTAAGAAGGCGAAAACCTTGGAGGGTCCTCAAGCCTGTAGGTCGGACGTTCCTAGGGGATTACTGGGCGACCGAGCATCTCCCCCATGGGGAGTCTCTCGACCGCCTAGCGTCCCTAGGTTGTCCGAATCGGAAGGGAGCGACACGCCCGAGGGTGCCTCTAAAGGCTCGGACCTCGGCTCGGGCACGTCGTGTCGTGGAGGACGTGGCGAGAAGCGCCCCGGCACATATTTGTACCGGGTATAGCGCATAGTGTGTAGGCCGGGTCGACGCACCCTTGTTCGACGGGTGCGGTGATTAAAAAGTGTAACACTAGTGCTCAGTCACGTAGAAAAGACAGCATCTGTCAGACTGCAGTACTATTTTTCATGCACACATGCGCATTACGCACACATCGGTGTATTTTTTTTGGTTTCACCCTAGTCGAATCATTGCCAATCTATAAACGTCAGTAATAATAAATCTATGACGGCGATGCATTATGCATTGAAATATCGTGAGTATTTTTACAAAAGCGGTGGTCACAGTCACAAGCCCCCACATCTGAACTTAAATGCGTACTTAGTCATTAAAAATAGTGTAAGTATATTGTCCTTTGGCAATATAGGGCTTGGAATGGCGGAGATGAGAAGTTAAATTTACATCTCTTTGACTTTAAATAATTTATTAAAATATTCTATTACTTCTCCGTCTTAGACATACTCTATAACAAAATCTTCAGGTTCGTATAACAGGTTAAGTTGTCTAGACCTTATGATTTCCTTGTAGATGAAAGCGGACTTTCTTGGTCTTCTAGTCCGTTGAGGACTATCAAAATCAACTTCGTAAAGGCCAAATTTTTCGCTGAAATAAAAATAACTTCACTTAAGTTTAATAAAAAATTAAAGAAACATATTTTTTGTGTATCATAGATAAACACACTCCCCATTCCGCATCTCCAATCACTTCTAATTCCTTCCGTCAATCTACTTTCACTTATTCTTTCGACACGACTATTCGGGTAATACTTTCTCAATTTTTGTCACATGTCTTTCAGATCCAACCACTCTCTTGTCAGTTTGTAGGAGCATAAAGCATGCTCCTCAAGGCTCTCATTTCACAGCTTTATTCTACTTTCATGTCCCGACTATCAATACCCAACTTTTATCATAGGTACTGTCGACAAAGTTCCCGCTGTTCAAAGCCCTGCCTACTTTTTCTCCGGCCAATACTATACTAACGTAATATATGGCACATCTCCGTACTTATTAATTTTACACCGCTTCCGCAGGTCGCCTCCCGTCTGCGCATTCCCTCTAGCCGAAGACATCTGGGCTATTCGCTAACTTGTTTGACAGTTGAAAGTGATGATCACCGAGTGAATTACACATCCATTTCTGCTTTTACATGACAAGTGCCATAATAGCGTGTCGTGTAAAACAGCAATGGATAGGTAATTCACTCAGTGATGATTTCACACTTTCAACTGTCAAAAAAGTTAGGGAATAGGCCTACTGCTCTTATTGGCTCAAACCGATCGCTGTCAATGAGACAGCATACTCTTTCACGACTTCAGTGCACCGAGATAACGGGGTCTACATCAGTGACACGCGAATTACGCACTCCGGAAACTTTGACTAGTTCCAGAACACATCTTCAACTTGACTTTTGACATTAATAAAATTAAAAAATACTCACGTATATCCATTCTTCCATTCAAAATTATCAATCAGCGACCATGCAGTGTACGCTCTGACGTCACAGCCCTCGGCAAGCGCATCAAGGAGCGCTGTCAAATAGTTTCTATAGAATCTGATACGATCATCATCTAGCAAACCGCCGGCTGTCGACCACCCGTTCTCAGTGACATAAACTTGAGGAGTGTCGTACAGATCTCTTATTTCCATTAGCAGTTTGTGGAAACCCCAAGGAACTTCCTGGAATGCAAATGATAATGTTTGAAAATGATACCATATTAAATAGAAATCCAAAACAAGAAAAAACCGGCCAAGTGCGAGTCTGACTCGCGCACGAAGGGTTCGTATCTATCTTATAAAAAAATCTTATCTAACGGCAAAGAAATCATGTCTGTTGTATGAGTGACCCCTTAAATATTTATTTTATTCTATTTATTAATATTTGTTATAGCAGCAACAGAAATACATCATCTGTGAAAATTTCAACAATCTAAATATCACGGTTCATGAGATACAGCGTGTTGACAGACGGACGGATGGACAGCGGAGTCTTAGTAATAGGGGTAGACTAGTAACTAGGTGGTAGACCCATATGTAGGGTCGTCTGGGTAGGTACGCATATTTCACACCACCGCCTTTCTTATTTCTGCCGTGAAGCAGTTCGATGTGTTTCGGATTGAAGGGAAAGGTAGCCAGTGTAATTACTAGGCATGGAGGGCATATCATCTTAGTCCCCAGGATGGCAAACGCACTTGCGGTGTTAAGTGATTTACACTTAATATAGCAAGTATCTATAGGCGGCGGTGACCACTTAACATCAGGTGGGCCGCAAGCTTGTTTGCCATCTCGGAACATAAAAAAAGGGTCCCGTAGTACTTTTGGGTACGGAACCCTCAAAATCCTGTTGTGATAAGTTCTGAGATGGGACTCGAAGTCGCAACCATTCGCTACCCGGGCGAGAGGGGGTTATTTGTCATAGGGGCCTCCGCACCTACGTTGCCCCAGGGCCTCCAGATCTCCAAATCAGACCCTGATCATCATACGGTGAAATATGCGTACCTCTAAAATGCCTATATACCGTATCTGGTAAAAAGTACGGTCGCTGAACAGAGATAATTTCGTACATTGACACCATGTTACGCATCCTTGTCGCTCCTGCGCAATTATGTTGCTGTCACGCTCACACAGGTTAGTGACCGCCCCTTAGGTGTTGTGCAGACGGCGGGGCGGGCCAGTCTTTTTGACCGCGAAGCAATAAAGACCGCGTCTGCCTGTAGCCATGGATATGCAGCGCCGCGAGAGCCCGACGACGGGCACCTACGGCACAATATAGAGAACGATACAGTACTTTGACTTCATATATAGTGCGACGAATCGGCGCACGCCTATACCACGTGGTCTTTTTGGCTTCCTTATGCTTTGGTAGTATAGGATAGGCGCGCTATCGTTCGCGGTAAAATAGACCGGCCAGGGCCCGCCCCGCCCCCGCCCTCTGCAAAGCGCCTTAGATTCTAAACCCTTTGAACATAGGAATAGGTTATTCGATAAAAGTTGCGAGTTAGAATTCTCTAAAATATGTTAAAATATTACTTAAATATCAGAATTTAGTTTTATTTGGAGAATTTGAAATTAATCACTAGTAAAGTAAGTATTTTATCTAAGATTTTATGTCTTATTTATCAGCAAATAGGTAGGTACACCAAAATGCCTCTTTGAATCCGTAATAGCCTTAGATCATTTATGTAAGCTCCTGTGTTCGCAGTGTAAAGGTAATAGCTATAGCTAGTTGATCATAAGCCCGAGCTCTACATAACATTGTGAATAATGCTAATAATACATAATGTAATTAAAAACATTAAATTTTACATAGGTAATTTAAAAATTTTGACCATTAGTAAAATGTTTAACACAACTGCTGATCATTGTACGAAATTATCTCTTCTCGGCGATCGTACTTTATACGTCTAATCTAAATACCTGTAACCACGTAGACTGAGCTTGGGGCCACGATGGATCTTTAATCATAACAGCACCCATGTCGTCGTAGTACGAAGGCACAGGGTACAGTCCCTCCAAGGAAGCATCTCGATACGTCAACTTTGTAGTATAAGTGTTCATTCCGAAGAAATCTGAAGACCCTCTGATCAAAGTCACTTCAGCCGCAGAAAGTTCTGGAAGGCGGGACCTGGGGTAGCCCTGCTCTGCACTCTTAGCTGCTATATTTTGTTTTACTTCTATCGGGAAATCGCCTTGCTTCGTGAAAATGGGATGCGCGTATAGGCCCCACTGTAAGGAATTATTATTAAAGTTATGGTTCAAGTGTAATTTTCTGTCCACCTTTTTTCTTCTATGCAGAGGAGCCTCGTGCCTGTTGGACTTGAGGCCTCCCCCAAAGATCTCCTACCCGATGGTATTGCGCTGCTTGCATACAGTGGATCCAGCTGCCTGCTTCCCACGACCTAAGTCGGTCCTACTTGTTGGTCCACCACATAGCATAGAATTAATTGTACTCATTTGCCATCCTAAGTAAATAGCAAAGTCTATTTAAATAAAGAGCTTTTTCATTGCAAAGCAGTAACGATGAGTAGTGTGCGATTTTATGTAGTTACCATGCATCGGTAATTGATTTTTGTTCGTCTCGAGTTTCCTTGGGGGTTAGGAAGGCACGTCACAGTGATTTTGGATAGTATGGAAAGTTAGTAGCCGAAAATACAAATATCGGAACGAATATGAAGAAGACGCAATTACATCTGAGAATTAAATTTGGTAAATTAAAAGATACTAACATCAAATCGTCGAGCGTCCACGGCAGCCTGATGATCATCCGACGAGTCAGACGCCGGTTCATACCAAGTGCAGCTGATAGAAATACCTATAGTACCATTCTGAAGTTTCCTGTAGTGCTGGTCATACAAATGGTAAGTTTTCGCATGCGCCAACAACACGTTTTTAGCACAAACGTACTCTGCAACACCAGTGACGTTTAGGAATGGTGCTTTTAAGTCACTTCCGTAACCTTCGTAGCAGATCTGTTTGGGTTCGTTGATGGTAATCCAATATTGAACTTTATCGCCGAATTTATCTAAGAGAACTTTGGCGTAATCTACGAACCAATCAACTATCAGTGGATTAGTCCATCCTCCTAGTTTTTGCAAGGTATGCGGTAGATCCCAATGGTACATCGTGACAAAAGGCTTGATATTCCTCTGCAGCATTTCGTCTATTAGATAATTGTAATAGTCAACGCCATCTTGGTTGATTTTATCGGCAAAACCGTCGGGCAGGATTCTGGACCATGAAACAGAGAATCTGTAGAAGTCTAAGTTTAATTCTTGCATAATTTCCACGTCCCGTTTGTAGAGGTGATAGGAGTCTGCGGCTGTGTCACCTGTGCTGCCGTCTTTTATTGGAGAGGGTTGTGTGTGAGTCGCTATGTCCCATATTGATAGTCCTTTACCTGTCAAATGTAAGAGACGTTGTAAAATTCTAGATAACATGGAGGCTATGATTTTTACCTTATGATTAACATTACGTGCAGCGGTAACTTTAGCCTATATTTGCAGGTTTAAGGGAAATTTTTGCAGAGGTTGACAGTGAAATACAGAATCACTAAAATTAAAACAAAAGTTTAAAGATCCAGCAATGGCTGAATCAATGCTAGGTATTACAATCAATTACTAGGTAGTACCCGTAGTGTAAGTTTTTTTCGTATGAAAAACGTAACTATTGTAGTTGCGCTAAAAACTCAATTTGTATGGGAAACATGATTTACGCTTCTTACCGCTAGGGGCGCCATTCGCGCTTCCTATACAAATTGAGCTCTACAATAGTTAGGTTTTTTATACGAAAAAACGTACACTACGAGTACCGGTCTCAGTTTTTTCTTCGCTACGCTCTGCAAAAGCTTCTCTCAACTGCAGTCGCCAAATGTGAGTTTATTCTTTTAGGTAGTAAATTAGGTACATTCTTACCGTCTTCATACCAGCCACCTTCAATCTGATAAGCGGCTGTGGAAGCGCCGAATAAGAAATCTTCAGGGAAATTCCGGATAGTCTTTTTACACCAGATGACGTTAAAACTCACGGAAAATAAGCTGAAAAATTAATGCAATAAAATATTAGAATTAAGAATAAATTGCAAAATAAGCGTCCACCTTTCGGCATCGGACGCTTCGCATCAAACAGATTAATTTTTCACAATGGGTCCACCAAAGGAGCTTATAACCTTCTTGGGTGCACCTGATCGGCAGCGATCGCATTTGCCGATGCAACTACCAGCAATCGGATTGCCGCCGCAACTACCAGCCATCGGATTGCCGACGCAACTACCAGCCATCGGATTGCCGACGCCACTTCATTCGGTCGTGCGAAATCTAAGTGCGAAAAGCGAAGAAGAACAATTCGTCATCGCTTAGCAGAATAGCTTCCTATTCCTATTCTGCTAAGCGATGATGTCAAGAAAAAGGCAAATGCAAATGGCAGAATGCGGAGAGAGCGCGGGCCGCGTCCATCTGACCGGCATTCCGAATGATTCTATACAAAGAATACTACCACAATATAGAGAAATATATACTACGATCCGTTTGGTGCGATGCGCCCGATGCGTAAGATGCCGAAAAGTGCACAAGGTTCCTTGGGGAACTTAAGAGATCATTGGTTTGCAACAAGAACTCGGGAGAAACTCCTACATATTACTTAATCAAAACAATTTTATTAAGTATAAACAGTGCTTACCAGAGATAAAGTATCCGTGACGCCATGTCGCCTCAGGGACACTTCATCGACTATCGTTATTATGATTATGAATATTTATGAATATAGACAAATCTAGCTACTTATCTGAGTTGGGTTATTCCATCTATCTATATATGTATAAAAAAATGAATACTGACTGACTGACTGACATATCAACGTGCAGCCCAAACCGCTGGGTCTAGAGAGATTCCAAATTTGGTACGTAGGTTCCTTATGAGGTCTAGGGGTGCACTAAGAAAAGATTTTTGGAAATTCACCCTCTGAGGTGGTGAAAAGGGGGTGAAAAGTTAGTATGGAAATCCGTCATTTTTAAAGTAAAATCCATAAAAATTGGTACATGGCCTTTCAGTTACAAATTTTAATAATAATAATAATAAGAAAGACATATTTTAAGATTTTTGGAAATTCAATCGAAGTAAAGCTTATTAATCTCATTATACCATGCAAAAAATAGTCTGTCGATTCCGTACCCGTAGTGTAAGTTTTTTTATCTACACTCATGTCATAATATTCGAATTACGATATCAAAGGTGAACATAAAATGACCATGAATCTATACTACAACTGGATTGCGCACTATGAGCTTGAAAACGAGCCGAAAGAGAGGCATAAAAGTAGTAGTGCGTCTCTTTCTAAAGAGTGTCTGTTTCTTAATAATTTCTACGGACACAGAAAAAAATAATATTAGATGAATAATTAGATGATTTATTTTCTGGTATAAAAACTAAAGTCCAACGCGTATGTTGCGCTTTCATAGATTTGAAAAAGGCTTGTGACTGGGCGTATAATCGTGATAACCGATATGGTCTAAGTCACAGTTTCTTTATTCATTTAGGTACAATTTGTACACTAATAAAATTCAATTTTGATGCAATCTGTTCAAAAGTCTACCAGGAGGCTTTGTTCTATGGTGAGCAGCTTCTGATATGATTATTGAAATCTCTCTATAGTAGGCTCCAATGCTTCTGTTACCTTAAATGGTCCGTACACTGAACCGTTTAACATTGGAAAAGGTAATTATTTCGGATTAGAACGTGCACATTAACATAGAAATTTCGGCTACCTAGTCGCGGCTGAGGCCTTAGGTACTATCTATGTTTATGTGCACGTCATGACATGAAATCTAGTTTAACCGGTAAGCTAGTTTGAAATGAAAGAAGGGTTGTATCAGGTATTTATATTTATTGATTCTACTTCTGTAACCTTATTATAATATCCTTATAATATGTAAGACAATAATTGCTTTCTATGTTCATAATTCGCAAATCATGTTATACATTGCTAAATAAAATAGTCTTATGTAGTCTTTGACGCATTGTCATGCGATTACCCATAATTTTGAGGGTCTCTTCTTTCGCGTACGTTTTGAGTCTCATGTTAAGATAATTGTTTGCTACACATTTAATTACTTCTATTTCATGTTTTGATTCGATGGTGCGTGACTGTACTGGGTGGGGAATATTTTTTAGTTGGGTGTAAAAATGTTGTGTGATTATATTCATCATATATTTTCTCTTAAAATCTTGTTTTGATTGCAATGATAGCGTTAAGAACAAATTTTCCGTGTACTTCACAATATCGAAAACTATTTTAGAAGCATGCTTATGACCGCCTCTGTCGACGAAAGCTGTGAAGGATGAAAAGTTACAAATGTCAACAAAATAGGCATGATCTACATGCTCCCGTTTAGTTAACAAGGCAGATTTGCAATATTCACAAGTAATTTTTTGTAACATTTTTCCCACGATATATCCCGATATACAGGGTTACAGGAAAAGTCGTGCTAGATCCGTTAAGGGCGTGTAGTACCCATCATTTGGGACTTATTTCACTATGAAACACCCTACCCTAAACTTAACCCATTTCGAGATATTCGACTTTTAATTTTTTTATTGAAAATTGCCGATTTTTAAGCTTCTAAATTAAATTTTGTTTATTTTGTGGGTCTTATTATTATTATTATTGCATGTTTACATGTGTAATAAGATGCGATAGGATGTCAATTATTAAAATAGTGTATAAGTTAATTGAACAGGCCGTAGTAGACAAGTTAAAGTTAAGAAATGAAAACAAATATTAGAAAGTTCATTTTTCTCTAAGGGATATTACAAAAAAATAGTATGGCATTTGTTCCGAAGATGGGTTTAAAAATATCAACGTTTAAAAATTTAAAAAAAATTTAAAATTAAAAATCGGCAATTTTCAATAAAAAAATTAAAAGTCGAATATCTCGAAATGGGTTAAGTTTAGGGTAGGGTGTTTCATAGTGAAATAAGTCACAAATGATGGGTACTACACGCCCTTAACGGATCTAGCACGACTTTTCCTGTAACCCTGTATATCGGGATATATCGTGGGAAAAATGTTACAAAAAATTACTTGTGAATATTGCAAATCTGCCTTGTTAACTAAACGGGAGCATGTAGATCATGCCTATTTTGTTGACATTTGTAACTTTTCATCCTTCACAGCTTTCGTCGACAGAGGCGGTCATAAGCATGCTTCTAAAATAGTTTTCGATATTGTGAAGTACACGGAAAATTTGTTCTTAACGCTATCATTGCAATCAAAACAAGATTTTAAGAGAAAATATATGATGAATATAATCACACAACATTTTTACACCCAACTAAAAAATATTCCCCACCCAGTACAGTCACGCACCATCGAATCAAAACATGAAATAGAAGTAATTAAATGTGTAGCAAACAATTATCTTAACATGAGACTCAAAACGTACACGTGTTTTTACAACAAGAACTCGGGAGAAACTCCTTGAATATATTTCTCTGATTTGTTCTGCAGTTTACGTTTTTTGCTTATTGTGTCTATTGTTGATGGTCCTTGAAGCGGTTCAACCAATGTTAAACTATTGAGCACTTGAATTTTCTTGTCAGGTATAACAATCTGTAAGCATTATTTAATATGTTACTTTCATAAGGGCATACAAATAAATAATGGTTTTCAACCATAGAAATAAAAACTGAAATATCTTCATACCTTTGCAAATATTGAGGGGAGAGCTGTGTATTTTAACCGTTTTCTTGATTTGTTCATAAAGTCTAAATCCTTAAAATGTAAACCACAAATGACTGATGTCTTGTTCACTTTTCCATGAATACTTTGCTTCCATCTTTCGGCCATTACATTGTCCTTAGGAATCCTATAAAATATTATCATATTATAAAGTAATAACCATTACATAACATTTGTACTTTACAGACAATCAGACTATACAGACCGTTTGCCCAACAGAGCCCATTACTATGAGAATTATTACTGCAGGTATGATCATTAGTACAACAAGTGAAAATTAAACTTATTTCATTATCATGATATGAAAATTAATTCTGGCCATAACGCGCCAGTAATATTAGCTCAATGATAGGTATCTGAAGACTATAAACTTGTAACAATGTCAATTTTGTAATTATTGTAGTAGGTAGATACATACATTATTTTGTTTAGTTTTACAAATTTTCTCACATTGTACACATGTATAGATTTGTTTTAAAGAGCCCAGGTCAGATTTTAGATACTTACTACCTACACTCAAAATCAACGCAGCAGTCCGGGTTAGTAAATAATGTTAATTAGGTCACCCTACATCGCTACACTTAAAAATATACTATATTAGCTTACCTGTGGAAAGATAAGCCGCAACCGGGATACCATTCGGTTTTACATCCGTTTATACAACAAAAATAAACCATTTTCACTAACACTTTCGTAAGCTTATTACAACAAAACTGAAAATAAGATAATGTGGAAGTGAAGACGAAAACAACAGCAGCCATATTGAAATTTCAATCCTACCACAACAACAGTACCACCTACGTAAATTACAAAAAACTACTAAAATTTTAAAATATAAAATCATGTCATTTCAAATTAATTATATTGTTTTGTAATTTTATGGTAGCGAAATAATTATCATTGCTTATGAACTACTTTCAAGTAAGGTCCTAAGCAAAATAACTAGTATTTCTTCCATTCCACATACCAATAATTACCAAAGAATATTTTATTCAATACTGGCAGGTAGGCTAGACAAGGACAGACTACTACTTTTGTGCTATCTCACTGAGCTCGGATTTTCTACTTTGCGTAGGATACAGGAAAATCTACTTTATTGTAACTACATAAGGTTTAAACTTTTAAAAGTGTCATTTTGAAGTACGCAATCCAGTTGTAGTATAGATTCGTGCTCATTATGATACAGTTATTTTTCTTAAATACTCGGGAAGGCAAAGGGATCTAACCCATACAAAAAAATATTTGTCTTTTCTGTTGTTTTATTTGAATTTATGTATGAGTGTAGATAAAGTAGTGTATGCAACTGCATATAACACGGGTATTAAAACACTCGTTACTATTATGAAACTCGCTGCGCTCGTTTCATAAACTCACACTCGTGTTTTAATACCCTTCATTATATGACAGTTGCATAAACTACTATAGTATACAAAATGCAACGATTGTAGTTGCGTTATGAGCTCAATTTGTATGGGAAACATGATTTACACTTCTCTCCGCTAGGGGCGCTGTTCACGTTTCCTATACAAATTGAGCTCTTAACGCAACTAAAGTAGTTGCGTTTTTTATACTAAAAAACTTACACTACGGGTACCGTTCCGCCGCCGCAGTGTAAATTTAATCTTAGGTTTTGTTTTTGTTCTACTAGTACCTACAGGGACAGTTGGTTGGAATTTCTGAAACTATAATTTTTTGATTGCTACTTTATTACTGACACACGTCAAAGATGTTATGAACTACATAAGGGTAGGTAAAGAATATAAGCTTCTTGGTAAAGTCAAATGAGGAAGTAGATAGTTATTTGCCAGGAACAACCTTTCGTACCCTTGAATTTTTTAATTAATTCACTGAACTGTTTTCTTAGATAGGTATTCAATTAATCATAGTTATACCTATGCCACGTTAATTAAGATTGGAGCTTAATTGGCAAAGGTTAACTTAATATAATTCTCAGATAACCTTTACCAGTAATCATGGTTCATTGTTGCACAGTTAGGTACCTATACATACATACATCATGCTCGTAATCCCAAAAGGGGTTGAGCGGAGCTGAAAATAACTCGTTACATATTAAGCCACATTTGGCAATATGGGCCATGCAGTGCCTCCAATAGTGATAGGTTGCCAGCATGTTGCCTACACAAATGGGACATATATCCCAAAGAGTAGCAATCCCTCAGTAATCCAACAATTAAATACCAACAGCCAGGACAGAAGTTTGAATAATCTGCATCTTGAACGGTTGGGAGTGGGTATTTTGGGTGAACCTACCTCTCAATCGGTCGATATGCTGTGTGAAATGGTGAATGGTCGCTGAATTTCGTATAGATATATGAATAGGTAGTTTATTTATGTAATGTATTTTGGGTACGATAGGACCATGAAGCTATAGAGAAATCTTTAAGCTTCTTGGATAGGACTGACATGTCCGTTTCAGACAAAAGTCTTTAAATAAATAAAAGCACAAAAAAAAGACAGATGTCCCACTCTTAAACTTCTCTGCAGTCCGGGTGTTACGATATACGTAGATAAATCGAGTTAACAGTAGCAAATCCGCCAATCCGGTATTATTGAATAATATTATTTTTATTATGCAATTGACGAAGAACTTGCTTTTTTACACCGTACATTTGTGTTGCACTGGGCTGAAAGAAAATAGGATCTGTATTGGTAGTTGTCTGTCTAATTTTGATCAAAGGTTAAAGTGTATAATTATTCTTTGCTTTCTGATGTATTTTTGCAACAGCCATAAATGTAAATTTTGCTACAACTAGCAGAATAAACCTCCGCGATTCTTTGCAGATCATTGTTTATCATTAGTTATCGATTGTTATCAAACTTCTCAATGGGTGATCTCACAGATCTCACTAAAAAAGATTAGAGTGTCAATTTTATTGGGATTTGGACTGCTATGTAATTTTGACATCTTTGAAGATGGCCCAGCAATTCAAAGAAATCTATTAGGTAAGTTTCTACCTATGACAAATCAAAGTAGGAACTTTATAGGATGGCACTAATTTTATTCATCAAAAACAAAAAAATGGACATTACCTACAGGAGAAAATAAACAAAATATTAAAGAAAGTTTAGGTTCTAATAAAGATCTAAATATGAAAATAATTGAGAAATTAACAGACAGTATTCATAGCGTAGAAAAATGAAAATAATTACGTTTTAGTGTAGAGATTACGCTATTATTATCTTAATGTTGAAGAGTAGTACTCAGGTTAAGGAGCTCATAGAATTACAGCAGACGTTTAGACTCACATCTGTAATTAAGCAAAAATTTCAAAAACTATTTGGTATTTATATACATGCATATAGTTATACATCATTATGTATAGGTATATAACTGAGTAGCTTGCTCTTGCATCTCAACAATCATTTAAATGCATCTTCACTACTCGAGAAGTTCTGACAGGTACCTACTATCGAGAAGTTTCAAGATTAACTGGCTAAAGAAGAACACCATCCAGATAATCTTCTAGATGGTAGCCAAAATCGAAATTTGCTACTTTCTCTTTTTTCACCTTATTGCAAGTAACCAATTGCAATCTTAAGCTTTAATAGAATGTTAAAAGTCTGCAGAGAGAAAGTGGTTTTGATATTTGACGAATAATTATTTCTTAATTGATAGATACTAAAAAGCTTAATTATTTGTAAGAGTTATCTTGCAGCCCTAACTTAATTGTAGTAAATGATATGCGAGAATACAAGTGCAACTTTAGTCAATGTTTTATAATAAGGGGGTACGAGTCTAGTCAGTGGCGTAAGGCGTTGCACAGGGCAACATTATTGGACCAATAACTCTGTAATAACCTGTATAGTGTAATTTTGTTGAAGAAGATCAATAATGTAATGTAATACATACAATATCAAACACTTACTGTCATTTGTTGAACTAGTTGAACACCTTTTAATTCTCTGCAAGCAAATAAATGAACATGTGGAATAAATGAAAATTATTATATAATATGAAAGGCAACAGGAAACTTTGAAATTAGAATTGACAAAGTGTTATAGTTTTGCTATTATAGTTCCATACAGGATAGAATCCCAAGACTGTGGTAGAATTTTTGAACCACCCGCCCGCGCAGTTAGCCCCCGAGCACTGTAGTCCCCTGATCGCGGTATTTAAAATGGATTGACCATGTCTAAAATGCTTCAGTTTTCATACATTTTGACAACAGCTTGACAGGTGTTAAAACATATGAAAACACTGTTAACCGACCTCAAAGAAAGGAGGAGGTTATCAATTCGACTGTTTTTTATCTGAATAAATAATGCCCATTTAATTGACATCGATTATATCGTAATCTTATTACCTAATTGTTTGTAGGAAACTGTCTCCAGATCATTTACGAGATAGTTTAAACACTAAAAAGCAAAAAAAATTAAACCTAAAAAACAGAAAAATAAAATTTTATTTAAATAAATAATAAAATAAAATAACTTTATTTCAGGCAACTATAGACAAAGCCCATATTTATGTGTTAGTAACAAAAATAAAACCAAAAGAGAACAATTAAAAGGGTTAGTAACTTATAATTATGAGAAAACCTAAAGCTAGAAAATTTCGATATCCAAATTATCTTTCAAATCTTCAGTTACCCAGTGACCCAGATATTTAAATTGAGTGACTCTATTCAGAGGAGTGTCATTAAGAGTAACGGCAGGAACGTTGGACAAACTTTTAGAGCCGGATTTGAAAATCATAAACTCACTCCTTTTCTCATTTTATAAGAGCCCATGGGTCCCGGCATACTTCTCACAAATGCGCAAAAGCTTACGCAACCCTCCAATCGATGGGCTCAGCAGCACCATATCATCAAAAAACCAAAATATTTTTAGAGGTTGGTTCCAATGCCAACCTTAATATTTGGAATAAACGTTGTCACCCGTATTTGGGGCCGTCTTCAAAAAAAAAATAAACATTTAGATTTTTAACAACATTTTCATTTCTCCGTTTTTAGTTTTAAAGGCGGTTTTTATTTATTTTTTGGTTTTAATTTAACGTTCGTAAATAGTGCGGTAACGTCCCATGTCAGGTATTTATATCTCGATTTAGATAAACAATTTTTGACACAGAAAAGGGTATAAATTGAGAAAGTTATCCTTGTATAATGCCATAATAAAGTCGTGTCGATAAGACATACAGTATACGAACATTCTCTACCAGTACGGACTTTTGCTTGAAGTTGAGAAAGGAAAATTATTTATCACACCCAGGCGGCTTAGACAAGTGGCAATCGTTTCATAACGAAAAGATATCGAAATTGGTCGTCATAGGTCATATTAATTGGTTATCTACAGTGTCTTTGCTTGCGCTACCAACTTACTTAGAGCTGCGATTAGTCACGTGATTTAACGACGCCTTAAGTCAATCCCATACATTGGTTCTTATCGAACTTCGTTATCGTTTCTATTTGTTACTTTATTTGGTCATGGTCTATGGTCAGGAGGTGACATAAAATTTTATACTTAGATCACATATTAATCGCCCTCGCCTAGCTCGGGCGTAAAATATCTGCGATCTGAGAGATTTTTTGTTTTACCGTTGTAGAAAATACCTGAACCAAATTGATGGGAAACACATGTGGTGCATAATATCTTGAAGAAAACAGTTCATTGTAGTATTTTTGTGACTGAAACAAATTCAAAGTGCTGTGATTTAATTTTTATGGAACATTCTAAATATTGTCATATACTTTATATCAAAAAAGTAAATTTGGCAAAAGAATCATTCATATAGCCGTTTGAGGTATAACCAGCGAGACAACCATATTAGATTCAAGTAAACATTCAATCGTGAGTCATAATTACCTACCTCCAGCAAATACCGCTCGGGTGACATCATATTTTCTTCACCTAAGAGGGAGGAAATTACTTTAATCTTGCAAGTAATGAATGGTAGGGGATTTTTATCGATGACTTAGTATGTGCTGTTTGTCATGGATGGTCTTTTACACAGCACCGCTTTACCAAGAGAAGGCATGAGCATTCTAAAATGAGTTTAGGCACATACAATGTGGACAACATTGTACGTGCCTGCTTAAACTCATTTTATTTAATAACAAACAATGCGCGGTAAGCGAGCTTGTTGCGAGCTTGTTGCAATCTAGCCAATGAACAGTATATCTCCATGGATATAGTTTAAACCTAAACATATACGCATGTTCATTTTCACGCTCCCGTTGTTTCCGCCTCTGTGGAATAGTCGTGGGTACTAGGACTAATAGGGCAGTTCCAAACAGGAGGGCCTCCAATATGCACATGATGAGCACATGACTGATAGTTGTTGCCGTTCTCCTTCTCCCAATCGTCTTTACCGGAAGCGAGCGGCTAGAGCATCCTCCTTCCACTCCCTCTCCGTGGCGTCCTGTGAGATCACCGTGTTGCAATCTCGCAGATGGAGGCTAAAGTAGGAATGAATCTAATTACTTCACTACAAGTATATTCAGTAAAAACGGTACTTACCTTCAGGAATAATTTGAGCTTGACTCCTAAACTTTACAAGTTTGCCATCTTTTCTCAGCGTTCTATTAACAACTCTATATTTTTCATCTTCATCTACTTCTTTCACAATTTTAAGCTTTTTATCTTTATAAATCTTTCTCTTTTCCACAATTGGACTCCACCAATCAGAAGTCGTAGTACTTACATCACATAACGTAGGTTTGTCAGTTCCAATCATTTGGTTAGCTTTGGTGACTACTTTAGTTTTCCTAGACTTGCGTTTTCGAGATTTGTTGTCTAAATAAGCGAGACTGCAAAATGTAGCATCAGTGCAAGAAAATGCGTCGCTTCTGATGGAGGAACTGAGGCTGTTGCTACCATAACAGCTCCGTGATGTATGTTGGTAGATTCCTTTTTGGAGTTTATCTGAAATAATAACAAGGAATTTTTATCTTTTACATCATCAATATGTTAAAATTTCTTTTAACTGACTATTGCTGTTGATTACAGATGGCCTTCACAGCGTCACCAAGGTTTTTAAGAAGGCAAGGACCCTAGTAGGGTCTAAGCTCTCTAAGCTCTACAGCGAACCTCCGTAGACGACTTCTAGTTGGCGAGCATCTTCCGCATGGGAATCTCCCTAATGTTTAGAGTCTCTAGGGCGCTAGTTAAAGGGGTTCACTGATAATAGAGCCTTCACTCTACCATCGGTGAAACCTTCAAACACTGAGCAAATGAATATTTAATTACTAACTTTTTTTCACTTTGATACCCTCCTAAATAATGCTCCCCACAAGATATGTAAACACAGTAAAACAGCCTCTCCATTGCAGCTCAATGAAGGGTTTCATTGATTTCCAGTAATAGTCACATGCTGTATTAATACTAGAAAAATGCACTGAAAAAAATCGACTTGCCTCAGGCGGGACTCCAACCCGCATCTTCCTCAATCCGGGCGGCTGCGTTTTTTCTAGTATTAATATTTACGCGTTTGTAAACGCAAAAATAAAATTATTCCACATGCTGTATATTATTGAAATTTGCATTTTGTTGAGTATATGCTTCGTGGCCCAGGATGATGCATGAACTTACTCCCATCCTTTAGGATGATATCGAAGTACATACAGTGCTTAATACCATGGAAACAGTTTCCATTCCAGTCCATGCCTCTTGTTGATATTGGTGCAAAAGGTCCCAGGGTCTCTATATGGAAATCTTTACTTACCAGTTGGTCAGCTTTTCCGCTACCCCAAATCAGCTCTGCTTTATTTGGCTTGCCTACTTTATTTAATACAAAGACTATAAACTAACCATTATACTCACCATTCACGAACCTGTCATACTGCGTAGCACAGGTACACGTCTTACCGGTACATTCGGTATTTTCATCTGAAACCAGAATCAAAATGAAAGAAATATTATTCGGTTTCGAAGGCACCGAAAGGTCTAAAACCAAATAATACTTATTGCCTCTAGAGGAGATACTCTTAAGTATCTCTAAGGTTCTTGAAAGTTCAAGCCTCAAGCTACTAATTTGTTTAGATATTTATATATAAATTTAGGAAAAACACCATTATTTGTGGCGCCATAAATAATGCCACAGGGCGGCCGCGTTGTTCAATACTGATTTTCTTCACGGCAAATCAAAATAAAAAAGTTTTGTTTTAAATTGACATTGCTAAGTACTTTTAAATCGTTAAAAACCCTACCACATACATCATTTGCCCATACATACATCTCTGTTGTAGGGCGAAGACTATTTCTAACATAATAATATTAGAAAAATACATTGAAAAAAATCGACATACCCCAGGCGGGAATCGAACCCACCATCTTCCGCAATCTGGGCGGCTGCGTTAATCGGGCGTCAAATGTTTGCAAAAATATTTCGTTCGGATCTTAGAAGTGCAAATTTCAAAGATTTGATGAAACAATGTTTACCATAAAAATATAAGCACCAAGCACTGACAAATTTCGACAGCGAAAGCAATGCCCTGGTGGCGTAGTGGTTAACGCAGCCGCCCGGATTGCGGATGATGCTGGGTTCGATTCCCGCCTGGGGTAGGTTGATTTTTTTCAGTGTATTTTTCTGGTTTTAAAAAACTATTTACGCGTTTGTAAACGCAAAAATTATTCCATAATAATAATATTAATTAAGTTGTTCAGACTCGTATTTAGAAATACTCGGAGACGTCTCAGGACGCGATACGGATGACTGTAATAGGAGCCAGCCTGCCTGCCAGGCCTGGAAGTAACCCTGGCAGTAGCAAGGAGATAGTGAGACCCACACGGAAGGTTGAAATCTTAATTATTGTGATTAAATGCTGTTAGCTAAATACGACAATAATGATCTGAAAAGGGAAAGGTTCAAAGTCATCATCATCATCTCTCAATGTCGAAGTTATTGTATCTGCAGACCCGCGGAATGTTTATTGTTTCCTCACTATTGTGACGACGCAGCCGCAGAGCTCAATGTTCTGCTTGTAGTTGTAGCTCAAACACTAATAGGACTATCCTTTCTCATCTCGTTGGTGCCAAAGCCAACTGGGGAGATTCTGAACCCCATGCATCGCAAGGGGTCACTCACGCGGTATAAGTAAACCACCACATCATTCTCAAGGAGCGTTGGTGTCAGGCAAGCACACGGACACAAGACTATACCAAAAGTGATCAGTATGTTGACATACAGAAGACCTGAGACAAAGCCGAAAACTACATATAAAATAATTATTGCTGGGAAACGATTTCTATTTTTTGGTGTTAAAGAAAACTAAAATAAAAACCGCGCAATGTATTCAGCGCGCAAGACACGCGGCGCTTAGCAACTTGGAGACGTGCGCGACATCTGATCGGCCGAGTTGAATGGCCCGATATCGAATGGTTACATTGAGCGCTGACGTTTTAAAGCCATTTTTTGGTATGAAATACTTAAAATTTTGCTAATGTTTCTTTGGACAAAAGTTAAGAAACAATATTTTCAATTTGTTTTCATAAAAATCTTGAAATCAATTTCTAATATTGACCTTCAATAGCTTCATAACTATTTATATCCCAGGTACTTATAGTCTACAAGAAAAAATGATCCTAATGATGCGTAGTTCTTGGCTTTTTACACCTGTTATAGTACAGACCACGGAACAGATAAAAGAGGTACAGACCCCCAACAAATTAGGCCAGCGTAGGAAGCAGTACTCAATCTGGGACATTCAAATGTAGGAACTTACTGCGAGAACCAGAATCACCGATTTCTTCTCTAACGTCTTCTACTAGTGTGTTCTGTCCATTCTGCATCTGAGCCATTTTGTTTTTGTGACCGTTGCTGTAAAAAGGGTTTTTGTTACCCGTACTGTAAGAAGTATCGAAATGTATCAAATAGTATCAAAGCGTGCACACCGGACGAGGTCTACGTTTATTAGACGTATAAAAAAAATGTTATGAGAAAACATACAAACCTCAATTCTTTGCTCTTGGATGACGTTTTTTTAGAACCTATAATGGATAGTAAAATATCATTGATTATACTTATAAATTTAATCTGTCATATGCAACACCTTCGTATACTGTTAACTTACATTTAAATATATTGACAAAGCCTGATTTTATCTTCTTTAGAGTTTTCTTAGATTTTTTCATAGTCTGAGCTGAAACGAAATTAAATAGATCTCAAAATACCTGTAGGCGTGTCCTTAAATTGAGCGCTGACATTTTAAAGGTATGAAAAATATATGCCTAAAATTTTGATAATGCTTCTTTTGACAAAAATTAAGAAATAATGTTTACAATTTTTTTCATAAAAATCTTGAAGAAAAAATCTAATGGTAAGGTAGTTTCATCTTAACTGAGCGTCAAATATTTGCAAAAATATTTCGTTCGGGTCTTAGAAGTGAAAATTTCAAAGATTTGATGAAACAATGTTTACCATAAAAACATAAGCACCAAGCACTGACAAATTTCGACAGCGAAAAGCAATGTCTCGGTGGCGTAATTGGTCAACGCATCCGCCCGGATTGTGGAAGATGCGGGTTCGAGTCCCGCCTGAGGCAAGTCGATTTTTTTCAGTGCATTTTTCTAGAAAAAATCTAACTTTGACCTTCAATAACTTCATAAATATTAATATCCCAAGTATAGTCTAGAAGAACAAAATGGTTCTAATTATGAGCGGAATACGTAGTTCTCGGCTTTGTCATAAGGTCTTTTTACATCCGTTGTGTGTGACGTTGGATGTTTTAGTATCCATTAGTCTTTTGTTTATGTCATGTGGTTGTTTGACAAGCATACGGCCTGCCTGGGCCCCAATTCTCTTAATTTAAGCAAAGCGCTATCCTATTGTTATTCTACTGTTATTATATTGAGACACCTATCAAAATTGGTATTCTACAAAAATTGTATCAGTCTCAATAAAATAACAACAGTGTCTCGTCAGTATGGTTATGGGATGGCTATCGCGTTAGAATGGCGTCTCAATGGTACTGTAATCAATGTTGCCTGTCAAAGCCTACTATTTTCATCTTTGAATCTTTATTTGTTTTGATGGGCGAAAATAATCAAATGAGACATTAAATTCTTTGTTTTTAATCAAATATTATAATACATAGTTGAAATATTATAAAAAGCTTAAAAATTTGTAAAAATTGTTGTGAATTGAAAAGGAAACAATCATATACAGGAATATCATGATTGTTTCCTTTGCTTCGCTGTCAGATAAAAAAACTACTGACAAAATAATCTACTAGAAACGGCGGAAAGTTTGGTTGGCTGTGAAAAATTTTGAAATGGTAAAAATACCATCACGACGTTATTGATAGAAATGTCAAACTGTCTTAATAAATAGTAGAATACGTTACTATGAAGCCACTGAAAAGACATCGGCCACTAATATATAGTAGAATACCAAATGATTCAATAACGGTGGAGTAGTAATTCAGTGGTAAGCTATTGGAACGTTATTGATTAAGAGAATACGAAATGAAAAAAATTGTACCATTGAGACACTACTGTTATTATATTGCGATAGTTTTAAATTAGCAGACTTTGAGGCCCTGGTGGTAAGCAGTCACCGTAGCCTATAGAAGCTTGCATCACTAACGACACTCGCGCGCTGACAACTAAAAAAACAATATTTAAACAAAAACAAATAGTCCGACTTTTATTCAGAAAAACACAATCGCTCTAAATTATGCGTTACTATCTTACAAATTGTATTATATTGCGGCTGTGCTTAACTTTCATTGCTTCGCAGTCCTTAATACGCGCGCAATGAATAGTGTATATTACGACATGCTCAACTAGAACTATTTTATGTAGTACGGCCAGATATATCTGTGGTGGATTGGATACCCTCTTAGTCGCCTTAGGCCGTGCGCTGCGTTATACGACTCCCATGAGTTTTGAGGTTAATAATCTATTCTTTACGACCGCTACATCACGGTATGATACTTTTTAGTTATATTGAAATATGTAAAATAGTCACTTACTGGATATTTCTTTTGTTGTAATATTTGTTTCGGTTTCGGCATCTTCTTTGGCTGTAAATGTGAAATGAGGATTTAATTTATATTTTCTTAGATTCTTTGTATATTAAAATAAACTAAAGTAAATAAGTACCTACCACATAAATTTTGCTGACCTTCAACAGCCTTAATTTTTTTACTTTCATCAACTAAAACAAAAAAAATCATATATATCTCACAGATTTCGAAACTTTAAAGTGCCTGACAGGGTTTGTCACTGGGGCAGTTCCTACTATCACCATGCTGCCAAATTCCGGCGGGCGAATTACATGTAAATACACAGGACTTGCAAAAACTTACCCGATTTTGATTTACGGAAAGAGGAATCCCCAAGTCTGTCACGACCTTTGCACAGACTTTTAACAATAGAGAGAGAACATTTCAACCTGTTAATAAAATGAGCAAGTAGGTACACATTTTGTACTTAGATCCGTTTATAGGATACCTAAATATCTACCATATTAGCCTTTAAGATTGATAAATAAGGACTTTAAGCATATTTGGAACTTTGGTTATAGGGATGTTGAAGCCATTCACGAATAATTAGTAGTAAGCAATAGTTTGCAGTTGCAAACTCAATTAAGAAGCATAATTCGTTGGAAGCAAGATATCATTTTAAACAAAATACGCTAAGTGGAATACTAGGAACATTGTTGATATAGGTACTTAAATTTAGTCATAGTCAATTAACCGTAAACTTACATAACGTTTTCTCTAAAATCATCGCTAACCCGTGTTGATCCATAAAACTTTAGATATCTCTCCTTAAGTGAGGTACAAGCCTTATCTGGAATTAGCATTTATGCCAAAGTATATTTTATACTCTTGCATTATGCTGCGCTCAAAGATCGAAAACGCTGATTGAGCGTAAAGATGTTCACAATAACAAGAAGTTTTGGTCATTGTCAAACATCCAGATTGTGAAATTCATGTTATTCACGATATCATTCCATAACGAGTTGCAGCTTGAAGAAAGTTATAACTAAGGGAGCATAGCCTGCACGCGTCCTACAACTGGGTACATTTATTATTAGCTTGATAGAACTACTTACTATTTAAGATTTACTTTAATTGATAACGCAATGAAAAATCCAGGACATACAGTCAAGCGGAAAGAGACTCATTTAGTGGCTCAAAAATCTACCGACGTGGTTCAATCTGAGCACGAGATCCTTATTCCGCACATCTGTGTCCAAAATTCAAAAAGCCTTAATGATGTCCGACATCAGGTAGAAGATGAAGATTGCACCCCAAGAATCAACCTAGGATTTTACCGGTGACGTACTAGTAGTTGCCCCTACGATTACGTGAGGAAACAGTTGCATTAACAACTGCTCGGAGATCGAAGTTATTCATCGCTTTGAAATTGATAATGACTTAATTATTACACGAAGCAAATTAATTGAGATCAAAATTATAAATGTTTAGTCGCACACCCTGAAATGATCAAGGAAAAAGCTGTTTACTTTTTCAAATTCATAAGCAGTTCGTGTAATATTGTCTATGCCACGTGATTTAGTTAGCAAGTTTGATTAAAACATCTCTTCAACTGTTACTTACTAGCGTTACGTCTTTTAACAATTTTGTCAGCTTTCGTACATATCTTGAACGAATTAGCTCTGACCCGTTTCTGTTTATTCCGCTGAAAACATCGAAATTTATAAAATCGTTTAAAAATCTTAGCCTTTACAAATACTTTAATAGGTTACGTATTACCTACCTTTCGAGAAACACTTTCTATATATGCTAACGCATCACTAATCGTACATTCTGTTTCAATCATATGTTTAACGTCCATTCTTCCACGTTGTCTTTTCATCCATTCTTGGTCAGACAAGTAAGAAAATATCCTATAATTTCTATTCTCTTCATCATCCAACGAAACATCGGTATTTCTGAATTCAGATGTGAAATTTTGATTTTTACATTCTTTCTTTTTCCTATGCTTATGATTTTTGCTTTCTTTAGATACTAAATTGTCGCTTTTTGCACTGGAACTGTTACTAGTATCAATCGCAGCTATATTTGGAATAACATTTTTCCAAAAATCAGAAAATAGCATACGTAGTTTTCGAAAATTATAGCAGGAACTTACTTCAGTTTTAGTAGGTTCTTTTTCATGAACCATTTTCTTAAACGATTTGTTACCATCATCATCATTACCAACTATGTTAAAATCCATTTTGTAATCAGCTATATAAGAACACGAAGTGATAGCTTTACTACGATTTTTTCGATTTCTTTTGCAGGAATAAACAATTTTCATATTAGTACTATTCAAATTCATCAAACTACAGCGCCTGTAGCGTCTTTTCATTTTAAATTTTCTAGTTGAATAAAACTGCTTTTTCAGGGACATTCGCAAGTTTGTTTTTTGAATAATTTTATCGACATTGATGGAACTTTTAGAAAAAGTAATGTTATAAAAACTATGTTGAGAAATTCTTTCTATTAATTGAGTAAAGGATGGCAATGATTTTACTGATTTTGGATCAGTGTCGACTTTTTTTATCGTGAACGAATTTGCATTTTCCAAACTAATATTTGTTGCTTTACTAACATTAGCCTTCTTTATTTTTTTTCTTTCATTTTGAACTTGCTTCTTAGTACGTTCGTGTTTAGTTCTACAATTTGGAGGTTTAGAGGCAGGTCTTATTTGTCCACTTAGTCCTGTACTAATTTTACTACAAATATGAATAATACCATTCCCATCACAACGTATTACTGATTGTTCTCTATATCTTATCTGTGACATATTATATTCATAATCTTTCTTCCTCTGCTTTAAGAACGAAGTTATTTTTATAAAACTCTTTGTAATAGTATCAGGAACATCAATAAGATCACTCTCTTTGTTGGATCGACTTGTGTATTGAATATTTTTTCGTCTTAACAAAGGCATTAAGTCACTGGTATTTTTCTTGGTTGTAGAAGACATGCATTTTTTATATCGTTGCGATTCATTTGATGCAGCATACTCAGCATATTCACCAGATTCACAATTATCAAGGTTCTGCAAAAACAGTTTTCGAGGCAATTTGAGATATAGCAAATAAACTATTAGTTTACTCCATAAAGTTCCACTACTTACATAAACATTGTGTTGTCTTTTGTAAATTGTATCGTCATCACTGTCACTTTCATCTGACGAACCTCTGTAATATAAAATTATAATTCCATCAGTTTTTGAAATGCGTAGAGAATTCCATTCCGGATTGTGCGACAGAAAAAGTATTTGCCAAAATTGATAGCCACAACAAATCGTGTTGCAAAGTTCCTTTCTTAAACTACGTGTACCAATAAAACTTATTGTAATAATTATGTTTGCTCACTTTTCTAAGCTTACATCACTTATATCTCCATAATCCTCTGGCGATAAACACACAGTGCATAATTCACCGATGTCCATAAAACAACTAGTGCAATACATCCCTGGACAGTTAGAACTTTTGCACCTGAAAGAGAATTTGAAGTATCTGCTTATTTAAAATTTAGTCAAATTTATAAAAAAATGTCTTCGTCTTATGGTGTGAATGGTGTGATTATGGTTAACCTGTCATTGGTCAACCTGTGCGGTCCTAGATAAAGTGACAAAACAAAAACTCTTTAGATAACAAAGCAATAAGGCCGATGATGACGAATTTCGGTAACTTGTCGTTATGAAACGATTATAGATAATAATAATAATAAGGCAGTACTTCTGGACACGGCCCGTATAGAGGAGGTTCCTGTATCTGGATCCTTAAGCACCGGTAGCCGGGATCCTGATCTTGCTACCGATTGAGGACTGCATTTTTGTATTTTTTAGTGTTACACATTGTAAAAAAAATAATTGGTGACCGAGAGCGTCCGTCAAATTATTCTTTTTATGACCAAGAGATAGACTCTGCTTCGTTGACTGCTGCTTTGGGGGAGAGTCTGATGAATGTATCATAGTATTCTCCGCGTGTTTTCACACATTCTATCATTGCAATTTGCAACACTAACCTAATAAGTTGCGTATCCGATCTATGTTTGTAATAAATCGTACCGCAAAGTAGACAATGCGGTTCGTCTGATCTTGTCCCCAAAAAAGCACGGAGCCAGCAGAAACTGAAAAGAAACTTGTGTCAGCAACATAATATTGTTCTGTTTTATTCAATGGAGCATACATTAAAATGTTCTTCACTAACGGTATTCGATCGTCCAACCATTTGCGAAACGTCAGTCTCTCCTCAGGTCTATATTTGTATACCCGATGAAGTTTCCTTCGAGCAAATTTCATAAAACTACCTTCAAAAACACAAGTGCCATATTAATGTAGCCTTACAACATTGAAAAATTGGAAATGTTATATACCTACCTATATTTATTCTGTATAAACAACAGAACACAGAAAGAGGTTAGAAAAACCAGGGAGGCTATTCGCTATCTTTTTTTGACAGTTGAAAGTGATGATCACTGAGAGAATTACGTATTCTATAGGTAATTTAAGCTCCTTGTACGTATCCATTGCTGTTTTTCGCGACAAGTGCCATAATAGCGTGTCGTGTAAAACAGCAATGGATGTGTAATTCACTCGGTGATCATCACTTTCAACTGTCAAAAAAAGTTAGGGAATAGGCCTACTTATCATAGGCGAGGCGATAGAAATATGAGCAGACGGTCATATTTCTTTCAAACATACGATCTTGCTATCGGTCTTTTGATTAGCTTTGTTTCACCTTCTTTAATATTACAAGACGACAATCAAGCTGCGGCCCACCTGATGTTAAGTGGTTACCGTCGCCTATAGATACTTGCAATAGGGTAAATCACTTAACACTGCAAGTGCGTTGCCATCTTGGGGACTAAGATGATATGCCTTCCATGGCCAAGTAATTACACTGGCTACCATTCCCTTCAATCCGAAACACAGCAAACTGCTTCACGTCAGAAATAAGAAAGGCGGTGGTACCTCTACCCAGACGACTCTACATATGGGTCTCTAGTAATTACCTTGCACATTCAGCGTAATCTTTCTAACCGCTTCCTGGATTTTCTGTGTTATGTATGTGGTATAAACTCTAGTATCGTATGATTCACTTATCATTCTTACTAGTATTCTTACCTCTAGTTCTCAAAATATGGTTATAAAGCCACACCGCTCTTGCTTTAGCGCGGTCAGATTGGTAGTGGCCCATAACCACATGGCGCAGACGAAGACCATACGGCTCGCAAATTGCAACAAACCATAGCAGAAATATTAGTACACCTATCACAAAAAGATGTTCATTGGAATGATTGTATGGAATTACTTACAGAAATGAATAAAACTACTTAGAGTATAATGATTCTTAATGTATGGCCTAAGAATGCGCATATTTACATTCTTAAAAAAATTTCAACATTAAGGAACATTTTTGGACATAATAGGTACTCGTAACGTAATTGTATATGCATCGGACAAGGTATTCGAATTAGTTATTTTCCTTCACTATATAAAAGACAAATAACAATCAAATAATATAAATTTCCTGTATGTTTTCATTATCCATAGGTTAGGTGTACTGCCGGCCCATTCGCTAACTTTTTGACAGATGAAATTGATGATCACCGTGTGAATTACATATCCATTGCTGTTTTTACACAAGTGCCAATAATAAAGTGTAGTGTAAAACAGTAATCCACTCGGTGATTATCAATTTCATCTATCAAAAAAGCTAATAGGCCTACTAAGCTTCACAGGGTAGCTAGTCCACACGCGAGTGACTCTCAGTTATTGCACACTCTATATCCTCCAATCAGGTGACATGATTCTAAATCCCTTGTGTAGAATGTTTGGAAAGAAGTTTTAATTAACAAGCCCTAAACAACATACCGATTTGGAAGTAACGTCTAAAATCCGGCGGATGGGGATTTGGAAGACACGAGACTGGAGTGAGCACGGGTGACTCTATTAGACCACTCAGCGATGAAACTATTGCTTTCAATAAATCAGCTGTGGGCCCTGAACCGGATATGTGAGCACTTGCACTTAAAGATCCAGCTGAAATAAAAATAAAATGTAATGAAATAGATAGGTACCGCAAATGATACCTAATCGTAGGGACTAAAAGACTTGTAATTTGCAAAGCAAAAGAGCGTTCGATGAAGAAGAATGTGATGATTATGTAGGGGACATGGCTTATTCCGTTATCCACCCTAAAACAACCAACTTCGGAGTACCGCACATCTCACGCGCTGAGTCCGATGTGCGTTGCTCTACAGACACGCGGTGCGGCGCGGTTTATCGGCAATGCTTGCTGACACTTCGTGTAGACGTTAGTACTGCAATGCCCTTCAAGGCGCATATGTTTGTGATTGATATTGTCATTTGTGTTTGTGATATTAGTTAACATTCATAGTTACGTAAAGCAATTAAATAAATAAATACTACCGTCTGACGTGGCGCCGCCTGGCAATCGTACCACACCGCGTTCGATGTGTGGTGCTCCTTAATACACGCAAACAAAATTCGCGAGCCGCGGTCGCCGCACCTCCCCGCACCGTTCCGCGTGCGATATGCGGATACTCGGAAACGCGTGTCTATCTATATAACCGGAATTCACTTCTGAATGCTCTTCCGAGTTTTTAACCCAACTACAGTGGTTCGAAAGGATATCAATAACAGTACCCGTAGTGTAAGATTTTTAGTATAAAAAACGCAACTACTTTTGTTGCGTTAAGAGCTCAATTTGTATAGGAAACGTGAACAGCGCCCCTAGCGGAGAGAAGCGCAAATCATGTTTCCCATACAAATTGAGCTCTTAACGCAACTACAATCGTTGCATTTTGTATACTAAAAAACTTACACTACGGGTATAGATGTGGATGTTTTACTGTGACCACAACGCGCTGTGAGCGTTTTCGGCCTTTGAGCGTAACATACATACAAATACCTACTATGATATACACATACATCATACTATATTACTCAATGTTAAAACAAATTCTTTGATATCAGATAAAGTGTTTTATGTCAATTGCATCGTTCCCGCTAGAGAAATTTATCTTCATTTTACTAACGTTGTATCAATGATTGTAGTCTTCCGTGGTATCGGATTGTCATCAACACCCAGTATAAGCTGTAATCAGCTACCATATGAATTAGTAGCTTAAACGTAGTTATCGTCATAAATACTATGGACCTGTTGATGAACGCCTTCTCCGAAGCCACCAGGCGAAATGAAGTAGTCTGAAATTTTTTATATATTATATGATGATAAACAAGCTTGTGGCCCACCTGGTGTTAAGTGGTTACTGTCGTCTATAGACACTTGCAATAAATCGTCTAACACTGCAAGTGCGTTGCCATCCTTTGGACCAGGGGCGACCCTAGCTAAATTTTTAGGTAGTGCGAAAATCTCTTGGTGGCGCCCCTCCCCTCCTCCCAAAAAATAGTGCTCTTTCTATGCAGTTGTGCTCTTTTCTATGCAGTTAAATGTATATTATCGTACCAAAAAGCCTCTGATACAGCAATTGAGTCATTCGTTTCTTCGTGAAGATTTAAAATGTCATCATGAACTAGCGAACAGAAGCAAGGCTGGAAACTCTACTCTCCCAGCGAGTTTCGCAAACCTTTTTCAGATAGTCTTTGGATAAATCCAAATAAGAAAACTGATTTAACGAATGATTTGACTGCATCTTAATTGTTCCTGGATCAATTTCACCTTGCTCCCCGCACCGCCCACATGATTTGAGCGTACAATCGATAGATAGTCGATCGGCGGTCGGATGTTTTCGGCGCCCCTCTTATGACGGCGCCCTGTGCGGTCGCACCGCTCGCACCGCCCTAAAACCGCCCCTGCTTTGGACTTAAGACTTTCCCTTCCATCCGAAACACAGCGAACTGCTTCACGGCAGAAATAAGAAAGGCGGTGATACCTACACAGACGACCCTACATATGAGTCTACCACCTAGTAAAGCGTAACGCATTATAAGAATATTATCTTTTTGTTTTGTCTCTTAATTTTTTAATTATGGACGGTGTAGTTGCCGGATAAAAAACTCTCAAATAGGGTAATCCTTCTCATCCAGTGAATGAAGATTCTCAATCCTGTACAGTACCTACCTGTACCCCTAGTATGAGTTTGTTAGTTTTCGAGCTCAGCAGGGTGATATCAACGTTCCGAGGCCTTAGTATGAGTTTTGATAGTTTTCGAGCTCGATCAAACGTATCGTTTTTCTTCATACATTGGCCACTGTTTCTGATAGTTTACGCTAGGGGCGCTAGTGGGCAATGTATGAAAAGAGACGATACGTTTGATCGAGCTCGAAAACTAACAAACTCGTACTAAGGCCTCCGAACTCATAGTGCGAATTTAAATACTCACTGTGACATATTTCGCACGTTCCCTTCTATTAAGCGGCAAAATAGTTTCTCTGCCTTCCCTTAATCTTTTCAAATCCAGTATTCTGATTTCTTTCGTGATATAACGGTTGTCAAACCGTGACCTCGTCTCAAACATGTGCTGATAGTTTTTAGCTCTGAAAATTATATCCTTACAAATATTTAAAAAATTGACGAAAATCTTCCCAAGGATGAGATGAAAATGTAATCCAAGTCATGCTAAGCGCAGAAAAAGTGTGGTAGAATTAAGGGTAGAACTTAGTAAAATTGAGAGTGGTGGAGCAACTAGCTAACGGATTAGCCGCTTGTAATTGGAGCGATTGGACTGGGGCAGTTACCTTACAGAAGACCGCAGTCGAATAACTCTACATTTTCGTGGCGTTGTGTATTGGTATACTGACAAAAAAGATAGGCACACGAGACCCGATGGAACAGAAACGTGGCTGCTTTCAATGGGTCCCATAAGACGACTTTTGGTCACTCAAAGAGCATAGCAGAGGGCTATGCTTGAAGACTCTCTGCGCGATCATATCAAAAATTGTAAGATCCGGAGGAGAAATATGGTCATCGACATAGCCCAAGGAATTGAAAACCTTAATTTACAATGGGCAGTGCATTTTGTGAGGAGTGACGGTTGTAGGGGCGAAAATGTTCTCGAAGGGCAGCTACGTACGTAGACGCAGCATTGGCGTTGGTAGGCCGTCTACAAGGTGGATGCAAAAGGTCGCGGGAAGCCACTGGATGCAGGCAGCGCAGGACCAATCGGGCTTAAGATCCTGGGAGAGACCTTGTCCCACAGTCAGTGTCACTCGGTTGAAATGATGATGATTCGAGACACGTGGAGCTCTTTAAGAACTTACCGAAATACAATCAAGCATAAGAACAGGCTGGTGACACAAGAGCACCAGGACAGCCAGGTAAGTAGAGGATCAGCTCTCTTCCTGATTTCAGTTACGATGCCAGCTGCCACCTGACTGGCAGTGCGAGTGGTGTTGCTGCTGAACGAGTAAGAGTGGTGGACGTGTACTTGCATGGAAAGCATGTGCTTGAGGCGATCTGAGAAGTTCGCGAGGCCTGTTTTGGAAAAATAATACAAACCTACAATCACGCTCATAATGCTCCTCGACTCTTTGATAAGTAAACGCAATGCAATGCGTTTACTCCAAGAGTCGAGAAAACTCATAGTAATTTTTATGAATTCGGGTGATAGACGGCTAGCCACCTCCCCGCACGAAAGGATCCTGGCTCCCTGATGAATGCTAAAATGAAAGGTAACATTAGTAACTTAGGTAACATTTGATTATACTTAAAGCGACTTTTCGTAGGACAGTTCATCGGGTGCCTCAAAATAGTGATATTACTAGCCTGTCGCCACTGTCACCTATTAATATAAGGGCCATCAAACCGATAAAAGTAACAAACCTACCTTGAAGCAACAAACAAAGGCCAACAACCAGTGCAAATGTTACACTTTAAATCATCTTAGCAGTAGGTAAATGGCACTAGCACCAAAAATAGTATCTCTGTGACAATTATCATCCAGATGCGTTCAATTGGTATCCAAAATTTTGCATTTATAACAGGGGTAGTAGGTACCTAGTTCAATGTCCATATACCTAGATTTTTTTTTTTTTTTTTTTTTCCGAGGTTTTGTTATTTTGTCAGTTTTTTTATAGTTTTGTTGGACTTAGGGTCTATTACAACTTTCCTAATGTCTGTGGCCTACATGCGTCTCAGGGCTAATGACTACACCTTATGACAACATGTAGGCCACAAGTTTTACAATATTATGTTTATTGTTAACAATGTTATATAGAAGCAGTTCCTCAAGCTGCTTGGTGTATGTTGTATTTTATGGTATTGTGTTGTATTTAAAGTGTTCTTGTTACATAGTGTGGGCTTATAATTAAGTTTACTACAGTTAAAAGTTTTGTTGTGTGTGTTTGTGTTGTTTATAAAAGTGTTTTATGTTATGTTGTGTGTGTAATTTTGTTACATTCAGGGTTTACAGGTCTTTGGGTTGACATTTATGCTTATTACTGTTATGTACAAATGGATTTATTTATAGTTGGCTTAATCTGTTATAAAGGTTTGTTATATTATATATATTCGTTGTTTTGTTTAATTTACATGTTGTTTTGATCCGCAAATTTCCGCGATCCGCGCCTTTCATACACCCTTCCGCAATCCGCACCTTCCGCACTTTTCCGCGTCCGCACTGATCCGCTTTTTCCGCGTCCGCACTGATCCGCGTTTTCCGCGTCCGCTTTTTCCGCGTCCGCACTCTTCTGCGATCCGCGCCTTTCACACACCCTTCTGCAATCCGCACCTTCCGCACTTTTCCGCGATCCGCGCCTTCCGCACTTTTCCGCGTCCGCACTGATCCGCTTTTTCCGCGTCCGCACTGATCCGCTTTTTCCGCGTCCGCACTGATCCGCGTTTTCCGCGTCCGCTCTTTCCGCGTCCGCACTCTTTCGCGATCCGCGCCTTTCACACACCCTTCTGCATTCCGCACCTTCCGCACTTTTCCGCGTTCCTCGCCTTCCGCACTGATCCGCGTTTTCCGCTTCCGCTTTTTCTGCGTCCGCTATTTACGCGTCCGCACTCTTCTGCGATCCGCGCCTTTCACACACCCTTCTGCAATCCGCACCTTCCGCACTTTTCCGCGATCCGCGCCTTCCGCACTTTTCCGCGTCCGCACTGATCCGCTTTTTCCGCGTTTTCCGCGTCCGCTTTTTCCGCGTCCGCACTCTTCCGCGATCCGCGCCTTCCACACACCCTTCTGCAATCCGCACCTTCTGCACCCTTCCACAATCCGCACCTTCCGCACTCTTCCGCGTTCCTCGCCTTTCGCACTGATCCGCAAATTTCCGCGTCCGCTTTCTCCGCGTCCGCACTCTTCCGCGATCCGCGCCTTCCGCGATCCGTGCCTTCCGCACCTTTCCGCGCTCCACGCCCCGCGCACTGATCCGCGCGAGTTCCGCAATCCGCGTTTTCCGCGTCCGCGCCCCCCGCGCTCCGCGATTTCCGCGGGCGGAGACCCGATGGACGCGTGCGCTCTCTACGACGGCTCGAGAGCGTGTGCTCATATACCTAGATTAGGCTGCTCATTATAAATTTTGCTGCTAACTGCATTTGCAAATACATCTATCGACACGTCTTAGGTTTCAGATCCTGTTTTATTAGATTTTTTTTGTACTTTGTTCATTTTTATTTTATTATACTTACCTAGTTTATTTAATGTTGGATTACCTACTAAAATGTTATAAAACTAACAATAAGTCTTACGTTTCCTTATAACAGGGGCTATATTCCCACTCACAGGGTCCACCAATACACACGTGAAATCGTGGCTCATATCAGAACAAATTTTCTTCATAGCTTCATCAGTACTACATAGTGTTGATTGGTTAGAAGGGAATTCTTTTTTACATGTTTGCATGCCACTTTGAATCGACTGCATACATTTTGAGTAAGGAGTTCCCAGCTTGTTATTACACGCGTTGGATAGAGAATGCAGCCATAAATGACCTGTCTGGATGACGTCAGCTGAAAAGGGAAATATATAATAACACGATGGTTCTGAGGATATGCTTGTTTTTTCAAGTTTATACAAACTAAACGATTTAATGGCAAAGGGCAACATGGCAAAGATTGATAAAAAATTGTGTGCGTGTAACCTTTACGCGCGATTGAAGTAAAACTTCTTTGACGTAGATCACTGAAATGATTAAATTTTAACTGAAAAAAAATAAAATATGACAGATACTTACGACCAATCGAAATTACTATTTTTAAATAGCGGAAACTACACAGACTATAGAATACTGAGCGTTACTTCCGTTAGAAAAATCTGAGTTACCCCCTAGTCGCGCCTAAAGAAGTTTTACTTCAATAAGCAACGAATCACTCCTAATTCGTTGTAAATAAAGCACTTATTCTTTTGCACAATTATACATAAGTACATACATCCAAATTAAATTGAGTAATCTTAAGTAAGAATAGTATAGATATTAATTAATAGTGATACCTACCTACTTCAGATAATATATTATTTAATAGGATCTGACCCAAGGGCGGATCCAGCTTTGGCGCCAGGGGGGGGTCACATAGTCGTGGTCAAGTCCAGTGGCGTAACTATAGGGTGGCATGGGTGGCAAAATGCCACGGGCCCCGCGAGGAATAGGGGCCCCGGTAGTATCACTGACATGTTTAAATTTCAAAACTAGGGGGGGGGGGGGGGGGGGTATATGAATTTGCCACGGGCCGCACATGGTATAGTTACGCCACTGGTCAAGGAAGTTTTTCCGATTTTCATTTAAAAAAACCGGCTATATCGGTTTTTCTTTTATATTAAATTCTAGATTTGCATGATAAACACTTTTTGAAGTAAAGAAAGAAGTGATTTTCTTCAAAAAGTGTTTGAATGTCCACGCTCTCGCAATGACATCAGATGTCTTGCTTCCAGACTTTAACTTCCACAAGAAGTACCATGGAACTGATTAAAAGGGTGGACTGGGCACAACACCGTTATAGTAATTCGGTAACCATAAGACTCAGACCAATAAAAATAATTTTTGGTCTGAGCCGTAAGAGTGGGTCATCGGTAGCGAAAAGGTCAATAAGCTAGCAAGGCCTGGGACTCGAGGACTACAATTTGGCCCAGAGCCTATCTGTCGTATCCCAAAGAACCAGGCTATAAAATACTTAAAAACCCACCTCCTCTGAGAGGCAAAAGCGGACTGGCAAAGAACGCCTGGGTTAACACATTCAAAATCGAACCATACTCCCGTAAGCGCACTAACCAGCAGTTATGGAAATCGCTCCGAAACAACGAAATAATAAAAGTGGTTTTACATGACCTGGCGCCACTTTTATCAGTAGAACCAAAATGTTCTGAGCCGGTTCTCTCGACGGAGTGCTTGTATCAGTCTGCTCTGAATTCCGATACCTGGGCTATACATACAGCACAACGTTAATATTGACCGTGATGTCAATCATCGAGTAAGCTCAGGATGGATGAAATGCCGGCATGTTACGAGGATAATATGGGACTCCCATTGAGGCCCCTCAATTTAAGCGGCCTCAATGGGCCGCTTACAATGAGCCTCATAATAAGGCTTAAGGTCACGAAAAGGGCAATGGAGAGGGCTATGATTGGAGTTCCTCTACGTGATCATATCAGAAATGATGAGGTCCGCAAGAGAATCAAGGTCACCGACATAGCCCGATTGACGGCCGTTGCGCCGGAAAGGTCCTCGTGTGGCGACCACGTACCGGAAAACGCAGCATTGGTAGGTTCCCCACAAGGTGCGCCAAATCCTCGTCGACAACATAGGTAGTGACCTCTCACTGCCGACTGTCGTTGTGAAGATGGTCGGAAGCGAGTCGTCCTGGGAGGCAGTTGCCGCCTTCTGTGAAGAGGTCACATCACAGAAGGAGGCCGCGGAGCGGGTACGCGAAGAAGATGAACACGTGGACCTGATTCGCCGAAGGCGACCTGGTCGGAGAAGACGGTTACACGGTCAACTTCATCCACCATAGTGGGGGCGGCGGGCGACAGGTTGGGGCCCTGTCACCTGCAGCAATCTACCCTGCGTGGGGGAACACCTTGCTGTTCCGCGGGTGTTCCCTACCCCCGATGGGCCCAGACACGGGCGCTATACGTCGTCTTTGACGCATGGCAGTGATTGAGAAAAGTACCCTGCCGTGCGTAGAAGCCTCGACTAGAGCGGAACACGTTGGTTTTTAGTGGGTAATGTTGTAGACTCCCACATAACCTACGGGAGCCCCACTCGCCCGTAGGTACCCATAAAGGGTAAAAAGAAAAGGCTCCCCACAAGGTGGACCGACGATCTGGTAAAGGTCGTGGGAAGCCGCTGGATACGAGCAGCGCAGGACCAACCGGTTTGGAGATCCTTGGGGGAGGCCTATGTCCAACAGTGGGCGTCTCTGGGCTGAAATGATGATGTCACTCCCCTTGATTACCTCAAAATCTATAAAAGCACTTGAGATCTGTTGTCCTGCATGGATCAGAAAGTTTGGCATTAAAGCGAATGGATGAAAATACCTAGATAGGTAACACGTGCATTTGTGGCAACAATTTTTAAGAACACTATTACAGATTGAAATTTTAAAATGTTTAAACGTTATTACTAAAGTTTAGTCGTACCGGTTGAAGTTAGGTCTAGCTAGACGTTAGTCGAAACCTTGTCGCAACATGGCAAAAAACCCTCAGGAAAAACCTCAGATCAAGGAAAACACGAAGGTGCATGGCGGCCATGGCGCGGTAAATTCAAATTTTCCCGAATAATGTGTTTGCCGTCAAAGTATTATATTAAATTATTTAAATATTGAAAGTACTTAATTAATAAAAAAAATTAAAATATAAAAACATTATTTTAATTAGTGGTCCACCTAAGTAGGTCCTGGACCCAGCCCAGGGGGGGGTCATGACCCCCATGACCCCCCCCCCTGGATCCGCCCTTGATCTGACCTACGTCCAAAAAACTAAATTCTCTAATGGAAAAAGAACCGACTAAACCTCAACATATCACAATACCCTAATTGCTTGCATTTCAACATTCAAGGATAATCGATTCTTTAATGCTTTTTAATAGATTCCAAATTGCAGTGACCCAGTCGTCTTATTGCTTTATGGCGTGAAATACAGTTTGCATTATAATGAATGTCATTTTCTACGAATAGGTAACTTTGTTTTGTTTTCACGGCTAGCTTGCTTGGAAAATTTATGAAAATCATAGCTAGGGATGCGAAGGGATTGCTGACTAGCTGACCTATAATATTCGCTAACTATTGTTGAGACATGAAAGTGATAATCACTATCCATTGCTGTTTTACACGACAAGTGTCATAAATAATTTGTTATAGTAAAGTAGTAGTGAATAAGTAAATAGTTCGGTGATTTATCACTTTCAGATTTTTTTATTGGCCTGCTTTGTGTCTCAAAAAAGTTTGCGAAGAGGCCAGCAGTGGTTTGTGGTAGGTTTTATTTTAAATCCGTCTGGTTGTACCTTATCATTATATTCTAATTTGGGACTATTAAGTTGTAGGAGTGTCGTGTCGACCGTTTTTGAGAAGGCCGGCAACCTACGTTGGGTGTAAATTTAATGTGACGCCGCCGTCGTGGTGGAGTAGTCAGTAACGCTGCCATCAAGCGGTCCAGGTTCGAGTCCTGGTAGGAGCAAATGTTTGTGTGATGAACAACGAACATTTGTTCACGAGTCATGATTGTTTATGTATTTATTTTAGGTTATATTTATAAAATATCTATATTATTATGTATCTTAAATTTTTCCGTTATCTAGTAACCATAACACAAGTTCTTAATCATAGATCATAGGCAGTAAAAAAAATATGACTACTCATCAAGATAAAAACTATCCTATCTCTCAAGATGGATCAAACTGCACACGGTGTACAAATTTGATTAAAATCGGTTAAGAAGTTTAGAAGTCCATCACGGATAAACAACGTGACACGTAATTTATATATATTAAGATTATATTATGTCTGGCTATGCCACCACCGACATGGGCCAGTAAAAGAGGCAGGCCCAAGGAGACGTCGCGAAGGAGAACTTACGTACCAACAATCTCTCTATCAAGGATGACCCACCGTACCGGGATAGGAAGACTAGAAAGGTGGACCCCAGAATAACCAGAAACGCGCTCGGTAGTCGACGGCGAATATCGACATCGAAACAGATTTTTCCTAGCCCTTTCGTAGTCATTTTCCTTCAATTGCAAGTAATCAAATACAACTAAAAACCACTGCTATGGCTATAGAACTGCCCATCGTGATTGAAAGGCATCAGAAAAGGACATGTTCAGCTGTTCCGATACCGAATGTAATGTTTCGATACAACTGATTGATTAAGGGAACACGCCAATATGACTTCTGCAGGAGATCGGCATAAGTGTTCATCGACAGCATCAACGGCAATCAGTGTCTTTCGACCTGATGATCTGAGGTCTCGACCCTTAAAAGGTAAATTAAACGTACTTACCAATGCTCAAAATTAATCTGTTAATTTTCAAGAACATATCTTTAACTTTGATAGCGATCATTCTCAGCCTTTCCACCATAGGCTGAATGGAATCCTTCAAGTTGTTTAAAGGTTTCGTCGTCATCAAATTGAGGGTCCTCACGCTCGTTTTTATCTGTTCCTGAAGGAAAATGATATTTTTCTTTTATTTTAGATATGGAGAACCACTAATGGCCTTCATATCACCTGATGATAAAGCCGAAGATCGAAGCGAGCTTGACTTGGAACACTCAACCACACAGGGACTGGCTATCGTATAATTACCTGTCTGAACACAATATGCTGTTAGCACTGTTGTTATGGCGGCAGACTTTGATAATATATGTATAGTGGTAGCTAGACATGGAGGCTTGAAGCCCACAAGCCCTACCGTATAAATATAATGTAGGGCACTTCAGGCTGGTTGTTTTTTTAAGATAAACCACGCCACACCGCGACTCTGCAGAGCAACGCACATTGGACGTGACGCGTGCGTTGTGCGGTGCTCCTTAGGTCACAGTCTAACCATGTGATGCCGGCAGAGTAGAATAGCATTTCTCCGATGGGTGTCGTAGAAGGCGACTAATGGATCAGCTAAGGGGTTTTGATCACTTTATACTCCGTCCACCAATGCGCATTGGGCAAGCGTGGTAGACTACTGTCTAAACGTCCTTCGATGACTTCGGTGTCCCAGCACTGGATCGAATTATAGGCTGTTATGATGATGATGACGGTCTTAGTGTAAAAACCTCACCTGACTACACGCTAACGATTCCGATAGTACTTCAGAATTCTTCAGGGTATTCGTAGCAGGTCCTGTCAAGATCAGCACCAGGGCGTAACAAGTCAACGTGTAGCGTCCCACCCGTGAAAAGCACTGAGGTATCAACAGGAAGACTAAGCATCTGCAAGTAATATTTTATTAGCTTTATTTCTTTAATATGGAATGAAAAATGAAGAGTACCAACAGTATAAAGCTCGTCGCCCATATAGCGATACAATTTGGTAAGGGAATACATCCGTATTGCTAAAAAGGTAAGAGTAACAGATTGATGGCAACTCGGCTGAAAGAAGCAGATATCGTGTCCATGCATAGAGGTCTTCCTAGTGAGGAAGTCTGCCGAAGTATCTGACGGTTGCCAAAGTTACCGGTGAACTAAGTGAAGCATTCAAAATTTAGAGTAGCATCGTCCTTAAACTTACCGCAGTTGTTACAAACCTCCGACTACTTAATTAGAGCCCCGTGTGTAATAACCAGCCTAGCTCACTTGTGTCATTGTACTATTTTTATGCACCTGACTGCGGTAAGCACATATCCCAAGTAACATTTTAGGTTTTAGAAAGGATTTGAAAAGGTTCTAGAACCTTTGTATGGAAATCGGATGGTAAGTCTTAATAGGCCGAAAAGCGCTATGTTAACCTTATAATAACCTCCTGTGTGCAAAAAGGGCCCACGTTTTAGAACCTTTTTGAGAGCTACAGAAAAACCTATTGCTCAAAGTCAGAACCTTACGAACTACTTACATAGAACCCAAATATAACTTTAACAACTTTATATTAACGTTAATATAACCCTGCAAGACAGCTTCTAAGTTCTAAAATAGTCTTGGATGTAACTCTATGACAACTTAAAACCTTTTTGATAGACGTGATTAAATGCTTTTCCAGGACTCTTGGGTTACAAAATGTTTCTGTGTAAGAAATACCAATCATGGACTTTATTTACTACCAAAATATAATGGCGCCATTGCCTGTCACTATACCAAGATTCAAAATGGCTGGATAACTATGTGCCGTATTCATGAAAAATATAAGCAGGTTGCTAAATTCACGAAATGAAAAAAATAGTGCGATTGGCACTTTGTCGTGAAACTTAAGGATAATTTTTCTATATAATAAACGGGCCTTTCGTAGCTTCAAAATTTAGAAGATATTTTAGTAAATTTAAAAGTATAATATTAGGGGGTTGGTGGTAAATCGCATTATTAATAAAAAAATAAATCACAGAAAAATCATTTATTTTAAATCGTATAGAGAACGTTATTTAATTTTGCTTCATTTAGTCGAAATATTGTTTTTTATTACTTTTTTTTTAAATTTCTGATAAAAAATATGGCGGCCGTTAGGAAATTACCAGAAAACATTAAAATTAACCTTTTCAGGACTGTCTCAGCTAAAAAGTTGTTTCCGCAACTTAAAGGTTATCGCCAGGAGTAATTCATAGTCGCAAAAACAGCCTATTAGCACAAATAGTTACTTCTAAGTTTTGATTGTTTGATTGGACGTGCGTTCGACACAACTCGATGGTTCGACCAGAGTGCTTAACATCTACAGGCGGCTCTTATTAGTCTAAGTTAGTTCCTATTTTTTTTTAATAAGTTTAAAACAATAATAATATATTTATTCCACACACACCTGACCAGAAAGTGTCATATATATTATACTTACCTCACACATACATAATCATTTTCAGATACTTTTATAAATAAGCTGAAATAAATATATTATATAAGCAACCTTGACTCGTCAACAAATGTTCGTGTTCTTCAGACAAACATTTGCCGCTACCAGGACTTTCATAATTTATCTGTAACTAACTCATCTACTTATTATATAGCCACTTGAACGAACATCCGAGTTGCCACAACAGCTCCAAAAAAAAAACCGTCGCCATCAAACGTCAGAGCTGTTAACGGTAGCAAACCTTAGCAAACACATAATCTCTCTAATCTGTGATGGCAGCGGACTTGTGCTCTTTATCATGTATAAAAGACAGTGGCCATTCCTCTGTATGCGAGGTATGCGCCGCCAAACCAATCATGAACAACATTAAATTTTTTTTTCTCAAACATGCTTGGAAATGTGAGCATTTTTTTGACAACCTGTGATTCCTCAGAAGTTTCTAATGACGTCGTGTCATCTTTGGTTAAAACAGAAGGGGTTTTGGGAGGTCGTGAATCTTCAACGGTATCAGTGATCTGTAAAATAGTTAAGGCTAGTTGTCAAATTAAAACCCAATGTCAAGATGAGCTGTTTTTCTTGGGCAATTTCAGCAGTTATAAACTTAAGGGTAGGTATATACAAATATTTCCCGTTTTTGCATCATTTTTCATTGATGCTGAACTCCTTTTTATGGTAACATTTTTTCAGTCTACTTTCTAATTTTAAAATATTTGCGCATTCGTTAAAGGGGGACACTATGAAAATAACTTTGGGAAGCCCTGGCCTATAGTGTTCCTCGATAAATGCCCTGGCCTATAGTGTTCCTCGATAAATGCCCTGGCCTATAGTGTTCCTCGATAAATAGACAAACAAAGAATTTTTCAATTTGAATCAGTAGTTCCCCTTTTTAGAATTCTGTACCCAAAGGATAAAACGGGATCCTATTACTAAGACTCCGCTGTCCGTCCGTCCGTCCGTCTGTCCATCTGTAATCAGGCTGTATCTCATGAACCATAGAAATTTTCTCAGATGATGTAGTTCTGGTGCCGCTATAACAACAGATACTAATAAATAGAATAAAAGAAATATTGCAGGGGCTCCCATAAAATAAACGTGACTTTTTTTTTTGGTCGATTTTCATAACGGCAACAGATAGACGCTTGAAATATTCACAGAATATTTAGTTATATTATTCACTTTAAAAAGAAATAATTAAATTAAAATTAAATTATATTTAAAGGGGCTCAACAACAAACGTATTTCTCGGTCTTAATAACGATAACAGGTAGAAACTTGAAATATTAACAAAATATTTAATTTAAAATTCAAATAATTTTCGGACAGGTTTGATAAAATCTAAGGCACTTTTTTTTACTATTTTTGTAGGATGTCTCTGATGACCTTCTTTGAGTCACCAGGGCTTTTAGTAAAGGAGAGGATCTCGGTGGGTCCTCAAGCTTTAAGGTCCAATCACTCCAGAGAGGATTCCTGACCGGTGAGCATCTCCCTCGGAGGAGACTCGGAACCTATTAAGTCTCTAAGGCGTCCGACGACGTCCGTGACGGGATCAGTAGTTCCTAAGATAGACAACCAAACCAAAAAACAACTCAGTATAGATGCGTGCGTAGTACTTGATCATTATGTAGCTGCGGCGTTATGTTAAAACTATGATATCTCTGAAGATATTCATTGAAATCTAATAACGTAAAGAACAATTTTGTACAAAATTAAATACTTGTGATGAATAACGTATTAATTTTGATAAGGAATAATATTATGTTTACAAAAATACCTTCGCATCTAATGCATTATTTTAGAACAAATTTTATTACCAAAAATAGGTTATAGCGAGTCAACCTTAAGAGATAGTTAAATGCTGTCTGTAATTTGTTTTTAGAAATTTTAAAGGAGAATAATTCCGACATACATGATTTTTGCGTTACTTTAACTGTTTACGCAGCGCATGTAACGAAAGCTCTGCAAATCAAAATTTATTATTTTCCGTTTATTTCAAACTATGATATCTCTTTTGTTCAAAATTAAATACTTGTGTTAAATAATGTATTTATTTTGATACGGAATAATATCATGCATACAAAAACACCATCGTAGATAATGCATTATTTTTAAACAAATTTGATTACCAAAAAGAAAGGTTATAGTGAGCCCACCTTAAAGGATAGACATATGCTGACACGGACTTTTCTTTAGAAATTTTAATGAAGAACAATTCCGTCATACATGACTTTTCCTTAACTTTAAATCTTAAATCTTTTTCTCCCGTTTTTGCAACATTCTTCATTGATGCACAGCTCCTATTGGACGTACCGTGATGTTATATAGCCTATAGCATTCCTCGATAAATGGACTATCCAACGCAAAAAGAATTTTTTGATGTGAGTTAGTAGTTGCTGAGATCTTAGGTATTAACCAAACAAACAAACTCTTCAGTTTTATTATTAGTATACTAGATACGTAAAAAAATTACGAACTATTAAAAAACTTAAAATTTCCACTCCGTTTTTTTAACACCCTGTTTCGGTTCATCATGCAAGACTGTTGTGATACTATGAAGTCGCGGAGACAACTGACACTTGAGGATGCCTCTAAAGCTTTAAAATATTCTTGTAGGACTTTAATAATGCCATATGGTCATAAATACAACTTATTGGTTTGGGTTTTCACCACACAGTCCTAATTAGTTTGCCAAGATGACATTAATATAGCATGAAGGTTTTACGTAGGTTTTAGAAAATACTTATAAGTTATTTCAATATTCCATAACGTTATGGTTCTACGAAAGTTAAAAATTAAACTTTTAGATCTCACTTTAGCATATTGCTAGCCTTTCCAAAACTAAATCAGGAGTCTACGACAACTATTAGATCCTAGGACTATATGCTCTTTAAGCACAAGTCAAAATAACGTTAATTTAAACTCCTGTCAGCGGTTTCAAGGTTGTAATAATAAACAATAAGTTTTAGGACTTATTAATCATTCTCAAGTACTCAATGTGACAATATAGCAAAGCGTTAACCTTTTTACGACGCTTGTTAAACCTAAAGGCATTTTTTACAACCTAGGCCCGAATAAAATGTTACTTGGGATGTTTTTATAACCACTACTATTCTAGTGTAACAATATAAACTCACCTAATCCTATAACTGAAAGCCAATCCTAGAGTCAGAAGTACACCAATTATAGAGCTCATAATAGTCGCATGTATCAACGAAATAGATAGTTGGAAAACGAAGAAAATGAAACATAAATACGTCAGGATTACTCCACCCACGAAGCCTACGAAGCTCTTAATTACGAAGTTGGGAAACGTCTGATCAGTCTTCAGGTATACGAAGAAATTCGACAGCGGTGACCCATCCGGGTACAACTTCTTAAATGTTGTGGAGATCTTCTTTTGGGTATCACAACGATAATGTCTCCATCTTTGCGAAAGCGATTGCTTCGGTATTTGTGTCTTGGACATCAGGATGGAGTTGATTTTTTCGGATTCATAATTCAACCTGTATTTTTCTATCGTCTGCGCTTTCCAAAGCATAGCAAAGTACGCCATCTGGAGATTGTTTTAATTTTTAAGTTCACTAACGATTAGGTACTTTGATTATAATTTTTAGTTGAAATTATAAGAAGAATACTATCGGAATACATTTCTATTTTATTTCAAATATTTCTTATAAGTTCTATTCAATGAATTATTGTAAGCACTAGACGTCAAGACAACGAACGTCAAGAAGACGATTTGACAGAAAAATAGCAACATCTTTTAGGAGTCTTTTATGTAAAAATATCAATTGAGGTTTAAATTCTAGGTTTTAAATAAAATAAAATATTATTTCCATTCGTTAGGGGCAATATAGACCTAAAATAAATAAATATTTGTCAGTTAATTCCGAGAAAAACGGGCTGATACGTTGATTACTAAATCGGTTTAAATCCTATCAAAAATAATTGAAATAATTTGCTCCTCGATCGTCTGCAGGCATTTTGAAAGTCAGTCGATAAAAAGCAATAAACAAAATTTCGTGGCCCTGAAAAGGGTCGTCCGGAACTAGCCGTATGGTGGGAAAACAGAAACAACTCCTCGTGGCGGACCCTGGTAATGGTAGGGAAACTTTCTCGGCGGGTGTGTGGCTTTTGATGTCAAGTGTCCCTTGGCATTCGAAGTCACATGCCATCGTCGAGTAGTTTTTGTTTTTCCCCCACAGCTAGTTTCGGACGGCCCTTTTCAGGGCCACGACCGCGCCCGAAGTCCCCCGGATGCGGTCCGATGGCTGCTCCCGATGTCCTTTTGCTTTTTATCGACCGACTTTCAAAATGCGCGCAGACGACGTCGAGGAGCAAATTAATTCAATTATTATTGATAGGATTAGGACACTAATTTCTCATAATACAATACTACGCCGGCCGCTCTAGTGCCGCGCGATCTCCCCGCTGCGCTGGTACCTACCCCTTGTATGAGTTTGTTTGCTTTCGTTGCTTCGAGCTCGATCAAACGTATCGTTTCTTTTCATACATTGCCTACTAGAGCCCACTGTTTCTGTAGCGTAAACTATCAGAAACAGTGGGCAATGTTGTTGCTAAGGGTACTGGACTGGCTGAGTCATCCCGTTTAGTGAAGGGTATCCATCCACTGGGTGGGTATCCACCTCTGAGAGTACCTCAGTTAAGTTACTAACATGCCTTATGAAGGGTTGATGTGGTTGATGTCTAGGGCAGCCGTTTGTTCGGATCTTTCAGTCAAATCATCCTTAGTGATAATAATATGTTCATGAAAAAGAGTGGAAGAAGAAAAAGAAATTTGGGTTCAGGGATGGCAAATGAACAATATAATGAAAGCCCTACGCCCTACTAGCAATGAAACCTTAGATGCAAGTAGCTTATATTTTATCGTGCTTAGATTGTGCTTAGATGATTTATCTGAAACGAAGAGTAACTTTGCCGAAAAGAGTTGGTAGGCGTCTGAAATCTTGTTTCCGCTTTCATTATTTATTCTTAATTAATGGCTTCGCGGGATTGCGCATTTAGCCTACGTAAAGTGGAAATAGTAAAGTTATATGGTAGATTGAAACAAAAACATCACGTCTACATGTATTACCATGTGTTGACGTTACTATGACTGAATCGATAATAATTTAATGAAATTATAAAACCGAAATCAGCAAAATAGTCATATTAGTAATGCGTAGGCAAGTATGTTCTCTGAGTATATATCCGTGATGTGCCTTGTTTATGAAGATAAAAAGGAAGTCCCCTATCTATTGTACGAACAATACAATGACCACTCTAATTACGCGTATATTGGTCACATTATAACGATCCGAGACAAGGATACTGGAAGTTGATCGCCCATTCAAAGTTCATTGACGCTAAAGAAAATTGTCAATAACAAAATTAAAATGAAGTCGCCCTGGTTGCTTGGCGTGCGGATCTGCGCAGGGTGTTCATTCACAAAACATGCGCACAACGCTGCATTGCTACAAAATCAACTTCACTCCGTAGCTCTGAATATAACGCGAAAAGATTATCTTTACTTCATTTAGTTGTATAAAACGTAAGGCAGTTTCATTACAACTTTATTTCGTATCGTTAGAAAATCTGTGTTTTGTGTGAAAATGTATAGGTGATCTACAATAATTCCTGCTGGAATTTCGGAAACTTGGATTCGGAAATAATTTTGCAAGGAAATCGTAAGTGAATTAAAAATTTAAGTATAATTATGTTTTTTTAAATGGTCGGTATCAAGTCGAGACCTAATGATTTGACTGAGCACATTACATTCATAGGCATGTTATTGGATAACAATGACTAACAATTGAGGCTCTTTTGATGATTTTTCTTTTGCTCGGTCTGAATGAACCGTAAGTTATACAATGACTGTTGGAAAAAATAAGTCTATAGGCAATGAAACTGCATACGATGTCAAGGATTCAAAATAAAGTTTAATTATACTGGACACTACTAGAATAGGTAATTTCCATAGGTACTATTTGTATCGATTTTAATTTTGCATATAAAAAATAATTTACGGCTGAATGTCTCTATTTTTTGCTTCCTTTCATTTTTCCAAATGTCAAAAACTTTTGACAGTTTTGTTGACATTGAAACAGTGGAATTGTTTTGAAAGTGTTTTTACTTTTATAAATTAAAAATGAACTTCAAATTGTGTCTCACTCATAGGCATAATTTCCAATTAAGTAACATTTATTCGAAAATAATAATAATTTCAGTTGTTGTAATGTATTATAAATGTAAATGGTGGTAAATAATCTATGAAATCTATTACGTTAACGAACAGTTTAGTTGTAAATTCTCTGTACTTCTTGTGTATTTTCTTATAAAGTCCATACAATACTTCGTCTTAGTTATCTATTTACTGTCTATATAAAAATACAGTAATAGACGGGGTGTTTGGCGGGTAATCATGGCGTCTGGATGTCGATCTTTATTTCGATAATTCAAAATTGCTTCGGAGTGGATTTTGTGCAGTGAAAGTGGTGTCGTTTTGTTGCATAAGCATCCGTGTTGACGAACAGTTATGAGTAATCATTGAAATAAAGGTTTTGTGTATGTGGCGTTGAGAATTGTATAGTGGTTGGAAATCCCACTATACAATTCTCATCAGTCACAATCATGAGGTCTGTACCATGCATTTCTCGCCAAGCACTCCCTAGATGCATTAAAAAGTGTGGCACCCACATTTTAATGCCAAACTCAAGAAAGAAGATGAAACTAAAGACTTGGCTGTATGGGCTAGATCCCTTTGCCGTCCCGTAACAGGGAAAATTTTACCAAAAAAAAAAAAAAAAAACAGTAATAGACTTCATCCTAGTTATAAATTCAGGACATCATGCTATATTGTGTTAAAATTATTATGAATTCACTAGTGGTTGCCCGCGGTTTCGCTCGGGTTAATGCTTATTATATAGCCTGTAGCTTTCCTCGATAAATGGACTATCCAATACAAAAATAATTTTTCTATTTCTATCCGTAGTTCCTGAGATAAGCGCATTAAACCAAACAAATAAACTTTTCAGCTTTATATTATTAGCATAGCTGTAACAAAAGACTGATTATTAGATTTAACATTATTGTATCCCTTCATCTGCAACCTTTAATTTTTAACAATAGGTATATTATTTTATTGACTGTGTGGCAAATACCTCAAAAAGTCTCTTCCAAAATTGTTACTAAATTTAATTTAATAAACTAGAGCCTTGGGTGTAAGAGGGGGGTGCTGAGACTTATTTCCAATTTAACATGTGAAATAGGTACAGACAACAGCACGTTGGGTTACCACAAGCTGTCAAATTTTCCCAATCGATTATGCACTTTATATTGAATAGCCTTAGGTTGAAAATCGTTTGGAGAAATTTTGTATAGCCTGACCTACTGTTGACTGTACCTGATTTTTATGAATTATTGGTCCTTCGGTGATCAGAACTGTAAATCAGGCACTGAGTATACTTATGTGTCATGTTTGTTGGCTTTTATTTAACTTTTGGAAGGTGGTGCTTGTAATGTATTGTGATCTCATTAAAATTTGATCGACTTCTGACAAATAGTTATTGAGTTATCCCTAATAATGCCTATTTAATTGACATCGATGATATCGTTATAATTTTATTATTTGTTTGTCTAAAAGATCTCGAGATAGTTTCCTGAAAATTTCTATGCATACGACACTAAACAGCAAAAAATAAATTATTTGAAATAAAAAAAAACAGATTTTTTTAAACATAAATTTTGAAGGCAGTTGTTTATGTTAGTAACATTCTGACAACCTTCTTTTGAGCCACAACATGGCCCAAACTCAAACTGTATAAGTATAACTATATGTTACCTAAGGCTATGCTTAACCTCATTTAGGATTAAAGTGTGATTGTATGTATGTAATTGACACTAAAATTTTGAAATACTTTTTAGGTGATGGATAACGAACAGCCTCACCAGGAGCTAGTGAAATGTGTGGTGGTTGGAGACACAGCTGTTGGCAAGACTCGTCTAATATGTGCTCGGGCGTGCAACAAGCATGTGTCTTTGTCACAGCTGATGACGACACATGTGCCAACAGTTTGGGCTATAGATCAGTACCGAATCTATAAGGATGTGAGTCTATCTTCTTAATCTATGAATTCTTCTCTGAGTGCCTTCATCAGTGGCGGATTTACCAGTAGGCTGAGTAGGCTGGAGCCTACGGCGACAGATTTTTGGGCGTGGCAAATTGGGCCCAATTTTTTTTATTATGTATGGATGTACACGAAGAAATACGAGCCCCGATATTTTTTTTTTTATAAAGCAGAAAAAGCCGATGTAATGAGGAAGATGGAGCATAATAAAGTTGCAAATGTAATTAATATGATTGTGAACTAGGGGCATATGCTCGATGGAATTAGGGTATCGAATTTCAGAGGAAGTAGGGGCAAAAATTTATTAGTCTACTGGCGGCAAATTTGTAAATCCGCCACTGGCCTTCATCTCAGCTATTCTCTAAAATATATATTTTTTATTTTCTTCTACCCTGCTCCCATTTTATATGGGGTTGGTGAGTAGGTCTTGCTATCGACATACTGCTATAAGTTTTGGCATTAGATTTTTATAGGCGGCCGTTTATCTGACACCGATCTTCTTGGTAGCTATCTTTCGACAGAAGGAAAATCAAGTTCAAAAGTTTTTCGGTCACCCATCCGAGCACCGACCGTGCACTTGGTAGCTTAGCTTTTGTGATCGTTACGAAGATGGATCTCCTCATCATTTATGTGCTCATAAAAAAAATAAGAAAATGGTCATGAAATAGTGACCTTAAACTACCAGATACTCAACCAATAATAACATCCAATTAGAGGCAAATTCATAATTTTATTGGGCTTGTTAGTAGTATAAATGAATATCTGATAGATTATAAAACTAAACAGCTATTGCATTACACAGTATGGTAGTTTCAATGCAATTGATTATTAACGATTGTGTACCTACAACCTACAATATGTCAAACTGAAACTCAATAATAAATTAGGTACAATTTGTACACTTATGAAAGTAAATTTTGATGCCATATCGATTCAAGATTAAACCAGGGGCTTTGTTCTGAGAAGAAACGACAAGAAACTCAGCAAGTTTAATCCTCCCTTTACAGTTTTCATAGTATTGATATGGAACGAGTCATAATAGTGTAAATGTCAATGTGTACTACAAGCATAGAGAATCGCAGGTAGTGTCAACAAAGTTTCCAATATCCCATTTAGCAAACTGAATCGTTTACGACTCTCCAGCACCAAGCGGCGCTTCCTACATTTTGCTCCGGCCAATAGTGTATAATGTCATAATGTCTTGGCCCGATCGCATAATTGGCCAGATCATGAAATGCTTGGTCATATCGTCTACCTACCTATCACACAGATACGTAGATGAGACTCTCCCACATACAATCCACTCCGCTTGGTCATTAAAAAAAAATGACCTTGAATCTACTCCTGACCACTACTATTTTGAGATAATGAGTTACTCGACCAGTGGTCGAGATTTTTATGGTCCAGTATCATTTCATGATATGCCGCACATTTCATAATCGACTTGCGGGCTGAATTTCGACAGTACAATACTTCGACATGTTGTTGTGTCTGTACTCTCCCAAAAACATTGCACTCCGCCTGGTCATAAAAAAATAAACCTAACCTACCCATCACTCCGCCATGTAGGTGCATAAAACACTAGACTCCCAAGCTACATGTCAAAGTATTGTACTGTCGAAATTCAGTCCGCAAACGTTCATGATCTGGCGAATTATACGATTAGGCCACGACATATATACGTAATATAGCGCAGCAACTAAGTTGTAGCGTCTTCACTCCGCTTCCGTATTACTCTAAAAGGGCCTTAATAAATGAATAAATTAAAATATTTTTAACAGGTACTGGAGAGGTCATGGGAAGTGGTTGACGGTGTAAATGTGTCTCTACGTCTTTGGGACACTTTTGGAGATCATGAGAAAGACAGAAGATTTGCCTATGGAAGGTATATTTTACTTTTTTTATTCAATAGAAATAAAACTTTTGGGGCTAATAATTTGGATTTACGATTATGTGTTAGGTAATGCTCCCCACATATAAGATAGAATTTAACTTATTAAATCAAAAGAAATAGTGATAGGTTATTGTGGTGGATACACATAGGAACCTTTTAGCTATTATCATCTGTGTTAAAACTGATGTTCAAAATTCTTCATAATTTATTTACATCAATGAAGGAAAGTGGTTGCAAAATTTCTTTCGTGATTTGTTTCTATTAAGGATTTAATTTTACAGATCTGACGTAGTGCTATTATGCTTCTCTATAACAAACCCGATATCGCTGAGAAACTGTGGAGCAATGTGGTATCCTGAAATAAGGTGAGTCAAGTCTCTCATGTTGTTTGAAATAGCCTTTAACCATCTCATATCCTCTGAGTGCTTAGACAAGTGGTCAATCTATTAATCTAACGCTTTACAAATAGAATATAATTTATGAAATTGAAGTATTACTGAGAAAACATCATGCGGCGACCGTCGACTCGCGTCAAAAGTAAGAGTTGGCGTTGTTATTCGCAGAAACGCTTTGTAGCGTTTGCTACTTGTCTATGCACTCTTAACTACAATCCTCTTCACAATGGAGATCACAGTTACTCAAAAGGCTGGAGTTTTGAATAGAAATAGGCAATTAGGAGATTCAAAGACTAAAGTCCAATGTAGCACGAAATTGCTGACGCGGCATCCACTGATCTGCATCGGGCAATGGGTCTGACAAACGTTTTTTACTGTACATGCCAAAAAATTCTACAAAAAATTACGAGAACAACTGTTTTTTTACTTTTTTCATATCTTAAGAAATGGCTGAGATATTTACGATCAAAGTGCGTATTTCCGGCCGCAGGTTGTTAAAAACGCGGACGGGCGCTCACTAGCCGATGACGTCACAACCTCGGTCATTCGACAGTCGCGCTCTCGTTCGCACGCCGCTGCGCAATAAAAATCAAAATTATAAAGTTATCTGTGGTAAAATAGAAAACAAATACTGTATTGTGCCCCGGTACTTCAATTCAAAATTCCTACGTCATTGGTTAAAACACCGATAAACTTTTTTCATGTGCCTATATAGCCAAAAATGAGGAAAAAGTGGATGACAGCCGTAAAAAGATTAGATTCGATAGGCCCTAAAACTAAAGCGCACTGCTGTAAAGACCATTTCGATTTTTAAGACATACAAAACTTACGTTTTTATAGTACTATTAGAACGGCTTAACCGATTTTGATAAAATATGTCTATGAACCACAGCTAAAAACAAACCCACACACAAAATTAATCAAAAATGTCTGGTTTAGTATAAAAATATAATAATAGGTAGGTACTGCCAACTTAGAAACCGTTAACTACGTAAATACCTACCTACTAGGACTTACCTACATTTATATATGGGTAAATAGTGTCATTTTCTTCAAGTTTATAGTAATAAAACACATAAAATAATCATCGAGACCTCGAGATGTTGATTACGAGTACCTACATAGTATTTTTTTATTGCCGCTCATAATAGGTACTAAATTAAACTCATACACTTTCAGTTAGGTTTAAGTTTGAACAAATACCTACCCGAGAGTAGGTAATGCTTAGGTACTTATAACATACATATCTTTTCATCTTTATTCCACGAATTTCGGCAGCCGTAAAATCTTGATTCTTCATCAAATATTGTCCGACTGACCTTTCAGAAAATCTTCCATTCTATACACTACACGTTTCACTCTGGTCTGAGGTTTCACTTCAGTGTAATCGGATATAAAGAACAATTTATATTATTTCTTTGAAATACAGGCACCCCATAGGTAATAGGAAAACGAAGACGATCGAAACAAAATAATAAAATGAGACGCGAGTAATTTAGTAGGGTTACGTACCGGACCGAGCGTCGCGCGGTGTCGCTGTCCCAGGTTGTGACGTCATCGTATGAGCGAGCGTAATCTCGGAAATACAGAAAAGGGCTTAAACTTCTCGTCGTTATAACTTCGGAAATACTGCATGAATTGAAGTGAAATAAAAAGTAACGTAATGTACATGATCTACGCTACGTTTATAGGTATATTTGATAGTAATATTTTGACCCTTTTGTGTTCCCCATTGTGGTGATATTAGAACATCATGTAGTTGACTATATAAGAAGGTCTGTGTTCAGGAACGCGGCTTGTGTAGGACAATTAATAAATTATAGTTTTTTTTGTACTTGATAATGGGATTAGCAACAGAGCTAAGAGGAAGCCGAGAGTGTAGTGAGTTTACCTAGAAGATGCCTATTTAGTCTAACCCTAAATAGAGCAGGGTTATAACTATTCGGGAATTTGGAAGCCGGTAGGGAATTCCCATATTAGGCGGTACGCATAATAAATGATGTGCAGGACCGCTTGTACGCATAGGCGGAATTTGAAAACCCGCAGTCCGTCTAGACCCACGATGGTCCAAAGTAGATGGTGGAATTAGGTCATGTAGCTCAAGAGCACACTCGCCATAGTACAATCTATAAAATACCGATAGGCAGGCCACTCTGCGACGATGAGCCAAACTTTGCGGATTAGCACGCACCAGCCTATCATCACCTACTATAAGTGTCCTGGCTCTGCGATCTACCGAGCCGAGAGAAATTGATGACATGTCCGAAAATGACGGAAGAATGGATAGCTATTTTTGTGCCTCCCTGGAGAAGCCATAATGTTTAGGAGTGGATGTTTTTCCGCGTATACGATGGATAGTGTACAGCTTTTATAGATTTTTTTGCATACCTAAACAGAGAAGGACGAGTATTTTACGTCCGAAATAGGATAAAATTCGGTGATTTGCATAGTTGCCCAGAGATAAACTCAGACGAAATAAAAATTGTAGACGGAGCTCTGAGGGCCTAGACAACATGCATTTCAACACTCGTTCTCGCTAAATCAAAAAAAAAATTAGGGTGGTGACATAAGCAATCGAAGTGACTGTTCGATTGCTTATTGCTCATTAATTTTTCGATTGCTTATTGCTCATTCATTTTTCGATTGCTTATTGCTCATTCATTTTTCGATTGCTTATTGCTCGTTCATTTTTCGATTGCTTATTGCTCATTCATTTTTGATCTGCAACTTTATTGTGCTCTATCTTCCTCATTACATCAGCTTTTTTCCGTTTATTAAAAAAATTAAATTTTCGGGGCTCGTTTTCTCTGTGTACTTGTGAACTGTACATATAAAAAAAATTACGCCAAATTTGCCGCCCCCTAAAATCTGCCGCCCTACCTAGGCCCCTAGCCTACTCAGCCTACTGGTAAATCGCCACTGCGCATACGTTATCTAGGTGCTAAAGGTGAGTAAAACTCACACATTTCATCTATGAGAAAATAAGTCACGTCTGACAGCTCTGGGATCTTGGACTATCAGTGCGTTATCTTCAGTGCTCCGTCATCACTTTCTTGCTTGGACTGAGTAGACAATATGTTATTTCAACTTCCAGACGCTTCTGTCCAAATACTCCGGTGCTATTAGTTGGTTGTAAAAATGATCTACGCTACATGTACCGAGATGAGACGTATTTGAACTATTGCAAGGACCGAAGCCCATTTATTCGGTAAGTAACTTAACAGCCAAGTGACTGGTGCAAAAAATTGCCTTATGAAAGAAACTGATTTTTATTTTAAGCAAAGTATGGATTCAGACACAAACCTTTGGACGCAGAATTGTTTATATTTATTTGGTACATGGCAGTGGCGTAACTATATCATGTGGTCATGTGGGGCCCGTGGCAAATTCATATGCACCCCCCCCCCCCTCCCCCCTCCCCCCCTACTTTAAATTTCTATTCATATACACCCCCCCTAGTTTTGAAATTTTTCGTTCTTTAAATTTCACTACCGGGGCCCCTACAATTTCACTACCGGGGCCCCTATTCGTTGCGGGGCCCGTGGCATTTTGCCACCATGCCACCCTATAGTTACGCCACTGGTACATGGTATAACAAGTGAACACCTCCCTGTACAATCATTGTCGTATAAATAAATAAGTACCTACTATGATGATGATTTTACTGGCTGAATTATATCTACAGGGTTATTTTCAAGTCACCAACAAGCTCTAAACCATTTGAAAACCACCTCACACAAACAATATTTACTACAGAAGTAACTCTGAAATCGCGAAAAATATTTCAGCTTTTCCATACAAATATACAAACGAACTCGTCTGAATTGTATGGGAGATTCTTTTTTCGCGATTCCAGTTTTGCTTCCGTAGATATTTGTTTTTGTATTGATGAGATCTTCAAATGGTTTTGAGCTTGTTGGTGATTTCAAAATAATCCTGTATTATTTGTATGAAAAAAAAATTTATACGGTCGTCAGAAGCGTCTCCTAGTGAGTAAAAGCGTTGTCTCCCACCCGGGAGGTATACGAACCCCGCCACGTACCAACGTCTTTTCAAATTTTGAATTGATATGTACGTTTAATCGACGCTTTTACGGTGAAGGAAAACAGCTCGAGGAAACCTGCACACACCTATGAAGAAATTCTTAGGTTGTGAGTGAAGTCGACCAACCCGCACTTGGCCAGCGTGGTTGACTAGGGCCTAATCGCCCCTATGTGGGGTAGGCGCGAGCCCCTTGGCGGGGACATTATATGAGCTGTTGTGATGATTGAACTTTTGACAAAACCACATTGTTTATATGACTATTTTAGCATGGACCCCGATTGTTATACTATGTACCAAGCAACCTGTTATATGTATTAAGATTTTACCCACATTTTAGTGCACCAAGAAAAAGCGATCTAGTAATGCCAGACCAAGGGCGCGCATTAGCTCACGAGTTCGGCATCTATTACTACGAGACCTCAGTGTTTACGTACTACGGGGTCAACGAGGTATTTGAGAACGCTATACGGGCGGCGCTAATCGCTCGCCGGCAGCAAAGGTTCTGGATGACTAACTTGAAACGAGTGCAGCGGCCTTTGCTTCAGGTAATTATAAAACTGCACTTGTGATTGAAGAAGTAAGGTTGAGGACTTGATTAGGAACAAAGGAAAGGTGTGTGGACGATAGAGTGAAGGGGGAAATTGAAATGCTCGATACATTTCTTTCAGTTTTAATAGCTGCAGGCCAGGTTGCTTGAATCCAAACTCCAAATCTTTGTAAATGGACCGTGTTTCTGCTTTGGATGCACACACAATTTACAATGCTGTTTATGGGGTTATAGTTTAGGGAGTACAATACTAGTAATCGCTTATCTTATTCATGTGAGAGCACTGTTTGCCGAAATACAGGTTTTGTATGAAACCTAGTTTAGCGACAGTATGCGCATACCATTGGTTTAAGCTAGTAATTTATAATACAAGCACATATTTGTGCTAGAGACGCGTCTGGTTCTGGGCCAAGCTCGATTCATCTTACATCTTACTATCAGATGAGATAGAGGGCAAGAGTTTTCTTGTCAAAATAGAAGAAAATCACACTATTTTAATGTATTCTTTGTATATTAAGGATAAAACTTTATAATAAAAAGTGTATTTCCGTTTTAGGCTCCCTTCAGACCACCGAGACCCTTAGAGCCAGAAGTAGTGATTGTGAATAGCGTCTACTTAGAGAACACAGCCACACTTCTGCGCCAGCAGGTAACAAAACAATCCTATAGAGATTCAAATTAATAATATTCAAATCATCACAGCAAATCCATAGTACGTACGCTCACACCAATTATCTAGCCCAAAGTAAGTAACATTAAGAACTTGTGTTATGGATACTAGATAACGGACATTTTTAATATAAATATTAGATATTTTTTTTAAAAGTAAACTTAAGTAAATAGATAAACAAGTATGATTCGCAAACAAGTATTAGTGATCGTCACACAAATACTTACCGCTACCATGATTCGAACCCGGACTGCTTGATGTATAGGCAGCTATACTGACTAGAGATGAAACGGATAATAGTTTGGCCGGATACCGGATATCCGGCGAGCTGCAAGGCCGAATGGCCGGATATCCGGCGGCCGAATAGTTGGTCCATTGTGTCGCTGCATACCGTGACAAGTTTATGTGAACGCGATCAGATCAATTCGGGCGGTTTCACTAAGTTCTAAAAGTTTTTAGTTTAGATATTTATGTATTTATTATTAAAGTGAATTTCTCAGAGTAAAATTTTAGGTTTTCGAAGGCCTTATGGTTTTTTTGTAACTTTTTCGAATTTAAATAAAAGCCGTCATAATTGTAAGTCATTTTATTGATATTAACCTCACAAAGATTATTATAGGAAATTGACGTAGTTTTTGTATATCCGGTATCCGGCCGGATATTGAGTACCTATCCGGTATCCGGCCGGATAGTAAATTTCGGCTAGATAGGCCGGGTACCGGATATTTACCGGATACGGATACTTACCGCATATCCGTTTCATCTCTAATACTGACCACGATGGCGTCTTATGGTAAAACAAGGCGTGTAGATGTACAATCGACTAAGTTTTCGGTGTGCCATTTGTAGGCGATAATCGCATGGGGCCGACGAGTCTGATTGATAGGCGACCCTCCTCCAATACCAGTTTGAGCCAATAAGAGACGACTATGTCGTTAGCCACGCTAGAGTGACTGCGCGGAGGGGAGGCGACCTGCGGAAGCGAAGTGAAGACGCTGCGCATTATTGGTTGGGCCATTTTACGTTAATATTCTATTGGCCGGAGTAAAACATAGGCGGGACTTGGTGCAGAGGAGCCGTTTATAAGATTCTATTTGCTAAATGGAACACCAGGAAGTTTGTCGACTGTACCTAGAAGAAAGGAGATGCTCCATATTGGCACTTGAAACCCCCCACGATGAATTATATATTAAACGAAAGCTTATGCTCAAAGGCTCTTGAATAAAACGTTTTTTTTTATTTTAATCCACCGCATTTTCGAGTAATTTTACAAAGTGTATGCAAGAAATCTAACCTTTAAATCAAATGTTCTTTGATTTAAATAATGGTAAAAAATATTAATATCCTTATTAATATTTTATTAATATAAACCCTATTAATATAAACAAGAGCAAAAACTAACTTGCCTGGTTTTAAAAACTAACTTGCCGTCATAACATGTCTATGAAAAAAAAAAATGCAAAATAGTTGTAGGCTGAAAAAACCGACGCCATGCCTAGTTATAAAAAAAAAGATATTTTGACAAGACATAATAGGTCAGCTCAAGGAGCTTATATTACCTATAGAATGGAGTCATTAGTCAAATGAAAAAAGTGAGGGCAAAAATTTTGACAACCCTTGACATTTCTTGACATTTCTAGAGAGGCTCTGTCTCTTTCTAGTAGGGTGCCTATAGCAGAAAAAATAATTACGGACAATCTTGGACTTCGTTAAGTTAATAAAATTAATTAGTACTCAAAGTTTAAAATATTTTTGAGTTTACCATGACACAGAATTAACATTCATAATAATTAGTTTTAATCTTCCGTACAACTGTCTGTTACTATAAGTAAATTTACACTTAACATTGGCGAAATATAAAAATGAAAAAGCTCTTTATTAAATGGACTTTGCTAAGTACTTTTAAATCGTCAAAAGCCCTACCACCATTTCGGGACGAAATAATAATTATTATGCTGAGATGGAGCAGAAATGGCGAAAGACTCCGGCGAAGAACTCCACAGCTTACAATTTTGTAATGATTTCAAAACATCAATACAAGTCAATAAATAATTATCAATTTAATTTAAGTTACAGTTTTACATGCGTATATTTTGGGTAGTTATTAAAAATAAATAAAGTAGTAGTAGTGGTAGTTTTATAAATTCTGTAACACACTAAGTTTATTCCTTAATAAAAACTTGATCACAAGAACTGTTCTATTTTAAATCTAAACATAAATAACAATCTAAACATTCATATATTACATATGTGACTCAAGAATTTATGTAAAACAAAGTTATATATACACACAATATTGATACTTAAAAGAACAAAATCCTTTATTATTATATGATACAGTGATATCCGCAGAATATAGTTACATATTCACATAGATACTTCTAAATTACAAAATATTGACCTAAAATATATTACTTTTATATCAATCGATGTTTCATAATACTTTATAATGATTGGCAAAATAATCGATTCTGTAAAACAACTACAGAAAAAAGTTACAGCTAATTTTGTACAAGACAAACTTAAAATCGCTCTGCTATAAAGAAAGAATTATGCAGATGTGACTTTATTCTATCATGAGACCAACAATTAAAAATATGAATACCGGTAAAAGATGTAAAAGAATCATTTGTACTCGTAACTCGATTAATACTGGTTAACGTATGACAAGGTATATAACTTTGTCATGTGTTAACCAGTATTAAAAAAATATGCATAAAACGATAAGGATTTCCTATGTAAAGTTGGTCGGTACGCAACGTATCACACCATATATTTGGAATAGCCCGTATTAACTTTTTTCGGTTTCAAAGAGTTTGTACCTCATTCTTACTTTAAATTGAACGCCCTACGTACATATATATATATATATATATATATATATATATCAACTTATTATTTTATAATAATTCTGGAAATCCTAGTCACCCTAGTCAATTTGTTTACACATATTTGAATAAGTGATTTATGTATGAAAATTAATTAAATTCAGATAGTATTAAAGACGAGTATCAGAAATTACTTTCCCCTATGGAGTTTCGCCCAATAACGATAATCATATGGTATTACATGTGAAAAACCAATTTTACTTAGGTGAACAATAATATGCAATTATAACACTTACAAGTGAAATTTCAGACTGCATCCTGGATACCACTCACTTCTGCAACCACGAACTATACAGCGATGCACCATTTTGCACTATTTATAGTTATTAAAATGTAAAAAGCCGTACCAAAATCGCGAGTCGATATTTATGAATACGTCAATTACGACAATTTATGTCATGTTGAGATTTCGGGACATTGACACATGAAGTGAGTGCTGCCATTACATAAATCCTTTCATTTCCCATAAGTTATAGAAAGAATCACAATGATGATTTTCAAAATAAAATACAAACCTAAACATTAAAAGTAAATATATTATATTTATTTCTTTCATTGATAATAAATACTGATAATTGAATACAATATGTTAAGTTTTTAGCTACTTTTCTACTTTTGTTTTAGAAAGATGGCGAAATACTGGGGAAATCTTGTTTCTATGTAGTCGTGTTTAGAAAGAGATGACGACAATTTCTAGAAAGAGAAATGTGAAATTTGAAATGTCAAGTATTGTCAAAATTTTTGCCTTCACTTTGTTACTTTGTCTAATGACTCCATTCTTTAGTATAAGCTCCTTGGGTCAGCTGCATGAAGATAGAATTAAGAATGGAGTCATTACTCAAATGAAAAAAGTGAGGGCAAAAATTTTGACAACCCTTGACATTTCTTGACATTTTTTGACATTTCTAGAGAGGCTCTGTCTCTTTCTAGTAGGGTGCCTATAGCACAAATTAATCACGGACAATCTTGGACTTCGTTAAGTTAATAAAATTAATTAGTACTCAAAGTTTAAAATAATTTTGAGTTTACCATGACAAAGAATTAACATTCATAATAATTACTTTAAACTTTTTTTTCCTGGGTGCCCTTTAGCACGGTAATGTTATCTATTTTAGCTTCCCAGGAAAAAAATCAGCAGCCGAATTTTGGGAATTTATCGCTTCTATAACTCTAGGTTTTAAGAGGCATTTTTATAGTTTAGTATACTGTAGCTTATCTCATGTCATGACAACTCATAAATATTATTTTATTCCTTTTTTTTCAGTTTCTCCCGAGGTCTTGTTGTAAAAACACGTGTTGAGAGACTCCAATTTTAACTCAGTCTTCCGTACAACTGTCTGTTACTATAAGTAAATTTACACTTAACATTGGCGAAATATGAAAATGAAAAAGCTCTTTATTTAAATGGACTTTGCTAAGTACTTTTAAATCGTCAAAAGCCCTACCACCATTTCGGGACGAAATAATAATAATTATGCTGATATGAAGCAGAAATGGCGAAAGACTCCGGCAAAGAACTCCACAGCTTACAATTTTGTAATGATTTCAAAACATCAATACAAGTCAATAAATAATTATCAATTCAATTTAGTTAGATACATACAATATAAAAGATTATTCCTTATACCAAATATTTTTCATACTAATATGAATACGAAAGATTGTATGTACTTCGGGAAATTTGTCCAAACGCCCAAAAACAGCAGAACGAGTTTAGATGAATGTTGGCATTCAGGTATTTCAAAACCTGAATTTAAATACTGTCTTTAGACGAATTTTAATTCCCCTCTGTTGCAATTTTGAAGGAAACGTGGATAAAGTTGCGGGCTGAGGCTAGTGAAATATATTATCAAGCAAAAATTTTACTAACCATTTCAGGAGTGTGTTTTTGAAAAAAGGGCATGCAGTTTGACGTAAGCAGTTGCCTATGTAATCAGTGCCTTGAAAGTGCAGGCTACATATTTTTGAACTTTCATAAAATATTGTTTTTAAAGGCACATTAGACAACCACATTTGCCGTCGCCTAGGGTCTTTCGGAAATCTAAAAAGAAAAGAAAATTTTATGTATACAGGCACTTTTAACTTGTAATTAGCATATTAAAAACTATCATTTGATAGGCTTGAATAGCACAGTCACAATTTTATTAATGCTGGGTCAAATTTACTAACCCAAATTCGAGTGAAGTTTGAGGTCACTGTGCATATTGCACTCTGCGTTACATGTTAGTAGATGCATATGTGAAAGATAAAATACACTATTACACTGGTGAAATACAATCAATCATTTTAAATATGTTTCTCAATTGAAATAATGTACATTGCACAAATTACATGTTTTGTTTGTAAATAAACGTTCCCAACCAAAAATGGGTAGAACGATTTATGTATTATATATATACATAATCTATAAACTATATAAATAATCTATATATATCTATATAACAGCTATTTCAAAGACTTAAATATTTAAATATATATCTATATATCGGTCGGAAAAAGGTTATTATTTTATAAAAATCCTAGTCACCCTAGTCAATTTGTTTACACATATTTGAATAAGTAATTTATGTATGAAAATTAATTAAATTCAGATAGTATGAAAGCCGAGTATCAGAAATTACTTTCCCCTATGGAGTTTCGCCCAATAACGATAATCATATGGAATTACATGTAAAAAACCAATTTTACTTAGGTGAACAATAATATGCAATTATAACACTTACAAGTGAAATTTCACACTGCATCCTGGATACCACTCACTTCTGCAACCACGAACTATACAGCGATGCACCATTTTGCACTATTTATAGTTATTAAAATGTAAAAAGCCGTACCAAAATCGCGAGGCGATACCTATCAATATGTCATGTTGAGATTTCGGGACATCAACGTGATTGACGTATGAAGACAAAGCTGTCATTATATAAATCCCTTAATTTCCCATAAGTTATGGAAAAAACACAATGATACACCAGTTGATTGAAATACAAACCTAAACGTTAAAAGTCAATATATTATATTTATTTCTTTCATTGATAATAAATACTGATAATTGAATACAATATGTTAAGTTTTTAGCTACTTTTCTACTTTTGTTTTAGAAAGATGGCGAAATACTGGGGAAATCTTGTTTCTATGTAGTCGTGTTTAGAAAGAGATGACGACAATTTCTAGAAAGAGAAATGTGAAATTTGAAATGTCAAGTATTGTCAAAATTTTTGCCCTCACTTTGTTATTTTGACTAATGACTCCATTCTTAGTATAAGCTCCTTGGTCAGCTGTCATTACTGACACGTCTTACTTTTTTAAATTGAATTTTACATCTTTGCAGAACGATTTTTTGAGCCAGAATAAATTGCTGTTTTTTGTTAAAATGCATGCATAAAATTAGAGTTTTTGCCATATAATATTTTTAAAAACATATCCTCTTTCATCTCATATAAGTTTTGTCTTGAGGGGTGGCCGAGTACCAGCCTCCATACAAATTCGGAACATCTCCTTTCGAGCTATGCGGGCGCCGGTAGACTGTACGTATACGGGCGATGGGCGAAACGTAATGTTATTTTATCGGCCTCAGTGGGTTCAGAGAGCTCCGTCTTCACTGCTTTATTTGGTCTGAGGGATGCCTATATTGTTTCAGTACTTTTCGGATATGGTTATAATATGCGGCGCGAAAGGCTTTCCAGTCCACCGGTTCATGATGGCGGCTGCATGCGAGGCGTTCCATCGCCTCCTCACGACGGACTGTGTCAGTTTGTCCGCCGAACTGGCCAGGAGTTCCAGCGAAAGTAGCATGGTAAGGAACTAAGGACCTTTGTGTTAAGGAACAAAGTTGGAATTATTTTGAACTCCAGGCATTTGTCTTTTCGAATGGTAAGCTTGCGCGTGAGCTAGAGCCAACAATTGATTTGTTTTGTTGTTACTACATACATTTATAGGTCTTGAACCTTTTATCCCAATATCTAAAAGCTATATCAGCAGAGCCATCAAAGATTATGTGCATAAAAGACATCGTATGGAAAGGAAACTGTCGCCTGGTATGAAACACTCCACATCCTTCATAGACTGTCCTGGAGAATGGAGTAAATTCATATAAGGGGGAAGTAGACAACAGGTCCGCCTCATCTTGGGTGGGCTTACAGGGCACTAGAATAATTAGTAATAATATATTTCCACGCTCACACCAATTATCTAGCCCAAAGTACGAACTATCATTAAGAACTTGTGTTATGGCTAGATAACTCTACCTCGGACGCCCACTAGGTACTATAGCGATCTCCGTAATCTTCCACCTTAAGGGTCGTTTTTGTATTACATTGTCGACGACTACCCTTAGCCTGTTGACCAATAGAATTGTGAGTGAAGATCCACAATTGCCTTAGCAAACATTGCCGTAAAGACATCTGGTTGCAATTTTTTAAAACAATATCTTTTTTTTATGAATTGCAACCAGATGCCTTACAGAACAAAAGAGGGTATTCTATTGGTCAACAGTAATAGAAGGCGGGGTTGACAGAAAGGGTTCGCTTCAAACGAAAAAAATTTAAACTGTAATGTTTAGCAAGACCCCGATAGTACAGTCGACCAAATTGAATCATGACCCACCTTAAGATCATTTTCCTACAGTCACTCTATACAAAGTAGGATGAAATTCGCTTGAACGTACATTTCTAAGTAACGAACCTGTTATCAATTTATTAGACACTGACAGTGTCTAATAAATATGGCTTTTTAAAATTTGTTCAGATTACTACTTGACAACTGACACATAACGTCATTTTATTTTTAAAAATATAATAGTTATTCCATTTTCTCAGTAGTGAAAAGAGTTTAGATTATGAACGACACCTAACGACACCTTATTTAAAATTCAAATTGAGACTTTAGTGCAGTGATAAGAAAGATTAAAATTGCATAGATCTCTGACCCGTAATGACGCATTTTTATTCATATTTAAAACGTACTAAGTGCAACACGCATGATAGCGAAGAAAACCTAACTAAATTTATGATTCTAAAGGAATGATCGGCCAAGTGGGTCATAATTCAGTTGGTTCGACTGTACATCTCCGCGTTCGGTCCGCCATTTTGTAGTGGTTCCGCGTGTATCTCTGACTCTGAAAACGTCAACATTCTGCTGCGATTGCTACAAACAATTGAACTGTTTTGAGTAACATTTCACTTTTAAAATGCGCGGATATGTAGAGATGTTTGCGAAACTCGGTACACCTCCAAAAACCGCTTCAAGAGTTTCGCAAGAACTGGTTGATGAAACACCACACGATACTCTTTACGTTATTTTTCATCGTACATATACGAGAACTCTTTAAAAAGATCAATGACTTTCGTCCAGTAGGCCTATTCGCTAACTTTTTTTGACAGATGAAAGTGATCATCACAAAGTTAGCGAATATTCCGATAAGCCTCTCGCTTCTTCGCCTTCGCAATGTTGCCGCTGCACTCGCAGGCACACTGCGGTGAAATCGACCCGATTTCGCTACACATCCTGGACCATAATCGGCAACTAAATAGTGGTTCTGACTGATGCGATTTCAGATTTAGGGGAAATAATAATAATGATGCGATTTGCCTACACACGTGGCGATCAAGGAAGCGATCTAGGATGCTCGCCCCACGAATTCCCCGATATCGCCACTGCTATTAGGGCCTTGTGTAGAAGGTCTTTGCCTTAAGATCGATTTTTGATTGCACGGTTCGAGGCATTTTAAAAACACATACTTTGTATATTAATAACAGGTAAGCAGCATGGGAGAGGCCACGACTGGTGATTTTAATGAGGACACCGAGTACCTCATACGCCAGGATCAAGCTAAACAAATGAGGTAAGTATAATTCTAAATAATTCCAAGTAAAAGCGTTTATATGACAGTGGCTTCTGGCCGCCACTTCATCTATGCAGGATTTTAGGAGATTTTGGAACGTTCTGGCGGAGCGCTTGGCGATTGTTTAAAATGCTCGGATCTGTGCTTGCAAAAAAAAAAGATGCGATGCGATCAAGCATCTCAAAATTGGAAAATTGAGAAAAAAACACTTGTTTTGAAAAGCATAATATTACTCTTTTTTGTTTGATTTGAATTTATGTATGAGTGTATGTAACTGCGCATAACTTAGTATTATAAACTCGCCAAGGCTCGTGTTTTTAAACTCCCACTCGTGTTTTAATAACCCCTAATATGTGTAGTTACATTAACTACTATATTTATGCCGTCCAGGGTATGGGACCAGATAAAGCGTCGGTCCTCCTGCCAAATATTGCCCCTGAGCGACAGTTGCAAGAAACCCCCAGACCTGTATCGGGAGGTGAATCATCCCGCTATCAACTCCATCAGGGTTGTTAAGGTAATGCAGCCACTGCTCTACTCAATAACTATATTTTTTTATTTGTATATTGTTCTATTTAAATATGAATTTCTGTGATCATGTCTATAGTTTCAAGAATTATTGTTTTTCGTTTGTTTCGACAAGTTTTTAGAGTTTCGTTGACGTTTGTAGAGCGGGATTTTTAGGTTGGACAAAAGGATCTCTTGTTTAAGTGGCGCCATCTGCTTTCTCACACACCCTCATGCATGAGAACTACGATTCAGCTGACGTAAAAATGAGCATGCAAATATGAGCTTAAGTTCTTTACATGTAGGTGAACTTTACAGTGCCTAGGTTGCGGCATGCTAGCTTACTCAAACTCAAACTCATTATTGCTTTATGTGGTTTTAGGATGTTACATGTTATATTTTCAGAGCCGACATTGACCCTGTAAGGGCACTACAATATTATATCAACAGTGGTTTAGGTACTACTTACAATATTTACGTACAATTGTCATAAATAAATACAACATACAACATTATTTATATTATATCAATTTTGATTAAGCATTAAAAAACTCTTGCATATCATAAAAACTTTTCTCTAATAAATATTGTTTTAGTTGATTTGTGAATTTGTTTATGTTTTGTTCTTACCATGCGCTGTTAGCTATTTTATTGTGTCAATGTAAAGTGTATCTATAGTTTACACGCTTAAGCTCATATTTGAATGTTCATAACCTTATGGTACCTTTTCTTATTTCTCAGTGCGAGAAAATTCAACACGCCACATCACAGACTCAGACAATAGTTACGATGAGCAAGCTAATCTCTCAAATGGTAATGCAAGAGATTATCAACTTCATATACACCGGGCAATTGGACACAACCACCTTCAAACAACAGGTGAGTCGATGAATCAATTGAATCATAATCGACTTTTTATAATCGATCGATTGTAGTTTGTCCAATGTTTTTGTATTGAATATTTTGCTTCTAATCGATTTAATGATTGGTTACTCTCGATTTTTGTTTTTGTTTCAAAAATTAAAAATTATATTTCTAATAGAGATTCTCACTTGTAGGTTTTTTGTGAACTGATTTTGTAGTCTATTTCTTGTTAAACCAGTGGCTTAGTAAGCTTTTAAAAGCACAAAAAAGCCTTATTATTGTATTTATAAAAAGTGTATTCGCAGTTTCCCCCTTGTCTTATAACAAAAATGCTTTATTAATTCTAAAGCAATAGAAATTCTTATTATCTTGCTTCAGCTTAATAAGAGTAACATAATTTTTATTGCATTTTTTATCTAAATTTTTCCTAATTCTTTATCTACCCACGTTTTTCAATATTCGCTTCTATCTGTATTGTTATTACAATATTTAATTTCAACTTTCACATTTGGTATATATGTATCGAATTGTTATAAAATAATAATAACAAATTAATAATTGTACCACTAATAATGAAGAGTAATTTATAATATTTTGTGCAGTCCGCTGCTATTGGATTACTACTGGTAAATTTTATTATTATAATAAAAAGCCGCCTAAAATCATAAATTATTAATTTTTATCATTATTTTTTATTCAAATGTACGCACACGCTATTTCGTCTGTTTTATTTATCGATATGTAGCTAAATCACCATTTTTAAACAGAAAGTTTTTCATTTCTGCACTTTAAATCATTTTACTATTTTAAATATTAGCAAGCACTTTTATATAAATAAATTTTAAAATATGTTCAGCTAAACTCACACTATTATGTAAAACGACTTGTGTCACTTATGTTGCCAATTTTATGTGTATATTGTAGTGTTGCAATAGAGAAAAATATAAATAAATGATTTTATGTTTCACATATAAATTATTGGCTTTTAACGTTTTTAGGCAGAGTGCTAATGCAGTGATAAAAATCTTTCTGAACTTTATATTTCACTCATGCTTAATTTATGCTACAATAATCTCTTAAATATCATTATAACGGTACAGACGTCAGCACAACAACTTTGGCAATATTATAGTATTACCTATAGACCTTATCGTGTAGTACATAAGGTTGATTGAAACTTGAACAAGTTTGATGTTCTGTCGACTATACCCAAAATGCGGAAGCCAGATTAAGACAACACATATTTGGGGTTATGGTTGTTACCAGACCAATCGACGGCATCGATCGATGGTAGAATGGATTAGTCGACGTCGATCGATAGTTTCTACCACACCAATCCATCGCCCATCTATCGATCGTTGGTAGGTGGTTGAATGGACTAGTCGACATGGATTACTGCTTGATTTTATGTCGCCCGATCAACGTCGATTGAAGATCAATCGATTGGTTAGTTGACGTTTTATGGAATATATCCAATCCATAGATCATCGTGCACATACCCAAGAGAGTGGTAAGACGCGCTCTCCGTCTCCGAAATAGGCTCATGTTTTTTCACGAACGTCAAACTGTCAATTGCACTATTAGTAGTGTTGCAATAACATAAATTTAAACGTGTATAGATATTTGCATTGCAATAACACACTATTCCTTCGAAATAGCTTTATTTTATTCGTTGTAATATTAAATTTATTTGATTAAATTTCTTTGTTAAAAATATTATGAACACTGTTTGAAACTTAATTCGCGGTTTATGTAACAATTTAACTATTTTGCACTTCCACTGATATTTTACCACTTTAATTGGTTTTTATATGTGTTATTCTCTGTATTATTTTGTACTTTAACCATTCCTAATTTTATGTTACTTAATGTTCTCTTAGATTTGCTCGAGCAATTTTTTTACATATGTTGTTATTATTGCCCGACGTTTCAGTCACAGTCATCCCGTGACCACGAATGCTGCAAAGTGTTACGAAACGTCGGGCAATAATAACAACATGTAAAATCTAATTACACGCGAGTTAAATCCGTAAAAGTTGTTTTATTTACAATTTATGTTACTTATTTGACTGACAATGTCAAACTTTGTTTGTCATTAATTCTTTATTCAAATTTTTCTGTGAAGGTCGCCTTCTGGTACTTTTTTCTGATTAGATTTTAATGAATTTAGATTTTTGTGATTTACTGTGAAATTTATAAAGAAAATAAGTGAGTTAATTTTTATTTATTTGTTTTAATTGTTTTATTAAGTATTTATTTTCATAGCTGGGTAACGATATCGATAAAAATATTTGCATGATTGTGTGCCCCATCTCTAGTATGACGCGCAATTGTTTGGCGGAATTATTTTCGAACAAAATAAATGAAATTTCTCCTCTATTAGTTATGTGCTCGATGCCATCGATCAATCAAAGCTACTACACCTATCGAACAACTCAATTAACTTCGATCTATGCCATCGATCGGCTATCTATCGATTGGTCTGATAGTACCCTTACCCGGTATATTTTAAACGCTCATGCTAATTTTAAAAACACATTTTCGCTATTGAGTAATGAACAGCTTGTTTTGTAAAATACCGTATGACAAGCGAAGACTTATCCATGCTAATCTATATATATATATATAAAAAATGAATACTGACTGACATATCAACCCACAACCCAAACCGCTGGGTCTAGACCCAGACAAACTAGATTCCAAATTTGGTACGTAGGTTCCTTCAGAGTTCTAGGGGTGCACTAAGAAAGGATTTTTGGAAATCCACCCTCTAAGGTGGTGAAAAGGGGGTGCAAAGTTTGTATGGAAATTCACTTCGATTTCACCGGTCACGAATAGAAGTTGATTATTTAATTTTTAGAATATCTTAACTTGATTCGTGACTGGTTTTCATTGCTGATTGAAACATACATTGGAAGTAGGTATTTCACCTTTTTTTAAAAGTATCATTAAGATTTATCACAGTAGAAATATTTTTAGTGTCACTGACCTACATGCTTCGAATATCATCGCAATTCGAAAACGAAAAAAGTTACAACAAAAGAAGCGTTACCATCTATCCACACATTTCTAGGTGTATCTATATCACTTCTTCATTTTTTAAGTGATTTAAGCCTGACAAAGCTCCCGGTGTACCACTTGTAGGCGATAATCGCGTGGCACCAACGTGTCTGATCGGTAGGCGACCCGCCTCTCAATACCGGTTTGAGCCAATAAGAGCAGACTATGTCGTCGGCCATGCTAGAGCGACTGCGCGGAGGGGAGGTTGCATGCGGAAGCGAAGTAAAGACGCTGCGCCTTATTGGCTGCGTCATATTACGTTGATACTCCATTGGTCGAAGTAAAAAGTAGGCGGGGCTTAGTGCAGGGTAACCGTTAAAAGGATTGTGTTTGCCAAATAGAATACTGGGAACTTTGTTGATTGTAAATGGTGAGCCGCTCCATGTGCAGGCCGCATCTTAGGACTGGAGAAGATTTCTTCTTCTGCCCGTCCATTTAGGTAGCCTGGGAGTGGCTAGAGCATTTTCTTCCGGCTCCCTCTCCGTGGCTTCCAGTGAGTTCACTATCTCGCAAAAGGATGCAATTCCTCCCAAGCCGGGAGTTTGTAGGGCTTGTAGGATTGGGACTATCAGGCTTAGTAGGTATATCAAAAAAGATGACGAAAAATACGTGTTCATTTCCAATTAATAAAGAGTACAAGTTTACATATTGAATTTTAACAATGCTTTTTTTATTTTGCTCCGATGAACAGGAAATCCGCCAAGCCGCTGAACTACTAGGCTTCCACGAGCTGACGAAGTTAAGCCAATTCATTTTGGACCAACACCTGATACAGGATAAAGGTTTTATGCTGCAGTTCCATACCGTAAGTAATGTTGGCACTATTTTTAGAAACTATTGTAGGGATAAATCTTAATATCTTCTCAATTAATTAAGGCATCTTTTTACCGGCTTTAGGCTGCCTTTCCGTTGGAGCGGAGCGAGGCTGCGGAGCGGAGAAACAATGAAATATTAACCAATAGGGTTGCATATCTGTTGTCAAATCTGTTCACTGGAGCAGAACGGAGATCTTATGCAATCCTATTGGTTAATGTTTTCTCGTTTCTCCGCTCCAATGGACTAGCAGCCCTAAAGTAATAGGTTTTTAATAACACTTTTTTCAACAGCCATTACCTCAAAGACTTCGGGATATGTACGTGGAACGCAATCTGTTTGCCGATGTCACGTTTGACCTGGACGACGGTATACATCTAGCTCACCGGGCAATACTGATGGCGCGCTGTGACCCTATGAAGGCCATGTTCCAAGGCCACTTCAGGGAGAGCACTTCGAGAGTGGTAATTGCTTTTATTTTCTGCTACAGTGTTTGTACAGGTTTATTACTTTCTCGTATACGTAGTATAGAGGTAGTATAGAGTCTTGTAATCGTCAAAAAATTCGACCTCGAGATTTTGACGGATTTACACGTTTTGAACCTCCCCGAGTTCAAAAATACCGTTTTTGATATTATGTCGGTGTTTGTCTGTGTGTCTCTGTGTGTGTTTGTGCGTTAGCACGATAACTCGGGTATGCTTTAACATATTGCAACCAAATTTAACATGCATGTATGACATCAAAATATAAGGTTTCTATCAACTTTTGAGTCGTCGATCACGAAAGTTAAGCAACCAAGTGCGCAGTCGGTACTCGGATGGGTGACCAAAATTAGACGTGCATGTATGACATCAAAACATAAGGTTTCTTTCAACTTTTGTGTCGTTTCCGGTATACGAGAAAGTTAAGGGGAGATCACTCCCGATTTTTTGATTAATAAAGTCCCGCTTGTTATGGACGTTATCTCACCAGATCGTGCGTGAGTAAGTTAGCGTATAAAAATTCCGTGAAAAATAATAGTCTCAACTCTCAAGACAAAAGTCATCTTTTTCTTTTGGTAAGGTGGTTCGACTATCCCCAAAGCCGAATTCTCACTAGATGGCACCACTGTTACAGATTTATAGTTTTTATTTTTTATGTGGCATTAGCTTTGTGTTTTACTACCGTAAAATACGGTTAGCGACCTTTTAGCTTAAGTATTGAATTGTCGAAACAAACATTGAATTTATTTTACGAAAACAATCCACAATTTCTTTTTGCAGTGCATTTTTTCTAGTATTAAAAATATTTACACGTTTTTAAACGCAAAAATAAAATTATTCCTTAATCCACAAATGTCGATAATGTGTTACTATATGCCGTTTTAAACTTATCACACACACATGCAAAAAGTCATTTCGTGTTGTTATTGGTGGATAATTTCGTCAGGTCAAATGACTAGTAGATAGCGTTTCGGGCATGTTGGAATTGGCAAATTAGTGGGGTCGGAGATTCTGGGTTCGTATCCTGGACCGATACCATAGAATTTTGTTTTCGTTGTTGTATATTTTGTTATCTTTTCCTTATTGCTGGCACTACGCTGGCCCTACATTTGTCAAACATTTGTGTTGCATTTCTTTCATTCTGTATAAAGTATGATAGAGATGACATATATTTGCCAAATACGGCCATGTGTAGTGCCAGCATAAGACAAAAGAGTTACAATTTTATGAATTTGTGAGTAAACAATTAGTAAGATTTTTCACTAAGAATTTATTCAGACCAGTTTGCCACGGTGTAAATTATTGATGTGGTTCGTCGCCTTTGAAGTAGAATTCCGCTTTTGACTAGACACCTAGGGTTGTCACATTTTTTATTCTAGTCTAATTCTACTTTCGATATTGCTTGTTGGTGACACGAGTATGTAGGGTATTAGGAATATAATGTAAAAAGCATAAATAGCTTTGTTTTTATACTGACGTAAATCTGTTACGCAAAATTGTAGACGTTTGCAATGACGAGAAACGAGTTTAAAGATTGCGGACTCAACTTTTTAATAAAATATCAATATGGATATCATTTTCGTGGTTTTCGTGGGTCCTGATTCCGAATAGAACATCAATTTTGAGATCCAAGGTGGCTGACGCAACTTTTTCATATAATATCGATATAGTTATAAGCAGAGCATTAGGTAACATTTTGTTACACATAAAGTTACATCAGGGCCATGGAGTGCCTCCGAATAGTGACAGGTTGCCAGCCTGTCGCCTACATAAAAGGGGCGCCAAACCCAAAAATTAACAATCCTAGAGTACACAATCTAACGCTAAAACCAACATCCACACAGATGTTACACTCAAAATCATCTTAGAAGTCCGGGTATTATGTTGATATGAAAAAAAATAACATGCATATATAATAACATGCAAATATGTATTCATCACATCACAACAGCCTTTATAATTCGACCCACTGCTGGGACACAAGGCCTCTCCTTGCTATCGAAAGAGGTTTAGGCAGTAGTCCACCACGCTTGTCCAATGCCGATTGGTGGACGGAGTATAAGGTGATCAATACCCCTTTGCTGATCCATTAGTCGCCTTCTACCACACCCAATAGAGGATATGGGGTGATGCTATTCTACTCTGCCGGTATCACGCGGCCAAGATGTTATTAATGTATTTTAATTGCGTTCTTCCCAGATATCCTTCCCAGGCGTGAAGATGTACGCTTTCCATATTCTCCTCTGCTATATATACTCTGACAAGATCCCGAAGGTGGAGCCAGTGAGGTGCTTGGAGTTGTTAGAATTGGCCAATAGGCTGTGCATGACGAGACTGGTCAACTTGGTGGAAGCCAGGGTCATAGATCAACTGCAGCATCAAGATAGGTGAGTAGCATTGAATCGTAGTATCATACATACATAAAATCACACTTGTAACCCCTAAAGGGGCTGAGCAGAATTTCTGGTAACTTACTTACACATAAAGCCACATTTAGCAGTATGGGCCATGCAGTGCTTCGCATTAATGAACACCCAAATGTTTTAAAATTAGAAAATAAATTTGTTTTTTTTTCAGGGCATTTTCTAATTTTAAAAGATATTTGTGCGTTCGTTAACGCACAAATAATTCCAAAATAGTTTATGGTTGTTTCACTTAACTACTTATTTGTAAAAAATATTTCGTTCTGATCTTAGAAGTGTAAACTTCGAAGTTCTTATTTTCGGGATAAAAAGTGTCATAATTATTTTCTTCCCAGACCTAATTTGTAATATTTTAAAATTATATTGACATTGTCATTAAAAATTAGATTTGTCTTTAAATAAACAGTGATTTTGTGTTTAATAATTTTAATAACATCTGCTATAGTCTCAAACTATCTCTTTACCAAGTTACTTTTCAATCGGTTCTGCGGTTTGGGTGTGAAAGGTGGACAAACAAGACAAGAGATACTTGCGCATTTATAATATGAGTATATCCACCCTTATTGCTGAGATGATTCCGAGTGTACCATCTGTCTTGGTTGTTTTGCCTATTTGGCACACTTTTCTGGGTGTTTCCTCGAAATCGGCTTAAAAGTTAAAGCCAAAATTCCTATATCCATTTAGGTATATACGATTTGTACACTTATGAAGATATCTAAATAACAAACAAGTTGGATTTTTTTCCAAAGATAAGGATTTTGTCCATAGACATGATTTCTTCTTGCTAAAAATTTAAAAAAAGTGTTAGTGCGCTGTAATGGCTTCAGGATTGTGTTTTGGATACTGTGTGAGAATCACATTTTAATGGCAACTTAAAGAAGAAAATACTGAAAATATGGCTCTGTGAGCTAGATCCTTCTGCCTCTATTTAATAAGGGGAATCTAATTTAAAAAAATATATTTAAAAATATTCATTATCGCACTAGTGCGTAACGGACCCTATTACGATACTGGAAACCGTGTAGTAATGGCGGTTTTATAAGCAAGTGTGTTGAAAAAGTAGCTTACGGTGGTTGAAGTTACTTTAATGTTTTGCAGGGTCTGTGGTGACGACGACCAAGTGGTAGAAATCGCGCTGTCATTGTTGGAGCCTCTAAAGGTAGGCCCTAATATACTAAATAAATTTATGAAAAGGTAGTTCCTTCTCTGCTGGGTAAAGTTTCTTGCATAGATACCACAGTAACATAAATGTATAATTAGTACTTCTGTTATGATTATTTATTCGGCAGCGAATTTGGCTTGAGTATAGATAGAATATTCATGTGGATTGAAAATAAAAGAAAGCTAAGTTGGTCCCGGCTACTGTCGAAAGATGGTAATCGTAAAAACAAGTTAGAGAAATGGCCATTGGTAAAACTCTGAAACCAGGCTAATCTGTACCAGGTTAACCACACTGTAAGAAACTCAAACTCAAATTTCTTTATTCATTTAGGTACAATTTGTAAATCTATGAAAGTCAAGTTTGATGCCATCGGTTCAAGAGTCTACCAGGAGGCCTTGTTCTGAGAAAAGCCGGCAAGAAACTCAATAAGTTTTATCCTCCCTTTACAGTTTTCATAGTATTCATTTGTAAAGAGTCATAATTCACACTATCAAGCCTTTAATAATTAATCATGAAAATATAATAATAACCTAATTTTATTTGGGGTCGGCGTAAAATGTTTTTCTCTTCCATACAGGGTCAGCCGTAATCTCAGCATTAACTCCTTTCTTTGCCATATCATCTCTCACGCAATTTGTCCATCGATGTATAAATGCAGGTTATTTCTTGGTTCATTAGTTACACAACGCCCACAACTTGGCCGCTTGGTGTACATGGCGGTTATGCGGGGCTTACGATCGAGTGTGTCGCGCCAAGCATCTCAGCCAAGCTTCCAGGGAGTATCTCGCTGATAATCGCTGGCCACCAGTATGGTAAGAATTGGTTTGGTCAAACTAGTCCCATGTTGGGCGCCAATTTTAAAAATAGCGAGGAAATAAATGAAATTTACTTTTTTTTTTGTGTTATTTGGTTGGCAGACAAGTATACGGCCTTCCTGGTGGTAATAGTTCCAGGTTGGCCGCCAATTTTAAAAATAGCGAGGAAATAAATTAAATTTACTAATTTTTTGTGTTATTTGGTTGGCAGACAAGAATACGGCCTTCCTGGTGGTAATAGTCCCATGTTGGGCGCCATTTTAAAAATAACGAGGGAATAAATTAAATTTACTTATTTTTTGTGTAATTTGGTTGGCAGACAAGTATACGGCCTTCCTGGTGGTAGTAGTCCCATGTTGGGCGCCAAGTTTAGAAATAACGTGGGAATAAATTGAATTTACTTATTTTTTGTGTTATTTGGCTGGCAGACAAGTATACGGCCTTCCTGGTGGTAATAGTCCCATGTTGAGCGCCTGAAAAAATACCGTGGGAATAAATTAGGCTACAGTGACTGCAATACTGACGTGACTCTCGCTCGCTGCCAACCCTAGTCAACGGTACTCACCAACAGAAACACAACACTACAATGTAGCGTTATTTGACTGTGGTCTTCTGTAAAGTGGAGGTACTATTCCAGTTCGGGCGCTTCAAGTTCGAGCGGCTAATCTGCAGTGCCCATAGATTATAATTACCGCTCCGTGGTCTATTGGTTCGACCGCAATTAGATTCAGATATCCCTGGTTCAGAAGCGTCGGTGGCGTAGTGCGTAAGAGCGTCGTCTCCCACCCGGGGGGCACTGGTTCGATCCCCGCCACGTACCAATGTGTCTTCAAATTTTGAATTCATATGTACGTTTAAGGAAAACATCGTGAGGAAACCTGCACGCACCTATGAAGAAATTCTTAGGTTGTGTGTGAAGTCGACCAACCCGCACTTGGCCAGCGTGGTTGACTAAGGCCTAATCGCCCCCAATGTGGGGTAGGCTCGAGCCCCTCGGTGGGGACATTATATGATGATGATCCCTGGTTCGAATAAGTAATATTTTTAATATTTTAGAGAATTCCAACTCGCAAATTTTATCGAACAGGTGCGCACATAAACATTTATTACTATGTTCAAAAGGTTTAGAATCTCTAAGAGGGGCAGTTACGATACCTGTGTGAGCGTGACAGCAACATAATTGCGTAGGAGCGACAAGGTCGCGTGGTGTGTTGTCAATGCCCGAAATTGTCTCTTCTCAGCGACCGCACTATAGTTACCACCATTAATGCTAACATCATTATTGTGGTCCGACAATTAATGATAAGATAGCCAATCCCTGTGAGTGAGGGCTCCAGGTGAAGCTTGATTATATCTAATAATACAGGTTAATTTTCTCGTTTTGTAGGTACGTGAAGGAGTACGATTACTACCAGAAGTGCGTCAACGAGCAGAGTAAGGAGCAGAAGGAGTTGCGACCCACAGCCCCGCACACCGCTCAGCAGACTGGCTGCCTGTGCTTTTCTAGTGAGTTTCCATCTCTTTCTTGCAACAGATACTTAGAGGCAGGGTTTCTTAAAGTAAGGTCCACGATTCTCTTAAGAGGTACGTAGCATGTGTACGAATGGTCCGCAGCAGCTCAGTTAAACCTAAACCTATTTATTATCGTCAAAGTCCCGGTGTTCCACTTGTAGGCGATAATCGCGTGGCACCGGTGTGTCTGGTATTAAGGAGGCGGGTCGTCTGGTAACCGGATTGCGCCAATAAGAGCAGACTATGTCGTCGGCAACGCTAGAGCGACTGCGCGGAGGGACGACTTGCGGAAGTAGAGAGAAGACGCTGCGCCTTATTGGTCGCGCCATTTTATGTTAACATTCTATTGGCTGGAGTAAAAAGTAGGCGGGGCTTGATGCAGGGCAGCTGTTTATAGAATTGACAACATTACATTTTTTATAGATAGTATTTTTGTTTATTCTTTAATTTAAAAATTTCTTTTCTAAGTATTTTAATTTAAAATTTCGGGACCTACTCGTTTTAAAACGACGTAAATGCAACTGTGCGATTTTTGTAGATTAATGTCATGGGCTCTACAAAAGTGAAAAAATAAAAAGAAGACACAAGTGTCACATCTTTGAAGTTGGATCCATAAATTAAAAAAGAAGATGAACGTCGAAGACACTTTCTGTTAGTAAACCTACGTTGTCTATTTTTTTGTACATTTTGTTTTTTTTTTTAAAATATCTCATAATTTGGCAAGTAATAAATTCTGAAAAAAATATATGTAGAGTGTTCTAGATGACCAAAGCTCCAAATAGTTTCGTTTTTATCATAACTTGTTTCTTTGAAATGTTGTCAATTCTATTTGCTAAATGGAACACCGGGAAGTTTGTCGACTGTACCTAGAAGAAATTTTGAGCGTTACGGTCGCAGGGAGACTGTCAACTTAGCTACAAACGAAACAAATGCCTTTTTAATACTACCCTTGTTTCTTTGTCCCAAAAACTTAGATTTACTTGTTATTAAAAAATATATGATCGTTAACCGCTGCAATACGTTGCACGATTTTTGGTTAGTTTGGTATTTCTTACAGTATGTGTACATGTTTGTGCGCAGGCAAAGTACGGCGGTCTAGCGAGCCGGAACCGGAAACGGCTCCGGATGTGACGACAGCGTTATGCCGCGCCGAGCCCCACCCCCCGCCCACCGCGCCCCTCTGACACCCGCCTTATTGGAGGTCGGTACACTTTCAACTTTATTTATTACTTTTGTTTACGCGCTTTTCTATAGTCGTAATGTTTTGGCTTCAAGTGAACGGTTACATGCACTTATTGTGATACTGGCACTATGCTCCACACAACCTCCTTGGTAGCAGCGTGCATGTAGCCTGTCACGCGGTTGACAAGTCATCTCCGGCACATGCCAAAATTCATTCCTTCGCTGATCGCTTAAGAAGACGAGTCTCGTGGTCTTCTACCGTTTTTCGCCATCCGCCGCGCCTCATCATTTTGGGCGAATTCGCATCACTTTCGCATCATTATACATACATATCGCGCTACATCGCCGCGTCACCGCGCTTAGCACCTGAACATCTGCTGCGCCGCTGTTTGCCGAGGAGTGGAGAGCTAGCTTCAGGTAAGTGCGTGTGATTTGTTTATTTGTCGCCAAAATTGATTGATTATAGATAAGTGTAACGCATCCGCACCACCATATTTGTTGGTTCGTTCGAGCCGGATCTAACCAGCCCTCGCTATATTTATTTCTATATTAATTACACTTATTTATCGCATTTACATATTTATGTATGTATAATCGCATATTTATTTGTATTTTCGCTAATATATCGCATATAAAATAATTTTGTTGAGCATAATCTCTTTAGATTTTCGCATATTTCATATTTCGCATTATTTCGTTATTATTCTAGTAATATTTGTTCATTTTACCGAAAAGGTGAAAAAACCGTCTTTTGTTTTGCAAATTTTTCACAGTTTTCAGTTTTGTTTGTCAAATTGACGGGCTTTAAAATGGCAGCCGAAGCAAAATTGAAATTAATTTTCGCTAAAAGGGAAAACATTTTTGCGCGTATGAATTCTTTGTTTTTGCTCGCACAGAAAACATCGCTGGAAGTGGAAACTAGAACTCAGCACGAATTTTTAGCTTCATCTTCTAATGTTAATAAACTTTATTCTGAGTTTAATGATTTGTGTGACCAGTATAATATTTTATTGCTGGAAATTAATTCAGACGCGGAGCTTGATTTTCAGGACTGGAAATCATTTGAGGATTTATTTTCGTTTGTGCAACATACTCGATCGCTTATTCTTGAAACGCGTAAAATTAAAAGTTTTGCAAATAATAAACAGACGTCGTCTGACTATGTTTGTCGTTTGCCACCGATAGAGTTACCAACGTTTAATGGTCACCCAGAGAACTGGCCTCTGTTCTACGAGTCCTTTAAGACTAACATCCATTGTAATGAGAGGCTGACCGATTCACAGCGCATTCAGTTTTTGGTAGGTAAACTTAGCGGCCAAGCCCTCACTGTTTTCTCAGGTGTTATACCTAACGAAACGAACTACCCTATGATATGGGAGTCGTTGATAACTAAGTATCAAGACAAACGCTTGTTAGGTACAATTTATTTAAATAATATTTTGGACTTAAAATCGCCCACTAATACGCCCACGCATCTAAATAATTTTATTGAGAAAATTAATTCTTCTTTTTCCGCTTTAAAACAATTAGATATTCCTGATTTGACAGATTTTATTATCACGCACATCGCGCTAAAGAAGTTAGATTCGTATATTTTGCAAAGTTTTGAATTGGCAACGCGTGATAAGGACATTCCATTTAGTTCTGATTTGATAGATTATATCCGCCATCAAGTAAAAGTACTTGAAAGGACGAGCTGTTATAAAACGCATAATATTTCGTCAGCTCAAAATAGTAACTTTTCATCTCGTCCCCGCACTGCACCTAATGTGTCACATACTTTCGCTATCACTAATAATAATTATAAAATGTCCGCATGTATTTATTGTCAATCTTCGCAGCACATTCATTTATACGAGTGTTTAGATTTTAAAAAATTGCAAACCAACGATCGATTTCATTTTGTAAAGAAGAATAGTTTATGTTTTAATTGTTTTAGTTCAATGCACTCTTCTTATAGGTGCAAGTCGCATAACACGTGTAAACAGTGTAATAGGAAGCATCATACGCTGTTACACTTTGTAAATTCATATGCTGGGAATATTAAAACTTTCCATGTTAACAACGCACCGTTGTCGCCGTCTACGGCCACTGGTTCGCCAGCACGAGCGCCTGTCGAACCTGCTCAATCTTCGCCGCAGCCTGTGTGCCTGCACTCTTCTACAAAAGAATGCGACTCGGACCAAGTAGTGGTCGGTCCTACTTGTAGTAGTAGTAGTGAATTTAATACGTCGAGTAAACCGCAGACTACTATTATTTTGCCCACCGCTCAAGTTTATGTTCCGTTAAATAATAATCGCTTTGTTATGAGATGTTTGATAGATAGCGCATCTCAAAGTAATATTATTTCGCTGGCTTATTGTAAGAAGTTGAAACTTAACATTCAACCGCTCAGGGATTCTTCTCTAAATACTTTAGGTTTAATGTCCTCACCTATTATAGGTTATGTATCGATTACCATTCAGTCGCGCTTTTCGGACGACCAATATAATTTAGTTTTCTTGGTAGTTGAAAAAATTACTGATAATTTGCCCGCTCGCCTAATAAACTCTGAATTTACGGAGAGGTTTAGTTATTTGCCTTTGGCAGATGATCACTGGTACAAGCCTGGTGAAATTGATGCCATTCTTGGCGCTCAGTTGTTCCCGCGTATAATACTTGGGAAGAAAATTATGCCTACGCTTCCGTTTCTCTCGCAAACTTCTTATCGAACAAACGCTTTACATCTCGCGCCTTATGCTCTCGAAACAACGCTTGGATATATTATTACAGGGGAGGCCCCTATGGTCAAACCAAATGATATAACCTGGTCCTTCGGTCCGCTAGTAAATAACTCGCTTAACAATTATCTACCCGCATTCTGCGAGCATAAGAACGTGCCTTTATCTAGAGTTTTGACTGTTCCTGAAGATCGTAAAGGTGAACACCTAGATCAGTCATCCGTTTATAAAATTCCAAATGTTCCCCTTGCCGTTTAAAAATAAACCTAAGTTGTTAGGTAACTCGCACATTTATATCTTAACGTAAATTGTTTTCCTTAGAACGCAAATTTGTGATGTTTCCTAAACTATGACTTTCTTATAAGATCATCTAAGACTATCGTATATTTGTTACTCTTCCTTAACTTTAACGGAGAGTTCTTTTAAATTGCATTGCGCACATATTTGCCTTGTGTTAGATTTAAGCGCTAAAACTCTTCTACGCATTAAGCCCAATTTTCATGCAAAACGCACGCTTTTATTAAAGTTTGTTATTTTATAATGTATCATATTATAGAATTGTTTCTTTTATCGCATTTACCTATGCCACATTAGTTTGGGCATCCAATAGGCTGTAATATCCACTTAGTATAAACGCAAGTTTAAACTTTTATAGTTTTTTTCATTTCCATGTTTTTTTTACCCAAATGGATACTTTTCTTTTTATTTCGTTTTCTACAAATATTAGTTGCTTAAAATCTTTAACGTTCGTTACGCATCAGCTTAGAGGCTCTTTTATTTCTATGCTTGTAAAACAAGTTTATGTTATTTTTTAATATTCGCGTCCCTACCAAGAAACTTTTGGTTTTTTCGCAGTCGCATGCACTTCTTCTTCACCGCACCGCTTCTGGTTAATTCTCATAGTCAACCGTAGTAGTAACATAGTTGATCTTGTGCATCCTATTAGATTATTTTATATAAATGGTATTGAAACCTCTGGTATTCCACGGAGTCTTTCACCATGGCTCTTTTATAATTCTCTACAAAGGGAAGGTCCTCCATGGGCTCGTTTTAGAATAGTTATATTATTTTCGTCACGCCTTCATAAGTATTGTCATACTTATTTACTAGTACTCTTTTTAGGAACAAGAATGTTTACTTCCGCTACTTTCCTTTGTTTGTGTACCTTTGAATTGATATTGGTCACGCTCTAATTGTTACGCTGCTTCGCATCTTTTTATATTTTAATTATGGCAACGCTATTAATTAATTTTCGCTCCAAATATTATTTGACATCGTATATGGAACTACATATTTATTTTTATGACTTCGTCTACGCATTCGTCGAATATGACGGCAAATTTTCCCAATGTTCTCGTTTTATAAGGAAGTTTGTATTGAAACTGTCTTAGATCGCAACACGGAGACCAGTCTCTGTGCCTTATCCCGAGAGCGGAGCTTTATTGGTGCCAAACGCCAACTCTAGTTCGAGCCTCAGCACTCTTTATAGTTTTTGTGTTTCAAAAATTACTAACGCATGTTAAAATGAGTATCTACTCCTTTAAAAATTATCTCCAGTTTCGGATTTCAATCGCGCTATAGATCTTTCTTGAAGAAAGACGCTTATAGGTAATCTGCATACCTACTTTTCAACACAAACAAAGATGGAATTCGTTTGACTTTAATATCATTACGCTTGTCCTTTATTCGCTTTAATGATGTTCCACCTTTACGCTAGTCTACTGGTTATAATGAACAGATATTTACGTTATCAGAATTGCTTTTTTGTTCAAGCTTCTACTACTTTAAAACGCAGTGTAGTTAATTATACGCACTTTCATCCATTTTAATAATTTTATGTACCTTTATGTACTCTTAGTAACATATATTTTATTCCTCATCGCATTATTTACCTATTTACGCTATTGTCTCTTTGAAATCCGAGTGATTTCAAGCCGGGGAGGATGTTTACGCGCTTTTCTATAGTCGTAATGTTTTGGCTTCAAGTGAACGGTTACATGCACTTATTGTGATACTGGCACTATGCTCCACACAACCTCCTTGGTAGCAGCGTGCATGTAGCCTGTCACGCGGTTGACAAGTCATCTCCGGCACATGCCAAAATTCATTCCTTCGCTGATCGCTTAAGAAGACGAGTCTCGTGGTCTTCTACCGTTTTTCGCCATCCGCCGCGCCTCATCATTTTGGGCGAATTCGCATCACTTTCGCATCATTATACATACATATCGCGCTACATCGCCGCGTCACCGCGCTTAGCACCTGAACATCTGCTGCGCCGCTGTTTGCCGAGGAGTGGAGAGCTAGCTTCAGGTAAGTGCGTGTGATTTGTTTATTTGTCGCCAAAATTGATTGATTATAGATAAGTGTAACGCATCCGCACCACCATATTTGTTGGTTCGTTCGAGCCGGATCTAACCAGCCCTCGCTATATTTATTTCTATATTAATTACACTTATTTATCGCATTTACATATTTATGTATGTATAATCGCATATTTATTTGTATTTTCGCTAATATATCGCATATAAAATAATTTTGTTGAGCATAATCTCTTTAGATTTTCGCATATTTCATATTTCGCATTATTTCGTTATTATTCTAGTAATATTTGTTCATTTTACCGAAAAGGTGAAAAAACCGTCTTTTGTTTTGCAAATTTTTCACAGTTTTCAGTTTTGTTTGTCAAATTGACGGGCTTTAAAATGGCAGCCGAAGCAAAATTGAAATTAATTTTCGCTAAAAGGGAAAACATTTTTGCGCGTATGAATTCTTTGTTTTTGCTCGCACAGAAAACATCGCTGGAAGTGGAAACTAGAACTCAGCACGAATTTTTAGCTTCATCTTCTAATGTTAATAAACTTTATTCTGAGTTTAATGATTTGTGTGACCAGTATAATATTTTATTGCTGGAAATTAATTCAGACGCGGAGCTTGATTTTCAGGACTGGAAATCATTTGAGGATTTATTTTCGTTTGTGCAACATACTCGATCGCTTATTCTTGAAACGCGTAAAATTAAAAGTTTTGCAAATAATAAACAGACGTCGTCTGACTATGTTTGTCGTTTGCCACCGATAGAGTTACCAACGTTTAATGGTCACCCAGAGAACTGGCCTCTGTTCTACGAGTCCTTTAAGACTAACATCCATTGTAATGAGAGGCTGACCGATTCACAGCGCATTCAGTTTTTGGTAGGTAAACTTAGCGGCCAAGCCCTCACTGTTTTCTCAGGTGTTATACCTAACGAAACGAACTACCCTATGATATGGGAGTCGTTGATAACTAAGTATCAAGACAAACGCTTGTTAGGTACAATTTATTTAAATAATATTTTGGACTTAAAATCGCCCACTAATACGCCCACGCATCTAAATAATTTTATTGAGAAAATTAATTCTTCTTTTTCCGCTTTAAAACAATTAGATATTCCTGATTTGACAGATTTTATTATCACGCACATCGCGCTAAAGAAGTTAGATTCGTATATTTTGCAAAGTTTTGAATTGGCAACGCGTGATAAGGACATTCCATTTAGTTCTGATTTGATAGATTATATCCGCCATCAAGTAAAAGTACTTGAAAGGACGAGCTGTTATAAAACGCATAATATTTCGTCAGCTCAAAATAGTAACTTTTCATCTCGTCCCCGCACTGCACCTAATGTGTCACATACTTTCGCTATCACTAATAATAATTATAAAATGTCCGCATGTATTTATTGTCAATCTTCGCAGCACATTCATTTATACGAGTGTTTAGATTTTAAAAAATTGCAAACCAACGATCGATTTCATTTTGTAAAGAAGAATAGTTTATGTTTTAATTGTTTTAGTTCAATGCACTCTTCTTATAGGTGCAAGTCGCATAACACGTGTAAACAGTGTAATAGGAAGCATCATACGCTGTTACACTTTGTAAATTCATATGCTGGGAATATTAAAACTTTCCATGTTAACAACGCACCGTTGTCGCCGTCTACGGCCACTGGTTCGCCAGCACGAGCGCCTGTCGAACCTGCTCAATCTTCGCCGCAGCCTGTGTGCCTGCACTCTTCTACAAAAGAATGCGACTCGGACCAAGTAGTGGTCGGTCCTACTTGTAGTAGTAGTAGTGAATTTAATACGTCGAGTAAACCGCAGACTACTATTATTTTGCCCACCGCTCAAGTTTATGTTCCGTTAAATAATAATCGCTTTGTTATGAGATGTTTGATAGATAGCGCATCTCAAAGTAATATTATTTCGCTGGCTTATTGTAAGAAGTTGAAACTTAACATTCAACCGCTCAGGGATTCTTCTCTAAATACTTTAGGTTTAATGTCCTCACCTATTATAGGTTATGTATCGATTACCATTCAGTCGCGCTTTTCGGACGACCAATATAATTTAGTTTTCTTGGTAGTTGAAAAAATTACTGATAATTTGCCCGCTCGCCTAATAAACTCTGAATTTACGGAGAGGTTTAGTTATTTGCCTTTGGCAGATGATCACTGGTACAAGCCTGGTGAAATTGATGCCATTCTTGGCGCTCAGTTGTTCCCGCGTATAATACTTGGGAAGAAAATTATGCCTACGCTTCCGTTTCTCTCGCAAACTTCTTATCGAACAAACGCTTTACATCTCGCGCCTTATGCTCTCGAAACAACGCTTGGATATATTATTACAGGGGAGGCCCCTATGGTCAAACCAAATGATATAACCTGGTCCTTCGGTCCGCTAGTAAATAACTCGCTTAACAATTATCTACCCGCATTCTGCGAGCATAAGAACGTGCCTTTATCTAGAGTTTTGACTGTTCCTGAAGATCGTAAAGGTGAACACCTAGATCAGTCATCCGTTTATAAAATTCCAAATGTTCCCCTTGCCGTTTAAAAATAAACCTAAGTTGTTAGGTAACTCGCACATTTATATCTTAACGTAAATTGTTTTCCTTAGAACGCAAATTTGTGATGTTTCCTAAACTATGACTTTCTTATAAGATCATCTAAGACTATCGTATATTTGTTACTCTTCCTTAACTTTAACGGAGAGTTCTTTTAAATTGCATTGCGCACATATTTGCCTTGTGTTAGATTTAAGCGCTAAAACTCTTCTACGCATTAAGCCCAATTTTCATGCAAAACGCACGCTTTTATTAAAGTTTGTTATTTTATAATGTATCATATTATAGAATTGTTTCTTTTATCGCATTTACCTATGCCACATTAGTTTGGGCATCCAATAGGCTGTAATATCCACTTAGTATAAACGCAAGTTTAAACTTTTATAGTTTTTTTCATTTCCATGTTTTTTTTACCCAAATGGATACTTTTCTTTTTATTTCGTTTTCTACAAATATTAGTTGCTTAAAATCTTTAACGTTCGTTACGCATCAGCTTAGAGGCTCTTTTATTTCTATGCTTGTAAAACAAGTTTATGTTATTTTTTAATATTCGCGTCCCTACCAAGAAACTTTTGGTTTTTTCGCAGTCGCATGCACTTCTTCTTCACCGCACCGCTTCTGGTTAATTCTCATAGTCAACCGTAGTAGTAACATAGTTGATCTTGTGCATCCTATTAGATTATTTTATATAAATGGTATTGAAACCTCTGGTATTCCACGGAGTCTTTCACCATGGCTCTTTTATAATTCTCTACAAAGGGAAGGTCCTCCATGGGCTCGTTTTAGAATAGTTATATTATTTTCGTCACGCCTTCATAAGTATTGTCATACTTATTTACTAGTACTCTTTTTAGGAACAAGAATGTTTACTTCCGCTACTTTCCTTTGTTTGTGTACCTTTGAATTGATATTGGTCACGCTCTAATTGTTACGCTGCTTCGCATCTTTTTATATTTTAATTATGGCAACGCTATTAATTAATTTTCGCTCCAAATATTATTTGACATCGTATATGGAACTACATATTTATTTTTATGACTTCGTCTACGCATTCGTCGAATATGACGGCAAATTTTCCCAATGTTCTCGTTTTATAAGGAAGTTTGTATTGAAACTGTCTTAGATCGCAACACGGAGACCAGTCTCTGTGCCTTATCCCGAGAGCGGAGCTTTATTGGTGCCAAACGCCAACTCTAGTTCGAGCCTCAGCACTCTTTATAGTTTTTGTGTTTCAAAAATTACTAACGCATGTTAAAATGAGTATCTACTCCTTTAAAAATTATCTCCAGTTTCGGATTTCAATCGCGCTATAGATCTTTCTTGAAGAAAGACGCTTATAGGTAATCTGCATACCTACTTTTCAACACAAACAAAGATGGAATTCGTTTGACTTTAATATCATTACGCTTGTCCTTTATTCGCTTTAATGATGTTCCACCTTTACGCTAGTCTACTGGTTATAATGAACAGATATTTACGTTATCAGAATTGCTTTTTTGTTCAAGCTTCTACTACTTTAAAACGCAGTGTAGTTAATTATACGCACTCTTAGTAACATATATTTTATTCCTCATCGCATTATTTACCTATTTACGCTATTGTCTCTTTGAAATCCGAGTGATTTCAAGCCGGGGAGGATGTTTACGCGCTTTTCTATAGTCGTAATGTTTTGGCTTCAAGTGAACGGTTACATGCACTTATTGTGATACTGGCACTATGCTCCACACAACCTCCTTGGTAGCAGCGTGCATGTAGCCTGTCACGCGGTTGACAAGTCATCTCCGGCACATGCCAAAATTCATTCCTTCGCTGATCGCTTAAGAAGACGAGTCTCGTGGTCTTCTACCGTTTTTCGCCATCCGCCGCGCCTCATCATTTTGGGCGAATTCGCATCACTTTCGCATCATTATACATACATATCGCGCTACATCGCCGCGTCACCGCGCTTAGCACCTGAACATCTGCTGCGCCGCTGTTTGCCGAGGAGTGGAGAGCTAGCTTCAGGTAAGTGCGTGTGATTTGTTTATTTGTCGCCAAAATTGATTGATTATAGATAAGTGTAACGCATCCGCACCACCAACTTTTAGGGTCTGTTTTGTGACATTCAGAAGGTACTATACTTATTAAAAACAGCAATATCCGAATACAATGCTTTATTTTACTGACCAATTTCTAGAGACAATCTCACTGGTCGGCGTCGAGAATTTGAATGGCCGGCCATGACACTTTTGGGTATGCCCTTTTGCTTAGGATACAAGGTTGCGTTCGAATTTCGTTTGAAGCGCGTATACACGCGTCATCTCCGCGTTTTAAATTTGTTATTTCGACAATACGGGGCTTTTTGCCTCACTATGACCTGTTGATCTATTTGAGTAAGATCCTGTAAAATATATTGTGAGTAGCCTCCAAGTAAGTCCTATTGAGGCCTCTATGCCTTACATGTACTCCTTTAGCCTGGTACTATCTAAAAATGATAAGGTATTCCTGTTTTAAATACGCCATGTGCTCTAATAGTAATGTTTCTGAATACACGTGTTAATCTAAAAGTTTGCTGGAGAATAAAATTTTAAATTGTTTTCGTCCACAGGTCTCTCCGATTCGCGGTGCTCCTACCAGTATCAATGTGTTTCATGAGCACCATACTGACCATACTCGTTCTATTTCACATATACACTTAATTGTAATTTCTAGTTTACTGCACTCGACTCTCGTCTCCGTTGACTGCTATATTATAATGACCAAGGTCGGTATTGCTTTGGCAATGGTTCGGATAATTTACTAAAGGTCTAATTTTTCTGGAAATCGTAAGAATGTTGAATATAACATTGTACGTAATCTATGTAATTAAATGAAGTCATAAGGAAAGCTTCAATTTTTATAAAGAAAGAGAAAGCATTTATTGTCCAACAAATTTGACAAATATATATATGAAAAAAATATAAATAGAAACGTTAAAAGAAAGAAAAACAAGTAATTAAAGAATAACAGACCAAGTAACTTTTTATTTCAAAATCCTTGTATAATATTCGAAATAAGTATAGACTGATCAATCCACCAGAACTATCAAATTTATTCAATGTATTTTCAACTTTATCCAGTAGTTTTAAAGCTTAGTTTGTTTCAACAATCGGTTTTAGTTTGATGTGAAAAGACACATAAGTGTAATTTTGACAGCAATATAATGCTTGAAGCCAATTTTTGACAGCCTTGAAACTAATTTAGATAAGCTGCATAGATTAATAATGTTACAATATTTACAAAACGTTGGTTTTCTCAGTTTTATACCCTTGTCAAAACAATACCGATCATAATTTTATTATAAGTTAACCCAACTCTAGCTTAAGATCATACATGTAAACATTACTAGACTATTCTCTGGCTGATTGGGATGCTGTCACGATAATCTGTCAAACTGACGTTTTAGTATCGTAAGTCTAACCTCCTTGATAATTTAAAAAATATTGTAATGAAAATCGCACGCTCATTTTTCCACAAGCGATTTATAAATTGATTTTTTAACTTTGTAACTGTCAAATGTCACGTTTTTTTGGACTGTTTCGGTAGGAATATGTGCCTCTATTTTAAATTGTAACAGTTGTGGATTCGAGCGGTTCGCTGTTATTGTAAAATGCGCCATACGGCAGCTCGTGAAGATAAGTTTTCGCTTGGTGCTTGACTTTAGTATTGTAAGAAGTTAGGAATATGATTCGGTTTAGTTTGTAATGTTAAGCGCTTTTAAGTTAATAAGGACGGACGGACTGAAAACATTTTGGCACGGCGTTAGCGTATTCAATTTATAGATGTCTTGTTATTTTTTATAATAATACGTTTTACAATCTATCGCGTGGGGTAATGGGCATGTAAGATGTCTATAGGCACTAAGATATAAAATATAGAATTTCGTTTAAACGAATTTGAAATGACAAGAATTTATTTTAAACCGAAAACCATTTTTCCGAAATTTCATGATAAGTGTATTCAAAATTTACTGAAAATCAAAAATTTTAAATTAATATAATTTATGAAAATATTTTTGTACAAGTCTCGTCTGAATATTATTTGACACTAATTATAGATCTATAGAATTAGCGGCTAGAATGCTCATTATTGCAAGTATTTTGGTAGGTTTAAGAAGTTTTATATTGGCAACCCTCAGCTATTTGTTTTGTATTGCCATCTGCAATAAAGTTTTACTACAGTAGTTTTATTCTGATATTGAAATTGATAATCTTGTAAGTACACTCACTTGCAAAATAACGGGTCTAATTTCATACAAAGTACCTCACTTTGACTAGGTCCCAGATTAAGAAGGAGGTGCAGTTTGAATTATCTGGGTGACTTCTTAACACAATTATCAATTGACATTACATTTTTTTAAATAGCATTTTTATTATATGGATGGAAACTAGACATTAAAAGACTGAACACGTATTTTTTTATTTTTGATTCTAAGTGTTTTAATTTAAAATTTCAAAACTTACAACATTCTAAAACTACTTAAGTGCAACTGTATGATTTTTGTGGCTTAATGTCTTGGACTCTACAACATTAAAAAAAAGATGACACAACTGTTAAATCTTTGAAGTTTGGGCCATAAATTAAAAAAAAAGATGGATGGCACAGATATTTTCTCTTAGAAATCCTACGTTCTCCATTTTTGGATACATTTAGTTTTATTTTAAAGTATCTCATAATTTAATAAGTAATAAATTCTGAAACATAATATAGGATTCTACATCACTAAATGGTTTTGTAATTATCATAACTTTTTTTTTTGAAATGTTATCAATTCAAAACTTCACTTCCTTCTTAAACTGAGACCTAGTCAAAGTTGTACTTTGTATGAAATTGGTAGGGGTGCCCTTTTTTGCAAACGAGTGTATATAGATTTAAAAATCAAGGGAAAATGGGATTTTAATTATAAAAGTTATTTTTGTACACCGCGAAGCAGATCGTATCACATTTTAATATTAGATAACTAAGATAAGCAATTATTATTATAATAAGAATATATGAAATTGTAAACGTAACTAGAATCTAAGTAATTTTCAGTGGAGAAGTTTAATTATATAGTTAATTTCAATTTTATTTTCATGCATTTAGGTCATAAATTAGGGTAAGTACTTTTCACTCAGCTTAGCTAGACAGTAAATATTTGTTTTTTTTTCTCGTTTAATCATAAGTAGTTGTAGTTCCTTCAGCGTGGAATCCGTTGGCGTATAATGGTGTTTATTTTTTAACCTTTCCATATGCATAGTTTTGCAGATTTAAACTGTTCTTATTTAATCTTAAGATCTTTATTGATGTACCTTATTCAAATAGTTGTCTTGAGGACAATTTGGGGGCGAGTCATATTATTTACCTACTAAAAGCACGGCCACGGAGCAGAGATAATTTGCCTTTAATGACCTTTTAGCCTACTGGCAGTGGTAATATACATTTTTACTAATGGTCAAATTTATAAAATTCTGCCAAATTTAATGGTTTTTAATTACATTCTGAATTATTAGCATTATTCACAATGTTATGTGGAACTCAGATCTAGCCATAGCTACTACCAATGCAAAGAGGCATTTGGTGTACCTATTTGCTGATAATTAAGACAAAAATATGTACTTTTATCTAGTGAATAACTTCATATTCTTCAAGTGTAACTGAATTGTGATTGATAAGTAATATTCACAGATTTAATAATACCTACAAGGAGATAGCCCAAGCCGCCGTTTAACTTGTGACAAGTGTATGCCCTGTATACATTTCCGCTACTTCGCCTTCCGATAAAGTCAAGTGAATACGTAACTCAGCGATTCGACCGATCCCCTTTGCGGCTGTGCTTAAGAGGAAACACAACGCCCGTTTTTCCATACAAACGTAGTCCCCTGTTTCCTCCCTGGACAATGCCGGTAGAGTTTTAATTTTTTTCCTGAATATCTATGGCCACTATTAACATGTCCCTATGTTTTCGTTTTTTTCATAAATTAACTATTAAAAGATATATGAACGTTCAAAAACCTAAAAAAATGGCCAAATTTTCCTTTGTGTTCAAACATCCAGGAAACAAAATTGACTAAATTATATAAAAAAATTAAAACATAGGAACACAGCTCATGCCTTTGTTATTTTTTTTATGAAAAAAGTACTTAAATCGGTTAAGTTTTGGAGAAGAAATCAGGGGACTACGAATCGTTGATTTTCTGTTCTTTTAATAGGTATTTTCAGTCCAAGCTGCCGTTGTCTCTATCGCGCTCTGCGGGGGGAGGCTTGAGGTTAGGGAGACGCGGACTAACACGTATACACTCATGACGTGACATGTAGTCGATAATTTTATCGATTTAACCTAGTGTTGTTCATCGATATCGATATTTCTAGATGAATATTTTGCATGCAGTGTATTTAACACATTATGATGTTCGATTGTTAGCTCAACTGCGCAGATGCTACTGCTCAAATTAACTTCACTGCCTCTTTGGCAACTTAGGATTATCACGCGGCCTTCCGCCACTGCGAAAACTAATCCCATCGCCCCATCTATCATCCCATCCCCCACTATGGGTTCCGTTCGCCTTCCGCGTTCATACCCTGCCCGCCTAGCATGACCACCGAAACACGATATGATATAGCCATTTATCGCTTTGAACTGTCTTATATAATAGGACTAGCTGTGCCCGCGACTTCGTCCGCGTGGATTTCCCATTTTTGCAACAATTTTCATTGATGCTCAACTCCTATTAGTCGTAGAGTGATGCTATGGAGGTATATAGGCCTATATCAGGGTTTCCCATACTGCGCGTGGCGATGCCCTGGCACCCCAGGGTTCGCGGTTCTATCCCGGGGGCGGGCGTAGTGAGACGATCCACATAGAATGGCTGTCTAGCTGCTCTGCGAGCTAGTCGAACGAAAATAAATATAGAGAAAGAAATGAAAGTCGCGATTTCAAAAGTTGAGCCTGGATCGACTGCCTAGGGCGGGTGAAAAAATAATTTTCGGACAGTTTCATAAAATCTATGCGTGCCATAGCGCGTGAACCCTTCGTTCACGCGTCCACTCCTTCTAGGCGGTTTTTTTTTACTATTTTTACAGGATGTCTCTGATGACCTTCTTTGAGTCACCAGGGCTTTTAGTAAAAGAGAGGACCTTGGTGGGTCCTCAAGCTTTAAGGTCGAATCACTCCAGAGAGGATTCCTGACCGGTGAGCATCTCCCTCGGAGGAGTCTCTGAACCTATTAGAGTTTCTAAGGCGTCCGAATCTGACGGGATCAGTAGTTCCTAAGATAAGCGCGTTCAACCAAACAAAAAACAACTCAGTATAGATGCGTGCGTAATACTTGATCATTATTTAGCTGCGGAGTTATGTTAAAACTATGATATCTCTGAAGATATTCATTGAAATCTAATGATGTAAAGAACAATTTTGTACAAAATTAAATACTTGTGATGAATAATGTATTTATTTTGATGAGGAATAATATTATGTTTACAAAAATACCTTCGCATCTAATGCAATAATTAGAACAAATTTTATTAACAAAAATAGGTTATAGCGAGTCAACCCTAAGAGATAGATAAATGCTGTCTGAAACTTTTTCTTAGAACTTTTAACGGAGAATAATTCCGTGATACAGAATTTTTGTGTAACTTTAACCGTTTACCCAGCGCACGCAAAGAAAACTGAAAATCAAAATTTATTATTTTCCGTTTATTTCAAACTATGCTATTTCTTAAGATATTCATTGAAATCAAATGAAGTCCAGAACACTTTTGTGCAAAATTAATTACTTGTGATAAATAATGTATTTATTTTAATAAGGAATAATATCATGCATACAAAAACACCATCGCAGATAATGCATTATTTTAGAACAAATTTGTTTACCAAAAAGAAAGGTTATAGTGAGCCAACCTTAAAAGATAGACATATGCTGTCGCGGACTTTTTTTTTGAAATTTTAATGGAGAACAATTTTATTCCGTCATACATGATTTTTACGTAACTTTAACCGTTTACGCAGCGCACGTAGTGAAAGCTTTGAAAAGAAATAATTTCTTATAATATCCGTTTTTGCAACATTCTTCATTGATGCTCAGCTCCTATTGGACGTACCGTAATGTTATATAGCCTAAAGCCTTCCTAGATAAATGAACTATCCAACGGAAAAAGATTTTTTCAATTTGAGTCAGTAGTTGCTGAGGTCATAGGGTTCAACCAAACAAACAAACAAACAAACAAACTCTTCAAAATTTCAAGTTGGCGGTTATATTCAATGATTTTTGACAGTTCAAAGCGTTAAATGGCTATATCATATCGTGTTTCGGTGTTCATGCTAGGTGGGCTGGTCTATCTAGGAAAGCGCGTGCACCTTCCCCTCTCCTGAGGGGGCTGCTGCTTCCGATAGCCTTATAGCCACCACACTAGGCAAGGGGTGCTTAGTCGGTAAGAGTCCGACATAACCCGAAGGCCGTCCTTCAGGTATCCATGAGGATAACACCACCTTCTTCCATCAGGATCCGGAAGGTCTTCTTGGCCTCGATTCGTTTCTTGCTCACTTCTCGAAGGGGTTTCAGACCGAAAAGTTAAGGGGAATAAAACGATCTCAAAATCCAATACACAAGCCGATATAAAACAGTGAAGTAATACAAAATAAGGTAATACAATAATTACACGAAACAAATACTCCGTAAGCGCCGAAATCAGCTTGTCGGCTGCAAGGCAGAGTAACGAAAGTCTCTGGGAGTGTGCCGAGCGCAGGCGGACGCGGCGCCACGCAAACATTGACAGTCACACTCACACATTGATAGCTCGCGCGGCCGGGCACTGCGCGACAGCAATAGATTTTACAAATACCTATTTTTCATTTCTCTAGCCCGTGGTGTTTCCTCTTAACTTTCATCGCTTCGCAGTCCTTAAGACGCGCGCAATGAATAGTGTATATTACGGCATGCTCAACTAGAACCATGTTATGTAATACGGCCGCTGATCGTGACACTCGGTCTTCCTATGAACTCGGCGATTCGACCGATCTCCTTAGATTGATATATCTGTGGTAACATTTATAATATTTTAGAGAATTCTAACTTGCAAATTTTATAGGTGCCCCTATTACTAAGTACAAAAGGTTTAGAATCTCTAAGAGGGGCGGTCTCGATAACTGTGTGAGTGTGACAGCAACATAATTGCTCAGGAACGAGAAGGATGAATAGCCTGGTGTCAATGTCCAAAATTATCTTTTTTCGGCGACCGCACTTTAATCTTTCCTAATCAGTCTTAATATTTTCACTCTCAATATGGCGCGCGCATTAAGTCAGCCGTTTAAATGTTACCTTAGCTTAACTTTTGAAATATGTAAAGTTTTTGACGCCGTCATCGTGTAAAGTAGTAAATCCTAATAAGTACCTAAATATTTTTACCTTATACTTAAAAGGTTTAAATTCAAAAAAAAAAGGAAACATGCTTTGTGTGTGTATTTAATAAAGCATATTGAGTGATTTCTAAATTCAACCTGAAATAGCTTAAAGTTAGTATTACTATGCATATGGAATAGGAATTAAAAGAATGCTCTAGAAGTTGGCAGTAAAAGTCGTAGATCGGTCCTCAGTATTGCTTGGAAACTGAAGTGTAGTCTGTGATAGGTTTATATATCAGAACTGTGATTCGTATGGTCAAACCACCCGTATTGATACTAAACGTATGGATGATGTCGGCAACATAATTGTTTTAATGCCTGAAAACTAGTCAAAAAAGGTAGATATACTCCGTTGTGAAGAAGACGATAGTCAATAACATCCGGCTCGAAGGACCATTAACTACCCTCCCAAAAATATTGTACTATAATGTGGGTAGCTACTATATTCCAAAGATATTTTTTAGTACAAAGCGTGTATTATAATTCTGTTGCCGATATGATAAAGTATTGCATTGTGTGCGTTATTTATAGATTGTTGAGTATGTAGATGTGGGTACGTAATAATATATTTTGCAAGAATGATGTTGAATGATATTATTAATGTTTAAGACTGTAAGACAGAACTTTAAATTTTATGAAATAGAAATATTGGGTACCTACAGTTGAAATTTTCGCATATGAATCTAACTCCGAGATATCACTCTTCTGTTAAAATGTCGTCAAAAGATTTCCAAGTCGATCTAATTACTACCATAGATTTGCAGACACTTCATACGCAATACTTCTATTTCTGTTGAACATGAATATTTTAATAAATTTAAGCTTTACTTCGATGTCTTCATTTATCAAGAAGATAAATGAAGTAAGTAAGTTCAATATTCCTAACAATTAAATCCTGATGAAAGAGATTGTCTATTAAATAGCATATAAAAGCCGTAGAGGTTATAACCGTTCTCGGGATCATTAAGTTATATGTAGTGACGTCAGTCAAGGGTAACCACGGTACTACAACTATGACTTAATGTTGCCAGCAATCATATACGGTACTTTTATATCAAGAACGCGCTGTATACCTATTTATTTTGTCTTAAAACATTATGATTGACCACAAAGAACAGCGAAGCAGGGCAGTCGAATGGTTATTATAATTATGTATGAATGGGGTTGACTTTACTGTAAAAAACACTTTCTCTGCGCACAACATTTCATATGGAAACATTTGAATTTTGTACTTTGTTAATTATTTAATATATTTCCATACCTACTTAGGGTTAATAAGCCTGGATCTTGTATTAATGAATATTACAAGTTCATGACTTTAATAAATGGACTGTGGAAAGGTTATACAATCCATACAGTTCTGAACGGCCTTTGCGGCCTTCAAAATCGTCTATTTTGTGCACTCAGAATTAGAAGCTAGCGTCCCTAACGCGGTATTAACGGTTCTAGAAACCTCAGACCAATGATCTAGCTACCGTCTTCATAAAATGAATAAAGACGGTAGCGTTTCGGATTTGGTTATTACGCGATCAGGAACTCGTTCAAAGGCTACAACTTTTCACTCGGCGTTCCGGACTTTTCGGTATGACTTTCCGTTCTCACAAATACCCCGTTCCGGGCGTCGGAGAGTTGTAACTTTGTGCCATCAATTTTGATGGTTAATAACACTGAGGTTTATAAACGTCATATGATATTAGTGGCCGTCATATGAGATTGGTGTTCAGCTTTAGTCGTCGTAGGTAGGGTGAGATGAGTGTCTTTTAGATTCAGAAATGTCGGAAATACAATAAAAAGAAATTACAGAAAAATAACAAAAACAAATGTGTAATGTCAAAATTTTAGATTATAAAAACATAAAAACTACCTAACAACTCGGAGTGTAGCCTCTGAACGAGCTCCAGGGCCCAATGTCAGCGTCCGTAGATATCTAATCTACATGAGCAGCGCTATGTCGCCCGGCGTTTCCTAACTGTATGGATTGTATTGCGTCTGTAGTATGTTGGTACCTATTGAGAAAGGATTTGTATATTAATTTTTAATAAATTGGTAAACAAGATAAAAATCAGCAAAATGGTAGATGTTTTTTATGCAACCTGCAATTGGCAAATGAATTAGGTTAACGTAAGACCCTTTCTATTTCTAATTATTATAATAGGATATTATGTAATAATTTAAGATGAATTGGAAATCTGTCAAAACTTATTTTTTGTTAAATCTATTTGCTTGGTGCCGAGACACTGATTGGCGATCCATAGGGAAATATACGTTGTAGCTAGGTATCCAAGTTTATAGGTAAAAATAAAACTGGAATCCACACTACCCATATAAAAAAGTAGTCAAAAAATTGTCCTTGAAACCGCTCATTTCCTACCTGTCTCTCTCTAACTCTCCGCACAAGTAATATGATGACGTAAGTACTATCGAGGAGTCGGTAAGCTTATCGCCGCGTCGGTAGTACTAACGTCAAGACGAAGTGTCAGCAAGCATTGCCGAAAAACCGCGCCGCACCGCGTCTCTGCGCTCCTTAAACTATACCTACATGGCAGTATTATACTGCCAAATAGTGAGCCTCGGCACTACCAGCGCTAGCAGTAAGCGACGCTAGGATGCTTTGACGCGCGCGTTCTTCTGTTTCGTTTATTGATCATGTATTTATGAAGAAATTTCTAATTAGGGTCAAAATCCTATACTGCCGTAAATTTTCATTAATAAACTTGCATAATAAGTCCTACAATATTTAAGCCATGATTCCGTGCTACACTACTCAAAACTGTCAAATTTATGCAAGGAATTGTCAACCTTATTCCATGGCGCTACAGATATAAATATATTATTATAATTTGACAGTAATTGGAGTCTGGGTACCTTTTTAAAATGGAATAATGAAAAAATCATAGCTTAAATAAATAAAATAAAAATCTCATAAGAATATGAAGTACAAAATATCATCATGTCTTCACTAACTTTATAGTTCAAATTGATCCAACTATCATTCTTGCCTTTACATTCTTCGCATAATAAAAATGAAATTAAAGAATCTGTATTTTCTTATTATATTTTTGAATATTTTAATAATAATGTTCTCATCTAAGCACTCATTCAAAAGCAGGGTTACTCTCTAATATAATAACATTGCTTTAATTACTAGTTACCTAAATATTGTATTAGGATAAGATTTCAGTAGAATTGACTTACTTTGTAAGCATTCTTTGCGATATACATACATAGAAGGCAAACTTTTTTATTATTATTTATTAGCATCAACACAACTACATTATGAAAAATACAAAAAATAAGTTGCTTGATATATGAAAAATATACCACATGGTATTTTACATGACTATGAGCTAAAAGTTAAAGATACAGATACATGCTAGCCAATATTAACCTTTTGTACATGGATATAAAGTTTATAATGTATTGAAGTTTGATAACTGTATTCAAAAAGTTTTATGTAATCTTAATCACTCGGTGATTATCATTTATCACTTTCATCTGTTAAAAATGTTAGCGAATAGGCCGGCAGGATACAACAAACTGTCTAACTTCAATACTTTGAACTCTGTGATTGTGCGATGAAGTTGAAATTTTATTGAAGAAATTTGACAGTATCTTCTGTATTTTTATAATATCATTAAAAGTTCAACACATAGTCCACCAATCCACATAGGGCAAGCTTGGTGGACTACTGCCTAAACCTCCTTCGATGACAAGGAGAGGCCTTGTCCCAGCAGTGGGTCGAATTATAAAGGCTGTTGTAATGATATTTAGCAGACAGAATCTTGTATAATTTGCTTTAAGTACTAATCTCAACACTTGCACCAATAAAGCTCTTTGAAGTAGCCTGAAGGTTGTAAATTTACTGAAATCTGTTCCATAAAGCAAGTCTAGTTTTAGCTTAGGCATTCTAGTGATTCTAGTGCATAATTAATGTAATGTAATTTGCCAATTTTCACTGTCAATAAATGACAATCTGCCATTTTTTACGTACCCATAGATTTTAATAAGTGTATTAAATGTATGTGTAATTAATAACTTTGTTTTATTTTTCACCAGTTTCACAGAAAAGGGGCATGAGCGGAAGTTTATTGATATGATATGAAATGAAAAAGCTCTTTATTTAAATGGACTTTGCTACGTACTTTTAAATCGTCAAAAGCCCTACCACTACATATCTAGAAATGTGGCAGTAGTATGCACAATTCACTATTGAGTTCTAAATAAAAAATGTAAATTGATTTGGTACCTACAATATCAGAAAAGAAATAGGGGAGACCAGGGTTAATTGTACAATTTTCGCCTAAACCAAAAATCCCTAAGTACTTATGATAGGTTTCAATAACATAACTACAGACAGTTTTTCTTGGTAACGGTAGAAATTTGACCTATTTTGTATAGGACATCTGTCAAAATCTTATGCAGTAAAACGAAAGTGTAGATAGATAAGTTATTGAAACCCCGGTATAAGAAACCATCAAATAGATTTGTGTTTAAATCTAAGTAGACACTTGCTATAATAACATGCAACCCTCCATTTGGTAAAAAAATAACCATTAACTGCTCATGCTATTCATGAAAGTAACTAAAATGTGGGGATTTTTGAAATAGGCTGAATTAGTTACAAACATCCCGACCCTTAGCGTTTCTAAATAAAAAAACAAATGGTCACCTAATTATTTACTTAACATACTTCTCTTAAACAAGATGTATATAATATTCCTTACAATCTAACCTTAAAAATAACATGTCTCATTTTAGTCAATAAACAATTTTCAAATAAATTTTCATATTGATAAAATTTGAATTTAAGTGTATTGAGACAACTGAAGGAATTATTAAGTAATATCCAGAAATAAAGTTTTTAAAATGCATGAAACTTTACTGAAGTAGCCCGTTTTGGAATAATGCTAAATTGACATATTGTACAGTTAGCAATCAGCATCATATAATTCGTAACAGTAACTAAATATTTAGAAACTTGCAAAGTGAACAACAATATTCAAACCCAGACAGTATAGTTGTATGCCGTCAGAGTAGGAAGTAATTTTTTACCAGGCCTGCAAGCATTAATACAGCCAAAGTAGTCTTCTTTTTCTTCTGCACTGTCCTTATGGATTCCAAAACTCCTTTTAAGACAGTTATTTCATTGACTCTACTTGAAAAGTGTTGGTAAGAATAAACCTAAATTAACAAATTCATAATCACTTGTGAAACTATTGATATGGCTGAAAAGCCAAAGTAATCTTAATTAATGGCCTCTTAACACACAAAGATTATGCATTTTGCCAATGTCAAGTGACAATGTATACAAATAACAATAAATTGTATGGTAGATTGAGTTAACCCCTTTCATTAATAAAATCCAGACATTGGAGTTTCTCCAGAGTTCTTGTTGTAAAAACACGTGTTGAGAGATTCCATTTTTAACCTAAATCAACCGTACAATTTTCATTGCTTTAGTTACATTTTCACTCAACATTGGCAAAATGCGTATGCTTAATGCCACGCGACGCCATTGAGTAAAAAAAAACGGACAATTGTTTTTAATTGTTTCGTGGTAGCAAAGGAGGGACCAAGAGGTTAAACAAGGTGTAAAGTTGCATGGGAGAGCGCACGCTCATGAGCTTATCCAGCCTGAGGGGTTAAAAATAAGGAAATCTTAACTGTCACCATACGACACTGACTGTTTGGTCATTTATAGTATTACAATGGGTGACCAAGTAACTTTATCTCACTTTTCACTTCATCGTACAAGTCTTTGTAATCTTCATGCTCTTTTATAAGCACCATAACACAACCTCGCATAGTGCCCATAGCGGAACCAATGTCTTTTCGGCTTGGTGTGTAGCAGTATGGAACATCTTTCTCTTCGCACACAGCAGGGAGGTGGCACATGATTTCAATTGGTGAAATGTCCCCAGCAAAGAATACAAGCCTGGAATTAAACAATTTATGGCATTAGCATGTTTTATCGTGAAATTAGTGATAAAATTATGATTATCCCCAAACAACTGTACATTTTTCATGTATTTCTATTCTTTGTTTAGAGAGGACTCTATGAATTATTCTTTAGTAACAACTTAACCTCAAAATTTTTTATTTCAAAACATACCCTTTCTCCCCAAGTCGCAATTGCTTTTGTACTATTTTAAGTCCGTTTCGGATGTAATTTTTATGACTACTTGACTTCTTGATGAGTTTGTATATTTTTTTGCTTAGTTTCTTTGGTGCCATCGGCTTAGCTATCACGCTGCAGTGGCTCACTTTGTGGTCATAGCTTTGAGGTTCACTTTTCATAGAGATATCTCCTTGTTCCTGTTCGTCCACGGGTTCTTGTTTAACTTTACCCATTTTGACTGAATTATTTATAATTACGACAGTAATTTAACACGTGCAGGAAAAATCGCGTGGAGTTTGGTTGTTTTGTTAAAATGTCAGAGTGACATTGACTGGTTAAATTTTTTTTTTGGTTAAATTTTCCCTGTTACGGGACGGCAAAGGGATCTAGCCCATACAGCCAAGTCTTCAGTTTCATCTTTCTTGATTTTTGCATTAAAATGTGGGTGCCACTATTAAATTAAATAGATTAAATTAAAGGGAAAACTGTTGAACTGAATATTATTTAATTGACAAGTTAGTTACATAATCATTATAAACAAACGTTGCTAGGAAACCACTTAGTAGCGTTTAATAAGGAGGATAGGTATACCTCCTTACATCCACTCCTCTTTATTTTTAAGCCCTAGACTAGAGCAGAGTTCGAATAATCTAGGTCTGTAGAGGGCTTTAGTGAACAGGTCTGCCAGCTGGTCCGTTGAAGAAACTTGTTCAACTTTTAACTGTCCTGACGAAACACATTCTCTGACAAAGAATTGTTTTCTTTGGATGTGTTTTGTACGACCATGTTGTTCATATGACGGATTATAGGACAGCCGTATTGTTGACTCGTTGTCAATGTTTAAAACTGGTGGACCCTCTAGACTCGTCATCTCGCTGAGCAGTTCTTGTAGCCAGACTATCTCCCTCGCTGCTTCAGTTGCGGCAACAAGCTCTGCTTCTGTTGACGAAAGCGCTATGCATTTCTGTTTTTGGCTTCGCCAGCTAATTGGTCCTGAAAACAAGCACAGAAACCCTGAAGTGGAATGTGCGGTTGCAAAGTCAGCATCGCTGTAACAAGTAAGATTACTCTTCAAATCGTTTTTGAAGACAAGACCATGATCAATAGTGCCTTTTAGATATCGCAGTATTCTTTTCACTCCAACAACATCTGTAGAAGTTGGGTTCTCTAATTTTCTTGAGGCACAGCTAACTGCAAAATTTATATCTGGCCTTGTTGCAACCATTAAATAAGATAAGGCTCCTACTGCTTGTCTGTAAGGAAACTGTATGTCGTAATTAGCATTCTCCTTATCTACGGTTAAAGTTTCTTTCAAAATAGGAGTCAAGGCAGATTTGCAGTCGATCATTTTGAATTTCGATAATAGTTTCCTTGTATAAGCTTCTTGATTCAGGAATATTGTCCCGTCTTGGGCTCTTTCAATCTGTAAGCCTAAAAAGTAAGAGACTGGTTTGGTAGTTATTTTAAAACGATTTTGTAGCTCTTCAAGAAACTTCTTTCCTTCACTTTCTGAAGTAGAAGCTACCAGCCCATCATCTACATAAAGTGCTATTAATATTTTTGAGTTTCCGTTAGTTCTAATGTATAAGCATGGATCAGAAGTACTTTGTTTAAAATTGGAGCTGGTCAGAAACTCGTGTATACATGTATACCAGCACCTTGGGGCCTGTTTTAAACCATAAAGGCTGCGCTTCAAACGACACACTCTGTTCGTTCCATCGCTATATCCATCGGGTTGCTTTATATAGATTTCCTCTTGAACATAACCATTTAAAAATGCTGTTGAGACGTCGAATTGACAAAGAGCTAAATTTTCTTTTGCAGCTATTGAGAGTAGTGCTCGGACTGTGGATATCCTTACCACAGGGCTAAAAGTTTTGTCGTAATCTAGCCCTGCTCTTTGAGAAAAACCTTTCACCACAAGTCTCGCTTTATACTTATCAATAGTACCATCTGGGTTTGTTTTAACTTTGAAAACCCATTTAGTAGGTAAAGCCTTTCGATTTTTAGGTAATGGTACTAATTCCCATGTATAGATTAAATTAAAGGGAAAACTGTTGAACTGAATATTATTTAATTGACAAGTTAGTTACATAATCATTATAAACAAACGTTGCTAGGAAACCACTTAGTAGCGTTTAATAAGGAGGATAGGTATACCTCCTTACAGCCACACTTTTTAATGCATCTAGGGAGTGCTTGGCGAGAAATGCATGGTATAGACCTCATGATGGTGACCGATGAGAATAGTATAGTGGGATTTCCAACCACTATACAATTCTCAACGCCACATACACTAAACCTTTATTTCAATGATTCCTCATAACTGTTCGTCAATACGGATGCTTATGCAACAAAACGACACCACTTTCACTGCACAAAATCCACTCCGAAGCAATTTTGAGTTATCGAAACAAAGATCGACATCCAGACGCCATGATTACCCGCCAAACACTCCTGACATTGACTGGATTGACATTTGATTTCAATGTATACGATACGTTCGGAAAAATAAAATTATAACCCCAAAATAGCCTCCACCATAATAGTTACTGCAATCAATCTATTAACTTAATTTTTAACGTTAGCTAATAAATAACGTAGGTAGCTGATAAATGATTTTTGCAATCTCGTAACTTGCGAGCTTTTAGAAACATTTGAGTCCTTGGGAGTACAAATTTTAATTACGTTAGCACTAATATTAATCTATTTTCTTAATTTATTTAGATTTATTTTTTATTACCTAGTAATATCTACTTTTTTATGTATTTATATATTTTACTAATGACACGTTTATTTAACCCAGGCTGATCCGTTCAGTATCAGAACGAAATATCTTAAATGTCATAATCGTTGTCATGGAAACTGAAGCATGTCAACAAACGAACAAATCTTTGATTCGATCTAGAGCAAGGAGAATTTTGAAATAATTCAATTATGTGGCTTTAAACAACATAAAGTTCACTGCAATACTAGTTTTCTTACACGTGATTAAAAATGGTACAAAAATGACATCTAAGTATAGGAGTTTCTTGTAAATAGTCTCTTTAAAAGGTTTGAACTTTCAGGGATTGCTAAGCATTTTGAAGAAATTACGTTCTCATCCCGACAAAGAACTTCGTTTGCTTCTTCTTGGGCTTGACAATGCTGGCAAAACTACGCTATTGAAACAGTTGGCGTCGGAAGATGTGAACCACGTTACACCAACTGCGGGTTTTAACATAAAATCTGTGTTGTCAAGTGGTTTCAAATTAAATGTCTGGGATATCGGTGGGCAGAGAAAGATCAGACCGTATTGGCGAAATTACTTTGAAAATACAGATATTTTGGTAAGTTTTTTAGGAAGGAAAATCTTATTCGTGTCGTTAGTGTCAATCCATAAATCAATAAAAGGTAGAGGACCTCTAGACTAGTGACCTACCACTGTCCTTGGAATTGTATTTATATTTAAAAAGTAATTTGGAGTTTCACCTCAGTTCTTATTGTGATAACGCATATAGAGAGACTTAATTTTTAACTCTATCTATTGTACAATTTATTAATATAATAAGCACTTTAAAATATATTTCAACTTGCCAATGGCTAAATGCTTATTACAATTAAATGTTGTGAAGTCTTTAATCAAGAATAGATTAGAATAGAAAGTAATTTGTGCATTATAGTAATTTATCATTTGATATACAAATTTTTGGTGTATTTACCGAAACCTCTATCTATTACCCAATAGTTTTGCTGACACTGATGAATGTTTTATGATGACATAGGCTGACATAGGCCTCCTATAAGTTTTTCCACTCTGCTCTGTTTTGTGCTTTTCTTGTCCATATTCCTCCTGCTACCTTCCTTATATCATCCTCCTATGGATCTGTTTTCACCTATTTTGCTAATCTCCATTGGTAATGGTATGATACCGCATTGGTATTGGTATGAAAAGTTAATTATTTTAAATCCAATTTATTCATGTTGAAATAAAAATACATCAATATAATCCAAACTTGGTAGATATTTATGATCTGTGAGTAAAAATTTTAAATTGCTTTCTCACTAGATCTATGTAGTGGACTGCTCTGACCACCACCGTCTAGAAGAGACAAGCCAAGAGCTTTCGGAGCTACTACAGGATGACAAACTTAGGGCAGTACCTCTTTTGGTATATGCGAACAAGCAAGACTTGCCTACAGGTAAGAATTATTATTCAATATGGGTCATTCAGCCACTTTTTATTTAAACAATATGTAGCCGAAATACCGCTTATCTTCTGAATCATTGCCATGAAAAAAGAAATTGGACATAACTTTATCCAAAAATTTATATACAGGCTGAATTTTTCAAGTGGGCCTTCAGGGCCGAAACCTAAACTATAAGGAATTTCGAAAAATTCTCAAAGGAGTCGCAAGCCCGATTTTGATGAAAACATAAACTGCATCATTGGATTTTTGAAAAATCAATATTCCTAGCCTGGAATTGAACCCAATGATTTTGAAAAAAAAGTATTATTACTCCATTCGATAGTGTTATTATTATGGATCGATTTCTGGGAAGTAATGATATTCGGGAAACTAATAGAAAATGTTAAATTTCAATAAAATATTTCTTGTTCCACCTTGGTTGAAGTGATAATCAAAGCGATAATGAATCCAATGATGCAATTTTTGTTTTTATCAAAATCAGGCTCACGACTCCTTTGAGCATTAATACTAGAAAAATGCAGTGAAAAAAAATCGACTTGCCTCAGGCGGGACTCGAACCCGCATCTTCCACAATCCGGGCGGACGCGTTGACCATTACGCCACCGAGACACTGCTTTTCGCATTTTTCTAGTATTAATATTTACGCGTTTGTAAACGCAAAAATTAAAATTATTCCTTTGAGCATCTTTCGATATTCCTCATAGTTTAGGATTTGGCCCTGAAGGCCCACTTGAAAAATTCACCCTGATAAGTTGGTTGGCAAACAAGCATACAATCTGTCTATTAGTAAGCAGCCACCATAGTCCGCTTTCCTACCCCGTGGAGTTAAGGTGTCCTTACTCCCCAACAGAAACACAACACTACAAAAATGTAGTGTTATTTGACTGTGGTCTTCTGTAAGGTTTTATATGGGAAAGGGTGCAAACTAGCTGACAGTTCATCGCCTGAATGGTCATGGATTACCGGCGCCCATGGACACTTGCAACACCAGAAGAATCGAAAATGTGTTTCCGGCATTCAAGGAAGGAATACCTACGCTCTTTGAAGATTTCGAGGTCATATCGGTTCGGGAATGCCGTTGACGACAGTTGGTTCCTCAGTCTTGTGGTTCGCGGCAGAAAATCACGGGAAATACTCACGGCTGTGGGCAACCAGGCATCCAGACTGTGAGGATGGATTTGTTGGGATGGTACTGTGACGACCGCCGGGATCGTCTAGGGCGTAGCTCGAATAAAATACTTGATGACTATTAGACTTGTATTCTTTTATAGCGAATCTCAAATAAATACAATGGTACAGCGCGGCGGTCGTGCATCCAATGTTAATCTGTCAACTCCTATTCTCTGACGTCACCCCGCGGATCGCGTTCCCAAATCAAATATCTGCGATTTATTAATTATAAATCGGCAAACAACGTGCCAGTGGCGAAGGAGTATCGACTCCGCCACAGTACCTACCTACCTATTACCCCAGTTCAGGCTGGTCCAAATTCGGGCGGCCAGTGTGTGCCCTACCCGACTTCGATCGTCGAATATTTACTATCTATCTCTTTGTTTATTCTATTGCTGTTTACCTAAACAACTAAATCTCGGAACAATCTTTTATAATTAATTCTAGAAAAATACTTACACTGAAAAAAATCTTCTTCTGAAAAAAAAAAGATTCATTTTAACTGGGCGTCAAATAGTTGCAAAAATATTTCATTCGGGTCTTAGAAGTGCAAATTTCAAAGATTTGATGAAACAATGTTTACCATAAAAACATTAGCACCAAGCACTGACAAATTTCGATAGCGAAAGCAGAGCCTCGGTGGCGTAGTGGTTAACGCAGCCGCTCGGATTGCGGAAGATGCTGGGTTCGATTCCCGCCTGAGGCAGGTCGATTTTTCCAGTGTATTTTTTCTAGTATTAATAATATTTACTTATTTTATTTTTTAGTCCGTTTATTCGTATTCTTCTCAGACTAGTACTCCGTGTTCTCAGCAAACCCTTTCTTTAATATCCATCTTGGGCCGTTCGCCATATTGGATTTAGAATGACGTCACTTATCTAAGCATGCATTGTCATCCAAAATAGTCGTGTATGCAAAATTTCAGCTCAATCGAATACCAACAATGGTAGAAAAATTGTTTGCAAATTTTGACGGACAACTTACATACGAACACAACAAGTTAAATAAAAACTTACATAAAAATCAATTAGTATAAATAGTCAATTTAGACTTATTTTTACGGCTTTCTTATAGATAAAAGAATTTCTTCTATATTACTTAATATTATTTTCCCAGCTTTGCCCTCAAGTGAGGTGGCCCAACATCTCGGGCTTCATCTAATCCGCGACAGGACCTGGCAGATACAGGCGTGCGTTGCAACCGATGGATCCGGGGTTAAGGTATGTTAATGCAATCTTTATTTATCCTTTCTTTGACGCCGTCGTGGTGGAGTGGTCAGTATATCTGCCTCAAGGTCCGGGTTAGGGATGATCGATATTAGAAAATAATCGAAAGCCCAACATCGATATTAGATATTTATAGCGAACTGAACATCGATGCTATTTGCACTAATACAGTAAAATAGTTTTAAATTTATTAAGAAAGAGAACAAATTATTACATGTTTCAATATTTTTTATCAACTGACTGATGGAAAAGTGATTTTGCTATAGAAGAAACTTTAAAAAAAAAACAATATTTCAAGAAACTTTTAATCTATTGCTTTGTTGATAAAGAGTAGCGCCAGCTTTTGAAAACAGTCTTTCGGATGGCGTTAATGTCGCGATGGTAGGTACAAATATTTCACTGCTATTTTTTTTAATTTTGCATCGATGATCGATTCCGTTAACATCGATGTTAGGATATTTTTTCGTATATTATCATCGATGTTAAAACATTGCTTTCAACATCGATGATCATCGAGCATCCCTAGTTCGGGTTCGAATCCTGGCAGCGGCGTATATTTTTGTGACGAACACGAATATTTGTTTGCGAGTCATGGTTGTTTATTAGTTATTAAAATTTATTTACCTATAAAAATATCTAAAATTCTTATCTATAGAATATTAAAAAAATCGTTGTCTTGTATCCATAACGCAAGTTCTTAATGACACTTACGTTGGACTAGATAATTGGTGGCGGTAGGCGTCGGTGGCGTAGTGCGTAAGAGCGTCGTCTCCCACCCGGGAGGCACCGGTTCGATCCCCGCCGCGTACCAATGTGTTTTCAAATTTTGAATTCATATGTACGTTTAATCGACGCTTTTACGGTGAAGGAAAACATCGTGAGGAAACCTGCACACACCCATGAAGAAATTCTTAGGTTGTGTGTGAAGTCGACCAACCCGCACTTGGCCAGCGTGGTTGACTAAGGCCTAATCGCCCCTAATGTGGGGTAGGCTCGAGCCTCTCGGTGGGGACATCATATGAGCTGTTGATGATGATGATGATGATGAGATAATTGGTGTGAGCGTGGAAATATATTATTAATATATGTTATTATTGTTATTTTATAAACTAATTCATAACATACCTTCGCCATTAGCACATCTCCTTCGCGAAACCACAGCAGCGTAGCCGCAATAGTATCGCCATGACTTGTCCGTCGTAAGACATGCTGTTGATCCAATTTGTACGTGCTTACGTTGAGTTGACACCTGGTGGATGGCGAGGCGAAAGGCCCTACGGTTACGATCCCTTTTCCAAGTTGATAAGCGTGCTATCACCTTTTTTTTAACCCCGGGAAATGCCCACGCACGTGCCCGGGACACCACTCGGCTATCGGTGATGGAAGAGGCCACGGTAGCTATGCGCACACATCGAAGCCACTGCCAATAGCCTGTCCTTCTAAGGACCCATTCCTGTGCAGGGGTGCCCGCGGTGAAGACACTCCTCAGTCGTTGGATGTGCTTACAGGGGTCAGACCCCACTCTGACCCCTAGCATCCTTGGCTATGGCGGTTGAGACTGCAGCCCGTAGAGCCGCCTCCGCCTGCCAATCCTCCGCCGTCGAGCCGGGTCAGCGAGGGGATCCTCCTCCCGTGCCCGCTCTGCTGCCTCCTTACGTGCCACTACGTCTTCGCAGAACGTAGCGACAGCGGTCCAAGACGTCTCGTCGCCGGCCATCCTTTAGATGACGGCCGGCAAGGAGAGGTCGGCGCCAATAACGGCAACAAGGGCCGAGCGCTGCGTCACCCATGATGGGCAGGACATCAGCGTGTGCTCTGCGTTGTCGGTGTCACAACCGCACTCGTGAAGCGTGCTATCACCTTGAATCAACTCAGCTTTCCGGGTGCCGTTGATATTGATATCAAATCTAACGTTACGTAATTATATTGTTCCAGGAAGGAATGGAATGGGTGTGCAAGAATATCCCAGTTAAGAAGTAAATTTTTATTAGAATCTAGATGAGAACGAAGGGAACAAGGAAAAGGCATTCTGAACCGTAGACTGCAGTTATAGATACTCGTATGACGTATAGAAGATATATGGAGTCGAATGAACCAATTAAAACATTATTTATAGGTAGGATATTTATTGCACTTTCGATAATAATCATAGTATATAAATATGGGTAATATTTTGACACACCAAAGATTTCAATCTAATGAGGCTAAAAAATTTTAATTATATTCTTCAATTCTATTCGTAATTAATGGCATTCACGAATCTTAAAGATTACGCATTTTGCCAATGTCAAGTGAAAATATAATTTTAGTTACAAAAAGATTACTTTTTACAACAAGAACTCGAAAGAAACTCATATATTCTTAATTAATGTCTAAACAAAACACAGCTAAAAGACATAAATGTCGCTCTATTCGCTAACTTTTTTTGACTGTTGGAAGTAGAAGCATAGTCTACTACTGCTTTACTATAACGCTATTGTGATACTTGTCGTCTTAAACAGCAATGGATATGTAATCTGCTCAGTGGTTATACACTAATTGTCAAAAACGTCGAATAAGCCGGCTGTTCTGTACTTTTAGTGTAAGTTTTTGAGTGTAAGAAACTTAACTTTTTTAGTTGCGTTATTGGCAATCGTTGACAATGCGTTACACTGGATAACGATGAATTGTCCACTGGTTGATGCTGGATAACGGTTCGTTGTCCTCTGGTTGACGAATCGTTGAAAGCTGGATAAGATGCGTTGTCCACTGGTTGACGAATCGTTGACCGCTGAACAACGATGCGTTGTCCACTGGTTCGCGCATCGTTGACCGCTGGATAACGATGCGTTGTCCTCTGGTTGACGAATCGTTGAAAGCTGGATAACGATGCGTTTTCCACTGGTTGACGAATCGTTGAGAGCTGGATAACGAGTCGTCCACTCGTTGACGTTGCGTTGACTACTGCTATACGGTGCGTGCCTATTCGTTGACGATTCGTTGAGCGTTGACCACTTATTATGTTTTTATGTGACGTTGAAATATGAATTCGCCAATAATTCAGATTATGGGGTACCTTATTCAAATAATACATTATGAAAATACTAACTCTTTGATTCGAATGTGTCGACCAATTATTATTTTGACACTATAGGTATATGGTAATATACCTCATACTTTTGGAAAACTTACTATTTCACGTTTTGTAAATATTAAACAAATAATATTTTGTACTTAATTGTTTATATAGAGCTCTGAAAAAGAAAATTGCTTGAACGTAAAATATCTATCCGTCCTTTTATTTTGTATGCAAATTAATAGATATTAATAAAAGTTAACTGATTTAGTTTCGAATTAATTTCGCTGAAAGCGTGCAACTTTGCATATTTGAAATTAAAATCTCTTGCGTGGACATAACGATGATACTCTAAGTTCTGAGTGTAGGTAAATCTAGAACGGTACTTGACGACATCTCATTGGCGTGTGTAGTGCATAATTTGTTTTAATATTAGGCTGCGGTCCTATTTGAGATAAGTTAAGCTATTCAACGTAGCTGAGGAATCAGACAAAAGGCGGTCACGCGTTCACATATTATTATTTTTATAAAAAGTTCAAACAAAATAATGATTCCATTCCACCCAGAGAATTAGGAAACTGTAGATTGGTATTGTGAAAGAGAAAGAGCATACTAACGCGTATATTAGAGCGAGATAGATAGACGAGACTATTTCACGTACACCCAGGCGGCCCAAGTCGGCCTGTCAGCCACGTAGAAAAGACTGCAACTGTCAGATTGCAGTACTGTTTCACGCACCCATGCGCATTACTCACACATTGCTTAATTTGATTGGTCTCGCCTTAGTCGCTTCATTGCTAATCTATAAACGTCTGTATTTATAAATGTATGATTCCACCCACAGAACAAATAAAAGAGGTTAGAAGTCGTAAGTGGGCGGGGCGCGCGCGCTGCTGGATATGAGTAAACACTCATATTCGATCCTTTTCGGAGAGGAAAAATATTTAAAAAAATTTAAAACACCGTCTTGTGCTATTTTAACTGGCAGGAAGCAAAGTAAGACCCATAATCTTACTAATGGAGACATTTCTTTCCACCGGTAAGTACAAATATACTGTTAAATTGAAAAAATATTATGTCGCGAGTGGCGACACTGGCATTAACATCGCTTGATGCGACTTCTAACCTCTTTTATCTGTTCTGTGATTCCACCTGATGGTAAGCAGAAGTGGAGTCCAAACGCGAAGATAGTTAGTGCGAGAGATAAACCGCCGTGATAGTTGGTATTGCAGGAGCGTTTTCATCCTGCGGTCTATTAAGAAATGCCTTCTGTAGGAGATGAGGCGCTGGACCAGGAAAACGCAGCAACTTGAATATAAATGAATAATGCGATTAAACTTGCACAATTGGTCTTCACTAGAAATGCGTGGGGTGCTCGATACAATGCAATGCTTTGTGGGATGACTGGGGGACGGACGCGTCCGTGTGCTGTGGCGGCGCGGTGCAAGCAGGGGCGAAGTCAGAGATGATGCGTCGCTCGGCCGCTGTCATCGGGCCGTTCCGCTTGTGCTCGGGTTTCCTCGGAGTACAGCCGATAGACATGGGTGCGCGGTCTAAGCGCACCATGCACGGCGTCAACACCTTTCTTGCCCAGTAATTACACTGGCTACCTTTCCCTTCAATCGGAAACATAGCAAACTGTTTCACGGCTGAAATAGGAAAGGCGGTGGTACCTACCCAGACGACCCGTGTGAAGTTGTGTGTGTATTTCACTCGCGCAGTGTGTGCTCTTTCTTTTCCAACAGCCTTTACACGTACGCCGTTTCGCGTGTGATTTGCCTTCGCTCATAACGCTACACATTACAACGAACGCAAAACTGACCTATATACAACACGTAAATTAAATAACCAACACCCTGAATACAGGTGATTTGGGATCGGCTTCAGAGTTAATTTAAAAAAAACAATTTATTTTTGAAAAAAAAAAAAATTTCTGGCTTACTTTTTGTTTTTCTTTAAAAAAAATCGTTTTATAAAAAAAATATTGAAATCAACTCAGAAGCCGATCCCAAACCAGTATTCAGGGTGTTGGTTATTTAATTTACATGTTGTATAGTTTAGCTTAGCTCAAGTGGAGTCGCAGCCTAGGGTGAACAATTGACGCCGTCGTGGTGGAGTGGTCAGTATAGCTGCCTACACATCAAACGGTCCGGGCTCGAATCCTGGTAGCGGCAAATATTTGAGTGACGAACACTAATATTTGTTTGCGAGTCATGCTTGTTTATATTTTATATATATATATATATATATATATATATATATATATATATAATTAAGTTTATTTATAAAATTATTATGTATTAGTTCTTAATGATACTTACTTTGGGTGTGTGCGTGAAATATATTATTGTAATCAAACTTGGACCTACGCTGCGCTGCGCTTTGCTAAGCTAAGCAATACGTTATAAATAAAGCGCAGTCGCACAAAGCGCAGCGCAGAGAGAGCATAGAACAGCGCAGCGTAGCCCAATTGGTCACCTTATGCCGAGCTTTGTATGTCTGGCGATTGTAACGTGGTATGTGAATAATAATAATTATGTTTGCTCTATTTTACGTGGATGTATTTTAAGATTTCCTTAGCTTTTAACTCATTAAAATACTAGTCAGTTTATATTTTATAAATGTAGTTTCTTCCATTTGAAATGTCGAGAAATAAAATAAATAATAATTTAAAAATCCTCTTTTATTTTTATTACTTAAAAGTAACACTAGAAAAATACGGAAGACAGATAGTTTCTCTTAAAGCAAGTATTTATACTAATTGTTAGTAATTTTTTAAAAATTTTATTCTTTTGGTCACATTGAATAAATATTTACATAAGTTCACAACCAGACGCTACGTGATAAAATTAATATAAAGAAATAAACTTTTTAGTAACAGAGAACAGAAAATGCAAGTTTTTGAGGAGAAAAAAGTGGAGATTAAATTTTTTTTTGCTCTATCGCAAATGTAATATTTAGCACCATTATCCAGCAAAATTTAATATTTAAAAATAACCCTACCTAAATAATTAAGTAACTAATCACAAAAGAAAATACATAATGTTAATGTGCTAATAAATAATTAATTTTAATTTGAGTTCTAAAAATCTTCATTTATTATAAGTATCTAATTAAAAATATTTATTTAAATTTAATACTCAACATACAAGTATCACGAAATTACTAAAATTAAGTACAATTTATAGGATAACTTTGCTAACTTAATAGTAGATAATTATATTCATTAACATCTTATATTATAACTAAATAAATGCTTTTCATTTACTACCGAATAAAAATAAATAAATTCTACAATTTTATTTAAGATTTATGGATGGAATGTGTATGTTATATCCATTTGCGAGAAAATGCACAGGTTGTTTGTCATCATCGCTTAGTCACATAATGCCTAATTCGCAAAATGGCACCCGAGTTTCGAAGGGAATAATTCGTGAAAGGACTATTACTCAAAAGGACTAATTCGCGTCTAATAGTTGATATGCAAACTTTCATATACCTTCTAGTATGAAAGTATTCATATCAAATTTTTTATGATATCGTAAGTACTTATCGTATTTTTTTTGGTAAAAGTTAGCCATTTCGCGAATGACTCTTTTTGCGAATTAGTCGTTTTCAGAATTAGTCATTTCGCGAATTAGTCCTTCTGAGAATTAGTCCTTTCGAGACTCGGGTGCCATTTTGCGAATTAGGCATTATGCGACTAAACAGTCATCATTATATTCATTATCATGCATTCCGTAATAATTCAAATGGCTTGCAATCTCTTGCAAATGGCTACGTGGTAATATATTAAGAATATTTATAAATATTAACCTATACATTATATTTTACTTATTATTCTAGATTACTTTCATTGTAAGTAAATTTTAATTGAAGAAAAAAATGCAATTTGATTTCGAAACGTTGCGTTTTAATCACTTTTAAACTTTCACGTTGAGTTAAAAAGGTAAATTAATCGCGTTAATTCCTGTTTTTACTCATATTAAGGTTGCGTTTTGCTCAAAATGTAAAATTATTAACGTTAAAAAAAACTGTATTTTCTGAAATTGAAATTTACTCAAATTGATCCTAAAATAATTATCTTTCAGGAAACCATTCGTAAAGGAGAAAGAATTGTCAAGAAAAAATCATGTCACCCAAGGAGCTTATATTTTACTCCTTGCATGTCACCCCATTGGTCTGAGTGTCACCCTTTCGCCTTCTCGAATTGTCCATGTGTAGACGTCAGATTACCAAGAACTGTCAAATTTTAGACTTTGAACTTTATGTCAAGGTCATAAGTTAGATTTCTTTTTAAATATTTTTGACAGTTTTGGGTAATGTGCTATGCAGCCAATTCACCACAACCGTTCAGTCAACAGGTAATTCTAGAAAGAGTTTATGATTGGCGAATATTGGAAATTCTGGTCAATATTATAGCTCGCTGTGGTATACTTCCGTGGTGACCTTCAATTCGTGCTCATGGAACGCTGAGCAGTCAGCAGGGTAAGCAGCCTGAAAAAAGAATAAAATAGAATATGTAAGTAGAACTTTATTTTTTAAAACCAGACGATGAAATCACGGAGAATGTTATAATAACAATACGCTCTATAGTAGGTTCAATCAACATTAGCGTGAACATTCGTATGAAGATTAATTAAAATTGGTATCATCATCATCAGCTCATATAATGTCCCCACCGAGGGGCTCGAGCCTACCCTACATTAAAGCGAGTAGGCCTTAGTCAACCACGCTGGCCAAGTGCGGGTTGGTCGACTTCACACACAACCTAAGAATTTCTTCATAGGTATGTGCAGTACCCGTAGTTTTTTAGTATAAAAAAACGCGACTACTTTAGTTGCGTTAAGAGCTCAATTTGTATTGGAAACGTGAACAGCGCCCCTAGCGGAGAGAAGCGCAAATCATGTTTCCCATACAAATTGAGCTCTTAACGCAACTAGAATCGGTGCGTTTTTGTATACTAAAAAACTTACAGTAAGGTTACAGGTTTCCTCACGATGTTTTCCTTCACCGTAAAAGCGTCGATTAAACGTACATATGAATTCAAAATTTGAAAACACATTGGTACGTGGCGGGGATCGAACCAGTGCCTTCCGGGTGAGAGACGACGCTCTTAAAAATTGGTATATTCTACCAATTTTAAGTAAGTTGCGGTGAAAGCTCATTTCTTTGATTCTCTGTGTTTATCATATCTCTGCGACATACCTGTTCAGTTTTAAAGTCAATGAAAATTAAATAGTTATATATTATTTTGTTATTTAGTTCTCTCACTCAGCAGTTAAGTACGCCTTTCTTGTTGTAAAAACACGTTTTGAGAGATCCACTAAAATCTAGCGTACATATTTTTGTAACTACCTATATAATTACATTTTCACTTGACATTGGCAAAATGCGTAATCTTTAGATGCGCTAATGCTAATAATTAAGAATAGAATAGATTTGGATTAACTAGGATAAACGCGATGGATAGCGCGATAAGGACCCTAGTCTATTGGTCTACATCGATGTATCACGGATGTATCGTCGTCAATCGTACAATAGGGTTGATGTCAAGTCAGTTGAGATACTTTTTACTAGCTGTCAAAACATAATTCTTCCATAGATTTTGTATGGTGTTACGAATTTGCGACGTCATAAATTCATATGGTCAACTACCTGATTATTAAAAATTTTGATACGCTTAAAAATCAAATTCTGGAGATAATTTGAAATGATGGAGATTTTCGGCCATAAAATGCCATCACTTTTATGAATTTAACACCTTATTAACAATCGAATGGTGTCTACATCCCTATTGACTAGATCATGAAACGCCGCAATTTTGGCTAAGCTGGCTACTGGACCATAAAAAACTCTACTGCAGGTCGATAACCCATTTTTTAAAAATCGTAGTAGTCAGGAGCGATCAGCAGGTTTATGATTATTTTTATTATGATCAAGAGGAGTACACTGTTGTGAAGCCATTTGAAGTACTACAGAAAAAATGTAAATTTCATTATTTTAAGTTAAAATGTGTATGTTTAAAAAAAAATAAAAAAAGACACTGTTCCCACGTGGTTCCCACCCTCATTGACGATAGCGTGCCGCAGGTATTGCGGTTTACGTGGACACTAGGCTAGGACGCCTAAGTTTACTATTTTTAACTAAATACCCTACACTAAATTTGATTTTCAAGAATAAAAAACAACAGGTCTTTAGTCAGATGCACTAAATCATTCGTAGTGAAGTGAATTAAATAAAAGTAGGTAAGTAGATGTACTTACGTCGCAATTAACATCATTCTGTATGGCTTTGTATAGGTCCCAGAAACCTTTACCGTTCTGGAAGCTGAGCGCCGCTGAGGCTGCCAAACTGCTGATCTTGGTCAATCCGGCCTTGAAGCCCGGCATACCTGCAATTAATTATCCGTACATTAGTTGCATGATTCATTTGTTTTCTTTGAGATTCTCTAGGTAGGTACAAAGAAATGGCGTCCTATGTTCTGAGACCTCCCCGCGGTGCACCCTGGGCAACCTTTTCAGGAACAGCGGACCTTTGGGTCGTGGGTGGGCCGGTCGATAGGCTGGAGGGCTTGAGCGGAACTGGGATTTCGGTCGCTCCTAAGACGCTTCTGTTCTCAGAGGTGGCAGATGGATGCGATCCCTAGTTTGATTTTCCGCGGTGGTATCACGATGGGCAGGTTGGCCCTATCTAAGCTAGCGCCTAGACGCCAAAGCTTGACTTATTGAGTCAGACAATGGGACCAGTGTTCCGGATGGCTGCGGCCTTAGGTAGAGGGACAGATGGCTTAGACACATGGCTTAAACTGAGCTGAGTCTCTTTCAAGCCGTCCTTAGCACCACTATGGGGGACTCAGGGCAAGGCCCTTTTCACTGGAGCCTTGTGCTCGGCGAAGGCCGGTTATCAAGAACGGCAGTCCGTTGTCCGGTACTTATGCTGGATAGCGGATGTGATTGATATCCGCTATCGTAGTGTGCCTTGGCAGGATGCCCGGAAAGGATGTTGTTACCTCTGAGTTCCACATATCCACAGGTTCCGGATACGTTCCCATTAAGACAGAGAGTCCACACAAAATTGACAATTTATCTTCCTGTGAAACCGGCCCTAAGTATGACTAATCTTCAACTTACCCTGCTTTTGGCGATCAGGATGCCTGTTCACCAAACACATGAGATGCTCCTGGCAATGAGGCGCTTGTACTGAGTGCTTGTATGCCCTGTACACCCTGAGCACCGGTTCAATGACCTCCAAGTTGAGTGTGTCAGTGAGGCGGTCAGCCAGCGCGTGGTAGTCGCTCCGTGATGCCAAATTCTGAGACGCGGTTTCCGCCATTTTGGCTGTTTGCTGTAAACAAGATGGCGGATGATTTTTTCCTTCTTTTAATGAAACACCTAGGTACATGACTAAAGTGCAAGACCAATTTCTGACAACATACATAGAACTTTTAATTGGTAGGTAATGGTAAAAAGAAACCAATTTAGTGCCCACCAAAAAAATAGTACCTACATTGCTCACCAAAGTGGATACTTTGCTTACCAAAAACAACTTTTGGTGAGACTTTACACTTTTTTGGTGAGCATTTATCCTTTTTTGTAGGTTAGGTTAGGTTAGTATGGTGTTCATTTAAATACAAGACATGGTAAAATAGTAACGCTTAATTGTTCGACGAAGGATCCACTCTAGTCCTCTTATAGGTACTTTTAAATTAAAATCGGTTGTCTAAGATTTGATGAGTGAGTAACATGAATCGGTAGGTACCCATAGTTTCTACAAGCAAAAAGTGTAACCCGACTACGGGAAGAAGAAAGGAATGAAATCGTTTAAAATCGGGGTTTACAAAGTCAAATCGACTCTTCCGATTGTTAAAGTTTGTTGTTGTGAGCTATTGTTAAACTTGGTTAAATTCTATGTCTGTTCTATGTACCTCACAGATTTAATAATACAAGGAGATAAGCCAAGCTACCAATGTACTCTGTGGGCCAAGCCGGCGTTTAACTTGTGACAAGTGTATGCCCTGTGGGCATACATTACCGCCACTCCGCCTTCCGATAAAGTCAAGTGAATACGTAACTTAGCGATTTGACCGATCTCCTTTGCAGCTGTGCTTAACTTTCATCGCTTCGCAGTCCTTAAGACGCGCGCAATGAATAGTGTATATTACGGCATGCTCAACTAGAACCATGTTATGTAGTACGGCCGCTGATCGCGATACTCAGTCTTCCTATGAACTCGGCGATTCGACCGATATCCTTAGATTGATATATCAGTGATGTACCTACTGACTTCTATGTCCGTCATCACAGCATGTCACTATTTTGGCGGCCAATATAACGGCCAACCGACCGGGGCCTCAAAATTATTGCGGTTTTGAGAGTTGCGTGTGAGTTAAGCGCTTTTACATTGTGCGGTACAATTTGCAATTTTTTTAACACCAAAAAATAAAAATCATTTCCCAGCAATTATTTTTTGAAATGTTTCTTATATTGTGATGATAGAATACATGGTTCTCGTTTGACTGTTCATGTCTTTTACACCCTGTCTAAAAAACAACAAAAATAATGTCTGGTGTAGGTATGGGAGCCTCAAATATTAATTTTAATTTAATTATTTATTTTTAAAGTAAATCACGTTTAAAAAAAAAGCAAAAAAATAACGGTTGTTGTATGGGAGCCCCCCATAAATATTTATTTTATTCTGTTTCTTAGTATTTGTTGTTAAAGTGGCAACAGAAATACATAATCTTTGAAAATTTCAACTGTCTAACTATCATGGTTCATGAGATACAGCCTGGTGACTGACGAACGGAGACGGACGGAGAGCGAAGTCTTAGAATTAGTGGGAACGGAACGGAACCCCAAAAAATTATATTTATATAGGTATTTAAGTGTAATTAAGTACCTGATGCTCTGCTCAACCGCTTTGGGTTTACGTGCGCGATTGTACTATGCACCTATGTATTATTTTGTTCAATTATTTATTTGTATCTACCCCCGAAACAACGCACCCATTTAATCAGCGCATTAGGGAAGGTCAGATTAACATTAAAGTGTTAACCGCAAGACAAACACCAATTACATATTGGATTAGTTTGACTAATAGTCTAAAGTGCCAAGAGTAATTAACTTAGCCAATTAATACTTGGTTTACTTAGTTAATAGACCGTCGGGGAAGAGCAACTTATTTATTCAACGGGTCGCACTCAATCCTACCTACAGTTTAAAACTTTTTCAGTTAAGGGAGTTGCTGTATTTTTTTAAAGAATTAGTTAGGTATTACAGCATATTCGCGCGGGATTTAGGTAGTTCATCTAAGGGCTGATTTTTCAATCCTTAGATATTTTGTATATCGTAGGTACTATACGGAAAAATTAAAATTATATTGTCAGTTGTAATTTCGTGTCCTTAAATTGATTTCAAGTGACTTTTGCTGCAGTTTGGGTAATAATTTAACTGTCTGTTAACTTTTATCTCGGAGTTTCTCCTGAGTTCTTGTTGTAAAAACACCTGTTGAGAAACTCCATGTATAACCTAAATCAACCGTACAAGTTTTGTTACTATAATTACATTTTTACTTGACATTGGCAAAATGCGTACGCTTATTGCGACGCGACGCCATTAATTAAGAATAGCAGAATAGAACTTTTATCTCACGTTTGAAAAATCAACCCTTAATTTTAATATAGTGGTAATTAACAATTTACCTACACTATGTACCTACCTATGTGATTTAAGCATAATATTTCTTTTAGTTTTATCGTTCCAAACTTTTTTGTTTCTAAAGATTTTTGAAACGAAAACACTAAAACCTTTTGGCCTCGCACACGTTATGTGTAAGTACCTATTAGTTAAGTTGTAGGACTAGGTATATTGTTATTTTATTATTCTTTTGTTTTGTCCTGGCGTGGGCAATAAATGTTGTTCTTTCTTTCTAAAAAAATAATTATTTAAGAAATCTGGAAGTGGAGCGCGTCAGATTAATTAGGAATAGTTAAAATTTTTGCAAAGTCTATATTTCAATAATTTGATGATTATTTTTATTATTCTGATCCGCTGTTCTAGATGTGTGGCCGTACACACGAGGTATAAAATATATAGTATTAATCCTAATTAATAAATTATAAATGCGAAAGTGAGTTTGTTTGTTTGTTACACTTTCACGCCTAAGGCACTGAACGGATTTTGGTATGGAGATAGTTTGAGGCCCTGGAAAGGGTATAGGAAACTTTTTGACGCAATAACCGACATAAACGCGGACATCCGCTAGTACCTACTTGATAAATAAAACTTGTCATCGTTGGAGTAAATCATAAATTCCGCGCTTGGGCTCCCCAACTTTAAGCACCTGTGTTAAGCACTACATGGCAATATAGACTCCTATAATTTTTTTTAATAAAATTCAATTTGGTAACGACATTTTGCAAACATTGCATTTAGCAAATATACTCAAGGTAGAAAATAGACAACAAACATACCTTGATGTAAGCAACCGCTGGCTTCACGTAGTCTGAGACATCAGTGGTCATATCCAAGTATTTCTTGAGAACGTAGTTTATCATCTTGGTGAGGGAAGTGTCCGGTCTCGTCATGTCGAAGTGGATGTTCTTGGGCAGGCCTTGGGCGTCCAAAAAACCGTTTAACACGTACTGCCCGGTTGCCAGGTACCTAGAATGTAAGACTTGTACTCAATATGGAATTATCTTTCATAGAAAAGTCAGGGTAAGGGTGTATGCTTTTGGCTACTTTTGTTATCTGTGAAGATCAGTACTCTTAGTGTAAGTTTTTTAGTATAGAATACGTAACTATTGTAGTTGCGTTAAGAGCTCAATTTGTATGGGAAACACGATTTACGCTCTATTCACGTTTCCTATACAAATCGAGCTCTTAACGCAACTACAAAAGTAACATTTAAACAAAAAATCTTACACTACGGGTAATGTACCCTTAGTATGAGCTAGTATAGTATTATATTATCTGTGGTATGAGTTTTGATAGTTTTCAAGCTCGATCAAACGCAAACGTATCGTCTCTTTTCAAACATTGCCCACTGTTTCTGATAGTTTACGGTAGAGGCGCTAATGTGCAATGTATGAAAAGAGACGATACATTTGATCGAGCTCGAACACTAACAAACTTATACTAGGGGTACTGATCAACACAAACAACTTTTACTATAGAAGCAACTCTGAAATCGCGAAAGATATTCAAGCTGTAGGGAAGAGTCGGTGGCGTAGTGCGTAAGAGCGTTGTCTCCCACCCGGAAGGCTCCGGTTCGAACCCCGCCACGTACCAAATGTTTTCAAATTTTCATTCATATGTAAGTTTAATCGACGCTTTTACGGTAAAGGAAAACATCGTGAGGAAACCTGCACACACCTATGAAGAAATTCTTAGGTTGTGTGTGAAGTCGACCAACCCGCACTTGGCCAGATGGTTGACTAAGTTCTAATCGCCCCCAATGTGGGGTGGGCTCGAGCCCATCGGTGGGGACATTATATGAGCTTGTATAGAACGGTAATTTTTTTTTCGCGATTCCTGATTTGCTTCTATAATATTTTTTTGTATTGCTGAGATCTTCAATTTGTTTGAAGGTTGTTTGGTGTATTACAAATAAGCCTGTATAATTGAAATATGATCTCTTTACCAAAAACTACAAAATTGAAAATTGTACGTAACCCCCGACCTTTTATAGCGAAGAACCATCTCGATCACGTCAGCTTTTACACAAAAAAAAAACTGCATCAAAATTGGTCTATTCGTTTGGAGCGACCACAGAACATGGGAGCGACGATGCCACAGACAGACATACAGATACACAGACAGGTCAAACTTATAACACCCCCACCCTTTTTGCGTCGGGGGTTAAAAAGGAAAATTATACCTACATGATATTACAAAATCTATAAGTATGTGAAAATTCCTGACTGACTGATCAACGCCCAACTCATATCCTTGCACCTAGATAGCTGAAATTTTACACAGGGGTTCCTTTTATGATGTAAGCAAGGGATTAGGCCGGTTTTTTTGAAATTCAACCCCCATGGGGGTATATTAAGGGTGGAAGTTTGTATAGCAAAACAAGATTAGTTTGACTATATTATTCGAAACTTCACAGGAGTACCTACTCCTATCAATAAATGACTAAACAAGTGTTTCAGATTTTTTTTTAAATTCAACCTCTAAAAGTAAGAAATGGGGTGACAGTGTCTGAAAATCAACATGGCTATTTTTTCGTCATTAACAAAGATAAAATCAACTTTGCATTTAAGCACTTGATAAGCAGTACCTAAATAAAATATACATGTTTATGATAAGTAAAATTAAAAATCAAATATCCTAAAAAAGTTAACATGCTACCCAAAGTAACTATTCGGCGCGGTCCAAGTTGCGGGCAAAAGCTACTATAGAGATATAATACACGTTTGTATTATAAAATAAAGAGATACTCGTAAATACACGTTTGTATTTTACTGTAACACAATGCAAATTGGCAATGCGGGTTTGTTTATTAAGTACTTAGGTATTCATCATGGAAATATAGTTCGCAATTGTTATGAAAATAACACATTTCACGATAAATATTACCTAAATTGAAGTAAAATAATCTTTTATGCAAATTATTGTTAATTAACAGAAAGGTAGTAAAGTTGCTCTTTTTCTATCGTTCTTATTTGTATTATGTGCCCGTAGTGTAAGGTTTTTCATATAAAAAACGTAACTATTGTAGTTGCGTGAAGAGCTCAAATTGTATAGGGGATGTGAATAGCGCCCCCTGGCGGGAAGAAGCGCAAATCTTGTTTCCCATACAAATTGAGCTCTTAACGCAACTACGATAAATTTTTATACTTACTAAAACACTTAGACTACGGGTACAGAATATGAGAGATCATTGTGGATATGTTAATTGCACTAAGGCGGTTTTGGCTAGTTTCTCTTTACCCCGAAACGTTATTATAAAGCCTTGAATGGAAGGAATTAGAATCAGTGGTTATTCGTGTTCCATTTTACAAGTCTCACCTCGCAGTATAATCATCAGGAATTTTTCCTTTTTTTGCAAGGGTAGATACTCCTTGAAATCTTTGACTCTATGTCTAAGGGCGATCTTATATAATCGTGGTGATACTATTTTTATGGATTTACTGTAAAAGTAAGCTTGCTTGCCACTCTTGCCCAAAAAAACGAAATAAACTCACTTTTGGTAAACTTCAGGCTTGGCGTTCTTCACTACAGCATCGGTTAAATATTTCGCCGCAGCCTTAATCCAATGCCTCCTGAAAGAATGGTTCTCGAAGTTCTTGAACATCGTCTCGAAGCTGATGCTACCGTCAGGACCGATGAAGGCTTTCATAGCTCTCTTCATGCCTGACTTCTCCCAGATACTCTTGCCCAGTTCGGAGTTGATGAAGAGGTCCCAGTAGAGATGGGCCTTTTCTAGGTAAGGAGGGAGGAATGACGCGTGGTCTTTATGGTCGTGAGCTCGCTTCTGGGCTTCTGGTTCAGAGAAGGAGTTAATTGTGTTCATGATTACAGGCAAAATGCTTGCGCCACCGTTCTGGTTACCCAAAAAACCTGAAGCTAGATTCATTATGCCTTCTAAGTCGAAGCTGTCCTCGCCTTTGCTTTGTCGTTTTTGCCTCTGCGGTTCCTGATTGTTGCTGTATTGTTGTGCGAACATTGAGATCATGGAGCCGACAAGCGCCGGATCTATTTTGCCATCTTGACCTCCTAACAGACTTCCGAGTCCTGTAATAGAAATTACATGTCTTAAATGACTATGTGTAAAAAACTATTTTGATTGGAATTAGTTAATTTAAGATTTGCTAGTTACACAAAAAGGATAAAGACGGCTCCAAGTACATGAAAGTAATTTATTAACAATCTTTGAATTTAGTTTTTACTTATTTTTGTAAATTTTAATTTGATATCATCAATATTTAACGTAATTTCCTTGTCCTTTGTAACTGCTGTTTTTTTTCTACTTTGTATATTTACTTTCTACTTTCCTATTCGATTTGAATGTATGTCGGCGAAGCGAAGAAACTCCCCTTCCACTTACCACCTGATGGGATGGAGTCGTTTGCTACAACTTTTTATAGAAATAGATTATCTATTTATTTACCTGATAGCATGTCACCGGCGCTGCCTGCTCCATTACTATTCTGTCCCAGCATTGCTCCCAAATTATGAGCATTGTCGCCTTGCATTAGACTGCCTACTATGCTGCCTAATGCTCCTAATCCATTTCCACTGTCGCCATCACCCATATTTTGAAGAAAAGAAGAAGCTAGATCCAGGAAAGGATTTGCATCATCACTCATCGTACCCAAAATTGGTATCGTCAGAATTTGGCAAATGAATGCCAATGTGAAGCTGATTCGCGCCATCTTCTATCTGAAAAGAAAGAAAATAATATGTGAAATATAAATTAGAAAGGCTTGTTACCTGGGCCTTATCGGAGGAGCTTCTTGACAAGTTCAGGTGAGTGCCAAAGTTTATGCTTACGTTTAATTTTTGCGTGTGTTGATATATGATTATTTAAAGACGGAAAGCAAATTTAAAGGTGTATTTTTTGCGTATCTTCGTTTTTATTGGTATTGTTCACTTGTTTCCATTTCTTTATTCCCCGTGGGAGTAAACATAAGTTGAAGATTCTTCATAATGGAGAAAAAAATTGTCTTAATTACGTATATAGATACTTATATAAAGACGAAAGTTGCTTATGTACTATTCCAGACTTCATTCGTTCTAGTGTGATTGAGTAACAAACATGCATCTATCCAAAGTTGCAAATATAGGTACCATATATTGATTAGTATGAAGGCCAGCGTTTCCTCCTTAATCAAAAAATACTTTAAGTTGTACCTAATGGCACAAATGACATAAAACTTTTATCCTATGAACCAGATATCGAACTTACAGCAGAGACTAACTCACGTTCACAGCAGCACGAAATAGGTCATCTAGAAAAAAATCCATCTTTATGTTCGTTTTTATGATTATTGTTGGACGCTTTTATGGACGTTGTCGCAATGTCGTGTAGGTGAGAATTTGTGGTGGAGTCGGCAAAGGTGGAATTAAGCCTCTATAAAAATACATCATAATTTGTAAAAGGAATTAGCTGCCTATAAAATTTGGTCGTTCGTGTAGAAGGCAGGATAATAACGCTGTGGTAAAGTTTTAGAGTTTTTTGGTGAAATGTTTGAAAATGTATACCGTAGTAGATAGACAGATAGTTTAAACGAGTAGAATATTCTTTACTGTACCGTACACTATTAAATTTAAAGTATAAAGTACAAAAAAAAGGAAAACGCACAGTGTACAGTGGACGGTCTTATCTATATACAGACTATCACTTTCCAGACAACCTTCAGATGGACAGGATAGGCATTATACAATACATAGGGGAAGTGACGTCATGCTCCCCGGCGGAACCACTTTTGATTTAACTAGTATAAAATATTAAAAAAAAACTCTGAAATGTCGATAAAATCTCAGAAATGTCGCCCTTGCATACTATTTTACTCTGTAATCATATGTATACCTTTATGAAGTGCAATAAAGAGTTAATAATAATTTAAAATTCTAGTCCTATTAAAAAAAATCTATGTCTCACCGTATTCACCGGTTTCACCGTATTTTGTTATTAAAAGTGGTTGCGCTGCGGAGTTGATATCTTTCCAGCGAAACCACCATGACATATTTAATTACTGAGCAAAGTATAATTAAATAATAATTCTATAACAATTCTATATTGAATTAGGGCCCCCAAATCCTATCTAGAATTTAAATATAGCGGTGCCTCAAATTTTCTGTAAGTAATTTTTTTCCTTCGATATATTAAATAACGATAACGTTATTTATGGTAAAGCATTATTTACTCAGTAGCTTCTATGGGGAATTGAAGATTTTGTTTGAATCATCCGGATGACTCATTAAAAACATGTTTATTTCCCCCGTACTTGACACAATCTTAAACTGGGAGCTAGTCAAAGTTAGGCACTTGTATGAAATTAGGATGTGCCCGTTTTTAGGGTTCCGTATCTAAAAAATAAGAAAGAGAACCCTTATAGGATCCGTCTGTCTGTCAAGACCCTTTATCTCAGGAACGAGTGGAGGTATCGAAAATAAAACCATTGAAATTAAAACCATATACTCAGGTTAATGGTCCCTTGAAGCAGTGAATAAATCAAAATTCTTAGTAAACGCAAAAAATTTTTGGCCCTTTTGCCGCAAAAAAAAAACATTGTACGGAACCCTCGGTGGGCGAGTCCGACTCGCACTTGTTCGGTTTTTTGAAAATAGGTGTATTACATACATCTATACAACCATCCGTACAAACTTTTGCGTTTATAATATTAGTAGGATCTATGTATAATCTGTAGTTCATCGAACCACCACAAATAAAAAAATCTAAACTGATTAATCTTCATTATCATGCGCGTGAGTATGGTGCTAATTTAATGCACCGGTTTCAGGTTCCCAGAATTCATGCAAACAAATCGTGTACACTTCTGCCGAGCGAACGAACTGAAATGTTTACCGGGAGGTTGTTGGCGTTTGTCATGGTTTACTTAAATTGTTATGGTCTGTGCAAAAGATGGTAGGTAATGTTACATAAGTTACGGTATCTGTAGTTGAAATCGAATGCCATTTGCTCGAATATTAAATATGTACTTACTTGAGAAACTTTTCCAGAAAAACCATAAAATAATATCAACAAATCATGAGTGCGACAGCTTTTCATTACACCTAAATGCGAGTCCAGGCTTCAGTGAGTTTTCATCCTAACTAATATTATTAATACGAAAGTGAGTTTGTTTGTTACGCTTTTACGCCTAAACCACTATATCGATGTTGATGAAATATGGCATGGAGATGGTTTCAGTTTCTGGGAAGAGTACAGGATAAAAGTATCCTATAATCGACATTATCACGAGCGAAGCCACGGGCGACCGCTAGTTATAAATGTAGGAAGAAGTAAAGCAGTACAAAAAATTCTATTATAAAGTCATTATTTCGTAAATCTAGTTCCAATATTTTGGAACTTGTTGCCGCTTTCTTCACTTCACGAGGAATGTCTGCGTATTTTTACTGTCTGCATAGTTTCTCCAGCTTGTTCAGAAATTGCTTCGTTATTAACATAAGCAATGCGTTCAACGGTTCTTTGAATGATATCGTTGAAATTATCTTCTAGTATAGTGCTTTGTGTATTTTCACATAAAGCGGTGTTATTAGATATTTCATTATTGAAATGATATGATCTCTCAAAGTTAATAAAATGCTTCACATTAACATCATCAGCTAAATTTATATCACGAATTCTATCAGAAAATGGTAAATACGATAAGCACTTATAATATTTTATGCTCCGCATCGAGCACAAATCACAATCACGCGATTCTGCCCTTTCGTTCGCCACTCCGTTATCGTTACCAAAACAGTTACCTACCCAAAATTGATTAAGCGAAAACTTATCGCCGCGGGGGATATATGCTTCACTATTTGTAGGTAGAGAAATGCTAAGCTAATATTAAAGAAAATATAAACAATTTCACTATTTTCAGCATAAACGTTTGACTTAGAACCTGCGCCCACAGACACGGTGCGGCTGGCAAGAGATTTTTTCGTGGACAAATGATTTTCGACCTTATTTTAAATAAAATTGGCATTGACATTCTTTTATTTTATACGAAATGGTCGAAATATCCCGAAGCGTGTGAGACACACACATTACTTCGTGTTGATAAAGGAAAGTGAGTGCTAAGTAATCAAAATGAGGTTGAATCTAGCCCCACATTCTACAAGTTACGGCATAGCACGTCAAAGAAGTTTTTCGTAGACAAATGATTTTGGACCTTATTAAAATGAATTTAGCACTGACATTCTTCTATTTTAACAACTTTAGGTCGAGGTGTTCCGCTGCATCTTTCGGCATCTCTGGGCGTACCACGGCATCCCGAAGCGGAAATCGACGGTATTTGTAAAAATATCTCATCGGATGTTGACCAGGCAATATCTTCGATATTGCTAGGCATACCTACATCAGCTTGTGACAGGACGAAAGACTTGAATAAATTCGTCATGATTTCACAGTACTGTGTAGCACAGTTATAAAAACAGTCGCCCGCATACTAGGTCTCGGGTTCGGGTCCTGTCTCAGGTTCTTCGATTCTTTCGATATTTTAATCTCCTTCTAACCACTAGTCAGGCACGCGTATTAGACGGTCACGTGACGTGATACTTTTGTACATCATTATTTTACTTGTGCGGGAGTTAGAAAGAGACAGGTAGTAAACATTCAAAGGTTACTTGGGATCAAAAAAGTTGTGTTCACTTTTTTATTGGTATTGTGGCTTCCAGTGTTACTCATTGGTTACCTTGGTTCTTAATAACGATCGGTCGGTACTCGGATGGGTGACCGAAAATTTTTCAATTCGATTTTCCTCCGTGCTTCGGAAGGCACGTTAAGCTGCTGGTCCCGGGTGCTGACGAAAGATAGCAGTTGTTCCCAAGGAGGGTTGGTGACAGGCACACGGCCGTAAAAATGTAATGCCTAAGCCTTATCAGTATTGTTGATATCAAGGCATACTGCACCGACCCCCGATAAATTGGGAACAGGGTAGGAAAATTATGATAAATTTCAAACAAAAAATTCCTATTGTCACCGAATAAAAACTCCTTATAAAAACGATCAACGTTAATCAATACAACATTGAAATGAAATGAAATGAAAATGAAATGAAATGAAAAATATCTTTATTTAAATGGACTTTGCTAAGTACTTTTAAATCGTCAAAAGCCCTACCACCATTTCGGGACGAATATTTATATGCTGAAATGGAGAAGAAATGGCGAAAGAAACTCCACAGCTTACAATTTCGTAATGATTTCAAAACATCATTACAGGTCAATAGATATATCAATACAAATAAATTACAATTTGAATGCATTTTTGGGCAATTTCACTCCCACGCATTTGTATCATTTAAATAATCATTTATCTTGTAATAAGCTTTTTTATATAGTTTAGTTTTTACAGTTTTTTTAAATTTGTTAACAGGCAAATCTCTAATATTCATCGGAAGCTTATTGTAAAAACGTATACATTGGCCCGCAAAAGAATTGTTTATTCTGTGGAGACGAGTTTTATATACAACCAGATCGTGTTTCTTCCTAGTATTTACATTATGCGTATGGCATTTCTCAGAAAAATGCATAATGTTTTTCTTTACATATAGTAAGTTTTCCAGTATATATTGTGAAGACACAGTTAGAATATTTATCTCCTTAAACTTTTCTCTGAGGGAGTCACGCGGACCTAGTTGGTAGATTGCTCTAACAGCCCGTTTTTGCAAAACAAAGATGGTATTTATATCTGCAGCACTCCCCCAGAGAAGAATCCCATACGACATTATGCTGTGAAAATAACTGAAATAAACCATTCTAGCGGTATCGACATCAGTTAGCCGCCTAATAGTTTTAACTGCATATGCCGCAGAACTTAGTTTACCCGAAAGTTTTACAATATGTGGACCCCATTGCAATTTGGAGTCTAACATTACTCCTAAGAAAGTTGTTGTTTCCACAGGTTTCAATTCAACCCCATTTATTTGTACATTCGTTTCTACACGTCGCACATTCGGTGTAGTAAACTTAACTAATTTGGTTTTTTTTTCATTAAGCAACAAATTATTAATATTAAACCAATAAACTACTTTTGCGAGTGCATTGTTAACTTCGTCATAATTATCTAATTTTCTATTTATTTTGAAAATCAAAGAAGTGTCATCAGCAAACAACACAATATCATGATTGTCTCTTATGTAGTAAGGCAAGTCATTTATGTACACTAGAAAGAGAAATGGACCAAGAATTGAGCCCTGCGGAACACCTATTGTGACTAGAGAACCTGGAGATCTTTTACCATTTATATCAACTTTCTGTATTCTATTGCTCAGGTATGAGGTCATTAGGTTGAGAGCCTTGTTCCTAATGCCGTAATGGTGTAATTTCCTGACCAGAGTATCATGATTAACACAGTCGAAAGCTTTAGATAAATCACAGAACCATTGTAATAAGAATTCGAACTAGCTAAAACAAGTAGGCGATGCGACAAGACCGCAATTACCATAGAAATGGCGAGTGGTCGGATATCTCACGCGATTCTGCCACTTGACAGAACAGCAAGTTCTTTTAACTAACTTTTAGTTCTACCCAAGAAATTTATAGGCATACCTGGAAGCCACACTAGCAATAAAAAAGTGAAGATAATTTTTTTCCCTTGAAACTACTTATTTTCTATTTGTCCTTTCTAACCACTAGAGCACACGTATTAGACGGTCACGTGATCGTCTAAAACGTCATAAGTACGTACGTCATCATATTACTTGTGCTTAGAGTTAGAAAGAGACAGATAGGAAACGGAACCATTCAAAGGTTACTTGGGGTCAAATAGGTTGTCTTCACTTTTTTATTGGTAGTGTGGCTTCCAGTTTTACCTATAAATTTCGTGCTTCTTCCCTAGTCTCGATTTATTTGGGGTTGGGTTTATTTAATTATTTATTTGTAATGGGTACACACACAAGGATATGTTACCATACCGCTATAAGTTTTATGTCCGCGTGGCTGCCTGACACCAAAGCTCCTTGTGAATGCTGATGTCTGTGGTATACTGACACCGCGTGAGTGCCCCCTTGCTCAGAAACTCCCTCAGTCGACTTTATGACTTTCACGGGATTAGGAGAGGCCCCTATTCCTTATATCATCATCATCATAACAGCCTTTATAATTCGACCCACTGCTGGGACACAGTCGTCCATCACGCTTGCCCAATGCGGATTGGTGGACGGGGTATAAGGTGATCAATACCCCTTTGCTGACTCATTGGCCGCCTTCTACGAAACCCATTGGAGGATATAGGGTGATGCTATTCTACTCTGCCGGCATGAGACGGGGAAACTATCGGTACTTATCATTGTTAATATAAACTTTTACAATATCATTGTTAATTATGTTATTGAAACTCTTCATAAGTAAGTGGCGTTAATCTTCTAATTACACTAAGGCAAGAAAGTTTATCACATTCAGTTTTGCAAAATCTTATCAGATTTCACACTAGAGTTGTCCGTCAATTAATGCAGTGAAGACTGCAAAAAACAGTCGTTGAATAAAAGATGAATTGCACGACTCAATGAGTCGAGACACGACGAATTTAATAATGGCATACCGCCATCTTGACTGTCGTTGGTTTTTAATGCAATATTTAAATTTGTTAAGGGGCTTTGTCCGAATTCACAAGGAGACTTTTTTTTTTATATAAAAAACCTAGCAAATCACACCTGATGGAATGTTTAAAAAGGAGTAGATACAATACCATTCTTTTTCTCGTTTTCGTGCATAATGCCATACTCATACATACATAGTGCACACCCAAATATTATTCAAAATTATAGAACTTTAAATGAATACATACACTTAGTACCTATCCCTCTTGGGACTCATTTGGCCACAAGAGGGATATTAAATATTTTTAAACATTCTAATTGTATGATAATTTATTTATTAAAGATTATAATTTTGAATTTTATTTGGGTTGAGCAGAGCCTTAGGTAACATTTCGTTACATCACATCTGGCAGTATGAACCATTCAGTGCCTCCAAATAGTGACAGGTTACCAGCCTATCGCTCACATAAAAAGGTCACCAAACCGAATAAGACAATCCTTCAGTAAACAAACAAAGGAAAGTTAATAACCAGAGCCCGTAGTTTAAGTTTTTTAGTATAAAAAACGCAACTACTTTAGTTGCGTTACGAGCTCAATTTGTACACGAAACGTGAATAGCGCCCCTAGCGGAAAGCAAATTATGTTTCCCATACAAATTGAGCTCTTATCGCGACTAAAATAGTTGCGTTTTTTAAACTGTAAAACTTACACTACGGGTACAGGACAAATCACTCAAACAAAATCATGTCATCAGTTAGTGCATACTCGTATCTAAATGTTACTTATTGTTAAAATTAATAAACGTTTTTAAACTGAAAAGATGCTTTATTTCTGTAATCTTATTTTCTACTTTATAACTCTCATTTATTAACATTTCTATCCATTATCAACACAAACAAAATCTCACAACTTTTCACATATTTTACACAGACAGAGAAGACTTAAATCAGAGTTACCAACAGTAAAATATATTCGATGAAAATAGTATTCTATGACTTTAATTGCCAGCACAAAAAAACACTATTTTTAACACTTATAAGATATATTATACGAGCATACTATGGCAAAATGTACGGATATTAGCGAACGTTTCCAAAGAAATTATTATTATGATCAATGTGCAACATTCCAAATCGTGCAGCGGGATGTAGCGGTATGTATGTTAAGTGGAGACCCGTGGTGGAGACACACGTAGCGGGTCATCGAACTAGAGAGACAGAGGTGACCAACCTTTTGGGGCAACGAGTTAATATTACCATGCTATTAGTAGCTCGGGCAGAAAATATAATAATAATATATTTCATCGCTCACACCAATTATTTAGCACAAATTAAATATTTTAAATTAACTTAAATTAATATTAACCTACCATGCGGGGCCAGGGCCGGATTTAAAGGTCTGGAGGCCTCGGGGCAACAAAGGAGTGGAGGCCCCTTAGCCCCAAATTATTTTCCAAATAAAATGAACAATTTTTTTCAATCGAGTTTTCGGTTAAAAAATAGGCATACTTCTTTACGACTTTTAATCAACGAACAAAATAGAAAGATATTATTATTATTCATTTAATCATGTTTGTACAAAGTACCGTAGGTAAAGGTAGAACGCGAAATAAAATATGAAAGGAAAAGTTGTTTACGGTGTTTACTAGTCTGAATTTGATTTTTTTTCCGAAGTCTCTATTGTGGGGGCCCCTCTTTTGTGGAGGCCCTAGGGCTGTAGCCCCGCTTGCACTCCCCTAAATCCGGCCCTCTGCGGGGCTGCTAGTCCAACCACAACCATAGAAATAGTTGGACCAACATCCCTAGTGAAGGTTCGCCCGTGGTCCAACTAGTTCGACAAGGCAGTTGGACCACAACCGCGCACTCCTTTTAAGATAGATATTATTTATTATGTTAAATATTTCGCTTGTATGTTATCATGCCTACGTAGATATAATTTATTAAGAATCATAATCTAGACTATATTTTTTTTACGAGTAACGTAAGTAGAGTCGTCAGTACGTGTAATTTTGCAATAAAGAAGTACTAAAACAACATGAATATTATTTATTTCTTCATTTATTACTTGAAACGGAAAATCATAAAAATAAGTTATTTTATTACTATGGAAGGTTACGAGTACATTGGAAGTAATTGCCAACTAAAGTAACAAGACCTGTCATAATTTTTATATGAAAAAGGGACATCAAACCCAAAAACTGGCCAAATGCGGGTCGGAGCGCGCACGAAGGGTTCCGTACTATAAAAACGAAGGTCATGTCTGTTGTATGTGAGCCCCACTTAAATATTTATTTTATTCTAATTTAATTATTTATTTATAAAGTGAGTATCTAACTAAATATTCTGTGAATATTTCAAACGTCTACCTGTTGCCGTTATCAATATCAAGCTTCTTAAACCGTTATCAAAAGCAATCTTAAATATTTGTTTGATTCTGTTTATTAGTATTTTTAGGGTTCCGTACCTCAAAAGGAAAAAACGGAACCCTTATAGGATCACTTTGTTGTCCGTCTGTCTGTCTGTCTGTCAAGACCCTTTATCTCAAGAACGCGTGGACGTATCAAGCTGAAATTCACATGAAATACTCAGGTCTATTGTCCCTTTAAGCTGTGAAAATATCAAACTTCTAAGCCAAGCCAATCAAAAGATACAGCCAATTATGACGATATTTTCAACAAATTTCCGACACTCGCAAAGGAATCAAAACCTACAGGATACTTCCCGTAAACTCAGAATCTTGAAATTTGGCATGAAGCATTGTCATATAATGCAAATATAGGAAAAATTGCGAAAATCAAATTTTTTTAGGTATATAATAAAATAAAAATATTTTAATAAAATGAAACTTACTACCTTATTTCTCACGAACGAATAAAGGTATCAAATTAAAATTTATACCAAATACCTAGGTCTATTGTCCCTTTAAGCAGTGAAAAAATCAAACTTCTAAGTTAACGCGATCAAAAGATACAGCAGTTTATACCAACACCTAAGACGAATTTCCGGTTTGAACGATGTCTAGTAAGTAATTTGATTTAATACGTCATAAATTGTAAACCGCTACGTTTGTACGGCGGAACCCTCGGTGTGCGAGTCCGACTCGCACTTGGCCGGTTTTTTTGTTATAGCGGCAACAAATACATCATCAGTGAAAATTTCAACTGTCTAACTATCGCGGTTCATGAGATAAAGCCTGGTGACAGACGGATGGACAGACAGCAGAGTCTTAGTAATAGGGTCCCGTTTTACCACAGATATATCAATCTAAGGAGATCGGTCGAATCGCCGAGTTTATAGGAAGACCGAGTGTCGCGATCAGCGGCCGTACTACATAACATGGTTCTAGTTGAGCATGCCATAATATACACTATTCATTGCGCGCGTCTTAAGGACTGCGAAGCGATGAAAGTTAAGCCCAGCAAAGGAAATCGGTCAAATCGCTGAGTTGAAATGAGAGCGGAAATGTATGCCTACAGGGCATACACTTGTTACAAGTTAAACGCCGGCTTGGCCTATCTCCTTGTATTATTAAATCTGTGCGTTTTACCCTTTGGGTACGGAACCCTAAAAACTCAAAAACTAACTAAACCTTCAGTGAAACAAAAAACAAAAGCCTTTTTTTATTGACTACAGCAGATTGTCTCTGATGACATTTTCTGCGTCAACGGTTTTTTAAGAAGGCGTAGATCTTGGAGGGTCCTCAAGCCTGTAAGTCGAACGATCTATGGGATTACTGGGCGACCGAGCCGGCGCCTACCGTCCCTAGGGCGTCCGAGTCGGAAGGGGATAAAAGCCTACTACCATGACAGATGTTAGGAACATACCAAAACATAATTATCGGCCAATTAAAATCAGTGTATTTTTTTACAAGCCACATGACATACATGTGTTACAATGTAAAAAAATCTGATGGATGGCACAATAACGGAGTAATAGCATTTTCAAAATAATTACGGTAATACTTTACTTTACTTTACTTTAGACCAATTTCATCCTAAGGGTTGAACGTTTGGAGTCCCGTCACCGAGTTAACTTTAACTCGTTTGTGGTGAGCGTGCCGACAGAACGACTGCAGACGTTCCTCAAGGAAGATTTCTGGCCGAAAGGTGTTGTCTTGTTGGCGCTTTAGAGGACGACTACCGGACACTGCGCCGTTAGGTCATGAGACGCAGAAGATAGTGCCTAGTGTTGATTAGATAATTATAATATTTATAAGTATGTATGTTAGTCTTTAAGGTATATGTAATATGGGCCTAATGTTTATTTTGTTGCCTGAAATAAAGAATTATTATTATTATTATTAAAAAAAAGGTAATAATAACACTATACTAGTTACAATAACTATACATAATGTTCTCTTAAACATGCGCGAGCACTACGACATTGAAAATAAAACAACTTTTTACGGGTTTAACTCGTGTGTAATTAGACTTTACATTTTGTTATTATTGCCCGACGTTTCGTAACACTTTGCAGCTTTCATGTGGTTTTGTGTATTACGTGTAGTTCGTTTAGTTAAAAATGGATTCTCTCAACACCTGTTTCTATAACAAGAACTCGAAACTCCCAATCAAATCGTTATCGTTTTCAAACATTTTGACAACACTAGAAAAATGCACTGAAAAAAATCGACTTGCCTCAGGCGGGACTCGAACCCGCATCTTCCACAATCCGGGCGGATATTTCGTTCGGGTCTTAGAAGTGCAAATTTAAAAGATTTGATGAAACAATGTTTACCATAAAAACATAAGCACCAAGCACTGACAAATTTCGACATCGAAAAGCAGTGTCTCGGTGGCGTAATGGTCAACGCGTCCGCCCGGATTGTGGAAGATGCGGGTTCGAGTCCCGCCTGAGGCAAGTCGATTTTTTTCAGTGCATTTTTCTAGTATTAAGATTTACGCGTTTGTAAACGCAAATATAAAATTATTCCATTTTGACAACAGTAGACGTAGTGTAAGTATTTTCGTTTGAAATTGTTATCTATTGTAGTTGCGTTAAGAGCTCGGTTTGTATAGGAAACGTGAATAGCGCCCCTAGCGGAGAGAAGCGCAAATCATGTTTCCCATACAAATTGGGCTCTGTTACTTATTTCAAACGAAAAAACTTGCACTACGGGCACCGTTTGAAAACAGTATGAAAACGATAACGATTTGGTTTTGGTAAAGACGTTGTAAGCCGCGCTCGGGGGGCTGATCGCAATATTTACGAACGTAAAAATTCGAACCAAGTCGAGGACGTTTTCATAATTATGTTTTGACAATTGCCAACTGTTAAGCTGTTGTCAAAATGTGTGAAGGCGGAAGCGTTTTGTATTTGGTAGAGACGTTGTAAATAAATAGCGCGAACAGGGGCAGTTTCTTTTTAAAGTGCATCTGTACAGTACCTCAGTCGTTTTGTTTGGGCCACGCTCACATTCATGAATGCGAATGTCCCATGTCCTAAAACTTAGATATCAACATGGGTGCTATTAGAACTTGAATAGCGAAATTTTTCGCTTAGTACCCAATTATAGAAGCTATCATTTAGAAAGGAAGCGCAGGAGAGCGTAGCAAATCGTATCAAATGGCGGAGAAAGCGTAGGCATTACTGTTGGAAAACTTTGAGAATCATAGCAAACATTTATTTTTAGAACTACTTATGTCAGACTTTGGCATAATATGCCGGTACAGTTTTTTGTTACAAATAAGACTATCCCTTAAGGCGACAATAAGGGGTAAAACATGCAATTTTCGAGCTACCATCACGCGTTAACCATAAGGGTGTTTTTGCACTACCAGGAATTTTACTGTCTGGCAGTCAGATTTTTTACGGTCCGTTGTGGCATGAACAAAACGGATGAATGGCTTGTGCACTTGTCCGTCTTTACTCGTATCGGTGCGGCGTAGTTTAGGGTAGCTCTCTTTAAAACTATACGCCACGTAATTACGTTAGGAACGATGAGTATCTTGGAATGTCGGCAGTTGCTTGCATTATTACTCTATGTCAGAAGACGTGGAAAACAAAAAGAATTCTGCGGGCATCCTCTTATAAGTGAAAGGTACCTGACAGGGACATCTAAATATATTTAACTCAAAGGTGACTGACTGACATAGTGATTTATCAACGCACAACCCAAACCACTGGACGGATCGGGCTGAAATTTGGCATTCAGGTAGATGTTATGACGTAGGCATCCGTTAAGAAATGATTTTTGGAAATTCCACCCCTAAGGGGGTAAAATGTCCACGCGGACGAAGTCGCGGGCGGAAGCTACTTTTACATAAACCACAATAAATTGAGGCAGGATGAAATAATTATCTTTATCTACTAGTGCACAAGCTTAGATACGTTTTTGATTGCTTGGAAAAAAACGGCCCAGAATGGGGAAAAGGAAAAATTCGGACGGTAAAATTACGTGTAGTGCACAAACTAGTATATACATTTATGGCGTGCCATTTGCGTGCCATATCGGACCGTAAAAATTGAACTGCCGGACAGTAAAATTGCTGGTAGTGCAAAAACGCCCTAAGACCGTAAATTTTGATAAATACTTATACATATGAAACTAGACTACTCACACAACAAATTGATATGAGAACATTTTACTATTAGTATATTTTAGTGTTCTAAAAAAAGTTACTACTCAGTCGATGAATACCTAAAAGATAAAGTTATTTAAATGCCTGCCCTTCTCTATTCTCAAATTTCATATTGCAGCACCTTGGCAGCGTAGGTAGATGTAATTTTAGTGCATATAAATTTACTGTTATATACTCAATAAATAAATAAATATTAATAATAAATACACAGAAATAAAATAGTAATATTGTATTATATAATTTAGAAGGCATATAGTAAACTTAGTGATAATAATACTAATATGTGATTATGATCTCAATCTCTTATAATGTTTAAGATATTTATCTATTGTTTGTGTTTGTTGTACTAATAGCATTATTAAATTGAATATTATATTATAATTTAAATTTAATTGAATTACTTGTGATTTATAAGTAAAGAGGCAATATTTGCCATAATATCATGTTTGCTGTGCCCTAGCAGGGCGTCACTTGTACTGGTCCTATATTATGTAACACCTTTTTTATACTGTGACTTGCAATGAATAAATAAATAAATGAAAAAAATCTTGCAAATAGGTCTAAGCCGAAATTAAATGATTCAATTTCAATTCAATATTGCTTTCAATTACATTGCTTCTCTTCACCGGTTCGAATTTAGTCCGCACTGGCGTTTATTTTACAGATAGTAAAGTTTATAATCAAAATAGATAGAATTTTAAATTACAAATACAGAAAATAAATATCGAAGATTTTCTTTTAAATTTAGCTCTAAAATTATTGTACTTACGTCCATCACTTAATTAATGCAGAAATAAGGTCGCGTTCACACAGCGGTCCATTTTAAATGGATCAAAGTCAAAATGACTTAGGTTCTCCTTTCATTCTAGTTCTATCATTTATTCCTCTCTACTCTATTCCTTAATCATCTTGAGTGGGGTGAATGAATTTTCTGCTGCGGTTCTTTATTTAAATGTTCATATGGTTACATATTTCTACTTATTCACTCTTTTCTTTACAATTTCATTTGTTTTTTTTGGCAAGTTTTAAGGATACGCAGCTATTAATGTTCACTCTGCAGCGCGCCGATCTGGAATACAGTCGTGTGTGTGAACTCGCTCGGGTCAGCATCAGAAGTAAAGCCAGGGCCGCCAGGGCCGCCTGGACTCTTGAACCATTGGCATCAAAATTAACCTTTGTAAGTGCAGAAATTGTACCTAAATGAGTAAAGAATTTTTTACTTTGTCTTTGATCCATTTAAAACGATCCTGTAAATACAGACCTACAGTGTGAACGCGCCTTTAGAACAAAAAAAACGGAATGCCATTAAAATGAGCAATACTGTAGAGTAGAATAGAATATTCTCTTTGACTCCATTTAGTTCACAGATAGAATAACAAAGAACGTAGATTACAAATCAACTGATAACGAAGAGAGACGCGTTGGCAATTATTTTATGAATAAGCTTACATTATGTTACTAAGCAGAATTGTATTGTTGTTTTCACTTGAGAGTGCTTATCTTGCTTGAAGACGGCCATTGTTATGTATTTATAATACGGAATAATATATAATTTTGAAAGATGTATTGAAGTGAATATTTAGTTTGTAAAAATATTTGGAAGTATTGTAATCGTCAAAAAATTCGACCTCGAGATTTTGACCCTTCCTTTTGATTTTTCCCTTAGTCCAAAAATACCGTTTTTGGAATTATGTCAGTGTGTCTGTGCGTTAGGACAATAACTCGAGTATGCTTTAACTAATTGCAACCAAAATTTAACATGCATGTACGACATCAAAATATAAGGTTTCTATCAACTTTTGAGTCGAGAGAGGGAGAAAAAAAGGGCGCGCAGAAACACTTTGCAGGTCGGCAAAATGAATCTTGCTAGTGCGTCGAGTATACAGGTTGATTCCAAAATAAATAAATAAATAAAAATAAAAACGTTTATTTATCAGACTACATAAAGGTCCATTATGTTAGTAACAAAAATAAACTTATCACCTATGTTAGTTCTCAACTTAATATATAATTTTTAAAACAGAGCGCGTAATTTGGCACATGTGCTCGAGTAGTAGACAGTCCCCACTATCGGCTATGGCTTGCAGGACGTTGTTGCTGCTGCCGCGAACTCGGCGTAAAAGTGAGCCAGCTTTTTTGCGTATTATGGTTGGGAAACTGTCAACTCCTAAGTACGCAAACATGCTGGAAGCGCTGCAGAATCGCGGCAGCCCCAACAACGCCCTGAGAGCATTATTGTACTGCACACGCAAGGCGTTGTACGATTTTTGGGTATAGTTAACCCACAGACTGCACGAGTAAAAAGAGGTACAATAAGCTTTGAAAAGTGTTACCTTTACAGGCGCAGAACATCGAGCAAATCTGCGAGCCAACATGTTCGCCCTAACCGATAGCGCCCTGCGCTCCCGCTCCATATCAACATCATCTTTTAGATCGTCTGTTACTATGTGACCTAAGTACTTAAACTGTCTCACTCTTTCAAGAGGTGACCCATATAGCCTGATGGGGGGTACAAATTCAGGAAGTCTATTACCGGACTTGAAAACCATGTACTCGCTCTTCTTACAGTTATAGACTAAGCCATGGGCAGTTGCATAGGTTTCACAGAGACCTAACATTTTTCTAAGGGCGCTGACTGAGGGGGCCAGCAGGACCATATCATCCGCGTAGCTAATATTGTTGACACATACGTTATCAACATGACACCCGATCTTCATACTACCCGATCTTCATACTACTGAAACTACTAAAATGGGTCAGTAGGGAGAAGTCAGAATCAATGAGAGGTAGTGAAATCTGTTCTTAGGGTTTGGCGTCGATTTTAGATTTACTTAATAATAACGGCATTTTAATTTTTTCAAAACTTTTATAGATAACCGGGAATCGACCCTGGTCAAAAATCTGTGAACAATCGCGTGTAGTATATTTATTGTTTGTAAGTATAATTGATTGGTCATGCGAGTATAAGAAACAAATTTTGCTATGAAATCTGGTGTAAATATTAGACTGAAATGCCCACAAATCGATTTGCAAAATGTCATCGTTAGGGGCCATCCATAAATTACTTCACACGAATTTTAGGACTTTTTAACCCCTCCCCCGTCCTTGTCACAGGTTGTCACATTTTTAGAACCCCCTCCCCCCTGATGTGACGTGACACATTTTTTAATTTTATGCATGTATTTAGAAATAATCAAAAGAAAACAGTTATTTTAATTTTTTCTTAAACCTATTCAAACCCTTACCAGAACTCTCGTGAATTTTGTGTCTAACTTGCATTACAACGCCGCTCTAGAAGTTGATTGTTATTGCAAGAGAGATAATCTAATAGCGAGAGTGCTAAAGTATTAAAAAATAGATCGAGTTCGAAAATTTTTAGATTTTTTTATTCACATATAAATTTTGCGTTTTGGTACTTTAAATTTTAACATGTAACGTCACAAAGCTTTTGACCCCCCCTGCCCCGTGTCACACAATGTCACATTCTGGTGATACCCTCCCCCCCTTTAACGTGTGACGTAATTTATGGATGACCCCTTAGTTCATCTACTTAAAACTTTCAATTATTATTAATCTTTGCATCCAGGAAAATGGCTAAAATATAAAGTCAATTAAAAAAAGTAAATGGTTAACATTTTACTTTTATTAATTTACCGTTTTTTAACTCATAAGACATTGCTTCTTTTATGTGACATGATGAAATGCATAATAGATATAGCAGATCAAACAATGTCTGAAGATTTCCCAAAATGCCCGCCAGTACCCACAACAAACGTTTGCATTAAACATTGCGTATTAGCAATTAGTTCTAAATTAGTTCTGTGGAATTCTTTTGAGAAGCGAATTCGTTCTGAAGTAAAAAGAAATATTTACGCTCAGCTATGTTATACCTATTGCCTGTGCCTTCAGTCATTGGGACTTGGAATTGATGGCCGATGAACATTAAATTGGTCTTAATCTACAGTTCTGTTTACGTCCCATAAGTGGTCGCCTGCGGCTTTGCTCGCGTTAATATCGGTTAAATTATAGCCTATATGTTATTTTGATGTATTTGCTATATTACTGTAAAGTTTAATTAAAATCCGTTCAGTAGTTTTTGCGTGAAAGAAAATCATACACACATCCAGACATCCATCCATACATCTATAATACATCCATACAAACTTTCACGTTTACAATATTAGTAGGATTAATCCCAAAAGAAATAATTCTTTAATCTTGACATACTATACGTAAAACCACAGAAATAATAATGTAAAGGATTTTCGGCGTAATACTTTGGTTAAAAGCAATAGAGGGTTGACACGTTAAAATTTAAGCGTTTAATACGTCAAGGCGTGATAATGATAAACCATTTATCGAAACTAAAATATTCAAAGCCCCACTTTCGTTCACTCGTCACCACTCAGGCATTTGGTTAACGCTGGAATGTGCATTGCATGAATATTTTAATGTATTTTTTATCAGTTTGCGAGACAGTTGGAAGAGGGAAAGTTTTTGCGGCCTTCTGTTAGAAACAGAATCGAAAAGAGCGTTGAATTTAGATGAATGGTATTTATAGAATATCTTCATTGTGGCATAGCTGTGCACCCACGAATCCCAAAATAAGGGTCGAGTTGGTGGTACAGTCAGCATAAAAAGCGCTTTAGTTAGTACCTTGTCTGTTTATCTCACCATAAAAATAAACTGGCTGCAACTCTGAACAATGATAGCTCAGATATGAAAAGATTAAAAAGATATCACATTTACAGCCTTCAGTCCAGAACTTAAATGTTCTACTTTCTAAAGAGAAGAGTCTCTTAATGGAGAGACCATCTCTACAATTTAAGTAACTTACAACGAATCCACTTATAGTGACATCACTGATTGCAGATGATATTAAATAAGAAAAAAAAAGTTAGTATCTTGTCTCAATAATCATTCAAACATGTTTCTGGATTTTCAGATTTTGTGAAATGGACGCTTCTCTAAGTTGTCTTTCTTTGTAACGTGTATTCAATACTCTTTGCTCAAATTAGAGTCAGTGATGTCCAGAGCTCTGATAACATACTTTACTGCAACATCCGCAGTCAAAATCGAGGCGTTGCGTTCGCAAAGCTGGTCAAATCCTAGAGATTATGAAAACAATAGTAGAATTACTATTGTTTTCATAATCTCCAGGATTTGTGAAAGTTCTTCGTTCAGTAATAGCGGCATTTTTAAACTAATAGAGACTATAACGCAAAGCTTTATATTAGCTTAATGTTAAGTTTTGCAAAAGTACCGAATTTCCCGGGAAATGAAATCTCAGTACCGCTACGGCGTAAAAGGTCATTTTACCGGGATATACCGGGAAAATCGGTACCGGTATTTCCCGGGAGCATGCCCTACCTGACACCAACCCTCCTTGGGGACGATTATATCGACTATGTAGGAATGTATGCAAAATTTCATCATGATTATCATAGAAAAAGCTTATTCATGCAGTTTAACGTCACGGCTGTAGCCCTGACGTGGCCCTGACTTATTATAACGGCATTCGCCACCGAGCTGTGACGTCACAGCCTTATAATTGTGCCAACGACCCCACTCGCTACACTCCACTATAATTTCGAAGATTGATTCTAGAAAAAAGGTTCTATTGTAAAGAAATAGCAGCAAAAAGTCGTAACATTAGTTTTTTCTGGTTTTTTTAATATGAATCAAGAAGTTTTTGCAACTTCCGTTGGTCAGTATTTTAGTTAGTTTAGTTGAGGTTGAAGATTCGCATTCCGACACTTCGACTTTTTCAAAAATCCTTACTACAAAAACTTATTAAAAGTAGGTAGGTATTTTAATTCATCTCTTATTATTTAGGTATACCGCAATACAACGTGTACCTAGGTACCTACTTAATAGAAATGGTGCATATTCTGAATGTAGGTAATTATTAATTTTAAGCAAGTAATTTATTATTTCATCATTTTTAACCCTTAACAACACTCGCTCTTTTCAGCCTACACATATAGGTACACTCATGGGGAGGTAAATATAATTAGGTACACTTGGACCTAGCTTGCATATTTTATAAGAATACTAGCTGCCCGGCCACGCGTTCTGTGGTAATTTCATACTACTGACCTGTAACATTGTATCTGCAGTAAAAAAAATGACTACTTATCAAGATAAAAACTATCCTATCTCTCAAGTTGGATCAAACTGCACACGGTGTACAAATTTGATTGAAATCGGTTAAGTGGTTTAGGAGTCCATTGAGGACAAACATTGTGACACGAGATTTATATATATTTAGATAATGGTTTTTATAAACTACATGAAAGACATACAAATATATATAAAATATAAAAATAATTTTACTATAATGTTTTAATAACGTCTTACACAAAAAAATTTACAATCGACTATGATTTTTTACATTCTGACTATACCAAAATGAAAATGAAAAATAAACCAAAGGCAAGTGTGTCTTTTTTTTCTCACGCACCTTACTGGTTGACTGGTAGAGAATGCTGTCTAGCATTAAGTCCGCCATTTGTACTTTCTTTTGTGCAATAAAGTTTTTAAATAAATAAATAAATAAAAATATAAAACATCGTAAAACTTGTAATTGTTTTACAACATGCAAAGTCACTACAGCTTTGTTCCGACTATTATACAACATTTTTTTTGGGGGAAAGTCAAAGTCAAAATTACTTTATTCATTTGGGTACAATTTGTACACTTATGAAAGTCAATTTTGATGCCATCGGTTCGAGTCTACCAGGAGGCCTTGTTCAAAAGAAAGTTCTGTTTTTTACGTCAATATTTGATAATATTCTTAAACTACTTTAAATTTTGTTACATCAACTTATTCGTTTTTTTACATTGCGAGCACACTTTTACAATATTACCAACTATGTTTCCGCCGACGTGGGCACAAATGGCATCTTTTTTCGGTCGCGGATTTTGACTCGGTGGTGTTGCTTAGTCCTAATTTTAGTCATTCGTATGCGTCATGCCATGTAAGCGATAACTTTGACGGAAAAGAGTCCTTCGTCTGCGCAGGCCTTCAGATTCAACCGATACCCGCTAATATTTTTATATCAAAATTGCAAGTGACGGTTAATCAACTACTTTATTGGTTTTATCTTAAAACGGACCTTAAACGAACTTTTGACCTTAAACTTGAAAGCCTCGGATCGTTAACGTCAAATATCAAGTCCCCTTCAAACTATGTAGTTCTCAGACATAATCTTGTAAAGTTATATCTAAGCACCAGAACTGCTTATTACGAGATAAGCAAAACTTTGCGGGAGTTAAGTATATGCAGGATAACCTTTTGTATGAAGTTTTGACGTTTTCAAATTCCACAGCTAAGCCTCCACACTGATGCACATAGATACAATGTGCATGCATGTGATATATAATAAGATACATAATAATAATTTAAAATTATTTTTTTTGTATTATACATACAGAGTGTAAAAGACATGAACAGTCAAACGATAACCATGTATTCTATACATCAAAATAAGACACATATCAAAAAATAATTGCTGGGAAATGATTTTTATTTTTTGGTGTTAAGAAATATTGCAAATTGTACCGCGCAATGCAAAGCGCGCAACTCGCAAAACAGTGATATTTACTAAATAAAAAAATATATAAGTATATACTAAAAAAAATAATAATGTTTCTTTGGACAATAATTAAGAAATAATGTTTAGAATATGTTTTCATAAAAATATGAAAAAAAAAACTTATGACTTTTGACCTTCAATCAAATCGTAACTGTCAATTTCCCAGGTATAGTCTGAATGAGAAAAAATGTTATGATAGTGAGCAGAATACCTACATGGTTCTCGTTTGACTGTTCATATCTTTTACATCCATATAGGTATATGTGACAAATAAAATAAATAAATAAAACAGTGTTCCGTCGACATTGGTCAGGTAATAATACTAAATCTAGTCGTCATTATTTGTGAGTTATACGTATCGATGTACATGTTAAGCGACTAATGAAAAGTCCCGATTACTGTCAGAATATACCTAGTAGATAAGTTTCTCCCGAGTTCTTGTTGTAAAAACACGCGTTGAGAGACTCCATTTTTAACCCCAATCTACCGTACAATTTTCTGTTACTTATAAGTAGGTACATTTTCCCTTGACGTTGGCGAAATGCGTTATATATCGCGAACGCCACAGAACACAGAAAGAGGTTCTGTGTTCTGCAGCGAACGCCATCTAATAAGTAGATTTTTAAGATGGCAAACACGGTCATGGAGCACCAGTGTTCGTGAGCAAAAAAAAATATGCTATCGGATTATTCATAGTTATCAGTAAGCAAATAAACTGATTTATTTCGTGTTTTTAAAATTGACTATCTAAGAGTGTTATAATCTACTGATAAAAGAGGCTAATCACTACAATTCAACTGTGCATATTTAATGAATCCATGATAGGAAATACAGTTAATTGCTGGAGATTTGTTGAATATCTTATTAACTCAAGATTTCAATTTTCAAACGCTGTAGTTGGCAAGGAAGCATATGGCCCTCCTTATGGAAAGCAAACGTTGGCCGTCGCCTATGCTTACTACAACATGTTACATAAATAACTAATTGAAATAGACTTACCATAAAAATATGACAACTAAAATTGTCTTTTATTGAATGGTAATAAAGTTTACTTAACGAAAACAGTACGATATAAACAGAATTCTACAAGATCACACAACGACCTATTTTAAAATAAATACACACAGTTAAACCTTCTTCCCATAAGAGTGGGCAGAGATCAATTAGTCAGGACTTTGCCTTCTATAGATTTATAATTATGAATATCTACTCAAGTATTTATATAGAACAATTAATTTTAGATTGTATTTGCATATCGATAAGTGTAATATTACAATCGCTATTAATAGCACAATTATTTAAACGTATCTGGGTCACTATAAAGTTATTCACCTTTTTCTCATACCTTGTATGGTTACTGATTACGTAGCGTATCTACTACAATATGACTTTGTTTACACAAAAAATCCAACTTGAAATAATCATCGTCTTTATTAACCGATACCTACTTTTATATTTACTATTTTTAAAATCTGTAATACAAAAGTCAAACGTTACTAATTGATCTATCAACACACAGCTTCACACTGAGCGGATTGCGTTTTGAAACGCACGTAGATAGTTTTACCGCTAAGAAAGAATTTACCAAAATTCACCCTCTTCCATATCTATGGAAGGCAAGATGAGTGTTCTAAGCAAGGAGCTTATACTAAGAATGGAGTCATTAGTCAAAATAACAAAGTGAGGGCAAAAATTTTGACAATACTTGACATTTCAAATTACACATCTCTCTTTCTAGAAATTGTCGTCATCTCTTTCTAAACACGACTACATAGAAACAAGATTTCCCCAGTATTTCGCCATCTTTCTAAAACAAAAGTAGAAAAGTAGCTAAAAACTTAACATATTGTATTCAATTATCAGTATTTATTATCAATGAAAGAAATAAATATAATATATTTACTTTTAATGTTTAGGTTTGTATTTTATTTTGAAAATCATCACTGTGATTCTTTCTATAACTTATGGGAAATGAAAGGATTTATGTAATGGCAGCACTTTCTTCATGTGTCAATGTCCCGAAATCTCAACATGACATAAATTGTCGAAATTAACGTATTCATAAATATCGACTCGCGATTTTGGTACGGCTTTTTAGTTTAAAATAAGGAAAAATAGTGCAAAATTATACATATATAGTAATTTCGTGCTGGTAGAAGTGAGTAGTATTGAGGATGCAGTGTGAATTTCACTTGTAAGTGTCATAATTGCATATAATATTGTTCAATCTATAAATTTCATTTTTCACCCGTAATTCCAGATTATTAGCGTTATTTTGCAAAACTCCATAAGAGGGAGAAATTTCTGATACTCGTATTTAATCCTATCTTAGAATTTAATGAATTTTTGTACATAATTTACTTATTCAAATATTTGTAAACAAATGACTAGGGTGACTAGGATTTCCGGAATTATAAGGAAATAATATCCCTTTCTATCCATTCCTTTTATAAATGGTAATCAAAATTGATAGATTATTTTATTTAATTCTTTGAAATAACTATTACATAGATAAAATACATAAATAGTTTTACCCATTTTTAGTTCGAAATGTTTATTTACAAATAAAATATGTAATTTGTGTAATGTAAATTATTTTATTTGAGAAAAAGATAATGAGAGTATTGATTGGATTGTACTAGTGTAATAATGTTTATCATTCACATTTGCATGTACTAACATGCAACGCAGATACATTGCACACAGACAGACAGTATTAATAAAATTGTGGCTGCGCTCTTCTGCACTTGTAATCAAATAGCATATTGAAATCTATCAAATGATAGTTTTTAATATGCTATTTGATTACAAGTTAAAAGTGTACATAAATATTTATATACACTTTTAACTTGTATACATAAAATTTTCTTTTCTTTTTAGATTTCCGAAGCGACGGACCATATGGTTGTCTATTGTGTCTTTAAAAACAAAATTTTAATGAATTGGAAAATATGTAGCTTCCACTTTCAAGACACCGACACTTTCAAGGCAACTGCTTATGTCAAACTTCAAGCCCTTTTTTCAATAAAACCACTACTCAATCACTTTTCAAAGGCAACCCTTGAATTGGTTAGTACAAATTTTCTTGATAATATAGGTACAGTTAATACAGAGAGCTAAAATGTTTGGGGAAATAATTTTAAGGGCATCAGGCATCATCAATTATTGAATATACAATGACTCAATTGAATTTTAACATTCTGTATAGTCACCAAAATGCCGTATGACGCAAAAATGAGAAACCAGGATTTCCGAAGTAATTAGTCTATTGTCACCAACACTTCATTTATCGATGTTTAGAGTAGGTTAAATAAAGCGTAAGAAATATACATTCGAATTAAGTTAATATAGTATGAATAATTTCTAATCTAGTCCGTTACACTTTTATCTTGATTATGCTATGCCCAAATGGGCACCATGATGTGCTGGTGTTGTTTGTGAACATCTGTTATTTACATTCATGAATGCATTAAATTATTTGATTTGATTTGAATTATATTTACAAGTTTTGTTTGCCTAATCTTCTTTTTATATACCGATAAATGTCGAATCGAAACCGACGAGTTGGGTCGATTTTATTGCACGTAAGTGTAGATAACGGTCATTTTTTCAATATAAATTATTAGCTTTAGATATTTTTATAAATAAACTTAAATAAATATATAATAACCGTGACTCGCAAACAAATATTCGTGTTCGCCGCACAAATATTTGTCGGCACCAGGATTCAAACCCGAAAGGCTTCATGTGTAGGTAGCTATACTGACCACTCCACCATGACGGCGTCAAAAAGTTGTTTATATTGATGGCCTAAAACACCCCAAATATTACATATAATGCAGGCTGTAACATGTAGGGTACCATGTTTAAGTACCCTTCATGTTACAGCCTGTATTATACTAAAAACCAAGTGCTACTAAACTTACTTTTTTGTAGCCAGTAGCTGTTACTTATGTAACTAATTCACGGAAAGTTACTAGAGCTAACAATTTCTTCTGTTGTATAAAAAACCGCACTTCGGCTTTCAGCCGTAATATCTATCAATATAAAGAAAGTCTGGTAGTAAGTTGGTAAGTTGCGCATCATTACGGCCCTATTATCATTACTCAAGAACGGCTAGATCGGTATACCACACAATGTATTTTTATAGCATTGCTAACCGGAAAACCTTAAATGTATGCTTAGCACCTAAAAAACAAGAATAATTTAATGTCTATGAGTTGACGTGACATGAGATAAGCTATATAATAAACTGTAACGTGCCTCTTAAAATCAAGAGTCACAGAAGCGATAAATCCTCGTATTTCGGTTGCTGATTTTTTTCCTGGGAGCCGAAAATAGATAACATTACCGTGCTAAAAGGCACTCAGGAAAAAAAGTTTAAAGTAATTATTATGAATTTTGATTCTTTGTCATGGAAAACTCAAAACTCAAATTATTTTCAACTTGTGGTTTTATTAACGTAACGAAGTTCAAGTGTAACGTTACACATACATATTTTACCGACCTACATACATAATTTTTTTTTAATTAAATCAGATTACACTATTTATAAATATTACATAAATTAAGATATAAAGGAAGCTCATCTAATTGAAATATTTCTTTAAAGTTCGCCTCCTAAATTTATCAATAGGTTTTAGCGCTCCATATTAACGTTGATAAGCTACATTTTAGTGACCGTACGACTGTTGCGGGCAATCTCCGATAGATTGCGCCTGCGTCGCCGGGCAGTCTCGATCGAGTCAGAGCCTTTAGACAACATGCATTTCGACAATCGCTCTCGCTATCGCTAAGTCAAAAAATGTATGGGATTGACATAAGCAATCGATCACTTTTCGATTGCTTATGTCAATCCCATACATTTTTTTACTTAGCGATAGCGAGAGCGATTGTCGAAATGCATGTTGTCTAAAGCCTCAGGAATCGCAAACAAAGGCTTGGTGATTCGGTTTTGCGCTTGCGTGGTTCGCTAAGTAAATTGAGCACCGACAAGACCTACCTAATACTAATTAACTAATTTGATAATCGTGTGCAATAATAGTTATTTATTTAATGTGTTTAACCCCTAATTGGGGTCCAAGATTAGGCTAAGGTAGCCGCTGTCGCCTCAGCTATTTCACTTCCGCCCAGGGCTGGACTTACAGTGAGCAGCAGTACAAGCCGCCCTAACTCGTCCCACCGAGCGACCCTCACCGAGACCATCTCCGGCTACCACCAGGGGAGTACACGCTATTGGGCATTATACCACCATTTAATAAATTGTTCTGCACGGATCTCTCGTGTCTCATTTAACTCCCTATATCTTAGGACCGTGGCAGCACGTGAGACCTTACCCGTGGCACAAGACTGTCCGTGATTAATTTATGCTACAGGCACCCTACTAGAAAGAGACAGGGCCTCTCTAGCAATGTCAAGAAATGTCATGAAATGTCAAGGGTTGTCAAAATTTTTGCCCTCACTTTTTTCATTTGACTAATGACTCCATGTTCTAAGTTTTTAAAATAGGTTCACAAAAGTAAGATTGATTCAAAAATGGAATGCACTTAAGTTTGTAATCTATTGTCGAAAGATGGTAGACGTAAAAAAAGAAGGCTTTTTTTCTTGATTATTGCTGATAGCCGTATATGGCCTCATCCATAGATATAGAAAACTGTAGATCTAAATGTAAAAGAGAAATAGCGTACTAAGGCGTATATTAAAGTGAGATAGATAGACGAGACCATTTCACGTACACGCAGGGGGCCTAAAGAGGCCTGTCAGTCACGTAGAAAAGACAGCAACTGTCAGACTGCAGTACCATTTTTCATGCAAACATGCGCATTACGCACACATCGGTGTATGTTTTGGTCTCACCCTAGTCGATTCATTGCCAATCTATAAACGTCAGTAATAATAAATACAGGGTGTAAAAGACATGAGCAGTCAAACGAGAACCATGTATTCTGCTCACCGTCATAACATTTTTCTTCCTTTAGACTATACCTGGGAAATTGATAGTTACGATTTTATTGAAAGTCAAAGTCATAATTTTTTTTTTCATTTTTTTATGAAAACGTTTTCTATACGTTATTTCTTAATTATTGTCCAAAGAAACATTATCATTTTTTTTAGTATTTCATAACGAAAAATGGCTTCAAAACGTTAGCGTTCAATGTAGCTCTCACTCGATGCGCACGGACACTAACGAACGGGGCCGCCGTCAAGCAAAATTATCGCGGTATTGCGAGTTGCGTGCGAGTTGAGCCCTTTACATTGCGCGGTACAATTTGCAACTTTTTGTAACACCAAAAAATAAAAATCATTTCCCAGCAATATTTTTTTTGAAATATGTCTTATTTTGATGTATAGAATACGTGGTTTTCGTTTGACTGTTCATGTCTTTTACACCCAGTATATGGCTTCATCGGAGATTTTTAAGAAAAGAGGGTTTCTAGGTGACAGGTGGTTTCTTGTAAACTTTCAGAACCAGTAATTAATGAACTGAGCTTCCGAAATCATCAACATCATCATAGTTTAAGAAGCGATTTCTTTGATATTTAAGCTATTGAGATAGTATTGTACACCTCATGAATGTAATGTGAGGATATTCAATGTGCACTAGTAAACGAACACACATTCATTTTACATAAATATACTAAATACTAAATGTAACGTATCCGACAAACTGTGGCTACCATTCCAACGCGAACTAAGAAATTTGGCAACTCGTTTCTTTGTCGCTCAATCAAGAAATGGAATTCACTGCCAGCACACGTGTTCCCTCCTTCCTATAATCCTGGGTCATTCAAAAGAGGCGTGAAGAAGCACCTTGCAGGTCAGCAAGGCGTGGGTGGCTAGCGCGGCAGTTTATCTCTCGCTCTGCTTACCATTAGGTGGATTAGAGTCATTTGCTTGACCTTTATATTAAAAAAAAAACTGAGAGTGTTTGGCGGGAAACCATGGCGTCTGGATGTCGATCTTTATTTCTATAATTCAAAATTGCTTCGGAGTGGATTTTGTGCAGTGAAAGTGGTGTCTTTTCGTTGCATAAGCATTCGTGTTGACGAACAGTTATGAGGAATCATTGAAATAAAGGTTTTGTGTATGTGGCGTTGAGAATTGTATAGTGGTTGGAAATCTCACTATACAGTTCTCATCAGTCACCATTATGAGGTCTGTACCATGCATTTCTCGCCAAGCACTCCCTAGATGCATTAAAAAGTGTGGCATCCACATTTTAATGCAAAAATCAAGAAAGAAGATGAAACTGAAGACTTGGCTGTATGGGCTAGATCCCTTTGCCGTCCCGTAACAGGAAAAATTTTACCAAAAAAAAACAATATTTCCGAATTAATCCATCGACGATTATTAATATCCAGACACAATTGATTTTAATTGTGTTCTCGCGCTCCTGAGCGCGAACGGGGCTTAACGAGTTAATGAACATCGAAATTTCATACGTCGAAATTCAGTAGCGGAGCAGTTATTACCAACTTACGTAGGTAGGTATATTTTTAGACAAATGCATGTGATATAATAATTGCTGTTTACAAATTGCGTCTTTATTACACGCATTTGAGTAAACACATAATTGTTAATACCAAAGGCGTGAGGAAGTTGCAGACAAATTACGAAAGCTAATATTCATTCAATTTTCGATTCTTTCACACGGATTTACGGTATAAATTCTCAGTATTAAATTAAGTTATAATTAAATTTTTGCTGTGTTTATAATTAGCGCTATTAATAATTCAACAATTTTGTTAATTTCAAATTGACGTAAGTATATTAATAATTTATAAGTGATAGGTATGTACCTACTTAAAAGAAAACTTTTGTTTTGACGTAGTTTCGTATTTTATATAAGGATTTCTCCGCAAAATTATTACGTAAGTACCTATCTTATCATTACTTGTACACGATTACCATGTAAAGAAGATCGACCGCAAAAGGAAAATTTTAAATCTTCAGGGATAACTTGGTTGTATCTTTTACCATGATTCGGAGGTAGATCCCCAAAGTTAAGTAACCATAATGAGGGTCAGAATGTGTTACAAATCATCTTAAAAGTGTTTTAGACTTTGTGAGAAGTGAAATTTTATTATAGAAAAATACACTAAAAAAATTGACCTGCCCCAGGCGGGAATCGAATCGAAATTGTCGATTTTTTTCAGTGTATTTTTCTAGTTTAAAAACTATTTACGCGTTTGTAAACGTAAAAATAATTCCATAATTTAAGGTAGTTTCCTTTTAACTGGGCGTCAAATACTTGTAAAATATTTCGTTCGGATCTTAGAAGTGCAAAGGAGAATGGTAAACTTTCTAAGAACTCTGGGCCTAAGCGTTACACTGATGATTTTTGGACTGTTTTATAGCGCGAGAAATACACGTTCTTTTAGTATTAATATTGTAATGCTTTTCTATGGGGTTAGCAAGATATGTAGATATTAAAAGTTAAGATACCAAAAATATAAACAGGCACTATCACCTTATTTATAGGCTTTTATTTATTAAATCTCGATAGGCATATTGCGAGAAAATGACCCACAACCTCCGACTCCTTCCTTATTTGTGAAAAATATATTTTTAAATAAAACACTAACAGATAATGGAATGGTAAAGATACTTTACCTACCTTCAAATGAATCAAACCATACAATCATAAAGGGCTCATAAATTAGTAGCGATAATCGTCGAAGATAGTAATTAGCAATCATAATAAAATCGCGTAAAAGCGTAAAACTCACAAATAAACAACCCGGAAAGCGAACCGAATGTCAAACTTAAATAAACAAATGACAAAATGAGGCTTCCGCTTGTTTTATTGTTGCCAGCTTAAAAAGTAGTTTATGAAGATTATCGATTATTCGATACTTTCGATTAATTTTTAATCTTTCGCTAAGATTATTAACTTCAGGTTTTTTTTTGATTCAGGAAAAAGAAAAGACTTTACGTCGTAATACATTATTCTTTTTTTAATAATTCTATAATATATAAGCTAATATTTTTAATTAAAAAAAAAACTAAATATATAATAGAGTAATCGATTAAAAATGATACAGTTTTACTGTTGGCAATATTTTGCCTTGTTCCTTGATGGCGGAAGTAGAATAAATATTGTTCAAACACTTATTGTTTGTTACATTAATCTCCCATAGAACGAAATGTTGATATTTTACAGTAAATTCTAAAAAAATACATAATAATTTTTGATCACTATCCCGTTCTTGTAACAGTTAGGCCCAATTTTACCAATCTCCTTTCAAAGATTTGATGAAACAATGTTTACCATAAAAACATAAGCACCAAGCACTGACAAATTGCGGAAGATGCTGGGTTGGATTCCTGTCTGGGGCAGGTCGATTTATTTTAGTGTATTTTTTTTAGTTTAAAAACTATTTACTCGTTTGTAAACCCAAAAATAATTCCATGAAATTATATTTTTTCGATACCTAAATGCATGTGGAGGTCGATGGCGATGCGATGGTGCCTACTTTGTAACGATAATGAAAGCTAAGCAGCCAACTGAGCGATCTGTATTGGGGTGGGTGACCGAAAACTTTTCAACTCGATTTTCCTTCGTGCTTCGTCAGCACGTTAAGCTGGTGGTCCCGGGTGCTGTGGAAAGATCAGTCGTTCCCAAAGAGGGTTGTTGTCAGGCACACGGCCGTAAAAATCTAATACTAAAATCTAAGTAGGTAGGTAGGTAGCAGTATTGGCTATATAAAAACCTACTGCACCGACCCCAAATAAATGTGGGAGCAGGGTAGAAAAAAGAGATAAATGCCTGTGGGGCATTATTACTCATTACATTAAATTATCATTGAAAAAATCGGGTGTGGTCTCCCCTTGACTTTCTCGTATACCGGAAACGACTCAAAGGTTGATAGAAACCTTATATTTGGATGTCATACATGCGTGTTAAATTTTGGTCACCCATCCAAGTACCGACCGCGCACTTGGTTGCTTAACTTTCGTGATCGACGGCTCAACATTTGATAGAAACCTTATATAACATACGTGGATGATATCAAATGTCATCCACGTATGTTATATAAGGTTTGTAACCAAATTTAAACCAAATTTAACATACGTGGATGACATCAAATGTCATCCACGTATGTTAAATTTGGTTGCAATAAGTTAAAGCATGCTCGAGTTATCGTGCTAGCGCACAAACACACACACACAGACATAATTCCAAAAAAAATATTTTTGGACTCAGGGAGGTCCAAAACGTGTCCAAATCCGTCAAAATCTCGAGGTCGAATTTTTTGACGATTGCAAGACTTCCTCTATACTACGTTACGAGAAAGTAAAAATACCTAGGTACGCACTAATATCACAGGCATGGGTGTGATACTCAATCGCGAAACTGGGAACACGAATAACTCCATCCCGAAATCACGCCACCACAAAAATAGTTTCACGAATAACGTTTACCCGAATCGTGTAAACCCATTTTCGTGGTGGCGTGATTTCGGGACGGAGTTATTCGTGTTCCAAGTTTCGTGATTGAGTATCACACCCATGCCTGTGATATTAGTGCGTACCTAGGTAATTTTTTTAGTGAACACTCAATTTTAATACTCCTTGAGTATAGTAGCTACAATAAAACTATGTCAAAGGTCATTAAACTTCTATGTTCAGAAGTGTGTATACTTCAGTGCATACAAAGGTCAAAATTATTATTTCTAGTTGGGGTAAGTTTTAAACTTAGGTAGGTACTTACATTTTAATTTGTCAAAACATGAAACATAAGTAATTAAAATTAAATTATTTGAATAAGAAAATAAATTAAATATCTAAATTATTTACTCAAAATTTAACTATAATACTTACTTTCTAAAATGTTTTATTATATTACCTATCTATCTACCTACTTGTAATAATATCGGCAGTTAAGAATGTGTTGAAAAAAAGGTGATGATAATTTAAAATAAATATATTATTGGAGTTTATTTACTGACGTGATAGGAAAATGTAAGGGCTTTTAATGCGAAGAGTGCTTTTCTTTAATTATTTGTTGAAAGATTTTTAATGCAGTCTTGTTAATTTTATATACTTAATTAAATAATTATTTTAGTAAAAAAATCGGATCTTAAAAATTAAAACTTACCCAGTTGCGGTGAAAGTATAAAAAGAATCCAGATTCCAAATTCAAAAACACAAAACGAACACTAAACTTCTCAATCTCGCAATGTTCTATTTTTAATTATTTTTTAATCATAACCGTAATTGCAAATCACTGTTCTTATCTTGGCAACGGATTATATCGTGCGCTACCACGCACCGGTAAACGCGAAATACCACGTAACCATAGCCAACAGATAGACAGATAAAATGCTTAGTGTTGCAATAAAAGAAAAACACAATAAAAAAAACAACTGTCAAAACCCGCTGAAAATGTTCTAAGTTTAAAAACGCGTGCGCGATGTAACGTGGTGAGTCGACCGTATTCTTTTTTCATCTGAACTGAGCCGCTACTGTTATCTCTCTCTGTCGTATAGCGTGTTCTCTTTCGCGTGTAGAAAACCAAGTGCATCCGTCCTTGACTCTGAACTCTCGAAGATACCGTTGCGCTCATGTCCCGTTCACTCGAAGACTTGTTTCGTACGTGTGAAAGAGACACGTGTATAATTACCGGTTAGTGTGAATTCTGACTGTCAATGACCGAAGGCTTGAAGGATCAAAATAAGAAAACTTCGTAGTACTGTTATGTTTTATATACTGTAGTCAGTCCTTTGACCTCAAAAGTTTTGGGTGATAAGTTTAGTCTTAAGTCTAATTAATATTAAATAGTAATACAATTTAATTGATTTTTTACCGACATCAAAAAAGGAAGAGTATTTTATAAACTTGTATTTTTTAACAGACTTCTAAAAAAGGAGTAGAGAGAAAGAGAGAGGTGTGGTCGGATAAAAGATAAGTGACAATTATTGAGAAAGGGATGCTCAAATGGTGTTCTATGGCTTTATTAGTGGAAACTTTATTTTTTTACTAGTGGAAACTTTATAGATAAATGGTTGGTTCTTTTGTTTTTTTTTATTCAATTTAAGTCATAAAGCAGATTGGACTTAGTCTACAACAATGTGCAAGTTTAAAATCGTCCGTCAATTACCACGTCCGTGTGGAAAAGCCAAAAGAATTCACAAAATAAACTTGTCGTTTAACTTCTGAAAAGAAATGGAATAAGTTCTTTCATTATAACCAAATTAGAGAGAGCCCCAGTTTCACTGAAGCCTAGGAAGGGGAACATTAATTTGTAAAAAATTCGAACGAATAACCTACATAAACCAGTATTACCTAAGTAATTAAATAGTTAAAAACACGCTAAAAAGATTTGTAATGAGGGCGACCTTATTGCTGAAAGCGTCCTCTTCCAGGTAACCTTAGAATGGACAGGATTTAAAAATATAAAATTTAAGAGAAGATGCCGATGTACAGTTCGATAGATATAATAACTACCTACATAACTGACTACCTAAGCTTAATAATAATACCTAATAGCTTAATTTTGCAGAGTGTTATTAGTACTATTCTTAAAAAAAATTTGATTGTAATTGTGTAAAAATATTGTTTGTTTCCCAAATATAATGGTTCGGTCATATACAACATGTAAATTAAATAACCAACACCCTGAATACAGGTGGTATGGGATCGGCTTCTGAGTTGATTTAAAATGTTTTTTTTTTTAAAAACGACTTTTTTTAAAAAAAAAAAACGAAAGTAGCCAGAAAATGTTGCACAATATTTTCTGGGTACTTTTTTTTTTAAATCGTTTTTTTAAACATATTGAAATCAACTCAGAATCCGATCCCAAACCACCTGTATTCAGGGTGTTGGTTATTTAATTTACATGTTGTAGAAAGGTGAAAGTAGATTTAGTTACATGCCATAATGAGGGACAGGGAAGACCTAGGCGATCGCTTAACGAAACGAAGACGTCATGAAAAAGAGTCAGGTCAAACCACTCATAGCAGCTCCACCTCACAGAAGACCACAGTCAAATAAAACTACATTATTGTGGTGTTGTGTTTCTGTTGGTCAGTAAGGCAATAGAGCTCGGCGCTAGAGCTAGAGCTCCATGGGGTAGGGAAAGGAATAAGGTTGGAAGCGAAGTCGAAAACGTCATTGTTGCAAGCGTCTATAGGCTACGGTGACTGCTTAAAGCAGGCTGTATGGTCAATGTCTTAATGGTCGTCTGCATGCAAACCAAATAACATTGACATAACTTTTTGAAACTTCGTGAGCTATTTCCATAAAATTTTATTTACGTCTAATATTTATTGAATGAGTGTTCACTCGTTTGCGTTCTTTCATTCATCATCATCAACAGCTCATAATAATGTTCCCACCGAGGGGCTCGAGCCTACCCCACATTAGGGGCGATTAGGCCTTAGTCAACCACGCTGGCCAAGTGCGGGTTGGTCGACTTCACACACAACCTAAGAATTTCTTCATAGGTGTGTGCAGGTTTCGTCACAATGTTTTCCTTCACCGTAAAAGCGTCGATTAAACGTACATATGAATTCAAAATTTGAAAACACATTGGTACGTGGCGGGGTTCGAACCGGTGCCTCCCAGGTGGGAGACAACGCCCTTACGCACTACGCCACCGACGATTTTGTTCTTTCATTTTACCTAAGCTTTAAAATGGTGCCCACTTTAGACCCATTTTAAAACTAAACAGAACTAGTCGGCCGGTGCCAACCCCTAAATAGGTATTCGTCCTTTATAATAAAGTTATTCGTCCATAAAAAATAACACCGAAACATTTTACATTTACCTACTTTACTTAATTTATAATATTAAACAAAGAATTTTCAATTGTCTCTTCAAAGGAAAAATATGTCAGTTATTTTTAACAGCCTTTGTAAAAGATCGCTTGAGAGTCATGCGATCCATCGTGTTGTCCCGGACATACTTAAACCTCTTCGGAAGCCCAGCGGGGTCTCCCGGGAGATATTTTTAAAAGCCCTTTATTGTGATAATTCGAACGATTCGAATTTTTTTGAGAAAAGGTACTTTTGAGAATTGGACAATAATTATATTTTATCACATCTATTCGAATAGAGATAGTTTGTTCTACTATGGGTGTCTTAGATGATAGACTATGCCTATAAATTGGGTCCTTTTCCGTTGTCATAAGAGCTTACTATCCCGGTATAATCGTGATTCCAGGATAATCATAAAACCATTTTTTGCTGCAAAATCTACCATCATCGCACCCACTGACATGATTAATGAATACCCATGAGTGACTGCTTCAGTGCGATACGTAGGCAAATCCTATCGAGGCACCGAGAAATTTTCACATCAGGTAAATATGCTGCTTGGAACACATCAAATTTATTCTGAGTACATACTTAAACTCTAGATGGCAGAAGAGAAATGTTAATTAAATTCAAATCACAATAATTGCTAGAAAGTAAAAAAATCCGTAAGTATTTAGGGATCTACGAGGTGGGTGGTCAAATATTTCAGCACATTTTCAATCATATTAGACAAGATAAATTTTGGAATGCATCAAAAATAATGTTTTCACGCCTTTTTATTTGATATGCAGGTGTTTTGTGACCTTCAAGGAAAAACATGCTTCTAATCGATAACCATTTCCCAATCAGACGGACAACGGGAGTCTGATAGCTTAAATATCTAAACTGCTCAAATTGGACGAGATTTGTCACATATAATTTAAAGAGATTAGACAGGCATAGGTTTCAGATTTATTATACTTTGTAGATGCTTTTATTTATTTCGAAATATTTTAGAGGAGAAACAATGCTGTTTCCTGTCATATCTATAAACGGTTTCATATGGACCGACCGTAATCTGATAGGGAATTACGGTCGTGACGTTTTTAGGTCAGAGATAGGATTTTTTGTGCCATTTGCAGAATATCTACCTTCAGCGAAATAGCGCATTAAAGCTAAATTTATACTTTGTAAATATATACAGAAAAATGTTCGGAATTTTAAATGTAAAGAACGTTCTCAGTTAAACGTTAGCAAATTCTCGTGCATTCTCGGGAAATCGCTTTAAAGCTTTTATGCGCGAAAATTTCATCCGTTGCACGGCAATGTATTGAGCCCTATGCGTCAAGAGGTGTTCCTTATACTTCTTAATACGTTTCACTGCACAATCTCCCTTTCGCGTTTTAAACTTCAACAAGCCAACTCCATAACACGAATAGTTTGTAAACAAAACTAAACAATAAACTCCTAATCAGTTTCCGTTCAACTTCGCTTGTAAGTGGATTAGTTAGAATGTCCTTATTTGGAATAAGTCATTCTTTTGTTTTAATTTTGCTTACCCTTATCGTAATTTTTTGTGACTACTGTGAGGTAAGAAGATTTTATAAAGTCAGATGAAATATTTTTAACGCAGATAAGAAATAACCAGCCCAATGGAATACAATCTGAGTCACATAAAAATGTCGTTACCTCTTTTCTAAGAAACGCTTCATATTTTTTTAGCCTTTTTGTCAACTCTTTTCTTATTTATTTAATAGACTTGTTTGTACAGCCAACAGTAGATCGGGTGAAATACTAAGATTGAAAATCCATCGAAGGAATTTGACAGTGTTGAATAGTCTGATCTGCTGTCGTCTGTACTTACAATCAGAAAAAGTGGCACTGTAATAAGATAATTGAGATTGTTCTATCACAGATTAGGTTCTTTTGACCCTATTTTTAAATTAACTACCAGTACCGTTACGTAAAAGTTTTTGAAAGATTTTCTCTAGAGTGTTCAAAGCAAGAAGATTTATAATGATGCTTTTTAAAGTTTGCCTCTCATAGTAATAAATGAGTCGTTCCACAACTTTGTCATAACAAACGATGCAGTTCGTTCCACAGTTCCGGGATAGCGATGTCATTTTAGCATTATTTTTCTAGATATAAATTACAGGTTTAAAAGAAATGTCTTCTTTTAAACCTGTAATTTATATCAGGAAAATAATGCTGAAATTGTATCGTTTTTCCATAATGCAGTGACAAGAATTTTATTATCTATCGAGTGTATTCTTTTCAATCATGTTTCTGTCTTTGTGTTGTTGAGGTTAATTTGCGAAAAAATATTGAGAACTGCTTATCAAATAAAAACTATTCTACAGTCTAGTAAAACCAAATTAATTCACAGAATTTCATTAAATTCGGTTCTGTAGTTTCCGAGATAATATAATTAAGAAGAGAAAAGCTTTGTACGTATGTTTGTAACAAAAATGTTATTTTAACTATTTCCTCGCAATTTTGGCACATTTTCTCATCATTTAAACCTTCCCTGGACTCCCACATATATTTTAAAACCAAAATTAGCCAAATCAGTCCAGCTGTTCTCCAGTTTTTGCGAGACTAACGAACAGAAATTCATTTTTGTATGCTCGTTTATAGAAGTATTTTTTATTTATTTGTTATAATGACGTTCAAAATTATTTTAATATATCTTGCCTTAACCATTTTTTCGCTGTAGCAACGATGACTAATTCAAAGTCCGTAAGCTTGATTGCCAACCAAATAGCATTGAAAAATCATTGATAATTCTCTCTTTTTTCAGGTGGAAGGAAGACAGAAACAGGTGATATCAGTTCCTGGTTGGTTCAACAGCGTGGAAGAATATGTAGTCCGCGTGAGTGTACCTTGTGCATTTATCTTTTTAATTTGTGTAATTTTGGAGTCATAGACCGTGCATACACCGTGATCATAATACACCACGATCCCGAGGAAATGTATTAACTTTAGCTTGTTAGGGTTCCCCACATTGGGGCTGTTCCAAAACCAGCGGACCGCTGTCTGAAATTTATGCCTTCTAGCGCGATTTATCGATGTACTGGTTGGGCCTGAAAGGCTGGTCTAGTACAAATGGTTTCCCACCCCCGCAGTTGCATCGTACTGCAGATATGATGCGTAAATGCTCTGAGATTAGACCTCTCCGTCGGCATCAGCCAGTCAGAAAATCCTTTGAATCAGACCACAGATACGGATTATAAATTTCGTGTTTCTTTCTCTCTCCTGTCCGCCTGGTTCTCAATATATTTTTAAAAGGAATATGAACTAAATTACTTACAGGCTGCTATAGGTTCGAATAACATGGCTTTGATTTTCTTGCAGAAATTAAACGAAAGACCAACAGATTCATCGAGGATAATTCCCGAAGACAACTCGGAAAAGGTTAGACCAAGGAAAACCAAGACGAGAAAGCGAATAGTGAACAAAGTTTTAAACACTTTCCAAGATGGGATTCCCATCGAGAACTTGAAGGTAAAAGACACGAAGAAACGGAAGAAGAAACGTAAGAATTCAAGGAGATTTGTCAAGACTATGGTAGATAAGAACGTTGATTCTAATTTGTCTGAGTCTCCAGAGAAGACTAAAAGAAAACCAATGGACATTATTGTGCACATAAAGATGAACGAGTGATGAAAATCATTGTTTAAGGTATATGTATCAAATTGTGTAGTGAATAAATATTTATCGTCGCATGTATACCTGTTATTATTTAAGTAAATTGTAAGATTCTTTTAATTTCTCGTATACGTAGTATAGAGGAAGTCTTGTAATCGTCAAAAAATTCGATCTCAAGATTTTGACGGGTTTACACGATTTGGCCCTCAGAGTCCAAAATTTTTTTTATTTATTTATCTCTGTGAGTGTGTGTCTGTGCGTTAGCACGGTAAATCGAGCATGCTTTCACTTATTGCTACCAAATTTAACATACTTGTATGACATCAAAATATAAGGTTTCTATGAAATTTTGAGCCGTTGATCACGAAAGTTAAGCAACCAAGTGCGCGGTCGGTACTCAGATGGGTGACCAAAATTTAACATGCACGTATGACATAAAAATATAAGGTTTCTATCAACTTTTGAGTCGTTTCCGGTATACGAGAAAGTCAAGGGGAGACAACTCCCGATTTTTTGTTATTTGGATGGCAGACAAGCATTTGGCCTGCCTGGTGGTAAGCAAACACCGTAGCCTATAGACGATTGCATCACTGAATTGACACTCATGCTATGCCAACTCTAGTCCCCTGCCCTACCCTTTGAAGCTCAGAAACACAATATCACAAAAACGTAGTGTTTTTTAACTATGGTTTTCTTTAGGGTAATGGTAATACCCCAGTTTGGCCTAGTAATGAAAGGACTCGAGGTTTTTTAGCTCTTTAAAAGGAACTCGACTCAACTCATATGGTTAACAACACAACGAGTCTTTAAACCTTGAACCCTAAGCCTTATTCGAGTCCAAGACTGGGACTCGAGGCCTATTTTAAGACTGAGTCATTTAGAATACTCAATAATAATGCAATGACCACGTACTGAAGTTTATTATTTTATTATTATAATATCATGTTAAACAGCTCATCTTATGTTAAACGACTCGAGTTCTTTGCTAAAAGGCTTGCGGCTAAGTCGTTATAACTCTTATTAAAAGACTCAAGTCGTTTTATTTCAGAGTTGAACTCTAATGACTGAAGTCATCTTACATTAGTAAAAAGCCTCAAGTCGTATTATTTGAGTCGAGTCCTAAAAATTGAGGTGAGTTTTGATTGAAAAGGCTTAAAAACCTCGATTTCTTTCATCACTAGTTCGGCCTCCTCCAAAGTCTTATAGTCGAGGTAGGGCACAACGGAATCTTCATCGCTTGCCAATATGCCCTAGCGATTAAGAGGTCGCAGTCCTGGCAGCGTCGCCATGAGCTACGATGAAGTAGATGTGCTTGGGGTTGTGTTAATAAAACCCAGAAGTTTGTGGTAACATGTTGTATTGTCAAAGGTTACAACACAAGAGAGCGATTATAATTAATTGCAGTAAATACAATGACTATATAATATCGTTGAGTAAATATATATTACTCAACTAATTGAATTTCATCAGCGTCAGAGGGACTCCTTTTTATGTATAAAGATTAAATATTCGGGTTTATTTGAATGGTTTTATTAAGCAAACATTTATTAAGCTTACCTAGGTATATATTAGGAGTACCACACACACAACGCACGCGCCGCGTCATTCTGAGGCCGCGTCCGATGTGCGTTGCTCTGCAGAGTCGCGGTGCGACGCGGTTTATCGGCAATGCTTGCTGACACTTCGTGTTGACGTTAGTACTACCGATGTGTGGTGCTTCATATACACGCATACAAAATTCGCCAGCCGCGGTCGCGGTGTTCCTAAGTAAATTTCACTTAAACCACAGATAATATAATACTATAGTTTTACCTAGTACCAATCTTTTAACGAATTGACTACAGGTAAACTAGAAAATGTTTGAAAAATTAAATAGAATCGAAAAAACCTGTCATAATCAAATGCTGAGACGTGACTTGAACCCGCGACCCTTTGGAACTGAGCTACACAAGAATACTCGTCATCCTCCAACATTTTTTTTTTTTATTAAATCTAAATATATATAACTCAAAGGTGACTGACTGACTGACATAGTGATCTATCAACGCACAGCCCAAACCACTGGACGGATCGGGCTGAAATTTGGCATGCAGGAAGATGTTATGATGAAGGCATCCGCTTTGAAAGGATTTTTGTAAATTCCGCCCCTAAGGGGGTAAAATGTCCACGCGGACAAAGTCGCGGGCGGAAGCTAGTACATTATAAATAACCGTACTCAGCGCGCCGCACCGCGTACGATGTGCGGTGCTCCTTAGATTTCCACTTCAAGAAATTTATTTAGGTTCTTTTTCTGATTTCAATATATAAACATTTACATAATAATATTAGGTTTCCACTTCAAGAAATTTAATTCGGTGCTTTTTCTGAGTGTATTTTCGTTACTACGATATAAGTCTGGCTATATTTTCCAATGTCGAAGTACCCACTAAAGAAAAACAGTTTTCGAGTAGCAATCGAAGGTTAGTTTTGAAGTGTCAGAAGTAGCTTTTTTACTTTTCATTACTTAAAGTCATGTTTTTGCCTTCACTACATAGTATAAAACAAAGTCGCTATCCGCCGTCTGCCTGTCCCTATGTATGCTTAGATCTTTAAAACTACGCAACGGATTTTGATGCGGTTTTTTTAAATAGATAGAGTGATTCTTAAGGAAGGTTTATATGTATAATACATGCATATTTACATAAGCATTGCACCCGTGCGAAGCCTGGGCGGGTCGCTAGTTAATAATAAATATGCCATGTAAGTGATGAAAATAAATTAAAAGTAGTGTATCTGTGGTCAATGCGTACTCGTAACGGTTAATGAGTATTGGAAAGAAAAATTAAATATTATTTTTTGGAGGAAGCGGACTATTTAGAGTAACGATGTCCATGGTCACACCAATTAGGTAAAGCATATAATTGGTGTGACCGTGGACATACAGTTAATTTGGACTAAAATTGATAGCTATATATACTCCAAAAATTCTTACCAAGAAATCCCCACTGGAATTTTAATCATTTTGTCATGAGCAGCATCTGAAGTTTCATGGTTATTTTTAACCGACTTCAAAAAAGGAGGAGGTTCTCAATTCGACTGTTGTATTTTTTTATGTTTGTTACCTCATAACTCTTCACTAGAAGTACCGATTTTGAAGATTCTTCCAACCTTTGGAAGCTGGTGCTTGTCATGTGGTCACATTTAAATTTGATCGACATCTGACGAGTAGTTTTTGAGTTATCCCTAATAATGCCTATTTAATTGACGTCGATGATATCGTAGTACTCAGTGAACGGTAGTAGTCATACATGCCAATGAAGATCCTGTGCATCCTAAGGTTGCCTGGAAGAGGTTGCACTTAGCGATAAGTCCGCTCATCGTACCAATTTTTGCAATATGTAATTTAATTATTGTCGTAGAAGGCGACTAATGTGTCAGTAAAGGGGCATTGATCACCTTATACTCCGTCCACCAATCCGCATTGGACAAGCGTGGTGGACTATTGCCTATATTTACCTTCTTAAATGAAAAGGAGAGAACTTGTCTCCTAGCAGTGGGTTGAAATATAAAGACTGTGATGATGAATCACTCGCATGTATGTCATGGATGTGCAAGCCCGTAATTGCGTGAATAAAATTTAAAGTTGTGGTCTTTCAGTGACTGATTCACGTTTAATGAACAAACAACAGATGACTAATTTTATTTGTGTAAAAATTATTTTTAAATAAACAAAAAACGCCTTCAAAACTAAAAACGAAGAAATAAAAATTCTGTTTATAAAAATTTAATTTTTTTTGAGGTCGGTCCCAAATACAAGTATCCAAATATTGAGGTTGGCACCGACCTCAAAAAACATTTAGATTTTTATAAACACAATTTTTATTTCTTCGTTTTTAGTTTTGAAGGCGGTCTTTTTTTATTTAAAAATAATTTTATTTTTTGCTTTTTAGTGTTTTAAGTATGTAAATTTTCAGGAAACGATCTCGAGATCTTTTAGACACACAAGTGATAAGATTACGATATCATCGATGTCAAATAAATAGGCATTATTAGGGATAATTTTAAAACTACTCGTCAGATGTCGATTAAATTTGAATGGGACCAAATGACAAACACCTGCTTCCAAAGGTCGAAAGAATCTTCAAAATCGGTACACCCAGTAAAGAGTTATGAGGTAATAAACATTAAAAAAAAACAGTCGAATTGATAGCCTCCTGCTTTTTGAAGTCGGTTGAAAACGAAAAACGTAAGAATTGCCTATTTCAAAGATAAATATAATAAGTGACAAAGTTTGACCACTCATCGATGTTATAGCTAACATTTTTTAGACCACACGTTCACATAGTTAGTTGTAATCTGTGAAGTACACGAAAGTAGTGACCCACATAAATGTCATGGACATACTAGAAAAAATACACTGAAAAAAAAAAATTTTCCTTAGGCGGGACTCGAACCCAGCATCTTCCGCAATCCGGGCGGCAGCGTTAACCACTACGCCACCGAGGCACTGCTTTCGCTGTCGAAATTTGTCAGTGCTTGGTGCTTATGTTTTTTATGGTAAGCATTGTTTCAACCAATCTTTGAAATTTGCACTTCTAAGATCCGAACGAAATATTTTTGCAAATGTTTGACGCCCAGTTAAGATGAAACTACCTTACACTATGGAATAATTTTTGCATTGATAAACGATATTAGTGACAAATATTTTAATTATTTGCAAAAATATTTCGTTCGGATCTTAGAGGTGCAAATTTCAAAGATTTGATGACCTAACATAAGCACCAAGCACCCAAGCACTTACAAATTTCGAACAGCGAAAACAGTGCCTCGCAGCCGCCCGGATTGCGGAAGATGCTGGGTTCGATCCCCGCCTGAGGCAGGTAATTTTTTTTTCAGTCTATTTTTTTGTAGTATTAAAAATATTACGCGTTTGTAAACGTAAAAATTATTTCATAATGTCATGGACGTCTTGTTCGACCCAAAATGAACCACATGTGGGTCATGGACAGTGAACGTGTTTACTGGCTTCAGTGTGTTCTTCGTAGAGCTCCATCTACACCTTATTTGGTCTCATACAGCCAGATGAGGCTTTATATCTAACCAGATGTTCTCTAAAGCTCTGCTCAACCCCGAGATTATGAGCGTCATGTGACGTATGAAAATAAAAGAGTGCCAGAGAAAATATATAAATTTTATTTCTTAGCAATTTCTGTTACGCTGTCGTGTTCCGTGGAGTTGAGATGCCGTTGACGTTTTCTCTTCTGCTTCTTCATCTTCTTCTTGCTTCTTTGTCTCAATTTCATCTTCAGTCTTTTCACCAGCTTCGGAATGTTACTTTCTGATTGGTTTACGTTTTTGGAGTATTTATTCTTTATTTCTGTCAGGAGATGTTCTAGAACGCTCTCTGTTACGAGTTCCAGGTGACGCGCGTACTAAACAAAATAAAAATCTGACCTTATAATCTAATCAAATCAAAGAGTTACCCACTTAAACTAACGTTCTGTTACATCAATTATATTAGGTAGGTATATTAAAAAAGAAGCAGATATATCATAGGTGCGCGCTTTGTGTAGGTAGACTCGAAAACGTCCTTATTAGGACGTCTTGCTATCATTCTGTGTCGAGCGCAGTCACGAGCCGGTCGCGTCGTGGTACCGTACCGTGTATTCTTGCCAACATTTATTTTTGTGTTATTTGAATGTTACTGTCCACTTTAATTCTATAAATGCATCGAGAACATTAAATGTTATTCTTTGCACAAGACCCGTTTGACAGTTTTCGATTGTGTGGCACAGATTTCAACGCAAATTACTATGAACGTAACAATAGCTTATATTATAATAACATTGGTTACAATGCTAACGCTATGGTGATATCAAAAATGTGAAATTAAATTATGATTTCTCCATACGGTATTTGTATGGAGAAATCAAAATTTAATTCCATAATTTTAGTCTATATCTACACTTCTTCTATATTTATATTATAATAAGATGAAAGATTTGTATGTCTGTGACGTAAAACCTCAAAAAATACTTGACCGATTTCAAAATTTATTTCTTTATTATAATGCTACATTATTCCTGAGTAATATAAGTTACTTTTGATTTCACTTTAATTTGATTGGATCAAAAAAATCCCCGTAGACGTAGTCGCGGGCGGAGCGCTTTTAACACCAAGTGAGGCCACAATGAGATAGCGATAAAACGAAATATAAGGTGGTAATCTAGTTCTGGTGCTGACCGTACTATTATTAAATAATGAATATCTTACCCTTTCCTTTTCCGTGTAAACATTATCATCATAATGGTAAAAATCTAGAAAATTTAATTCGTCATTTTTGACCGTCTCTTTATTCGTCTGAAAAGATAAATTATTGATATCACGATGGCTGAATTAACTCATATTTTTAATTTCCCATTAGCTTCTAAGATACTATAATTTACCTATTTATAACTTTAAACCAAAGTTTACTAGACCTTTATCAATCATACCTCTTTTATATGCAAATCTTTTGCACAAACCGCTACGAATAGCAATACGAGGGCCGAAAAGCGCATCGCAAAATCCACGTATCACTGATTGTTAAATTTATCCCTGATTGGCAGCGTGGTCCTGCTTGTTTGGCTTCTGTTTTCGAAAACAAAAATTTGTTTTGGTCGCGCCTCCGATAAAATTGTGTTAACATCACCTTGTTTGGTATAGTCGCTGTTAGTGGTGTGCCGGATCGTTTAAACTGCCGGAAAAAAGCCGCGGATACGGATACGAATATTGATAATTAGTGTACACATCTGCGGATACAGGCCTTAACTTTTCTACTCACAAATTGTGAGCTAGGGTGTTTGGGGGGAAGCTATGGCATCTGGACGTCGATGTTTATTTCGAAAAATTAAAATTGCTGCGTAGTGGATTTTGAGTAGTGAAAGTGGTGTCGTTTTGTTGCATAAGCATCGGCGTTGACGAGCAGTTATGAGGAATCATTGAAATTAAGGTTTTGTGGTGTGACTGCCATACATTTCTTTCCAAGCACTCTCTAGATGCATTAAAATGTGTGACGCAAATGAAGAGTTTTTCCTAACTTAAGAGTGGCAGAAATGGTTATTACCCTAATAAAACGAATAATTGCCATTAAATAAATAAAAGAAGAAGAATTGTGAGCTACACGCAATCAATCGGCTGAAATGTGCGCGATTTTGAAATTATGCTAGTATTTTTTTTCTCTTTATATACATAATTGATCACTCGCGTAATCCCATGAGGGGTTGAGCAGAGCTTTAGGTAACATTTTGTTACACAAAGCCTCGTCTAGCAATATGGGCCATGCAGTGCCTCCAAATAGTCGCCTACATACTTAAAAAAAGGCACCAAAGTCAAAAGTAACAATGCTTTAGTAAACAATCAAACGCAAAATTCAACAACCAGGACAGATGTTATACTCAAAATCATATCAATAGGGTAAGACTTTTTCTGTTTATTTGGCTTAATAGATTTGAATAAAGAGTTTATAGATCACACTTAAACTCACTACAATAAAGGTTAATTTTTGCCATAATTATAGGTATGCCGAAAAGGCATGCAATAAAAAAAATTCGGATATGGTCTCCTCTTGACTTTCTCGTATACTGGAAACGATTCAAAAGTCGATAGAAACCTTATATTTTGATGTCATACATGAATGCTAAATTTTGGTCACCCATCCGAGTACCGACCGCGCACTTGGTTGCTTAACTTTGGTGATCGACGTCTCAAAAGTTGATAGAAACTTTATATTTTGATGTCATACATGCATGTTTTTGGTTGCAATAAGTTAAAGCATACTCGAGTTATCGTGCTAACGCACAGACACTCAGACATACAGACACACAGACATAATTCCAAAAAAATATTTTTTGGACGATTACAAGACTTCCTCTATACTACGTATACGAGTATGTAGAAATATCTATTTTAATTAAATTGAACAATATTTAAATTAAATTTAACAATGCTCATAAATTGATATAAGATATCCTACGTAATGAAACTTAATAATGAAAAAGATCCTCCTAAGATACAAATCTCCGTCGTTGTTCGTTTCATTTGGCTTAAGATACACTCACGGAGTACTAAAAGTCTATGGATACACTTAGACCAAATGGAACAGATTCTTTAGCCTCGGATATCCAGACGCTGATACGGATATCCGGCACACCACTAGTCGCTGTTCAGTGCGAAATCTGGATTTATGTATTTTGCGCCAAAGCTCCCACACTGTATGCAAATGAGTTAGTAAATAAACCGGAGCAGTGCTCGCTTCATCGCCGTTTGTTAAACTTTTGATATTTTTACGATTAAGCCCTCCAATTTTGCATGTAGAATACAACGGCTGTTTTAACAAGTCCGCGATGAATTTTAGAACTCCCACAGATGGTTTTGGCGAAATACTGTTTTTCCAACATGTTTCTAATAAGTGCTTGCGAATGAGAAACTAGCTTTTTTATTACCCGACTATGAGAAGCCAAAAGTTACTGAAGGGTTATGATTTAGCAGTCTATTATGTATGGTTGTGTTTACGTATGTTCATCCTTGGAGCCTAAAATATTCAGCCGATTTGATGGATAAGGTGACAATGTGTCAATCGATTCGGGTAACATAGGCTACATCTTCATACATCGTCATCTTAACCGACTTTAACAATAGGAGCAGTCGATTTTACCTTGTAAGCCCCGATTTTACCCAATTCCGTTCCTTTCTTTATTCCCGTGGTATACAGTGTTTTAAACTTGTTTAATCATAAGTAAGCATTTCTAGGAGGGTGTCAGGCAGATGGCTGATCACAAACAAAACTTATAGCAATGTGGTAACATGGTTTTCCACTAATCCAATTATACATTTTTATAAGGGTAGGTACAGTGTGGACAAATACTTGCCTATTCTTGCAAGGATTTGTGCCCACTGCACCCGATCTTACATGAAGATGAGGACTACAGTGATACATGCTTACCTGGAATTAAGTAGCCTAACTCTCGACTTGAAGGCTATCTAGTATTTTTATGTAAAGTAGGTACCACTGGTGGTAAGTAGCCACCACAGATTTAATAATACAAGGCGTTTAACTTGTGACAAAGTGTATGCCCTGTGGGCATACATTGCCGCCACTTCGACTTCCGATAAAGTCAAGTGATCTCGACTTTATCGGATGTCTTCCTATGAACTCGGCGATTCGACCGATCTCCTTAGATTGATATATCTGTGGTAGCCACCGTTGGGGTTGATCGGCGAAATGGCTAGATCCAAGCTATATGTGACCAGCAGTTATCACCCATTTTATAGCTCAACAAATGTGCAACTAATATTAGATTCCATGTTAAGAAAAGATGCACACCGTCTATCATATACACTCGTGTATAATACAAGGGTTTATACCCTTAGAAGACCGTTTATTACACACATTTTGTGTCTGATCAAATATGTAAGATTTTTGCTCTAGGATCTCGCTTTATTATTATTAAAGAAGAGGTATTATTAAATATGAGGTATAATTAGGCAGGTAAATAGCATCTTTATTATAATTAGTAATGCAGAACGATAAAAAGTTAACTTCGGTTTAGATCAAGAAATATTTATTTGAATTAATTATAATTTAATATTTTATTACATATTTTAAAAACCATGCAAAAATCTGGCTCGATCTGGTAAATAGAATGGATCTAGCTGAGTCTTCCCGGGCCTTAGAGATTGTTCTTCGCGGGTGGTAGGCAAAACTGGTCGCAGGTGATGATCGCCCCCCTACAGAAAAAGGATAGTATGTATTACATATTCGAAAACCATTCTCGTGAAAATATTATTGTGTCCTAATAACAAAAAATCGGGAGTGGTCTCCCCTTGACTTTCTCGTATATCGGAAATGCCTCAAAAGTTGATCTCATATTTTGATGCTAAATTTGGTTGAAATCGTGTAAATCCGCCAAAATCTCAAGGTCGAATTTTTTGACGATTACAAGACATCATCTATACTACGTATACGAGTAAGTAAAAAAGGGAAAAAGGTACTACTTTAACGTTTTTTGCCTCCAATAGTAGGATTTGCAACGAAAGTCAAAGTACAATTTTAGCAAAGACAATTACAGATAATTTTGAGAATATAATATTTACTTGCGTATTAGGTCACTTTCAGGGTGTGCGATATTTCTGACTCCTTTTATACTTACTTCTTTATGGTGCTTGTAATGGCTACTGTGAAGTTTCTTTTCTAAGTTATCAAGTTTGTCTTGATAATATTTTCTTCTATCTATACTTAAAATATCATTATAATTGTCGTGATCTAAAGATTTTCTCTTATCAGTTATATCATTTAATCTTCTTCGTTCTCCGACATCAGAGAACGAACCTCTTGGTTTAGCTTCTTTGTCACTAAATATGTGTCTAAATTTAACTTCATCATCATCACTAAATCTAGCTTTTTGTGTACCCTTTTTCATCTCATCATCAGAGGTATGAAGTAAATTTAAATGAGATTTCGATTTCTTATGTGGTTTGTAATATTCCTTATCAGTTCTTTCGTTAATTGATATAGAATTTCGGTTCATATTTTGTGTCCGTTTATGTTTGTCAACAAAATATCTATCTTGATTCTTATCATGACTTTCTATGTCTTCAATTTTATTATACAAATTCTTGACTTTATGATCCAAATATTCAAACTCAGTATCCGATTGCGGATGATCCAACCCATATTTATCAAGGTCCGTTTCAAAATCAGTCAAATCTGCGTCATATTTTTCGGAATATCTGTGGCTTAGATCGACAGGTTTTCTAACTACAGTGCCGTAAATTCTTCGAATTTTGGCGTCAAATATTTCCTTCTTGTCGACATCCAAATCTATGTGTTTTACTTTTTGTTCTAATTTATCCAATAAATTCATTAGTGAATCATGAGACTTATCTCCGGATGTTTCGACATCTAAGTTCCTAAGTCCTTTATTGTGCACGCTGGAATTGTTGTTATCTTTATTCTTCAAGTAATAATTGTAGCTCATTACTTTGTCTTCTGCAGAGTTCAAGTTTAAACGTTTATCATGGTACTTTGAAGTAGTCATTTCTATATTATTTGTTAGCCCAAAACGATTTTTCCTTAAGTTCATATAGTTCTTCACGATATTTTGAATCTTAGAAAAGTCTCTTCTAGGTTGGACATCCGGTTTGAACGTGGAATTTTCTTTTTTATGCAATGCAAAAGTTGGCACTCTAGAAAATATACTTCGTTGTTTCTGAAAACCAAAAAAGCATTTATGTCTGTTATGTCCAAAACCCAGATCCTGTAAATACTAAAAAAAAATACTTTTTGGGTTTGTTGACCCTTTTAGGTAGGCGACAGGCTGACACCTTTCCATTATTTGGAAGCACAGCAGGCAGGCAGCTGTTCAAAATACTATACCAAAACCAATAGCAGTGTTGTAACCACAGATTTAATAATTCAAGGAGATAGGCCAAGCCGGCGTTTAACTTGCGACAAGTCACTCCGCCACTTCGCCTTCCGATAAAGTCAAGTGAATACGTAACTCAGCGATTTGACCGAGCTCCTTTGCGATTGTGCTTAACTTTCATCGCTTCGCAGTCCTTAAGACGCGCGCAATGAATAGTGTATATTATGGCATGCTCCACTAGAACATGTTATGTAGTACGGCCGCTGATTGCGACACTCGGTCTTCCTATGAACTCGGCGATTCGACCGATCTCCTTAGATTGATTTATCTGTGGTTATAACATATTGCTCAGACCTCAAATAACTTAGTACCAGGTTAGGACGAAGAGGAAGACCTTTAGTTAATTTCTTCATATTCATAATTTACCTTTACATTCATAATTTACCTTTACATGGCCATGTGAGGGTTTCGGGTGATATAGGAACTTTGAGTTGTAAAGTTTTTTGTCAAAGAATCGATTTTTCACATCCCTTATGAACGGTTTTCTTGAAGTTCTGTGAAAAGTGTTTTCTTTCTATAGAATAACTTCGAGGTTGCAAAATTATAATTGAAAAATAGCTAATGATAAAAAATCAAAAATATAATATGCTTACGTAGAAAATTGATATTTTGGCTGGACTTCATTTATTATGCTGTTCAAAACGCTGTGAATGTTCTGTAATGAAATAAACATAATAAAATAAAGGAGTTTAATTAAAAAATAAATATTTTAGCTGAAGTAGGTATCTCTTAGATAGATAGAATATTCTTTACTGCATTCAGTACATATAGAAATCAGTGACAAAGACAATGTACAATGGGCGGTCTTATCGCTATATAGCGATCTCTTCCAGACAACCTTTGGATGGACAGGAAAGACGTAGAATAGCATGTGGGGAAGTTGGTGTACCAGATAATTATTATGATTTGTTATAAGTTAAACATAGGTTCTATTGCTGTTTTAATTTTGACAACGTTTTAGTAGAGTGGTCAATAACGCTGCCTTCACACGAAGGTATTGTAAGTCTTGGAACCCTCGCGTACCTAATGTTCCTCAGGCGCGTTGCCCGACCCACTGATAGATCTGGTATCCCGGAGACGTTATGACAGTTTTTATGTTTCTATTACCTGTTCTTCAATGCGAGGTGAATGCATAAATCTCGTATCGTTGGGATTGTAATAGTCCATAATTTCGACTTCCGAATCTCTCGTCTCTTCTACTCTATATGTAAAGAAACAATAAAATTGTGATTAGTTAACTTTTTTTTATGTTATGAGATGGCAAACAAGCTTGCGGCCCACCTGATGTTAAATGGCCACCGCCGCCTATGGACACTTGCAGTATTAAGTGTAAATCACTAAGCACGCAAGTGCGTTTGCCATCCTGGGGACTAAGATGATATGCCCTCTATGCCCCGTAATTACACTGGCTACCTTTCCCTTCAATCCGAAACACAGCGAACTGCTTTACGGCAGAAATAAGAAAGGCGGTGGTACCTACCCAGACGACCCTACATATGGGTCTACCACCTAGTAATGGAGAAAAAATTTTGAAGGCCGTTTCAAAGTTGTCTGAAAATGTATGTAAATAATCAGAATAAATCTAATATAACAATAAATCAGAATATAACAACAAAGTTTATATACAGTATGGTCCAATAGTCTCCTTTCTCATACCTTGCTCCCAATTTATACAGGGTGTAAAAGACATGAACAGTCAAACGAGAACCATGTATTCTGCTCACCATCATCACATTTTTCCCTTTAGACTATACCCGGGAAATTGATAGTTACGATTTTATTGAAGGTCAAAGTCATAACTTTTTTTTTCATTTTTTTATGAAAACGTATTCTATACGTTATTTCTTAATTATTGTTCAAAGAAACATTATAATTTTTTTTAGTATTTCGTAACAAAAAATGGCTTTAAAGCGTCGCGCACAATGTAACCACTCTATATCAGGGCCATTTAACTCAGCCGACCGAACGTCGCTCATATTTCTCAAAGTTGCTTAGCACCACGAACTACATGGCTAAATCTTTAAAAAAAAAAACAAATTTTGACCTTCAATAACTTCATAACTATTAATTTCCCAGGTATAGTCTTGAAGAAAAAATGGTCCTAATGACGACCGACCGGAATACGTAGTTCGCGGCTTTGTTGTTAGGTCTTTTTCTCAGATCATTTTAATGGTCTTTTTACACCCCTTATACTAATGTTACACGATTTTTCGTATTAAGTGATATGTGTAATCTTAAAATCTGAAGACATATTCTTATATAAAATCTAATTGTCTATTATTAAAATACCAGAAAAAAATTGGACGTCACTATTTGGATGGTTAAATTGTAACGTCCAAATTTTTTTCTGTATAGTTAGATAAATATATTGATACTGTTATATTAAATCAGAAAGCAACATTAAGGGAATTTATTCTTAATCAGGAAGATGGGGTTAATGTAAATAGATCAATGGAGGACCTTTAAAATCTTACTTTGTACGTGCAATAAGCTTTTCTGGTGGTGCGTTCTCAACAGTAAATATTGGTAGAAGAACCACTGCCGGCTTGCAATTTCTACCCGAGCTGGAACAGGACTTCATTGAAGAGTCTGTGAAAAAAAGGAAGTTTCCTTAAAGTATGAACATCAGAATTAAGGTGGAGGTGATTTGTGGATATGATCTGATTCGACTGGATTAAAAACGACAATAGAAAAATAATTATTTCTTAAAAAGAGATGTCTTCTATGCTGTAAACACCTTAATTATTCCCCCTCAAACACACAATGTAGACACTCCTATGATTATCTCAACCAAGGCAAAAAGAATACTTTATTGCATACCCATGGATAATGTTAAGCCGGGTCCAAATATGTATCATTTGCCCGATCCGATCAGCGTATGCGTATCGCCGACGCGTATCATGATCGCATATGTGGACGGGTGATGATACGCGATCTTGATACGCCGTTATGATACGGCCCGTCCCATGTCATATCGGTTTCATACGATTGTCATAGTTACGGAGCAAATCGAGGCGTCCATAACTTGATACGGGGCTTGATAGATGATACGCTGATATGGATACGCTGATCGGATCGGGCCAATGATCATATCTGGACCCGGTTTAAGACGTACGAAATATTTTGTGGGTGCCTAAAAGTAAGAAGAAGTGCAGACATAAACGAACCCAAAGGGTATAAGTCCGTCGTTCCATGGCCAAACGATAATTGATTTAAATTTTTATACCCGTGGAATAATAGAAGTTGTTTATGTAATTACCAAGTGTATATTAAGTTATTTCGTCTCCCATCATAAAATAATTTTTAACTGAATTAAGATACCAGGGTAGACAATACAGTTATTCAACGATAAGCAACTCTTTAGTTCTGCACGAAAATAAATTAGACCCTGGCTTAACCGAAAAATACCACATTCACCCTTAATAGGGGTCCTGTATTGAAATGGAATGAAATATTAGCACGTAACTAACCATGGTAACGAAATCCCAGTAGATCCAATTAAAACTGGGCTTTATCTAATTTAGTTTAGGTTGTAATCTCTTTTATAAGGATCGGATTCGGGTGAATTTTAATGAAGAAACACTTGGCTATTCTGGGAAGATTGAACGAGATTACATAGTGGTTTTGGAGATCAGACCTCCTGTTGACAATACTAAGGGTATCTGAAAATAGCTCCGTTTTATCCCGCTTTGATTAATAGACGAAGGAAAAATGTAGTAGCCTATTCAAGACCGACTATAACAGTTTTTGCAAGTCGACAGTATAACGCCCAATCAGCTCGGATGTACAACGAAATAAACGGTAAACTGAACATCTATCCAATGAAGCTCCGCGACTGTAAAAAGGCTGTACAGAGCTGGCTTAAACAGTTAACTACTGAATCACTTCAGGAAATTATAAACATACACACACACACACACACACACACACACATACACACACACACACACATACACACACACACACACACAATTTAAGTAGTTGATAAGATTTAAGATAATTATTAATTAAAGAAAATAGCTTAAAAACTCAATCAATTTTAAGTTAAAAACTCAATCCATCGTGTTATGCTTAAAGAAGAGTGATAGCTCCTAACACAAGTATTTTCTTAAACTTAAAAGGAGCTAAGAACAAATAGGAATAGAAAAACAAATTGACATACATGATGTAATAAGCAAAGATTCTTTAGTATTAGGTACGTACGGCGTTTGATATAAAATGAGAATGAGGTACAAACTCTTTGAAACCGAAAACAGTTAATACTGGCTATTAAAGATGGAATTTAATTAGATTAAAAAAAGAAATAATTTGAACATCTTTTGTTTTTTAAAGAGGGAAGTCTTTTGTTTGCAATTGTCGTAGGTCGTAGCATGTTGTCCAAAATAGAAAATAAAAACTCAACCCTAATTGGGACTACAGGCGTGATCGTATGTATGCATCTAAGTAAAAAAAACTGCATAAACGTGTATAAAATACTTACCAGTGATCATGTGTCTCGGGCTGTCGTAGCACAGACAGTCGCTGTCTTCTTCAGTTCCTGGTGGACACCCACACTTGATGGTATAACCCACATCCGATGGAGGATTCACTTCATAAACGCTGCTTCCTTTGCGTGGTCGTGACGAATAGTTGCAGATGACTTCTATTGACTGTAATGTGTCATTTGGTTTAACTGCCTGCTCAGGTAATACACTAGTCTGGGGTCTACGTCCGGAAGCCTCATCGTGGCGGATCCTGGTAACGTGGTGGGGAAACTTTCTCGGCGGGTGTGTGGCTTTTGATGTCAAATGTGTCCCCTTGGCATTCTAAGTCACATGCCATCATCAAGTTGTTTTTGTTTTCCCACCACGGCTAGTTCCGGACGGCCCTTTTCAGAGCCACGACCGCGCCCGAAGTCCCTCGGGCGCGGTCCGCTGGCTGCTCCCGGTGTCCTCGTCAGGAGGACGCGCCAGGTCGAGCAGCCGTCGGTGGAGGAGTGGCTGCTGGCCACCAATTGGTGCAAGGAGTGCCTAGACGGGCAGCGTTGGGACAGTCTCAGTGTAGTTGCGCTCACGTGCGTAGATCCTGAGCCGACCCGTAATAGCGCACTGAAGGTCAGGCCGGGGAGGATGTTTAGTGGGAATGGAGGGAACGCCTTTACCTCGAGCCCCACATTTCCCCTGCGGTTGGCACCACCCCGCAGGGACGATGCGTAAATGCATTTGACCTCCCCGTCAACAAAAAAATAGTAATTTACTAGTCTAGATTCTAGCCACTATTTAGTAATTCGAATGAATAATGCAACGAGAAAGCTTAATACACATATCGAAGAGTTTCAGGTGTTAACTGGTCAAGGAAATTTGATCTAACACTCGACACGGCTCTGCTAGGCTGAGTCGACAGGTCACATGATTTTGTTGATGGAAAAGCAAGGATTCAGCTATTAGTTAGGGGCTGTTGTAGTGATTCACTGTTGGAGGGCCAAGCTAATCTGATCCCTCTTAGAAGCTTTCGCTCTGTATAGGGTTTATTTATTACTCTGTGGTTCTTCTGGGTTTGTGAGCGCGATTATATGTATGTATGTATTAAAAAGTTTCGGCCAGATTGTCAAACCCCTTTTCACACTCTTGCTGATCGATCGGAACGAAAGTAGTGTAGCAATTAGGCATTAACTCGAATGGTGACACAAACCTAAATTAATTACGTCTGTAAACGCCACAAACCATAAACTGTTGTACACATCGTAATAGTAGTTAGTGGCAATAAATAATCATTTTCCTTTCTCTTCCTTTTGTCATTGAGAGTCTTTATTTTTATGTGCTCTGCTCATATAATGGCGCAAATAGAAATATGACTCAATTACTCATACGGTCTTTACTACGCAAACACGCTACCATCCTTTAGGTTGTTTATAAACTGGGCGTCTTAAACGCTAATTCTGGCTCGACACTTCATTCTGTACGCAAGTACACGTCCGCTCACGGCCACGGCTCTAGCGGTACTGACTCAGCGCCCCTCCACAGAGTAAGCACGAGACGTGTACACTACAGGTACTGTTACTTTTATAATTGTATTTTTTTGTGCCAAATAAGCGTTTTTTCATTCATTAAATTTTATTTGGGGTACCGTAAACTGAATAAACTTGAGCGACTTCCAAACTTCTGCAAATCTACGGTTCATATTTGGCTTGCACGTAAATATATAATTCGAGTAATACCTAAATTAATTAAGCTATATTTAACCGACTCTTACAATAGGAGGAGTCAATTCTACTTTGTCAACCCCGATTATAACAGATTTCTTTCCTTTCTTTTTTTCCCGTAGTTTCCCGTTTGTTACAGCTTTTTTTTTTTAATTTTGTTTGTTTCTGTTTGTGCAATAAAGTGTAAGTAAGTAGGTACTTGTATGTTATATCTTACGTTTCTTGTATCGAGCTTACATCTGCTGAAAAACCGCCAGGTATGCAAACGCCCTTAGAAGCGTGATTGTCCTTGTATCAGACCACGCATTCCCTCATCAATCAAAGTGATAATCTTGTTAAACGTCACGGCTGTTGTGATTGGCGAACGTTATTGTGGCACAATATCGAATTTCAGGCAATATTGTACGAATTACAATTCCTTGTAATTCGTACAGTGTACAATTACGTACCTATTGTAAACTGTTCAAGCTTTAAGCGAAGCTGATGTATTTATTAGAATATGATAGTATTATTTATTTTGCACCATTAATAAAAAAGGAACAGTTAAATTTAACTAAATACTAAATGGTCGAGATATCGGTCTGAAGCGTAATGCATCGAAGACCGAGTACTTGGCGTTAAACACTCATAAAATTATCATGATCGATTGCGACGTCAAGTCACGCATTGCTGCCGCGTGGGCTAAGTGGTGTGAGATGACTGGTGGCCCAAAATGCCGATGAGGCTTAAAGGACAGATCTATGAAACAATTATCAGGCTTGTCCTTTTACATGATAGTGAAGCATGGCCGATGTAAGAGCGACACAAGCAAGAGCGGCATGTCACGAAGATGAATATGCTGCGGGGGATGTGTAGAGTCACGTGGAAGGATCACGTGAAGAACTCTCACATCCGCGTGTAGTATTGCAATAGTGACTCCTTCGCTGGTACGGGCATGTTTTGCGACAACCGCTTGGTTAGATGGGGAACAAAATGTCTGGCCATAACGCCTCCGGCGGGCCCCAGTAAAGACACCAAGGTGCGGGCTTGACGTCAGGGGAGGATATGCGCGCCAATGGTCTCACTAAGCTGGATGCCGATCGTGCGAAGTGGACGAGAAAATGTAGGAAAGCGTCAATAGATGCAACCGGGATTAACACTCGGACGATGATGACGTGATGAATTTAGGTTTACCCTTGTTTGGTATAACAACGTTTGCTCGAAAATCTTTTCGTCTAATTTTAGTTGCAATAAAGTCATTTCGCATAATTATTCATTTGTCCGAATATTTAATTGCTAGAATTTTATTTAGCATAATTATTTATTTGTCATAATGTCATTTCACCGAATTTTCATTTGCACTAATTTTATTTAACCTAAATTTTAATTGGTAGAATTTTATTTAGCATAATTATTTATTTGACATAATGTCATTTCACCGAATTTTCAAATGAACTAATTTTATTTAACCTAATGTTTAACTAGACTATTAATGATTTGGTCGAAAGATCGTATCAAATATTCAGTTCACCGAATTTTCAAATGAACTAATTTTATTTAACCTAATGTTTAACTAGACTATTAATGATTTGGTCGAAAGATCGTATCAAATATTCAGTTTCAGTGAAAACGCCCTAAAGTCGCTTCTGGCACTCGCCTGAATGATTTTCGACTAAACGTTGTTATACCAAACAAGGGTGAACCATGAATTTAACTAAATATCATAAATTGGTGGTATAAATCTTATGGTCTTAGGACTCATATGTAGGGTCGTGTGGGTAGGTAAGTACTGTGGCGGAGTCGATACTATTTCGCCACTGGCACGATAAATTTGCCGATTACAAATAATAAAATAGACATATTTGAACGAGCAACGCGATCCGCGGGGTGTCGTCAGAGAATAGGAGTTGACAGATTCACATTAGACGCACGGCCGCCTCGCTGTACCGTTGTTAAATATTTGAGATTTGCGATAAAATAATATAAGTCCAATACTAGTCCAGCATTTTATTTAGCTACGACCTAGACGATCCCGGCGTTCATCACAGTACCACCGCCTTTCTTATTGTTGCCGTGAACTCAGAGGCCGTGAAGCAGTTCGCTGTTTTTCGGATTGAAGGGAAAGGTAGCCAGTGTAATTACTGGACATGGAAGGCATATCATCTTAGTCCCCATGATGGCAACGCACTTGTAGTGTTAAGTGATTTATCCTTAATATTGCAAGTGTCTTAGGCGACGGTAACCACTTAACACGCTTGTTTGCCATCTCGTCTATAATATTAAAAAAATATATATTGAATAAGACTACTGTTACCAATTACCTAAACTCGCGTGTGGGTTTAAAATTTTGTTATATTGCTCGACGTATCGTTACACTTTACAGCATTCGTGGTCACGGGAAGACTAAAGGTCATAGCAGACTTATCCGCTCGGAAAGAAAACGCCTCTTTTTTACTATAACCGCTAAAGAACAGTGGCTACGAAACTGCTACGGACCGTAACGCAACGCCTCGTTTTCATTCTATTTCATATAGCAGGTATAAGTAGGTTGTCTCAAAAGCATTTTTTTATATATGAAGTGCTTGCGCAAATCTAAGAGAACATTAAATGTATATGAGACACAATGTACAATAAGGAAAAATCTATGAAACAAAGTAGGTAATGACGATTCACAATTTCTGGAAGATACTCTTCCCGGCGGCGACACAATTGTGGCCAGCACTAAGACTGAAGCACAATCTACTTTATTAGCCGAGCTTATTATTGCTCTTAATTCACGTAGTAGTCAGAAAAACAGGAAGCTCGAGACCAAGAACTCTCGCCACACAGATTCAAGGTTGATCCGCGTTCCTGAGACAAAAATCCTGTACATATCTACTTGTCTTTTTATTTGAATTATTGGTTCTGGTCCAACGGTTCCAGCCGACGATTTTGATGAGTGTCGTTTGTACTCGTCGTCCCTTTTGGTGGCTTGAATAACTGATAGATTGACTGCGAACCACGCTAAAGGAAGAAATATTGTTCTGGTAAGTAATAGCATGATGAAGCAATAGCAACCCAATTTCAACCCTAAAAGAAATCGAGAAATCATCTTCAAACCGTCGTTAATAAAGCTTTGTTATATTTGTTATAATACGAGTATGATATTAGGAACACGCATATCAAATATATTAAGTGGAATACATAGTACATTTAGCAGCCTCAATAGATGTCAAAAACTACCAAGTACGCAAACGAAAAAAAAAGTATGTTTATGTGTATTTTTTTCCTCTATTGGTCTAATAGTATCTCATAACAAAACAAATAATCAAACGGCAATTTCATTAAATATACCCTACATAAGCCCTAATTATATAAAAAAATCGGCAACCGCAGGGAAATTGTGGGACTCGAGGAAAAGGCGTTCCCTCCACAGAACAGTTAAAAGAGGTTAGAAGTCGTATCAAGCGATGTTAATACCAGAGCCAGTGTCGCTACACGCGACATAATATGTTTTCAATTTAACAGTATATTTGTACTTACCGGTGAAAAGAAATGTCTCCATTAGTAAGATTATGAGTCTTACTTTGCTTCCGGCCAGTTAAAATAGCACAAGACTGTGTTTAGATTTATTTTTTTAAATATTTTTCCTCTTCGAAAAGGATCGAATATGAGTGTTTACTCATAACCAGCAGCGCGCGCGCCCCGCCCACTTACGACTTCTAACATGTTTATTTGTTCCGTGGTTCCCTCCATACACACTAAACATCAGTGTAGTCAGTCCATAATGCATCGGACGCGGCCTAAGAGCCAAAGATGAAGATAAATGTCAGCAGTAATACTAGTATAACGGATTTAATCGGGTTCTATTTTAGGGTAACAATTTCAGGAATAATACCTACCGATTTCGCCACTTGAGAATTATTAACATTGTTAGACAAACATTTGTTTAGGTAAGGCAAGTTAACTAACGCCACCAGCAGATAGGTATAATTTACGGGCTAATTTTTCAATCGTGAGATAAAAGTTAACAGACAGTTAAATTATTACCCAAACTGAAGCCAATGTCACTTAAAATCAATAATATAAGAAATGGCAACTCACAACGGAGTTTTTTCCGAGTTCTTGTTGCAAGAACACGTGTTGAGAGACTCCAATTTAAACTCAATCTACCGTACAATTGTCGAATAATTTAATTACATTTTCACTTGATATTGGCGCAATGCGTAATATTTATGTGTCACGATCGCCATTAATTTAATTGAAGAAGAAGACAACTAACAATATAAGGAATATTTTTTGCGTGTACAAACGCGTATAAATATTTTTAAACCTAGAAAGTACATTGCAAATAATCGACACGCCGACCAGCCGCCGATTGCGGAGGATGTTGGATTCTATTCCCGCCTGGGGCAGGTAGATTTTTTCAGTGCATTGTCTAGTTTTAAAACTAACTATGTAATTTTGATTTGTCCGTATAATACGATGTCGGACGAATAAAAAATATCTAAGGATTGAAAAATCAGCCCTATACCATATTAACTAACTTCGTCCGCGTGGACATTTTACCCCTTAGGGTTAGAATTTCTAAAAATCCTTTCTTAGTGGATGCCCACACTGTATAAGGTATCTATGTGCAAAATTTCAAGTCTCTATGTTCAGCGGTTTGGGCTGTGCGTTGATATTTCAGTCAGAACTTTGAATTTTAAATATGTACTAGCTTTTGCCCGTGACTTAGTCCGCGTAGAATAGTTACTTCGGGCAGCATTTAAATTTTATTATTATTTCTTTTAACACAAGCGCCATACACTAATTTTCATAGATTTTACTTTTAAAAATGACGGATTTCCATACACAATTCCATTCCATAATTTTACCCCCCTGGGATTGAATTTTCAGTCAGTCCATGCTTCTTATTTATTTTGAAAAATGGTTTTAAATTTCCTTGTATAATTTGGGTACCTATTTTACACATATTAAATTATAATTAAGACTCCCACAAACGAAATATGTTAACGCCGCCGTTACAAAGGTATCGTGTTAATTACGCGTGTTTTCGATCAAAACAAATACTTATAGCAAATGAGGCCTTGGTCCTTGGTTTGTTTTGTTTGATGTTTGTTCCTACTTACTATTTTTTGAGCGCTTGGAATATAATGGAAATAGAATATTCTTTATGGTACACCAGAAATAATTAGTAACAGTTCAAAAAAAAAACTACCAATCATAAAATTCTACAGTCAACAGCACACCAGTAGGCCTATTCGCTAACTTTTTTTGACACATGAAAGTGATAATCATCTAGTGAATTATATATCCATTGCAGTTTTACACGTCAAGTGCCATAATACAGTGTCGTGTAAAACAGCAATGGATATGTAATTCACTCAGTGATGATCACTTTCAACTGTCAAAAAGTTAGCGAATAGGCCTACATACAGGTTACCACAAACTGACAAATTGTCCCAATCGATTTTGCACTTTATAACACATACGTTTAAGAGTCAAATGTCATTTGGACATGGCACATCAAAGTGTAAAATGAAAACTGAAAACACAGTGAACGTGCGAGCTGTAAAAACCAGACCTACGCACAATATAGAGAACGATACAGTACTTTGACTCCATATTATAGAATCGGCGCGCACGCACACATACACACGTCGTTTACACGGCCGTTTTTGCCGGCTTTGCCGTTCAGAGCATGCTTAGCGGCCGTGTAAACGACATTTGTGTGTATGCGTGCGCCGATTCGTCACTATATATGGAGTCAAAGTACGGTATCGTCCTCTATATTGTGCCTACGGGAGACACAAATGACAAAGTGCTGGATGTACAGAGAAATATTTATGCTGGCACTTCACATGGCCTTATTTGGCAAACATTTGTGGTGCATCTCTATCATAATAATTATTCAGAATTAAAGAGAAGCAACACAAATTTACAATCAATTTTAGCCCGTAATTAAAAGTAATAAGGAACACTTACATTGTAATTCAAGGGGGTATTGTTATCGAAGTATGCATATTCTGTATAAGCAGAGATACCGCAGCCCATGTGCGTTGCTGGTCCATGAATCATCTCGAGGTATAATTTTCCGTTTGTTTGCTGCCTGAAATACATACATTTTATAAAAGTACAAATTATGGATGTCCACGATATTGAAAAGTAGGGTAAGCAGAACAATCTCCATCAACGGATTTCCTTTTATTGCTACTAAACCAGGTTATCGTCATCATCATAATAACAGCCTTTATAATTCGACACACTGCTGGGACATAAGGCCTCTCCTTGTCATCGAAGGAGGTTAAGGCGCCTACCACGCTTGCTAAATGAGGATTGGTGGACGGAGTATAAGATGATCAATACCCCTTTGCTGATCTATTAGTCCCCTTCTACGACACCCATTAGAGGATATGGGGTGATGCTATTCTACTCTGTCGGCAACACATGGCAGATCAATTTGCTAGAAATGGGAGACCAGGTCGCCGAAGAAAACACATATTTATTTACTGAATTTAACATTGTTTTGGGTTTTGTAGTTTCCGTGATTTTGTGATTATTTACAGTGGTCCAATAATAGTAGATTGCTTGACAAGGGTGGAATGGAATCAATTCTTATATGAGGACGTTGATAGGCTATAGTCCGAGCAGGAATTGATTCATTTTACCCGTGTTAAGCACTCTACTTCTCATTTCGAATACAAGGGAATTAAAAAGTAGTTTTTTCTAAAATATTTATTGATAAAAATATGTTTTCACTTGAAATTATTTGAGAATAGTGTCAACATCCATAATACACCTAAGTATAAAGAATCCTTTTAACCCCGACGCAAAAATAGGGGTGTTATAAGTTTAACGTGTCTGTGTATCTGTGTGTCTGTGAATCTGAGGAATGAAAAACTTTTTCCCCCTAATCTCCTCAGTTTCTCGCTCTTTCCTTCCCCACAGGGAGGAGTGAAAGAGAAACGAGTGACTTAAGAAGATTTTTCGGACCCCGAGAGAAGGACATAAGGCTTTTGGAAGCAGCCGCCCCGCCACTGGAGAGGGGTAGATGCAAAAATAGAGTGCGTGTTCTTTGCCGGATATATACGACACGGGCGGTACGGGAATTAATGGACCTACCAAGGTCCTCACCAAAAACCCACGTGATACAGGGAAGGTCATCTGCAATTAGCAACCAGCTAAGGTAGTCCATCCAAAAAATACGAACACACAATTGTATTTGTCGGATGAAGCCACTGGCGGTAAAAAAAGTACAAACTTACTGTTCCCAGTCAGGATAATTGATTATCATCTCGGGAGTGATGCCATTCTTCTGGTTGTACCAAGACTTGAGCGATTGGGTGATGGCGTAAAGCAGCTTGGAGACTGTTAGACCAGGCTTGGTGAACTGAGCCGCGTTGGTGACGGGATACCAGTCAGGATAGCTGAACCGCACCAGTCCGGCGGTTTGTCCAGGATCTACGAATCGTTCTGAAAAATAAAACGAACATGTATACGTCGGTATGATTGGCCAGATCACGAATTGCCGCAGCATTCATAAAGCGTAGCAATTTCGGCTATTTGTTGGCGTGTGTGTGAGCGGACTGTAATTTAGGTTAGAGAAGAGTTTTTTGCATAACACGTTAGGTACACTGATTGATTGATTTAAGTACTGAGATAGTCACTGACACAGAAGTTAAACTTATTAAATTAGAGAACACGTCCGTACAATACGGTGGCCTTGCGTGGAGAGATCGAGAGACGCTGCTGGGCTAATGATGTGTACAATATGATAGTGTTGGTTTCCAACACTATTGAACCATTAAAATATCAATATTGGTCGAAAAACCATTTTCTAAAAATGTTAGTGAGATAATAGATAGTTTGTGGGAGTATCTAATGTCATAGGCACACGATGTGTTTTAATTTTGTTCTTGACATTTTATTTTTGCTGTTAGTATAAAACCATTTCTTTTTATTTCTTTTTAGTGAAAAATAAATATATACTCACTACTAGCCCTGCACATGTCGTGCCTCAGAGTGCACTGGTTAGCTAAAACTTGAGCGAATGTTGCTAGTTCATTGTCCCATTCCTGAAAATAGTTACAAAAAAGTTAATTAACATATACGTACATACATAGTTACGATCACGCTCATGGTCCCAAAAGAGGTTGAGCAGAGCCTTAAGTAACATCTCGTTACACTTACTCGAGTTATCGTGCTAACGCACAGACACACACACAGACATACAGTAGAACCCGTTTAAGACGATCACGCTTAATACGATTTCTCGCATAATACGCCACTTTACGCCAGTCCCTGCAACTTGAGACATATTTTCATACATTTTTTAACGTTTAATACGATTCGCATCCCTTTTAATACGCCCGACTAGTGGCGGCGAAGCGATGAATATCGTGCCACTTAAATTTCAACTAAGAAAGCTTGTTTCAAGAAAGCAGGTTTCGGAAATAACGTGGTTGACATTGTGTTGGAAGAAAAAGAACCCGAGATACTGCAGGGTTTTCCTGGATATTCTTCCATTGACGACAATGTAGCACCTTACGAAATTCAATCAATTGAAGATCTTATTGAGAATGTGAATAACTCACAAAACGAGGCCCTAAGTGATAATGATGAAGACGAAGATGAGTCAACACCGGTTTCGTCAAACGCCCAGGCATTATCAGCAGTTAATGATTTAAGACGCTATGTAGCTTCTTTGGATCAAAGCGAAGACGCACTGCAAAAGTTGAATTATCTTGAAAATCTTTTAATTGCTAATGCATCAAAATCTTTCTGTCAAACCAAAATAAGTGATTATCTTAAATAATGTAATTATAATAACACTACGAATTTAATTTACACAATTTATAAATGTATAATTTTTTATATATATAGTACCAAAATTAGAACCAAATAATACATACCTACTTAATAATATGTAGTAAGTTTTATTTTCCCTTTCCCGCATAATACGCTTTCTCGCTTAAGATGCGTTTTTGGTAGGGTCCCTCAGAAATCGTCTTAAGGGGGTTTTACTGTAATATAATTCCAAAAACGGTATTTTTGGACTCAGGGAGGACTTCCTCTATACTACGTATACGAGAATGTTAAATTAAAAGCAAAAAAAAAAAAACTTTTTTTTAAAAAGCTTTTATTTTAAATGCTCTAAAAAGGAAAATATAAAATGTTCCTTTAAAAATTTAACTATAAACTTATAACCTCATTATACCCAATTTATATGATCATAAAAGCTTGTCGCAAGGTTTGCGTACGTACCTAAAAGTATTTAATTATACTGAATTTAAAAAAAAAAACTTAGCCGATTAATTCAACTCAATTAAATAGTTACTAAGTAGTTTATTTACACAAGGAAATCGCGCGACAAGCTGTTATGATCATATAAATTGTTTATAATAAGGTTATAAGTTTATTTAACATTTAAATAAAAGATTTTCTATAAAAGGTTTTTTTTTGCTTTTGATTTATTTTTTACTTTTTAGTTATCGCTGGCTAGGTTTCTGAGCCGGTTCATCGCTTTTTTTTAACCTGCTTTTTTATTCTCAACTAACCCTTTCATTTATAGCCATACTTTAAGAAAGCATAAAAAACTTTTAAAGTCCTCCATATTGGATTAAGAGTGATGTCAGAACTGACGCCAGCACTGACGCCTGTTATTGACTTGTTATTTACCTTGTTTAAAGCAGGCTTAATATCAGATTTTCACAATCAATAGTTGACGTCAAAAAATAGATAGATAAAATCAGAAGATGCCACGTTTCATAGTTTCATAGTCGCCAGTCAACACCAGTAGACGAAAATACCTTGCGACTGCGATATTCCGCCATTGATATGACGCCTGCAGCTCTAGGAAACACTCGCCGTAATACAAACTTTTACACCCTTAAAATTATTTTATTTCTATTCTCTTTATATTCTATTCTATTCTAAAGTAAGCAGAACGCACCAAGCGGAACACTCCATATCCTCTTGGTAGTAAATTACCATCTTTTCCTTTCTCCTTTCCTAGGGCGATTTTACTGCGGATTCTGGAAAATTAAAGATTTATTAGCAATAACTAATAAACTTATGTAATAAAGACTTTCATACATAAGTTATCATTTCATATCACGCTCGTATTCTTCAAAACCTATTGAGACCCAGACGGCAGCAATATATGCCGTCGCGCATAGAAGTAATTTGTAAAATATACTTGTGCCAGGTGTCTCCGCTCTTCTTTAACCTGTCGCCCTCTATACTTCTGCCAAATTCGATAAAGAATAATATGTAAACAATCCAAATGTCATCTTGTATAGGAGTGCCCCTTTCACTCGCCACCTTTCTTTCTCATCACTCATACAAAAATGACAGTGGTTTGTTTACATGCACATCAGCATATCAGCGCAGAATTAGTATAAATTATAGCCCATATGTTATTCTGATGATTCGGACAATGGCACGAATTTTGTTGGTGCTAGAAATTTATTTAAATTGATAGATTGGAAGGAGGTTGTGACTCATGCCAGTATTCGAGAAATAAAATGGATATTGATTCCTCCCGGATCACCTTGGTGGGGAGGGTGGTATGAGCGCATGGTCAGGATGGTTAAGGAGCTTCTGAGACGTGTCTTGGGTAATGCCTCGCTGACGTTTATAGAGTTAGAGACAGTTTTAATAGAGTGTGAAGCAATTGTAAATTCTCGACCGCTGTCTTATATTGTTGATGATGTTGACATATTATCTCAGCCCATCACACCAGCTTCATTTTTACAACCTTTACCGTGCAGTGAGGTTGCAGACTTAGACCACTTAGATTCCAAGAGTTTGAATTTGCGCGTCAAGTACTTACAGAAGTTGAGACACGACTTGAATTTACGGTTTTGTAATGAATATCTTGCGTTATTAGTACTTAAGGGAAAAGACGGTTCTCATAGTTTGAAGGTAGGGGATGTAGTTTTGGTGGAGACTCCTGAGAAACGTATTCGTTGGCCGTTGGGCCGGGTAGTTGAGTTGTTCGTAGGTCGGGATGGTGCATGTCGGGTTGCCACAGTTAAGACTGCTAAAGGCACATTCACTAGAAGTGTCAGGAAGTTGTATAAACTTGAATGTGATAGTTAAAATGACCCTCGCACTTACCCATTTTTTTATAACACAGGATGTTGTTTTTGTTAGCTTAAAATATATATATTTTTTTTGTTTCCTTTTTTTTTTTGCCCTTGGGAGGATGTTTGGGACTGCATGGTGTAGATGACATATGTTTATTTTTTTATGTTTTAAAAATAATTGTTTTGACAGTTGTGAAATAAAATTTATCGCTTGAAGTCTCCAATATTTTACTTTAAGTATTTTTTCACATTCTCATTTTATTTTTCATACTTGTTTGTTGCAATAAATCCAAAACAGATGTATGGGCTATATTATATATAGTAAACTTTTACTAAAATCTATTAAGAACTTTTTGCATCAAAGCGTAATAAACAAACACCCATACCACCTTTAATGATAGTAAAGCCTTACGCATTTGAAACTTCAAGCAACTTCTCGGCGAGCACTGGAGTGATGGACACGTTTTTAGGTTTGTTGCAACGCGGTCCCATTATGCGATTCTAGAAAAGACACAAAATTGTAATGCAGTTTTTATACAACACTACAGATATACATAAGAAGAATTTATAGTTGTCGTGAGACGCCCACTGTTGGACTCCTTGTTGGTTGAGATCCTTGGTATTTCCAACCAGATACGTGCCGCATCCAGTGACTTCCCGCAACCTTTGACAGTTGGGGCCATCTTGTGGGGGTGCTGGGCTGCGAACACAGTATTCATGTTCGCAGGCGCTGGGTCGTTGAAGAATTGTGTAGTAGTTTTTGGTTAATCTGATTTGCAGTGAAACTTATCGCTGATACTGTCTACATGGTAGAAATATATAGGAGAGTTCCGTGAGGAGATCTGGTTACCAATAAACATCGATTAATCAATATCAAGAAAAATTACAATTTCGAGCTCGTTTTTGTCTCGGAAGATACTTTTAGCCACCAATTTACATTGGAATATACCGTAAAGGTGTTGAAATTGTAAAGGAGTCGGCGAGCCTTTCCCGCGAAGGGAGTCTAGAAAGTCGAGCTGGAATGGCGTTCTATCTTTAGTGGTACAGTCCTGAGAAATGGTTCGTCATCAAAGTCGATATTTGTATTGCACCGTGGGTTTTATCAAAAAAACATAAAAAAAAAATTTGTTGACCCCCCTTCTATTCGTTGACCAATAGAATACCCTATTTTGTTCTGTAAGACATCTCGTTGCAATTTATTAAAAAAAGTTGTTTTAATATAATTTCAACAAGATTTCTTAACGGCAATGTTTGCTAAGGGATTGTATTGCATCACTCTGGAATCTTCCTCAGAATTCTATTTGTCAACAGGCTAAGTGTAGTCGCCGACAGTGTAATACAAAAATGACCATTAAGGTGGAAGATTAGGTAGACCTTGATAGTACATACTAAATGTTTTCACTTACCGGGTCATAATACATGCACATTACATGTGATCCTTCCGCGCAGTGCTCCATTTTGGGGCAAAAGTCTGACACGTGTATCCCTTTCTGGCTTAGACTATCTATTACTAGAGAACAGCGAAGTACACGGAGGAATATCAGCGATAACAGTGCTTTGAGCTGAAATAAATTATCCGTTTCAAAATCAAAATCCAACTATGGCAAAAATTTTAATAATAGTTTGAGTTACTGTCACATAAAGCGATTATTAAAACATTAGCGGGCCTTTAAAAAACTAGCCATGGCGAGTGTTTTAATACCAAGTTATGTGCAGTTACATACACTACTTATTCTAGACTGTTACATTCATAAATGGCTAATATTACGTTTTCCAAAAAAGAGTGTTTTTTAACAAAACCAAACATATTTGCAACATGTGTGGGAAATCTCTGTTCTTGTTTCACACTCAAATCGCTATCATTTTTGCGTTTTCATATTGACGACGAGCTATGAAAAACTTGGGCAATATTATGCAACTTTGGAGGCACACAGTGATCTTGCTCTCTAAACTTGATGTATTTTCTTTGGTATTAATAATATTAAAAGGGTTTTTTTTGGGACCGCGACACCTTGGATATAATAATAAATGTTAGGGGGAGCACTTAGTGCGGGAACGGGAATCTGTAAAGATCTCACTTCTTACCTCACATCTAATTCGGAATTTAGCTCTAGAAAAAATACACTGAAAAAAATCGACCTGCCTCAGGTGGGAATCGAACACAGCTTTCCGCCCGGAAAGCTGTGTTGCGTTAACCACTACGCCACCGAGGCTCTGCTTTCGCTGTCGAAATTTGTCAGTGCTTGGTGCTTATATTTTTATGGTAAACATTGTTTCATCAAATCTTTGAAATTTGCACTTCTATACGAACGAAATATTTTTCCTTGATCCTTACAGAATCGCACGGCTGATGCACATAGAGACAATAATGATGTACGAGGGTGGATTGAAAAGTTCTCGGCCTAGTCAATAAAATAAAGTACAATCCATACAAATTTATTTTTATTTTTCGACGTAATCTCCATCTAACTCAATGCATTTCTTCCATATGTTTTCTAAAGCGTCTATACCTGTTTTAAAAAAATATTCCTGAAGCTCCTCCAAATATTGACTAACTGCAGCTTTGACCTCTTCATTTGATGAAAATTTCTGGCGACCGAGGTGTTTTTTTTAGGTTTCGAAACAGGTGAAAGTCCGAGGGAGCCAAACCAAGTGAATAAGCAGAGTGGGGCAACAATTCAAAACCACAATCGTGAATTGGAACCATAGTCTCAACAGACGTGTGAACGTGGGCATTGTCCTGATGAAACAACACTGTTTTGCTCAGTTATCCTGGGCGTTTTTCTTTAATTTCTTCACGTAAACGGCGTAAAAGAGTGCAGTAGCATGCTGACTTAATGATTTCCCCATTCGGGAGGTAGTCCACCACGATGAAGCCATTCGCATCCCAAAAGACGGATGCCATCACTTTTTCAGCTGAAAAAATTGCTTTCGCTTTTTTTTGGGGTCGGTTCACCAGATTTTTCCATTGTTTGGATTGTTGTTTCGATTCTGGAGTATAGTGGTGAACCCAGGTTTCATCCATTGTTACAAACCTATTCAAAAAATCTTCCCGATCAGTCTCAAACATCTCCAAGCAGTCGCGAGAAATCGTGAGTCGAATTCGCTTTTGTTCAACTGAAAGCAACCTGGGGACCCACCTAGCAGAAACCTTAGAAAATCCAAGTTCGTGCACAATGATGTTTTGTGTTCGTTCATATGAGATGCCCAAAGTCTCAGCAATATCCCTGATAGTCAATCTGCGGTTTTCCAATATGAAATCACACACTACCGATGTTTTCTCTAGTCGTAGACGTCAAAGGCTGGCCGGAGCGAGGGTCATCTTCGATGCTTTCTCGACCACGTTTGAATTCCGCAACCCACTTTTTCACAGTGCTATACGACGGGGCAAATTCCCCTAATGTTGTTGTCATGTCAATATGGATCTCTTGTGGTGTTAATTTTTTTTACACAAATATTTAATGACCACGCTTTGTTAAATTTTCTACATTTTCCAAAAACGTTGCGCTTCGTCTCTCTCAACTCGCTCTTACTCAAAAACTACGAAACCCACAAAGAAGAAATTCACCATCGTGATAGCCAAAAAACAAACGAATTCAAAGAGGCTAGTATCATATAAATACCATCACTATTTATATGTCAGGCCGAGAACTTTTCAATCCACCCTCGTATGTTTAGATATTTTTTTATTTTATTTATTAAACGAGTACTATATTACTACTAGTCATACAATATATACCTAAGCTTATGAACAAATCTGAATAAAGTAATGAATAGAATTAAAAGGTATTACCTCAAACATTTTCGTTGCCAAAACTTCTCTCCATTCATCATCTTTCCGTTATTGAGTTAGTAAAAAGCCTCGTAATGAAGATTCCTTCATAATTCTCCAAATTTCTCGAATTGTCTAATGAACAACCATAATTTTAATTAGCGAGTCAGAATCCTGTGTTGAATAGCTAAAAGCGTTGCGGGTTTCCCCCGTTGTTATTTTCTTTCCTGGAATATTAATTGGATAAGTTGTTAATGTTATTATATTAATAATAATTGTTTGTTCTTTCCTTTTTCCACTTTGAAAAGAAAACGGGCGAGTTTCTTTTGTTACTTTTATTCGAAGGATGTCTTCACCGCTAATTAATTGTTTAGAAAGAATTAATTACAAAGGATATTTTACAGAATTCTTTTTATGGTAGGATTAAAGGAATTGACGGTTTAAAAGTTGTTTGAGGTAATTATTAATAACGCCCATTTGAGTGCGCGCGCCATGTATCTTGGCGATGAAAAGAGCGAGACATAATTATAATAAATAAGGGTTCATTCGTTATTTAAAAGTTAATTGTCATTAACTTCCCTAATGACTCATTAATTCAAACTGAGACAGATTTTTTTAAAAATATTTTTATACTTAAATGATCATGAAAGTAACTCTGGGTGCGGCAGTTATATACTGCTTCGGCATGTTGTGGCAGATATACAGGGTGTTTGGTGCATGGGGTATGAAGCGGGCACCTACCCATGTTAACAAAGATATTAACGTTAACCATCAGGCGGATCGTATGCTTGTTTGCCACCAAAGTGGTATACAAAAAAACAAAAAAAAAAACAAAGATATATGTATAACTACTATGGTGATATCAAAATTATGAAATTGTATTTCTTTTTCTCCATACAAATAGCTCGGTCAGAAAAAAAGAAATGTATGAAAAATTGCAAAATTAACAATTTTGATATCACCAAAGGTCATGACTTAGTTAGCATGGGTAGGTGCCTGAAAAAAAGTAAAAATCGGGAGTGGTCTCCCCTTGACTTTCTCGTATAGGTACCGGAAACGACTCAAAAGTCGATGGAAACCTTATATTTTGATGTCAGACATGCATGTTAAAATTTGGTCACCCATCCGAGTGCCGACCGCGCACTTGGTTGCTTAACTTTCGTGATCGACGACTCAAAAGTTGATAGAAACCTTATATTTTGATGTCATACACGCAAAGGACTTTTTAAAGATAAAAGTCCTTTTAAAATAAAGAGGAAAAAAAAAAAAAAAAAATTGGTTCCAATAAATTAAAGCATACTCGAGTTTTCGTGCTAAAGCACAGACACACAGACATAATTCCAAAAAAAAATATTTTTGGCCTCGGGGAGGTCCAAAACGTGTAAATCCGTCAAAATCTCGAGGTCGAATTTTTTGACGATTACAAGACTTCGTCTATACCTACTACGTATACGAGAAAGTAAAAATGGTGACAGGCTGGCAACCTCTCACTGTTTTGGTGTACTGTATGGCCCATACTGCCAGATGCGACTTTATGTGTAATCAAAAGATACCTAAAGCTCTGCTCAGCCCCTTTTGGTATTGCAAGCGTAATTGTATGTGTGTATATTATTTTAATTGAGTTTTGAAATTAAGGGAAATACTTACGTAAGATAATTACTTAAAGTATAATTCTTTGTGCTAACTAACTCACTTAACTCTATATTTTCAAAACATTTTATCTCACGTTAGTTCTTGTAAAAAGCAACTGCGCACGTATCCGTTGTATTTTCGGTCGTTTCTTTTTAAACAGAGTACAGTTCACATGAATAATATCCGAAATTTATTTTTAAAACGCGAAACGCCCCCATAAGGACTTAGGAGGGTAACAGTGGGTTTTAGTGGATATGACCGGCGTTGTTCCGCGGTGGGTTGAGTCCTACACACGCTGCACGTCTAACCAGCACCTTGCGGTATGGTCCGTCAAAGGATTTTCCATCGTCATCAAAAAAGGGCCAAATTAAGAAGAAGAAGGAGATTGAAAAGATATTCGGCCCGGACTCCAACAAAGCGGAGACGAGACGAGAGAGGAGTTGTGTTTTAAACAACCAATAGAAATTCGTTATTCACACACAATCATCATAACTGCAGCCTTTGTAGTTCGACCCACTGCTGGACCACAAGGCCTCTCCTTGTCATCGAAGGAGGTTTAGGCAGTCCACCACGCTTGCACAATGCGGATTCCTTTGCTGATCCATTAGTCGCCTTCTACGACACCCATTGGAGGATATGATGGGGTGATGCTATTCTACTCTGCCAGCATCACATGGCTGGCTACTCATGCGACACGAAGCGGAATAAAAAATCATAAGGTTCAATCCAGGCTATGAATACGGGTATACCGAATTTCATCCAAATACGTCGTTGGTTCATCAAAATTGCTGTCGTGTTACTATTTCACTATTGCGACACAAAGGACATCTAAATTTATTTCCATTACTTTTCTCATGCCGAGTATACTTTCCTATAACAATGGTGTTTTGGGTAAAAAGCCCATAAACTGTTAGCATTGTTGCTTACAAGTGCTTATAAGTGTTTTGAGTGTTTATACTCATTACTGCCCTCATTCGTGGTTTGAGATTTACGTGTAGTAACATTGTAATGTTACTGCAGTTGCTATACATTGTTATATTAAATGTTATATTGACAGCAGCATCGGAAAATGATCAGGTATTTTTATTCTAAGTTTCTAAGTTTCAATCTTGTATGTTAAATGATTTTTAAATCTTGGCCAAGATTTATTTTAAAAATTTTCGTAACTTAATAGTTTTTAGATTAAGCGAGGAGGATGACTTGACAATTGAACAATCATCTCTTATTGACTTAAAACTAGCTTCTATGAAGACATGTAATAGAATTATTATTGTGTAAAATTCAGTTTGGTATTGAAAAAACACAAAACAACATTTTATCTAATATCAATGTTAATGAAAGGCAGAATCGTACGTAAGAGAACTATAAATTTATTGGAAAATAATAAAGTAATTTTTCACATGAGTTGACCAAACAACAACCGTTGCTAAGCAATACAATACGTCACATTGCTCCGGGCCACAAGGACCGGGAAGTCAAATAATAGTTATAACAATAACAAAACTTAAATATTAAGTCTTATTGGGCACTTCACAAGTCTGCCCGACCGTGTCGTAGTGTTTCTCAAGTCCAAGTCAGTAAAGTTCTGTTCAGAAATTTCTAAAGGATACAGCTTTTGGAGGGGGCGAACCTTACAGCCTGACGCAGTACGCACCTTAGCCACTCTACTAACTTTATCAGGACCTTCGAATAACTCTAATACTAAACCTAAAGGCCAATTAACTCTTTTGTCTTCACTCTCTATGAGGACAACATCCCCAACACGAAGGGAAGAGTAACTAGCATGACAACTTCGCTGAATGAGGTTACTCAAATATTCACAGCGGAAACGTTGCCGAAAATCATCACGCAACTTTTGGAGGTATCTACACCGAACATTGAGCGATTCTCTGTTAACATGATCCAACTCCGGAACCGATACCTCAGCTAAAGGTTGGATGAACGAAGCTGGAGTTAAAGGTTTTAGTTCATCCGCTTCTGTTGAGACGTATGTCAATGGTCTGCTATTAATCACTGCCTCGCAGTCGCAGAGGACAGTCTGTAATTCATTGAGCGTCACAGATGCCTTACCTAACATTCTTTTTAAAATCTGCTTGAGGAAACCAATCAACCTTTCGTAGAACCCTCCCCACCAGGGTGAACCGGGAGGTATGAAATTCCACGAAATTTCTGACACTGACGAAAACTGTAGAATTTTACTCCAGTCCAGACTCTTAAATTGATTTTGTAACCCTCTGAAATTTGTACCATTGTCGCTGTAGATCATTCTAACTCTACCCCTGCGAGCAATGAAACGACGCAATGCTTGTATAAAATCATTAGTTGAAAGTGACTCTACCACTTCTAAATGTACAGCGCGATAAGTCGCACACGTGAAAAGGACAATCCAACTTTTACTACCTGACCTTAGTATCAACGGACCTGCCAAATCTACCCCGGACACCTCAAATTGAACATTACCTTCAACTCGGCCCTTTGGCAGAGAGGCTGGAGGGGTTGTGCAAGGCTTTGCCTTATAGCGTCTACAAACCACACATTCGTGAACTACCCTCTTCACAACCTTTCTAACACCGATAATCCAAAAACGCTCTCTAAGGTTTGACATCAATGTTACAGTGCCCGCGTGATGCAGTTGGCGATGCCGCCCTTGGACGAGTCTTTTGACTATAATATGCTTCGATGGCAAAACTATTGGTGCTCTGAAATCGTATTTCTCATCGCTCAGACCCAATTTTGTCTCTACTCGAAGCAAACCAGACTCATCCTCAAAAATCCTAAGTTTACTGTCATTAATCTGCCTTAATTCTGATGTCTGTATTAATTTAAGCAATCTTCGTTCTGCAAGTTCTAATTCACGGTACACTAACTCTGTATTTACTCTATTTGACCTATATTTAATCCTCAAAATCCATGCAACCATTCTAACAATTTTCACGTATGATGAGAAATATGACGCTATCCTAGACAAAACATCGTTATCGTCACATAATGTTGAGACCAATGTAGACCTTTTCCTCTCTTGATCGACTCCTAATGAATCTACCATAAAACTTGTATTAGGCCAACTATTTGGATCATGTAATAACCACGAAGGTCCCTTCCAACATTGACATTCAATTAAATTTTTGACGTCAACTCCCCGAGATGGAATGTCGGCAGGATTCAGATTTCCAGGTACATGGCGCCACGCTTCTGACGAAGTGGAACTTCGTATTTCTCTCACCCTGTTCGCGACGAACACATTCCATTCACCCTCACCCTGTATCCAACTGAGAGCTACACTTGAATCTGTCCAATACCAGATATCACATTTGGGTAAGCTTAATGACTCTATCACAGTTTTAGCCAGTCTAACTGCCATTGTCGCTGCAATAAGTTCGAGCCTTGGAATAGTTATTTTCTTGACAGGTGCTACCCGTGATTTGGCCATGACAAGGTTCAAATCAACCTCACCATTTAACTCTGTGCGCAAAAATATGCAGGCCGCATAAGCCTGCTGACTAGCATCAGAGAAAACATGTATACTATTAGTCGTATATTCTATGTTAAATCTTGTCAATCTCCTTGGTATTTTAATCGATTGAAGAAGATGTAAATTTTTTGACCAGTTTCGGAACTCTCTACATAAATCTAAGGGTAACTCATCATCCCATTTTAAATTTCTTGACCAAGATTTTTGTAATATTAGCTTGGGAATGATTGTTATAGCAGAGTATAAACCAATGGGATCAAAAAAATTATGACTTATCGACAGCAAACTTCTTTTAGAACATTTTACTTCTTCGCCACATAAAAAGGAAACGTTGCTGCAAAGATCATCATTAATTGTATTCCACAATATACCTAAAACTGAGATGGTTTCCACGGCTTCATCTACTCTGACAGGCCCCGTAACCCAACATCTCAAATCAAACATACCCAACTTCATCACTTCTTTGGCCTCTTTCATAAACTTGTTCATCTCTTCTTCCGTATTAACACTTAACACGCAATTGTCTACGTAGAAAGATTTTTTCAACTTTATGGCAGTATGTTTTAATTCAGTAGGGCAATTATTTAAATGGTATGAGAACGTTGCCGCGAGATGGAACGGACTTGACGTAACGCCAAATACCACTCGCCTGTGCCTATATACAGTTAAGCCTCTGCTGTGATTATTTATATCTGTCCACCAAAGAAACTTCAGAAAATCACGATCCTCTGACGCGACAGATATTTGTAAGAAAGCCTTGGCGACGTCAGCAGTGACGCCTATAGCATATTTTCTAAAACTGATTAATATTTCAGGAATAAGTTCTATTAAGTTTGTTCCTTTCTCCAAGCATGAATTGAGCGAAACACCGTTACTGTCCTTGGCTGATGCGTCGAAAACGGGCCTTATTTTTATAGTCTGACTAGACTCCTTAATGACCGCATGGTGTGGAAGGAAAAAACCAATAGTAAAATCTTGTACTGGAGAAACTTCAATAAAGTCAAGACTTAACCATTCCTTAAAAACACCATCATAGTCATTAATTTTGCCTAAAGATTCTAGACGGGAAGTTGTTGACATTAACCGTTTTCTAGCTACTTGGTAATTACATAAAGGACGTGGCATACCGTCACACCAGGGCAGCCTCACTTCATACCTGCTCTCTTCATTAACGCGTAGCGTACTGTTGAACTTCTCTAGTATTTCTGTTGCTTTAGCCTGCTGCGATATGCATTCTGCTGGATCTTTAATTCCTAAAACTTCAAGACTCCATAGATCTGCCAAATCAAATTTACAAAATGAGTGAAGAGTCAAATTATTGTGATTATTAACCACCGAATTGAAAACACCTGTCAGCGGCTCCTGGACAGTCCACCCAAGTTTTGTCTTAAAGGCTGTCAAAGAGTCATCTACCTGAAGAACGTCACCAGTCATTATAGTGCCAGAATAGTCAGCGCCTAAAAGTATGGAGACATGGTCGGGTGTATCAACGGTTTCAGTCAAAGTAATGTTTTGGTCACGTAACTTATAAACTAAACATTCTGATTTTATTTTAGGTAACAAGCCACAAATACTATCTTGCTCTAAAACATATAAACTGAACCTAAAATCATTAGTATTGCTACAGATACATATGTTGTAAACATTACATTCTTTTATTTTCGTCTCGAAACCGCCGAATAAACAATGGCTAATGCACTCCTTAGTAAAAGGTTTCAATTGCAATTTTTCGACTAACTCCTTAGTGATGTACGATCTTTGAGCCCCACTATCTAATAAAATTCTGACAGTTACCTGGTTGTGGCCGTTCACAATTTTGACCGACAATGTTTGTAAAATGGTAGTAGTCTTATCATTGCATAACATATTCCCTAATTTTGTATCATCTTTATTCTCTTGATCGTTATGCTCAACATCTTTCTCTAGTTCGTAGCACATGAGTGTCACATGTCGTTTTTTACAAACCAAACATTTAGGGAAACTTCTACACTTCTTGCTCATATGCCCAATTTTTAAACATATTAGACAACCTCTCTTATTTTTAATAAACTCTTTCCTCTCAGAGAGCGTCATATTAGCCGCCTTATGACATTCGGCACTTACATGTGTATTCTTTTCACACCAAATGCAAACTACATTTTTAATCACTTCTCCCTTTCTCAACTTTTCGTCGTCCTTTTTGGTCTTACTTTCTGTGACAAAACAAGCTGTAGGAGTTCTTGAAACTGACTCGGGAAACCCAGATTTAGCCATTAGTATCCTTTCTTCGGACTCTACTTCATCCTTCAAAAATTTCATCAATTTAGTCAAATCATTTCCTCTACTTTGGCTGGTATATCGAATCCTATTCCATGTCCGTAAAAGTTCTTCTGGTAGCGCTGATTCGATCATGGGAAACAATACAGAAGCATATTTGTCATTGGCTACCCCTAATGTTTCTAGCGCTTGAAGATGATTATGCAAGTTGTCATACAGACTGTTAATCGGATGAGTTTCTCCCTTGTTTTGTGATAAGACTAACTTGAGAATTCCTCTCACATAGGTCTCGATTAAAATATCCTCTCGAGCAAATCGTGCCTTTAAAGCATCTAGAGCCTTTTGATAATTTTCACCACTAGGTGGGTAACTCTCGATGAGTTGTCGGGCATTTGACTCGGGAGACATGGACTGGAGAAGATACTGGAACTTGTCCAAATTATCTAGCACACCATCATCATGGATTTTTTGAAATTGGCCCCACCAAAGCAACCAATTCTTAACATTGCCGTCGAATTTCATAAGTTCGAGTCTAGGTATTTGAAATCGTCGTTGGTTCTTGTTGTCGCAAGCTGCATCTCCGCATGCCGTCGATTTAACAGTATCAGCAGACAACAATGACGTCTCACTTTTACACCTATTCATTAATGACGAGACCTTTTTATGGAGACTTTGTATTTTGAACCATCTCTTACGATACGACATTGCCCTGTCTTGATCAGCGTGAAATAGTTCCTCATTGAAATGCTCGTCTGCACACCATACATCACGCAGAGCATTCTCCGTGTCAAACAGCGTCTCAGCGGTATCCGATAATAGCATATAGTAATCTTGAAAATCGTCATAACTTTGTTCCTGTTCGGCTTGTTCAAGATCGTCTGCGTTCATAGTGAATTCTCGTCTCAATTGAGTTCTCTTACGTTTCAGCGATTCCATTATTGCCTTTTAAGTCCTGTCACGGTCGCCACAATGTTAATGAAAGGCAGAATCGTACGTAAGAGAACTATAAATTTATTGGAAAATAATAAAGTAATTTTTCACATGAGTTGACCAAACAACAACCGTTGCTAAGCAATACATAAAGTTCTGTCACAATCACAGTCTTTACTAATATTATAAATGCGAATGTGAGTTTGTTACACTTTCATGCCTAAACCACTGAACCGATTTTGATGAAATTTGGTACGAAGATAGTTTGAATCCCTGGGAATGACATAAGATACTATTAGGCGCGGTCACCGAGATTAACGACACACATAATTGTCTCGCGATTAAGCGAGCTTACTAAAAAGCAAGTCTCAGGTGTTTGTTTTTATTTTCTTCTCGAATATTCCTGACTAATATACAAATGATGTCCTATGTGTCGATTTATGCCGTAACTTTAATTTAAAGCTTTGAATCATTCTCTTTAAATAAGAGTCTTTTTTTTTTTGCTTTAACCGACACTTCTAGGATTTATGATCGCAGTGCTTTTTGTTCGTGACTCATTACAGTAACAAATTGCCATCCCAAAAAGGGCAATTGAGGCAAATAACAGCCGAAATTACATGCAATTTCTCAGGACACTTTTGACAAGAAAATATAAGTACTTACCGCCTTTTGTAACGAGTAAGACAGGCGACGTAAATATGTATATTATATTACCCACTTGTTTTGTATCAACGCTTTTCCACTTGATTTTAATATAAGACGTAAGCAATATAAGTACTATTGAGAAAGCAATATTAACTAATTTCACTACAAGGATAACTTACTCACAGTTGTTTCTTCTAGAAATGACTTACTATCTTGATCTGAATGGACAACGTATTGTTTCGAAGGTTGTTTTGCGTACAATCTAAGGATTGCATGGATGTAAAAATACTTTCATGATAGAAACAACATCGTGTCCGTAAATTTCAAATTCTACCTTTGACCCAACTTTAGATTCAACGTTGATTTTTTTATGATATTGAGGATAACTGATTTTTTTTTTCTAAAAGGAAGATACTAATAATGATAATGAATAATATTTCCAATACGTCTTCCACATTCAAGATCTTTTGATCTTGAAGGTGTAGAAGGGCTGTGCTCCGACTTCTATCGAAGATGATGATGCCAACTTATATATACTAGGTGGTAGACCCATATGTAGGGTCGTCTGGGAAGGTTTCCACCGCCTTTCTTATTTCTGCCGTGAAGCAGTTCGCTGTGTTTCGGATTGAAAGGCAGCCAGTGTAATTACTGGGCATGTAGAGCATATCATCTTACTCCCCAAGATGGCAAAAGCACTTGCGGTGTTAAGTGATTTACACAAGTGAATAGTGCAAGTGTCTAGAGGCGGCTGTGACCACTTAACATCAGGTGGGCCGTAAGCTTGATTGCTATCTCGTCACATAAAAAAAACCGGTAAAGTTTCATTAAAATCCGTTCAGTAATTTTTGCGTGAAAGAGCAACAAGCACATATTCAGACATCCCTCCATTCATACATCTATACAAACTTTCACGTTTATAACATCAGTAGGATTATTATTACCTATCATAATGTGGTATGCCTGTATGTAAGGTCGTCTCGGTAGGACCACTTTTCCTATTTCAGCCGTGAAACAGTTTGCTGTATTTCGGATTGAAGGGAAAAGTAGCCAGTGTAATTACCAGGCATGAAAAAGGCCTCGTTATTGCAGGTGTTTTATAGGCTACGGTATAAAATTGGGTGGGCCGTCAGCTTATTTATCATCTATTTGTATAAAAACTGTACTGAGAACTTCTGTGCTTTTAACCTCAAGGCCATGAGGTTAAAAGCACAGAAGGTGAAAATGAACTTCACTAGGAACCCACAACGTCTGAAGGAAAGGCTATTTTATCAATAATTGGTAGAAATCAACATCTTATCCTGGATGACTTTACCCCTTCTGACATATAAATGAATACATTGTGAAATGGAACTCTCCATGCCTAGCATGTGATGCCAGCATAGTAGAATAGCATCAATGGGTGTCGTAGAAGGCGACTAATGGATCTGCAAAGGGGTAATTGATCACCTTATATTCCATCTACCAATGCGCATTAGGCAAACGTGGTGAACTGCCTAAACCTCCTTCCATGTCAAGGAGAGGCCTTGTGTCCCAGCAGTGGGTTAAATTATAAAGGCTGATAAGAGAGGATAGGAAATAGAACTTGCAATTCTCAAGCGCAGCCGCGTATTATAAGAAATTTCTGACAGAAAATTCTGACCTCGCCAGAAGGCACTCGGTGCATACATTTCGTATTAGATCCCGCACACAGTTAGACAAGAAATTTTCTAATAGTGTGCTGGATCAAATACAAAATGTGTTCACTGAGGGCCTTCCGGCGAGCGTTAGAGGTTTTCTGTTAGAAATTTCTTGTATTGTGCGGCCGCGCTAATAAAAATATCAGAACATTAAAAGAAGTTCGGTCCAGAATGTTTACTTAATTAAACGTAGACGCCCACACGGTCTGACTTCATGTCCTTAATGTAGATATTAATTCGCTAGATACACGATGGAAATTTTTGAAGGTTTTTAATACGATCTATTTCAGTCACGGAATATTTCCCAATAATGCTCTATTTATACCCAGTCTAGCGAAATTAGAATTGCCGATATTCAGTGAGTTTTGGATAGAAAATTTCCTTGAATCCATGCTAAGAGTTATTGTTAAATAGTAGGTTATTTTGGCAAAATCAATCGTTGACCCCGTTTTTTTACCGATAATTTATTTCAGCCACAACACATCTACAGCAATGACGACAAGCACAAAGCTCTCCAGAAAATTCTCAATAACATTAAACCGGTGAGTACAAAAATAGTCAAGTTACGCCGCTCTTTGCTTAAGAAATTTAAGCGGATTCCGTGTAATTCCCAATTAGAGAAGGGGCTTATTTCCTTCGTTAACTCTGATAGATATGCGATGGAAATGCTAACGACTGGAGATGATATTAGAGTTATGAATTTTGATACAATTATTCTCATCTTGAAATTCAAGCTTTGTTAGATTAGAATGATAAGCTCTTTTACAGTTAAACGTAAGAAAAGATGGAAGGTAGACTGAATAGTAAAGTAGGGATGAGGCAATTGGGTAGAGAGGGAGTTTTAAATTTGTACATGGTATTTCAAACTATAAAGTAGTTGCGAACGTCCAGATTTCAGGTATGATTTTCATTGATCGCTAACTCAGTCGGTATACCGCATGCGGGGCGCTTCTGGGCACATCATTGATATGCATACGGGTATTCTCTGCATGCGTCCTAACAACCAATAAAATTCATTGGGAGATGATTCAGTTTAGTGAAATGGCCGTTTTACCGATTTCATCGTACCTACTTGCTATTTAATGCGATTTCAATTGAAACCAAGTTAAAAAAGAAACAATTTATTTTTAATCTTGCATTTAATATTGTCATATATTTATTTTTAATCTTGCACATAATTATTGTCATATGTAGTATGATAGACTGCAACTATTTTCGTAGAACTAAAAAAAATATTTTTACAAATACCATCAATAAAAGTAGTAGGCATATTACCAAATAACAGTTCTTCAAGTATTCCGAGAGAGGCGAGCTCATAAAAATGTCGAAATTCATATTAGATCCCTTCACAAATGTTTTAAGACCGCAAACTAATGTCATATCTAATGAGAATTCCCTTTAAGTAACATCACAAGAAAAGTAACATTAATTGGAAATGAGGCTTTATTTTCGCTAGGGTCTAATTTTGTCCCTCGGGTATTCTCTGAAAAATAACAAATGCTTTCTCTCTTGATTTACCGTAATTTTGTCGGCTTCTCTTGTTTGTGGGAATGAGCAAAAATGCTGACAATTTTTTTATAAGTTAATGTACTCTGTAATCGTATTCCACCGCTAGTATTAGGCCTCCTGTTATACAAGTAATGGGCTGTTATTATGACGTCATCATCATTAGTTGCGGGGGCGGTAGATGTCGTCATATGCAACGATCGTAAAACTAAGTTCACGATTAGTACTCGGATGGTCGATAAAAAACTTTTCAACTTGATTTTCCTTCGTGCTTCGAAAACCCCATTAACCCTCCTTGTACCAGGTGGGGTGTGACATATCCTAGTAGAACGAAAAACGCAATAATTTTAAAACTGTGAAAGCACTGGACTTGGAATTCTCAGTAGCTGGAATTACAATGTTGCTGCTCCGATCAGCGTTGCTAAGTCAGTCCAGGGGTCACCACCAAGAGAGCAGTAGGACCCTAAAGCATCACATATCCCACCTCGAACGGTGCGTTCATAGATTTGAAGGTTTTTATTTTAATTTATGTATGCCAAGCATTTTAAATGGAATAAAACTCATTGCCATAATATTTTATGTGATTAATGTCTCAAATGAAGAAATGTGTAACAATAAACGCATACGCAACAAATTGTTGGTTAAAATGTTTAGATTCATACTTTTAATTCAAAATTTTACTTAAACTTAATTATTACTGTGTATTTTCATTACCAAATACTTATCTGACATTTTTGACGATTTTATGTTTTGTGGTATGTTCAGCCTCACCTAGTACGGGATGTCATTTTTAGTCAACTCAAAAAGTCTAGTGTAGTCGAAATACAAGGATAGTATATTAGTGCGAGAGATAATTAATTTTTCATCGCATTTTCATACGCCTCGGACTAGTCACTCTCACCTGCATGCCTCTTTTGAATAACCCAGGACTGTAAAACACGTGTGCTGGCAAATTTCCATTTCTTAGTTGGGTTATTGGTTCAGCTTGAAACAAGTTATGTCGGAAGTACGACCAGCATCATAATTAGACTAACACATTAGTGCGTTGTCATAATAATCGAATGACTATGTAGTAATTATTACTACACAAGCTCTAAGCTAGTAGGTGCCTTTTTTCTTCATTGTTTATGGATAGGTATTTATTTATTGCAGTATTAAATAAAATACTCATGAGGAAAATGAACCTTATTTTGTGGGGGTTAAAATGTTTTTTTTGGCTTCAATATTGATAACATTAGGTTACTCTTTGCGGCTTTTATTCCGTGAATTATATATTTCATGTTTATCTTCTTAATATATCCGTTATTTCTATTTCAGACTGTAACAAACATAACATACATAGACAGAGAAGAAAACATGCTCAAAATTCCAACACTACCAAGAAACTACGATGAACATAGAAACAAGAAGAAGCCCATAAAGAAGTCGCCAAAGAGAACAATACAGAAGATAATAAAAAGAAACAGGTCTAAAAAGAGATATTACGTGAATCAAGTTCCTAGTACAACAAACTTTCCAGTAGATGAAGACTTAGAAAACTACCCACAAGAAGAGGTACCGCAGAAGAATGACAATTTTACAACAGTTCACATGAACCAAAAGAAAAAGCGCAAATGGATTAGAAATCCGATGCCGTTTCAAAGGCTGCAATCCATGAAAGAACATAAGAGAAGTAGAAGAAGCAACGAGAGAAAGGATTTGTTTATTATTACAGATCTTGATGAGATGGAGTTTTTGAATAATGATATTGATAAAGATAGGGACGTAGTAGTGAACGCTCATATTAAGAAATATTGGAAATTATGAGTTAGATACTAATTTCTCAACAATAAAGTACATTTTGGTTTGTTTTTCTTTTCTTACAATCGGGGTAATCAATCAAAGTTTTTTACCAGTCGCCAATAAATGGTTACCTTTAAGTATCTTATGTAAACTGATTTCGATACCAAAATTAAAGTTATTTTTGCCATCCAATCGATCAAACATCGGTCATTTTATTTATAATTCTGAGCGTCGATTCATTTACCGCTTTTGCGATCTACTGATTTGTCTAGACTAGACTATCGATCGATAGAGTTCGGTTGAGTTTTAAGCCATTTCGTCACACAAGCCTATGTCTACCTATTGCCTATGGGTAAATAATTAAAGTAATTAACCATTTTCATTCTACGACTCGTCTCATATTACCTACTGTCTAAATGCGCATTAACTATTGGCTTCCATTACCTATAGCAAGTCGCCATTACATTGTGTTAACAGTATTGTTGTGTTCCAACAGTAGATATGTATAGAATATAATAGAATAAATTTATTGGTTCACAATGGATATAAAAAATACAGTTGAAAACACTAATTAAAAAACTTTAAAAGTATCGACTTTATATTTCACTTACTCCTTTGGAGTAGTGTCTAGAACTGGATCATGGCCTCCCAGCAAGATCTCACCGCCTCTCTGTGTCGCATCCTCAGTCTTTCAAAGACTTGAAACTCAGGGGGGTCAGCTATCATTCGGTCTTGCCAGCAATGCTTTCGTTAGTCAACTTCAGGTCTCCTTAAATATGCTCGCTTTCGCGTACACTCCGATCTCCTCCCATTTGTCCAATATGGTCCACTCAGCGGAGTCGTTAAGTAGGATTTCAATTTCCAAATTATTTGAAAATTTCCCAACTCTCCAGTATCTATCATCCCTCTATGATTTTCAAAAGATTTCTGAATAACACTGAATGAATCTGTCCCTGAATAATAATAATAGCACAAATTAAACAAGACTAATCAAACCTGATAATAAGAAATAGTGTACCAATAAATGTAGGCAATCATCCCCTTGTATAAATTTAGCATTAAGACATCTTCAATGTCAAGAATATTACTTACGACGTAACTTTTTTCAGGGCTGTTCTTTATATTGTATTCATAATAAAAAGTACATTTCAAGTTGACTACTACTTAGACGGTAATAAAATCTCCTGGTACTCATTTCTAATAATTCATTGTATACCTATTTATTAAAATCGTATCGTTCATGTTAACGACGGAATTCATTTTATCAGTTCTGAAAGATAATTCGCGTTGAAGGATACAAGTGATCTAATAACCGGAATTATAAATTGGGTATTGATCTTTTCTTTTTTATAAAAGTATATAATAATGGTGTAAATCACGGGAGAAACAATGAGCATACCCAGCCCGTACGGCCTGCCTGATAAGGAGTTATAGATGTTTATAACACGGGAGCAATGCTTATATTATCCTCTTCTAGCTCTGGAAACCTTAGAGCTCAAATTCGAAGATCAGTCGTAGAAGCCAGTTGCAAAGTGGATATCGAAGAAGAAATACTGTTATTGCTTTTACTCTGTGTCAACTAATACGAAAAATAAAAACACGTTAGTTGCGGATTCAAGAATATTAATTGCAAACGTCGCGATAGGTCAACGGCTGCAGCCTCTGTTCTTGGCAAGAGCACAGAAAAACAGCCTGCCCATAGAAAGTGCTATGTGGCTGCTGTTTTCTGTAAGGTGAATATAATTCCCCAACTGGGTTTATGTGAAACAGCGTCTTGGGCTCTCCGTTGTGTGAGCTGGGCAACGCGTTCATATGACACAGATTTATCTAAGCGAATAGTGAAGTACAATTATTATATCCTCATAATTTATAAGACACTGATGTACAATCAGGCCAGCAGAAAGTAAAATGAATGACGAAAGAGTCTACCACACTATAGGTACTCAGTACCTAAGCCTCATTCATATAATCAGGCTAAGATATTTTGTGTCAATCTAAATAGGTTTCCGCTTCTTTTATGAATTCAAGAGAAACACGTTATCGGTGTCAATAATAAGCAATGTTTTTATCGATGTAACGATTTTTATTTTTAATACAAAACTGTATAAACATGATTTACAAAAGAAAACTATAGCTATTATAACAATCACAAGGTAAATTGTAATGAAATAAAATAATTTGGAGATTAAAAATGTACCATCGGGGAAGTTTGCGGTCAAACACTTTCGAGAGGAAATGGTATAATCATAGTGGAAATGGAATTTACCGTTATAGTAGGAGACTGTGATGAAGAATGATATGAATGAAAAAGAGTAGCGGATGAGAGATGAGATATACTCTAATAGAGAAGAATGCAAGAAAAACACCGACTCCAATTAATTGAGATCAGGATAGGAGAAGTGAGATACCGCGAAGTTCCTTATTAGTACATTTAATAAAATGATCTATATTACAAAGAATCGAGATGAGTATCTTATGTATTTAAATACTACTTTTGCAGCAGTTTCTTTCTTTGACGCACCACACACCAAAACTACACATATTATTCAATACATCTATTGAATGGCTGGTTTCAACATCGATTCACAGTTACAGATCGCAAACTATAATTGCTAGGCAATGAAACTTTAGTAAGCTTGCTTTTACTAACGGGTAGCATATTGAAACCGGCCATAGGTATGAGAGTGCTAATTTTAAAAGACTAATTATTATACAAGTACGAAACGCAAAAGAAATATCTTGCAGTTTACATGTTTACGTTTTGGTGTGCAGTGCGCATAGTAACAGTATTCATGACTAAAATCTATTCATTCCAATAAAGAATCAATGCAATTACTTAAAATTTACAAACTTGAATAACTATACAATTGTAATTAAAATTATATTTATGCCAGTAGTACGTACTGTAGGATACCTATTTACATAACATTCGGAAAACCGAATAACGATAACTTAGTGAAGTACTAAACTTAAAAATGAATATTTAAAGCATGGCAAATAATAATCGAAAGCATTAACAAAATCTTATACATTATAAGTTTAAATTTATTCTATATAATTATGACAAAATATTTTTAGCAAAAAAAATAGGACAACCGACTTCAATGCGTACATATTTAAACTAAAAAGTAAGAAATAAATAATATTTTTATGAAGTAGTTGAAATGAGCGTCATAGAAAACCAAGGAAAGTATTGATACACATTTATAATTCTTTATTTATAATTCATACTCCGATATATTTGGAGCCGGTGCCAGCTAGCCAAGGAGGATAGTGTTTCCAATTTCACGGAGCGGCGGATTATTTCTTATCTTCATCATTCATTATTATGTATAGTTAATGGATTAATCAAGCTCGTATCTATTAGGTAAGTTTATTTTGCTTAGGCTGGCACCGACTCCAAATATATCGGAGTATGAATTATAAATAAAGAATTATAAATGTGTATCAATACTTTCCTTGGTTTTCTATGACGCTCATTTCAACTACTTCATAAAAATATTATTAATTTCTTACTTTTTAGTTTAAATATGTACGCATTGAAGTCGGCTGTCATATTTTTTTTGCTAAAAATATTTTATTTTATTATTTTTAGTGGAAATAAAGTATATTTTATTGAAAACGGATAGGCCTACTAGGCGCTCATTAAAACTTAATGGAAACTTTAACTCAAACGTTTTTTTTGTTATTACTGATTTGTTCAAAAAGGATCGAATTTATATCGATACAATTTATACGGGCCATCTCTGATCTTGACGTACCTAAAAAAGAATCATTAAAATCCGAGTCGTAATACTCATAATTGACGAAGTAATCAGCAGGTAACAAACACAAAAAAACAGTCGGATAGAGAACTTCCTCTTTTTTTTAAGTCGGTTAACAAATAATATCACGTCTCAGACCTATAGCTCATTACAAATGCCTGCCATTCATTCAAAATGAATGGTAAGTTAATGAACTATGAACCTAGTTATTTAACTTAAGTTCATATTGATTATTTTATAAAATAATTTGTCATAGTTTATGTGTTGACTATTGGACCTACTAACCAAAATTTCACTATTGCATATTAGGTAATAGCAAGTTCAAAAAAAAATTTACATTATTTTTGTGTTTGTGGACGATATTATTATTTCATCTCCAATGAAATTATCATTTTAACAAAAAAGTACTGAACCAATTTCGGTATTATTTATACGGGACCACCTTTGGAGTATGACCGTCCTAACGAAAAAAGAATCTTCAAAATCGATTCATAATTGACGGAGTAATCGCGGAACATACATACAAAAAAAAAAAAAAAAACATACAGTCGAATAGAGAACCTCCTCCTTTTTTGAAGTCGGTTGAAAAGAGACCACTTTTATATGACGCCGACGCACGCAGCAGTAGAAAACGCTGTCATTGTTCAAAATATCGAAAAGCAAAATTAATTTTCTTTGCCTTCTGACAATAATTTATTATACTTAGATATTTTATGTTCGTTATAATTATAAGTAACATTAAAATTTTCAAAAATATTTTAACATGAATTTGATGTGAACATATCCTCATATTAAAGTTTACATTTAACTGTACATACTAATGGAAAATTTATTTAACATCTAAAATGCGAAATATAATTTAAGCCTCTACATCAATGACTTTGCTTATTCAGATAAATTTGAGGAGTATTTAATTAATGCAAAACATATTCAAAGTTTACTCTAAAATATAGCAGTTTAGCTTAGCCTCTTTAGTTTAATAATGAAGTAGGCCTTCTGTGGATTGCCTTGTTTCTATTAATTATCACTCAGATTTAAGCTTTTATTACAAGTTTTTTAAAAACTCTAAGCGCACTAAAATATTTAGCATTAACTAGATTCAATATTTTCAAATATAGTTCCGCAATACGAAATAAAGTATGTCTTCGGTACTTACACTTACTTAAAACTTGTCTTGACTTTGCAGAAAGATTTCAACAAAAAAAAAAATAACTAAACGGTTAAATAAGAATGTTGAGTATTCAGTCTTATGCTTCACCAGCCTTTATTTCTTCACCAGATTTCTTGTTCCTATACTCCCATCCTTGGTACGCTAGATCCTGGGGATTAGCATCATGTTCTCTGAAGGAAATGCCTCCGGAACCATATTTGTGACCTCCCGGCTGTAAAGGAAATGGAAATAAGTGACTTTAAAATACAACACCAAAATTACTCAAACAGTTTCAATTAATTAAATGACAATAACCAATCTACAGTCTATCGTCATGTGTAGTGACACATGACGATAGACTGGAATGACGATTGATTTTTATAGGATTTAGATTTTAGAATGAAATTTTAACATTTTTGTACCTAAAGCATAAAAGACCTATCTAGAGTTAAGAGCCACAATATAAACTAATGCTGATTGTCGGGTGCAAATGGTTTAGCTCTAAATTAACGAGTCTTGTAGAAAGATTGCGAAGTAAACGAATAACGTGAAACTATCACGTATGTAATTAAAAGAGATGATAATCATTTGAGAAAGAAGGTGATGAACATTAATGTATAGAGGGAGAGGACATCTGAGGAAAGATGGACAGATTGTGTGAGAGATAATACGGAATAGAAATAGTTAATAGGTAATGAGATGGATAACGACTGACGGAGATGTATGGAAGAGGAAAGTAATATGCCCATCAGAAACAAAGGGAATATAGGGCGGGTAAATGATTAATATTCCTTGAAAGCTAGGGAGTTACAACTTGAAACACACGAAGTCACCGAATTCTTCCTCATTGATTAACTTATTAAGTTGAATCATTGCAATCAACTTAGCAGACATTTTTTCATAGATAGTGATTTACAACAAAATAATATTGATTAAATTAAGGAGCAAAACCATGTTTTGTCCTCAAAATTACTTTTATTCCAATAACACCATATTTTAATTTAAATCTGTTCAGAATTCAATAGAAAATCTTAAGTAGAATATTTAATCTGTCATTGGCACGATAATACCGCCAAAAGCTTTGTTCTTCATGATCGACTCAATCGGTACAGTACTTATAGAGAAAATTAAACTTAGAACCTTGAGTGCAGTTTGTTCTCTTTGACAAATAGAGAATGCTTTAGTACATCCAATTAAAGTCCTAGTTTTATCTAGAAATAGATTCCAATATTGATAATTAACACTGCTGTATTTAATATTATAGTTTTCAATATCGCTATGGGTAAGTGTTTTTGTGAGTATGGGTACAGCGGTTTATAGAAAATAAACGCTCCTGAAGAATCTGAACTTTTCAGAGGACCACAATTACTAGTCTTTCATTTCGTTCTTGAAAGCGTCTATACTGCTACCAGTATAACGTTATTTCCTTTCACCCTTAATCTATTAAAAAACTTGGATTAGGACATAGCTGAGGAAATCTGTTTTCTGTTGATCTTAATGTCATTCAATATCCTCTTTTACCAAATTATTTAAAGGCCTTGTAATTGGTAATTGCTTACTCGTATTTATAAGGTACTGTAATGTATGTTGTTAAGTTAAGCGATTTCAAAGTAAATCTAAAATGTTTTAACTCAATTACAGTTGCCGAAATTAAACACGTAGGTGGGAAATTTGGGCTAAATTTAAATTTATTATTCGCTATGAAAGTTCTACACTTAACTTATGCCGATTAATGGAATTATCAAATATTATTTAACTACATGCAAATTACTTACATAGTTATCGTAATGTCCATAGGATGGTTGGGAATGTCCTCCATAATGTCCGAGTCCAATTCCAGCGGGGGAATACTGAGGTCCAGTATAATGATTTGAAGAGAACGGTGAGGTAAGGTTGGGTTTGCAGAACTTGAAGTAGCCAATCACACCTAAGATAATCAGAATAAGAATGTTTAGTGATTTTCGGGTACGTTAGACTCTAACGAAAAAATAAACTTACTTATGCAATCTTATAAAATTCTAACATGGTTTGAAAATTCGTTCATCTGAACTAATAGTTTTATTGACTAGGTCGGTAAAACAAAGAATGTCTCAGATCGAAGGTATTTGAGCTGAAGGCCAGGGCGATTTGCGATCTGAGGCATTCTTCTTTACCGCTCGAGGAAAGTTCAAAATTTTATGACACCTCTTAACCAGGTAGTGGGATTTTCCGTACGCGTAAAGATAAACAGATTTGCGATTATGTTATTTTGTGTGACAGGAATAATGTTTTGTGTCATGAAAATCCTACTAATCCTAATTTCCGAGGTTTCATAATGTCAAATTTCCAAACAATATTTTTTTGATGGAATTTTATAATTGAAATTGCGTAATTATTTTTGCTTTGGGATTATTTGTTTTATAGGCAACTTTGCATCATGATTAAATTATTTCTGCCGAGCTTATTTACCTGGGACAATCAACGCCATGAATCCGAGGAACTTCTTGAAACTGGCCAGACCAAGAATAAGCGGCAAGAACAACAGCAGTTTCAGCTTGAACAACTTCAGGATCAGCAACATGGGGATGATTAGCTTCTTCAGCTTATGGCGACCTGAGTAAAAAGAACAATTTATTAAATATGACAAAAATATGATTCTTAAATTCTGTTGCGTTATTCGTAATATGATTAAAATATCAGACTTTGGGTATTTAAAGAAATACAAGAGATGGGACTTGCGTGAGATGGGAGTTATTTGATTATTAAACATCAACACCATAACAAAAAATGCTGTCATATTATTTGGTATCGGTGCAAATATCTTGCCAGACGTGATAACCACTAAAAGTGCGTAATCATTCCAATAATTATGCAAACAAATATTCTCAGTATGTATTAATTATCACGAGCTACAAATCATTATACCGCCAGATTTCAGGATCTACCTATTATAGACTAGGTACACAAGGTGCAGGTTCGTATGCGATGTTGCTAGACCAGTAATTTCAGTAACCCTCTTAATTTTAAGAGATTTCAGCTTCGACTATCTATACGATGCATCATTCCATATATTAGTTACAGTTGGTGCCGTGCGAGGAGATATAAATAAATATGTATGTAGTCATGAGCCCCATGGTCAGATTACGATCATGGTATGGTAAATTTTAATGGATGGAGGGTTTAGTCTAAAAAAATGTTTAATACGAGTAAAAACGGGAATTAACGCGATAAAATTACCTGTTAAATGCCTGACGTTTCAGCCGGGTTGCACCGACCGTGGTCACAGGCGGACTCAGGCATTTAAAAGGTAATTTTATCGCGTTAATTCCCGTTTTTACTCGTATTAATCATGCAACGCGAAAGTTTAAAAGTGATTAAAAAAATGTTTGTTACCTACTCTAATCTTATTTCGTAGCAAGTCCATCAAATACTCAACCGAATCTTATTTTGCATATTTGGTAAATAATCCACCGTTACTAAATAAACATAATTATCTTTTGCTATAATTCAGCAATGTTAGTGGTTATAAAAATAAAATCCAATTTCGTAAGCAAATCTCTCACAACTTTCCTGTTTTGTAATTAGGTACCCTATTAAAATGATTTCACGAAAATGGAATAGCAAACTTTACAACGAGATTTCTTTTGTCAATTGGACAAATTAGGATTTACATACGAAAGCATACTTTTTAAGCGAGATTGGGCCTGTCCAAATCATCGCGCCTAACTTGGAAATTAAAACAAAGAGAATTTTTCTTTGTTCAACCTAATTTTGGATAAATGTCGTCTGTTGTTAAGTCAAGTGTTAATAATGTAGATAATTCAGCGAAGGAAAGGTGAGATACAGCTGCTTTGTTTGAATTGTCCATTAGTTAAGTGATGCAGTTCGCAAATTTTCTATATATATTTACACGAGAAATACTGTGTTTATCTTTCATCCATGTAAACACGGCGGAAACAGAAGAAAGAATAATTAGGCCAATAAAGTAAAGCAAATTTTGCTATAGATTTTTATGCTACGCGTTAGTTCATAACCATCAGTCCATGACACGACGGATGCGTGTACCACTTAGATAGCTATATAATATTTAATTTTATTTATTATAGAAATATGCACGCCTCAAGACGAGTTCTTTCAATAAAATGTGTACCTTTTTGCATTTTAAATAAAGCTAATAATTTGTTGATTTGATTGTGTACGTAGTAATTATTGATATAAGCATATCATAATTACTACTATAAAATGCTTAGGAATAATTAGAAAAATGTGTCATCACCCCATATCCTTTAATGGGTGTCGTAGAAGGCGACTAATGGACCAGCAAAGGGGTATTGATCACCTTATGCTCCTTCCACCTTTCCTTCCGCATTGGGCAAGCGTACTGGACTACTGCCTAAACCTCCTTCGATACTACAAGGAGGGGCCTTGTGCCCCAGCAGTGGGTCGAATTATAAATATATTTTAGATGTATGAAGTATATTTTAGAAGCTAATAAATTATATTTTTCTGTTTTTGGTTGATACCACGTACATCTGAACTGAACGATAAGTAAATAGGTTAATATCCTATGTGTTAACAAGAACATGGAAAAAATTTATATACAGTTATTATATATTCAGATTTTGTACTGAGCAATAGTTGATTTTGTATTTCTAACAGATGTACATTCATTAAAAAGGTCTGAGGCAAACAAGTTGAATGTTAAATATTTATACGAAGCGGTTGAGCGTGCGGATAGGCAAGAAAATGCTGGCGACAGATGACAAACAAAAGGAAAAGAAAAGGTTAATAAGGTTTGTCTCTTTAATGACGCTTGTCAAGAAACGCTCTTTTTTGAGGAAATATTTACGTTTTCCTTAAGTACAGTCAGCATTAGAAGTAGATTAACAGTAAACGCCAGCGGTTATTCAGTATTAGCTGCCACCATTTTGTATGCACGATTATTATGACAAGGTACTAAAATGTTAATATATTTCTGATGCTGGCCATACCTGGTTCTAAAAGAAGGGCATGAAACGCGAAACTGTTAAGTATGACGGTTCCTAATTTAAAGTTATTATTCGTTGGGTTGGTTTCAATTGAGTCAAACTCCCTGATTCGAAGGGCATGTTAAGACAAATGTTGAATGGGTTACAAAAGATACTCACGGAAAGGTGGAGCTCTCTTGTCTTCTATAATGTCGACTTCATCAGCTATCTCGTCCAAGAATTTAGGAGCAATAACACCATTGGATGTGACGTCATCATCCAAGCTGAATTCTAAAGCTGTTGATCGCAGGAATCTGAAAAGAAGAAAAAAAGACATTGGATATAGACAAAAAATGATCTTTGACAGCATAATTATGATTTGTAAGGAGAAATTTTCAGGGATGGAATTCAAATTATTTAAACTCAAGCACCTTCGGTAATTGCCCATTTTATATTAGTTCCAAAACTTTAAGCATTTAAACGATTTCGAATGATGCGAAGTGAAAGTAGTGGAAAAACTAATAATTGAATTCGAAATTGCAAAAGTTTTGATAAAGCTGAAAATACAACAATACATTATCTGGAACCTTCAAAAGACCGAGAGCCTGGCTGTCTTTTCAATTAATGCCGGAACACAACAATTGTAGTTCTTGTTTTGGTGACAGAGTTAGAGCCTTAAGTTGGAGACCTCCTACCTTAAAATCAATATCAAATTTAAAGTCAAAACAGCCTGTGCATTTATTGCTGGACAAAGATACAGTCAAGAACAATGTCATCCAGTACGTATCAATAATAAATTTTCGGAGAAGTTTGAAATTATTGCAGCGCTAAATTTTCTTATTGGGCATATATTTTTGGAATTATCAAACATTTAGTATAGTTTATCTTAAACGTTCTCTCTTGATTAAGATCTCGAGTGAGTTATTGAAGGTACTTTGGGAAAAGTTTGAATGACTTGGAGTATAGAACGTGGAAAGTAATCACCTAAACTTCTACAGCTTATGGATGTATAATGAAAAAGGCTTAGGAAAGTATTTTATCATGAAATAAAAAATCAAATAACGCAATTTACTTAATAGATTGGAATACCTAGACAAAGTTCCAGATTGTATTGTGAGAAATAAATATTTCGGTAAAGCTATTACGTTGGTAGCCGATAACATAAAAAGTGCTAGTCGGACTGGTGTCGGAATAGGTATATTTTTTGAGATACAAAAAATACTCCTGGTTATTGATCACAAATAGGATTACCGCTTCTTATTCCGTAGGTGCAGTAAAAGTTGACTGGGGGAGATACTGAACCTCGACTTAAATTTTTGTATTGAATACCATCATTTAAGAATTTGAAAAGGTATTGCAACTGTCTATTAAAGACAAGGCTAGCAGATTTTAATCACAACAGCCTTTTTAATCCGACCCACTACTGGGACAAGGCCACAGTGGTGGGACAAGGGCAGTAGTCCACTACGCTTGCTCAATGCGGATTGGTGGACGGAGTATAAGGTAGTCAATTATACCCCTTTGCTGATCCATTAGTCGCCTTCTACAATACCCATTGGAGGATATCGGGTGATGCTATTCTACTCTGTCGGCATCACATGGCCAAAATATAAGATTTACCAGATTTTACTTGCGATTAAATATGATGGGATCATTTCAAAAACAAATTTCCTGTCCAATATAGCAATAGCTTAAATCATCCGTTTTAGGATTTTTTCCTTAAGATAAAAAATACTCTTATTCCTTTCCTAGAGACTAGTTTATTTCAGACGCTTTATCTCTGATTGCTGTTTGCTTAATTCTAGTTTTGGGATAGAACTCCTTGTTTGCGTTTAATATGTGCTTGACGAAGTTTTAGTAGGGATTCTGTTCAGCAGTAAGTTTGGAGCAAACTGTGCTTGTGTGCTGATTCTACTTTCATTAACAAACCGTATCTTATAGCTATAGTTTTAAGGAACATTATTTCTGATATATTGTGGAAGATTGTAATCAAATAGTGGGCGCGCGTCGTGAAAATTAATTTCATATGACGAAGCGAAATGCATATTTCTTTTGACATAATAATTATTAAGTCACATTAGATATACTTTAAATATTGAAACTCTATTAATTAAATAAATTTATATGTGTTATTTTTATGCACAAACATCTGTTTGCTGTCAAAATAATAGGTACCACTTTCACCGTACAAAATCCACTCTGAAGCCATTTGAAATATAAATTAATTAAGATAGGTTTACGATCTTTAATGAGGAATCATAGAAATAAAGTTTTTATGGTTGTATGACGATGAGTATTTTATAGGGTAGGTATTATATACTGATTCATCCTTTCATCAGTCGTCAATATGTCGTCTGTTGTCATAAATTTTTACCAAGCATTTCCTAGATGCTTTGAATACACCCATATTTTTGCAAACAATTTTTTTAGAAAGAAGAATCATATTCACCAAAGAAATTGCTCTACGGAATAGAATTTTACCTGACCTTATACGGAGAATTTTAAAAGTAACTATCATAACGGGAGTTAGATTTTGGTGGTGATTAGATTTTCTCGAGCTCAGCATGTTTTGTGGACAAAAAATATGGTACCAAAGACCTTATTGCTACTGAGATTTTAATTTGTAGGTTCTTAGAACAATATTGTCAGTTTAAATTAGAGATACCAAATGTATTAAAATAATTCTTGTATTTAGGTACTTTACTAGACTTTGAATCAACATCAGTACCTATTATTAGCAAATTGGTAAGCATAGTTTTGCTCGCGACATTCACAGTTCACACTCAATTTTACTGTTATAATATTATTACTGTTATAATCACAGGAGCATTGCTCATGAAACTACTTGTTAAATTACGTTAATAATCGATGGGCAACTGCTAGAAGGTTATTTACATCTTTCTGCTATCCTTCATAAAGGTGGAATTGCTTTAAGCATTCTATATTTTAGATCCTGACTTTCATAGTATTTCTACAGCCCATTGTTGCTTTAGCTGCTATAACATAAATCTTAGTAAATTGTGATTGCGGAAATTACGTCTGGTTGTAGTAAATCTAGGACTGTCTAGTTTCTTTAATAAATGGAGGAGAAAATTCTATTTTCCCGCACTTGTGTTCGAATATACGAAACCTCAATAAATATGTCCTTGTACAGGTTTTGTGTGGGAAATACAACTGAATATTTATTTTTTGCAACGCAGTGCTATACTATAGATGAAGACGTAAAAGGAAAGAGAAAGGTAATAGCGGATGAAGAATAAGCGGAGAAATTATAGTCAATATTGCTTTAGCAATGATTACATTAATTGTAGACTCGAAAAAATATAGACTCATAATCGTGTCCGGTGAGGTTTGGCTGTCAGTTATGACGCGATAACCAACAAATGAGACTTTTCCAAAATCTTCCCTTAACACCATTCTCAAGGCGAGTTGGACCCTGCCGTAATATATCATTAGCAGTATGGACAATGGATGAGTGATAGGGCTAGGGCCGTACATTGCAGGCGTTGAGCAGGAGTAGTACCCGGCTCCTGTGGGAAATGGACAAGGATTGTTGCATCATCCGGGCAGCGTGAGAAGAGAATCGAAAGCTTGGGAAGTGTTAGACTTAAAGTAAGATAGGTGAAATGTTGGAATGATAAGTGGAAGAAAGTGAGAATTTTTATTTTTATTATTGCAACGATGAACAAGTTTTAAAAACGATATATAAGTCTGAAAGAAGAAGAAACCTGAAGCCGTTACATAACAATATTAAGGCTACCGTAAATTTTAGGATACATTATTCTGGATCCAAAATGCTCATGAAATTCAAACTGGGTTCCATTTCAACCGAACATCATTCGGTTATTTAAATGGTAATATTTATTTTAATTAAAACCAAAGCTATAAAACGTTTTCGCACAAAGCGTATTCAAAAGGCTTTTTACGGTCTGTCACACACATGAATCTATGATGCGAAGTGACAAATGGCGAACTTCTGCTCTGAGCGTTTTATAAAATGAATTAAATAGTGATTAATTTACCGTGGTTGAAACAATACGATAATATTTGTCGATATTTTCAGTATTCATATAATGCTTAAGTTCGGTTTTTGTGAGGTTAAAAAATGTCATGGATTGAACATCATCCATCAAAAATCAGATATAGAATTTGAAGACATTGTTTTAGCTGTTGTAACGAAACGGGACGTGATTCCGTAAAGGAGAATAAAGTTTCGCGAACACGGCCGAATCATAACACTTGTTTCTTTTCTAAACTGCAGCATAGTAGATTACAATTTAGAAGAAGCGATGAAAGCAAATTATTCACATTGCAAACTGTATTTGGTTGTTTCAGTTAAGTGTTCGAAGGTGTAAGAAATCCTTGCATTATAAAAGAATCTCATAGGTAGATCTATTTTCGCAAACACAAAAATGAAACTGAACAGATAGAGATAAATATAACTACAATAATTGTAACTGATTTTATGGATACTGACGAAAGTGAAATGCGTATAATAAGAGAGCAGTCTGAAAGTAGTAGAAAAATTGAGAGGTCCACAACTAGCATGGTATGGGCATATGATGAGAAGAGATGATAATCATGTGATAAAGAAGGTGATGAATATAAATGTGGACGGGTGTAGAGGAAGAGGAAGACCGAAGAAAAGATGAATAGACGTGAGAGATGATATGGTAAAGAATGGAGTTAACGCAGAGACGACGGCTGACCTAGATGAATGGCAGAGAAAAATATTTCGACCCCAAATGAAACTGGGAACAGGGCAGGCATATTATAAACTGGCTTGTATTCGGTGTCATGTTTTTATTATTTCAGCATTAGTGATCACGGGACCGAACCCTAAGACTATAGATTAAAATGACAAAATATGAAAGACAAATAAAGTGAGTTCAATCCTTAGATTAAAGCAAAAGGGAAGATCCTCCTAATCGCATCTTTCAAAAAGCACGCCTCGTCAACTACATAGACAAACTATTCTGAACTTGTCGCTCTCGCACGACTCTTGCATTTTTTATCTCGCTCACCTAACAATGCAGCTGAGAGTTTTGTAGGTACACGCTCGTTACTCGGGTTAATCTTCCCTTTTTTGCTTTAATCTAAGGTTAAATCCATAGAATTAATTTTATTTAATATGTATCGTTCTCAAGCGAAATTAAGAAAATTTTAACTAAAATACTAATTTAACTGGCAAAGATCCTCTGAACTGGTTTACAGCTAAACTAAAGTACTTTTACTTTTAGCCAAAAAATATACCTAATTATACAAATAAATTACCTCTCGATTTTCCTCATTCCATATTTGACTAGGGCATCCCAGTCGCTGTCTTCGCTACGGGGCTGGGAGCTCAGAGCTGGTGGTTCATGGACCAAAGCTCTGGCCTGGGACTCCACTTTCACGAGAAGTGCATTTTCTGAGAGTCTGTAAGAAATTAAACAAGGAATTAATTAATGTATCACTCGAGATAGATCACAACGAATACTATCTATAATAGTGCAATGTCGAATATAAAAAATATAGCCTATAAAACTTGACGTGGTCAATAACATTACTTCCGCAGCAAAAGCTCCAGAATCGAACACCGGTCGGGACAAATATTTGTTCATCAATCATTGTTGTTTATACAATAATTTAGGTTTTCCTGAAAAAATATTTGTGATAAGAAAAAAGGCGCTGCAGTCGGCTATGACAAATGTTTACATGGATATTGAATTTCATGTATCTACAGCAATACAAAGATCGACCAATCGCGATCGATTGGTCCTTCTTTGTATTGCTGTAGAGACATAAAAGCCTTAATCGATAGTAAGGGTTTTGTTTGAGATTTGCGAGAAAAGGGTTTGTTGTCTAGAAAGCGATTACAGCTTAACGTGTTTGTCATTAACTTACAATAAACCTAAGATAATGGTTTAGCATAAACATATCTTACGCAGATCAAGGCGGGTGTAAGTAAGGTAATCTTTAACTAATAACGGGTCCATTGAATGCAATAGCCCAAGAGAAAGGGTAATTTATGCGTCAGTTACTCTGATTCTCAGTACCTTTTCGCAGTCGTGCAATAAGTGGGCTTACGGCATGGCTGGACGCCGTTATAAGGGTCAGTTTTTGAGCTTGTGTGGGTTCAGTGGATTCATCTCATTAGTTACAGATGTTTTCGTCAACTTATTTCCTGTAGACTTTTCTCTTTGTAGTGCTCGAAACTTACCGTTCTAGCAATGCTTTCATCATTTTAATATTAGGTTGGGGAAAAAGTCTTTTCGCATTATAGTATGTATAAACTTGTAATAAAATCTCTTTGGCTATACTATTTGTATCTGGCTGGTTTTGGTATCATTGAAAGTTTAAATTTTAAAGAACATAATTCCAAATTCAAATTAGGAAAATGTGTGATTTTCATTTGTTTTTCGTACCGCCAAGATGAGTGAATCTAATGAAGAAATTCGATACATTTTAAAATTTTACTACAAAAAAGGTAAAAATGCAACGCAAGCCGCGAAAAAAATTTGCGATGTTTATGGACCTAGTGCAGTGTCTGTGAGAGTAGCACAAATTTGGTTTAAGCGTTTTCAATCCGGAAATTTTGATGTCAAAGATGCACGTCGCTCTGGTCGCCCTATTACAGATAAAATGGATGCCATTTTTGAAAAAGTGGAGCAAGATCGGCATGTCAGTAGTTACGACGTAGCTGAAGAACTGGGAATTGACCACAAAACAGTTTTGGCGCATTTGAAAAAAACTGGGTACACAAAAAAGCTCGACATTTGGGTACCTCACGAGCTCACTGAAAGAAACCTAATGAACCGTGTACTCATTTGTGATTCTTTATTACGACGTAATGAATCCGAACCATTTTTGAAGAAGCTGATAACTGGTGATGAAAAGTGGATCACGTACGACAATAACGTGCGAAAAAGGTCGTGGTCAAAGGCCGGTCAGGCTTCACAGACTGTGGCGAAACCCGGGTTAACTCGCAACAAGGTGATGCTGTGTGTGTGGTGGGATTGGAAGGGCATTATTCATTATGAGCTGTTACCACCAGGCAGGACCATCGATTCTGAACTCTACTGCGAACAACTGATGAGATTAAAGCAAGAAGTTGAGAGAAAGCGGCCGGAATTAATCAACAGAAGGGGTGTGGTTTTTCATCATGATAACGCTAGACCTCACACATCTTTAGCCACTCAGCAAAAATTAAGAGAGTTTGGCTGGGAGGTGTTAATGCATCCGCCGTATAGTCCTGACCTTGCACCTTCAGATTTCCACCTGCTTCGGTCTCTTTAGAATTCTTTAGGTAGTGTCAGGTTAACATCACGAGAGGACTGCCAAAACCACTTGTCGCGGTATTTTGACCAGAAGTCCCAAAATTTCTATAGCAATTGGATCATGTCCCTACCTACAATATGGCAAAAAGTTATCGAACAAAATGGTACCTACATACTTTAGTTAAATGTAAATAAACTATATTAAAAAATGTTTTGAATTTTCTTAAAAAATGCGAAGAAACTTTTTCCCCAACTATCGAAGACTTCTTTAACATGTTTAATTTTAGAGACGATGAATTGAAGATAATGTTTTATGTTCGTATTATAGAATAAGTTTCAAGAATGAACGCCGACTTGAGCGTCCTACGTCTACAGACGATTCTCAAGACATGTTTGACTTCTGAGTGTCATTATGTAATACGGGCCTTAGACTACGTGTAGTTTCATATAACTCATATTATGTATAGTAACTATTATAGTTTGCCATGAGAGACAACGTTAATGTTGAAAATATATTATAGAAATTATATCTTGATTATTTTCTCTACGCCCACATGTTATGGCAGATTGAAAATATTTCTCATAAAGATTATGTAGTACTTTTGTGTCTGTGTCTGTTTAACGTCCTTTTGTTATTGTCTTTGTATTTAGGATATGGATTGATAATACTCAAATCCAGGAAATAATAGAAAACGGAGCAAATCTGTTCTAATTTTACGTTCATTCTGAATCACTATGAATGTTTTCATAATACTCACTGGTATGCTTGCTTATCGAAGAAGTCGTCAAAAGATCTCAATGCCTGAGCTTTGAAGCAGTCTGCGAGGTCTCCGTTTAAGCACTGCTGTGTCGATTGCTGGATATACGGATCTTGGTCTTCGCCTAGACCTATCCAGTCTAATAACCCTCTGCCTTGAGCTTGAGGCTGGAAATAAAAAATAAATACAAAATTATTTCTGCAATATTCTTATTCCGCCAAGTTGCATCAATATGTTTAGGTATTTGTATCTGCTCAAATCTTTAGATCCGTGATACGCGTTGCTATTTTTTTCGTATTCTTTTTAGCTGGTTTGGTATTAAACAAAGAGGTTGAAGCTGCTCCAAACTTGCAATCAAAAAGAAAACAGCACAATAAGATCTGACTATAAAACTAATTTAATTATGTTTTTTCTAAGATTTCGAAGCAGCCTTGGGTTATAATTATATCAAAATTTTGGAATACATATTAAATCAAGAGGGAGCTTTTGAAAATGGAAAAATATAAATATGACATAATTTCCCAAGAATTGGAATTTCTAAGCGGAATTAACATCAAGATATTTGGAGTATAGGTATATTTGAATGCTTAATCGAGCCATTTCTTCAACAGATATTTTTAAATATATGTAAGTTATTTCACTCGTATAACTCAATTGTTAATTTACTTAATCTTCCATCTAAGGAGAAATTAGACTGCTTACTACTGAAACTCTTGCATATCACCTTGACGTAATTAAACTATAAAAATCTTTACTAACCGATCGGCTCCTGTCATCGCCGCCGAAATTCAAAGATCTGCCTTCAGTTTCTTCTTTCGGTGGTTGGTCAGGTAGTCTGATACCTCCATCACCTCGTGTTTGCAGCGTGAGGGTCGCTGTGATTAACAGCATCAACCATCGTTTCTGTGGAAGCATCTTTATCGTTGTTTATAACCTGGAACGAAGTAATACCTTGGTTAGATTTCCAATATCAAAATCTGTAACTAGCAAATTCAGAGCAATTAATTATGCTACGTTCGAAGAGATCTTGTTAAAGGGAAATGTTTTGTCATCAAAATAGGCAAATACAATGCTTAATAGCTATATTGAAGAGAATATTGGACTGTTTTTAATTAATGTCTGTTATTTCTTTAGCGATAGAGTAGAAATTGTATTATTGCCCGCATAACTAATATTGCGAACCCTGCATATTGCTTTAATCCTACTATTGATTCATTACCACACATTGTGTCGTTGATTTATATACGGCTATCTAAAGCTTTGGCGTTAATTTACATTCATAGAAAAGTCTATATGTTCTAATATTTATTAAACTAGAGACATTCAATATACTTTATAATCACATTAGTGAAAGTTTATCTCTTGTGATATACTTGGAATGTTATGGCTGGGGTATTACCACCATCTTTTTAAAAGCTAGCTATAGGTTCGTAAACTGAATTGTATTATTTCGTATCATCATCTTCATATCACTGATTCGCGTTTGCACCGAAAGAATGAATGAAAGTTGTCGCTGGTCTGTTATGGAGTAAAAAAGAGGGCACCATTTAAATATAAATATGACTCCTGATAACTCTTAGATAATAGGTTAACTTATGGTTGTCTCAGTCTACTCATGTCGAAGTGCATTCAAAAACTTGTGCATAATTTATTACCGGTTATAACCGTATTTCTTAGGAAATCACTTAAACATTTAAAAAAAAATCCTCGTTGCGTGGGACTTAATTATAACATATTTGTTGTGTCATATATAAATAACTGATTTAACTTAACATAAAACAAATTTCATTTCAAAATGCACGTAGGCAACTTTTAGGTTCATAATTAGTAACTTCTAATAAAACGATTAATAAGACAGATGAGCGTGTCAGTTTAGGTTGTTTATGAAGGTCATGGTATGAATCTTCATACAAATTGAATGATTAATATCGCGTTCACGATTCAACTCTGAACTGAATCGCTGTCGAAAGTAGTGCCAAAACTGAGTCGCGTAGATAGCGTCATAGTAAGTACTAATTAACGATTCTATTCAATTTAGGTCTTAAATTGGATCGCGATAAAAGATGGTGGTAAGATAGGTTGTGTCCATCGCTCACGTAGCCACGGTTGTGAATCGTAAATCTGGTAGGAAGGCGCTTAAAGAGCTAAATTAAACAGAAACGCTACAGAATTAAGTCCGAACGATATTTATGACTGTTAAAGCACGCACCTTTGCATGCAACAACAAGATTTATATTTTCTGAAGTTAAACTAAATGTTTACCTTTTCTGAACATAATTTGAATTTGAGGACAATTTATTATTCACTAGTGGCCAAACTGTAAGCAAAGGTTTGTTTGGGTTTCGTAGTATGTATACATACATACATAGGTTATAACAGTTTGCATATGTTTGAAAAGGATCGGGTGAAAAGAGAAATTCTCTGCTGCTTGATGCAACTTGGCGGAATAAGAATCATAATTAACGAAAACACCGGGGATGGTTGAAATATTCAATAAATATATTTACCTCTTATTTACGACGTACCAATATATTTGTTGTTTCCAAGTAAAAGTCTGGATATGTAGGTATAAAATGTTGTTTCTTTTGATCTACCTAATGTTCCGAATGATTTAATATTGGTTGCTTTGCGTGTTAGCAATTATGGTGAATTCAATAGAACGAAACACTTTATTTTATCGTTTATAAATCATATCTAGGAAATTATTGATTTGATACTATATTGGCACTGTTTAATTAGTCTAGGTTGTTTGGTTAGGACGCTGGAAGGTTTTACGAGTAAGTAGTCAGTCCGAAGCAATTAGTTCCTTAAAATAGCTGATGTTTTCGTAAAGAACTTGTTTGGTTTCTCTGCGTAAAGAAGTTTTAAATATAATATTACTTTAAGGACCTTTTGTATAAACGGCTGCAGGTTTGGGGCTGGGTCTACCAAAAAATATAAAATGTCGTGAATTTAAATGATGAAATTCTGATTCTCTTGAAACTTACTCCATATTTCACAATTTGTGGAAGCTTGACATGCAAGCATCTGTATATTTATATTACAAAAGGAGTTATACCGTTTCTTAGTTAAAATACATTTCAGTATCATTTACTGAAGGAAGTTTTAAATTTATTTATCACTCCACAACATAAGAACTTGAGGAAAAAGTCCTTAGAAACACTAATTTAAACTTCTTTGCATAGTATGCGATGATTTTGCACATCTGTCAAGTATATTCTTTTTTATAAAGGCAATTAATGCTATTCAACTTTTAAAGAAAGAGTAAACGTTGTTAAATTACAACAAGACTTTCGCAAGTATGTATGTAAATACCTATTGCCCTTTTCAAATGCAAAATAGTTTAGTTTAACTCTAATAAACTTAATCATGTAATTTTCTCTAACTTAGGTTATGATCACTTAGTACAAAATATTTGACAAGCTATTTTAAACAGTGTTTTTGGAATAATTTTTGAACCTTTTATTATAGCTATAAGGTTCAAAATCTATAAAAGAAATTTGACATTACTGTTGACTTTACAATGTTTTTAACGAACATTACTGATACGAATAACTTTACATTCTTCCGAGTTTTCACTTTTGTTGGAGTCATTTCGTGAGTGCCGGTAAAATTAGGAACGGAGTGTAGATATAAACTGGTCATATATTGCAAAAATATTCCATGAGTATCAGCTAATAATTTAGAGTGTTATTAATGTTTTATTTTATTGTTTGATAGCTTTGTGTCTTGTGAATCTACTTGTTGTAATACTTTGATCGTCATTTGATAAATTGTCAACAGTAACATCCAAGACATGTATAAAGTCTAATAATCAAGGAGCTTATATTTTACGCTCCTTGCTGATAATATTTGCTGTCTTTGTTTCAGTATCACAAACATATACATCACAAGTGAACCTTCTTCATCTTTTTTTGTACCACTTCTCTTTGTAAAGCCAGAACGGTGTGTCCTGACCTATTAGTTTAGGCACTGTAATTACGATTCTTAAATTAATACAAAATTATTTACTATTGTAGCATTTCAATCGAAATCGTTTAACTTTTTTTTTATTTCATTTTGTGAAGCAGTTTCTTTACTATGGTTTCTATTTCGAGTTTTAATTCCACTTTTATTTATTTGTTACATTACGATCTTTTGTTTCATTCAATCCTTCCAATTCTCCTTAATTATAAAATAACAAAGCTTGGATATTCTGTGCTAATTAAAATATCTAATTGCTAAGGATTTCGAGGTATTCTTTGTTAAAACAACGAAGGAAAACTGTAATGGGTTTCTTAATTAAATTAGTATTTTTGAATAAAAATATATTAAGCTACTTACAATATATTTCAATGACCATTATAAAGAATTATTTACAAGTTAGTCGCCGATTAGTAGACAGAAAGAGCCAACTCTTTTATTCTGGCGTATTTATTGTAACACATATACAAAAAGTTTCTGCACATCTTCTCTATATGAAATTTAACTAAGCCTAATCTTTTATTCCAAAAGTTTTTCTTTTCATGTATTATTAGGTATATAGATGTTACTTACGCAATATATTAAAATGCTATATTTATTGGTTCAATATAATATATATTTATTCATGATGATCAAGTTAATTTAAAATCTATCTTTGTTCAATTGAAAAGTTTGCAACTTTTATTACTTTTTACACTCCATAGGTTAATAAATCTGCTTTCTATGATATCGGTAATAGCTCTTACATTACTATTGAATTTAAAAACTCATACTTAATCACAATTAGTACGTTACAAACGTACGAGACACGCATAATAATCGGAAACAGATGAAAGTAGCTTTCTTACATTACGAATCAAAAACGGACAAAACTTAAGAATTATATCAAAACTTCAAAGATACTTTCTTATGAGTAATAAATAAATAACTAGATCACAACAAAGCTTTATAACACTCACATGATAAAAACGTAAAAGAATTCAAACTAATTCACAGTGAAATTAATATGGCATGCGCGCGTGCGAGCGAGACGCATGACTCGCGAAGACTGCGCGGGAGTTGATCGGCGAACAGTCGCACCAATTTGCCGCTGGATTGCATGCGCTTGATCTAAAGCAATGAAAAGTCGATTTGTGTGATCCATTATCTGATGTTTCCTATAATTTGCAAATCAAATAGTAATCAAAGTTATTATTTTAAAATTGTCACTTAAATTATATTGATAATTATTAATTGTCTTGTATAGATGTTTTGAAATCATTACGAAATTGTAAGCTGTGGAGTTTCTTTCGCCATTTCTTCTCCATCTCAACATAATAATTAATATTTCGTCCCGAAATGGTGGTAGGACTTTTGAGGATTTAAAAGTACTTAGCAAAGTCCATTAAAATAAAGAGATTTTTCATTTAATATGACAAACAAAATAAAACATTTAACACTCCATTTTTATATAGAATAGATACCGACACAAAGATTAACATCTATAAACCATTTTAAATGTATTGCATTTGTTTTATGTACAGACAACAGCACGTTGGGTTACCACAAACTGTCACATTTTCCCAATCGATTATGCACTTAATACTGAATAGCCTTAGGTTGAAAATCGTTTGGAGAAATTTGACAGTTTTGTATAGCCCGACGTGCTGTTGACTGTACCTAATTCTCAATTTTTTTGATTTAAACTTGGGTTTTTTGTGTATCTGTGCGTCTGTGATTTCGTTGTGTTTTATTTGAAAAGTACCTTTATTACGGGCGTTCTTAGCTATGATTCAAGAATATAATGTCATTTGAAGATTATCACATCTTTTAAAGTTAATGTATTTATAGATCTGAACTTCCGCAGGTGTGACCAATTTGTAGTTTAATATAACTTTAATGATATGGCTGGTGCTTAAGCATTACCAGGTTCCTGCAGTATATAAACGCACGGCATTGCAGGAGAGGTGTCCTTTCATATATGTATACGATCACTTGTAATCCTATGAGGGGTTGAGCAGAGGCTTAAGGTAATATTTTGTCATACCTAAAGCTACGTATGTCACTATTTGGAGGCCATGTTGTGCCTCCAAATAGTGACATATTGCCAGCCTGTCGCCTACATAAAGGGACACTCAATCCAAACAGTAACAGTCCTTCAAGAAACATCTGGCGCAAAAAACAACCAACTAGACGAATGTTACACTCAAAATCATCTCAAAACCTACTCCAATATGTTATCAGCTCTCGGAATATAAGGTATTAAATTGGTTTTCGACTTTCATTTAGATATTTATGCCAGACACCAATTAAATAATACGTGACTGTTTTAACTCAGTCCGTTCAGTTTGACAAAAGTCGGGGCCAAGCATGAATAAATTCAAAGTTGTACTGTTAATTACGTCCCCAATTTAAATGGGGATAATAATTTAAAGCATTTACATAGTAAAGTACTGTCTTGTATTCGTAATGAGGGAGGCAAAGCAAACATGCGCAAGAAAAATCTGTTTGAGCGGTAATTAAGTTCTGCTTCCAAAAACATTATAATGATTTCTTTATTTGATTCGATGGGATCGTTATCGTCTATTTTATGAACGTAATGATCCTTAAAGTCAGGTGACGAAGTGCCTATTATACCCTAACACAGAGCTACTGAGGAGAAGTAGTGGCGCTAATTCAGCCCCTATAGCTCCAATGTTGCAAAATTTTCTTTGCAAAAAAAATTCTTGAGTTAATCCGAAACTTTTATAGCTTAAAGTTAAATATTTAAGGAATGAAAAAATAAATAAGCCAGGTCATTTAGGCGGTTCTTTTATTTTGCCAGATTCTTACAAAGAAATTTTTTGTAACTACAACTTTATTTGCTGTAGCAATGTTGCTAGCTTACAGACTTGCGTATAGATCGCTTTGATTATGGAATACTGCATATTGGTGTTGCAAAAAAGAGCTTTGCAAGCATCTGGCAAAATTAAAGAACCACCTAAATGAACTGGCTCATTTATATTTTTATTTTCATATAAATGATGGATATTAAATGTAGTATAAAACATACTCTACGCACATCTCGAATAATAATGTCGTAGATAAGTAAACGGTTTTGACGAGATAAATAATGGATCTTTAAGTCTGTTGTCTTCCGGGATCGGATGGGGAGACTCAGTAAACACTGCGGTAATAAGTAAGTGCGTAATGTTTGTTTCCTCCCGTTCGTTGTTAATTGTTTTAGCTACAACTTTATTAATCACAAAACTAAGTCAAAATGATGTGCGGTACGCTTTTAGTGGAATGACGAAAATAGACTTAAAAATAATTCCAAAACTGTTCACACAAATCGTGGATACAAAATTTATAAAGACATAAGTGTGTTAAATAAAAAAAATAGTATAAAAGATGGGACATTTTTAACTTTAGCCGTGATAAATTAACATGACGTTCAAGAAATACTTTGATATAATTTTGATTTTTTTTAAAATTATATTTACGAAATAGAGATTCTTACATTGAGATGTAGATACAAGAAATATTTTTTTTTTTACTTCGAATAAGTAATATTTTAAGGTATTTTCAATTTCCTTATTACAGGCATACGGCCTGCCTGGTGGTTACCACCGTAGCCTATAGATGCCTCGTGGAGCTCTGGCGACCTTACTAACCAACAGAAACACAACACCACAACAATGTAGTGTTATTTGACTGTGGTCTTCTGTAAGGTGGACTACCTACTCTGGTTCGGGCTGCTCCAGGTTCGAGCGGCTACTACGCTGTGCCTTACCTACTTTGACTATTTGAATACTATTAATTCATTTTCATATGATCAATAATTTTTTAACAACTTTTCCAATTGACCTCGAAATAGTTTAATAACAGTATATCACAGTGGCGGATTTACAAATATGCCGCCAGTAGGCTAATAAATTTTTGACGCCAGTAGGCTTATCAATTTTTGCCACCACTACATACTTCTGAAATTGGTCACCCTAGTTCCATCGAGCATATGCCTAGTTCACAATCATATTAATTACATTTGCAACTTTATTGTACTCTATCTTCCTCAGTACACCAGCTATTTCCCCTTCAGAAAAAAAAAAAAAAATTGCCTCCCCCTAAAATCTGCCGCCCTAGGCTTCAGCCTACTCAGCCTACCACTGGTATATAAACATACATACATATACGATAACGCGCACAGAACGAGAGGGGGGCGGTGGCGTCACCGAACTGCCATACACTCCTTCGGTAGCCGCTGGTCCAATGATTCCTGTCTAGACAAAACTAGCATTTTCCTCAACTCAAAAGGCGTCAAACCACTCTATGTTTTTACACTGTGGTTATAGCTGTAGGTATAGGTAACTGCAAAAGGCCTTAGGCCTTGAACATCTTTATATACCAGCCTTTTTCATCCCTAAGATAAAACTAAATCATCAATTCAATAATTTATTTACAAGTGCCGAAACCGACTCCATTTGCATTCAGGGCGAGAAACTTTTTCTTTGTTCATTTATTCTACGCAGAATACGGAAGTTATGCTGTGTTCCTTATAATATAATAATGCTCAGTTTTCCTTAGACCCCCGTGCGTGCTTCGGTTGACAAATATGCTTTAGTATAATGCCTGAAGCACTTCGTTTGGTATGGGTTTCGAGACGTGTTAGCGTTACGTAGCTTAGGGGTGTAAAAGACCCTTGACTTTATTTGTTCAGTCATGACGTTAAAGTGCACGTATATCAACACAGTTCAGGCTCGCCTGTAATCGTGAAATAATAACATTATATTATAATAAATTCTCTGCTACCACTGAAGTCCGATCGTAGCCTTTAGACACGGCGCTAGTGTCCCATAATATGCTGCCAGCAAATTATTTGCGTTTTTTTACTTACAAACAAAACAAAGAGAAACAACCTAAAGTATATCTAATATTTCTATAGCAATAAGATATAAAACGGCTTGCAATTCGAATAAACTGCCATAAATGTAATTATTCCTTTTTCCGCGTCAACCTAATTCATTGTGGCACTATAATTTCGTGATACTTCCTAACGAAATTTACCATCACTATTATACTTATTAAATACCCTTACCCCATGGGGTATTATTTACCCCAAACGTGACTTCTAACTAAAACTATCAACATGAAGCGATGTTGCTGGAATCGTCGCAAGGGGACCGATTTCTAGCAAAGTGTAGGAAGTCTTCAAGGCTGGGGTAAAATATACCCCAAGGGAATAATTAAGAAGGGCTGCCTTTTGACGTAGTTTAATAAATTGTGACGTAATATTAAGATCTTTAAGAGGGGGTATAAAGCAAAATTACCAATCTTTGATTTGATTTTTACACCCCAAAATAAGCCACAAGCCACCCCATTTTTTTTAAATAGATATAACATTATATTTGAGAGATTTTAGTCTGGGAAAAAACATATAATGAAATATTTTTAAGCATGGATAAATATCACGAACTTACCTTTAATTTCCAGCTTAAATCAGTTTATTTTCAATGCTATGCATATTACTGCGTCAATATTTTAATACATAATATAAAACTATATTACAAAGCAGCCCTACTAGGGATTTTAAAAAATAATGAATACTTTACGACTTATTTTCATAAAACCAATTTGTCGCTTATTACGTTCTTATTCCGCGCAAAACGCATCAGTCTATCGCGCTTCACCCGTGCTAACAGACATGTTTTGTTTCATCAATCAGTCTTGACTGCTCCGTTGAGACGAGTGGGCTGTGTTTCTGTGTTCCGCCATCGGCTCGAGAAAATACTTCGACAAAAATATGGGAAATAAAAATAAAATGCGAAAACACTCTAAGAAAGAGCTTAGAAATTTAAAAATTCAACTCATGAATAATTGTCGGAGGTATATACATTGCTTTTATTATATTATATAAGTAGTTTAACTAAAAAATATCGCAATTTGACGTTTTAGCTCACGGCACAATGTAACAATGTCGGCGCGGGTAGCAGTAAACGCAAAAAAATAGATGCTTTTGACTACTCATGAATTGGTGCAAAGTTTCAATTGTGTGGTGTGTGTAAAGTATTTTTAACCAACTACCAAAAAGGAGGAGATATTCGTCTGTATGTATTTTTTTATGTATGTACACGTACAGTCAGTTTCAGAAGTAGATGATCACTTTAGTACCATGTCATAGCAACGCCAGCGTTTGTGCAGTAATAGTTGCTACAATTATGTATGAAATATTATTATGACAAGGTACTACAGTGTTCGTCTACTTTTGATGGTGACCCGTACACCGATATCTCTGTCATTTGTGGACCGATTTTCAAAATTCTTTTTTTATTCGATAGTGTATACTCCTGAGGTCCCATTGTCACCAAGTCTTCTGATGATGGGAAGCCAGGGAAATCGAGGGCAACCCTCAAATTTTATACGCATATATAACGTTTTTCATATTTTTCCTAAACCTATTCTATTATTTGCACCGGGTAGTCATCATTTCATGTTTATGAGCTGATGATGGAAGGTAAATATCTGTTCACCGATATCTCTGCCATTTGTGGACCGTTTCTCAAATTTCTTTTTTTATTCGATAGTGTATGTATACTCCTGAGGTAGTCCCGTTCTCACCAAGCCAGGATCTGATGATGAGAAGGTAGAGAAATCGAGGGCAACCCTCGGAAAAGAACAGAAAGAGAGGGTTATTCATATTTTTTATAAAGCTATTCTAGTATTTGCGTCTGGTTGTCATCTCGTGTTGATGAGCTGATGATGTATGATAAAACTCCTTAACTATTAGGAGTTGGTTAGTGATAATTTAAGTATTAGAGGTACCTAAATACCGATAGTTGTATTCTTTTAGGTTTTTCAGGTGAGCTGATGATGGAATCATTGATGAGACTTCGTGAATGTGTAGCGACTATGCCCACAATATATTGTATTTTAGCCCAGAATGAGGAACTTTTTACTTTGACCACCAGATCTTTACTGCAAAATTTCCATGCATGTATAATACAAAAAAAATGTACCTGTCATAAAATGTAAATATTTTTTTATGTAACCAAAGATCTTATATGTTAAAATACACTGATTTTGATAAAAATCCACAGAAAAATGTAATAAAGAATAATGGCCAATTTTACGAACATTGTCTTAGCTTTGGACAATCCAAAGTGGTATCTTGTCAACTCTTGTCATAAATAACAAGAATGTGATATAGCATACCACTTGGTTTGAGCATGTCACATCAGATTGACATTAACATAATCAAAACTGAAAGTAACATTATATTTTATGAATAAATGATTTAATTACCAATAATTATTTTTTTGAAGAATGTGCATACCTGGTAATTATTCTGAGCGATTAGCATGATTTTATAAAAAAAAATATAATTGATGTAAATAAAACTTTATTTATATACTTTGTTATAACCTTGCAGGGTTCATGTGTTGAGCTATATTTTACTTGTAAGTACCTACCTCATATCTTTGTAAACACACACAATGAATAAATTATTTGAATCTGAATTTATTATATAATTTACCATCAGCGAAAAGTATTAAAAATCCACATGTCAAAGTATAGGTAATGGATAGATAGTCCGACTCGTGCTTAGCCAATTTTATCTAGTTTTTCGCGTATACTATGTGCGATCACAAAAAAGAAAAATCATGAAGCGAGTGCCACCTTGCGGCTGCGAACTGCGATGTGCAAGAGGGGAAGGGTGAAACGCGCGGGTGAATTCTGATATTTTTCTTGGTTTATGCCCGCTCTTAATGCATTAATGAGGGGAGAAAATATACAGTTCCACGGCTTTTTTAGTAAAATAATATTTGTAATAAAGTTTGTGGCATTATTTTGTTTCGGTTATGATGGAAACGATCTGTATAGGAATTATTGAAATAAAAATACAAGAATAGCTTTAGAAAAAATATGAAGAACATGGCTATTAAATTTGAGGGTTGTATTCGATTCCCTTCTTCCCATCATCAGATCCTGGCTTAGTGACAATGGGACCACCTTAGTAGTATACACTATTGAATAAAAACATTGAAAATTGGTCCACAAATGACAGGAATATTGTACTTAATCTTATTTATAATTTTATTACTGAAGTAGAGCTTAATATCTGCCTTGGTTGTCGTCTTTTGTTTCATGGTTTACTGAAGGTTACGTTATATTTTGGGTTTGATGCCTCTTTCATGGGTTTCCTACTTGAAATCGAATGCTCTTTGCTCGAATATTAAATTCTCGCAGACCGATAAAATCGACAAATCATGATCTCGATAGTTCGCTACATCGATGCATCAAAATCTCGATTGATAAAAGCCGAATCGAATCTTATCTCGAAGCATCATTGCATGAAAGATCATAAAAACGAATTTTGAATGCCATGAAAATGCGGCACACGCTTTTTTAATTTGAATAATCACGTAAAATTATTTTGTGTTTTGCAACACTAAAAATTTTATATAAGCAAAGATAATCTTAAATTATATATAAATTATGTGTCACGTTGTTTGTCCGCGATGGACTCCTAAACTACTTAACCGATTTTAATTAAATTTGTACACCGTGTGCAGTTTGATCCAACTTGAGAGATAGGATAGTTTTTATCGTGATAAGTAGTCGTATATTATTTTACTGCAGATACAATGTTATAGGTAAGTAGTATGAAATTACCACAGCGACGCGTGGCCGAGACAGCTAGTATAATACTATAATATAAGTATTATAAAATTGGTTCTAGGTTATGTCACCTCCATGATTCATACGTCCAAGTAGAACCTGTCTTCAGAAAGGACACGGTTCACTTTCTCTCGCCATTGTTTAGCCAAAGCACGTCATATGGATTTTTTGACCGACTTTGCCTCTGTGACACTTATGTCAGTCACACAGACAACCGATGGCACAAAGTAGGTTACACTTAGCAAATTATGGGGACTTAGTTCTACGGCCGATTAATCTATATTTAGTTTTATATTAAGTTACGTTGGCGATTGTCGAAGGAGGTTCATGGCGCTGTCCTACTTTCTGCGCGGTCAGTACTCGGATGGGTGACCAAAAATTTTTTCAACTCGGTTGGTAGACCCATATGTAGGGTCGTCTGGGTAGGTACCGCCTTTCTTATTTCTACCGTGAAGCAGTTCGCTGTGTTTCGGATTGAAGGGAAAGGTAGCCAGTATAATTACTGGGCATGGAGGGATATCATCTTAGTCCCCAGGATGGCAAACGCACTTGCGGTGTTAAGTGATTTACACCTAATATTGCAAGTGTCTATAGGCGGCGGTGACCACTTAACATCAGGTGGGCCGCAAGCTTGTTTGCCATCTCGTAACATAAAAAAACAAAATTTTCGGAACGCTGGTGGTCCCAACTGCCGTCTAAAGATATCAGTCGTTCTCAAAAATCTGTTGCCCAAACATTAGCAGTATGTCAATGGCAAGACAACGACACCGACCCCAAATAAAATTGATAACAGGGTAGGAGGAAAAATAAAAAGAGGATTGACTTACGTCGGAAGAAAATGCCTATGAACTCTTTTAACCGTTTGTCTGGTAGTGGCAGATATATTGCCACCATTGAACTTTATATCTATGTGATAAGGTTGAAAAACAATAAAAAAAACTTTTCTTTACCAATATTTACGGACATTTGCCTCTGTGACCAGTGTTTAGCGACTTTTTTTCAGTGTAATTTTGCTAGTATTAAAAAAAGATTTATGCGTTTGTAAACACAATAATTATTCCATTGTTTACGGACAGTTGTGGTTGCACCAAGAAGTTATACGATTTACATTTTTTTCATTAAAATCAATTCATGGGAATAGTTGCTCCATTTAGAAATAAAATAATATTCATCATCATCATCATCACCATCACAGCCTTTATAATCCGACCTACTGCTGGGACACTCCTCTCCTTTTCAACGAAGGAGGTATAGGCAGTAGTCCACCATGCGAAGATATGGAGTGATGCTATTCTAATCTGCCGGCATCACGCGGCGCAAAAAAGAAATCGTTTTTTAAAATTGCAAGTAATGCAACCGGTCGTTAGTATGTGATACTTTTGATGACCATCTCATCTTTACGATCAGTTTAACTTCACCCAAATCGTGTTTTTAAAAGCAAATACACGAGTTACTAAAGAAAACAGGTAGCCTACAACATTGGATAAACTCAATGACGCTGAAAATCAAAAAAATACATTGGTTTCAAATCGAAATTGGAAATGAATAGCCCATTAAAAAAGTTTAATTTGTCTATTTTTATTTATATTACGGGAGGACAAACAAGCTTGCGGCCCATCTGGTGTTAAATGGTTACCGTCGCCTATAGACACTTGCAATATTAAGGGTAGGTATATTGCCATCCTGGGGACTTAGATGATAATGTCTTCCATGCCCAGTACTGGTTGCACTGGCTACCTTTCCCTTCAGTCCGAAGTCCTGTTTACTCTGAGTCCGAAACACATGTTTGATGGCGCTATGAAAACTTTTTAGAAATGATTTTTAGCGATTTAAAAGTATTTGGTAAAATCCATTTAAATAAAGAATTACACTGTTTTGAATTTTGATTTAAAAACTACATAATTATGCTTTAGGTCAGAAATGTCATCTTTTTTGACGTGACAACGTCTTATAATTCGATAGAGCCGGCTGCACGCACGAAAAAACATGACGCATGCGGCGTTACCTCGCTCTGAGGCAAGCAAAAATCTATTAAACAAATGAAATTAAATTTTTCTTTTGAAAAGACGTTGTCACGTTCAACTATCGTCAGCAAATCGTCAGTAAACCGACTTTACAGACAACCAATTTTTTTTAATTATGTAGAGCCCGTGAAATTAACCCACGTAAATCCTACAGTTGCACATACATACGTCGATTTGGAATGAGTAAGTTTAGAAATTTTAAATAAAAATACTTAGAATGAAAATTAGGGAAAATAAAAATATTAAAGGTGAGTCTTTTAATGTCTATTTTCCATCCATTTAATAAAAAAATACTATAAAAATGTTATGTTGTCAATTGCTATATTACTAAAAATAACAGCGGTCGCTCAGCAAACCCTGAAACGGCGATCTATAATTGTGAATTGAATATTGAAAAGCCCACTAGTCAACTTTTTTACTAATTCCGAATCCTCGCTTTTGAACGAATTCAGAATCACTACACAACAGAAGAGATTTTTTTTATCATACGCTTTTAAATGCTTTACATAGATGAGCCATTTTTTGCCGAGAATTTTTAAATGCCAAACAAACATCGACCTAATGGCAACGGGCGCTTGATAAACAAAAGATAAAAATTCAAATTCGCTTATACGTTGAAAATTATTGTTATGGTTGAAATATCAAAATGCGTTTCCACGCAGCATTTTTAAAGGTTGTACTTAAAGGATAATGAAATTTTATGTAAGGGAAAATGGTTATTATTAAACTAATGAGTGAGATTTATCCCATAATTATTTGCTATGTTTATCATCTTTATACAGGCTAACATGTAACACACTATGTAGTTATGTGTTATCAAAAATTCTAAATCCTAATAATATTCTAAACCCGAAAGTTTGTATGGATGGATGTGTCTTAGTTACTCTTTCAAGCAAAAACTATTGAATGGATTATAATTAAACTTTACAATAATGTAGCTCTCAGAATAGCATAAAACATAAAATTTATACTAATACTGCGCTGACGAAGTTGCGGACAGAAACTTGTTTTTTATATAAAAATCTCGTGTCAAAAAAGTATACTATACAGTAAAAATATACATGGCAGAACAGCGTTTGCCGGGTATGCTAGTTGTAAAATAAGTTTCATACTTCTCCATACAAACACACTAGCCTGCAAAACTAAGTATCACATTTTTTTAAATGCAATAACTTTATAAGTATACAAAATATACTTTTGAAATAAAAAGGACTCGAAAAAGAGTTTTATTTTGTGAAAAATACTTCATAGTCGAGGATTTTTTTTAAAGAAATTTCTAAAATACACTTTAAAAACAAAAATAATCCTTTTTCTTTCAATTGTAATATGAAAATTGTAGTAATTAATTTTGCAGACCAGTTTAGTTAGGTCGGTATAACAAAATACATAAGTATACGTAAATAAATAAAAATGAATGATGAAAAAAATCATGCCTCTATTAATTAAGAAAGACTGTGTGAAATATGATATAGCAAAATAGGGTGTTAATGTTAAGATGACGTCTGATCGATAATAAAATCAAGAACTGGGCTGGTAAATGAACCTGCGACCTCTCGGTGTGAAGGCAGAGTTCAATAACTTCTCCAAGATGGCCGTAAATGATAAAAATAGCGTTGCTTGAATATGATTCAAATTTCTTTTGTTTTTATATGACGGAATCTGTAGGCCTTCACATACCTGATGGTAGTAATGATAACACCGAAGAATCCAACCCCACCTCGAATCCTAAACCACAGAAGGACTGGCTGTGTTATCAATAATTGTTGGAACACTATGTAAAGTAAATACTTAAACAAACAATGCTTACATAAATTTATTGCTTATATAATGATAAATATATTTATTGCGTTCTGTCCGTAATTTACATAGATAGGTACCTACTTTCTATTTTCCATAAGCGATTAATTACTTCTGCTAGTTACCTTCGTTATATAACTGTAAATATTGACTTTGGGTAAGACTAATAAATTACCGTTTGATTTTCAAAAAATATGTTTACTTTTCTTAAATAAGGTTATGACGTAATAGACTCACCTAATTTTATCCGAAAATGCACTCTATAAACGTTCAATGCACCACACACTGCAAACTATAATGGAGTAAGAGCCAGTCAACAAGCTTATATAATAACAATTTAAGAATTGCACAAACTTCTTGGATCCGTATTGTATCAACCATGCCTTTACAACAAACTTCACACAAACTAAAGACTTAATATTCTCACACTCAAGACACACTTTCGCCTAAACCGAGTAGCGACTTCAAAACAAACGGTGTTGGTGACTTTAAGAAGAAAGTTTGTAAGCCAAAGTAAGCTTTAATATGACGGAATTAGAGTAAGTTTTAAGTGCTGCTGACGGCGGTGGGTTCGGGCTTCAATGAATTTAACGCAACTTGGGGTATCCCAGCTGATGTTCGTGAAGCTATAAAGTATGGAGTCGGACTGCACATAAGTAGCAGAAGTATTATTTTTTAATTCAATGTAAGACATCTATAATTTTGTTTGTCAAACGAAAATAGTACATTATGGTACAAGTGTGTAATGTTGGTGATTACCGCTGAGGCGCATTGAGGCCCGAGCCGTCAGGCGAGGGTCTTAAGGAGCCGAGGACGGTAATCATCAATACACACGTGTATCATACAACGTTTTTCAACACACTTCTGAATATAATAATACTTAAATAAAAAACCATTTTACATAGTAGATAAAAAGTTTATTTAGAGAAACAATTAGTAAATGTGCAGTTAGTAAAATTATAATTAACTATTTTTGATGATATAGCGGTCTCATCAGATAGATTATTTACTGAAACACTTTCATGTTCTATTGTTATTTGTGATGGTTCATTATTCGTGTAGGTAGGTGAAATCCAATCATTGGATGTACTTGGTATTTCGCTAGTAGGATGCGTCTCAGAAGGGGCGGCGCGGGGGCGCGGGCGCGTGCGTTTACTCACTCGTGAATAATAGTAATGAAAAAGTCACAGTTTGATTATAGGTGTCATTATGTGCCTAATTGCCATGGGATTAGAGCCACTTTATGAGGAAGTGTGTTGAAAAAGTACTTTAATTTTTGCTTGCATCATCATCATAATCATCCTAATAGCCTTTCTAATTCGACACTGCCACCAGGATTCTCCTTGTCATCGAAGGAGGTTTATGGAGTACCTAGTCCACCACGCTTGCCCAATGCGGATTGATGGACGGAGTATAAGGTGATAAATTACTTATTTGCTGATCTATCAGCCTTCTACGACATTTGAGGATATGGAATCATGATATTCTACTCTGCCGGCATCTCATGGTACCTACTCATATTTTTTTACATTCTAAACAGTTAAAAAATCACCTCTGTGCGTTTCTCACGCAACTTTCTGCCCCGCACAACCAAGTTTTAGAATCAAAGAGGACAAATCTAACAGAACATTATAGAATCAGCTTGTACCTACCAATAGTCTTTACGATGAGGTACGATTTTTTGAAGTCGACAACGCAACTGTAATTTATGCAGTGTTGTAGTGAATTATGGGCGACGTTGATCACACATTATGAATTATATGTCACTCATATACTTAGATACAATAAGATTACAGTAAAATTGATTGTATTATGAAATGGTATTTGCAATTATTTTTTTGATGATTATGATTATGATAGGTTACATTAATGGAGGTTTCATAGAGATCAAATCAAAAATATTATGTTTTTGATAATAAATTATAGTATATGTAACTCAGTGAAAGTGCAACATTCTACCGGTAAAAGAATTCTTAAATCTTGGATTTTATTATTATTTGGTGTTGTTTACACCATTCTTGTTTTATATTTTTGTGTATGTAGTAAGTATGTATACTAATCTATATGTATTTATTATATATTTGTATGTAATTATTTGTATATATTTTATGCTGTGTTTGTTGTGTATCATTGGTTATGTATTGTTGTCTACTATTTTTTTTTCATGTTGTGCCAACATCCCCCTGAAGAGATCGCACCCAGTTATAAGGCACCAATTTTTGTATGTCTTATGTTATCTATTTTTTTTGTTTGTAGGTGTACAATAAAGTATAAATATATAAATCAACCCAGTACTTTTTGAGCCTGCTCATCACAACAGACAAAACACAAATCTTTTTCTTTATAATATTAGTGTAAATAAGCCGCCTCCACACTTTGTATCTTGGTTGTACGGTTAGATCCTGGTAGATTTCATAATTCAGTTCATGGATGCTATGACGAGGAATTACCTGGACCTTGGATGGCGAAATGGTTAATGTAAAAAATCAAGGGAAAATCAATGTGAACGTATCTAAGGGAATTCCAAAATAAAAGTCTTGTACTTCGGCTCAGTCATGTAACTGTTTCTTAATCTCTATGGAGGCAGTCTCTAGCTTAACATACAGGGTTATTCGTATTTTTTACTAGGTGGTAGACCCATATGTAGGGTCGTCTGGGTAGGTCTGTCTTTATGGAATAATTTTATTTTTGCGTTTACAAACGCGTAAATATAATACTAGAAAAATGCACTGAAAAAAATCGACTTGCCTCAGGCGGGACTCGAACCCGCACCTTCCACAATCCGGGTGGACGCGTTGACCAATTTCGCCACCGAGGCACTGCTTTTCGCTGTCGAAATTTGTCAGTGCTTGGTGCTTATGTTTTTATGGTAAACATGGTTTCATCAAATCTTTGAAATTTGCACTTCCAAGACCCGAACGAAATATTTTTGCAAATATTTGACGCCCAGCTAAGATGAAACTACCTTACATTATGGAATAATTTTATTTTTGTGTTTACAAACGCGTAAATATAATACTAGAAAAATGCACTGAAAAAAAAATCGACTTGCCTCAGGCGGGACACGAACCCGCACCTTCCACAATCCGGGTAAATTGTTATTAAAACCCGGATTGTGGAAGGTGCGGGTTCGTGTCCCGCCTGAGGCAAGTCGATTTTTTTCAGTGCATTTTTCTAGGTCTGCCTTTCTAATTTCTGCCGTGATGCTGTGTTTCGGATTGAAGGGAAAGGTAGCCGGTGTAATTACTGGGCATGGAAGGCATATCAGATTAGTCTCCAGGATGGCAACGCACTTGCAGCGTTAAGTGAATTACCCTTAATATCGCAAGTGTCTATAGGCGACGGTAACCACTTAACAACAGGTGGGCCGCTAGCTTGTTTGCCATCTCGTAGTATCAAAAAAAGTACATCAATAACCTTCAAAACATTTGAAGATCTCATCGATACGAACGACTTTTTATATGGATGCAAAACTGGAATAGCAAAGAAAAGTTTGTAAAGGAGATTGCTCAGATCCCATACATGTTTTGCCCTAGAACCAACAATCATGAAAAAATATTTTCTGGGTTCGAAATTATAAGTAAATGACTGTATAAACGTTGATTATTGACGGACACTTCTGAGAACTTAATTATTAGCATACTACTTACCGATATTGAGGTTATGTTTCCAAACAAATGTAAAAATAATAAAAAAAGAAACTAGTAACTAAACTAGGAAAATCATGCAAAAACTTATTTACAAAGTCCGTACTTAGTTCAAAAAGATATCAAGTCCGTTGTCCGAAAGGCTAACAAATGTTAGAAATAAAAAATCGCATCGAACACCGTAAACAAACACAAACAACAAACACAAGCACCTTATATTTTTAAAATTCTCCCTATTAGGGGAAGGTAAAGGGATCTAGGTCATACAGCCATGCCTTCAGTAGTTTTATTTCTTTTTTAGGTTTGTATTAAAATATTTTTATTGTGAAACACCTTTTAACGTATCTAGGTAGTGCTTGGCGAAAAATGTATGACAATAAACTTCATGGTGGCGACTACCATCTTTATTTTTGGCTTTGCATGTTTGCATTTAGCGTAAATAATGTTGAAAATATTAATATTGTTATTGATTGATTAATAAAATGTAATTTCATTTTAATCAATCTCTACCAAAGAGATTGTATTTTTGTAAAATAAACAACTTCGATAAATCTTTGGCTGTATGTTAGAACACCAAAGCCATTAAAAATGTGATCTTATGGTTTCTAAAACGGTAGAATGATAAAGTCTTTTTTAAAATGAATTTAATATTCAGAAGTGTCCGTTAAAATCTAATGACTGTTAATTATAGCATAAATTATAACAAGAATTATCAAATATTCCAATATTTTGTTGGTTCTGAGGCAAATTTGAGCAATCTCCTTTGTATGGCTCTCATAGAAGAAATATTTTCAACTAAAAAAACGAAGAAAAAAAATTTTGTTTATAAAAATCCAAATGTTCTTTTGAGGTCGGTCCCAAATACAAGTGACAACGTTTATTACAAATATTGAGGCTGGCACCGACCTCAAAAAAACATTAGATTTTTATAAACAAAATTTTTATTTGTCTGTTTTTAGTTTTGGAGGCGTTTTTTTATTGTATAATAATTTATTATTTTCTTTTTAGTGTTATACTTATATAGAAATATTCAGGAAACTATCTTGATATCTTTTAGACACACGTGTGATAATATTGCGATATCATCGATGTCAATTAAATAGGCATTATTATAGATAACTCGGAAACCGTTCGTCAGATGTTGATCAAAATTAAATGGACCACATGACAATCACCAGCTTCCAAAGGTCGAAAGAATCTTTAAAATCGGTACACACAGTAAAGTGTTATGAGGTAACAAACATAAAAAAAAAACAAAAAAAAATACAATCGAATTGAGAACCTCCTTTTTTGAAGTCAGTTAAAAAGTAGTTTGTATTGATGAAATCTTCAATTGTTTTGAAGGTGGTTCATGTATTACAAAGGAGTTTCTCCCGAGTTCTGGTTGTAAAAACACGTGTTGAGAGACTCTATTTTTGACCAAAATCTACCGTACAATTTTTTGTAATTAAATTTTCACTTGACATTGGCAAAATACATAATCTTTAAGATTTGTTAATGCCATTAATTAAGAATAGAATAGAAATGAATGTATTACAAATAATCCTGTATAGCTTTTCTTTCCTCTCATAAGAGAGTTTCTAGAATATCGTCTTTTTTGACGCTGTCAAGGTGGAGTAGCTTAGAACGTTCCGGGTTCAAATTGGTTAGTGTGACGAACAAGAATACTTGTTGACGAATCACCCGCCCCGGCACACGGAATTTCTCTACTTTCATGCATGTATTATACCATCGAGCACATAACCAATAGTGGTAATACGCGCCCTCCGTCTCCGAAACAGGTTAGCGCTTTTGCGCTAACGTCAAACTGTCGATCTCACCTAAAACAGTATATTACTAGTGTTGCAACTTGCTGGAATAACATAAATCTTAACTGTATCGATATTTGCAGTTCAATAACACGCTAAACCTTGGAAATAGATTGATTATTTCGTTGTAAGTAACATTTATTTGTAAAAAATATTATGAAAACTGTTTTAACTTAATTCGCGTTTTATGTAACTAATTCACTTTTTAACACTTCCACTGATAGTTTACCACTTTTACTGATTTTATATGTGTCTACTTTCTGTATTATTTTATACTTTAACTCGCTATGATTTTCTAATTTTATGTATTATACTTATTTGACTGACAATGTAAAAATTTGTTTGTCATCGTTCATCAATTCTTTACTTTGTATTTTTTGTCAAAATCGCCTTCTGGTACTTTTTACTGAAAAGATTTTGATGAATTTAGATTTACTGTCAAATTTATAAAGAAAATAAATAAGTTTGTATTAATATAGTATTTTTGTTTTATTAAGTATTTATTTTCATAGCTAGGTAACGATATCGATAAAAAAATAATTATGCATGCCTGTGTATCCCCATCTCTAGTATGACGCGTAGTTTCAATTGTTTGGCGGAATTATTTTAGAACAAAATATGTGACATTTCTCCCCTATTGGTTATGTGCTCGATGTATTATACATATTAACCTTCCTCCTGAAGCATTCTACTCTATCTATTGGTGAAAACCGCATTGAAATTCCTTGCGTAGCTTAGATTAAAGCAAAAGGGAAGTTACGGCATCCTCCTTATAGCATCTATCAAAAAGCAGGCCTCGTCAACTACATATACAAACTATGGTGAACGTGTCGCTCTTGCACGACTTTGCATTGTTTATCCCGCTCACCTAACAATGCAGCTGAGACGTAGTAGCCATTGGCACGGTAATGTTATATGCCATTGGTCTCAGTTTTGTAGGCACACACGCGTTACACAGGTAACGCATCTTCCCTTTTTTTAAAAGCTTTTATTTAACTTGCAATGTATGTTTTTTAAAAGCTTTTATTTAACTTGCAATGTGTGTTTGTTCGGGTGGAATCTTGCGACTCGATTTTGAAGCAGATTTCTTCAACCGATTGAGTTGAAATTTTGTATACACGTTTAGTTTGGATGACAATACACAATAAACTGTGTGACGTCATTCTAAATCCAATATGGCGGACTATCCAAGATGGCGGAATAGTTATTTTTATATCAATTCTACATTATGGGTATCAAACGAAAGGGTTTATTAGAAGAATACGAATATTGGCTAAAAAGTAACAAATAAATTACCTAGATGAAAACATTTCTAAAAAAACTTTTATTTTAAATTAAATGCACTAAAATAAAAGCTTTTTTTAGAAATATTTTCTTCTAGTTAATTTTTGCTTTAATCAAAGTTGTGAAGTTTAAAAGTTCTAAGCGCATATACAGAAAGAGCGTCTTCATTTTATACTATGTATAGATATAAAATTTTTTGTTCGTTATTTAGGATCCATAACACAAGTTCTATAACGATATTTTTTTGTTTAATAATGAATGTCATCATCATCATATCACCTAAGAGACGCTCACTGCTGGACATAGCCCTCCCCAAAGGATCTCCAACTTTCGGTCCTGCGCTGCCCGTATCCAGCGGCTTCCCGCGACCTTTACCAGATCGTCAGTCTACCTTGTGGGGGGCCTACCAACGCTGCGTCTTTCGGTACGCGGCCGCCACTCGAGGACCTTTCCGCCCCAATGGCTATAAGTCCTCCTCGCAATGTGCCCTGCCCACTGCCACTTATTAGATTGATTCGATAATCTTTGGGCTATGTCGGTGACTTGGTTTTCCTGCGGATATCTACATGTCTGATATGATCACGCAGAGAAACTCCAAGCATAGCCCTCTCCGTTGCCCTTTGAGTGACCTCGAGCCAAAAAATTAATTACAATTGGAGACATACTTACATAACACATAGATTTTTAAATATGTATTGCTTATTTCTAAAAGAAAAATCTTCCAGCAGCCCCCATTTTTGGAAAGAATTTGATTGGTAGACGAGTGGGTACGCAAATAAAACAGTTGACTTTTAATTTGGGCTAGGCCATTTGATTATAATAAAATTGTTGGATCTAGGGAAACATACTAAGTGATCGAAACCCGTATTACCTAGGTTATCCTACCATACTCCCAATGTATTTTGAGGTTAGTGCAATAAGGTATTGCAATACTGCTAGGTTCTGTCATTAGATTTTACAACCGGCTGTCTACCTACCAACACTCCCTGGGAATAGCCTGGTATCAGATTTTTACGCTTTACGTGCCTTCCAAAGCATGGAGGAAAATCTAGTTAAAAAGTTTCGGTCACCCATCTGAGCACCGACCGAGCACTAGGTAGCTTAGCTTTTGCGATCGTTACGAAGCTCTTCATCATCTTTATCAACAGCTCATATAATGTCCCCATCGAGGGGCTAGAGCCTACCCCACATTAGGGGCGATTAGGGCTTAGTCAACCACGCTGGCCAAGTGCGGGTTGGTCGACTTCACACAGCCTAAGAATTTCTTCATAGGTGTGTGCAGGTTTCCTCACGATGTTTTCCTTCACCGTAAAAGCGTCGATTAAACGTACATATGAATTCAAAATTTGAAAACACATTGGTAACACTACGCCACCGACGCTTTTTTCGACGAAGCTCTAATTATGTCTCATTATAAACATTTTTGTGCAGCCTCTCCAAATTTTTTTCCTCCTGTAATCGTTATGTAATGCCTGTGGTCCAAGAATCGGTTAAGACATGTGGTTTGGTTAGACAAAAATGTTGCAACAAAATTTCGAATCCAAAAACAAACTATGTCTATATTTATAAACATAATAATATAGGTACTGTGGCGTGTGTCATCATACGTACTCTAGAAGCTAGAAAGGGACAAATAGGATATAAGCGGTTTTAAGGACAATTTTTTTGACTTCAGTTCTACCTATAAAGGAGATTGCCCAATTATGTATGGACTTTAGGCCCACATTAAAAATGCTTGTGCCTCAACGATTTCAGTTGTAGTTTGCAGAAAAAGCACCACTCTAACAATATCAACTATTATTTTTCACTTTGATACCCGGATATATTTGTTATTTTCAGTTTCATTCACAATAATATTGAGGTTATTTTTCTATAAATTGTAAGTTTCTTGGGTATTTTTCTTGAAAATAAATTAAGACTTAATCATATTATTATACCTATTTTATATATAATCACGCCAAAAGGGGTAGAGAAGAGCAGAGAGTTTATTTTTAACATTTTTTCAAGGTGGTCAAATTAAAATGGAGAAGTCTCATTAAATGTATTTTCAATCACCGGTTGTAGAAAGTGTATTGTTATACATCAAAATAATTAAAAATTCATGTTATTATTTTTAGATAAAATTTCATTAAGGCACAAGCACAAATTAAAGTGGGGCTGGATTTGGGCAATCTCCTTTCTTACATCTATCTATCATGCGACCGCCGCGCATGATATAACTCCGAAATAGAAGATTTTATATAAGCCTAATTTGTTTCACTCAAGAGCTAGGAGCTACGCCTTAAGACAATCCCGGCGTCACAGTACTGTTACGTTCACAATCGCAAAAGAGGTTGAACAGAACTTCAGATAACATTAGGGGTGCTGACGCTTCAATGAAAGTTGTCACCGTTCCTAGACACAAAATGGTTGTATTCTGTAACTGTAAGATGTTGTCCGGTTTGGTGCTCTCATTACATCAGGCTATATGGGTTATACACTTTATTTATACAACTATATGACAAACAAGCTGATGGTCCACCTGGTGGTAAGTGGCGACCGTCGCTTATAAACACCTGCAATAACAAAGAAAAAACCTCTTGATATTGCAGGTACGTTGTCATCCTGAGGCCTAAGATGAAAAACCTCTTGATATTGCAGGTACGTTGTCATCCTGAGGCCTAAGATGAAAAACCTCTTGATATTGCAGGTACGTTGTCATCCTGAGGCCTAAGATGAAAAACCTCTTGATATTGCAGATACGTTGTCATCCTGAGGCCTAAGATGAAAAACCTTTTGATATTGCAGGTACGTTGTCATCCTGAGGCCTATGATGAAATGCCTTCCATGCCCTGTAATTAAACTGGCTACCTTTCTTTTCAATCCGAAACACAGCAAACTGTTACACGGCTGAAAAAGGCTGAAATAATGCACTGCCTGCATGTCACCTACATTTTTTTTAATACTTTTTTTTTACATAAACGGGATATCAAACTCAAAAAGTAACTAAACCTTCAGCGAATCAACATTCAAAAGCAGCAATCAAGACAGTTCTTACATTGTAAAGAACGTAGCACATTTATCAGCTCGGAAAGGGAACGCCTTTTTTAATATGAACGCTACGAAACAGCGGCTACGAAACGGCTACGGACGGTAGCGCATTGCCTCTTATTCAAAGTAAAAAAAATTCAGTCGAATTAAGAACTTCCTCCTTTTTGAAGTCGGCTAAAAATTATGAAATAAAAAAAATAAGTAACCAAAAAAAATCTCTCGGCCTTTTAACTAATCTATTAATATTTTTAAGATCAACGTCGCCGCGTCGCGGGGACCGCTTATCTTTCAATTCTTTCAATATTCTTTTTATTTGAATTTTGGTTTCATTTTATGGTCCCATGGTCCCCAAATGCAGCGACGTTCATCTTAAAAATATTAATAGTTTCTTTTAATGGAGTTAAAATTAAAACGTCCAGAGAAAAAAGTTCTTTTTCCTTTTTTTTTATGTTGGGGGTTACATAATTTTTTTTATTTTATTTCATTGTTTTTAAATTTCTCGCGGACCCATATTCCGATAGATAGCGATAAATTATTATTTTCTAGAATATTATTCAAGAGAGAGCTGATAACCTGATTTTCATGAATGATAGTTAAGATTCATCCCGATCACGTCAGCTTTCAAACAAAAATCCGCATCAAAATCGGTCCATTCGTTTAGGAGCTACGATGCCACAGACAGATACATTGACACGTCAAACTTATAACACCCCTCTTTTTGCGTTGGGGGTTAAAAAAGAGGTGAAACGGTTCCGACCTGATAAGTGTGCTATGACCTTATAGCACCTCAGCACTCCGGGTATCATCAACAGCTCATACACTCCTCACCGAGGGGCTCGAGCCTACCCCACATTAGGGGCGATTAGGCCTTAGTCAACCACGCTGGCCAAGTGCGGGTTGGTCGACTTCACACACAACCTAAGAATTTCTTCATAGGTGTGTGCAGGTTTCCTCACGATGTTTTCCTTCACCGAAAAAGCGTCGATTAACGTACTTAAGAATTCAAAATTTGAAAACACATTGGTACGTGGCGAAGATCGAACCAGTGTCTCCCGGGTGGAAGACACGTTCTTACGCACTACGCCACCAACGCTTCCTCCTGACTCCGGGTATACCTACATTTTATTGCTGGCACAAATCTACATTGTTTTTTCCAGAGAAACGGGAAATCTATTTTAGATTACAATTCGTCGTAACTGCTACCAAGTTTATCACAGACATCTCTGGGGAAATCACCCTTTGCACTAAGTGCGGATATCTCCAAGCGTAACAGTTTTAGGTTTATTCTCCTTTTATGGCCTCACGATAAGTGATAAAGTTCAATTGATTTCTATTCTGTTTGCAAGCAACGTTTAGTCGCTAAATAAAGATAGTGTGGCAAAGGTCGCAGCTTTGTTACACCGCACCGCTCCTGCACATCATAAAAAACATTCAAATACGAGCTTAGTAGATATATTTTCTTTTGACAGAATAAAATAGTAGAGACTGTGCGTCAAGCGAGCTTGTTTCAATGTAGACACTGGTGAGGTGGTGATGGAGTCAACCGCAGGGGATATGTGACTACCCACTAAACCTCTTCCCCGGCCTGACTTCTGGTGCGCTAAGAGGGGGATGTCTCAACTCAAACCGACGACATCCCCAGCGTCTGCCCGTCATGGCTCTTCTCGACACCAATTTCATCAGCAGGAACCACTTCCCAGTTGGGAAGTGGTCGCTACCATCCGGCGCCAGCAACCCACAGGGGCGACTGGCGCCGAGGCCGGCCTCAATGCCAGAGGGCCTTTTAAAATAAAATAAGGAGCCGACCGACACTAATTGATCGGTTGGAGCTCATTCTTTTCAAGATTCCAGTATCTGTCGGACAGTATCTGTACTTCATTGTCCTGCAGCTACTGGGTAAGTTAAAACTAGGTTTAAAGTATAATATTTAAATGAAGATCTTTCATCATCATCATTTCAGCCGAGAAACGCCCACTGTTGGACATAGGCCTCCCCCAAGGATTTCCAAACCGGTCGGTCCTGCGCTGCCCGCATCCAGCGGTTTCCCGCGACCTTTACTAGATCGTCAGTACACCTTGTGGGAGGCCTACCAACGCTGCGTTTCCCGGTGCGTGGTCGCCACTCCAGGACTTTTCCGCCCTAACGGCCGTCAGTCCTCCTCGCAATGTGCCCTGCCCACTGCTACTTAGCGCCTCATGATGTATTGTGAAAAGGCTCTTACCATTCGGGATTTGTTGCCATGGAAATAATGGGATATAACTAGGAAAAAACACTTGTCCCACCATATACATTTTGTATTTCCATGGAAACAGTGGGATACACCCACAGATTTAATAATACAAGGAGATAGGCCAAGCCGGCGTTTACCTTGCAACAAGTGTATGCCCTGTGGGCATACATTTCCGCCACTTCGCCTTCCGATAAAGTCAAGTGAATACGTAACTCGGCGATTCGACCGATCTCCTTTGCGGCTGTGTTTAACTTTCATCGCTTTGCAGTCTTTAAGACGCGCGTAATGAATAGTGTATATTACGGCATGCTCAACTAGAACCATGTTATGTAGTACGGCCGCTGATTGCGACACTCGGTCTTCCTATGAACTCGGCGATTCGACCGATCTCCTTAGATTGATATATCTGTGGATACACCCGTTGTGAGTTGTTTACTAACATCACGCGCACTGGGTGCAATGGTCTGTAAAGGAATAAGAATCTCCATTAGTTGGCATTTACGACACCCAAGAACCTATATTCAAGATCGGAAACTACAAAAACTAAAAGAATTTAACTATTGCACCCTCTTTATTTTATGTTTCATCTGAAGTTGTTGCCCACAGCATGGCTGTGTAGTAATGAAATCAAGTCTCGATCGTAAACCCAGATAAACCATAAACACCACAGCGAAAGTGCTGTCAAATGACTATTTGGTATCGTAGTAATAGGGGCCTTTCCAGTTTCATTACTCTTTGCTCTATCCCAAAAACAATTTGACTTAAATGGTGGTTTAATTAAATTGGAAACATTTATTCCTATCATGATTTATTAAAGAAGAAATTATCAAAAGATATACCTAAAAATTCACTCTTCATTTTGAAGTGCTTGAGAAACCTAGATAATTTTAATTTCATATAAGATAATTTCTTTAATTACCAATATAAAAACCTACAATTTTCAATGCCCTATAAGTATTTGTGTTAGCGGCAAGCGAACTATAGTTGTCTCACTCTTTCCTACAACTTTATCATCATCGGCGACGAAGAGGTGACCAAACATTGTGTGAGTCTCCAATTTTACATTTTTTATTTATTTAACAAAAATAAAAACATACATTTATGACGGTTTCAATTACAGTGCTTTAAGAAAACCACTAAGGTTTTTCACAAAAAGCTAATACAATATCGAGCAGATTCACATATTTTAAATAGATAATATATAATACAATTCAGGTGAAAATAAAAACTTGCGTCGCGATGTTGCGTCATTGAGCGCCACATCGCGACGCACGACTGTACAACGGCAAGTGCTCTGCCCGCCTAGCATGACCACCGAAACACGATATGATATAGCCATTTATCGCGTTGCATTGTCAAAAATCATAGGATATAACCGCCAACTAAAATTTTTATCGAAACTGCGAATATGTATTAAGGCTTATACATTTTCGCAGATTCGATAAAATTTCAAGATTGCGGTTATCTCCTATGATTTTTGACAGTTCATTGCGATAAATAGCTATATCATATCGTGTTTCGGTGGTCATGCTAGGCGGGCTGAGGAGCTTTTTCGCTATTCCCAACGCGTGCTGGCTTACAGTGCTACCGACAAACTGTGGCTTATCATTGTCATTCAAAAGAGGCGTGAAGAAAGACCTTGCAATTCGGCAAGGCGAGGGTAGCTAGCGCGGCGGTTTATTTATACCACGCACAATATGGACCCCACTTCTGCTTATCGTCGAGTGGAATAGAGTCATTTGCTCGTCCTTTTTATAAAAGAAACACGCCTTTAGATAAAATAATATTACAAGGACTAGGATGCAAAGAGCATATAGGTCGAATAATGCGGTGTGCACGATTTTGAATACATTGTGGCACTTGACATAGGTGACATAGTGATGCGAATGTGACTGGGTGTAAATATATTATTTTTGGTGATAAAAAAATGATTTTCATTAAATTTATTGATCTCTATCAGATGCAAATAGGGATGCGTCCCCAAACCCCTGAAAATTGGGATGTTCCGCGAAAATCGGGACGCCTGGCAAAACTAGTCTTAGCACACTTATTGACTCGCAAAGTGAACATAACTGCCTCGCCTCTTTTTTCTATGAAAAAGAGAGTATAGGCGATACGGTAACGTTCCTTTTCCGAGTTGATAAATGTGCTGAGACCTTAAACAGTAATGCTGTAGTATAATGAGTACAGTGACATGACCTAAGAATTATCTGAATACAAAAGAGTGTCTTCCTGATATAACTTTGATTGACTGATGTCTCCATTTATTGTATGTCCATTGTGTACTGCAACGGAATTCGCTACTTATTGCGTAGCATGTGTATGTATATGTTATGGAAAGTCTGCACAAACAAGGAATTATATACAATATTTGAGGAATCTTCTAGGCTTATTCAGGAAATTCACATATTATTTAATACAATTTTACTGATGACGGTACAAATATTCGTAATGAATGTCTCATTAGTAAATAACTACACTGGGTGCATGCACGTTGTATCTCAATGACTGGGTAATTCAATTGTTTGACTCTCCAGCGAATAGGCGGTTTTTATTGGCCAGCTCGGACGCATAATTAACCTCATAACTCTTTACTGGGTGTACCGATTTTGAAAATTATTTCAACCTTTGGAATCTAAATTTGATCGACATCTCAAGACCAGTTTTTGAGGTGTCCCTATTAACGCCTATTTAGTGGCAAATAAGGTACTTTAAACTCCTTGGATTCGAGGCGTCGGTGGCGTAGTGCATAAGGGCGTAGTCTCCCACCTGGGAGGCATCAATTCGAACCCCGCCATGTACCAATGTGTTTTCAAATTTTGAATTCATAATATGTAGGTACGTTTAATCGACGCTTTTACGTTCAAGGAAAACATTACATGCGTCGTCGACTTGCAAAACGTGTTTTTAGACTTACACTATGGAGAGTTTGGTATCTAAGATACAGGCTAGGCCTAGTTTAGATACCAAAAATCTACCTACTTAAATGTATACATAAAATAACTGGATAATAATTTTGAATGCAAGAAGTAAACATAAAACTGTAATCACAAATGTTCATAGTTTTAGTAGTCGAACTTAGTAACTTGTTATTGATTCTATGTTTTGTGTTAAACATTCTAGTTCTACCCAAATTTTTTAACTTCTTTGTTAACATACTGTTTTGTTATTACTGTGTATATATATATTTGTGTCAATAAAGATTATTATTATTATTACGTTCAAGGAAAGCACACACGAAGAAAATCTTAGGTTGTGTGTGAAGTCGACCAACCCGCACTTGGCCAGCGTGGTTGACTAAGGCCTAATCGCCCCTAATGTGGGGTAGGCTCGAGCCCCACGGTGGGGACATTATATGAGCTGTTGATGATGATCTAGTGGCAAATCGTAAAAAGAATAATGTATAAAACTGATGTATACTGAGAAAAAAAATGTGAGAGTTGGCGTTGTAATTCGTAGAAAAGTTGTGTAGCGTTTGCTACCTGCAGGAACTGAATACGCACGGCCGGTCTGTGGTCACGCTTAACAATATAACTTGCCTATATTTCTTTACTTATTCAGCTTTCTTTGAGATATTAAACAACTACAAAATAAAAGTAATTTCCACTGGGAGACCGATATCGGAAGACAAACTAATAATGAAGAAAAACTTTTGATGAGAATATCTGCACTGTTTGAAGACTGTCTTTTCTATTATACATGTTAGTGAAGATTTACGAAGTGTCGACTAATCTTGATACTTGATGCTTTAGTGGGTAGATATGGTTAGCATCAGAAGTAGATTAAGACTGTTTTTTAAATATATTTCTATGCTCACACTAATTATCCAGCCCAAATTAAGTATCTTTAAGAACTTGTGTTATGGATACTAGATAATGGACAAATATACTTAATAATCTGGATATTTTTATAAAAATTAACTTAAATAAATATATAAACAACCATGACTCATGAACAAATGATTGTGTTCATCACACTAACATTTGCCACTACCAGGACCCAAACCCGGACCGCCCGATGTGTAGGCAGCGTTACTGACCACTCCACCACGGCGCCGTCCAAGTCTTTAGTACCACCACACTGACCTGCGCTGACTATCATCACGGACCAGTGCCGAAAAGTGTAAGACCGTATACATAAAAAACAACTTTTAAAAAAAAAGTCCAACCGACTTCAAAAAGTATGAAAATAATATATTATTAAAATGTGTGCTAGGTACCTGCTGTACTGTTTGAACCCGGTGCCAAGCCATGCCAATCGTTCAGCACCACGAGCCCCTTATCACCTAAGCTGGCGCGTTCGGTCGGTCGCAATCGCGGGATGGTGTGATCAATGAGTCTGATGTGGCAGGCGGACCTATAGAATACCTAGTTGGCTTGGCACCGACTTCAAACAGTACAGCAGGTACCTAGCACACATTTTAATAATATATTATTTTCATACTTTTTGAAGTCGGTTGGACTTTTTTTTTAAAAGTTGTTTATTTTTCTATTTTTTGTGTTTTATGTGGAATAATTGTTGTTTTTTTATATATACATTACGAGATGGCCAACAAACTTGCGGTCCACTCGGTGTTAAGAGGTTCCGGTGCGTATAGACATTTGCAATATTAAGGATAAATCACTTAACATTAGAAGTGCGTTGCCATTCGGCGTATTACTTTTTTGGTTTTGTGCCCCTTTTATGTAGGCGACAGGCTGGCAACCTGTTACTATTTGGAGGCACTGCATTGTCCATACTGCCAGAGGTGGTTTTATGTGTGGCAAAATGTTACAGTTTTGTACAAGTTTAACATCCAAATACTAACTATTACGGTGCTTTGCCTTCCATCATCAGCTCACCTAACAAGCTGAAAGAATACAACTATCGGTCTTTAGGTACCTACCTTTAATATTTAAAGAATTATCATCCAACTCTTAATCGTTATGGAGTTTCTTCTTCCATCATCAGCTCACCTGAATAGCCTGAAAGAATACAACTATCGCTCTTTAGGTTCCTATAATATTTAAAGAATTATCGTCCAACTCCTAACCATTAAGGAGTTCTACCTTCCATCATCGGCTCACCTGATTAACTTGAAAAAATACAACTAGCGGTCTTTACGTGCCTATAATATTTAAAGAATTATCATCCAACTCCTAACCGTTAAGGAGTTTTTCCTTCCATGACCAGCTCACCAGAATAACTTGAAAGAATACAACTATCGGTCTTAAGGTACCTTTAATATTTAAATAATCAACAACCAACTCCTAAAAATTAAGGAGTTTTACCATCCATCATCAGCTCATCAACATGAGATGACTACTAGACGCAATCATACTAGAATTGCTATATAAAAAATATGAATAACCCTCCCATTCCGTTGTTTTTCGAGGGTTGCCCTCGATTTTCCTAGCTTTACATCATCAGATCCTGACTTGGTGACAATGGGACCACCTCAGGAGTATACACTATCGAATAAAAAAAGAATTTTGAAAAACGGTCCACAAATGACAGAAATATCGGTGAACATACATTTACCTTCCATCATCAGCTCATCAACATGAGATGTTGACTACCAGACGCAAATGCTAGTTAAGCTTAGAAAAAATATGAAAAACGTTGTACATGCCTACAAAATTTGAGGGTTGCCCTCGATTTTCCTGGCTTCCCATCATCAGATCCTGACTTGGTGACAATGGGACCACCTCAGGAGTAAACACTATCGATTAAAAAAAGAATTTTGTAAATCGGTCCAGAAATGACGGAGATATCAGTGTACATACATAAAAAAAAAAAATACATACAGACGAATACAGAACCTCCTCCTGTTGGGAAGTCGGTTAAAAAGAGAGCGCAGTCAAATTAATATTTCAATTTGTAGTGTTCTATCGGCGAGCCTAAAATTTTCCAAGCTTGTATTATCTTAATATCAATAAATTACGTGTCACGTTGTTTGCCCGCGATGGACTCCTAAATTTCAAATTTGTACACCGTGTGCGGTTTGATCCAACTTGAGAGATAGTATAGTTTTTATCTTGATAAGTAGTCATATTTTTATTACTGCATAGGTCAGTAGTATGAAATTACCACAACAACGCGTGGCCAGGACAGCTAGTTATATTATAAAAATCTCGACGTGCTACAATGTTTGTTCGGGATATTTGCGATGAATAATTCTGTTTAGTATAGTTTTAGAAGAAGCGATAGATGAACTATCCTATAAGCAAGCTACCAATATTAAGACAGTAACATGAAATATAGGTATGCTTTTATAAAATAAATATTTGAACTAACATAGCTCTGGAATAAATGTTCGTGTTTGTAATAACGGTCTTGCAAACCTTTAACCTTTTCCTAATAACGGTCTTGGTAGCCAATGAATTAGTCGAACTCGTAAATCATGCTATAGTTAACTCGATTAAGTAAAGGCATAAATAATCGGTTAGAATCCCACAAAGAAGAAGATTCCAGTTCAACGCCATCTGAATCATCTGACCGAGATGACGTGGCGAGCATAATTTTTGCAACACTGACCGAAAAACACACTAACTCTTACATAATTCAATACTGTTTTAAACTTGAACTATCTAAGTAAAACTGGCTCTTATCTCCATGCCATAAAGCGTATAGTTTGATGCCGATAAACAATAAGCTGGGGCAACTTTCTAGCGAGAAAGGAGAAGGGATAGTCTTAAACCGGATGTCTGCACGGGTGTAGTGTGACTAACAACGTTTGATCTTTGAAGAACAGGTGTTATTGTAATAGATGAATGTATCGTCTAGAAAACAAAGGAGGCTCCTCGTTGGCAATCAGCTAAAGTGAGAGTTTTACTTACAAAAAGTGTTAAAACGCTAATTAGCTTAATAATTTATAATTTAAATGACTTTCCTCCTTCCTTGTTTTATTTATTTATCGGAGAGGTCAAATGCATTTATGCATCATCTCTGTGGTACCATGCAACTACAGCGGTATGTTTGACTCGAGGTTCAGGCGTTCCTTCCCTACCCCCTAAACATCCTCTTCGGGGATCCTGTCAGTGCACACTACTATAGCACCCTGGGATCGCGACAATTCGTTTTTCGCCGCGCAGCCATCTGTGTCCGCTTTCTGGGACTAACCGGTACACCGTTTAATGTGGTTTAATCGTGTCCGCTGTCCGGCGGGACGAAAAACCGCCAGTCTTGCAGGTCGGCCACCACCGAGCACAAGACTCCCCTGGCCCTAAAAAGGGCCTTTTCTTGGTTGCTTGGGTAAAACTAAGGCAATTTAAGACCGATGTCTGCACCATCTGTCACCCTACCATAGACCGCAGTCGTCCGTTATACCCACAGATTTAATAATACAAGGAGATAGGCCAAGCCGGCGTTTAACTTGTGACAAGTGTATGCCCTGCGGGCATACATTTCCGCCACTTCGCCTTCCAATAAAGTCTAGTGAATACGTACCGGTCGATCAGCGATTCAACCGATCTCCTTTGCGGCTGTGCTTAACTTTCATCGGTTCGCAGTCCTTAAGACGCGCGCAATGAATAGTGTATATTACGGCATGCTCAACTAGAACCGCATGTTATGCAGTACGGCCGCTGATCGCCACACTCGGTCTTCCTATGAACTCGGCGATTCGACCGATCTCCTTAGATTGATATATCTGTGGTCATACCGGTCCCGTACGAGGGAGCTGCCGATGGGGTCTGGCTGTGTCGTGTAGGCACCAGGCGCTGGATCTGACCCCACTGCGTAATACGTAAACCAAAATAGAGGTCGCATCCATCAGTCACCTCTGAGAGCAGAGGCGTGTCAGGAGCGACCAGCCGACCTCCCAGTTCCCAGCCTATCGGCCGGCCAACCCACGAGCCAAAGGTCCGCTGGCCCTGCAAAGGGCCCTTCCGTGTTCCGATGTCAGCCACCAGACGTTGCCAAGGGTGTACCACGGGGAGGTCTCGGAATATAGCACCCCAAATGACTTACCTCCTAGTACCTACTTAAAATTTGAGAATCCTTATGATGATTAATGATGTCATATTTCCTGTGATACTGTGTTTACTTGATGTCTTCGGAGTTTAAGACTATTTCTTTTCTTCTTCTCTGTCGTTTCGCTCTTGGCAGAGCGGTCGTGGTCACGTTGAGCGTTCACGTCGGTGGTAGAGGCAGACACAGCTCTCCGCACGATCTCCCGCCAACTCTCTCTGTTGGCAGACTGTCTGGCGCACTCAGACACGCGGCTACCCACTGCGGATTTTACTTGGTCAGTCCAGCGCATAGGCGACCTGCCGCGCGATCTGGTTCCCTCCACCTTCCCTTGTATCACCAACCGCTCTATGGAGTTGTCATCTCGCCTAGAGACGTGTCCAAAGTACTGCAGTATGCGCGACTTTACTATGGCCGTATGACGCTGCCTATTGAGATTATTTCTTTTAACTAGCGTCAATACCAATACAAAATAAAAAATTCCAGCCGTTCAACAACTACCGCGACATAAATATATGGTAGATAATGTTTACAAAAAAAGATTGGCAATTTATGTTCAAGTATCAACATTATTCTCTCCAATACCCTCCAATATGTAACAGCTTAGAGTAGCACAATCCCGAATCGGGTTCAGGTTATCCATCACATTGATTGCCGATATCAGTTTGTTTTTGTTTGGAAATGCGGTTGGGTAATCATTCATGCATTGCGTTTTGTAGAGGATAATAGGGTTTACCTGAGGGGTTAACCCTTTCTCTTATGTTATTGAGGCCTATTATAATACACTTTACTTACATACGCACTATCACACTCGTAATCTGAAGAGGGTTGAGCAGAGCTACATAAAACCACATCGGGCAGTATGGGCTATATAATTAATTTGTGTAAGTTATGTTTATAGATACGTCGCCAACTTCCCTCTTATTCTATATTTTTGAATCCTTTCCATCCCAAGGTTACCTCTTTCTCATTCTCTCAGCGATAAGGTCGCCCTTTGTACAAAATGTTAGTTTTTAGTGTTATCGACTGTATTTTTACAACTACAATAAAGTTATATTCTATTCTATTCTATTCAATGGGCCTGCGTTACTTTAAAATACAGTAGAATCTCACTAATCTGGCACTTAAATCTAACGGCACGTCCACAGATTTCCGAAACTTCGCCTTCCGATAAAGTCAAGTGAATACGTAACTCAGCGATTTGACCGATCTCCTTTGCGGCTGTGCTTAATTTTCATCGCTTCGCAGTCCTTAAGATGCGCGCAATGAATTGTGCATATTACGGCATGCTCCACTAAAACATGTAATCTAGTATGGCCGCTGATTGCGACACGCGGTCTTCCTATGCACTCGGCGATTCGACCGATCTCCTTAGATTGATATATCTGTGGGCACGTCCAATAATCCGGCACCCTTCGCCACTACCAGTTGCACAAAAACAGACCTCAATTAAGGATTATTTTAAAAGTAGGTGTGAATTAGTTATTTGGGAGATATGTTACGGTAAAACAAACCTTCAGAACATGAACACATTCACTAGGTGGTAGACCTGTATGTAGGGTCATTTGGGTTACCTCCGCCTTTCCTATTTCAGCCGTGACGTGAAACAGTTTGCTGTTTTTCGGATTGAAGGGAAAGGTAGCCAGTGGGCATGGAACTACTACTACTGCTACTGGTGTGCTACTGGGCATAGAAGGCATTTCATCTTAGGCCTCAGGATGACAACGCACCACCAATATCAAGTAATTGGTGCCTAAAATTTTAGTTATTGATATGGACCACCCCTGTAATGTAATACAACACTTCCAACATAGTAATCAATAAAAACACCGTTAATCTTCTGAAATCATTTATTTTCACTACTTACATACTCTACATGACTACAAGTTTATTATTTAAGTAAAACGGAGACAGAAGATTACAATAATAATAAATACCGTATTATAATAGAACCATTCCACAATAAAATCCCTGAAATCAAGATTCTGTCGAAATAAATTCAAAATTTAATAATTCCTTCAAACGATTTATTTCGACAAAACTTTTTCAAATTCTAATTTTACAATAAATAAGGTAAGTCATTTATAGTTAATAAGAGGAATAATAAATTAAATTAAATCAAGACGAAGTAAATAGGATTAAATAAGTTAAATTAAATACGCTTACATTTTAGAACTCACACACACAAACATACAATAAATTACATTTACACTTCTAAATAAATAAAATAAATAGGTTATTTTGTCCTCAAGTGGGCCATTCTTTGTGATTTGTACAAATTCTACTCGAAGTTCAGTCAAAGCAGAATCTATTACAAAAAATTCATAATTTTAAATAGCATACGAATCTCTAACATTCATATCTATAGATTCTCAACTTAGCCCAACATTGCATCATAAAATTTCTTTCATAGATTTAGATTCGTACCAGTACGAAGATTTGGGTACTATTTTTCATGATTTACACAAAAAATTCGTTTCTAATTATCGATAGCCCATTAGATATGCCGTATCTAACAATCTATAGACAATTAGAAATTCGTTCGTAGCTTCGTTGTTATACGAAGTTTTGGGTTATATTGTGAAAAACATAACTAAAACCCAAAACTTCGTGTAAAATTATAGAGTTAGTTATAAATAAAAATATAGTTTAAAACGCTGTGGTGTTCAACAAAAGATCAATCGAGTTACCATAAAACTTCGCTGTGACACCATACAATTATTGTCTCATCGAAAGCAAGAGGACAATCATTTATAACACATTGAAGAAAAAAAGGCTAACTAGTTTTTTAAAACAATAATATTTCTCATGAAGATGTTTTATTTTCTAACACTCTGTAGTGTCAGAAAACAAAACCTTAAATACTTATATTCGAATGATGCTCAACAGAAAATTCGAATAAAAACAGAAAACAAAACCTTATAGTGGATTCACTATTAGTTGTTTAGAACAAAATATTTACTAAGGTACATGGAGTTTTTTTGCACATATAATTTGCCATTCGAAAGCTACTTTTATCACGATCAGATGAGGTCGATTTAACGCCACGAAACTTCTGTTGTTTAATAACAGTCTCTTCAACTTAGGATCAAAGTTTTATGCTTCGAGTCTAGACAAAAGACAACAAAACAATTCTTATAGCCACAATCTAAACTTTATATTTCGTTTAATTATAACCTCTATTACGTTCGGGAGAAGATTTAAAGTCATACAACGTGATAGGTCGCCGTGTATTTTATCGAAACAATAAATTGCACTCAAAAGCGATCTTAGAGACGTATTCGGCTCTGTGCTACAATGAGATGAAATTCTCAATAATAAATTCGGTGTCTGTGAACTGTAATACACTATTTAACCGGTTCTTGGAAACCAGTTTATTTTTCAGATTACATATTTAATATTTCATCAAAAATAGCAATTAAAATTTGTTCAACTTTAACAATATAGTATTAAAACGCATATTGTATGTAATATGGTGACATTACCATGAAGTAAACAATAATGGTAGAATTGCACAAAATTATAATGACTGACTTTCTTTATTTCAGTATGATAACCTTCAGCTAATTAAGATTGTTTTCTAAAAGGTATCATTTGATAACAGCATAATAAGTCTGTTGTGCTCGAGATTACAATATTAAGTAATTCAATATTTATTTTATAAATTATATGTTCTTCTTTTAAAGAAAAATCACAATACAATAACAATTGCCAATAAAGTTTTTATGAAAAACAGAGAACAATAATTTTGAACAAGTTGACATCAAAGTAACATTTGTTTTGCGTTTCTTAAACAGACAATATTAATTTAATATTTGCATTACTTTACATTTGTTCGCATTTCTTGAAGGTTTTGGTTTGCTCACTAGCGACGAGCTTTTCAGAGTACCTGAAAACAGGATAGTTAAAATATTATGAAACGAGCGAATAAGTAAATAAATGTATGTATTAAGATTAAGTACCTAACTATTAAGAATTCTGGTAAAGGTCATGGGAAGCCCCTGGATGAGAGCAGTGCAGAACCTAACGGGATGCAGATCTTTGGGGTAGGCCTATGTCTACAGTGGACGTCTCTCGGCGGATGAAAGAATTCAAATCTGTATGCAGACGAATTGCAAAAGTTATGTCAAATGTTAGCGAGCTATTATGGTTTGTTGTTTTTTTTTATGTTAAATAGGCTGGGCGTTTGACCACAATCTCGCCTGATGGAAAGCGACGATGAGGCCAAATTAGAGCAGAGGGGATCAAATTATGTAAAACTTCCGCACACTCTCCGAAAGGTAACCGGTAAAAGACCGAGAGGCTAGCCACACGCCTTCGATAGTCAAGGCTCTGGAGATTTTCTTCACTTTAGTTATTTATACAAAGTAATTTTCACCTCTCCAGCACCAAAAGACCTCTTTTGCTTCGTAAAATCTAAACGCTTTGCATCGTTTGTCACTTGTCTAGACGCTCTGATATGCACCCAACACTACCACTCATTGATTAAATAAAAATATATTATATAACGATGCGTCTTGCTTCATGAGAAGGTTTAGTTGTTATTACTGCAACTATTTTATCCACAATTGGGTCAAATTTTACATTCTTAGTCCCCAAAATATTAGTAAGATCCTCGTAAACGAAGGCACGGGTAAATATTAATAACTGGTTTTCATATTGTTTAGGATTGAAAAAAATATTGCTAGCGAAATACAGTTACTACTTGGGGTAAAATAATAAAACAGTACGTTAATTAACATTATTAAAGCTGTCGGAACAGGGTCTGCACCGACAAATAATATAACGAGCTATAACCCATGATAGTTTATAGTCAAGCATCGTCAAGGCGGATTACTTATGATTGACGGCTGCTATCTTGCCATAGCAGTAGGGGCCAATGACTTTTAAAGCAAGAAGGAACTCCAGAATTATTAATCTACTAGTCCTCCAGATCCATGTCCAGATCATTGGTGTATCAACCGAGAGGTAGAAATCAGTATGTACAGTTTCATTCCAAAACGAAAGTTATTGACTTGCTGATGGTTACATGTTCGGAAAAGATTTTGGTACATCTGGGGAAGGTAGGTAATTGTTCAGATGAGAAAGCATTCAACTGGAATGTTTATATTGATAAAACGCAGTTAGTTTTTGATCCCATCCAAAGATAATTTATTCTCAAATGATTGATGCACGGCCGATTTCCATTGATTGAAAAGATAAGGTACTTCGGTGATCGATGATAGCAGTCAACTTTATGAAACTCCGGCATCAGGCTTCCCCAGCGACAAACAACACGAATACTGACGAATCTAAAGGTATTTAGAATCCATAAAACTACTACGAATCCTTCACCATACAAACACAGGAAATACTTTCACTCAGATTTATGGGACAAAAAATCTTTGCTAATATTTCTGGAGACTTCCTTAGCCAATAAGGGCACCTAAAAGCTTTGGACTTGATAGAATGGTTTCCATTACGCCTTGACGTATACCGGATGTACCGGAACCAATAAAATGGCCCAATTGTTTGTGACACCCTGATAACAGGATACCTTTGTTTGCTAATATATACGATGTCTAAATTTGGATTGATAATAATGGAACATAATTAGGACAAGAAATTTAATACTTCTACAATATAATACTGAAACGTACGGGTAATGATGTGGAGAACGGTGACATATTTCTTAAAGGCGGGATAATTTGCGCGATTCGATCAATACTCAATACTCAATACTCAATAGTTTATTGCATTCCATAGGTATTTACATAGGTGTTAATTATAAATAGGAATCACTATGGACCCTGTCGGGCACAACAATAATGGAAAGGAGGAATACTTGTAATTAATATAATAACTTACAATATATCATATGGTCATTGTCTGTGTGAGTATTACCTTTAATTTATTAATGTCATTACTATTTTAACTTTTATTATTCATTAGATATTTTGATAAGTATTTCATTATATTAAAATTTGGAAATTATTTTTATTTATTTTATTTCAATACATATGGCTATGTTATTTCTTTTTATAATTAATTTATATTATTATTATTGTTATTATTTTTTTTTTTTGTTTTAGTAATTATTAGATATATTATTATTTTAAATATGAATATTGATCATTAGTTATAAATTATACAGTCTTATTATTATTTTATAATTTATTTTAATAACATAAGGTTATGTAATTTTGTTTATATTTAATTATTGTTATTATTATTACCATTTTAATTATTATCGATTTGATATTTTGATGAGTATTTATTATTTTAAATCTAAATATTGATAATTATTTGAAAATAGTTCAGTCTTAATTTACTTAATACAAAACTTTATGTCATGTTGTTTTTATTATATTATATTATTTTTATCTGTATTTTATTATATATATCTGTCTTCTAAATATTCTTTTATGTCATAATAGCTCTTTTTAGTGAGAAACTGTTTTAGGCTATTTATAAAATGTTTTTCGTCAGTGATGTTTTTTATTGAGTTAGGTAACTTGTTGAAAATTTTTATTGACATTACTAATGGGCTGGAAGAGTGATGTTTCATTTGAGAGGGTGGTAGCATTAATTTATTTCTATGTCTGAGATGCCTGGTTATGACGTCATCTCGTCTCGTGTAGAAGTTTGGATATTTCCGGACAAATTTGCACAACTCCAAGATGTATATACAAGGCAGTGTTAGAATGTTATGTTTTTCAAAGTAAGGTTTGCAGCTTTCGATTTCTTGAATATTAAATATGATTCTAATTAGTTTCTTTTGTTTAGTTAGTAGGCTTGTTGCGTCAGTACTACATCCCCAAAGAATCACGCCGTAGCTTAGCCACGCATATGCGTATGCATAATAAGTTGTTATTGCAGTGGCCACGTCTGTAGTTTTTTTTACTTCTCGTAATGCATACATAAAACTGCTCAATTTTCTTTGTAATTTATCTATGTGCGATTTCCAGTTTATATGGGTATCCAATTTGAGACCTAACAGTGTATGTTCGGTTACTGTATCTATTGCTACATAGTTATTAGTTTTTAAATTGAGTTGTGGTTTTTGATAAGGGTGGTAGACCATTAATTTAGTTTTTGATAGGTTAATATGTAAATTATGTTCTGTAAGCCAATTTGTTGTTTTTAATAAAATATTGTCAATTTCTTCGTTTAGATTGTCCGAGTTTTGATTCGATATTAGAATTGAAATATCATCTGCAAACATAACACAATATTCATTTAGAGCTTCAGCAAAATCGTTAATGTAGACGAGAAACAATAGACACCCCAGTACACTGCCCTGGGGTATTGAGGCGTTAATAATTTTTGTGGTAGATCTGATTTTTTCGATTTTATTTATTTTATTATTAAAGTATTCAATCTCTACCGTCTGCTTTCTATTGTTGAGATATGATTGTAGCCATTTATGGCATGGGCCCCGAATTCCTATACCATGGAGTTTATTTAGTAGTATATTATATTGGACTGTATCATAGGCTTTTGACATGTCTAATAGTATTCCTATTGCATATTTTTTATTATTAATAATGTTATGTATTTCCTGAATGTATTTATAAATTGCTAAGATGGTCGATTTATTTTTACGGAAACCGTTTTGACATTCGCTAAGTATACTATATTTTTCACAAAATTTGTAAATCCGGTCATACATAGCCTTTTCAAATATTTTTGATGAAGTAGGTAGTAAAGCGATAGGTCGATAGTTACTTGCGTCTGTTTGGACTTCCTTTTTATGAATTGGTTTTATTAGAGAATGTTTTAATAAGTCCGGGAAAACACCCTCTTCAAAAGATTGGTTTATCATTGTTGTGAATGGGTCTGATAATTCTTCTGCGCACTGTTTAAGTAATAATGGAGGTATTTCATCAATACCATGACTCGGTTTATTTTTTAAGTTTTTTATTATTTTGAATATCTCTTCTCGTCTTACTTGGCTTAGAAATATTGAGTTTTTTGTTGGATTCAGAACAGCAAGGCCTTTAGCTTTAGGATTACTTGTTTCGCCAATTGATGCAAAGTGATTATTAAATTTATTAGCAATAATTATTGGATCCGAAATTATTTTATTATTTATATTTAACTTTATATTAGATTTTTCTTTAAAATTTACTTTATTAGTACGTTCACGGATTATGTGCCACATTGTTTTTATTTTATTATGCGATTGTTTAATTTTGGTTATATAATGAAGTTTTTTTGATGTTACTACTGCCTTTTTTAGAATTTTTTCATATTTTTTGTAATAATTTATAAGTATTCTGTTATTTGACCTTAAAACGTGTAACTTAAGTAGCCTTTTGTTATAACATGACTTTTTTATGCCTACAGTAAGCCAATGTTTTTTGTAGTGGTTTTTTATTTTTATTATTTTTTTCGGAATAATATTCTCTAAAAGACTAATTAAAGTTTTATTAAATATATCATAGTTATAATTTATGTCTTTATCTTTTTTTATTATATCGTCCCAATTGATTAATTCTAATTGTTGTCTGTATGTTTCAATATTATTACTGTTAAACTGTCTCTTTTCAGTATACCATATTTTTTGTTTATATTGTTTTGGTAAGTTAAAATGTATTACTGTGCCTTTATGATCTGATAAACCTAATTCTTCAACTGTGGTTCGGAGATTTTTGTCACTAAAGTTTAAGTAAATCAGATCTAAGCATGTTGAAGTTGTTTTTGTGATTCGCGTAGGACTATCAATCTGCTGACGGAATTTATATTGTAGCATTAAATTTAAAAGTTTATTCATTTTATTTCTTTTAGTTGTATCGTTTTTTATATTGTCCTCTAACATATCCGTATTGAAATCTCCTCCCAAAATTATTTTGTATTTCGAAAATTTGTTATTTATATAATTTAAAATAATTTGTAATTGTTCATAGAATAAGTTTTCATTCTTTCCATTATAATATAAAGTTAACAATATTGTATTTACTGTAACAAGTTCTACCGCGCAGATTTCTAATACATATTCGATTGATAGATTGGAAATTTCTTTTAGTTCTGTATGTTCTATGTTGTTTTTTAGCAGGATACAGACGCCGCCGCCTGTACGTGTTCTCCTACAGTATGATGCTGCTACTTTGTAGTCGGTCAGATGTATTAGCTCCAATTTTTCAGGTGACAGCCATGATTCGGTGAAGCACAGGATATGGTAGGTAGGGTTTTGTTGTATCAAATCTTCCAAGATATGTAATTTGCTATTAATACTTTGAATATTCTGAAAAAGAATTTTATATTGTAAATCTCTAGTTCCGAAAACAAAGTTCGCTATTATTTATGTCACTATTTATTTCCTCTATTTCTCTGTAGTTGTTTTTGGTTGTAGTAGTGTTTTGTGTTTGAGTGCTTTTAAGTATTATTTTGTTCCCATCCACGTATAAATTGTCGTCTCTTATCACAGCATGTAATCCCTTTTGTCGCGCTTTAAACATTTCTTCTCTCATTAGTTTATTTTCCTTAAGTGTAATGTCATCATAATATTTAGAAATTGCCAATCCAGTTCTTTGAAATAAGCGTTTATGGTCTATGAGGTATTTAGTCATCTTCTTACTTATCAACTCAATAACTAAAGGTCTATTTGAGTTTTTGTATTTACCTAGTCGATATGTGTCCTCAATATAGCCTGTCAGATCTACGTTCATAATATCTCGGAATATGTGTACAATTCTATTACATAGGCTAGAATCACCTTCTCGTTGGATTTCTGGAAGTTTATAGAGTACGATTTTCTTACATTTTGTCTCTGTATGTATTTCATTCTTCTGTTCTATTTTTCCAATTAGTAATTTTATATCTTCTTTCAGTTGTTCATTTTCTTTGATAATTGACTCTATTTTTGAGTTTAGTTTAACTATTTCTTCTGATCTTAATTTATTTTGACATTTTAGAGTTTCTGTTTCTTTCATAAAGTCTTTTTTAAATATATTTATGGCTTTATTAATTTCTAAATTAATTGTGCATTGCAGGTCCTTTATTAATGTTTCGTTGTTTTCTTTTAATTTTTGTTGTATTATGTCACTCAATATTTGCGATGAAATTTCGTTAGACTGTATTTGTGAACTTGATAGGGTTTGAGTGTTAATAGTGTCACCCAGCAGTTCAATATCCTCGGAGTTGGATGTGTCGTTATTTTGATTGTTTGGCGTTTTTCTCAATGTTACATTATTTGTATCCAGTTGAGAGGTATCTAATATCGGAGAATCCTTATCGCGGGGTCGTATTGGCGTATTAGTATTATTTGTTTTAGGCTGCTTACAATAACATGCTTGGCATTTCCATGTGTTCTTTACTTCAGCCGTCATTGTATTATAGAAGCGCTGAGTGCTTACATTTGCGCAATATAAGTCGTACGTGTTTTTGCAAAATTTGCAGGTGAAATGTTCTCTCCTATGAAGCTTTTGTTTACAGCCTGCACAATAATTATTATTCGACATTGTAAAAAATTGTTTATGTGTGTAACGTAGTAGCGGTATCGCTTACTTGTCGCTTGGGATCTTGGTAGCGGGCCGCTCGCTTGTATCGTACGTAGCACAGCAGTAGCGGTGTCGCTTATTGTCGCTGGTGTCGTGATAAAATTCACTTCGGCCGTACTCGACGCTCGTCGGCGCAACTCGTCGAGACGCTGCCCGCGGGTTGTCGTAGGTCAGGAACGTAGGTATTTAACGAATATTTTAAGAAATGTTTTTGTTTATATTTTTGTTATAAGGTTGAATTTTTAAACACTGTTTTCACAATTACTTTCCTTAGCTACTGCACTATAGAAATACAATTGGTTCCGGCTCTAAAAACAGTTTTATCCACTGAATTGAATAAAAAATGATGCACGATTCAAATACGGTGTTGCTCGATCGGTAGGTACCCTCCAACTCCGATCAGTATCAGCGTATCACGCATCAAGCCTTGTATTAAGTTGTGGACACCTCGATTTGTTCCGTATCCGTATCTTTACAATAGTCCTTCATGATCGGACAAAAACCGACACGACATGGGACGCGCCGTATCATAACGGCGTATTGAGATCGCGTATCATGATAACCGTGTCATCACCCGTCCATATAATATGCGATCATGATACGCGTCGTCGATACGGATAGCTGATCGGACCGGGCAAATGATACATATCTAGACCCGGCTTAATGAATCATTCAGACACCTAAAACGCAAAGCCGGGTCCAGATTTGCATCATTTGCCCGATCCGATCAGCGTATCCGTATCGCCGACGCGTATCATAATCGCATACGTGAATGGGTGATGATACGCGATCTCGGTACGCCGTTATGATACGGCCCGTATCATGTCGTGTCGGTTATTGTCCGATCATAAAGGACTATTGTGATGATACGGATACGGAACAAATCGAGGTATCCACAACTTGATACGGGGCTTGATACGTGATACGCTGATACTGATTCTGATGGGATCGGGCAAATGATCATATCTGAACCCGCCTCAAAACATAAATAAGTCAGTTCACTTGGCCTTAACTTTGCCTAAAGAAATGACCTAGCCTATTATTTTTTTCAATTTCTATTAAACTATTCAATTTAAACGTATAAAAGTTTCAGATTGTTCAAAGACATTATTTGCAAATTTTGAGCATTATTTTCCAGCCAGGTCTGCAAATCTGTGTTAGGGTATTACACGAGAGTCATATGTCATGTTTTCTGAAAGCGTGTCAGAAGCGTCGGTGCCGAAAGAAGCGTCGGGGACGTAAGAAGCGTCGGTGGCGTAAGAAGTGTCGGTGGCATAAGAAGCGTCGGTGGCGTAGTGCGTAAGAGCGTTGTCTTCCACCCGGGAGGCACCGGTTTAAACCCCGCCACGTACCGATGTATTTTTAAATTTTGAATTCATATGTACGTTTAATCGACGCTTCAACGGTGAAAGAAAACATCATGAGGAAACCTACACACACCCGTGAAAAAATTTTTAGGTTGTGTGTGAAGTCGACCAACCCGCACTTGGCCAGCGTGGTTGACTAAGGCCTAATCGCCCCTAGTGTGGGGTAGGCTCGAGCCCCTCCCTCTCCCCACAAATAATAGAAGAGTGAAAAAAAAGGAATAATATCAAAAAACAATCATTAAAAAAATTAATAAGAGTTGGCAAAAACTACGTAAGGCACTTAGTTATATCGACTGAATTACGATGGATTTTATAATCATCATCTTTAGAATATAAACTTACTAATTGATTCCCACTAACCTGAAATAGGAACAGTGGCTCCTTGATTGAACTACTGGGATTCTAAGGTTTTTATTTAATATAATATAACTAGCGACCCGCCCCGGCTTCGCACGGGTGCAATGCTTATGTAAATATGCATGTATTATACATGTAAACCTTCCTTAAGCATCACTCTATCTATTAAAAAAACCGCATCAAAATCCGTTGCGTAGTTTTAAAGATCTAAGCATACATAGGGACAGACACACGGCGGATAGCGACTTTGTTTTATACTATGTAGTGATTAGCTGTCCCGGCCACGCGTTGCTGTGGTAATTTCATACTACTAGTTAATACATTTCCAAGCAAACTTAATATAAAAGTTCTAGACATATAAGTATTATTATGGCACCAGTAACAGAAAGTAACGACAGACTGCGTGAGTATGAGAGTTATCAGTGTCTACACAGGGTATCTCTTGTAATTGTTCCAATAGTTTGATGTACTTGTAATAAATAAAGGTTGACATTAAAATTAAATTACAAGTGATCTCTGCCCATGGGAAAAAGGTCATTTAGAGTATCTGCAGTCGAATTGAAAAGAGCGGCAATCCTGAGGGTGTCTCTTAGCGCTCGAACTGTAGCTCAGGAGTACCATAGTGAGGAATTGCAACATAAAGGCTTATAATTTAATGATGTATTTTAATTACCAATATTACCATACTCAGTTCTTCAACTTCCTCGCAGTAACCAGCTTGTTGATGTCATGGTATGCGGCGAACATGGTGTGAGCTGGAGCTGTGTTGGCAGTGCAGCCTGGATGAGCCCTCATGCAGTCAGTTCCTTCTTGGCCACGCCTTGCCGATCTCATGTAGCGGAAGAAACGGAGAATCTCTGGGTTGTCAGACACTGGCCGACGAAGTTCGTTAAGTTCCCTGAAGGAAAGAAAAAGTTTACGTTAGAAATTTAGAAAATGAGGAAAGTACGTTCATCTGAATAAGTATTATGTTTCATTATTGCGAGAACTCAAAAAATCTCCATATTGCGAGAACTCAAAATCTCCTTGCGGCTGTCATCCAGTGTCTACGCAGAATCCTAGAATACTTCGGTAAATTCCCTCAACAATGAGGAATACGACGGAAGGAGGAGGACTTAGAAGACTCTTGTTAGGTAGTATTATTGAAACAGTGTAATATGGCAACACTGGGGAGGTTGTCTCTTCCGTTCCCGGCTAGATAGACGTGCACATGTCTTAACACATTACCTATAATATGTCTGTACTTAAAATAGAAATAAAGATCATATAAAGTGAAGACTTCAAGTATTTATTCAACCACAAACCTAATATGGTGTCAGAAGTATCAAAATTATGGAACAAAAAGATTTAAAAGCGAAGCAAAGTCAAGCGTCGGTTTCGTCATCATCGCCGCCATTAGTAAGTACCGCAATAATGGAAAAATTAGATCTTAAAAGTGGAAACATGCCGCTTACGTGGAGGAATTGGGCAAATAGACTTAAAATATATTTAAGGGCGAACAAATTAGAAAATGAGCCAGACCAAAGAAAGGTCGCCATTTTATTACAATTCATCGGTGTCGAAGCGCTTAACATATTCTATTCATTTGATGTTGATTTGGATACAATAAGCTACAGTGCCCTTCTTGAAAAGTTTGAAGCGTATTTCTTGCCTAAAATAAATGTCACCATGGAGCGCCATAAGCTGTTTAACAGGCATCAAGGATTAAATGAATCCATAGATGACTATGTCACTGATATAAAAAACATAAGTCACCAATGTGAATTTGGAAATCTCCGTGAAAATCTCCTAAGAGATATCTTTAGTCTAAATCTGAACAAAGATAACCAGTACATAAAAGAAAAAATATTGAACGAGTCTCCAAAAACCTTAGATCAGGCGATAAACTTGGCAAAAACATATGAAGAAACAAAACGTCAGGCCAAAGTTTTAGAGCAGTCGAGTAACAATTTTGTTGGTCAGGTTAACAAGTCATTCAACAAGTCAAAGTCATCATATAATAGTCGTCCCAACAGTCGTTCAACCAGCAGAAGTCTGAGCCGCTCAAACTCACAGTCTTTTCAGTCACAGTCAAAATGTGGTCGTTGTGGTCAAACACATAAGTATAAGTGTCCTGCAATGGGTGTTCAGTGCCATAAGTGTAAGAAATTTAATCATTTTGCATCACATTGTCGTTTTAAGTCTGTAAAAGTAATTGAGTCAAATAGTAATAATGATGGGTCTTCTGAAAAGTTATTCTTAGGTGCAATTTACTGTATAAACAATGTAGCTTCTAAACAAGATCAACCATGGACAATGGAGTTAAAAATTAATAATGTCAATGTAAAGTTTCTCTTGGATTCAGGTGCGGATACAAACATAATATCATATGACACATTCAAAAAATTAGGTATTTCAAACTTAGAAATAAAGAAAAGTAATCATACCATTTCAACTTTTAGTGGTGAAATCATACAAACAATAGGTCAATGTAAAGTTTTGGTCAATCACAAAAATAAAGATTATTATATTTATTTCCACATAGTTGAGCTGAATTGTCAAAATATTATTGGTCGAGAATCTGCTAAGCTTTTGAACTTAATAAAGAAAATTAATTCTGTGTCTTTCAGCAGTGACAACAACAATGATAATTTGGAAAGCTGTAGTCAAAACATTATGTCTAAATATAGTGATCTTTTTGATGGTTTGGGTTGTTTGACAGATTTTGAATGCAATTTTACTTTGAAGCCAGATATCACACCTTCTGTTGATGTTTGTAGAAGAGTCCCATTTAACCTGCAAAATGCACTGAAAAAAGAAATTGGTAACATGGAAAAAAGTGGTGTGATATGTCCCATAGCAGAGCCAACTCCATGGGTAAGTCCATTAGTAATAGTTTCAAAAAAGAATGGTCAAATGCGCGTCTGTATGGATACTAGAAAGTTAAACAAGGCTATAATGAGACCTCATTATCAATTTCCTACCTTAGATGAAATCAAGTCAAAACTTCAAGGTGCAAAGTACTTTTCAACTTTAGATGCCAATAAAGGCTACTGGATGCTTCGCTTGTCTGAAACATCTTCAAAACTATGTACTTTTATAACACCTTTCGGTAGGTATAGGTTCACCCGTCTCCCCTTTGGCATCAATGCAGCGCCGGAGATATTTCATAGTGAGATGGTAAAACGGTTTAAAGACTTAGACGGAGTTGAAATAATGAGTGACGATTTTCTGTGTTATGGTCGTACACTTGATGAGCATAATGAACGCTTAGAAAATGTTTTAAACAGAGCGCGTGAGTGTAACATTAAATTCAATAAAGAAAAGTCAAAGATTTGCCAGCAACAGGTTAGGTACCTGGGTCATGTTTTCAGTTCTAATGGAGTCAAAGTTGATAAAGCCAAAGTAGAAGCTATTTGTAAAATGCGTAGCCCCATTAATATTACAGAATTGCAGCGGTTCATGGGTATGGTGAACTATTTAAGTCCATTTATTAAGAATTTGTCACAAGAGTCAACTAATATGCGGTCTCTACTCTCAAAAAATGTAATTTGGAATTGGACAGAACAGCATGAGTCTGAATTTCAAGTCATAAAAAAATTAATCTGTTCTGCACCAGTTCTTACATATTATGATCCTGATAAAGATATTATTTTATCAGTAGATGCATCCAAAGATGCAATGGGAGCAGTTTTGTCACATGGTAAACAGCCAATAGCTTATGCATCAGCATCTCTCAGTAAATGTCAACAAAACTATTCTCAAATAGAAAAAGAGCTGTTAGCAGTACTATATGGCTGTACCAAATTTCACCAATATGTTTATGGTAAGCAATTCTCTATAGAAACAGATCATAAGCCATTAATAACTCTGTTTAAGAAAGCATTACAGGATGTACCACCTAGGTTACAACGAATTATGTTGAGATTACAACCTTATGACATCAATATTATGTATAAACCAGGTCGTTTTCTATATATAGCTGATACTTTGTCGAGGAGTGCCTTGCCTGAGCAATCATTAGTCGATATTGACCAAGATTTGGATCTACATGTTAATTTACTTATGTCTAGTCTGTCAGTCAGTCCTAAAAAATTAAAAGAAATACAAGAATTAACTTTAAAAGATAAGTCATTATGTAAATTAATTGAATACTGTCAAAACGGATGGCCAGAGCACAAGAGATTGCTTAGTCAAGATACTAAACCTTATTTTGCAATTAGAACTGAAATTCATGTCCTAGATAATATTCTTTTTAAGGGTAATAATATTATAATTCCTGGGTCATTAAGACAGTCCATTCTTGAGCTCATACATAATGGTCATCAAGGCATTAATAGCTGTATTCGCTTAGCTAAGTCAGCAGTATACTGGCCACACATGTATACTGATATTGAGAAATATATAGGTAAGTGCAGAGTTTGTTTATCTTATAGAAGAAATAATAGTAAAGAACCGATACTACATCATGATTATAAGTTATTGCCATGGCATAAAGTTGGTATTGATTTTTTTGATTTCAACAATAATAAGTATCTTATTGTAGTGGATTACATGTCAAAATATGTTGAAATTGCTATTTTAAAGTCAAATTTTACTGCAAGTAGTGTCATTACTCAATTAAAATCAATTTTTGCCCGTCACGGTATTCCAAATATTCTAATCTCTGATAATGGTCCACCATTTAGTAGCAAAGAGTTCAGTAATTTTGTAAAGATTTGGGACATTGAACACATAACATCCAGTCCTTATTTAAGTCGTTCAAATGGGATGGTAGAAAGAACAGTTGGAACTATAAAAAATATGTTAAAAAAATGTCATGCTGATAATTCAGATCAATATTTAGCACTACTATCTTATAGAAATACACCTAAGTACAGTAAATACTCACCTTCAGAATTATGTATGTCGAGAAGCTTAAGAACGTTAGTCCCCATTAGTGAAAATAACTTGCAGTTTAAGGTAATAAATAATGATAAATTAAAGGATACAATTAAAAACAAAAATTAAAATCATCCATTTATTATAATAAAAATAGTAAACACTTGAAACCGTTGTCTGTAGGTGATCATATCATGTTTAAACATAAGCCAAACAGTTGTTGGGTTCCAGGCATCATTTCACAAGTAGGTCCAGAGCCACGTAGTTTTGTTATTAACAGTCCAGAAGGAACATTCCGTAGAAATAGGCAACATATTTTGAAACCATCTCATTCCATTGACACTTTTGATAATTTAGAGCCACATAATAATGTAAATGTGTCACCAGCAGAACCAAAAGCCACATCTGATTTACCTATTGTTAGTGATAAGTCAAAATCTAGATATGGGCGTACTTATAAAATACCTGAAAGACTAAATATTTAACAATAATTATTACAGTCATATGATATTATAGTTTGCATTTGCTATGTGTATTATTACAAGTATACATAAGCAGATCAATCTGTAAACTTTGTCATTGAGTTAAAGTTATACTTACATTAGTAAAGTCATTCTCATTTAAGTAAATAGTTTTTGTTTGATTCTAAGTTCATAAAAATAAAAGAGTAATGTTTGAATAAATTTGTCCAATAGTCATTCTGTGTAAAATATGTTTGAAAAAACCTTGTGATATTATTGGTACCTATTTACATACAAAGTGTAGGTATTGTATCAAATATATATTTATAGAGATATTTTATCTAATTGTTAGAAAACAATATTTTTATGTTTTCAGTAAGTAAATAAGTTGCATTTAATATGTTATGTAAAAGTAACTTAGTTATTTAAATGGAAATGTTAAAATGTCGATTCACAGATAAGTTTGAAGAAATGTCAATATGTTTTTTTTTAAGCCTAGATTAAGCACATTGAGCCTTAATGAACATACTTTGTTTAAAATTATTGTCATTTGCAACGTTTTGTTGTTTATGATTAGATAGTTAAAATATTGATTAGTAAAGGTTACATTTGTCAGTTGCATAAAATTGTAAACCAATCATTCTTTGTTTTGTAAAATGAAAGATGTTTAAAATTATAAGCAATCAGTCTTTGTTTAGTAAAATGAAAGATGTTTAAAATTATAAGCAATCAGTCTTTGTTTTGTAAAGGAAAGAAAAGAAAGATGTTAGTTAGTCAGTTGTCATTAAATTAAAAATTGTAAGCAATTATTCTTTGTTTTGTAAAAGGAAAGATGTTAGGTAGTATTATTGAAACAGTGTAATATGGCAACACTGGGGAGGTTGTCTCTTCCGTTCCCGGCTAGATAGACGTGCACATGTCTTAACACATTACCTATAATATGTCTGTACTTAAAATAGAAATAAAGATCATATAAAGTGAAGACTTCAAGTATTTATTCAACCACAAACCTAATAACTCTTAGACTCTCTTTATCTAAAATACTCTCTTCTGGTCCAAGTTTGATGCCATCGGTTTTGATGCCATCGGTTCACGAGTCTACCAGGAGGCCTTGTTCTGAGAAGAACCAGCAAGAAACTCAACAAGTTTTATCCTTTTACAGTTGAGGATGCTAAGAATGCTGTTGAGGGTGGTATATTCCCTACCGCGAGTGACTCCTTGGCGCGATGGTCTGCACGGGGCTCAGAATCTGCCTCAGTTGTTTTACTACACCCACTGGATCAAAAGGGGTAATCCTATTCGTGACTGGGTAAAATAATCTCTCCTACGAGTTTTCTGACCTTAAATTTTGTGAATTTTAATCATTTTCATCCAACGCAAAAAATCTATTACGTTAAAAAAGGTATTTCTACAGGCTAAGAGGTAGCTACTCAAATTCAAATAAAACTGATTACTATTTAGGTACATCCATTTAAATTGTCCAGAAATTCTGTTTCATTTTCATTCTATTCCTGTCTATCACCATCTCTTTTGAGCTTAAGCTTAAGAATCTAATTAATATCATCTAATAAGATAAGGCACTAGTCATTTCAATGTAACTTAGACAATCTTTACCTTCAAAGTATTACTTAAAGGCTTAAATTGAATGTGATTTAAAAGACTGACTAATGAATCCATTTTATTAAAGTTTCGATTCGATTGTTCTTGGGTAAAATATTGTATTTAACTGTTCTACTGATCAATTTGATGTCAATTATTGTGCGATCTATCTAAGTAGATATCTTAATATATATAAATTACGTGTCACGTTGTTTGTCCGCGATGGACTCCTAAACTACTTAACCGATTTTAATCAAATTTGTACACCGTGTGCAGTTCGATGCAACTTGAGAGATAGGATAGTTTTTATCTTGATAAGTAGTCATATTTTTTTACTGCAGATACAATGTTATAGTTCAGTAGTATGAAATTACCACAGCAACGCGTGGCCGGGACAGCTAGTATTATATAAGTATAGAAGCATACCGTTATGCACACCACCGCGGTATACGGTAGGTACACTGGAGCAGATACGGGTACCAGTTCCGGAATTTGTTCTGGTATAACATATAATAATGTAGGTATTTTCTATTGTATTCTATTACACTTTATTTTATGCATTGCTTATAAATCCTTTTTTAAGATGACAGATCCAAAACGGCAGGCATATCTAGCATTGATACACAATACATTGACAATCGCACTTTGCGCCATCACAGGCGAGATATGTTCCAGTGCGTTGATTACCTACCTTATTAGGCAAATACCGCCTGGAACTTGACCCTAGAACTTTAAATTAGTTAGCCTTTAGTAAGCATTAAATGAAAGGGAACTCTTAGCTGAATCACTTTGTAAGTATCTTGATTAATAATTTTCTGACTTCTAGAAAAGTTTGTCTCAACAGTGACTTTACCGGACTTGTAGATACTCTTTGAGTTAGCATAATTTACATAATAGCTGTTCATTCCACCGTTATAACCTAAACCTATAACTTAATTGAATTGTTCTGCAGCCTTCCCGCGCTATTTAACGCGTTTTAACTGTTCTTAAGTTTAAAACAAAAGTTTTTATACATAAAGAAAGTTGGGTGCTAGTGTCGATTAACTAGCGCTTATCAAAAGTCAAAGTCATTTTTTTTATTCTATTTAGACATAATCATTACATGTGCTAATGAACGTCATGATACAATATAATACAATCACAAAAAACACATTTTAGCAAGAATAATAATATTAGGTACCTAAATGAAAACAATTGTAAAAAATCACAATTTAGTCTGAAACGAAAGAAACAAATTTTTAACGAAATATTAATTATTATTTGTGGAGCTGAGGGTACAAATTAAATTAAATCAAGACGTTTTTGTCATTTATATAATCGTTAATTGAATAATACGCGTTCTTCATTAGTCAACTTTTAATGTGCTTTTTAAATAGTTCTACAGGAAAACTAATAATAGCATCTGGTATTTTATTGCAGTACCTTTACCAAAAAAGGTCCCATAAACTTTTTGCAATCTAAATTATAATAATAATAAAATAAAATAAATATATCGACATTGGTCCGCGCATTTTGTCTTTGTATTGACCTGTATGGTCAATATTGTCAGACAAAATTGAATTATTTTAAAAAGTAATATTATTGCCATCAAACAGTGCTGCGAGAGTAGAGGTTTTAACAATCAGACCATTTGCTATTAAATAACTAACACAGCTCCAATACCAATGTAGACTATAACAATGAAATAATTGAACCAAACGTTGGAGCATTGAGTACTGTTAATTTACATTTTGGCTTCTATGCGTTGGATACGGTTTCTGAAGTGGCTGAATTAATGCTGAATTGATTAGGCAACAATTCTGTTTAGATGTGGCATGAAAATCAAATTAGTGATTGGAGATATTATGTCGAGCAAACAATTGTATACGAGGAGTAGCGTCTAGTCGTTTGTATGAATCGCTTAATTCTACGTTAGTAAAATTAACCCGGCATTTCTGGTCCAAATGATCTAACCTCAAAGTCATAGTCAGAACTATGACTTAACATAACATAATTCAAAGCAGATTTATAAAGTTTGTCAAACGAAAGTACTTCTAAGGTAAAGCAAGCTTAACCTGAAGAACTTCTGGCACTGCTTTGAGGAAGTTCTAACTAAGGAAGGAAGTCTTGTAAGAAGGATTATCCCTCAGAGTAAACAGTAAAATAGCAGATCAAATATATTGCTAATCTGTTAAAAAAGTATTTTCAGATATAATCTTCCTACTAATATTAAGACATGAAAGCTTCAGTGGATGATGCTCTTTTACGCAAAAACTACTTAATGGATTTAAATGAACCTTTACAATTGCTCATACATCAGAATAACATATTATAGCCTACAATTGAGAATCTAGCACACGAAGTCGTGGGCTAGTACTTATAAAATGTCAAAAATTGAATAGATGGGTATTTTTACTCAATCACGACAGAACGGTTAAACAGATCTGAACAAAATTTGGCACATATTCTGAAACAGCACATTTTTCTAGAATAAAAAGTGACAGGAAAAATTTACGAGACCCGTGGGATAGAAGTAACACATTACTATTTCCACTGTTTAGTAATAAAAAAAATCAGTGAAAATTTTTATGAACGAATGATAACTTTGCATCCATCCTTTCTTCTTTTCTTAATCATTTACTCATGATTTAAAAGTGGAGAACACTTTAGATGCACTTACAAAAGATTTAAAAGAATTAAGAATTTAAAAAGAGCTCTCTCATTTTGTGGCATGTGCAAAATTTTTGTCATGCCGGGTAGCATGAACACCCAACATAGTACAGTACAGAGCCAGATAAATTAAAAAAATGTCCACGGCTGATTTAAGGTTTAAACATTTCTGTTTGACATGATTTGAAATCAATATTTGATAGAGAAGATACAAAATTAAATTGAGTTTACTGCTTACCTGCTCAACTGTGCGGATACCAAATTGCTGTAGGGGGCATATTTAGCCGGGCTGGCATACATCAGGCAGATGAGCTGTTCCCGACACGCTTCAAGCTTCACGTCACTCAAGCTCTGCCCTCCTATATGCTCTTGGCCAGTTAGCGCATTCTCCGCAGGAGCCAGACCTGGACAATAACATAACAAATTAAATGAATGAAGTTGAAGTAATTGTATCCAAAATCAACATCAAGATTTGGATAATTTGGATAATAAAACCACTTTTTGTTCAATGCTTATCTGTAACTTGTTTAATAATTTACTATAATTAAATGGTATGGTTTCCTTTTAAAAAATGTCTAGCAAAATGACTCCATCACACCTGATGCACCGTACTAGTCACCATCGCCTGGACGACCTATAAGGTGCGTCATTCCTCTTTTGAATGACCTAGAATTGTCAGAAGGAAAGATCCCGTGGTCTGGCAGAGAAATCCATTTCTTGAGATCTTGGAAAAGATAAACCACGGGAATGTTCATCCTCAGAACATACGCCGTGATATAGACGATAAATATATAAATACTTGGAAGAGCCATCATAAAAGAGAGCTATAAATTCGACCTACGAAGTACTCTACGCAGAACCGTTACATACTTGCGTCTTGTTTAGCAAGCACAGTTGATCGGATGTGGAAAAACGCTGTACCTTGTTCAGGATGCCGTGTTTCCGTGAACCTTTTTTATCATGTTTTCGATGAAATTCTTAAGAATTAAATGGTTGCAAACCTCCTTAGCAAAGTATAATATTATTGCCTATAGCACCAGAGTTGTGCACCAAAGAGAGGAAAGGGAAACGGTTTTTTATACTACGAGATGGCAAACAAGCTTGCGACCCACCTAGTGTTAAGTGGTTAGCGTCGCCTATGGACACTTGCAATATTAAGGGTAAATCACTTAACACTGCAAATGCGTTGCCATCCTGGGGACTATGATGATATGCCTTCCATGCCCAGTAATTACACTGGCTACCAATGGCAATGTTTTTGCTGTAAACGCGTACATCTGGGTTTTCTTGGTATTGTACTCCAAGAGCAGGTTGCTCTTAGATCCATATTATATGTTACACCAATTTTAACACTTCTTTTTTCTCTCAGAACTCGCAAGATCATTTTTCTTAGAATCTTATTCAGAAATAAATCACTTCGAATGTAAATTTATTCGGAGTGTGCCGTCGGTGGTCTTTATAGGTAAACCACTTACTGATTTTTTGCAATGTAATTCGATAATCCAATATTGGCACAAACATAGTAGAGTTCGGCTGCTCTCAGGATCAAAAGATATTCCCGAAAATATTCCTATGGAGCCCACAGGTCAAGGATTGTTTGAGTACAACACTTGGCTTGAGAAAAAATTCCAGAAAGTGTATGTAAATACGAGATAAAGGATTAAGTGAATAAAGTTGGAAACATACTGTCGGACGCGTCAATATTAAATAAGTATTTGGAAAATGAATGTATACTAAACCGTGCAAACTGTCGGACGTAACCTTAAGCGTCTGTACGTCGAATAGAAATCGGGCACGATAAATTCGATGTGACTGTGCATACTAAAGAAAGAAAGTCAGCCGTGGACACCGGGTGTCGGCTCGGTGGTGGTGTCGCGTTAGCTGTGCGAGCGAAATGCCGGCCCACGCGCCGCGAATGGCCATGCCCGTCGTCTGCTCACTCCGAGTTAGGGCTTTCAAATACCGGATTTTTTCGATACCGGTATCAATACCGGTATTAGCATGTTCAATACCGTGATCACGGGATCACGGTATTAAATAATGAACTCAAAACGCCCGTTTTATTTCTAATCAGTCTTTATTTCTGTTACATAGGTACCTAATAAAGACATGACAACAGGCTAACAAAATATTAAACATACATTATTTTTTCTACCCTTCCCGGGTAGTCTTTTATTCGGTTCGGCGGAACTAAAAATTAAAGACCCAAAATTTTTTATCAAACAAAATATAAACTATTAAAGTAAAATAAAATACAACAAAAATACCCTCCCATTAATTAAACTTCACATGGCAATCAACATTAAAAATAATTATTATAGGTATCATTTACCTTGTAACATTCATAATTACTAATGAAACAATCCTAAATAACAATATTCAAAAGAAACGAAAATAAAACGATAAATATAAACAATAAAACCTTAAGATATTGAAATTTTATGTAACTGAAAGTGTGATCTTAAAAAGGACAGAGCGTTTAATGACTTATCACATAGCGAACTTTTCAATTTGTTGCATAAATAGTTGACTGAAGAAAAAGCTCGCTCAGCTTCTACACTTGTAGGTACAGTCAACAGCACGTCGGGCTATACAAAACTGTCAAATTTCTCCAAACGATTTTCAACCTAAGACTATTCAATATAAAGTGCATAATCGATTGGGAAAATTTGACAGTTTGTGGTAACCCAACGTGCTGTTGTCTGTACTACAGATAGTAAATAATAGGTTGGGGAAAAAGTTTCTTCGCATTTTTTAAGAAAATTCAAAACATTTTTTAATATAGTTATTTACATTTAACTAAAGTATGTAGGTACCATTTTGTTCGATAACTTTTTGCCATCTTGTAGGTAGGGACATGATCCCATTGCTATAGAAATTTTGGGACTTCTGGTCAAAATACCGCGACAAGTGGTTTTGGCAGTCCTCTCGTGATGTTAACCTGACACTGCCTAAAGAATTCTGAAGAGACCGAAACAGGTGGAAATCTGAAGGTGCAAGGTCAGGACTATACGGCGGATGCATTAATACCTCCCAGCCAAACTCTCTTAATTTTTGCTGAGTGGCTAAAGATGTGTGAGGTCTAGCGTTATCATGATGAAAAACCACACCCCTTCTGTTGATTAATTCCGGCCGCTTTCTCTCAACTTCTTGCTTTAATCTCATCAGTTGTTCGCAGTAGAGTTCAGAATCGATGGTCCTGCCTGGTGGTAACAGATCATAATGAATAATGCCCTTCCAATCCCACCACACACACAGCATCACCTTGTTGCGAGTTAACCCGGGTTTCGCCACAGTCTGTGAAGCCTGACCGGCCTTTGACCACGACCTTTTTCGCACGTTCTTGTCGTACGTGATCCACTTTTCATCACCAGTTATCAGCTTCTTCAAAAATGGTTCGGTTTCATTACGTCGTAATAAAGAATCACAAATGAGTACACGGTTCATTAGGTTTCTTTCAGTGAGCTCGTGAGGTACCCAAATGCCGAGCTTTTTTGTGTACCCCGTTTTTTTCAAATGCGCCAAAACTGTTTTGTGGTCAATTCTCAGTTCTTCAGCTACGTCGTAACTACTGACATGCCGATCTTGCTCCACTTTTTCAAAAATGGCATCCATTTTATCTGTAATAGGGCGACCAGAGCAACGTGCATCATTGACATCAAAATTTCCGGATTGAAAACGCTTAAACCAAATTTGTGCTACTCTCACAGACACTCCGCTAGGTCCATTAACATCGCAAATTTTTTTCGCGGCTTGCATTGCATTTTTACCTTTTTTGTAGTAAAATTTTAAAATGTATCGAATTTCTTCATTAGATTCACTCATCTTGGCGGTACGAAAAACAAATGAAAATCCCACATTTTCCTAATTTGAATTTGGAATTATGTTCTTTAAAATTTAAACTTTCAATGATACCAAAACCAGCCAGATACAAATAGTATAGCCAAAGAGATTTTATTACAAGTTTATACATACTATAATGCGAAAAGACTTTTTCCCCAACCTAATATTTGTAAGCTGCAGATGAAAATATTTCCTGACCACCCCCACCGGTTTCGAATACACACATCTCTACTCTTATTATTGATTCAAAACCAGTGCCTCTAGTTGTAGTTGTACTTTGAGGTAAGGTTCATGCCTAACATTTCGTCTTATATTCATAAGTCTAATAAAAAATTGTTGATTTGTAATACCGTAAAATCACGGTATCGACTGATCAATACCGGTATTGAAGAATACCAAGAAAAAAACGTGATTACGGTATTACGGGATCCCGGAATACCGGTATTGAAAGCCCTACTCCGAGTGCGTCTGGGTGTCTGTGCCGCTGCCGCTGCGGCCGGGCGAGCCGGCGGCGGTTGCCCGCGCGCCTCCGCCCTCCCGGCCGAGCCAAACCTACTTAAACATTGCCTGCATATATATCCCTCACGGACCAGGGCATCGTGAGACATTATCCTCATTTTTTGATATTGTGAGTCAGCTTGTCATCGAGAGACCGAATGATGCATTTCTATTGACGGGTGATTTTAATGTATCTAATGCAGAGTGGGCTGTCTCAGGCTCGAAAAAGGTTACACTTGAGTACAATGGTAACTATGAGTCGCAATTATTAAATGAATTTCTTTCATTATCCAACCTTGCACAGTTAAACCACTGCCTTAATTCAAACGGTCGTATGCTGGACTTAATTTTATGTAATGTTGACTGCGAAGTTACTCGTTGTAGTGACTCACTAACTATGGAAGATAACCACCACCCTTCTTTAAATGTAAACATTCTTCTAAATAACAACTATTCTTACCTAAAACCGGCACCTAAGTTTGTTCGAAATTATCATTCAGCCGACTTTAAATCTATTGAACTTGAACTCCAAAAGATTAACTGGTTTGAACTATTAAGTTCCTTAACGATTGAGGAAAGTGTTCAAAGGTTTTATGGTATACTGAGGTCGATTCTAAATAACTATGTCCCCATGCGTCCGTTACCTTCATCACGGTCTTTACCTGTATGGTTCAGTAAGCCCCTTAGAAAATTATTAAATGAGAAAAAGAAGTATCATAAACTTTGGAAACGGTATGGCAATCCTCTTGATTATAATTCTTATAAATTACTTAGAAAAAGAGCTTCAAAAATGGAACAGGAATGTTTTAAAAACTATTTAGAATACTCAGAGGAAAAGATTAAAACCCACCCAAAATACTTTTGGACTTACATAAAGTCAGTTTATTCTAACAATCTACTGCCACAATCCATGTCATATAAAGGCGTTAATGTGAGTGAGGGCCAAAAAATCTGTGACATGTTTAATAACCATTTCCATTCTGTTTTCGAACCGCCTCACTCAGATGTTTTATCACATAGTACTTCTGTGTTAAATTTAAATAATGAATCTGTTTTTGACTTGCACTCAATTGAGGTGACTCAAGGGGATGTTCTGGGGCATTTTAAGTGCATCGATGCAAATAAGGGTGCTGGCCCGGATGAGATACATCCTGTTATTATTCGTAACTGTGCATCAGCCCTATCTGTACCTCTTACTTTAATCTATAAAAAATCTATTCATGAAGGGATCGTCCCTGATATCTGGAAACAGGCAATGATTACTCCTATTCCTAAGGGCTCTGTCAGTCAGGATATTGAGAAATACCGCCCGATCTCAAAATTGTGTCAATTTGCGAAAGTTTTAGAAAAAATAGTAACTAAACAAATTTTTGATGCTGTCTATCGATTTATCATTCCTGAACAACACGGATTTTTTAAGGGCCGTAGTGTTGAAACCAATTTGATTAGTTTCACTGAGGTATTGCTGGATGCCCTGGATGACGACAGTCAAGTTGACGTAGTATACACTGATTTTGCCAAGGCTTTTGACAAAATTTGTCATTATACTTTGATACAGAAGCTTTGGCGACTCGGTATTCATGGCGATCTGCTGCGCTGGATTAAGTCGTATATCGTAAATAGGAGCCAGGCCGTGGTTCACAGTGGTTATATATCAGGTTATAAAAATATAACTTCCGGAATTCCTCAGGGTTCGCATCTTGGGCCGTTGCTTTTCATCCTTTATATCAACGATATCACTAAATTCATATCCCACTCTGAATCACTCTTATATGCTGATGATACAAAAATTTTCAAGATAGTTCGTAATGTTCAAGATTGCGTTCAATTGCAATCCGATCTGGCTAAATTTGAGGAATTCTGTAATTTAAACAATCTTTTCTTAAATACTGATAAGTGTCATATTATATCCTTTTGTAGAAAGCAAAACCCTATAAAATTTGATTATAAGCTATGTGGTGGACCTCTGTCAAGAGTCACACAAATCCGTGATTTAGGTATTACCATGGATTCAAAACTCACTTTTGTTCCGCACATAGATAATATACTTACGAAGTCATTCAAGCAGCTTGGATTCATTTTACGAATGGGTAAACCATTTAAGAACCTTTTCACTTACAAACTTCTCTTTAACAGCTTTGTCCGTAGCCGTTTGGAATTTGCCTGCAGTGTTTGGCATCCTTTTTTCAATATTCATATCGACAGAATCGAGAAAGTGCAAAGGAAATTTATTAAGGCTCTTGATTACAGGTTAGGTCACGATCACATTGATTACGAGCAGTCAATCGGCAGATACAAAATAGAATCGCTTAAAAATCGTCGTGATTATATAGATGCTGTCAATTTATTTAAAATAATAAACAATATTACAGATTGTGCAACCTTATTAAGTAGAATTAATCTGAGGGTACCTCGAAAAAATTTAAGGAGTTGTGTTGAAAAAAATCTCTTTTCTATTAAGAATTATAGTAAACGTTACGTTGGCAATAGTTTCATTAGGCGTTCGTGTAAGGCTTACAACAGCAAATTCATGGATTTGGATATTTTTTATAACTCATTGCAAGAATTTAAAAGTAGCCTCAAATTTATGTTATTTTAATTTCCCTTGTGATGATAATTTGTTATAGAATAAATTTATGTTGAATTAAGGAAACTAAAGGTCTAGATACATGTTATTTTGTATGTATTTAAAAATTTATTGTATATTGACTGTTTGTTTCTGAAATAAATAAATAAATAAATAAAAATAAAGAAATGAAATTATATGAAGACCAACCATAGATTTATAGACGCCGCCGTGATGGAGTGGTCAGTAACGCTGCCTACACATCGGGCGGTCCTGTAGGCCTATTCCCTAACTTTTTTTGACAGTTGAAAGTGATGATCACCGAGTGAATTACACATCCATTGCTGTTTTTCACGACACGCTATTTTGACACTTGTTGCGTAAAACAGCAATGGATACGTAAATCGCTCAGTGATCATCACTTTCAACTGTCAAAAAAAGATAGCGAATAGCCCCCCTGGTAGTGGCAAATGTTAGTGTGATGAACACGATCATTTGTTCATGAGTCATGGTTGTAATATATTTATTTAAGTTTATGTATAAAATATCTACATTATTAAGTATATTTGTCCATTATCTAGTATCCATAATACAAGTTCTTAAAGATATACTTAATTTGGGCTAGATAATTGGTTTGAGCGTAGAAATATATTATAATTATTACTGTCGTTTATAGATTGGAAATGAATCGACTAGGGCGAGACTAAAAAAATGCACCAATGTGTGAGTAATGCGCATGTGTGCACGAAAAGTAGTACTGCATTCTGATTGTTTACTGTCTTTTCTACGTGACTGACAGGCCGATTCGGGCCACCTGCGTGTACGTGAAATGGTCTCGTCTCTCTATCTCGCTCTAATATACGCGTTAGTATACTCTTTCTCTTTCACTTTGCCTATCTACACTTTCCTATATCTATGTGACCAACCGTACCGTAAGCGTCGAATTTAAATAATACGGTAGGTATCCAAATAATGACGCGTACTGATTTTTTTTGTCTGTCTGCGATCTGTTTTGCAAACAATAATCCACTCCCCTAGCTGGTCAATACCCGACTCCACTAACTGTCATCAAGCACACTTCAGGTAATTTGCGTCTGTCAGCAGCAACTTATGGATGGCAGATTTTCCCGAGTTCTTCTTGTAAAAACTCGTGTTGAGAGACTCCATTTTTAACTCAATCTACCCTACAACTGTTCATTACTATATGTACATTTTCACTTGACATTGACGAAACGCGTAATCTCTTCGCGAATGCCATTCACTAAGAGCAAATATACCAATAGAGTCAGTCTAAAAAAGTGGGAGTTGAGAAATAATATATCTAGTCTGCTCACCCTTATGACGGTAACAATATGAGAGAGTGAACAACATTAGTCATCCACGTACTCACTAGCGTACACACCTAATACTGTCATTTGGTCATCTATTAGAAGCTAAGAGGCCATTCATAAAAGAAAAGAAGAAATTATGGATGTGTCAGTGTCATAAAGTCGTAGCACATTTTTCAACTCGAAATTACTATGAAAAGGCAATGGTCCGTTGCGTAGCCGCCGTTCATAGTAAAAAGGCGTTGCCTTTCCAAGCTGATGAATGTGCTAGTACACTAGGACTTTAATTTTGGAAGTCCAAATGACCCCTAAACCGAAGTCTGTTCAAAAATACTTCTCAACCGACAATTAGAACAGATGTTACACTCCACAAATATCACAGCAGTCCGGGTATTATGACTTCCGGATAGCAGTCTTCTGCAAATAGGGACAATAGTTATTTTGTTAGCTAATGAGCAAACAAAAAGCTTTCTGCTATGTAGTTGAGCAGTATTAGGTTTCTATTGGACTGCTCAAACAAAGAGTGTGTGTTTGGGATCTTACAAAGTGTTTATTCGTGTCAATTAACAATGAACACAGTTTATATAAACTGTCTGAGGTAATGTTGCTGTGATTATAAGGGTTGATACTCATTTACTGAGATCTAGACGTGTGTTCTGAGGACATTTTATCTCGAATCCCACCTTAACCCTTCCAGTTAAGGTTTATGTTATCAAATTTAAGCCCGTCGTACTCTACTAATTAACCGACAATAAATTATTCAGTCTGTTGATTTAGTTATTCCTGTACCTATAAATTTCCAACCTGAAGTACTAGGCTACCATAATTATGTAGGAGATGTTTAGCATAATATGTAGGTACTATAATAATTCAAGTAAACCCAAAACTGTTTTGTCATTCTGCGAAGTTGGCATTATGAGAAGTTGTCATTTTGCGAGCGGTTGATATTTTGTGAAGTTGGTATTATGAGATGAGAGGCCCCTTACGCCGCCCAAATCTCTAACGTCGTTTTTCAAACGAGCACACGACTTGCATTTTTCAACGCATATTTACACGCGCCTCAATTTTTTTTTAAAATACAAGCTCACGTCTTCGGCGCGGTTGTGCATGTGAGGAGGCTCTTAGTTATTTTCTTACTGCCTTTTTCATAAATACTCAATAAACCTATTTTAGTTATTATCTCGTTAAAAAGTGTTTTGTCTTTTCATCTCATCTCGTGTCAGAGTGACAGAGACAAACAATTTATAAATCTCTAATAAATTCACTTGTTTTTATGAATTATGCCGACAAATATGTAACTTAACTTCGCTTGTTTACTTAGGCTGTGAACAAACTATATTAAGGCTTTCAAATATTTTGTTATCATAACCTTTTTTATCGTGACAATTTTTATAAAAAACTTTGGAGTGACAAAAAGACAATCGGGAATTTGAACCTTCTACATAGTTAAATTAGAGCGTATTCTCAAAAAAAGAAAATGGAGTGTCGGAATAATAAAATTCCTGAGTTCGGCTGTTACTGAATGGTTTTTCAATCTTCAATATAAATATTTGCGTGTCTACCTTTCTGGTGACGATAATCATTCATACAAAATGGTGGCAATTATATTGTTATGACTTAGCGTCTATTTCACAATATCTATGTAAGTTATTAATAGCATTTACTTGACAGAAAACTCATACAAAACTGTCAATTTAACTAGGAAATATCTCATAATCAGACATTGTGAAACACCCCCATCATCATTTAATCGAACTTAGGCCCGTATTACATAATGACACTCAGAAATCAATCATGTCATAAGAATCGTTTATCACTTTCTATCAAGCACAAAGTGATAGAGATGTACGACGCTCAAGTCGGCGTTCATTCTTGAGACTCCTTCTATAATACGTACCTTAGAGTATTAAAGAAAGTGTAATGCGAGCACGGAGCAACGGATAAACAGAATTTTACAGTTAAATTCGATAAAATCGATTAATTTAACAGATATTCTTAAATCTTAGGGTTCATCAACAGCTCATTAATGTCTCCACCGAGGGGCTCGAGCCTACCCCACATTAGGGTCGATTAGGCCTTAGTCAACCACGCTGGCCAAGTGCGGGTTGGTCGACTTCACACACAACCTAAGAATTTCTTCATAGGTGTGTGCAGGTTTCCTCACGATGTTTTCCTTCACCGTAAGGGCGTCGATTAAACGTACATATGACTTCAAAATTCGAAAAAACATTGTGGTGCGTGTCGGGGTTCGAACCAGTGCCTCCCGGGCGGAAGACGACGCTCTTACGCACTACGCCACTGACGCTTTTAAAGAGGGTTGTGAGGTGGCAAAGTAGAATAGCCGCTTGAATTTGGATTTTGGAGCCGGGGTTCTCTTTCTCCACCTTACAGAAGACTAAAAACACAAAATTTTTGTGGTGTTGTGTTTCTGTTGGTGAGTAACGTTGTCAGAGCTCCACAGGGTAGGGAAGGGGAATAGGGTTGGCAGTAAGTGAGTGCACTTCAGTATTGCAAGAGTCGGTACGGTGACTGCTTACTACCAGGCAGGCCGTATGCTTGTCTGCAAACCAAATAACATAAAAACAGAGAAAAGGACAGATGCGTTTATAGATCGATATATGTCCATCGACAACTTCATGCACGCATTGCCTATCTGCATCGTCTCGATGTCAAAAAAATTCGAACACAGAAGATGATAGAAGACACGAGAAAGAAATAAATATATGTACCTATATAAAATACTAGGTGGTAGACCAATACGTAGGGTCGTCTGGGTAGGTACCACCGCCTTTCTTATTTCTGCCGTGAAGCAGTTCGCTGTGTTTCGGATTGAAGGGAAAGGTAGCCAGTGTAATTACTGGGCATAGAAGGCATATCATCTTAGTCCCCAAGATGACAACGCAATTGCAGTGTTATGTGATTTACCCTTAATATTGCAAGTGTGTATAGGCGACGGTAACCACTTAACACCAGGTGGGCCGCAAGCTTCTTTGCCATATCGTAATATAAAAATAATAGTAAAAAAGTATTACTTACCAAGTCTCGCGAAGATTCCGTCGAGTCTTGACAGCAGCGGAGAGTAGAAGGGGTCGTAGTTGCTGAGAATCATTGATGATGATGGAATTTTCTGGAACACCTGTGACATAGATATCGGTATATTGTCAAATCTTCACCCACACCGTCTCCTAGGTCTAGTGCCCAACGGACGCATATATGCGTTCACTGCGCTGTAGTTTATAAGCCGTTTAGGGTGTCCCCAAACTAGCCGGTCGTTTTTTGCTACCTAGAAAAGACCATAAAACCGAAAGGCAAGAATGGAATACAAAACCCTTCACCGGAAGGCAATACAAAACCCATCACACACCTATCGGTGTGAAACGGGAAGAACGCCCGGTAAGCAAGCAATGGGACCACGCCCCTCCGCGATTTGCTTTATTCAGTACGCCAGTAGCTGTGCTCCTGCGTGGACTCGGTGCAGAGTTGCAAAAAATGGCAGGATCGACAGAATCTCTTATTTTACATATCCAAAAATTCCCGTGTTTATGGGATATGTAGTATGTCCTTTTTTACACACTTAAAAAAAGGGCGTGAGTTCATCATCGTCCATTACGATTTTTTACGTATTATTACAAAGGTACACGAGTACCTCTCTCGGCAAGCGCTAGACTACGACTGAGCGCCGATTAAGAATGACCGGCCACCGGTGAGTGTGTTACGATGAACCCGTTTTTATGATCTTTTCTAGGTAGCAAAGAACGACCGGCTAGTGTGGCCCCACGCTTAAACCTTACGTTATTGCAAGCGTTTCTAGTGCATTGGGAGTCTCATTCACACACACACAAAAATGATTTATAATGAACGTGCTCATTACTTAAGCCATAGAGTATTTACACCGTGATAAAACTCTATTGCATGGACAAAAGAACACTTAGAAATCGTAAATATTGCTTACTAATATATTGTACAGAATTAGCGAACCTTATAATTGTTGGTAGAGGCCATCTGGTTCTTGTAGTATCCGTTCTTGGATGGCAGGTATGAAACTTTTTGTCCTCCCATTCCGAACCTGAAATAGAACATACAATAACATTAGATAAATATTGTGTTTAAGGACAGAATGACACTGCAAACTAGTTGCTCGAAATTTATTGTCACTTTTTTTTATACTGAGAGGTCTAAATAAATTGTGACGTGTAAAGGAATGGGGTATTGATCACCTTATACTCCGTCCACCAATCCGCATTGGGCAAGCGGTGTCGACTACTGCCTAAGCCTCCTTCGATGAAAAGGAGAGGAGAGGCCTTGTGTCCCAGCAGTGGGTCGAATTATAAAGGTTGTTATGATGATGATGAGTGTGTAACTGTGTGTAACTTAAAACAGTGGAAGGAGCCCACAACTCTTACATTTATTTATCAGTTGTAAAAGAAAAATAGTTTTAGAGAAGTTGAAGGAAAGACATAGGCTAGGCAGCAAGTCTCTGGTGTAATAAGCGTCTACAAGTTACGATAGCCATTATTCATACATTTTTTCTAAACACTTAACTATTCTGAATTCCAAATTCAAGAACATTGGGATATTATCATCTAAATCGGTTAATGCTTATTATCAAGTCATTCACATATCATTTAACTGCTATTTAATGTAATCCTGTTAAATGGTGTTCATTAGAGTCTACACGGATCTTAAGATAATCCCTAACATAAAGCCATTGATTATTAGATCAGCACCGGTTTCATGTCTATCCTATTTGAAGATGCACTAGTGAATTATTCAATAAATTTTAACCATTTTCTACCATAGTTTGCAGAGTGGATGGCACTATGACCTTGCGGAAAATCACCGATGCGATGGACTAATAAAATTCAAGCTGCAGGGAGATATCCTTTACATGAGTGTACCAGGAATACAGGAAATAGCGGAGGATGGCGGGAGTTCGTGAGGCGAGCAACATTTGTCTCCAAGCTAACTATATCCGCAGTGGCAAGAGTGATACGTAGGAGACGAAGACTTTGGTTATAGTTTACCGCATCAGTAAGAAGTTGTACTGACATCTCGACAAGTACTTTAGTTTCAAACATATTTATACCCAAATGGCAACGAAATTATATCCTTTTCATTGAAGCTTATCAAGAATTGCGTTGTCACTTTTCTCTGCCGATATTCGGCAACTTAATAACTTTTTATTCGCTCTGGTCGTTTATTTGATTTCGTAAATGACTATTTAAATTATACTTGAAATTGTGAATCATTTAAGTTATCTCGTTGAGGTTCTATCAAAAAATTATTTGAAAACTCCGAAGTTTATTAGATTTGTCAATGAATGTGAAAGCACATTTTATTTCTCAGTGATAATTTATAATGAATTCAATTATAACGTGTTACTGGTCGTTATTATAGAACTTAAAATAGGAAATTGATGAAAGAAAAATGAAGAATTTATTGAAATCAAAGTTGGCACTATTGAAGATTGGCACTAGACTTATTAGACTGACACCCGTATTCACAAACATTACTATGAGTTTTATCGACTCTTGGATAAGTAAACGCATTGCATTGAATAGAGATCTGTGATTGGTTCGATTCTGTTGCCTAGTTCACATCGTTGAACGTACTGACGTTTTATTACTTCAAACCTCCTTCAAACTTTAAACTTTTGCCATCTGGACGTTGCTGTTGATATCTCGACCTGTACGTTGTGTAATATAGCTAGCTAGCTACCTAAGCTGTACGTTCATTTTAAAGTACGCATAGTTCCAATCCCCACGTGAATCTCGCGGGAATGGCTAATCTAAAGCCAAAACACAACATGCTCGTCAAGTGCATGATTAGGCTGATGGTCTGTTATGATGAATGAATGATTAAATTTTCACCATGAGTATTCACTGCCCTGGGCCAGGGATAGAAGATAAAATCAATTAACCAAAAACGAAAATTTTACTTCGATACGCGAAAAGTATCAACAATAAATTTCCCACTTCTAAATAAAAAGTTATATTATGAGTAGATCTCCAGACAAAATATTGTTTGCAATTCAAGGAATATTGGACCTAATGGGCAACTTACCTCGACATATCAACGTTGGACAAATCATTGGCGTCATTAGTGTCGACATTTCCGTAGAACCCATCGTTGGGGTACGCGTATGCCCCATTTGTATTAGTTTCGTATCCCATATTGTCGTTATTATAAGCGGTTTGATCATCACCGTTAACTGGAGGATAGCTTGCTTGGCTTGATGTAGCTGAGATTTGAGATATCCCTGAAAATAGATAATACAATTAAATTAATATAACATTTTAACATTGTTTTGTATAGCTGCCTGTGTCATGAGTTATTCCGGTGTGATCCCCTAGAGGTTCGGTTTCATTTTATAATATTTGCTATTACAGTCTGATCCACCGTGTAGGGTATCAGAAATAAATTTAAATATTTATACACCCTTGTTAGGTATCTATTAACAGATATTTGGGACAGTCAGCAACAAAATATTCGAACAAGGTTTATTGAAATACAATGTTCGTAATGTTTATCTTAATAGAAACGTGTTCCTATGTTAGTATTGAGGAATGTTAAATAGCTTCGTAGTTACGTACACTCGTATACAAAAAAAAAATGATTTTTCAATCTGATACAATGAAAAAATATACATATTTCCAACCTGAAGTACCAGTCCATCATAAATAAGTAGAAGCTTTATTTTATTTAAGATTGTACCTTTTCGGAATATTAACTATGGGACAGAAAAGACATAAACAGTCAGTAACAGATAAAAACATTTCCGTTCATTCTACATTACTTACTGTTTTTCTCTTGGCTGTACTTACTTGTCAAAAAGAGTAAGGGGATCAGACCGGAATGGCAAAGTTTTGAGTGGATCAGACCAGAATATTAACATAAGAATAATTAGCAGGGGGTCAGAAAAGGGGATCGAACTGCAATAACTCTGCGTCATATTAACATTTCATCATTTAAATACTTCTTCGAGTTCATCACAATGCACTGTTAAGAAAACACGAGGCAAGATCTTAATAGAAAGTCTTCAGTGGATATTGAAGGTACAATACCAATTTATATCAATTTGTAAAATTGCGTCATTGGAAGTTTCTGAAGCAGTCTAGAGTTTTAATTAAAACTTAACTCCTTAAGGAACTACCTCGGTATTACTTTAATGTTTTCATTTATTAACTTCATTGATATCTTTTGCTTTTAATGATTAGAATTTTCGCTTACTTTTTTATTTGTTATCGAATACATTTTCGTCGGTTTCGCTTGTGTTATTGTTGGTTTTGCCAAAAAAATATTTTGCGTGAACACATATAAAATATGCCCTATGTCTTTTTTGAACCCCCTGACCTGACAGTGCGTACATAAAATTACACGGTGATGAGTATTGTACAGTTACAGATGAATTAGTCTGTTTTGGTGTTAATCTTCATTGTTGTTTTTTTGTGATATCATCTTATTTATAATATAAAAGGCAAGGTCTTGACTAACTGACTGATCAACGCCCAGCCCACACTTAAGGATCTACATAGCTGCAATTTTGCGTGGAGATTCCTTTTATGAGGAAAGCAAGGGATATGGCTGAATTTGTCAAAATTCAACCCCTTAGGGGTCTCTCTTATGTCAGCCTTATCCTTGCTTATGTTATAAAAGGAATCTCTCAACCTCTAAGGGAGTAAAATGGGGGATGAAAATTTAAATGGGGAAACAAACATGACTAGTTAGCCTATTTTATTCGAAACTTCAAAAAAGTACTCCTATTGTTAAATAAGTAATTAGGTACGTGTTTTCTTTTTTTTTGCACGAAATGAGGGAATGAAGTGCCAAAATACGAAAATTAACATGAGTATTTTTTCGTCATTATCGAAGGTAAAACCACGAAACTTTGAATTTAGGAACTTGATTATGTTAATTCGTCATTTTTAAAGTAAATTCCACCAAAATTGGTAGGTATGGCATATACCATTTTCGTGGATTTTATTTTTAGTTCGGTTATAAACTAAGAAAAAGGTATTTTAGGATATTTCAAAATTCAACCCCTGAAGGGGTAAAATAGGGTATGAAAGTTTGTATGCAAATTCGTAATTTTTTTAGCAAAATCCGTAAACATTAGTTGGCCTTCCGATCAAAAATACAGAAAGATAAATAATACATGTAATAATATTATAGGATTTCTCGAAATTCTACCTTTAGGTTTTTAAAATAGGTGATAAAAGTTTCTATGTATCTCCGTCATTAGTAAAGTAAAATCCAAAAGCTACCTCTATACCCATAAAATATGAGATGAAATCCTGATGATGGCGTGTTTATTTGAAGTAATGAAGTATGCAATTTAGTCATTATGCTTGCCTGTTAACTTTCAGAACCCAAACCAACAGGTTTTTTCTAGCAAAATCAAAATCAGAAATTTTATCATGTGTAACGGATTAACGATTAAAGTTAACTTGCGTTAAATTTTCTGAAACGTAACGCTTTAACGTTTAACGAAGTTAACGTTTTCAGTAACCGTTTAGTGATTAATGAAGTTGACTATTTTATTAACGGCATCCTGCCATTATTTTGAGGCACTGCATGGCCCATAATGACAGATGTGGCTTTATGTGTAACAAAATGTTGCTTAAAGCTCTGCTTATTCCTTTTGGGATTATGAGCCCGATAGTTGTCTGATGCTTTTAAGAACTCACCTTTTCCTAATATTTTCCCGAAACTTCCAAGAATGCTGGGTAGGAACATTGCGAACAAGATAGATTTCAGAAGCACCTGTCCTCCAATAAGTATTGGTACAAAGAACTTGTTGAGGCCAAAAGCTGGAAAAATATGAAATATAATTAAAACGACTTCCTTATTTATAACAGACAACATACTAGAAATAATTGTAAACACACAGAACAGCAACGATACCGGATCGATTTATGAAATAAAGACTTTAATTACAAACGATTTTGAAGGCTTTACTTTTATGTATATTTGTAATGAAATAAATTATTTTATTTTATTTATTTTATATTCACAGGTTTTATCAGTTTTATCAATAAACTTAGTCATACAGTTAAATGCTAGCAAACCAATTACAGAGTCACACTTATAGAACTAAATTAGGAAATTAATTTGAGACACAGTTACAATGCTAACAGTTCCAATCTTGAAAATTACAATATATTATACACAAAAATGTTAAGACCTCAGTTAAGACCATATATGCTGTTAATAAAGCTAAAAGAAAATAAAAATGAGACACAAAAAGCAACTCCACACATTAAGTTTATACTACGGTAAAATATAGTAATAATAGTAGGTATATATGAAAAAGTAACAAATTATAAATGTTTATTCTAAAATTTTGTTGTATGTTTTACTACCGTCCAGCTTTGTATGCCGTGCGACCTAGTATATTTTGACTTGGTTTGATCGGCCCCAATAACAACATATTCAAAGTATCGATACCGAGATAAATAAAATGGACTAAGAATATTTTGGATTGAATACGGATTATGGCATTTTGTCGTTAAAATAAACTTTTTACTACTAGGTAATAAAACTATTGAAAAAGTATTGAAACTTATATCGGTTTAGTTAAATAAAATCTCTTGAAATTATAATTTAGCATTATCAGACTATTCAACACTTTTGTGTTGAATAGTCTGTTAAATAATCAATTCTTAATTTTATTATCTAAGATCTGTAATATCTCAAATGCTCGAAAAAATTATTGCCTTTGTAAAAGAGCAATACATTTTTTAGAAAACAAGATCTTGTCAAATGGTTACTCTTGGATCAGTTTTTTCATATTGAAATAAAATTTTAATAACAGTATTTTTTCACTATCGAAGCGTAGAGTTAACAAATTAGTATTTTTTATTTCATCGTAATAAAATAGAACACTATATAATACTTACACCTGAATCCCATTAATTTTGCAGCTTTAGGTAAATTCATAGAAAGGATATTTGTGTCTATGAAATTTTTGACTTTCTGGTACAACCTATATTCGTAACTGAATTTGCTGAATAAGGCTCTCCCCTCATCGCTTTTAGCGTCAGAATTTATCACTCCGTTGTCATCTGCGGTACCTTTAACAATATCTTGCCACTCTTTCCGCAAAGCTGTACTCAATATCTTTTCCACTTCTTTTTCAAGTTTTGCATCAGTCATGTTAACTACGACATACTTCTTAGTGATAGTACCCAAAATTTCAATTACGTCATCAACAATATCTTCTTTATCATGTGTCTTATCATGTTTAACATTATTTACATTTTCTAAGTTAATATTTTCATTACTATTACTAATTTGACAGCTATGGCAGTGACTATCTTCTACTTTATTTAAGCTACTATCTGTTTTGGTTAAGCTTTCTTGACTGGTATCTATAGTAGTTTGACAACTGTTCTGTATAGCGAGAAGTATTATGTACAAAGTTAATATATTTCTTCCTTGGAACCTCCATTCTTGCCTCCTACTACATCTTCCCTGTCTGGTGTTTATTAAGGCCATTTTTGGATGTTTTTCTTCCAAACCACATCACCGATCTGTTTATTGTTGTTAATTGGAGTCGTCTACAGCCGTATGTTGTACCTGTAACAATTGAAAGCGGTAATGAGTCATTTTTCTAACAATAATTTATACTCGGTCTGTCATACGAATTTGTTCCCATGATTGTTCTGTGAATCATGGTTCCGTGTTGAATGAGAAAGTTATTAGAAACTATTATGTGTGCTTGTAAAGTTATGAAGTTTAAATAGTGTTGATTAGTTGTAATCGTACGTTACAAAATTAATTCAGAAAGATATTTTAGTAGTGTTAAGAAACTAAAGAAATATATACGTGTTAATAAGTTTATAAATAAGACAAAAAGAACCATAAAACAATATAATTCTTTTAAGAAACAAAAATTGCAAAATTTGAAATTGATAGAAAAATTAAATATTATTAAGAGTAATGCAGTTGCAACAACTACTGATTACACAATATATAGTAAACAATTAGAGACAAAAATTGACAGTTTGGAAGAGTCTTTAAAAAGTATGTTAAAAAACATACAGACTATTTCCCAAAAACAATTAAATTATCAAATACTTGCTTCAAATGACATGGTAGATATGTGTAATTACAATGCAGAGCGTTTTGAATCTTTAAATAAAAAACGAAAATGTTCATGTCTCGTTACAGATATACAAAAAAATGAAGGGTGCATTTCAAGTATATTATATGATCAACAACACGAAATTGTTTCACTCGTAGATAAACAAACTTGTTCCCACAATAATCTTGATGAAGGTGGGACTCAAGTGAACATAAATAAAGAACAAAACAATGTTATTATGTTTAGTGATGAGTTAGGCAAAAATATGGGTCAAACAATGTGTCACTATATGGCACGGCCTGTAACTAATTATTGTATTCCAGGTGCTAATTATACCCAAATATTGCAGAAGGTGATCTGTGGTACTTACAGCCCTAATAGTACCATAATTATTTTCATTGGTAGACGAGGCAATGCTAATTCCTATGTCATGGAAAAATATTTTAAATGCCTGTCTAAATTAAATGTAGAGAAAATAATTTTATTTACTTTTCCTTACAGTGAGTCATTGAGTCATGCAGAAAATGACTATAGATTTAAGTGTAATAGGAAATTGCATTTAATGACAAATTATAATAAAAAATTTGACATTATTGATTTTAATGGATTCATTAAAAATTTTTTTTTGACAAAAGATAAATATTTTCTTTGTAGTATTTACAAAAAACAAATAGCAAAATCGCTATGTTATTTTATTTTTAAACAAGCCAATTCATTGGCTATAACTTCTGCCTCTATTGGGCAGTCAAATTGGACGCTGGGCAATGACAATTTGGAATTTGCCTCAAATTCTTTAAATTAAATTTCGAGACAAAAGAGACTAACTCTGGCACTAGTAACTATAATGAAAAATTAGATTCTAATTATAAGGTTTTAGATATATTATCCTCCTCAATTGCAATGAATAAAAATTGTAAAAATAATTTTGTTAACCTAGTCCACCAAAATATTCAAGGGATGTCAGGCAAAGATTTAGAATTGGAGCTATTCATGAATTGTAATAATATTGATATACTGTGTGTTACAGAACACTGGCTAAAAAGCCATCAGCTCATGTTCAATTTTAGTAATCACCATGTTGTCAGCTCGTTCAGCAGAAAAAACATATTACATGGTGGTTCATTAATAATTACTAAAAGGAATATTATATGTAAGGAAAGAAATGACCTAGTAAGTATGTCTGTTGAGCGAGTTACTGAAATAGCTTGTATAGAGTTTGAACAATTCATTGTTATTAGTGTATACAAACCTCCATGTGCCCCTTTTGAACAATTTTTAAAAATTATGGAGGATGTCCTATTTAAAATCAGTAAATGTCCTAAAACAATTGTTATCTGTGGAGACTTTAATATTAACATACTAGATACAAATTCAATAACTTGTAATTTTTTAAATTTATTTAAGTCGTATGATTTGGACTACGTTTTTTATGAACCCACAAGAATTACTGAAACAAGTGCAACTTGCATTGACAATATTTTTACCAACCGAACACCTAGCCAAAAGTCAATTATTAATATGTTGCACTCTGATCATTGTGGTCAATTAGCATCGTTTCCTAGGAAAAAATTTGAAGTGCGAAGAACGAAAATAAGCTTTATTCCTATAAATGCAAGCCGAATTGAAAAGTTTAAATCGAATTTAAGTGTGAAGCTGCCATGGTTGCCTTATGATGATTGTCCAGAGAAGCTATACAGTTCTTTATTTAATCTAATAAATGTTGAATTTACCAACACTTTTGTGCCAAAAACAAAGACGATCTGTGATCGTCTAACTTTTAGTGAATGGGCAACGCCTGGTATCTACAATAGCAGGAATAAGTTGTACGATTTGTATAGTAAAAAATCATATAATTTTGATCCAGTATTTGTTAACTATGTAAAAAACTACTCTAAAGTTTTCAAAAGAGCCTGTTCCACTGCCAAGTCAGTTTACTTAAAAAATAAAATTAACAATTCTACTAATAAAATTAAAGAAACTTTGAATATTATTAACAGTGAAACTGGCAGGAGTCAAACACGCTGCCGCAATATTAACTTAAAGATTAATAATGTAAATGTTAAAGCTGATTTGGAAGTAGCTATGGAATTTGAAAAGTTTTTCTCAGATGTTCCCATACTGGCTACTAAATCACTTCAGTCGTCTTCCACCTCAGCTGAACAGCTTCTTAAACAAAATGTACCATCCTGTGACAGTAACTTCGAATTTACAGCTGTTAATTATAAAGATATTATAAATACCTTTAAGTCTATTGACCTGAAGAAATCTATAGATCTTTGGGGACTATCAGTCAAAACAATCTCATCCATTATAACTATAATAGCTCCTTATTTAGTTGTCGTATTTAACAGTTGTATTGGTTCTGGTGTGTTTCCTGACCTGATGAAACACAGTAAAATAATACCGTTATTTAAATCTGGCGAAACCTCAGATCCCACTAATTTTCGGCCTGTTTCTATTCTGCCAACTTTAAGTAAGATCTTTGAGAGATTAATGCTCAATCAACTATTAAAGCATTTCAATAAATATAATATATTTCATCAGAAACAATTCGGGTTCACTCGGGGTCGCTCCACCATTGATGCGGGAGTTGAGTTGTTAAAGGAGGTATTTGCTGCTTGGGAAGTATCACGTGACGCTCTTGGTGTTTTCTGTGATTTATCTAAAGCTTTCGACTGTGTTAATCATGATACTCTGGTCAGGAAATTACACCATTACGGCATTAGGAACAAGGCTCTCAACCTTATGACTTCATACCTGAGCAATAGAATACAGAAAGTTGATATAAATGGTAAAAGATCTCCAGGTTCTCTAGTCACAATAGGTGTACCGCAGGGCTCAATTCTTGGTCCATTTCTTTTTCTAGTGTACATAAATGACTTGCCTTACTACATAAGGGACAATCATGATATTGTATTGTTTGCGGATGACACATCTTTGATTTTCAAAATAAATAGAAAATTAGATAATTATGACGAAGTTAACAATGCACTTGCAAAAGTAGTTTATTGGTTTAATGTTAATAACTTGTTGCTTAATGAAAAAAAAACCAAAGTAGTTAAGTTTACTACGCCGAATGTGAGACGTGTAGAAACTAATGTACAAATAAATGGAGTTGAATTGAAACCTGTGGAAACAACAACTTTCTTAGGAGTAATGTTAGACTCCAAACTACAATGGGGTCCACATATTGTAAAACTTTCGGGTAAACTAAGTTCTGCGGCATACGCAGTTAAAACTATTAGGCGGCTTACCGATGTAGATACCGCTAGAATAGTTTATTTTAGTTATTTTCACAGCATAATGTCATATGGAATTCTTCTCTGGGGGAGTGCTGCAGATATTAATACCATCTTTGTGCTGCAAAAACGGGCTGTTAGAGCAATTTATCAACTGGGTCCGCGTGACTCCCTCAGAGAAAAGTTCAAGGAGATAAATATTCTGACTGTGTCATCACAATATATACTGGAAAACTTACTATATGTAAAGAAAAATATTATGAATTTTTCCGAGAAATGTCATACGCACAATGTAAATACTAGGAAGAAACACGATTTGGTTGTATATAAAACTCGTCTCCACAGAATAAGCAATTCCTTTATGGGCCAATGTATACGTTTTTACAATAAGCTTCCGAAGAATATTAGAGACTTGCCTATTAATAAATTTAAAAAAACTGTAAAATCTAAATTATATAAAAAAGCTTATTACAAGTTAAATGATTATTTAAATGATCCAAATGCGTGGGAGTAAAATCTGCCCAAATTTACGCATTTAAAATTGTAATTTATTCATTCATATTGATATATCTATGGACATGTAATGATGTTTTGAAATCATTACGAAATTGTAAGCTGCGGAGTTTCTTTCGCCATTTCTTCTCCGTCTCAGCATACTAATAATTATTTAAGAAAAATAATTATTTCGTCGAAATGGTGGTAGGGCTTTTGACGATTTAAAAGTACTTAGCAAAGTCCATTTAAATAAAGAGCTTTTTCATTTCATTTTCATTTCATTTCAAAAGTTTTGTTTAGAATCTGGTTAAATATTTATTATTCAAAATCATAATTTTTGACAATCGTAGACAAATAGCTAAAATAAGTTGCGAAAAATTTGAATGGGTATTAGGTATGCATGCTCTCTATTCTACACGTATACAAGTACATACATAATAAATCTCCTGGTCTTGTTTTTTATTGATAGAATTAACATGCATTTTTATATGATAGATATTATTAGCGTTTATCTATCTAACGCTTTTACTTTTAAGCTCTTATTAGAAAATCGCAAAATATTATGTAATATTAAAATATTACATTCAATATAAAATTGCCAAAGTTCTACATATTTTATAAATATGACAAAACAAGAAGCCACATCTGGGTTTATAGTTTCAATTTCGAAAAATATCATTATAAAAAACGTAGAGGCGTGAAAATATTTATACAAACTGGAAGTCTTTTAACGACTTTTATTTGAAAAGCTATTCAAAGGATCCAGTCGGCGCCTTTGTGAAAACAGACTGGTTTGTTTATTTGTTCGTGGCGTTTCAGGACGATAATATGAATTCAAGGTATTTTAATTGAACCTCTGAGCGGGAATTTCGCGTATGTGTAAAATTACTCTCACCCAAAATTACAGAACTGTTCAGGATCATTTTATCAAAGGATAAAATGGATCAAGTTTGTATTTAAGTGCTTAATCCGTGATGTGTATCATATACATCAAAGCTAGCTTTTAAATTATCTCCCAATACATTGATGTTGTAAGACTGAAATGAATGAGAATGAATTTTCGAATCAGATGGCTCTTTTATGTCCCCTGTAAAGTATGTTTAGGAGAATATGACAAAAATAATAGTCTTTTTAAATTTTACGACAATGGCTCGGACCGTGTTCAGATGGTTTTGAAGCGTAGATTATACGCATAAATGACGGCGTGAATTCACTCTCAAAGCATGATATACTGCCAGATTATAATAGAAATGGAACTTTCATGCCAAATGGCTATTTGACAGAGGGGAATAATTTATTTATTGGGCGCCAAAATGGGACTGAAATGGAAGAAAGGGTTTGGGTCAGTAATTCAGCTTGACTAGATAGAATAGAACTCCTAATTTATCTTCAGCTCATACAAACGGTGATTTTAAGTAGTATATCATGTAGAATACATACAAAGTGTTTCAGAGTCCAGCCTCAATTAATGTATTCATGTTATCTTAAGCGCAGATTACTCGGTCGAGACAATTGTATGTACGGAGTAACAAGGAAAAAAGCAAAAAACCAGCGGCTTAAGGCAATCGAAATTAGCTATCTCCAATTGCTAATTTATGAATAGCCTGAGAGCCCTCGCACTAGGCAGTCTAGCTGCAGAAGCCAATCCGGTATAAGGAATCCTTGGTCGCCCAGTACACATGCTCTTATAGGCCATCATATGTGAGACTAGCTGCTGGCAGTCTGGCTGCGCCGCCAGCCTCCCTCACAGTGTAGACACATGACTTTGGGTCCACACCACTATCACTCCGGCTCACGGGCAGTTTTTCCGGGATCAATTTACTCGTTAATTCCAAAGGAGCACGATATTATTTCTTATATCAAGGTCTCTGAATCTTGTTTTTTTCAATCTCTTTTTATAATATTTCTCGTCAATAACGATTCCAAATGAATTGAGACTAGGTTAGAAAGAAGAACAAATATGAAACGGATTTGGGTTCAAAAGGTAACCTGTGTAAACGTATGATGCTTACAAGGTCTAGTAAATATGAATAAGTCAGGTACACAAAAGGTTGCTCCATTATGTCAATTCTAAACTGAACGTGTAACAGAAAATTTGAATTTCAAAGGAAATATTTGAGTACAAATGTTTGCAACTGACCCAAAATGATTCTAGAATGCCACATTACAAGCTCTGTGTTTGATTTTGGCGTACAAATTATGTTTACTACTCTGAATTGTTAATTACTTGCGAAGCTAGTTTGTAGCGAATATTACGCTCGTATTGTTTTCTGGTTGAACATTACAACCAGTAATATTAGATTACAAACTAAAGACTTAATAACAACGACTGAAATTTAGTATAATAGTAGTTTCTGGGTTAGATTTGAGACAACAAAATGCTCAGTTGGCTTGGCAGTAGAAAGTCTTGCATAAATCTTAATATTTTTCGGGCATATCGAGTAATACTAAAGTAAATCATAATGAGCTCCATTAAGCTGGTAGGATGGATCTTGAGGTCTACGAAAATATTTCCCCTAAATATTTACAAAGCGTCTTTGGCCATCTGGCTTTGATAAGATTTTTGCAGGAGTACGCGGCAAAAACAGAATGATGAAATTCTTTCAGCGTAGCTTGTGGTTCACAAAGGTGTTTCATTATATTAAGGATATGGAAAGCACAGTTTATTTTGTGTTTGTTTAGGCTACCTCTCTTTGTTTGCACACATAGATTTTGTTTTAAACGCAAAAGCTCGGCATATATGGCTCATAATTATGTAACCACCAAAGAGGTTTAATTTGCTTATTCTTTATGGAATGATTATGGTAAGATATCGACCTAATTTAAACCTTTCGTTCGATTCGAGTGCTCTGCAATTTTTGGCCATTCAAAAGAGGCGTAAAGAAACAGCTTGCATCAAGACCATGATGGTCAGTGTGCCCGTAATTATTATTATCTCTCGTACGAACTACCTTTGCAATTTGTCTAAACTTCCGCTTACCAGTGGTTAGCGTGATGTCAATTGCTAGACCAAATAAAAGAAGTAAAACAAATTGATCCTTATCTTAACGCCAGGTGTCAAATGGCAAGAGTTTAAATAATAATAAATAGGAATGTCTACCGAAAACCTGCATCCATGGAGTTCTTCTTGTTGTAATATTACGTGTTGAGAGACTCAATTTTTACTCATTCTACCGTACAATAATTGCATTAGATATATTTTTACTTTACGTTGGCAAAAGCATTTATTTGACGCGACGCCATTAATCAAGGATAGAATTGTTGTTAGGACTACGTAATACTTGTTCCTAGAGTATAGAACTGCATCTCATGTCAGCAAGAAGTGTGTATTTTATGCGTTGCTCATGCACGTAAAATATTAAGCCTTGCGTGTTCCCTTTCTGAATCATCAATCACTATTTTATTTACTCAATAAATTAGATCAAAGCATGGCTTCGAAACCGAGTCTTGTTCCGCTACATAAATTTGTGTTCATTGGTCTGACCGCTATTGTGTAAATCGGAGTATTTCAAGTTGAGGAAACATTACTTCCTTTTGGTTTCCGTTCGTAGGAAACAAAATCCTTATTGTCAGAGTAACTGCCGGTTTTACGGTGAGATTATTTTGAATACCAACGATTATACGCAAAATGAAACTCTATCGTCCATGCTTCGAAAACGCAATTTTCCACGATGAAATAGCAAATACAATAAATAAGAATCTACCATTATCGCTTTACATAAACTAGTAATTTTTCTATTAAGTGCTTTCCAAAGCATTTTGTAAGCTTTGTTTGTTTACTCAGTATCTCTTAGAACAAAATAAATAGTCATTTTCGTAGCAATTTTTTCATAACCGGTAAGAGCAATGATAATTATTGTTATACAAAACGAAAAACATGTATAACTGTTAACAGACAAATACCTATGGTTTCAATTGGTTATGTGGCTCTTTTGAGACTTGCTTTATAAGATTTTATTTTGTTGTCCGCGGTGCTATCGTTTTGACCATAAGTAATAATAAATCTATGGTTTTGACATAGTATATTACTGCAGCGGCCAGCAAAAGAGTCATTGATGGACAAACATGTAAATGGGGACTAAACATACTTAAGTCTATCAATGCCTAGTTGTAGCCAAGGCTTGAATAGTACTTTTCACAACTAATGAGCGGAAATTAAAACTAAGTAGTACAAATATTTTTCAAAATCAATAACGAGTGGTAACGAACAACTATAACTAATGTGAAATAGAATCCTACTACGGTAGAAACTTGCCTTAATCAAACTGATTTTAGTTACTTGAAATATGTCGGTCTTTATTGCTTTACCCTGATATGGTTCTACCATGGGTCACGAGTATCATTACAAATAGTACGAGTCTGTTGCTAGGATTTTAGTATTCCTTTAATTTTTTGAATTGATGATTTGATTTGATTGAAGGGAAAGGTAGCGAGTGTAATTACTGGCACAGAAGGCATTTCATTTTAGGCCTCAGGATGACAACGCACCTGCAATACCAAGTGATTTTTTCCCTTGTTATTGTAGGTGTTTATTGGCGACGATATCCATGTACCACCAAGTGGGCATGGCTGTTTATCATCTAGTTGTAAAAAAATAGAATACTTTAAATATTCACATAGTTCTATTTTCACGAATAAGAACAAAGGACTATTAATTTTGGATATGGCTTCTGGCGTTCTTGCTTTGTTAAGATGGAGTTTTGCAAAATAATTTGTAAAGAATCAGCATTGCTTCGGTTTCAAGACCTTTACATTTTATCATAAGTTACTGCTCAACTTTAATAGAAATAAATTAATTTACCACTAAGCTTTCACGAAGGAAAACAAAGTGTAATTCCCCAAGGGAGACACCTAGGACCGATACTTTGCAATTTACACGAGTTAATTAAAGAGCTTCGAGAGGCTTTCTTTGTCAAAATGAGATACGGAGTAGAACTCTTTGTTGACTAAATCGTTTTATTACGACTTACTGACAGTCTCTGGTCCTTATTAATACTCTAAAAAAACCTTTCCCTCTTATTTTAAAACATGGATTTAAGTTAGTCATGGCTTAAAACTGATGTTGTCTCTTTTATTTTCTGAATTAAAAACGGAGTTAGCATCAGTCTTTTAGTCCACGTTTTGTAATAAGGAGGTTTGACCTTTTCAATCTCTAGTATAGGTATATCACAAATAAATTTGGAGTTGTTTAATTTATTTGTTTTTTTTTTAACTTTTTATTGTGTTAAAAATATTTTTTCCGTAGTCTGGTTACAGTGAATGAAATCTGTTAAAATCGGGGTTTACAAGGTAAAATCGACGCCTCCTATTATTAAAGTCGGTTAAAATGTAGCCTTTGTTATCGAAACCATAATAATGAATCAATTGAAACCTTAGTCATCAAACTCGGATGAATAGTTTAGGCGCTATGATACGTAAATAAAAATATACATACAACACATAGTGGTTAAGCAGCTTCACTGTAATATCTCTTTTATTTCATTTTATTTAAGAAATATTTAAGCAATTAAAATACAGAGCTTTGAATGTTTTTCGTCTCCTGTAATTTTGTAGCAAATCCCAATTATGCGTGGGTGTTCACTCGCTGTACCGAGAGATGGCGCTAGCAGTCGCAATATTTGCCGATTGCAACTATTAATCCGCCAATAAGATGTATCGGTCTTCATTTTACTTGCCGGTGTACCTTGTGACACCGTCTACCGTCCCTGGGGCGTCCGAATCGGAGGGGGGTATGGTGTCGGAGTAGTTTTTTTAAAATATACCTCTAGATGACAAACAAGCGGACGACCCACCTGGTGGTAAGTGGATACCGTCGCTTATAAACACCTGCAATAACAAGGAAAAAATCTTGGTATTGCAGGTGCATTGTCATCCTGAGGCCTAATATGAAATGCATGCAATCCATGCCCAGTAATTACACTGGCTACTTATCCCTTTAATCTGAAACACTGCAAACTGTTTCACGGCTGAAATAGGAAAGGCGTTGGTAGCTACCCAGACGACACTTATTTCCTGTCATCGTAATATTACTCAATCCCGCCTATTGTCTTACTTTATTTTTGTATTTATGTTTATCGATCTTGTATCTATATTTTGAGCAATAAATTATCATTATGTGTTTCTTAACTTAAAGTTTCACAGGTGTTATCCTGGAGAAATACTAAAGAGCCACGGGCATTGCCAAGTATCTCTTTAAGTTTGGATGAGGACGTTGGAGTTGTATCATTATCAGCTTCTAATTGTAAAAAAATTCGGACTATACGGCACTTGTTTAATAAAGCCGCTTTTTGTAGGGTAATATATATATATTTTGGAAGTTGCAGATGAAGTAGACTATTACGTATTATAATAGTATTTAATTTTGTCTTGCAATTCCGCGTACTTCCTGATTTTTTCGGATATGGTTTTTGGTACCTATATTGCATGGTAGGGACTGCTATTCTATGCTATGCTATGATGTAAGCTTGTTTGTATTGTTTGCCTACCACTGTTTTTTTTCTCTTTTCTTTCCAATCACTAAAAGCAATATATGTCCGTAATTATTTAAATAAGTATGTTATAAATTCTCATGGAAATTATTCTGTATCCAAGGAAGAGTGAATAAAACGGATATTTTATTTTACAGATTATCCATTTAAAGACTTCTGATTGCCAAAATTGGTTCGTGAATGGCCTATAATAAAATCGGATGGCTATATATATCACAGTCAACCCTGCCATTTTGTTGTCACGATGTCATTTGATGGCAGTGGTTCTAGGGTTCCAGAAGCTTTAGTGCGGTGGCGGAAATAACGTCACATGACATGAGCTGATGTTTGCTCGAAAACGCTATTGCTGTGTACAGTATTTGGTACTTTAGTTACCAAGGTACATAATACACACCACAAATCTTTGTTAATGAAATGATGCGAAGAAAATGGAAAGGGTTATTGTATGTGATTTGAGACTACTAAATCATAATTGACTGCACTTTTTTGTAGACGAGTATAATATAATTATGTACTAAACTACATATTATGTAGTCGTGTGATGTCAGCAGAGTAGAAAAGCATCATCCAATATCCTCCAACGAGTTTCGTAGAAGGCGACTAATGGAAAGGGGTATTGGATCAACTTGTTCTCCGTCCACCAATCCGCATTGGGCAAGCGTGGTTGACTACTGCCTAAACCTCCTTCGATGACAAGGAGAGGCCTTGTGTCCCAGCAGTGGGTCCAATTATAAAGGCTGTTATGATGACATATTATGTAGTTGTCTTCATATTGTTTACATCGCATTTGTGATTATGTTGGTATTGTACACGTTATAAGCAGTTTATAGGATAGTTAATTAGTCAAGAAACAGTTTCCGTGTTTTATAAATAAATCAAGTTAGAACTATAACATTTTTATTTGGCACTTATTTTTTCCTTCAAGAAAAACCTAAAACTCGTAGTTACTATTGAAAGGCTGCCAAAATAGATTAGGTATTGTAGTATACTCGTTACCACTCGTAACACTGGCTTGACACCGCACTTTGTGCGCAAGTACACGTCCATTCTCGGCCACGACTCTAGTGGTACTGACTCAGCGCCCCACCACAGAGTAAGCACGAGACGTGTATACTACAGGTATCATCCAAGATTATATTTTCGATAGCAACGCCAGGGAACAGGACGGCGTTAGGTATATGTCCCTTTTATCTGTGAACAACGTCTGGCGGCTTAGATAATTGGCAATTGTATCATAACGATAAGATATCGAAATTCGTCATCATCGGTCATATTGATTGGTTATATACAGCGTCTTAGCTTGCGCTACCAATTTATTTACTAAGAGCTACGATTGTCCACGTGATTTAACGACGGTTTAAGTCAATCCCATACATTTTGTTCCTATTGAACTTTGTTATCGTTTCTATTTGTTACTTTGTCCGGGTCCGGGTCCTAATATATGAAACTGCTAAATTTGTGGCGACATTATAGACCCAATTTTCTAAGTTATAGGAGTAAAATTACAACTGAATACAAATTACTGTCGTAATTCATTTCTATTGAAGTAATAGAGTATCAATAATCTTATAACTTTTGATATTTTATGGCTTCCGTAGAAAAGGGATGTTTTATGGTATTCTTTACTGTCATAACTTATTATTTGTTTACCTTTGAACTGATGATGGTAAATTTTAATCTATTGAAGAAGAACGTTCATTAACAAATCAGTAGTAACAGACTGATTTATCTAAGTTATTTAATAGCTAATAGGGAACACCCGCTCGAATTAATTGGAGCTGGACTGAGACAGTATCTTCATCTTACAGAAGGCCAAAGTAGAATAACATTACATTTTCAAAGTGTTATGTTTTGATTGCCAACGCTCCACGGGGTAAGGATGGTGTTCTGAGAAACAATTGCCTTTAGGATAGCATAAAAAATGTAAATACATGATTATTATCTTATGCAGCTTCTTTTTAACTTGAATTCAAGCAAGCAATACTGAGTAAGTTATCCCTATAGTCAAATTATAATTGAAATGTAGGTAGAGGCAAAAATAAGAATAGAAGTTATTTAATTAATTTAGTTAAGTCACGAAAAATGCCTACAGCTTTCTTAAATTAGTCAAACTAAGCGAGAGCGTCTCGTGACGTCATATAGTTGGGTATTCCTGTATAAACAGGTCCTTTTATTCATTAGTCATTCTTACGTGTGTTGACTGCTCATATTTGTCTTTCCAGTACAGAAAGTAGTAAGCAGGTTCTTGGCTCAGAAATGAATCTTCGGTGCTGATCTTAAGGCTCATATTAGAATTTCGATTTAGTTGGTGTGCCATAACGGTGTAGAATAACTCAGCTAATATCCTCAGTTTTTAGGAGTAGAGAAATTATATATTAGAGTGGTATTTCGTTATATTTTTAAAATGACTGAACACCGCGTTAGTTTTTTCTTTGACATTTTTGAAATGAAGCCCCTTCAAAATGAAAGCGACATTATAAAAAAAAAGTTTTTTTTTAAATATACCCAATGGAAAAGTGTAGTTCTGCAGCTTTTTGACAAAAATGTTAAATGTTTGAACTTTATTTAGCAGATATATAACTTTTAGCTAAAATCCAATTTTAGGGATACAACCTGTCTGTACTAGAAAAAGGGAATTAAATACCATTAAGGTTGAAAGTCACGTAAATTGTACACCAAATTAGCTTCTCACTAAAAGCAGTTTCGATGCAAAATCGGATATTGGACCTAGTTTATTGGGTCTTTAACATCGTCATTACAATTTAGATTACTTAGTAAATGTTTTGTCTAAGCAAATGTAAATTTTATGAGTTTTAGAGCGAACGTGACTCTGGTCAGTACAAAACTGTCTGATAATTGTAAAGGAACAACTTACATAATATTAGACTAGGGAATAGACTTGCATGGAATAGCGTGACTTCTTTAAACTGTATAGACGCGAGTACTTTCTTACCCTACTAACGGTAATGTCAAAAGGAAGGGTTATGATCTTAGCAGTCTATACAACGGGTGTAACAAGACCTATGACAAAGCCGAGAACTACGTATTCCACTCATCATTAGGACCATTATTTTCTTCTAGACTATACCTGGGAAATTAATAGTTATGAAGTTACTGAAGGTCAAAGTAAGAATTCTCTTTTCAAGATTTTTATGAAAACAAATCGCAAACATTATTTCTTAATTTTTGTCCAAAGAAAAATTTTCAACATTTTAAGTATTTCATACCAAAATTGGCTTTAAAACGCCAGCGCTCAATGTAAGCACTCGATATCGGGGCCATTCAACTCAGCCGACCGAACATCACGCACGTCTTCAAGTTGATAAGCTCCGTGCGACTAGCGCGCTGTATACATTGCGCTATATTTTTTGGAGTTTTTTTTAACACTAAAAAAATCGTTTCCCAGCAATATTTTTTTTATGTTTCTTGTTTTGATGTATGGAATGCGTAGACTTCGGCATTGTCTTAGGTCTTTTTACACCATGTATGTATGTATGTATGTTCCTCCGTAGAGCTTAAACTATTCATCTGATGTTGATGAATAAGAAGTTAATCGATAAGTTATTATAGTCCAAGTAACATAGGCTACAATTTAGCCGACTTTAATAATAGAAGGAGTCGATTTTACCTTGGAAAATCCGATTTTAACAGATTTCTTTCCTTTCTTTCTTCCGTAGTCAGGTTACAGTTTTTTTAAACTTTTTGCCTGTTTTAATATTGGATCATTCCCGTTTTCCTAAACTTATCCGATGTCCCCCAGTTGAAACCAATAGCCCCAAATAAGGAATTGGGGAAGAAGAAGAAGGCAGAACATATTTTTTTATTCAAATGCCAGCACGAAACGAAGCGATGTTTAATCAACGTACACCCAATGATTTAAATCTTAGTATGCAGGCCAATTTAGCACAAGGCCTATGTTTATTGCATTGCAATTGTAATGCGGAATTCATCTCCTTTTTTCTCAGTTTCGTATTCCCTTTTATTGAACACCAAAGGGAAGGCGCGTCACATACTACAACCGATCCATCGCAAACATTGTATCATTTTCATTATTCTAAGTTAATCTATCTCCTTATTTGCTAGATTATGTTTGACTAAAGCGAGTTAGAAATAGTCTTTATTTAGCCGAAAGTCTTCTACGACTTCGGTTTTATTGAGTTCGTGACTCCTCAAAGGGACAGACGGTTTAAGCATTATGAGTAAATCGTCTGGAATGTCATCTTGTTTTTCCAACTTTATTGCTTTTTTATTGCGGGCAACATCAGTGGGATTTACACGAATACAACAATCTCTTAGGTCGTAATCAGTCGTAATGGTGGAATTTAATTAAGTTGTAAGTTGTAAAGATTTAGAAAAATACATTTAAAAAATCGGGAGTGGTCTCCCCTTGACTTTCTCGTATACCGGAAACGACTCAAAGGTTCATAGAAACCTTATATTTTGATGTCATAAATGCATGTTAAATTTTGGTCACCCATCCGAGTACCGACCGCGCACTTGGTTGCTTAACTTTCGTGATCGACGGCTCAAAATTTGATAGAAACCTTATATTTTGATGTCATATACGTATGTTAAATTTGGTTGCAATAAGTTAAAGCATGCTCGAGTTATCGTGCTAACACACAGACACACACACAGACATAATTCCAAAAAAAATATTTTTGTACTCAGGGAGGTCCAAAACGTGTAGGAAAATCCGTCAAAATGTCGAGGTCAAATTTTTTTACGATTACAAGACTTCCTCTATACTACGTATGCGAGAAAGTAAAAATCGACTGTGCAGTTCGGGAATCGAACATCTTCCGCAATCCGGGGTGCTGGGTCAACCACTACGCTACCGGGAGACAGCTTTCGCCGTCAAAATATGTCAGTGCATGGTACTTATGCTTTTATGGTAACATTGTTACATCAATTGTACTATAATTTAATCATAGTTTGTTTTCAGCGGTTGGTTATTAACTATTGATGTGCATAGTGTTGTTACAGTGTACAACATATTTAGAAAAGGCCTTTACCTCGTGAAATAATACTTTTTTATTATTAATAATTGGTATAGGATTTTGTCCATATGAACAATGGCGATCACCGGTCGCGGATATTGCTATAGCAAATTGTCGCCACCGGCCACACGTGTGCGCCAAGCTTAATTAAAGATATGAAAAAGCTTTACACTGCTTATACCTGTCCACCGATAGCTGTTGTTTGTGGCCAGTTTGCGCCAAACCTTAACTCTACACTAACACCATATTACGCGAGCGAAGCTGCGAGCACTAGGTAGTGCTAAATATAAAGGGTTTACAGATTGTCATTTCCAAATATAGTATTACTTAGAGAAAATCGGCTTACAATGTTATTCCAAAACAAAATCACGTACACCCAGATAAGAAATATTATCGTAAGGCACTTGTCGTACCGTCGACGAGAAGCGAATAGTGAGTTAAAGCTTACGCGAACTGAGGGCCTAGCCAAGTGACCAGTCGATTGCGTTGAACGTCTAACGAAAATAATAATAATGTATGAAACTGACGATTTAGAGAGAAAGCTCTATGACGACCGTAGTCAAAAATTAGCCTCCCATCCACTAGCGCTTATTTCGTATGACTTATCCTCATAGATGAACTGTAGATAAACATCGTAGGGATAAATAAAACCGTTGAGGCCACTAACTAAATGTCATCTCTACATGTTTTCCTGCGACTTTTGTGTCTGAGAGGAAAAATAATCTTTTTGTCACCATACACACGAACTGATACTAGTGGATGGGGGGCTGTATTATCATTTGATTGGATAGAAACGTTGTATCGTTTGCCACTTGTCTAGGCCGCTCTAAGTCTTTGATACTTTTGTCACAGTGACTTTTTCGTCACTCTTATCAAGCCTGTGGATATGTATTGAGATGTACACAGGTGACACAAATGTCACCCAATTTGTGACAAGAACGAGTTAGCGGAGAAGTGAGTGTGTAGTTCAGATAGTTCTGTCGCTGGGTTATTATTTTTTTCCATGGCTGTGTGATGCCGGCAGAGTAGAATAGCATCATTCCATATCTTCCAATGGGTGTCGTAGAAGACGACTAATGGAATGGATCAGAAAAGGGGTCGAATTAAAAAGGCTGCTAAGATATTATTTTTTTAGTGACGATTGCTTTGACTTCAGTTATATGGATGGATTTACAGAATCACCGGAGATTTTCAAGAAAACCTTGGTGGGTTCTCTTGCTTGTAGCGCGAACTGAGCGACATTACCTAAGGTTGTCTAAGGGCTCGGACCTCGGCTCAGATGTGCCGTGACGTGGAGGGATCGAGAGGAAGCGTAGAGGCACAAATCTGTACCTGGAATATCGCGACGGTAAATAATATAACCCAGACCGCTTGATATATAGGCAGCTATACTGAACAGTAGAAATAATAATAATAATATATTTCTACGCTCACACCAATTATTTAGTCCAAATTAAGTATCTTTAAGAACTTGTGTTATGGATACTAGATAACGAACAAATATAATACTTAATATACTAGATATATATTTTTTATATTAACTTAAATAAATATATAAATAACCATGACTCATGAACAAATGCTTGTGTTCATCACACTAACATTTGCCACTACCAGGATCGAACCCGGGCCGCCCGATTTGTAGGCAGCGTTACAGCGCTGGGCTATTAGTAAGTGTGCGAGTGCGGCGGAATTAATCGCACCACTCGCTCGGGTCGGTCAACGCAATCACATAGGTACGTATTTATTTATTTATTATAAAAGATATACAATAGATTACAACAATGAGAAAAAAACAGTTAATTTAAAAGCTTAAAAACTAGATGTTATCCTAAAGTTAACTCCTACTTTCTAGGAACTGATAGAACATAAAAAATGGTTGAAAAATATGATTATGATGTCAAATATTATTATACACTCAGAAATGCGTCTCTTTTAGTTATACTGAATCTCATCTTAGTTGAATACTTCTATAGACTTTGGTATACTTCTATAGAACTAAGGCACAGAGGAGGGGACTAACCGCTCGAATTTGGCGAGCGCTTGAACTGGAGTAGTACCTCTACCTTAATGAAAACCACAGTCAAATCATCATAATCATTTCAGCCGAGAGACGGCCACTATTGGACATAGGCCTGCTCAAGGATCTCCAAACCGGTCAGTCCTACGCTGCTGCATCCAGCGGCTTCCCGCGACCTAAACCAGATCGTCAGTCAACGTTGTGGGGGGCCTACCAACGCTGCGTTTCCCGGTACGTGGTCGCCACTTGAGGACCTTTCTGTCCCAACGGCCATCAGTCCTCCTCGCAATGTGCCTTGCCCACTGCCACTTAAGGTTCGCAATTCTTTGGGCTGTTGAAGAATTGCGATTCTTTGGAAATCGCAATTCTTTGGAAAAGTCAAATAACACTAGGTTTTCGGATTCTGTAGGTAAGTTTCAGATCTCCACGGTGCGGTGTAGAGAAGGGGACTAGGGTTGGCAGCGCGCGAGTGTCACATCAGTTTTACAAGCGTCTATAGGCCACGGAGACTGTTACCACCAGGCAGGCCGTATGCTTAAATGCCAATTAAATACCATAAAAAAATATTTTGTACCTACTTCTCTTGAGCTATAAAATAGTGTATAGTTAGTCGCTTTCTCGCCGGCAGGGGAACAAGGTCCTTAGAAACAAAAGCGTCAACAGTCCGTGCTCAAAGTTAGATTTAGAGTGACATAATAGAAAGTGACATAATAGAACTTTCCGTCCGAGTATTTGCTTAGTAAACACGTATTCTTTCATCTGCTACTTACAAATAATAATTTTGGTGGTAAAAGTAACAAATTTATCAAGTACTTTATATCAATCTGTGCGCGAAAGCGAGACCCACAATTATTACTAACTCTGATGTCAATTAGTGCTCGTGTTATCAATTTATAAGGAAAAAACTATTAAAAAATTCGTTGAAATGTGCAAGTCATTTTACAAGTGAAGTGTCAGGTGAACATAAAAACAGTATAAAAACTGTGTATTGTATTAGTACAGCCTAGCCCGATTGTGATAAATGTTCTATTTTGGCGATAAATATCGGGCAGTGTTGGTGTGATACACATTTTTGTGACTCGAACTTTCCAAGGAACACAAGATCGAATCCTACAAAAACTTAATCAGTGCTATATTTTTTTTTGTTTGGTTTCTTTTTTTGTATATAATATATTTATTTTTTCTCTTTTTATTTTTATGATAGTGCCTTTTGATAGTTTTTTTTTTTTTTTTTTTTTTTTTCTAAAATCATTTAATGGACAACTTTGTGAACTGAACGCCTACAGCTTTGTACCGAGCAATCTTTAGTAAATACTCATATTAGCTCCGAGTTACATCGACGCTACATTATAACAATTTATTTGAAAATGTCTTCAATCAATGTAGACTGGGGATGTTGTGGTGACATAGACGCTGATGGTGATTGCATTCAGTGTGTAGTCTGTAGTAAGAATTTCCATACAACCTGCCTTAACTCTTCCCCTGAAGCGATCGCTGATGGCGTCGCTTGGACTTGCCCTTTATGCACCGCCCTAAGGCCCAAGTCTACTAACAACGATAATACGCCGGTACGCTTTAATCCTAACATCACGGTGCGTCCGTCTAAAAGGCAGGCACTTCAATCACCTCCTGATTCGGCGGCGACAACGAGCGACATGAGAAGCATTATGCAGGAGTACTCTGCTACGATTTCATCAAAGATTGATTCGTTGACTAGTTCCATTAGCACTGAACTTAAGTCAGTTAAGGAAGAGATGTCAGACATGAGGGACTCAATGAACTTTATGAACAGTAAATTCGAAACTTTGCTCAAAGAACACACTGAAACAAAGAAAGTTATGATTGCGTTACAAAACGAAAATTCCGCCCTCAAATCCAACGTAAGGGACCTGAATGTACGGGTTAATACTCTTGAACAAAGTGCGCGTTCTTCCAATGTTGAAATCCAGTGCGTTCCAGAGAAAAAAACAGAAAATTTAACACAACTTGTTGTTCAACTTGCTTCCGTCATTAACTGCAACATCAAGGAAGAACACATTGTCACCTGCACACGTACAGCCAAGATTAATCCTAACAGTACCCGTCCGCGATCTATCATAGCTCAATTTGCCAGTAAAAAGTTACGCGATGAATTTCTAGCTGCATCAATTAATTTCAACCGAAAGAAGGCAGTTCAGGACAAATTAAACAGCTCTCACTTGGGATACAACGGAGATAAAACTGCAATATTCATAGTTGATCACCTATCCCCCATGAATAAAGCGCTTCACGCGGCAGCAAGATCGTCAGCTAAGGACAAAGGCTACAAGCACGTATGGGTTAGAAACGGACGAATATTCATGAGGAAGACGGACGACTCCGACTATGTGCTGGTTCGAGATATAGACTCACTTAATAGTTTAAAGTGAAAACGTTATTTTTTGCATGCACTATGTTATATAAAATTGTAAAATTCAATTTTTTATCTATATATTATCAAAATGTTAGAGGTTTACGTACGAAAACCAATGTTCTTTTAAAAAATGTATTAATCTCAAATTATGATGTAATAGTTCTCACCGAAACATGGCTAAATAGTAATTTATATGATCGTGAGCTTTTTGGGGAAGGCTATAATGTTTATAGACGAGATAGAGAAAGTTCTGGCTTCAGTTGTAATAAAGATGGTGGCGGTGTTTTAATCGCTGTAACGAAACGCCTAACCTCAAGACGAATGCAGAAGTGGGAAAGCGAATGTGAAGATGCTTGGGTTATTATTGATGGTTCGTTTCCCTTGGTGCTCTGTGCTGTATATCTACCGCCACCAGTGCAAAAACCTGTGCTTAACTGCTTTATTGATAACTTTAATCGTGTTTCTGAACTGTATAACGCATATATTTGTTTACTAGGCGATTTTAACCTACCACATTTAAACTGGAATTTGGTGGATGATGCTTCATATCATCTAATGCCTCTTTATCAGCAATTCGTTGATTTTGTTGACACGAATAACTTAAAGCAATGTAACGCTGTTTTAAATAATAAGGGTAGAACTCTCGACTTAGTGTTGGTTAGGGCGCCGTCTTTCTCTGCCACTGAAGCTGTGGATATATTGAGTACTGTAGACCCGTTACATCCTCCTCTATCTGTAACTGTGTCACCCATTGACAGCCCTAAGCTTCAATCAAATAACACTCACAGACTTAACTTTCACAGAGTTGACTACCTAACCGTGAACAAATTTTTGGCTGCCATTGATTGGACGTTGTTATTCTCTGAGCATGACGATGTCAACGAAATGCTCGACCTGTTCACAACGATTATAGACGATGCTATTCATAAGTTCGTACCTACCGTAAAACCTAAATCGAATAAGTATCCTCCCTGGTTCAGTAGGGACCTAATCAACCGCCTTCGTGAAAAAAATAAATATAGAAAAAGGTATCACAAGTACAGGAACCCCCTGGACAAGATAGCATTTGAGCTCCTGTCCGAGCGAACTAATAAATTGGCCTTAGAACGCTATCAATCTTACCACCGTGAACTGGAAGATGGAATATCGAAGAATCCTAAACTTTTTTGGTCTTATACTAAGTCTAAACGAGGTGGTTCTTCAACTTATCCAGCTAGCATGATAGATGGTAGTACCACGTTGAACAATGGCACGGATATTTGTAATGGCTTTGCTAACTATTTTTCGTCTATTTATCGTGGTGCTGACGATCTTCACACAATTTCCAGCAACGATTCTTATATCGAGTGTTTTTCAGGCGGTAGCGACTGCCTTTCAACATTAAAAATTACACGCAAACAAATCTTCAAGAAACTAGTCGATCTTAACTTATCGAAAGGCACTGGATATGACGGGATTCCTCCCCTCTTTTTATCCCGCTGCGCCTCAAATTTAGTAGAACCACTCTACAAAATATTTAATATCTCCCTTAGTTCTGGAGTATTCCCCTCGGAATGGAAAGTATCTAAGGTAGTTCCCATCCTCAAATCTGGAGATTCTCAGTTCTTTTCTAACTACAGGCCGATTTCCATCTTATCCACACTCCCCAAAGTCTTTGAGTCCCTGGTCTGTCCTATTCTGCTGAACTACTTCGAAAAGTACTTGGATGCGAATCAACATGGTTTCACCAAGGGCAGATCAACTAATACTAACTTAGTCACTTATATAGAGGATATTATCAGTCATTTGGATGTTAAAAAGCAGGTCGATGCATTGTACACTGACTTCAGCAAGGCATTTGACAGGGTCCCACATTATCAACTCCTGTTGAAGTTGAAGTCATATGGTATAGACGGATCTGTTCTTGCCTGGTTGGAATCATACCTTTCTGAGCGTAGGTTCTATGTGGTCGTTAATGGATTTTCCTCCATCATGTATAAGGTAAAAGCCGGTGTTCCTCAGGGCTCACATTTGGGACCAATCCTCTTCAATGTATTCGTCAACGACTTACCCCAAGTTGTTATTCATGCATCCCCTTCGTTATTTGCTGATGATCTAAAGCTATGGAAAGTTATTGAATCACCGAGAGATGTCTCTCTTCTTCAAAGTGATCTTAATGCAGTCTTAGGTTGGTGCAGGAGGAATGGAATGGAGCTCAACGCAAGTAAATGTGTGCATATAAAATTTAATAGAAAACTGAGCCCTATTCCTTCTGTCTATTACATTGAAGGGGAAAAACTGTGTGAAACTGAGATAATTAAGGACTTAGGAGTGCTTTTGGATAGCAAATTGACATTTATTCCGCATATCGACCACATTGTAAAAAGAGCATCAAAACTGTTAGGGTTTGTTATCAGAAGTGCAAGGGTCTTTAATAAACCATCCACTAAAATCACTTTGTTCTACAGTTTGGTAAGATCTATTTTGGAATATGGCAGCGTAGTTTGGCGACCTCATTACGCTACCCACATACTACGAATTGAACGAATTCAAAAACGACTAGTGAGACACGTGATCTTCTCTCATTTCAGGAGTAAAAGGTCACTGCCCTACAAAGACATGCTAGAACTCCTCAACATGCAGAGTCTGGACAATCGCAGGGATATACTAGATCTATCCTTCTTTTACAAAATTATAAGAAATCAACTGCAATGCCCAGCTCTGTTGAGTAAGATCAACATCCGTGTTCCTTCACGAATTCCCCGCAAGCAAATCGAACCATTTTCTCGTCCATTTCGTAGAACAGTGCTAGGCGCAAACTCTCCTATATGTAGACTTACCAAATTGTATAACAAATCTAGTGAGTTTTTAGATGTACACTATATGTCATTAGCAAGTCTAAAAAAAACATTAATAGCCAAGATGTAGATAGATGTAGATTTTGTCACAGATAAGATATTTTACTTTTCTGTCTTGTATCTTTTTTGTTATAACTTATAAAATATTATCACAGTATGTACAAATAAAAATCATTCCTAAGCATTCTCAGTAACTGTAACTCATTGCATGCGGTGTATACCTATAATTGATTGTGCAATTAGTTTTCATCTAATTAACTAGACATAAGAGTTTGTATTGTTGTAACAATCGTTGGTATACCTAATAAATAAATAATAAATAATAAAAGAAAGATCCCTTCTAGCAAGATTGGCGCGAATATTTGATAAGATGTTGATGGATCAATGCAAGATCAATGGGATAAGGTAAAGACCTCTTTAAATATAACATGAACGTAAACTAATTTATTTCGCAAAGTACTTCGAAGTGTATCGGAGTAAGTAAGTAATGTGTTTGCGGGAATACTTTATCGAATAAAAGTTTAAAGATGATCTTTTAGCATTTTTGCGTTGTTTCTGTATTAGGTAATGCGTTGTTTGTAGAAAAGTGTTATATTTGTAGAAGATAAAGAGATTTATTTCTATAAAAGAATAATTTCAGATTCACATTGACTCGTGCAAGTTTGTCTTATTTGGGAAAAAGTTAAAGTTATTTAAAGGCGTTTGTTAAGTGGACGCACTGCTTCGAGGCTGTAAATCCAAACGATTAATTTCCGTGCAATTATAGTCTTTATTATCTTTTGTTTGTTAAAGGAAAATAAACTATTATACTCTATAGAACAAGGTGAAGTTTGCTTTGCGGTGCCTTAGATGTGACAGTGAAACACCAAAGGATTTCATAGTGCCTTTGACTTTGATTCAACCGTCCCTTGCAGGTGTCGGAGCTTTTACTTAGGTTTGTATTAATAAAGGTACACTTAAGAGCACCGTCTTCATACAAAATAATACAAATGGAGCAAACGTTTTCTTCTCCCTATTTTTTTCGATCTTTAAGATTTTTTTAACATACTAAAAAACTATGTCTGTACGTTTTCGTTTCTTTACAATTGTCATACTCTACTTGTCATCGAAGGAGGTTTAGGCAGCAGTCTAACACGCTTACCCAATGCGGATTGGTGGACAGAGAGTCGCCTTTTACAACGCCCGTTGGAGAATATGGGGTGATGCTATTCTACTATGCCGGCATCACACAGTTCTGGTGAGTCATAATTGTCGGTTCACTAAGTAAGTAAGGTTCGGTAAGTGCATTATGTCATACAAGTGGTCAAAGCTGTTTATTATATTAGGTTGGGGAAAAAGTCTTTTCGCATTATAGTATGTATAAACTTGTAATAAAATCTCTTTGGCTATACTATTTGTATCTGGCTGGTTTTGGTATCATTGAAAGTTTAAATTTTAAAGAACATCATTCCAAATTCAAATTAGGAAAATGTGTGATTTTCATTTGTTTTTTGTACCGCCAAGATGAGTGAATCTAATGAAGAAATTCGATACATTTTAAAATTTTACTACAAAAAAGGTAAAAATGCAACGCAAGCCGCGAAAAAAATTTGCGATGTTTATGGACCTAGTGCAGTGTCTGTGAGAGTAGCACAAATTTGGTTTAAGCGTTTTCAATCCGGAAATTTTGATGTCAAAGATGCACGTCGCTCTGGTCGCCCTATTACAGATAAAATGGATGCCATTTTTGAATAAGTGGAGCAAGATCGGCATGTCAGTAGTTACGACGTAGCTGAAGAACTGGGAATTGACCACAAAACAGTTTTGGCGCATTTGAAAAAAACTGGGTACACAAAAAAGCTCGACATTTGGGTACCTCACGAGCTCACTGAAAGAAACCTAATGAACCGTGTACTCATTTGTGATTCTTTATTACGACGTAATGAAACCGAACCATTTTTGATGAAGCTGATAACTGGTGATGAAAAGTGGATCACGTACGACAAGAACGTGCGAAAAAGGTCGTGGTCAAAGGCCGGTCAGGCTTCACAGACTGTGGCGAAACCCGGGTTAACTCGCAACAAGGTGATGCTGTGTGTGTGGTGGGATTGGAAGGGCATTATTCATTATGAGCTGTTACCACCAGGCAGGACCATCGATTCTGAACTCTACTGCGAACAACTGATGAGATTAAAGCAAGAAGTTGAGAGAAAGCGGCCGGAATTAATCAACAGAAGGGGTGTGGTTTTTCATCATGATAACGCTAGACCTCACACATCTTTAGCCACTCAGCAAAAATTAAGAGAGTTTGGCTGGGAGGTGTTAATGCATCCGCCGTATAGTCCTGACCTTGCACCTTCAGATTTCCACCTGTTTCGGTCTCTTCAGAATTCTTTAGGCAGTGTCAGGTTAACATCACGAGAGGACTGCCAAAACCACTTGACGCGGTATTTTGAGCAGAAGTCCCAAAATTTCTATAGCAATGGGATCATGTCCCTACCTACAAGATGGCAAAAAGTCATCGAACAAAATGGTACCTACATACTTTAGTTAAATGTAAATAAACTATATTAAAAAATGTTTTGAATTTTCTTAAAAAATGCGAAGAAACTTTTTCCCCAACCTATTATATTAGACTGCGGGTTGCAGCACGAGCCGAAGGCCAGTGAGTAACTCAGCCGAGTATAAAATGAGCAGAGCGCATGAGTGTCATGCGACTGTTTTCAACACACTTGGAGGATACAAATTTAACTTATTTTTCATTTTGGCATTAGTATCTTTGGTCTCGCAGAGTAGACTCTCATTAGCAAGTTTGGTCTCACAGAGAATGTCGGGTGGTATCAAAACCTTATTTTGTTCGTCAAGTCATCATCTAAATATATAAAACTTAAAGGTGACTGATTGACTGACATAGTGATCTATCAACGCACAGCCCAAACCACTGGACGGATCGGGCTGAAATTTGGCATGCAGGTAGATGTTATGACGTAGGCATCCGCTAAGAAAGGATTTTTGTAAATTCCACCCCTAAGGGGGTAAAATGTCCACGTGGACAAAGTCGAGGGCGGAAGCTAGTTTCTATATAAAATCCAAGGAATTACCTCATTCGTTGATAAAATCGCGATAAACTAGGTACAATGAACATTTTTTTGTAAAAAGAGAATGAAATTTTAATTTTAACCGCGCCATTCCACGCGCTGAAAAAAAGTGACAACGACTGCTGGCCATACAGCCAGATTACAAAATATTTAAATAAAATAAATACTACTTTTAATATATTTTAATTATTTTAAAAGTTCCAGTCTACCAATCCGCATTGAGCAAGCGTGGTGGACTACTGCCTAAACCTCCTTAGATGATATGGAGAGGTCTTGTGTCCTGTAGTGGATCGAATTATACTGTATTTTAGGCAAATACAGTAGTATAATGAGGGTAGAAGCAGGAATAAGAACTGTTATCTAAAATACACTTGACAGTCTTTAATTCAAGTTAAATAGGTAAGCGTACTAAATTAATAATTCAAGTTAAATAGGTAAATATTAATAAGTAACATATCAATATTAAATGAAGCGTGGTTTCCTCACGACATCTTCAGTACTTTCGCTAATTATGAACTCAAGTTACGAACTTACGCGGGTTTTCTTTGAAACAAAACGAAAACATTTTGTTAGTACAAAAATTGTAGCAAAATTTAATATCATGTACAGGTGTTTAGTACATCGTATAACAAGCGAGCGAGTGATAAAATTATTAATGCAAAATATCCGAAAAGTAAAGTACATACAAATTCAAAGACTGACGCAGAGTCGAAGCGTCGATTTAAAGGTGAGTTCTTTACAATTTGACCCTTGAGACAAGTCTTGCATGCAAGTATGACGTCACATTTGCGTACAAGTTGCTTGTATTAGAAAAAAAAATCTCGAGGGTGTGAAAATTGAATGCAGGTTAAGTAAAAACAGTCAAGTGGAGATGTTCACGTGATGGAGGTGTACTGCTGTGGATGGTGATGCTTGCCGAGTCATTTCTAAGATTAAAATATATTATCTACCGATTTAATAAATAAAGAATCAATTATCGTCGGCCTGTTCAGTGGTTTCGAAACTGGGTTCACAGGGCAACTAACGATTCAAGTGATGTAAACTTGAATATAAAATGTACAGTTTCAAACTACCTCATGCAAGTTGTAGCTTGTTTGCAAGATGTTCAAGTTGTATGCGATTTGCAACTTGACGTCATAATTGCACTCAAGACCTGCCAAATGGAATCGCACCTTTATCTCCACAACATAATGCACATATTTCTATTGAAATAAAAGAGACGCGATCTTTTTTGTCTTAGAAATGCTGTGTTAATATCGTAGGCAAGATATAGAAAACTGTAGATGGGCAATGTGAAAGAGAAAGAGCATACTAACGCGTATATTAGAGCGAGATAGATAGACGAGACCATTTCACGTACACCCAGGCGGCCTAAGTCGGCCTGTCAGTCACGTAGAAAAGACAGCAACTGTCAGACTGCAGTATTATTTTTCACGGACATTCACTCATTACTCACACATTGGTGCATTTTTTGCTCTCGCCCTAGTCAACTCATTACCAATTTGTAAACATCAGTAATTATAAATCTATCAATAATTGAACTGGGTCGGACGAGATCTACCTGAACGTACCCATCATACAGATATACACCGTGTTCCTGAGGTTACCTTTATATTAACTTGCATGTTATTCAGACTATTAAATTGATAATTTTTTACTATGGACACTTTTATGAATTCCAATTTCTTTAACATTTTTTATTTTCATACAAACTTAATGCTTAGATGTAATTGGTTGTCTTGGTTGTGGTATATTTGTAATAGTGGTTTTTAACCATAATAATAACTATTATGCATAGGTACATATTTTTTATTGTTATGATGCTTATTGTAAATATAGATTTTAACATGTTTTTTGCAATCTTTTAATTCGTCTAGTCAATAAAACACAGCCAGTTCTTGTTTTCGCGTTCTCGTACCTGTCACCTGGGCAGAAGCTGAAAATCAGCGTTTTGCCTTCGTTTGGCAAATACATCGCTAAGCTTTAGCCTGTGTACATCGCCGCGACACGCAATTTATGTCAAAAATTTGTGGTAATTTTATTGTAGATCTGTATTTTATGTGATTTTTATAGTTCCGTAGGATGAGACTGGGTTCGCCACATCTTCAGCGAAAAGGGAAGATCCTGCCGTCGAGCTAGGTGTTCGCTCGGGGACCGCGCTACTTTAGTTCCCTTTGCCTCCTCTAAAAATAGGGAGAAATAAAAAATATAGACCAGCGACAACCATCATTTATTTTATACGATACAAACGCGAATCAGTAATATGAAGATGACGGTATGAAATTATTCGATTCAGTTTACGAGCCTATATTTATTTATTTATTTAAACTTTAATGTCCAAAATAAATGTACATTTGGCGGACTTAACAACTAAAGTCGTTCTCTAACAGTCAACCATAGGGCTACACAGAGACAGTTCAAGTAGCGACATTACGTTCATTAAAATAAATAAATTATTTATAATACATACATACAATATAACCTACTATACATACAATATAACCTACTATACAAATAAATACTATTAATTGAATAAATAATGTTGATGATGTGATAAAATTTAATGAGAAACCGTTTGCTCGATGGTACGAAAGAAATGTTCACAAACCTTCACCTTAAAACTACTTTTAGTGGTGGCAGACCTAATATCTACCAGTAGCGAGTTCCAGAGCTTAATTGCTTGAATAGTGTAGGAGTCTGACATAAAGCCTGTGCGATGTGAGGGTATGCAGAGAGTGGGGAACCTAGACGAACGGAGATTGCGACTGCTAATATCCTCATTAAATTTAAATCTGGATTTTAAATAGTCAGGAGAGCAGGGCTCAAACAGGACGGATAACAGGCTGCATAGTGTTCTGAGATACTCAATCGTGAATTTGAATCGCTTTTATAAAGATGGTGGGAAAGCCCCTGTTGTGTGTTGCAGATATCGAAATACCTAAGCGTAACACTTTTCCATCTTCAATAGGATTATAATCCCCTTCCGACACGGACGCCCTAGGGACGCTAGGCGATTAGCGCTAGGAGATGCTTGGTCGCCCAGTAATCCCCTAGGAAGGTTCGACCTACAGGCTTGAGGACCCCCAAGGTCTTCACCTTCTTAAAAACCCGGTGACGTAGAAAATGTCATCAGAGACAATCTGCAATAGAATTAAAAAAAAGGACTATAATCGCTACAGCTCATTACTTAGTCTAAACTAGAGAAAATGCGCCAGCGCATGATGTGTAATGCAAATCGACGCACGCGCTGCTTTCTACGCATCTTCAATTTCAACGTTTGCTTTTGCTTTTAACGGTGACTCGGCATTGATATGACTTTAACCCACTTAATAGAATAAACAGATTTTGTATTTGAAATGTCTGGGCCAATGAGAGTTAGCATGTTGTTGTCAAAATGTTGGAGCGTTTTAGAAATGAAAAGTGAAAGATTTCCGTAAACGACGACACTTTTAGATGTTGTGCAAACATAAGCACTTTTGCTATCAATTCCACTAGAGGGTTGATAACAAGCTGAAGTTTTGTCTACCTAAGTTGCAATTCGGTGCTTGAGAACTGACTAAGATTAACAGGACCTAGTTGAGGACCTATGCAAGGCACACGGCGAATATGAGAACTGTTCTCAACCAGTATCTGATTAGTAATGGCTACTACAATTTAATTTTTATTAAGTCTACCGCTAGCCTTGTGATGCTGACAGAGTAGAATAGCATCACCCCATATCCTCCAATGGGTGTCGTAGAAGGCGACTAATGGATCAGCAAAGGGGTATTGATCACTTTATACTCCCTCCATCCATCCGCATTGGGTAAGCTACTGCCTTTTTTTTGTCGGGGAAAAAGTTAGTTCAACAGTCTTGTGGTACGCGTTAGAAAATTGCGCGAATTATTACGGATATGGACAGCCAGGCATCAAGACTGTGGGGCTGGATTTGGAGTCGCGAGAAACGATGGCGGAATGCTGCAGTTGGTATAGGTCCGAACAACTCCTCAGAACACTATACAAGACGAGACATACAAAAACCTACCAGGGCTACTTCCCTTTTTTGTTGACGGGGAGGTCAAATGCATTTCCGCATCGTCCCTGCGGGGTGGTGCCAACCGCAGGGGATATGTGGGACTCGAGGGGTAAAGGCGTTCCCTCCATACCCACTAAACATCCTCCCCGGCCTGACCTCCAGTGCGCTATTGCGGGACGGCTCGGGATCTGCGCACGTGAGCGCAACTACACTGAGACCGTCCCAACGCTGCCTGGGTAAGCTAATGCCTAAACCTCCTTCCATGATAAGGAGAGGCCTTGTGTCCCAGCAATGGGTCAAATTATAAAGGTTGTTATGATGAAGTGTATTGCTATAAAACTAATACTAAAATTATATGTCGTATCCTGAACTTCACTCCGTTACTTCTTTCAGAAAAGAGCCCATTTTAAAACGAGATAAATTTTCACCGAAGCAGTTCTTTTGTAATTGACTACGATAGAGTATCTCAGATGCTTGATATTCTCGTTAAGCGTCATCGATAGTCCTTTGTTTTACAAAGAGATAGTATCCGAGAGGAAAACGCTATGTAATTTTATTAGTCACAGAAAATTTTACGTAAGGAAAATGTTTTTGAAGTTCAATATTGACTTTAATTGCCACTTATCGAAAAGCTATTTTTGCCTGGACTCATAATTATGAGCAAAGAAAGAGGCTTTTTATGTGACTTTTTTGTTGACGTTGAGGAAGATAATTGGATACAAAAATATTTTTGTTGTAAGTATCATAAAATCAAAGAAAATATTAGATAATTTTATATAATACTAGCTGACCCGGCGAACTTCGTACCGCCTAACGGTCGATTCTTAAGAGCGTTTACGCCGTACGGCAGACTCCAAGTTTAGGTATTTACACGCTGTGCGGTCATTCCCTCTCGCATTACTCGCGCTGCCGTCCAGGTACAGAGCACAAAAACAAATTCGATACTTTTTCACAAAATGAAATTAAATATACAATACAAGTTATTTAAATTGAATACTATGGAAAATTAACGGTTACACATTTAACATGAATTAAATTTTGAATATATATGTAAGTAATAATAACATCTGGTGGCCACCCTTGTCGCACCTATCATATAGTACATGGGTATAGTAGTTCATGTTACTGTCACGTAATAGGGTTTATTAAAACACGAGCGGGGTTTTAAAAAACGAGCCCTGGCGAGTTTTTTAATAATATCCCGCAAGTGTTTTAATACCTAATTATGTGCTGTACATAAACTAGCGTCCCTTTGGCTCCCTTTGCCGTCCCGTTTTGCTCTAAGTTTTTTATTTTTGAGAAAAATAACTGTAACGTATTGAGCCGAACATGTTGCATAATGGTCATTAATTATGCAACAGGTAAATGACCTTTATTTTCATTTTGATTATCTTTGTTAAAAAGAATGTCATTTGAGGTATATCATTGAGATAATAATTTTAATATTATGTCATGAGTGTAGATATTTATTTGTGTTGGCTATTCCATTTATCGAGGAAGGCTCTAGGCTATTTTATAACCGACATTAACGCGAGCGAAGCCGCTGGCGGCCACTAGTATGATATAAATACTTGTCGTGAGATTTACTTGTGTATATCAGCGATTCAATAAATAAAGAGATATGAATAATAGAAGCAAATCTTGCCACAAGCACATATATCATATAACTAGCGCTCAGCCCGTGGCTTCTTTCGCGTATTGTTGGTTATTATATACATAGTTAGCCTTTCTAGATCGTCTACCTCACACAAAAACAATTTTCAAAATTGGTTCAGTAGATCCAGCAATTACCTCCTACATCGTCACAAAAAAACCATTCACAAACTTTTATCATCACAGCCTTTATAATTCATTCCACTACTGGAAGACAAGACCTCTCCTTTTCAATGAAGGAGGTATAGGTAGTAGTCCACCACGCTTGCATAATGTGGATTGGTAGTCAATACCCCTTTGCTGGCCTATTAGTCGCCGTCTACGACATCCATTGGAGCATATGGGGTGATACTATTCTACTCTGCTGGTATCACGTATGGCTATTCACAAACTTACATAAACTATTTACAAACTTTAACTCTTTATCATATTAGTACATACTTACCTATAGATTTTTTTAAAATGCAATTTAAGTTTACTTTCTTATTTTTAGAGCAATTAAGTAAAATCTTTGTTTTTAAAGTTTTTTATCAGTAATTTATTGTATAGTCATTTTGACACGGTTCATTCGCATTTTCTCTACAGAGCCTTTCATTTGATACCCATGATACCCATGGTAGTGCTAAAAGTAACAAATCTTGGGTAGTCGACAATTCTGCATTTAAAGTAATTTTATTTATTATAAAAGTATTTAGCAAAAACCATTGACTTTGCTAAGTAAAAAATACATAGATTGGAACATAGAACCTCCTTTTGAAGTCCGTTTATAACCTGAAAGAATACATAAGGACAAACAAGGAGCTTATACTAAGAAAAAATATAAGCTCCTTGAGGACAAACCAACATAGGGACAAGAACGAACAGTACAAGAAAATTGTACAGAATCAAGGTGTGGAGGGGAAGCCAAAGCAAGGACCACGGGTTTATCGTTCTGTACATACCTATGATATTTTAAAGAATTATTCTCCATCTCTTAACCGTTACCGAATATTACTATGTGGACCATAATATTAAACGAATAATCCTCAAACTCCTAACTTTTGCAGTTTTACCCTCCATCATCAGCTCACCTGAAAAACCTGATAGAATAGAAATAGAAAGAAAAAAACTTAATTCAACTGTCGATCTATACGTAGGTACACATAATATTTAAGGAATTATCATCCAACTCCTAACTATAAGGAGTTTTTTTTTTTCATCGTCGGCTCACCTGAACCATAAAATGATACAACTATCGGTTTATAAATACATATATTAATTCAAGAATTATCATTCAACTCCTAATCATGGAGGAGTTTTACCTGCCATCACCAGCTCATTAACATGATATGATGACTACCAGACGCAAATACTTCAATAGCTTCAGGAAATAAAATATCAAGCATATAATACCTGCATATAAAATTTGAGAGTTGCTCTCGATTTTCTCGGAATCTCATCATCAGATCCTGACTTGGTGACAATAGCACCATACCAGAAGTATTTAGAAAATAGGTCCACAATTAACAGAGATATCCGTGAACATTCATAAAATAATACATAGAGTGCAACATAGAACTTTATATGAAGTCGGTTATCAATACTAAAAGTATCAACACCATCGTTCGTTCTGTAGTAGCATTTCGAATATTTACGCGTGATCACGGAGCTAGCACCGAGCGACGTGACCTCTCTCCGACAAGCCTCATGGGCGACTGATTTGAAAGCGATTGCGCGGACTGTTTTATACTGATTTTTAAAAAATTGTTATAAATATATTATAGTTTGTTCAGATATCATTTTTATACCAAAATTTAGAGTATATATTCTTCTTTTAAATAACATCATTTGTTTCTTCAAATAAGGGATATTAATTGTTAGAAATAGCAATTTTCCAAATCGTATTTTCGTAATACTTGCAGTGTGATTTGATTTTTCTTTAATTAGTAAGTCTATGAAATTTAATTTTTTTTCTTTACAACTATTTTGTTCGGGATATTGTCAGTTACAGAGTATTTTTTATTTCATTGTAATATTAGCCTTTTCGGATATTAAGGGCTTCGAAATCGCATCTAAACGTATAATTTCAAAAATGCTGTTAAGATATTTTGTTATAATTTATGAATAAAGAATTAAATGAAATATTTTCCTTTACAACTTTTTGCGAAAGAATATTATCTAGTAGTTTTTATAACATTTATATTGATAGAATAAGAATTCATGGAAATTCAGAAGCTCAAAAAGTGCCGATTTTCGCAAAATACGCGTAAACGCTCTTAATATTTTTTTAATACTTATTTTGCTATTCTAGACACGGTGTCCCGAATAGCAGAAAAAAGAAAGTTAATAAGGAATAATTTTATTTTTGCGTTTACAAACGCGTAAATATAATACTAGAAAAATGCACTGAAAAAAATCGACTTGCCTCAGGCGGGACTCGAACCCGCACCTTCCACAATCCGGGTGGAGGTTCGAGTCCCGCCTGAGGCAAGTCGATTTTTTTCAGTGCATTTTTCTAGTAGAAAGTTAATAAGTCAACAATTATATTATGTCATTAAATATATTCTTATTATTGGATTCGCGCGCGGCGTCCGGTTCGGAACACACCCGTTTCAAATTGCTCGTCGAATTTTTAACATATTTAATCAGTAAAGAACTCCGTTCGTTTGTGTGTTGTATATCGTCGTGTGGCTGAAGTGTAAAGCTAACTAGTGGAGCAAAAAGTATTCCAAAATTCGCACGCATTTTCAAAATATAAGTGTTTACATTTCCAAATAAATAATAACGGCTCAGCTTCGTTCGTCACCTACGGCAGCCTAGTTATCGCGCGGTTACCTCAGCCCCCCGCGCCCCAGCCCGCTCGACGTCGGCCGCCTGGAATGAAGACAAGACTCGCCCGCTACGCTTACGCTGATACACGATAAGTACATATTGCCATTTACGCATTAACTCTAAGCGACAACTTTACGCTATCAAAGAAAATGAAGAATTGTTATGCATGTGGAGAGCTCATACAAAGCCTAAATTATATGGATTGTTCAAAATGCGACGAAGTTTACGATTTACCATGTCTAAAATTAACAGAACGTAAATTTAAAGATATGTCAAATGAATATAAGAAGAACTGGTTATGTCCTAAATGCACTTGCTCACGCCCTAAAATTGATAATACTTCTACCCCAGTCCGCCAAACTACTGCGGACCCCATTGTCGATTTGCTTAGCATGTCTTCGAATGTCAGCATGACGCGTGGCTCGAAACCTAAAAATAAGGCTTGTAAAGACTGTGTGCAGTGTCAAGGCTGTGATATGTCGCTTATGCTTGCTGAAATACGCCACCTTAGACAAGAAGTGAGTGACTTGCGCACGCAAAACAGCGAGATGAGTCTTTTAAGGCAAGAGGTCACCGAACTGAAAAATCTGTGTACGATATCATTAAGGGAGAGCGAAAACACCTGTGTCAAAAAACTTGAAACTTCGCAACTTGAAATATCGAATCTCAAACTAACTGTATCACAGCTACAACAACAGCTCATTGCACAGGAACAAAATGCAGTAAAGAACGATATTGAGTTAATCGGGCTTCCGGAACAGGACAGCGAGGATTTAACTCGACTATTAGTGTCGACAGCCCAAGAGTTAGGTGTACAATTAAGTGAAACGGATATCGGTGATGTAACTCGTATTGGCCCAAAACGCCCTCGTGGCTCAAAACTAACTCTGCCGGAAGGTCAAAAGTCCCGGCCCATAGTGGTCAGATTATTAACACGGAAAAAAAAAGAAGAATTGTTACGAGCGTCTAAAGCAAAGAAGAACCTTTCTTCTAAGAACATCTTGGCTGGTACATCAGAGAAGCTTTTCATTAATGAACGGTTATGTAAGGAGAATCGATTGTTATTTCGTGAGACTAGAGCTCGGGCAGCGTCACATAAGTTTCGTTACTGCTGGACAAGAAATGGAGGTATTTACGTACGTGAAACAGACAGCAAACCAGCCATCCGTATCTATACTACAGCCGACCTCGACCAAAAAATTGGAAAATTGGCGTCGACTGCCACAAATTAATATAGTTCATTTACTGTTTTTATTATTTTGTGATTTAATTGGTTTTAGTTTTTCTATACGTGCCCTGTACATCTTCACTAACTTTAACACACTATTGAATCTTACACTTAATACTCCCGACACATACACTCACACAAACAACCATCCCAAACTTTCCCCGAAACACATCACTACAATTCACACAACACAACATAACATTCATGAGCAGGCCCTCAACCCAGTATGCATAATCGGTGAGAATACGCACATTCCAGTCTATTTTCTAGTGTCTTGGCAGTTTTCAATACTAAGTAATATTTTAGTAAATGTCTATTCCAGACTTTTTAAACAACACAGATAATATTTTGAAAATAAACTGCCATACGCTGGAAACACTGGAACAATGCGCTGACTTTGTACCTAAATGCAAATATAATATTACAGTTTTGACCTTTAATATACGCAGCTTGTCAAAAAACTTTGATGGATTTAATGTAATGATAGGACGTGTTGACATGAATTTTGATGTGATCATACTAACCGAATGTTGGCTGGGTGAGGACACTCCAGTACCAACAATAACAGGCTACAAATCTTACCGCACAAAAAAATATATCAATAAAAGTGGGGGGGTGACCGCGTATATTAAAAATAATTGGAACCCGATAATCTCGGAACCCACAATAGCAGATTGTAATTGTTTGGAGATTAAGTTATGTGCGGATATTACAATATTTGGTATTTATCGCTCTCCGTCTTTTCATTTGGTAGATAATTTTCTGTGTTCTCTAGATAGTACTTTGAAAAACGTTAGCAACGTAGATGGTGTGATTTTGGCGGGAGACTTAAATTTGGATCTGTGTGGCAGCCCACTATCTCAGCAATGCCTGGAATATTTATGTCTTTTAGCAGAACACTGTTTGCTTCCTGCAATTACACGTCCGACAAGATTGAATTCCTGCCTTGATCACATTTTTATAAAAAAAGACACTTGTGCGATAGGCTTAGTGGCACACACGGATCTAACTGACCACGATGTTTGCATATTGGGTCTGTCCTCCACTAACGTAAGGCAGAAACCACCTAAGCGTAGGAAAGTGGTAACTGACTACCCAGCAGTGATTTCTGCCTTGCGGTCTGTTGATTGGTCCAATTTATATGATGCTGATAATGTTGATGAGGCGGTAGTATCTTTTAATGAGATAATAAATAAGGCTATTTCAGAAAACTCTAAAGAAATAATAATCCCTCGCTCCAAATTTGCTATCAAACCGTGGGTTACACCGGGCTTACTCAAATGCCAAAAAAACCGTGACTACTTACACCTACAAGCACGGAAAAATCCGAATAATGAGATCGCCCAAATAACGTACAAGAGATACCGAAATTTTCTTACCAATTTAATGCACAGACTAAAATACGCTTATGAAAATGAACAACTTACAGCTAGTGAAAAGGATCCTAAAAAACTCTGGACAACCATCAAACAAATATGTAATATTAATGATTCCCGTAGTCATGCAAATGATTTAATTGATGCTTCAAATATTAACCACTCATTGAATAACTGTAATAATTTCTTTGCCAACATCGGGAAATCCCTCGCAAATAGGACGCTGATAAAATTAAATAAATCAGAAGAAGAACTTGCTGCTCATTTCAAAACTGAGAACCCTCCAGTAGATTCCCTCTTTTTATCTCCTACTGATCATGAAGAGGTCACTCAGTTTATCAAAGAACTCAAAGTTGATAGTGCTCCTGGTCTAGACAGATGTACGCCCACTCTTATAAAACAAATTTGCCCAATCATAATAGAACCTCTTACGTATATTTTCAATAAAAGCATGGCTACAGGAAAATTCCCTGACTCATGGAAACTAGGAGTAATAACACCTATCCATAAAGACGGCTGCAAATCTACAATTGGCAACTATAGACCAATAACATTGTTGAGTGTTTTCTCAAAGTTATTAGAAAAAGTCGTCTGCAAAAGACTAGTGTCTTTCCTAGATAAACACTCTCTACTCTCGGAAAAACAATTTGGCTTCAGACGTAATAGATCAACTGAGGACGCTGTTATACTACTAACTAAAACAGTATCCACGCTATTGGACCAAAATCAGTGTTGCATTGGGGTATTTCTCGATTTAGCTAAGGCGTTCGACACTGTCTCGATTCCGATCCTTATACAAAAATTACAAAGCATGGGTATTCGAGGTTTGTCTAGCAACTGGTTCACCTCATACCTCACAGGCCGTTATCAGTGTGTAAGGATCGGATCGGCTGTGAGCGGGCGCCTTCCAGTGGAATACGGGGTGCCCCAGGGTAGCATTCTTGGGCCAATATTATTTCTGGTTTATTTAAATGATATTCTGAGTGTACCTCTACAGGAAGCAGATCTAATATGTTACGCTGATGATACAGCTATATTGTTTCGGGGTAAATCCTGGGAATCTGCAATTGAGACTGCTAAAAAGGGTTTGTCCGTTGTTTCGAATTGGTTAAATAATAATCTTTTGACGTTAAATATTAATAAAACTAAGTACTTGGCTTTTCATAAAACTTGTATTTCAAAACCGCAAGCATTACTAAAACTAAAAATACATTCATGTGCTGGTACTGATGACTTGAAATCTCTTAATCAGTGCAATTGTCCAATTATAGATCGAGTAGGTTCTATTAAATATTTAGGTGTAACTCTGGATGAGAATCTTTCTTTCAAGCAACACGTATCAACACTATCTGGTAGGATAAGAAAAACAATTTATATAATGAAATCGTTACGGAATTCGGCAAACAAAAACGTACTCATCATGGTGTACTATGCTATATGTCAATCGTGTATTTTATACTGTTTATCAGCTTGGGGTGGTATACCAAAGACTACGCTGATAGAATTAGAAAGAGCTCAGCGTGCAGTATTAAAAGTTATGTTGCGCAAGCCTTTCAGATTTTCCACCGACGAGTTGTATCGGGAAAGTGATGTCCTCAGAGTACGTCAACTGTACATCAGTAAAGTGGCTATAGAAACTCACAGAACAATTATTAATTCTCCTAACTTCCCTATTTTATTGTCAAGACGTACTTTCAGAATTGACCTGCCTGCTGTACGAACCAGTTTTGCTAAACACCTCCCCCCATATGCCCACATCTATATTTATAACACAATAGTGAAACACATAAAAGACGTTAAGTACCTAACTACATTTGAATTAAAGAGATCCATACAGACTTGGCTAAAGGGTCTAAATTATTTTGAAACCGAGAGCATTTTAAAAGCCTGCTACTAACACGACACCCCTACACACGCACACACACACACACACAAACACAAACACACACACACACACACAAAGGGTAAAGTAAATTTAGATTTTTATTTTTTTATTATTCTACTTATAATTTAATTAATGTGTACTTTTAACAAAATAGGCATCGATCCGAACCTGCCGGTAATTGTAACATATAGGTAATACTTCTTGGTAGCTGCGATACAGACCTAGAGTCTAGTGCAGAGACCGCTGCCATATGGTGTTTGGTTCCTTATCAATATCTTCATTATGTTAGCTATATTGTATGTAATTGGAACAAATTTTGTTGAGAAATAAACATTATTATTATTATTATTATATTTTTTACAATTTTTTAAAATTTTCTCTCCGTTAGAACCATCCTCGTACTTCAAGGAATATTATAAAAAAGAATTAGCGAAATCGGTTCAACTGCTCTCGAGATTTGCGCTTAGCAACACATTCAGCGATTCATTTTTATATTATAGACTAAGGAAACCCGACAGATGTCATCCTGTTTAAAACATTTTATATGAGCCCGAATTGTGATTATAAACCAATACTGGAATCCACTCCAAAAAAAATCATTGACCAACTACAGAAGAATTATGTATATAATGTACTAATTGTCACCAGCGGCTTCGCTCGCGTCAATATCGGTTATGTTATCAGCCTAAATGTTATTAAACTATATCATTCTAAAGTTTCGTTAAAATCCATTAAGCAGTTTTACGTGAAAGAGTAACAAACACACATCCATCCATACAATCTTTCACGTTTATATTAATAAGTTATAGATATCTATTTTTAAAAATAAACGTTATATAAAATGTATTTGCTATTACTGTTTATTTTAATGAAATTCAAGCAGATTTATAAGTCCTCATGTTCTCGCCCGCGACTTTTGTATGTAAAGGAATCGTGATTATAAATAGTTTTGTTTCCTAATTCTGTACTTCTTTGGTATCCAAAAAAGTCTTTATTTTCTATTAGTTTTCCGCAGACAAGCAGGTTTCCTGGAACAATTAATATCTGCACAGCAGTTAGCACGACTTTTGCAATACCCAACGTGTATAGATCCACTTAATATTATCTTCAAATGTAAGTTTATTGATGAAATATTTATTATTATTTCTACTTGTCACTTTATTAAACGCAAACTAACAAACAAGAAAATAGTTTAAAAACTGCAACCCGACTGCCGAAAAAGAAAGAAAATGAAATCGTTTAAAATCGGGATTTACAAGGTGAAACCGTTTGGCTCCTAGTTGTTTTTTATGACAAAGCGAAGTGGATTATTACATTAGCAAACAACCGTCTATTTGGCGATTTAATTATTCAAATTCTCTCGTCCACAAAAGAATGCACTAGATGGATTTCTTTGCGTAGATTAACGGAATAATTTTAAACTTATTTTTTTTTCATTATAGATTTCATACTTACTTAAAATTTTTGTCGATGTTTAATTTTATTTCAAAGTTTGAACAATAACTTTAAAATAAAATACAATGAAAAAACATTTCGATTCTAATAAACTTATTAAAAGTTTCATTCAACTGAACTATTTTTACTACAATCTTGATAGACGTTGTAAAATAAGGCTGATTAATTTCAAATTTTAGTCGTAATTTTATTCAGTCGTTAACAGTTGAATGAAGATTTTTTTTTTGCATTGAGACTGGTTTTTTAGTTAACTAAAACGCTCTGATCCTGATATGAGTATTATATAAAGCAATTAAAAAATAAATAAATAAATACTAGTTTAATGAATGATAGGGGGAGAGGAAGAGTGAAAAAAAGATGGATAGTTGTGTCAAAGTTGGGTGTTGATGTTGAGATGACGGATGATCGAGAAGAGTGATTCATAATTAGGACCAATGCAGGCAAATAATAATAATATAAAAAAAATCGGGAGTGGTCTCCCCTTGACTTTCTCGTATACCGGAAACGACTCAAAAATTGAAAGAAACCTTATATTTCGATGTCATACATGCATAATATTTTTTGTCACCCATCCGAGTACCGACCACGCACTTGGTTGCTTAACTTTCGTGACCGACGACTCAAAAGTTGATAGAAACCTTATATTTTGATGTTATACATGCATGTTAAATTTGGTTGCAATAAGTTAAAGCATACTCGAGTTACAGTGCTAACGCACAGACAACATACACACTCACAGACATAATTCCAAAAAGGGGTTTTTTGGACTCTGGGAGGTCCAAAACGTGTAAATCCGTCAAAATCTCGAGGTCGAATTTTTTGACGATTAATGTAATGAGAAAGGAATAACATATTTCCATGCTCACATCAATTATCTAGCTTAAATTAAGTATCATTAGGAACTTGTGTCGTGGATACTAGATAAAAATAATAAATTAGATATTTTTTTATAAACAAACTTAAAAAAATACATCAACAAACATGACTCGTGATAAATGTTGGTGTTCATCACACAAAAATCCGCTCCCACCAGGATTCGAACCAGGACCATTTGCAGGCTGCGTTACTGACCAGTCCACCCCGGTGGCATAAATGATATGACTATCAGTGCCACTTTAATCGATAAACTTTTGTCGAATTCGAATGTCAAATTATTATTATCGAGAGATTGCTCGTAGCACTGTATCGTTAATTACATTTTCAGCTATACTGGCTTAAGATAATGGGAGTTCCATCTTTACTTTCATAACGATAATGGGTGTTGGTAAAAGGAATTATTATAATAGTTACAGGTGCTCGTGAATGTTATAACTTGGTAAGGCAGCTTTTAGTGGCACCCACGTGTCTTCAAACCGTAACTTAATTTGCAAGTAGGTTTATTTTTAGTTGCAACTCTTATTGTCGCATTTAAAATTGTAATTTATTCATTCATATTGATATATCTATGGACATGTAATGATGTTTTGAAATCATTACGAAATTGTAAGCTGCGGAGTTTCTTTCGCCATTTCTTCTCCGTCTCAGCATACTAATAATTATTTAAGTAAAATAATTATTTCGTCGAAATGGTGGTAGGGCTTTTGACGATTTAAAAGTACTTAGCAAAGTCCATTTAAATAAAGAGCTTTTTAATTTCATTTTCGTTTCATTTCATATTATAGTAATATTCTTTTAATTCAATACCTCCTCCTCAGTCGACAGCTCGTTACTGAGGCACGTGCTCAACACAAATACTATTCCTGGTTATGTACTGGGAACATTCCCAAGGATTAAAAGTATTGCCGGTGGCGTTACCAACAATGTTCCCATTTTCTGGGATTTTAGGGTACTCCTTGAGAAACAGTGTTTTTCAATAAATTTTAGTTTACCACAGCGTTTTAAGTCGAAATAAAAGCGAGCAATTAAATATCATACAAACAAAAAATCCCAATAAAGATGGACGCACATTTAGCCGAGCCGAACGTGCCGAACGAAGACTCATTCTATAATATTTAGGCTAGTATTATAAAATGAGTTTCAAGAATCAACGCCGACTTGAACGTCGTACGTCTCCAACACTGTGCTTGATAGAAAGTGATAAACGATTCTCAAGGCATGATTGATTTCTGAGTGTCATTTTGTAATACGGGATTTAGACACTTGGATTGTATTTTATTACAGCTTTAGGCATTTCATCGGATAACGTTTTAGTTGCTCCAAAGAATAAACACCGCGCTTCTGAAGATAAGCAATAACTTTGCAAAATGCTTCTATAACCTTTATGAACCATTATCCTAAAAAGGAAGTAGCTTAGTTTTTAAGTTAAATGTAATTTAAATATATTCAATTTAATTTCGTTGGTAAAAGTTTTGCTATCTAAGACCGAAGTTCCGCGGCTAATTTTACGTTCCGACATATTCTGCTAATATGACAAACCATAAGCGCGGAAATAACGCGACAGAAATTCGCTTGCGCAACGTTGTATGAATTCATCCCTAGCAATTGAACCAAACTTCCGTCGCATATAATATGTTGCTATTCAGAATACGTTCCCGCCGAACTTACGTCCGACCAAAGTTCGGTTGCACGCCAGAACATGACGTAATTTCTTCAAATGTGTTGCTGGTAATTGAAATAGCATTGCAGACGCAATCACGCCGAACTTCTAAACAAAAATAAACATAATTTAACATTAAAATGAGATAAATCCAACGAAGAAGCGGCGCGAGTGAACCAACGAGCAAAGTTATTATTCCAATACATCTTACTGCGTTAAAATCTGCGGATCTTGATGTCAAATTGAGATGCAGGAGATTAATTAAAAGCACTTCAAAGCTTCGTATTTTGGAACTTGGTAAGGAAAAGTAAAATTACATCTCAAGGAGGAAATAAATCAACGTGGAATTCGATTTGAAGTCTCTTCTGGAAATAGCGGCACGATTTTTTCATTAAAAACGTACGTAGATCTAAAACCAATTAACATTACTGAGTCATTTCCCCCGTCTCAAAATTTAAAGTACCTATTTCTGGATATGGCGGATGACAGTATGTATGTTTGAAACACTCGTCTTGGATAAGTATCTCCAATTTACAGAAGACCACGAAGAATAAACATACAGAAAATTGATTTCATTGCTCTACTTCAATTATAGTAGTAGTACATATCATTTTGCGAGGTGCACGTTGCCCGTTAGGGCTGAGAGGTCCTCAAACGTTGGCCTCTTACAGGGAGACGCAGCATTGTTAAACTCCCCGCAAGTTGAGCCGCCGATCTGGCAAAAGTACTCACTCGATGCTTTGGATAGGTTGCAGCGTCGCGCAACCCGCATCATCGGTGACGAAGAGGTGTCCTACCATCTTGGGCCTCTCCAATTGCATCGCGATTTTGCGTCAATGAGCGCGCTCTACCGTCTACCACGGCGACTGCCTGGGGAGCTTTTTTCCCCTAATGCCACCATCTCTCTTCCTTTTAAGGACTACGCGTGCTGGTTTACGGTGTTCCTGACAAACTGTGGCTACTATTTCAACGCGAACAAAGAAATTTAGCAACTCTTTTCCCAAGAAAAGAGTTGCAATAAATCCATTTCTTGATTGTGCGACCAATCGCACAATCAAGAAATGGATTTAACTATCAGCATAGTGTTCCCAATAAGCCATGTGATGCTGGCAGAGTAGAATAGCATCACCCCATATCCTCCAATGGGTGTAGTAGAAGGCGACTAATGGATCAGCAAAGGGGTATTGATCACCTTATACTCCGTCCAGCAATCCGCATTAGGCAAGCGTGTTGGACTACTGCCTAAACCTCCTTCGATGACAAGGAGAGTCCTTATGTCCCAGCAGTGGGTCAAATTATAAAGGCTACTATGATGATAGTGTTCCCTCCTTCCTACAATCCTGGGTTATTCAAACGAGGCGTAAAGAAGCACCTTGCAGGTCGACAAGGCGAGGGTGGCTAGCGCGAGGGTTTATCTCTCATATCTAACTTTCTTCGCATTTGGATTCCACTTCCGCTTACCGTCCGGTCAGGTTTTATAAAAAAAGTCTCGCGAAGCCGCTGAATACGGGCAGCGTTGCGGTGATATAGATTTTTGGAGGAGGCCTATGTTCAACAGTGGTCTGAAATTAAGTATTTATACCTTAACCGTGACTGTCTTGGTGCAAAAGTGAACCTTGACAACTTTGTAATAAAATACGTACTGTTAGAAATGCCGCTAAAATGCATGTTGCAGCTAAAGAGGTCATAAGTAGCTCTTGCGGTGGCTTTTCGTAGTTAGCACTATCGTATCAACTATGAGTAATAATATGACACACAAAATATTTGAAATCAGTGAAAGTATTCATGTGTTTTGTTAGTGGTCAACCGACGATAATCCGCAAATGTCTAGCGTAATGAAAGTGGTGCTATGCGGTGGTCTGAACTAAAGAGGTTTTGACGGATTTACGTAAAATTTGATGCAAATACTTTGTAGAAGGGCCAGCGCGGCGGTTTAATAATCAATTTAAGTTAAAGTTCGTCACCAAACAGACTTAAAGGATTTTCTACTTTAGTCGATGCATATTTATCCTACAACGTGATGTGACAGGAAAGAGGTTTGAAAAAATGGATCATATCAAGTAAATAATTAATTTCTGCTTTAATTTTGCAGAAGCTTCGATGTTTCTGAAATATTTCTTTCATGTTATATCTAAGTATTTAAAAAATCATTTAGTCAACCATTTTTCTCATTCTATCCAGCAATTAGGTCGCCCAGTTGCCTAAATTACTTATAATGAAGGCTTGCTCCAAAGTCGGGGTATTTGCCAAAAAACCAAAACAATAGTCTTGAAATCCCAAACACAGTTTCCTCCAAATTATGCTTTCAAAGCTCCCTCTTATCCGGCCGGATTTCTGCTCCGAAAAACAGCTAAAAAGCGAAACTCGACCCCTGATACCGTTGGCATTATAAATGCTATGATTTTTTGATGACATCCTTTCTTCTCGGCGTACTTGCAGGGTCTTATTTGGAATACTGAGGAGATCGGTAGTGTCGTTACACGGTTCGGTATTTATTTATTTAAAAACTTTATTGCACAAGGACAGCACAAAGGGCAGACTTAATACTACTACAGCATTATCTACCAGTCAACCAGTATCATGCGTAAAATAGAGTGTGGAAGGCAGGATATAAAAAAGTGTTTCGCCCATCGATTGCTACCACGATTGCCACTATTTTAACAAAGTTTGTCGCTTTATCTGTTAACAGTATTACCTTTGGTATTACTATGTTTTGATAGCCTGCTTCATTAGTAAAGTATTTCGATAGCCGGACCCTTATTGATTGAATGTTCCGATGCTCGGTCCCTCATTGTTAAGAGTTCCGACAGCCGTTCGCTCATTGGTTGAATGTTCCGAAAGCTGATCCCTCATTAGTTAAGATTTTAGACAGCCGGTCCCTCATTGGTAAAGAGTTCCGATAGCCAGTCCCTCATTGGTTAAAAGTTCCGACAGCCGGTTCTTCATTGGTTAAAAGTTCCGATAGCCAGTCCCTCATTGGTTAAAAGTTCCGATAGCCGGTCCTTCAATGGTTTAAAGTTCCGATAGCTGGTCCCTCATTAGTAGCATGTTCCTAAAGCCAGACCCCCATTAAAAGAGTTCCGATAGACGGTACGTACTACGAGGTGAGATGAAGGCCAAGAGTTTCCCCGTAAATACTCAGGACATACGAATAAATATGAATAAATACATGGTAACTAATACAAAATCATATAAACGTAATAAAATATTATGTAAGGTTAGGTGGTCAGACTTTCGCCTAACAGTTAATAAATTAAGCTTGCTTACCATAAGCTTTAATTTTATTTTTATTAGTTGACTTTAATAAAAAACTTCAAAATATTGTAAAAATAATAATAATATATAACTTCAAAACAAACTTTCTGCTTTCAAAGTTAACCACTCTCGAAAACTGTAAAACACACTAAGAAATCTACTGTTGACCACAAACAATTATCAACAAAGCAATTAAAGTTACGATAGCAAACTTTAACCCATTAACCTCTTTAATAAGTAGTTTTAGCGTTCTGTTTAGTTATTATTGTTGGTCAGAAAGAAAATTCATTGTTTTTACTTTGCGAGGAGGACTGACGGCCGTTGGGGTGGAAAAGTCCTGAGCACCGACCGCGTACCGTAAGACGCTGCATTGACAGGCCCCAACAAGGTGGCCCTCACGATTTGGTAAAGGTCACGGGAAGCCGCTGGCTGCGCAGGACCGAGCGAGTTGGATTTCACTGGAGGAGGCCAACAGTGGACGTCTGTCGGCTGAATTCCCTATGTCCAACAGTAGACGTCTGTCGGCTGATATAATAATGAGATTGGGACTTTATATTATCTCTCTGGTGCTAAGTTGAATTCACTTAGAATTCTTAACATTTTACAGGAATTTTCTTTTTAACCGCCTTCAAAATAGGAGGAAGTTCTCAATCCGACTGTATTTTTTTAAATATTCGTTACCGCCTGCCCTTTGCCGTCCTTGAAGAAAGGTCCTTGAGTGGCAATCACGTACCGGGAAACGCAGCGTTGGTAGGCCCCCCACAAGGTGGACTGACGATCTAGTAAAGGTCGCGGGAAGCCGCTGGATGCGGCTTTGGAGATCCTTAGGGGAGGCTTATGTCCAACAGTGGGCGTCTCTCGACTGAAATGATGATGATCATGAACTCTTTACTGGTTAACGATTTTAAAGATTCTTTCAATTTTTGGAAGCTGCTGCTTGTTATGTGGTGCCATTTAGATTTGATCTGACGATTAGTTTTTGAGTTATCCCTCATAATGTATTTTTAATTGACGTCGATGATATCGCAATAGTTCTATTCCTTGTTTGTCTAAAAGATCTCAAGATTGTTTCCTGAAAATGTCTGTACTTAAAACGCAAAAAAGCAAAAAAAATATATTTTTAAATAAAAACAAATCGCCTTCAAAACTAAAAGCGGAGAAATAAAAATATTGTTTATAAAAGTCCAAATGTTTTTTTGAGGTTGGTCACAAATACAAGTGATAAAGTTTATATTGTTTTATTTTAAGTTTAATTATTAGTCTTTATTTTAATAAATTATTATGATTAATTATTAAAGACTTGACAATGTGAATTATGACTCTTTCCAAATCAATACTATAGAAACAGTAAAGGGAGGATAAAACTTGTTGAGTTTCTTGCCGGTTCTTCTCAGAACAAGGCCTCCTGGTAGACTCTCGAACCGATGGCATCAAAATTGACTTTCATAAGTGTACAAATTGTACCTAAATGAATAAAGTAATTTTGACTTTGACTTTGACTTTGAGGTTTTGAAGGCGGTTTTTTTCCTAGTCAAATTAACTAGGAAGCTCGTATTGAGATCATCTGATGGAAATTAATGATACTAGAGTGGTTTACAAGTACCTAATAATGATGCCGGTAGACAAACTACTTGGACCACAGCGTGGTGATCACAGATTTAATAATACAAGGAGATACGCCAAGCCGGCGTTTAACGTGTGTCAAGTAATACGTAACTCAGCGATTAGACCGATCTCCTTTGCGACAGTGCTTAACTTTTATCGCTTCACAGTCCTTAAGACGCGCGCAATGAATAGTGTATATTACGGCAGGCTCAACTAGAACCATGTTATGTAGTACGGCCGCTGATCGCGACACTCGGTCTTCCTATGAACTCGGCGATTCGACCGATCTCCTTGGATTGATATATCTTTGGTGGTGGTTAAAAGTAATTGAAATATCAATCATCTCAACTTCAAAACCCCTTTTAATATTACTTGTAATAAGTTTGTTAGTCAATTATCAAAGTGAAAGCCGTATTACAACATAAATACGATTATTGCCATCGGTGCAATGATTGATTACCTCGCTTCCATTACTCTCACTTTCAATAATGTAATGACCGGTCTAGATTTGGAAAGCCTCTTAAGTGGCAATGACCTTATGAAGCATTTAAGATGTTTGTATTATAGACTATAGGTTCTTGTCTTCAGAGTGGTTAGTGTTAGTTTTTTAGTATACAAAACGCAGCGATTCTAGTTGCGTTAAGAGCTCAGTTTGTATAGGAAACGCGAACAGCGCCCCTAGCGGAGAGAAGCGCAAATCATGTTTCCCATACAAATTGAGCTCTTAACGCAACTAGAATCGGTGCGTTTTGTATACTAAAAAACTTACACTAACCACTCAGTACTGTAAGTGAAACAATTTGTAGTTGGACACTCTTTTATTGTCTTTTGTTTTATGAATAACTAGCTGACTCGCTACATGTTTGTGGTTATATTTCATCAAACTTCGCACGGATAGTAACAGTATATGTACGAAAGTAATGTTTAAGGTTTAATTAAGTACTCTGGTTTGAATTCACCAGCACGTGAAACAAACGATTAAAAGTTAACCGTCAGTTTTTGACAATTTTTATTTACGATAAAATTTCAAAAAAAAAGGCAATCGGTTAAATAATAATCGCCTTTTTAAATGTTTGCCTTTTCCAGCCTTAGAGTACTTAATTTTATCATAACCAATTATACTTCTAAACCTTCCTCTTAAACCACTCGATCTATTGATCAAAATCGTATCGAAATCCGTTTCGTAGTTTAAGTGCTAAGCGAACATACAGAGCGACGTTGTTTAGACTATGGATTTTTCGGCGAAACGGGATTCTGGATCTAGTTATACAGTATTGAACCAAGTATATTAAGATAACAGCTCAAATCTCTTCACTGGAATTATCTTAACCTTCATCTAACCTGATGGAAGTAATCATAAGGCCAGAGATAACCAAAATAAAGAAGAAAATGGTTTAATGTTCCCTGATTTTGCTCAGAATTATGTAATGCGTAGTTTACACGGGCTTTGTAGCTAAAGGTATGATTTCGTAGCCGACTGCCCGCAGCAGCAGCAGACGACGTGTTGCCGTGTTGGGTCGCGGCGACACGTCGCGGCTGTATGTCGCTGCAGTCATGATTTCGAACCCGACTGCACGCGATAACTGCATACGGCAGCACGTATATAGTTCGTTCCGAGTGCTCCGCGAGACAAAATGTCTGACGTGTTTGTGAATAGCGAACGCAATTTACTTTTTTTTATGTTACGAGATGGCAAACAAGCTTGCGGCCCACCTGATGTTAAGTGGTCACCGCTGTCTATAGACACTTGCAATATTATGTGTAAATCACTTAACACCGCAAGTGCGTTTGCCATCCCGGGGACTAAGATGATATGCCCTCAATGCCCAGTAATTATTGTATCTTACATCAGCTTGTTTCCCTATAATAAAATTTTTAAATTTTCGTGGCTAATTTCGGGCTTAATTGGCCACCTCTTAAAATCTGCCGCCCTGGGCTCCAGCTTACTCAGCCTACTGGTATATCCGGCACTGGGAGTTGTGTAAACAGTCACGACAAGTGCTTATAGTATAGGATCCCGCTAATAGAACGACCTTCACCGAGATGTTTATTTGATGAAACGTATTTTATATTTAATTTAAATGTCAATAAATATATTGCTTATGGGTTGCCTAACAAATTTTAGTCCTGGGGCCTATGGCATAAAAATTTTGTACTTATATTATAAGCGATTTACTCTTAACTTTTACTCATATTAGTAGAGTTGTGTTGCATATAATTAATAGTTCATAATAATAGTTACAAGAGTTATAACTAATTTTAAGAGTCTATTAAATTACGGTGCATAAAGAAATTTTAATACTCGTAAAATTACTACTAAATTTCAAACTCATAATAGGAGTGGAATCCAATATCATTACGTTGCTGATATGCATGGTATTGAAAAAGTATGTAGAGTAATAAAGAAAGTAGTAGACCATGGACGCCACTGCGCTACTTGTAATTGTTGTTGAGGACTTAGGGCATAATTTCTAAGCGTTGGATGTTGATATAGGTACGCATTGTATCCTATTCAGGATAAAAACCAATTGATTAAAATTTATTCTGAATCGCCGATTACATTTTTAAGTGAATTGCAACTAGTTCTAATTGATTCTTGCTTTAAAAACCCACGGTCGTCGTCTTGGCATCATTCTTATATCACCAGAATCACTCGAGCACATTGCGTTTAACTTGAGATCGCAACTAAGCATACAGAAAGATACTTATAATTTATTTTAACCACCTCTAATGGTTGATAGAATTACACCATTAATAGGAGTAAATTATAGTAGCTGCATCATTTCTTGCAACAGAAATTTTGTTTCACATATATTATTAGCTTGTATTTCCCGGCAGTAGACTACTAACTTGTATTATTAGTTATATTTTTTATGCAACGAGACGCTTCTAAATTTTACGTATAATATAAGTATCTAACTTATTATATGAGTGTCTTTATTTTTATGCAACAAAAACTGAAATTATTTTATGCAACAGAATTTTTTTAACTTCTAAAATATTTTTAGAAGTCTTATAAAAATAAGCTTATAGTAATAGTAGTTTTATGCCATAGGGCCCAGGGTATGATTAATTAATATTTTATCTTTTTATTCATTTCATCGGTTTGTTTATTAGACAAATTCTATACCAATCGAAAGTATGAAGCCCATAGAATATGCAAACGTTAGGTTGCCTATTCTTTTCCGGCCACAACTCTCGGGTTGCCAGGTTTAAACAGGTAAATCGATACAGTAACATATTGGGACGACACACGCACACACACATTGCGGCAAAATAAAGTGGCGGCAACGATCCATTTAGAGCGAATGTTTGCTAACTGAAATACCATCTCAATAACCAAGGTAGCGCACAGCGGACTAGCAGCAGAATTTGGAGCATCTTGAGTGGGGGTAGTACCTCCATCTGACAGAAGACCACAGTCGAAATTCTGTTGGTGAGCAACGTCGCCAGATTTCCAAGGGGTAACCCGCTTTTCCTACCCCATGGACTAGGGTTGGCAGCGTGTGACTGTCACTTCAGTGGTGCAGCCTTAATAGGCTACAGTGGCTGCTTACCAGGCAGGCCATATGCTTGTCTGCTTACCTGGTTTTTAGTTTTGAACGCGCTTTTTTTTCTCTTTTTAGTGTTGTAGGTATAGAAATTAGAGAAAATGAAAATAAATGTATAGAAAAGTCAGGAAACTATCTCGAGATCATTTATACAAACAAGTAATTAAATGAGAATCATCGATGTCCATTAGACAGGCCTTAGGGATAACTCAAAAACTACTCGTCAGATGTCGATTAAATTTAAATGGAACCACATCACAAGCACCAGCTTCCATACGTTAAAATAATCTTCAAAAGCGGTACACCCAATACAGATTTATGAGGTAACACACATAAAGAGCATACAGTCGAATTGAGAAGCTCCTCCTTTTTCTTTAGTCGGCTTAAAATAATAAAGTTTTATGAAAATTGTTCTCGTAGCTTCAGCCCTCAGAGCTATGCCATTTTTTATGTCGGTAAGACCTATTTTAAAGATTTTTTTAATAAATTAAAGTATACAAATTTTGAAATATTTTCATACTGAGTTTTGTGGTATTATAAGTAGTCTAGTATATTTTTTTCGAAATTTAAGCTTTGAATGTTAACTTGTCTTGAGCGTTCGAAAATTGGTAAACATTGCATGTTACCACCTCCACGTTTCTGTCTGCTACAATCCATTGCGTTCAGAACTATTTTGTACCGTCTGAAAGCAAAGCCAACGGACGGCTGTTCTAAAACAAATCTTCATTAGAGAGGTCTTGCTTGTCGTAAGTCTCTGTTTGATACATAAAGCATTAAGTTAGATGGTGCAACCACTGGAGCAAGTTAATCTTCGACGTTGAACTAATCTATATGTTCAAGAATACAAATTGCTGTCTTGTGGAGAGCAGCCAGAGTTTCTAAGCTACCGCAATCCAACCGCTTTTGGCTCTGGCCCTAACAAACCGATTTCTAAACAAATTGGCCTACACGATTATACGTGTACAGAGACATCATCATAGAAGTTAATCCTTAAAATTATTTTTAAATAAAAAAAAACCGCCTTCAAAACTAAAAACCAAGAAATAAAAATTCTGTTTATAAAAATCTAAATGTTTTTTTGAGGTCGGTCCCAAATACAAGTAACAACGTTTAATCCAAATATTGAGGTTGGCACCAACATTTTTTATTTTTTGTTTTTTAATGTTTTAAGTATGTAAATTTCCAGGAAACGATCTCGAGATCTTTTAGACACACAAGTGATAAGATTACGATATCATCGATGTCAATTAAATAGGCATTATTAGGGATATCTTTAAAACTACTGTCGATTAAATTTGAATGGGACCAAATGACAATACCTGCTTCCAAAGGTCGAAAGAATCTACAAAATCGGTACACCCAGTAAAGAGTTATGAAGTAACAAACATTAAAAAAAAAACATACAGTCGAATTGATAACCTCCTCCTTTTTGAAGTCAGTTGAAAAGCGAATATTTGTATTGTTTTGATGAACCTATCTATGTATATCCAGGAAATAGTTATTTGTCCAACAAGTGAGCAAAGTTGTTTTTTGCTGCGAGTGCCGATATTAAATCACGAACCAGTGAAATAGTAGACTACTGAGCGCAGTAAGTGATTTAAAGGCACGAGACAAAAAAAATTTGCTCTCATGTGAAACATACAACTTTTCACCTCTCCAGCGAGAAAATTGTTATAGGTGAGAAAAACAAGGCAATACATGTTTGTTATCTTAAAAATAATTATTGAAAATTAAAAGGAAGATTACTAAAATAATTTAGATCTAACGTTACGGTCTTGTTCAGAGCTCGCCGCAAAAAGCGTTTTTCCTACGAGATCTTACAAAGCAAAAGAGGCCTTTTGGTGCTGGAGAGGTGAAAAAGAATATTAAGATTAGAAATAGATAATTTAGCAAAATAATTATTTGGTCATCAAGATTTGACCATTGATCATTGTCTATTTGACGGAAGTATCATAAAGTATTTGCTACGCCGATAGCTTCATCGTTATATTTTTATGACCAAGCGGAGTCTTCTGGGAATTAGATATTACTTGCAAACTAGCTAAGTATTTTGTCTGGCCAATAAAATTTCTCTGCTCTCAAAATTTTATTTTTATTTATTTTAAACGTGAGTTGTTTTTTGAGCGATGAATAATAAGTGCTGTAGTTTAACATTCAAATTATTTCTGTAAACATATCTTATTGTCTTATATATTAAAATAACAGCTGAAAATCCTTATCAATAAGTATTTAAAGTCCGAAAGGCAGTTCCAAGACAAAACTGCCTTAACTTTTTTTTATAAATTTTTGTATAGAGACTGTGCTAGAATAAAAACAGTTAAATTGTACTTTTTCTCGTGAAAATAGAAATAACTAAGCCATAGCATAACGGATGAACAGAGATAAAGAAAATTAATCTATATTCCATTACAATTTTGTAAGAAACACAAGGTTCTTTATTTACTCTGATAAAATGCTAACCTTACTTTTGATGAAACAATTTTTCTTAAATAAAATAAAAGAAACAGTAAGAAACTTGTGAGACAGAATATTATTTTATAGAGCAAAACATGCTATATTCTGGAAAATAACCTTCTTTTACTAGCAAAAGTGTTTCAAAAACACCACTATTCTTGTAGCTAACATTGCTAACAATCAATTCTATTTATTATTCCCTTTCAAAATAAGGCCCGGTTTCCTCATCCCTTGTTAACTCAATAGACAGAACGTTAACAATATTTAGGGGTTCACTAAACGTTTTATTACCCAAAAGTTAGCGTGACTTATGGGTATGGTGTGAGGTTATCCGCTTTTTACTTGCATTTAACTAGGTTGGAACTCAGTCGAATACTTTGTACGAGTAGATTTCATATATAACGACACCCCCTACTCACGCTTTGAATTGTCGTATTTTTGAATGCTCGGAGATTGTAGGTACTTTTTACCTAACCTAGCCAGTCTTTGAAATGTAGTAGATTTGGTCATAGATTGGTCATAGATTGACGTTTGTAGATTAGCGATGAATCGACTAGGAAGAGAGCAAAAAAATGCACCTATGTGTGAGTAACGCGCATGTGTGCCTGAAAAATAGTACTGCAGTTTGACAGTTACTGTCTTTTCTACGTAACTGACAGGCCGACCTAGGACACCTGCGTGTACGTGAAATGGTTTCGTATATCTATCTCACTCTAACATACGCGTTATTATGCCCTTTCTCTTTCTCATTGCCGATTCACAGTTTCCTATGTCTATGGAATTGGTAGACAAACCTTTGCCTAGATTTTCCTTGTCCCGCAGCTTCACTTACTTCCAATTCAAATAACCTTTTCGTCTATCTGTTTTTGTTCATAGTTTGTACTTATGTACAAAGTACGTACGTACGTAAAGTACAGTTTGTACTTATGTGCAAAGCATTTAAGCATCCCTTTCGATTTCTTTCTGTTCTTGTCACTGTTAAGTATTTTTTTTAGTGCCATTAGACACTAGCGTTTGTCCGACGTTTTTATCTTTTCTCTTTCTCTGCAATTAATTTAAAGGTGCGTTAGCGTGATGTAATTAAACAGTATTGAAAACGCGGCGCATACGTCGTGCATCCGCGACGCTAGCGCAGCAGCGTTCAATGATCAGAGGGCTCTAGGCCCTCTGATTGACAATCGATACAAATCATTCCTATGAATAACAACGTCAATTCTAACATTTGATGCGGGAGTTTTTCCCGAGTTCTTGTTGTAAAAACACGTGTTGAGAGACTCCATTTTGAACTCAAATCAACCGTACAATTTTTGTCATTCTAGTTACATTTTCACTTGACATTGGCAAAATGCGTATGTTTAATGTATTGCGACGACATTAATTAAGAATAGAATAGAATAGAACATTTGATGCGACGGTCGTATGACGGTCGGAATATATAAAACATTATATCCTTTTTGATTAGCGTTCAACGCAATCGATTTGACCACTTGTCTAGACTCAGAGAAAACATCCCGTTGACTTTATAAATATACAAAATTAAATCTTTCATTTTTGTAATTGGAAAGATTTGTATGTTTGTAACGAATAAATGTCAAAGCTGCTAGACCGATTTTAATTAAATTTTAAAAAAATATTGATTTGACGTTGGAAAAGTACATAGGCTACGTTTTATCATGAAAAAAAGGCTTGACATGGTTGAAATAAGGGATGAAAGTTAGAATGGAAGTTCATAATTTGTGATGATAAAACCATGAAACTTAGAATTTAGGCACATGATATGAAATAAATAAATGTTTGTTATAGGATTTTTGAAATTGTTACCTATGTGGGGATGAATAGGGAATGAAAGCATCAACATAACAAACATAATCTTGTGGTACATGCTACTCGTCTCCACAGAATAAGCAATTCTTTTATGGGACAATGTATACGCTTCTATAACAAACTCCCAAATAATATTCGAAGCCTACCTATTAATAAATTCAAAACTGCTATTAAAAATAAACTGTATACTAAAGCATACTATAAGGTGTCTGATTACATAAATGATTCTAACGCATGGGGGTGAATTTGCTCGAGATCCATGCATCTTAAATATGCTTCTTAATTATGCATATAATCTATAATGTGTCTTATAGTTGACTCGGAAGCATAACTTTAGTTTAAATTTGTTTTAGTTAATAATCAAGGAACATGTGTATGTCATTCTCACTAAAAAGGTCTTGTGGCGGTGTCGTCTTGCGTCGGGTCGTTACGTTCCCTAAAATATGGTTGAGCGAAGCGATGGCTGATTCTTGCGTCATGCCTGTGAACAGGTGCCGCCAGCGGGGCCTGGTCATCTCATGTTTTCTTGATTGATGTAAACGTAGGTCTTATAATTAGTTGTTATCTTTAGATGGACAATTGTATGACACATGCAATAATAATATGTAATAATTGTTTTTTTTTATGTATACATTGTATTCTTATAACATTGTTAACCGGAGGATCTTAAATGTATGCTTACCACTTATATTGAAAGGAATGTCTGTAAGTACCTATCTAACAATAACATAAAATGGTAGTGGGTATCAAAATTTAAATTGCTTAGTTCAATAATATAATTAATTAAATTATATAGAAAAGCTTTTCACAAGATAGATAATTCAAATGCGTGGGAGTAATAACTACCCAAACTTTACGCATGTTAAAATGTAACTTAAATTATATTGATAATTATTTATTGACTTGTATTGATGTTTTGAAAACATTACGAAATTGTAAGCTGTGGAGTTTCTTTCGCCATTTCTTCTCCATCTCAGCATAATAATAATTATTCGTCTCGAAATGGTGGTAGGGTTTTGACGATTTAAAAGTACTTAGCAAAGTCCATTTAAATAAAGAGCTTTTTCATTTTCATTTTCATTTTTCAAAATCAGTGCAGTAATTTTCGAGTATAGGTATTCGTTACAAAGATACAAATCTTTCCCCTTTATAATATTAGGGTTTTAAGTATGAAATTGCCGTTTTGTATAGAGAATTTAACGAAAATACATTTTTCCATACAAATATATTTGCGATTTTTTAAGGAACCACAAATCTAAATTATGTTTAATTTTGTCGATATATTTAGACAACATTAAGCTATAGGATACTTCAAGAAAAAGAATGAGAATTGATATCTGTAAAAAATATTCATATTTTTATAACGGAGACCTCTTAGGACGAGAAGTTTTTGAAGATGTATTTCTAGTAAAAAAAAATATAAGAATAAATTTTTATACATAAATGTAAGTCCTTGTAATGAAGTTTAAAATAAAAATAGAATAATGGACATAGCTATGGTTGTATACACTGTTTCATAATGAGGAAAAAATTGTCAATTTCATACTTTAACCCCTATTATTAGAATAGATTATAATGTGTGCAACTGTGCAATGCCCACATCGTTCAATAGCCATTCTCTTGGCCTTTTAACTCCAGTTGAGCTAACAAACACTTAATTAAATAGAACACTGAGTGGTGAAACTGGAGCTTAGCTAACTATTCCTATGATGTGAGTTAGTAAGTCTAGTTTATTTCTGAAGTAGTTTTCTAGCATCTCCATTAACGATTGTTATTTTGCCCTTGAGAGATAGCAGTTCAGAGTGAAGTGGTCTTTAATATTTTTATATACGTTTGCTTTTGAATTGAAAATTCTGTATTAAAAACAAAAATTGATAACTGTGTACCGATTAGGTAGGTACAGTATTAGAAGTGATGTGTAGATTAGATGTAACATACACGTTCCTTTGTATAATTACTAGTATAATGTAAGTAAGTTAAATCATTAAGGAGGAGCGGGGCTTCTTAAACTTAAAAATAGTTAGCTTAATAAGAAGATCCAACCCATTGTTATTATTGTTCAAAATTGTTAATAAACAGTTTTTATTTATTTCATGTGTGCGTCAGCGCCTAATCATTCACCAAGTGAATCGCACATCCGTGTGTCAAACTCTTATCGAACTCAAGTAATACCCTAGAGAAAAGTGATAAGTAAACTCCGCTCACAGATGGCACATCCGTGTCTCGAACTCTGGTCGAACTCAAGTAGTACCATAGAGAAAAGTGATTAGTACAATCCGCTCACAGAGCCAGTACTGAAGCACACAAAGACAATATGCATGTATCTACAGTCACGACTTACTTGTGTTCGTGAAATTACAGTTTTTCTAATAAGTAGCCTAAATATGAATGTTCGAGAAGCGTCGGTGGCGTAGTGCGTAAGGCGTTGTTTCCCACCCGGGAGGCACCGGTTCGAACCCCGCCACGTACCAATGTATTTTCAAATTGTGAATTCATATGTACAGTCAACAGCACGTCGGGCTATACGAAACTGTCAAATTTCTCCAAACGATTTTCAACCTAAGGCTATTCAATATAAAGTGCATAATCGATTGGGAAAACTTGACAGTTTGTGGTAACCCTACGTGCTGTTGTCTGTACGTTTAATCGACGCTTTTACGGTGAAGGAAAAACCTGCACACACCTATGAGGAAATTCTTAGGTTGTGTGTGAAGTTGACTAACCCGCACTTGGCCAGCGTGGTTGACTAAGGCCTAATCGCCTCTAATGTGGGGTAAGCTCGAGCCCCTCGGTGGGGACATTATATGAGCTGTTGATGATGTTGATTATTGATCTCAAAAGTCCCAACAAGTCTTGGAGCAAGTCAAATCTCCCCCCATTTGCTTAATCATCAACTATTCAACACAATCTAAATACCTTACAACGTTAATCAGTTAAATTTGAGACGATTCTCCACACTTGGAAAGTTCATCAAAGTATTAAACTAATTACCGAGGAGATTGTTTTGATATATTAACACTTGAGGGAACTGTTGGTTAACGAAGATTGATTTCTTTAAGCAGATATACGACATAATTTTCCGTCACCCACAAAAAATTGTAATAAAAGTTTCTAAGTTTATTACAGATAGATGAAGCATCGCAAGACGATGGGATGGCGATATACGAAAGATCGCGGATCACACCTGGATAAGTATCAGCCAATTGTGGCCGGCGATCTTTCATATGTAACTAGGTGTTTCTCCCCAATTCCTCCACCGTACAGTAAATCTAAACCTAGGTCCGAGCCTTTATAGATCCTTCTAGTCTACCACTCCCTTTCGATCCGAACTCCGCAGAGTTTCAAGATAATAATCAGACTCACTCCACGGTGATACCTCTCAATCGGCTGCCCTCTACGAGAAGATCTTAAAAATTCTCCAGCGATGCTGTAATGGTCATCCCTGGCCAACACCGATAGACACTCAAGCCTGGATAAGGTTAGCACACTATCGGGACAAGTGAAGGCGTCCTCTGGTTCGGAGAAGGCGGCAATACGGCCAACTCAATCTACCATATCGTCCCTAATGTGGGGTAGGCTTGAGCCCCTCGGTGGGGACATTATATGAGTTGTTGTTGATGATGATGAATCTACCATAGTCAGAATACCCTAGCACAAGATGGTAAATTACTTAGTTCCATTTGATTAATTGTGTTATATAAAAAAGTTTTATTTACAAGATAAATGATCCAAATGCGTCGGAGAATAAGCTGCCAAAAATTTACGCACGTAAAACTGTAATTTTATTATGATTACGAAATTGTAAGCTGTGGAGATTTTTTTCTTCTTCTCCGTCTCAGCATAATAATTATTTCATCCCGAAATGGTCGGTAGGTATTTGACGATTTTAAAGTACTTACAAAGTCCATTTAAATAAAGAAGTTTTTGATTGCATTTGATTTGATTTAGAGGAGTCGGTGAAGGATAGGGCCCAAACAAGTGCCCTGCATCAGAAAAATATATCATTTCACGTAATCCTAAATATCATCACTGAGAAGAAATTACCTTTCAGTAATAATAGCAAACAAACATAAATATTATTACAAAATAAGATCTTATTATTCTTGTTTACCGTTTCACAGTTCAGCGCAGTCAATTTCTTATCTCATTTAAAGACTCTCGTACGTACCTGCGAACAAAGAAAAGCAGAAATAAGTAACAATATTTCAGGGCACCTTTTTCCCAGTAAGAAAAATGACCAGTAAAATCTCTGCATTCAATAAAAACGTGCTAGAGAATGATAACAATATTATATAGCATCTCTTTTCTCGTAGCATTTTCCTGATCGGGCATCGCGGATGAAAACGAAACAGGTTTGGCCTTAAGGGAACCTCGGGTTTGTCTTCTGAGACTTTGGGTGGGTGCAAGTGAAAGATGAGTAGCGATTTGATCTTGTTCCTATCGTGTTTTTTTATATTACGAGATGGCATACAAGCTTGCGGCCCACTCGGCGTCAAGTGGTCACCGCCGCCTATAGACACTTGCAATATTAAGTGTAAATCACTTAACACCGCAAGTGCGTTTGCCATCCTGGAGACTAAGACGATATGCTCTCCATGCCCAGTAATTACACTGGCTACCTTTCCCTTCGATCCGAAACACAGCGAACTGCTTCACGGCAGAAATAAGAAAGGCATGTGGTTAAACTAGTACAAACATTTCCCTATTTTTGACATCTGACGTGATTTGTTTTTTAAGACTTTCGATAGTAGTGGGGACCACCAGCTTAACGTGTTATAATAATAATATAATAATATACTTCCACGCTCACACCAATCTAGCCCAAAGTAAGTATCATTAGGAACGTGCGTTATGGATACTAGATAACGGTCATTTTTTTTAATGTACATAATAATTTTAGATATTTTTGTAAATAAACTTAAATAAATATATAAAGAACCATGACTCGCAAACAAATATTCGTGTTCGTCACACAAATGTAGTGTTATTTGATTGTTGTGGTCTTCTGTAAGATGCGCTTTTGTAACTGCTCTATTAGTAGCTTAACTCTAAATCGTTTGACCTTACGATTGTATATATTTGTCTATTTACCGACTGTTTCAACATCATCATTTCAGCAGAGATGCCTGTTAGGCTTTTTAGGCCTAAGACCTCCTAATCTAGTGGTTCCCTAACTGGTATTAGATCCAATGGAGCAGGAGTACAAATTTGCTCGTTTTAGGTAATAATAGGACTTGTTTCAAGTATGCCTAGCTAGCTTATATCTTATCAAAATTTCAAATAAACGGTGCGAAATCAGTAGGCTGCTAGTAGATGAATATGTTTCTGTAGTTAAAAGTATTGATCAAATGAGAATTAGCACGCTGAATATTCCTTAGTTGAACCAAAGACGATACTATACTATCTGGTAGTTGAGCAAAGCACTATATTGAATGTAGACATCTTACTTTTAGCAGCTTCATGGTTCATTTTTATGACATTTATAAAGTAGACTTCGAACATTTTGTGTAGTTATACGTTTACTTTGGAAAGTAATTTGCTACTCATGTAGTTTTAAATTGAAGCACTGAAATGGCGAAGATTCATCGACGGAGTAGCATTGTTTGTGGCATAAGGCCACAATCATAATTATACTTTTATGAAATGATTTTTCAACAGGTTTTATTTTACAAGGAACCCAACACTAGAATAAGATACGCACACATATTTTATTGATGGCATTTTTTAAATTATCTTTTTGAATAGTCCCAGAAAAATCGAATGGAATTAGCGCCATACATTTATATAATAAACTGTAAGTTGCTAAGTATAAACTACTTTTTAATAACTTAATGTAACAAGTAATTTTATGCAATATGTAACAAGTTGATTTATCAAATTCTTTTAACTTGTTAGTCGCTCATGACTTGTGCCATTCCGTTAAGGGAAAGATCTTATATCAATGTTGACAAGTTAATTTGTATGTTTCATGGATGGTTCCGACAGAAGAAATTATATAAATACATTGAACGGCCTACCTGTTGCTGTCAATTTCATGTTCACGATACCTATAATTGAGTAAAGATTATCTTAAAATAAAGTTTGGGCTTTTGATTGGAAATTGGGGAATTGGGGGAGACGTTTTGCAAAGCTACCTCGAAGTTTCTCTAAGGAATGTTGAAAGATATATACATGCCTCAGAGACAACAAAGAGACCGTGAGTTACACTTCGCAGATGCTTTTACAGAACGGCAAGGCGAGGGTCGCAATGCGGCCTGGTATATTATCTATCGCATTAGTAATCTTTGCATTTGGATTATCTGCTTAGTGTCATGGGATATAGTCAAAAGCTAGACTTATTTTTATAATAAAAATATCAGTTCATGTGTACCTGTTCCACAAATATAGGGATTATTCTTGTGAATTTTATAGATATGATATCAAGGTAACAAAAGCTTCTATTTTCAGTCTTCTTCTTTCTTGTCTCAGTCATTTTAGAGTGTCTAGATACGTCTCACTTTGAGAAGTGTGTTTAAGTGTTTTGTTCTTTTGTTTAACTGTTATTTTAATTGTTGGTTTACTAAAGGCTATTTATTATTTGAGTTTGATGCCTGTTACTTTTTTCAGGCACTGCATGGCTCATACTGCCAGATGTAACTTTACGTGCAAATAAATAATAACTAAGACTTGGAGCAACTCCTTTAGTATTATGAACGTAATTTGTACGCTTTTCCTTTCACGATTATTCTCTTTACTAAACAAACATTGCAAACATTACCTTTTATAGATCCTATAAGTCGGGATACATCATACAACCTAATTTCCGATGCCCGGTCGAGGAAAAATTTAATAAGAGAAGGTAGGGTTCTTTCTTTTGTCCCGATTTGACCCAGTAATATTTATTACATTACAAATTGAGCTTTCCCATAATATTTAAGGGTATTTTTTTAATAATATCAGATGCTTGAATGATGATCCCGAACAAGTTCCGTGGTCTTGTAGTTCACTCAACGGTTTAAGATGCAGAGGTCCTTTAATAATAATAGCTGTAGGGCAATTTCTATCAAATGGTCCCGTGGACAAATAAAAATGACGAAAGTTTTGAAAAGTGTATGGGAGCACTCACTGGTGGTCTTTTCTTCGATGTGGCGTCACCGCGACCCCGGTTCTTGGTGGTGTCCTAAGCTGCTTATGGTACTGCTAAAAACGCTGAAGGAACTTTTGGTAAAAGTGCTAATTTTCGGAAATCTTCTTTAGAAAAACGGCGAGCGTAAAACTTTGCTGCGTATCCGATGGTCGCGAAAACGGTACTAGGTGGCAGCACTTGAAAAGTACTGCGTTTCGTTTTATTGAAATGCAAATTAGGATATTGTGAACCCATACACTTTATTTAACTAATATACAAAGTACAAAATAGGCGGTCTTATTGCTTAACAGCAATCTCTTTCAGGCAACCCAGAGTGAAAGGAGATGCTAACAGAAACATGGAAAAGGTGCAGGATTAAGAAAAAGTGTTCAATATCTAAACATACTACATGTTTAAATTAAAAGAAAAAAAGAAAGAATAAATTGCAGACTCTTATGGGCAAGAGGAAAAAAACGACTCCAAAGTGCAGTTTTAAAGGGTTCCAATATGCGAGCACGCTTGATACTCTCAGGGAGAGTATTTCACAACCGGATAGCAGAAACAGAAACGAAATAGGAAAGGAAATCGTTAGAGGAGTGGGGTGGTATAGCCAAAGTTATTCTAAGTGTTTTAATACTCAGGGAATAATCTTATATCACACAGTTATGCAAAGGGCTGAAGCTGTTTCTCAGAGCACTTCGACCCTATGGGATCTTTTGTGCTTCCCCTTTCCTTATCACCCATCCCCGCCAACATCTAAAACATTTTATATGAGTTTCACGATGTTGGCGGGAATAAAGTCTATAAAGTCCTTTGGCTTAGGATAACCTAAACCCAGGACCTTTAGTCAAATATTAACTAATGCATCGCAGTCACATAGTATGTGCTCCATGCTTTCTTCCTCCTCACCACAAATTCTACAGATGGGGTCATCAGCTTTGCCTATTGTACACAGGTGTCTTTTAGTGGCAAAATGGCCAGTGAGAGCACCTATGAGGCAGTGGATTGGGGTCCTGCTGATTCTTCCTATTCTTTTAAGGTAGCCCTATGTGTGAGGATCCTAAAAAGTTATTTGAGTGTGTCAGTCGGGGAGTGGACAACTATTCCACAATGTGCGGATTTTGACAATACTCCTTTAGTGCCATTTTTATGGTACTTCTAGATGACCCAGGGAATAATACAATGTTGTAAAATTGTTACTTATATTTATTTATTTATATTTACCTCAGTGTCTCAAGAGGAAAGTCTTCGATATGTTTGTGTTGCCAGTGATGACATACGGAATTGAAATGTGGCCGCTTACAATGGGCCTCATAAGAAGGATCAGGGTCGCTCAAAGAGCAATGGAGCTCTCGAAGTTCCGCTGCGTGATCATATCAGAAATCAAAGAAGAAGAAAAAATTAATGCGCTCGGTCTTTAGTGTCTCGTAACACGTAGATAGTTGAGAAGGAAAAATATAGCGACAGAGATTAGCGGAGAATATTTACATGCAATAAAAATTCACAATACTATTTATTTCACAATACAAAGTACAAGAGGGAAACAATCAAGAGAAAAATCAAGTAACGTTTTGTCAATCACGGATAATGTATTCTTGCGACCGGCCATAGAGGAATAAAAAGTATGATATCATACTAAGTGACTACAGGTCGATTCGATTCAGCGCGAAAGGACGCAGTTTCATCCTACTGATATAATAAACGCGAAAGTTTGTATAGATGTACAGTCGACCAAATTGAATCATGACCCACCTTAAGATCATTTTCCTACAGTCACTCTATACAAAGTAGGATGAAATTCGCTTGAACGTACATTTCTAAGTAACTAACCTGTTATCAATTTGTTAGACACTGACAGTGTCAAATAAATATGGCTTTTTAAAATTTGATCCTATTTGATCAGACTACTACTTGACATCTGACACATAACGTCATTTTATTTTTAAAAATATAATAGTTATTCCATTTTCTCAGTACTGAAAAGAGTTTAGATTATGAACGACATCTTATTTAAAATTCCAATTGAGACTTTAGTGCAGTGATAAGAAAGATTAAAATTGCATAGATCTCTGACCTGTTATGACGCATTTTTATTCATATTTAAAACGTACTGAGTGCAACACGCATGATAGCGAAGAAAATCTAACTAAATTTATGATTCTAAAGGAATGATCGGCCAAGTGGGTCATGATTCAGTTGGTTCGACTGTACAGATGTATGGATGTGTGTTTGTTACTCTTTCACGCAGCAAGCTACTTATTTTTTATACCATATTATTTTTTGCAATCAGCGTTCATTACAGCCTACGAACACTTGTAATGCCAGAAGTATGAGACGCGCGTTTGCGTCGTTGTTGAAGCTTTTTCACGCCATTACGTAAGAAATCCACGTTGGTTTTGATCAAAACATTATGAGATTGTAAAGTTTTCTCTTGAGCTATATTTAAACTTGTTTTGATTCCGAAATCAAGACCTGCAACACAACGCTCTATAATGGTCCGAAACCCCAGTGGTAATCCGACAACCTATCAAAGTATGTATATAATATTACCTTTAAGCAGATATAAATAGTTTATACATACAGGGTTTCTGTTAGGCAGCGGTTCGATGTACGGCGATTACTTATATTATTTCGATTTTATAGAAAATACGTTTAATATGAATATCTAATTTGTTGAAATGATTGGCAGAAAAGTGATCAAATTGTTCAACTGGTTGAATATATTGGGATAGAGGCATTTAACCTGTTCAACTATTATAAAAGTTGAAATTATTGTAAGAAAAGTTCGAACGGTTCATCTGGTTGACTTGAACAACAGTTAAACATTCTCTAACAGAGGCCTCAACCCTTGTCAATGCAGTTTATTTTATAATTTGGACGGGTTCACGCATTGAAATAATTCTCACGCGTGATTGGAGCATTAATTCAAGACGTAACTTTTGGCGCGCTAATGTTTTTTATTTTGTTTAGATGATCGAATGGGTGACTTTAAAATGACAAACAAGCAGATGATTCACTTGATAGTAAGTGACCACCGCTGCCAATGGACATCTGTAACTCCAGAGGAATCGCAATAGCTATTTTCTTGAAGATGTCCAGGTCGAACCGGTACGGTAATATTACTGGCGAAAGTTGGTTCTACAGTCTCGTGGTACGCGATAGCAAACGACCAATTTCTGGTCGAATATCAATGTAAAAGGGTGGTCAGTGGCAAAACTATACACGCCTACAATCTAATCGCACATTAAGCGTTAACTTACATTACATATACGAAATCGCTTTTCGATGCACACCGACCACTGCTCTACTAATGTATTTTGATTATGCTTAAGTTTCGAATTCTGTGATGTAAACCACAACGTGAAAAAGGGAAAGCTACTGCCCACATCATTTATTATTTACAAGGATTTAGTAATGGGCTCTGTGTAATGTGCGAGGATGGATGTGAATTTTTGGATGATTTGCATAACTCTAATCAAATTAACAAATTATGAATGCTTACGCACTCAGAAAAGGAGCTTGTTATTTGTAAATTCTCTAGTTTACAAGCTTTACTACGAAAGTTTTGGTCCGTATTAATAAATCTGACTCATATTATACGCTATCTTTACTGGCGCTCACTGGGAAGTTTAACTCGTAAATCTATTAACGCGATTTTTTTACCTGATAATGTTGAATATAGCCGATTTTAAATAAAGAGTAAGACTTTATAAAAATAGGGTTATAAAAATAAAAGAATCTTTAAAATAATACATTTTTCACCTTGACATTATATTAGATTTAAATAGGTTTTGCAGTGAAACTTATGTGTAGTCGTGAAATGATGTAGTATTTCCTAATCAATAAAAATAAAATCAGAAGTTCGACAAGCTTCGGTAATTTTCAAATCTCAAACTGAAAGTTTGAGAAAAGAATATTGTACATATTATTCTAAATTACTTATCCAAAGCAAAAATACTTATTACAAGCATAATAATAATAATTTAAGCAAAATAAATATTTCGTAACCGCTTACAATGGGCCTCATAAGAAGGCTCAAGGTCACCCAAAGGGCAATGGAGAGGGCTATGCTTGGAGTTTCTCTGCGTGATCATATCAGAAATGATGAGATCCGCAGGAGAACCAAGGTCACCGACATAGGCCAAAGAATTGCGAACCTTAAGTGGCAGTGGGCAGGGCAACTTGCGAGGAGGACTGACGGCCGTTGGGGCGGAAAGGTCCTCGAGTGGCGACCACGTACCGGGAAACGCAGCTTTGGTAGGCCCCTCACAAGGTGGACTGACGATCTAGTAAGGGTCGCGGGAAGCCGCTGGATGCGGACAACGCAGAACCGACCAGTTTGGAGATCCTTGGGGGAGGCCTATGTCCAACAGTGGACGTCTCTTGGCTGAAATGATGATGATGATGATGAAATATTTCGTCTAAATGATGGCTTTTGACGATTTAAAAGTACTTAGCAAAGTCCATTTAAATAAAGAGCTTTTTCATTTTCATTTTCAGTATACTAGGTATACTATTGTAATGTATCTATACTATCTATAAGCCAATTATAGACTTCTACTGTGTTATGGCTAAAGATCTTTTTTTTTCTCAAATTACCACAACATTAAAGGCATCTGCGATGACTTTTCTCAACATTAATTAGGAAGATAAACAAAGTTAATATCGTCAAAAAATTGTGTGATGCGTGTGTGTCCGTGTTAGTGTGGCGTGTGGCTGTGTGTATATGTTTATCGATGTAATTGAGACAGTGAATAGTAGAAATCGTAAAGGAAGTATTACATGTCACTTAAAAACGTTAAAATATTCGTGAAATTTTTTACTCATAAAAATTAATCACAATAAATTTTGGTTTTGTTGTATTTAAAATCTTAGTAATTATTATTATTGTCTTTTTTTAATCTGGAGCATAAACTTGATTATTTTTTAATCAAGTTTATGTTCCACATTAGTTAACATTGCAATACAAAACAAGACACATATGGACAATATCGTCCGCACCAATAAAACGTGTTATATAAGAACTGTGTTTTCATAATTTCATATTACTACTTATCCTCATAAAGTAATGTTAGAGCAACCGACTTCGCTGAAATGGTTGCTAGCCGATTCGAAGTGACTTATTAATGAAGACTTTAGTTTCCCATTTAAGTTTGACTTATTTTCCAACGAGCGAAGTTCACAGACCATTAATGAAGTTCGCGTTGATTAACTTCAGCAATTTTAGGAAAACTTATAAAGTTTGAATATTTTTTTGTCAGAAAATAGTTTTACTCGAAATTTCGTATTGCGAAAGTTATTAATAATCAAGCTTTGATTACTTTTGAAGCAGTATAACTGTTTTATAGGTCGGTAAAAAATAAAAATATATAGTTCTTGCTCTAGTTTAGCTTTTAGCTTTTAATAGTGTAGACTATTAAAATAAAATGATAACATAAATGATCCAAATACGCATTTGAAAACTGACGAAAATTTACTAATGTAAAAGTATAATTATACACGTACATACAATAACGCTCACGATCTCAAAAGGGGCCGAGGAGAGCTTCAGGTAACATTTGGTGAGTAACCAAATGTTTCTCACCAAATGTTACCTGTACACAAAGCCAAATATGGCAGTATGGGCCATACTGTACCCCAAAATAGGATCTCAAAAGGGGCCGAGGAGAGCTTCAGGTAACATTTGGTGAGTAACCAAATGTTACTCACCAAATGTTACCTGCACACAAAGCCACATATGGCAGTATGGGCCATACTGTACCCCAAAATAGGGACAGGTCGCCTACCCAAAAGGGGCACCAAACCCAAAAATTAACAATCCTTAAGTAAACAAACCAACTCAAGCCAAGTTACAGTCAAAAATATTCTCAGCAGTCCGGGTATTGACCTGTAATGATGTATTTAAATCATTACCAAATATTTTAACCAAAAGATTCAAATCGGTCAGATTACATACATTTTAAATAGCATACGATGATTTTATTTGAAGACTGATAATATACACAGGTATTCGCAAATATTACTATGAAGTTCTCGACTCTTGGCTAAGTAAACGCTTTGCATTGAATAGAGCTCTGTGATTGGTTCGATTCTGTTGCCTAGTTTACATCGTTGAATGTACTGACGTTTTATTACTTCAAACCTCCTTCAAACTTTAATCTTTTGACGTCTGGACGTTGCTTTTGACATCTCGATCTGTGCGTTGTGTAGTGTAGCTAGCTAGCTACCTAAGCTGTGCGTTCATTTAAGAGTACGCATAGTTCCGATCCCCACTTAAGTATAGTCTATGAATAGGTTTTTACGACCCTGTGCGTCCACGCGCACTATGTGACCTCAAAATCCTTGCCATATGGCACGCACTGAGAAACGCCTTATTTTGCATCGCAATGTTTTTGATAAGACAAGTATTATTTGTGAATATGGGCGTTAATATCTTAAATTAAATAGACTGTAAAACTGTTTAAACCTATCAAAGATAAAAAAATATGGAATCTTTTTTGCGTTTATAAACGCGTAAATATTTTTATAACTATAAAAAAATACACTGAAAAAATCGACCTGTCCCAGGCGGGAAGCGAATCTAGCATCCTCCGCAATCCGGGCGACTGCGTTAACCACTACGCTACCAGGACATTGCTTTCGCCGTCAAAATTTGTCAGTGGTTGGTACTTATGTTTAATGGTAAACAATGTTTCATCAAATCTTTATTTGCACTTCTTTATTGCGGAAGATGCTGGGTTCGATTCCCGATTTTTATCAGTGCACTTTTTCTAGATAAAACAATGGTACAAAAACAAATTAGCAGTTAGGAAAAAAAACAAACATCGATGAATTCAAGCTGAAAAGAACAATAAGAATTTTGATGTTTAATCTAAAACGAAAGGGACTTAAAACGTAAGGAGGTGAAGCTTTTATTCACTGCTCACAAAAATAAACCTTATTCTATTGAATATAGGACCCTTAATGACTGGATTACTACATTCTAGATAATGAGAGCTGAATTTTATTGCTCTTTATATCTGATTCCTGTGAAAGTAGACAACGCAGTCTAATGTGTATTTAATGAGTCACAATAATGCCTTCATTCTAGATGAGAATTACTTTAAGTGCTCATGTTGTGGTTCGCAGTAAAAAAAACATCTAAATGCGTGTGTATAAGCTATGTTAGTATGCGAGGTTGACTGAACAATTGAACATATAAATATAAATGAATGAATGATGTAATGAATAAGCTTTATCGATTAACTTGTCAGGTACAAGGTGCGCCATTACACGTCGTCCAGTAAAATAAATAAAAAAAAACTTAAACTACAAAATTGAAAATTGTATGTAACCCCCGAAATAAATTTATACCTTAGAACCATCACGATCACGTCAGCTTTCAAACAAAAAAAACGCATCAAAATTGGTCCATTCGTTTAGGAGGTACGATGCCACGGACAGATACACAGACATGACAGATACACAGACAGGTCAAACTTATAACACCCCTGTTTTTGCGCCGGGGGTCAAAAAAATAAAAAATAAATACGAAATAATAAAAAAGGTCAGAGGTCCCCTTATTTACGGAAACATTGGGGATATATGTAAAGTTTTCATATTTATTTATATATTACCTACCCAATCTTTCAATGTCAATTTTAGTAGCATTGATATAACAATAACATCTACTTCTACATTTAAAAAAATTGGAGAACTCTTGTAATAACGGAATCTACCCCACCCTCAATGTTACTTTTAATTTGATAATACAACATTATTATTAAGTGATATCTTTCTAAACCTAACCGCTCATTTGAGAGAATGAGTTTGGCAATGCTGAACACAGACCACAGCTAGTAATGTTGTTGGTTATTGATTAGCTGTTTAGTTTTAAAATTTCTATTTTTGTTTTATAAGGCGACAAGTTTTATGTATAATTATGCTGTATTTACCTGTCGAGGAGTATAATATAGTAATATAATATATTTCCACGCTCACACCAATTATCTAGCCCAAATTAAGTATCATTAAGAACTTGTGTTATGGATACTAGATAACGGACAAATATACATAATAATCTAGATATTTCATAAATAAACTTAAATAAATATATAAACAACCATGACTCGTGAACAGATGTTCGTGTTCATCACACTAACATTTGCCACTACCAGGACTGTAGGCAGCGTTACTGACCACTCTACCACGACGGCGTCAAAACGATGGATAAATTATGATCAACAACGGCGGCCACTATCTTTTAACTTCTTTAATTGTTGGTAAAATCTCAATAAATGAATAAATAATTTATAACTTTTATTTATTTAATGGGACGCATAGTTTCGTTTTCACGATTACCGCGACGCATCCCTAAAAAAGACCTAGCATTGTTGTACGGTCCCCATCAAAAGTAGATGATTACTTGATTACCTTGTCATAATAATAATTCATTAATAACTGTCGCAACTACTACTGCACAAACGCTGACGTTGCTATGACATGGTACTAAAATGATCATCTACTTCTGAAGCTGATTGTACAATGAGTTCATTTCGCGAGATTTTCGTGCCAAATAGGCAATGGTGGGTATAATAAAAAAACGGAAAACTTCATCTGATAAACAATAAATAGACATGTCAGAAAATGTAGCGAATCTTGGAACTGTGCCATTCGATAAGCGCTCAAGTGCCATGAACACGATTCACCTCTGATATTTTCTTTGCAACTTACGTGGTAAGCAAAAATGGTTGCGGTTGGGAAACTTGCAAAGCAAATGAAAAGTTGCACGATCACCTAAGTAAATACCATTCGGTTATCGATAGAGCTAAGTCAACAAAACGTATTGGCTCCGCCTTTTCCTGTACTTCGGAAATGAAGTCTCGTTGCTGGCACAGGTTGGTAGTGTAGTTTTTGCTCAGTATTCGAAATTTTGGTGGGTGTTTAATAGTTATTTGTTCAACAAGTGAGCAAAGTTATTTTTTGCTGCGAGTGCCGATATTAAATCACGAACCAGCGAAGTAGTCTTGAATTGAATTATGAGTATAGCGAGCGATTCATAAATAGAATACTGAGCGCAGTAAGTGATTTAAAGGCACGAGACAAAAAATTGCTCTCGTGTGAAACATACAACTTTTCACCTCTCCAGCGGGAAAATTGTTTTAGGTGAAAAGAACAAGGCAATACTTTTAAACAAATCTAAAAATAATTATAAAAGAAAAATTGTGTGTGTCAGCTCCGACGCACGACTGGAGTTTACTCCGAGACAGCTGAGATGGCGCACCTGCTGTCATCCGTGTTTTGACAATTAGAAAGTTGCGCGACATAGGATGCGCACCAAAAACGTAACGAGGTCATTCGTCGATAGATTTTACTCCTCACATTTTTCTCATACCGGGCCCCTTATATATGCAAATCGATTCTTAAGGAGTAAACTCCAAAAATTAAGTAAGATTACTACAATTTCTTAGATACTTCGAGCTCCGAACAAGACTGTAACGTTTAACAGTCTTGTTCGGAGCTCGCAGCAAAAAGCATTTTTGCTTCGAGATTTTACGATGCAAAAGAAGTCTTTTGGTGCTGGAGAGGTGAAAACAAATTTCTCATGTATGTTAATCATGTTTCTTCATGTCATGTTGGGTTAGATCGTCAACAAATGCTTGCTATTACAGATAAAAAAAATATTACTTGAAAAATTAGCTTCCTAAAAAGATGAGTAGAGATTCACATTTTCAAATCCTCGCATTCCGAAGAGTCAAAACATTCTTCTAAATTGATCATAATTGATCCATCGTTTATTAAATAGACAGGAAAATCTGGAAAACAATTCGGTAATCCACTTACAACCCAAGGGAGAATATTCAATAAATCATTGTTAGGGAAATGAGTAAAAATTGCAAAAATACAACCCCACATTATTATAATGTTTTGGGGAGTGCAAACGGGATGCGGAAATAGGAATATTTTACGATAGCCCACAAAACAGGCAACGACTACCATAAATTATTTTATGATGCGCATCAAATGTTTTTCATCGCTGCTTCCGTCGAGCCATCATCAATATATAAATGTATTTCAAAAAGAACGAGTACATATATACCTACTTATAACAAACTTCGTGGGATAGGATATTTGATATTTTTTTCAACAACGTTACGTTTTAACAAATGGTCACATTTACACGAACTCGTCGTTATCTCACATAAGTTTTATTGGTTTTAAAAAGTAGGAACATAAATGAGAACATCTTAATTTTCAAAAGGACAGCTTTAAAAACTTCTTGCTTGGTGCGAGTGAAGTGGAAAATCTTAAGACTTTTGAGAATGCGAAATTCTTTATTTCCACGTTAATAACAATAGCGCAAAGAGTTAACCTGTATGCCCAGTATGATGAGAGTGGTGTGTATGATGAATGAGTGTGACAAGTATAAGTGGGGCAAATGTCTGAGAGGTCATTTAAAAGGGGCATGAAGAAGCACCTATTACGTCGGCTATGCGCGGGTGGCTAATTCGTCGTGTTGTTTACTGTATGTAATTTAGGTGTGAGAACTAATAATTTTAATAATATTACTTAAGGTATAAGATTATTTTTCCTAACTAAAGTGGTCTGTAGTTTATTTTAAAACCAGTTTATTGTGGACTATCAAAAAGGATTCTATAAAAAACCAAGAACAAATGTTAAGAAATATTCTCCTTAAAAATAGACGAATCTTGGTTTAGTTTAAACGCGTTACGATATAATGTTGGACTCGTGTGAATTTTATTTAAGTGCAATGTTTCTACAGGGCCGTATTTAGGGCTACTTTGGCTAAAGATATTCAAATGCTTAATTTTTTGCATGCATTCTTTTTTTCGCGTGACTAGCGTGTTTCTCTAAGATGAGACGACGAGAGAAGACGACTTGAGCGAGGTAGAAATTTGAAATCTTTGAAATCTTAGGCAGGTAATCGTTTTTATTTTATCGTTAAGACATGTTTACACAATGCATGCCCAAGGGAACTGGCTTAGGGACTACCCAAATGTAGGAGTCTCAGGTGCTAGTGGCTCCACCACTAAAAACTATCTAGGTAACTTCCTTGGTCACCTCTACGAATATTTATTCGTAGAGGTGACCAAGGAAGTCGATGGCTCAACATTACAAGCGTTTTATAGGCTGTCATTTCAGAGTGAAAATGCTCGCTAAATGTGAAAATAGGCAAGTTCAACTTGTTGACCTGCAAAATGCGAAAAGTTTTAGTATTAGTGCTACAAATCTTACACGTATCTTATTTTTAACATTTGCCATTATGATTACGAAACAATATCAGAATTTAATAATCAACTTATTTACAATCAAAACCAAACCAATAAAATTGAACTGAGGTGTTTTGAAAATGGTTGGTCAAAGTTTTCTCCCGAAAAGAACTTTACGTAATTTCCTGCACTTTTAAATTTCAGTAAACCTCTCTTTCCTCATTTTCCAAGTTCTAAGCAAACTGTAGCAATTTTATTTTCTGCTTCCTCAATACGCGCCTGTTTCTAGAAATTGTTGTTGAAAGAAAATAAATTTTATTATTATACGTTGAGAATTGAGAATTGCACATTGAACATGGTGCAACATTGCCACCGAGATATACTGGTCGTTGACTTTAATCGACTTGTTTTGATATGTCTTCAGATATATCTTTCAAAATGTAGAAAATAATAGAATAATAACTAAAATTAGGCAAGTGCGTAAAGTTTACGCACTACGCCACCGACGCTTTTATCATTGCCAAATGTTAGAGCTGGTTCCGTGACAACCGTCACTAGTGAAACCATCGCACAATTTAAATTGGAAAAAATATTGACATATTGGTGTGAATACATTCGACAGCATGCAAATTCTTTTATAGATAACATCCAGCCTTCAGTTCCCCGTAGCCATTTTGTTCCAAGGCTTCATAGAACGCTGTTTTGTTTTTAAAAGTTTTGCCACGAGTTGGAACGCCACCTATCAAAGGGAATAGATTCTTTTTTCAAGTTGGAGTGAATGGAAATATGAATTCCCGCTCGGTCTGTTGTATTCTGTTTTTCCTTTATTCTAGGTGCTATTCTTGTCACTCTGTTGTAAAATAGTGCGGTAAAGTTTACATATACTATTATCTAGGACAGATATTCCTTAAGTCTTGGATAAGTTATGTTTAGTTACACCAGTCGACGCTTATGAAAATCAATTCCCAAGTCTTGTGTTCGACAATGTCCTAAGAAGTTTTTAAATTAAAAAGAAAGAAATTTTATTTCGATATAAGTAATTATACAAAAAATCTACTTAATTTAACTAAAAAAAATTGGAAATTCTAAGTAATCCCCGACATGAATTTATAGCTAAGATCTATCTTTTTTTTTATTCTGTTGTAATTTAAGGACTTTTATCTATTATGTAGACATGTCAGTCCTTTCGAAACCTAACCACACATTTAACAGAGCTAAATTATTGTAAACTATTAATTAATAAGTACATCATTCTCGCCGCGTCTGACAATGGTTCGGATAGAATGCTTTGATAGATACCGATATCTGCACAATTTAATTGTAAATTGCTAACTAAAAATTTTCGAGCTTTTAAACAAAAAACTCATCAATATTGGTCCATTCGCTTAGGAGCTACGATGCCACAGACAGACAAGTATAAATTTATAGCGACCCTCATTTAGCGTCGGAGATTAAAGAATGAAATATACCAATTTTCCTTCAAATTACAATTCCGACTACACTTGTGGATAACAGCAGAAACTTTTAAGGCGATTGGCGTTATCAAAAGAATTTTATAAGATATCAACATTTTCCTATTCTGCTCCCAATCTGTTTGGGGTCGGTTCAGTATGCCGTAATGTCCGACAATTCCTTAAGGATTTGGCATTAGAGTTTTACGGCCGTGTGCCTGACACCAGCCCTCCTTGGGAACGACTGCTATCTTTCCACAGCACCCAGGACCACCAGCTTAACGTGTCTTCCGAAGCACGGAGTAAAATCGATTTGAAAAATTTTTTAGTCAGCCATCCAAGTATCGACCGCGCACATGGTGGCTTAACTTTCGTGATCGACCTTCTCGAATTTCATAAGATGTTGGACCCATCAACAACGCAGTACTCACGATTCTCATCAATGAAATTAGGAAAAGGTTACAGCTTTGTTAGTGACCACAACATTACTAAAACCGAAGCCTTTCTTGTCTAACTCCCAAACTCCGCTCTTTTGTACCCGCAAATAACTTCCGAATCTTGTTTTCTTGTATTCGTACGTTTTCCTCCATCTATTAGGAAATTCTTATTGAACTTAGTTCAACAGTCAAGCGTTACGTGACTCGGGATTACATGAAAAGAGCCATTGTTTGTGTGTATGGAGGCATTTCGTGGGGTTTTACACGGCTTTTGATATTGCTAACATCAAACAGAATCCCTAAATGTGACTGTATATGAGCTAGTCACATGGGCTGTAAGGCGCCGCTTCCCGCAAGCAAATGGAAAGAATGATGTGCCATTGTGTAAGCCTGGAAAGGCACGATTTCGTATAAGGTACTGGCCTAGGGAAGTAGCCCTGGTGGGGTCGACGTCCGGAATCCTCCTCGTGGCGGACCCTGTTAACGTGGTGGGGAAACTTTCTCGGCCGGTGTGTGGCTTTTGATGTCAAGTGTGTCTTGGCATTCGAAGTCACATGCCCTCGTCGAGTTGTATTTGTTTTCCCACCACGGCTAGTTCCGGACGGCCCTTTTCAGGGCCACGACCGCGCCCAAAGTCCCCCGGGTGCAATCCGATGGCTGCTCCCGGTGTCCTCGTCAGGAGGACGCGCTAGATCGAACAGCCGTCGGTGGAGGAGTGGCTGATGGCCACCAATTGGTGCAAGGAGTGCCTAGACGGGCAGCGTTGGGACGGTCTCGGTGTAGTTGCGCTCACGTGCGCAGATCCCGAGCCGTCCCGTAATAGCACACTGAAGGTCGGGCCGGGGAGGATGTTTAGTGGGTATGGAGGTAACGCCTTTACCTCGAGTCCCACATATCCCTTGCGGTTGGCACCACCCCGCAGGGATGATGCGTAAAGGCATTTGACCTCCCCGTCAACAAAAAAAGGGAAGTAGCCCTGGTAGGTTTTTGTATGTCTCGTCTTGTATAGTGTTCTGAGGAGTTGTTCGGACCTATACCAACTGCAGCATTCCGCCATCGTTTATCGCGACTCCAAATCCAGCCCCACAGTCTTGATGCCTGGCTGTCCATATCCGTAATAATTCGCGCAATTTTCTAACGCGTACCACAAGACTGTTGAACTAACTTTCGCCAGCGGTGTTCCCGAACCGATACGACCTGGACATCTTGCAAAAAAGAGCGTATTCACTCCTTAAAGGCCGGCAACGCGTTTGCGATTCCTCTGGTTTTGCAAATATCCATGGGGCGGCGGTGATCCCTTAACATCAGGTGAACTGTCTGCTCATCATCAATGTCCCAACCGAGGGCTCGAGGCTTCCCCACATTAGGGGCGATTAGGCCTTAGTCAAGCACGCTGGCCAAGTGCGGGTTGATCGACTTCACACACAACCTAAGAATTTCTTCATAGGTGTGTGCTCGTTTGTCCCCTGATTTGCAGAATGTTGGTTGTTGCCTCGCTGTTTACAACTCAGCTACTTTACCAGACTAATTCATTTCGTTCGTTAATGACACGGACGAAGTGAGTAAATTTCGAACGAAGGTAATTTAAAACAGAATTATCATGACTATGTTGGGATGCTAAGCCACAAAACAGCTATTCAATAAATTAAAACAGCAGGGATAATACAAGCGCAGTGGATTGGAACTTCGCCAACAGAATATATTTTAATACCGCAGAATTATAAAGCCGAAGCCTCATTCACAAATCATAATGGCACTTTAATTAACAGCAACTGGTTGAATTAACGGAATACTAAGAGTTTTGTTGTTTGAGATAATAATTGTCAATCTTCATAAATGTAATATTTCGATTTTGAGGCTTTTGTACAGCACTCATTAGAAAAGTGTTTACTATTTGGTGACTTTTCATTTCTAATAAACCAAATCATTTCTTGCAATCTGGTTTTGAAATTGCCTCCAAATCTGTCTCTCACCTCCAGTCAGAATGATATGCGAAGCAATGCCGCACAGGTCATGCATTAGTGTTTACAATGCTGATCCGTGGTCTGTATCTTCACATCTCTCTTGGAAAATCATCCGAGGACAGAACAAACATACCTATGTAGAGAGTTTTAAGTGCTAGTAAGAGCTGTAATTATAATAAACATTAAAGCAATACGCTTCCTGAAGTCGGCGAAGCGAAAGTAATACTCTTAGCGTAAACCAGAAATATTCCTTGGCTTTGACTTTGAAACATTACAGTAGTATGCACCTGCCACATATAATAAGCAAAGTTGCTTTAACAATCAATTTAAAATGGTTATTATACTATCGAACTTATGTTAGATTACTTGATAATCTTATTTGAACAAGGATTCTAGTATACTTCAGACCTTGCCTAATATTTTAAGATGATGTTATAAAAATTAAAAAAAGCATGCAAATTTCAATGCTTATCTCTAGCCTGTAAACTTAATAAGGTGGTTCGAATATCTAAAATACCATCTTAACTTTCATTGGTCATATTACTTTCCCTTTCAAAGTACCTGTAAATAAATTATTAGTTTCAAGGTGCGTTAGTCACGCATCGAGGTTATCAGTTGTAGCATTGTAACCAACGAGTGTTTAAAACGTTTTCATTGCTAATGGTTTATGAATGTTTGAATTGTTGGCTTCGTAAGTTAAGAAGTAAAAGACTGGCTGTTTCTATTTACTTTTCGCTAGTTAAATGTGCTACGCGACAGTGATGTACTGAAATGATAACCTCTTCACAATAGTCATCATCATCACCCACATTGTTGTTGAAAAACACGTACTCTGCTATTTTTACTTTCTTGTATACGTAGTATAGAGAAAGTCTTGTAATCGTCAAAAAATTCGACCTCGAGATTTTGACGGATTTACACGTTTTGAACCTTCCTGAGTCCAAAAATATTTATTTTGGAATTATGTCTGTGTGTGTGTCTGTATGTCTGTGTGCCTGTGTATGTGTGTGGGGCTGTGCGTCAGCACGATAAACGATAACTCGAGCATGTTTTAACTTATTTCAACCAAATTTTACATACGTGTATGACATCAAAATATAAAGTTTCTATCAATTTTTACGCCGTCGATCACGAAAGTTAAGCAACCAAGTGCGCGGTCGATACTCGGGTGGGTGACCAAAATTTAACATGCATGTATGACATCAAAATATAAGGTTTCTATCAACTTTTGAGGCGTTTCCGGTATACGAGAAAGTTAAGGAGAGACGACTCCCTTATTTTTTTACTAGGTTGTAGACCCATATGTAGGGTCATCTGGGTAAGTACCACCGCCTTTCTTATTTCTGCCGTGAAGCAGTTCGCTGTTTTTCGGATTGAAGGGAAAGGTAGCCAGTGTAATTATCGGGTATGGAAGGCATATCATCTTAGTCCCCAGGATGGCAATGCTCTTGCAGTGTTAAGTGATTTACCCTTTATATTGCAAGTGTCTTTAAGTGACGGTAACCACGTAACACCAGGTGGGCTGCAAGCCTGTTTGCCATCTCGTAATATAAAAAAATATATTTAAAAACTAGGTTTATTGGGTAATTCTGTAATCATCGACAGCGAAAAAGCCAATGAGCAAGCAAGGGCTAGGGCTTTTCTGTGGTATCTCAAAGAACAAGGCTATACAATACATAAAAAACCCCACCTCATTCCCGGGGTATTAACTAATAAAACATGTCTACATGAAAGTTTCAAACAATCAAATTATGATAAAATAACAAAGACTTTTCATAATAATAGAACTTACTGTAGGAACCAACAAACACTCAATTTTGATTCCAAGTATCAAATTAGTAGTTGGACGTTATCGAAGCTGAAATTACATTGGAAGTGTTCCAGATCGGCGCCACGAGTGCCCGTATAGTTTGATAGTTTGGTAATCGTGTCAATTTCAAATTAAATTGCTATAATTTGATTTGATCTATAATTAAATTGTCATAGAAGCCAAATCATGTGCAACTTTTGACCCACATGTCCAAATAATCTTGATCCTCTCTCAAGTTAGATTTTAACAAATCACACCGTTCCATTTAGCCTGGTCCTTAAGTGGCATCGTATTGGAATCTAGAAATGGTCACCATCCAATTTAGCACACGGGTGTCTGAGCAAACATTTAATTCTAATAATTTCTCATATTGGATATTGAATTTTTAAATTTTTATCCCGTTATAACATTTTGGGAAAATTGAAAATTGGCGATACGTAATTGGATGATTCTGTACTTAAGTGACTATTTAATAATAATAATAATAATAATAATATAATAATAATAATGTTTATTCTCTCATAAAATACAGTACACTGGTATGGCAAATGGGTACAACTAAAAGATGGGGGAGGCAGGAGACTAGTTATTATATCTCAGTAAATTCAGGGTCATCTACCTCCCCTCACACAGTGAGTTAATAGAAACAATACCAATATAAGTATGTACATTCAAAAAATAAGTACTTAAATAAACGAAATTTACAACATCATTGGTGTGGTCATGTTAAAATAATTACATTACTATGGAGTTTACGATGGCTTTCATTAGGAATGAAAGTAGACTTGTGTGCGTACTTTAGATTATGAGAGATCGATGCCTGAACTAAGCAGAGCTTGTATCTCAGACATCGGTCTCCCTCCCGTGATGTAAGCGAGGTTGTTGCGTCTGTATTTTTCAAGTAGGTACTGACGTAAACTGTAACTATCATAGATTTAAAAAGTGGATCAGCATTCGTCATACGAATGTTTCTAATTATTTAAGATGTTGTAGAAGTTTTTCAGTTTCCTCGTAATTGAGTGATTGTAAGTAACTTGTCACCTCATTTTTACATTCATATCTAGTTAACGATTGGAATTTTAATATTTGTTGCAATCGGTTATAAAGAGAAGGTCCCAGATAACAAAAGAAGCGGTGGCAGAAGAAGGTTTTGAAGAATGATGTGTCAGCAGCTAGTTGGATACGTCTGGTTTGCGCGGCTTTAGGTTTTGGTTCAGTAATGGTGTGTTGTTTTAAAACAGCATGTAAAATAAAGATTTGTCGGACTGATAAAACTTCACAAAATTGGTACAGTTCGTCGGTAGGGAATAGAATAGGCTTGAAAGTGCATACTTTCAAAAGTGCTCTTTGGGCTCTTTCTAGCACAAGTATATGAGTTTTGCAAGCGCCTCCCCATGAAGTAACACAGTAGGTCAATAGTGACTGGCAGATGGCTAAGTATACAGATTTAACTAAACCAGGAGCAGCTACATGACGAAGATTTTTGAAGACAAAAATAAGTTTACGAATCCTGCAGGCTGTGAGGTAAAGATGAGATTGAAAGGTTAGGCGACTATCGATTATAACTCCTAAGTACTTCACGGATTCAGTTCTAGTTAGAAGGGGACAGGTACACGGTGACTGTGAAGAAGCGTGAGATTGCGAATGTGCGGTGATGGATAGGTCCGTGAGGTGATTTGGAGGAATTTTCTTAATGGAAAAGGTAACATATTGGGTTTTTTGGACATTTAGGCTTAAAAGGTTGGTGCGAAGCCATGAAGTGACACAGTTAAAACCAGATTGAGCGGTATCGAAAGTCTCATTCCATGTGCGTTCAGAAAATAGCAAAGCGGTGTCGTCGGCATATGAAATTATTTTGCATTTTGGGATTTCAAGGCAGCATAGGTCATTTATAAATGCTAGAAAAAGGGTAGGTCCTAGTATACTACCCTGGGGTACACCGTATTCAATCGGAAGTTCCGAACTGGTGATGCCATTTGGCATCACGACACATTGAGTGCGACCGGATAGATAACTATGGAATAAGGATAGTTGTGTACCTCGTACCCCAAGTGCTTCAAGCTTTTTCAACAGGATTGGTATCGAGACCGTGTCAAAAGCTTTAGCCAAGTCCAAAAAAATAGCTAGACATTTATGCTTCTTGTCCAGGTTTTTAGCTAAATAGTCCGTGAGTTCATGTACAGCGTCAGCTGTGGACCTACCGGAACGGAAGCCGAATTGTCGGGGTGACAGTATGGACTGTTTTTCAAGAAAACTAATAAGCTGTCTATTTATGAACTTCTCTAAGATTTTGGACAAGGCGGGCAGTATTGATATTGGCCGATAGCTATTTGCACAGTCTCGATCTCCGGATTTATAAATGGGGTGAACAAGTGCCCTTTTAAAAGCGATCGGGAAGATACCTGTGTTTATGGAAATGTTGCATATGTGAGTTATAGGGCGGGTGAGGAGACTTTTGTAACGTTTTAAAAACGAAGTTGAGATGTTGTCCCACCCCACTGCGCAGTCCGGTTTTAGAGAGGAGATAATTTGGTCAACTTCGGAAAGAGAGGCTTCTAATAAAACGAAAGATTTACAACTGGAAGTAAAGGTAAGTCCAAGAGAAGAATGAGTTGTGGAATTCTGGTTGAGTATATCCTGCGCAAGTGATTTCCCAACACCGACAAAAAACTCATTTACGTGGTTCACTGACTCTTGCACTGTTGGCGCATTATACATTAGGGAGTCAGATGTTGAACAGACTTTCTTTAGGTTAGTAACTTCTTTAATGGCTTTCCATAGGTGCTTGCTATTGTTTCCTGCTTTTCGTATGAGATCGGCATCATATTCTCTTTTTATCTGACGCAACAAGGCATTGCAATAATTCCGGTATCTAATGTACGTGGTTTTTAAAATAGGATTATTAGGGGTTAGATTTAATGTTTTATGCATATTATCTCGATTTTTTATGCAGCGCAAGAGCCCTGGGGTCATCCAAGGTTTTATTAATCGTTGGCGCCGGGAGGTAGCTTTGCATACAGTATGGAATGTAATTGAAGATTGTAATGTGTTAATGAATATATTAGCAGCTAGATTTGGGTCCGTGGAGTTGAGAACAGGGGAAAAATCCACTTTGTTCATAGCTTTATCTAGTTCAGAAAAATTTATTTTTTTAGTGGGGCGGGGAGGTTGCAAGGTTTTGGTTGTGTATACAGCTAAGAATACTGGGTAGTGATCTGTCACACTAGAATGGATCACGAGCGAAAGTGCTAAATTCGGTGATTTCAAGATTGCGTGGTCAAGACAGGTGTATTGACGAGTAGGAATAGTATGGGCCGGTAACAGACCATGATATGCCAAAGTATTCAGGTATTCTTCGGAATCAGAGTGAACAGTAGTCGGTGAGATATCGATGTTTAGGTCGCCCATTATAATAATTGTTTTAAAGTTTTTGATAGTGATTAGTGTGGAATGAAGGGACTGTATAAAATTGTGAGCGCTTTTAAAAGCGCAAGGCCGATAAATAGCTAGAATGGCTATATCCTCTCCTATTTTTATTAACAGGCAGCTTGACTCCAGAGTACCAGGTTCAGATACCATAAGACCTCGAACAGAGTTGTTACAATAAACCACAACTCCATCATTTTGGTTTAAAGGGTTTGAGGAGGAGTAGGACGAGTAGTTATTTAAAGACGGAATTAAAGGATTTGATTTAAGCCAGCATTCTGTGAGAATGATTATATCTAGGTCAGTGTTAAGGTTATGCAACAATATCTCCAAGCTCGACATGTTTGCAGAGATACTTCGTATATTTTGTGTTAGTAACTTTAGGGACCTATTTTGTTTTGGTAAAATTCCGCAAACTTCATTCGGACTACAGGTTTGTGAAGTACAGACAGATACGTCATCAACGTTGTTCAATAAGTCAGTATTACAATTGAATTTTATTTATAAAGGACACGAGTAATACAATCAGTGAACTCACAAGGAGCGACTGTCGCAGTCGCAGTCGTAGAACCGTATTTACATAGCCAGACAATAATAATATGTGACCATTTAAATGAGTTAATATTTGTAATGGCTGGTAGATGTTAATATTAATTTTATATTTACTAAATATTAAGTAAGAGTATGACAAGTTTGTAAATAATCTAGTCGGTGAGGAATGTATGTGTGTTAAGCTATACATAAAAATTTTAACAAAGTTCTTTTTAGTGTCTTCGTTAATAGAAAGAGTGGAAGAGGCGACTCGTTTAGTAGAACCTTAACTATCTCGTGACCTTAAAAAGTAGGAAGAAATAGGTCTAAGCTATAACTCGTTGAATTCGGAATTTGTACAGGATGTATGTCATTATTCCGTGCAAATGCAGCTTTTAAAACCTTTATCTAGGCGATGTAAGTTTATGTATAAGAATATACAGCTAATAAAGCATAAATTGGCGGTTTGTTATTATTTTTTTAAACAACATTAAGCTGTACAGAATTTCTGAAATGTGGAATTATTGTTAGTTGGGCAAATGAGGCGTACTGTGTTTATACTTTTTTATTACGCTTTAAGGTGCTGGTTTGGGTTGCTACGAACTTTGATATTTTGTTGTGAAAAATATGCTTGGAAGAACAACGCATTTTTAATGATAAACCAAAAAAAACGGCATCCCTATAATAACAGTAGTGATTATTTTAGGTTCTAATATGTAAATATTTCCTTTGCTTACACTTCAGATTTCTACTATAAGTGTATACTTAATATTTTATATGGATAGACAAATTGATTACTTATTGCTACCTACTTTTTTTTTCAAATGGTACATAGCCAGGTGATTAGACAACTAGGAACTTAACAAAATAAAATAGGTACTAGATGTTAGAAATGCAGACACGATCACAATGGAATCATTTTCACAAAACCAAAAATTACGATTTACCATCTAAATTTATATAAATATAAAAATTTATATGAATGAACTTATATGCTAATTGCATTAAAAGATTAAAACAAAACACACTCGTACTTTTACGAAGAATTCCGTGCAATGGCCGATTGCAAATTACGTGTTTTAAAAATGGTGAAAGTCGAATGCCGGTTGCACGATTATGTTGAGGATGAAAGTGTAACTGTGATTCGTATCCCAGCTACTACACTTGTCACTTATTTCTTGGACTTAAAGTTCAAATTTGAACTGCTCAGGAAAACATGGGAAGCGAGGAATGTGCTTTGTTTTACAATTAACACGCGTTTCCATGACAGCTGGCGAGAGGACATTATTCAATGTTGCTAAGTAGAAAAGCATTTTTTTCGTTTTTCTTTCTTGGGTTAAGTTACTAATTATTTTTCTTTACTAAATGGTAGGAATGCTTCAGAACAACTGACATTAATAAATTACCCTTTCACTTTGTTCCGAAAAGGAAAGAAAAGAATTAACTTCGAAAATATTTTTAACCAATTCATACCATGATTTTTACAATTAGAGTGTACGTTGTATCTTTGGAGATTAAGGAAAAAATCTCTTACGGACTGTAAAATATATAATAACATTAGTTAGGTACTGTACGTCACAAATATTTTTAGCGTATCATTTTAGAGAAATATATAGTACTAGCGACCCGCCCCGGCTTCGCACGGGTGCAATGCTTAAGTAAATATGCATGTATTATACATATAAACCTTTCTTAAGAATCACTATTTCTAAAAAAAAACCGGATCAAAATCCGTTGCGTAGTTTTAAAGATCTAAGCATACATAGGGACAGACAGACGGCGGAAGCGACTTTGTTTTATACTATGTAGTGATTTACATCAAAGAGAAATATGTCTTTTTATAATATTGTGATATTGAGAACGCTTTTAAAATTTTATAATTTTCTTTTGTTTCTATTAGATAGCATTATTTCTTCTGACATTGAAATCCGTGTTACAGTTGGGGTAAGGCAGTCCTGATTTAATGCTGTGCAAAGAATTCAGGCCTACATAAAACGTCCTAGTCAATATAACAAATGAAATTAAAGGCCTAATAATTAAAAAAGAAGTTACGATCTCATTCGATCTTACGACATATTAATGTCTTACAACTTTTTTACTGACCGCTAGTACTTGACATGAAATTCATGGAAAGCATTTAAAACACGTTTTAGTTTTCAATCTACCTAATGTTGATTTTCTTCATTGTTTGGCTATTCTAATAGCTATTGGAAAGACGGGAATCCGTTCTTCGTTCGAGTTGAAATCACTGATTTTGCTATGACTGTTTCAAACAAAACTTTCAGCAACGAGTCCATTATTAATATAATCGAGATTTCGATTACTCGAAATGAACCAATCAAAAGTTGATGTTTTGTTCTGATTGCTCTGGTAACATAGGTACTGATTATAATACTAAAGTATATCATATTGATTTCCCAAAGGCAATAATTTTGTAAGGCTTGGAAGCCTTGTAAGAATTTTCGTATTTCGAATTTGCCAATAATTTTGCAGTGATTGTTAAGCGTTCAGTTAGATCACAATTCCTTTTCTATTTTGCTTTGCTACTAAACCATAAACCCCATTTTATACAAATGTTAGTGGACAGGAATGGTCGGTAGGTTCAGGGTTATTTTTTACAAGCGGATTGAACTGTTTGTGAAAGAGTCTAAGCAGTAAGCACCTTTTTTTTGTTAACGGGGAGGTCAAATGCATTTACGCATCGGCCCTGCGGGATGGTGCCAACCGCAAGGGGAAATGTGGGACTCGAGGTAAAGGCCACTCTATATACCCACTAAACATCCTCCCTGGCCTGACCTTAAGTGCGCTTTTACGGGACGGCTCGGAATCTGCGCACGTGAGCGCAACTACACCGAGAACGTCCCAACGCTGCCCGTCTAGGCACTCCTTGCACCAAAAATAATTGGTGGCCAACAGCCACTCCTCCACTGACGGCTGCTCGATCCGGCGCGTCCTCCTGATAAAAACACCGAGAGCAGCCATCGGACCGCACCCGGGGGATTTCTGGCGCCGTCGTGGCCCTGAAAAGTGCCGTCCGGAACTGGCCGTGGTGAAGCAGTAAGCATCTACATATCTGTGTGATTGGAAGGTTCAGGCAGATATCGGTCGGTCCAGTTCAACGACGATATTGCGGCGACTCATGACATGATATGTCGAGGCATTTCATGATATAGCCAATTTCACAACGACATATATGATTTTTTTAATTCACCGCAATGTATGTCACCTAATCTGTTAAAGAAAAAGTATCAGAAAATTACTTACAGGAGGAGGAAAATCTGTAAATTGATACACGGATGTAAGTGTGTTTTATCGAGACCCAGAAAATAAATGTTTTTCTAGGAACCTCGAAGTGTCTGATCGTGTGTCATGTTTCTTGCAAACTTTCTATTAGAAACGTTAACCAATAATGCACGATCAATATTATCGTGATGCATGGATCTATTTTTTAATTCTTTTGTGATTGCACAGCAGAGTATGATATTGTTAATCTTTTAATGATAATATCCGCAGATTTCTGTTTTGCTGCTGGGAAAGAGTACATTGTTTTTCAAGAGTATGAAATGCTTCTATATTAAAATCAATCCCCACGTATACTTTATGGCTTATCCACTTAATTTACTATTACTCTTATCGCTCCTTGAAAATCTAGGCCATCATTCTATCTTTGTCCATGGGCTTAAAAAACCTGTAATGCTCTGACCTTGGATAGGCCCAGGACATTCATTCTAGTCCTGGCTATGGAATTGCAGTCACTCAACATGTGTACCATGGATTCGCGGTTCATTTAAGGCTACTCACATTTAAATCCATGACTCTACTAGTAAAATATATTTCATTCTCGAAGTGACCACTAACTTTAGGTTTACTTTTAATATTAGATCCATCATCGAACCGTCTTTATGAATTCAAATCTTCGAGCTGTAATTTAAAAATTGTGGTGTCTACATATTTTATCATTTAATTTATCAAACTAAGGCCCGATTTACAGAAAGACACTCAGAAGTCAAACATGTCTTGAGAATCGTCTGTCACTTTCTATCACGCACAAATTGATAGAGACGTAGGACGCTCAAGTCGGCGTTCATTCTTGAAACTTATTCTATAATACGAACATAAGATACTGAATGCATTTTGCTATTCAATACTAAGCAACATTAAGTAGTTGAGTTACTAATAGCACGGTAATATTATCTATACAGTATTCTATCTCCATACAAACGGTCAGAAAGCGTGTCATACTACGCGCCTCGAGTTCGCGGGGCACCCGGTGGGCATCCAGTCGCGAATGCGCCGCAGCGACGACCGAACAGTGTGAATTGTTTTTTAAGCAGTTAGCTGTGCTTAAACGTGCGATTTGTATTGTGAATATTTGATTGAATTAAGTAGATACCTACATAATTTAATATGGCAAAGAGCAATAGTCGATATTGTGCTGTTTTTGGTTGCTTGAACTCTTCAATAACGCACCCAGAGATATCATTTTTTAAATTACTTGGAATATTGGAAAGGTAAAACTATAAATTATTTTTTATATGCCTATCTACTAGTACCTAATTTGTTTTTAATATTTAGGTATTTCGATTTTTCCATCAGGCAAAATTTCTGGAATAATGTATAAATAAGTGGATAAGGTGGAAAAAAGAGACAAACGAGTAATCTACCTACGCTCGCGTTAAAAACAAAACTACATAATAGTTGGTAGGTAGTTTCCTAGACTAGGCTGTCTACTGTCTTTAATAATTAATTAATTTATAACAATAAAATCTATTTGTGTCAAGTATCGAACATAACTTCCGTGAGTGCCTATCTGTGTCATTGACGACGTAGTCATGAAATTCGTGTGGTTATTTCAATGAGTGGATAAACTATAGACATTAACTATGGATAGTCCATTTAATCGAAGTACCTTGACCAGCCATAGTCCACCCCCAAGACGGCCGACCGAAGAGGACTCTACTCCAACAGCCGAACTTGTCTCGACGCCCGAAATTCAAAAATGGCTATCTACTATTGAGCAATGTCTGAATGAAATTTGCTATGTATCTAGCGAGAGCAAGCTCAACACAGAGCAAAAATTAAAAATTAGCAACATCAGCAGGAAGATGTTGGGAGGTGTGTCTCAGTTAGCTGTTCAATATCAGTCGCTGAAACAGAAGTATATTTCTGCACAAACTACAATTCGGAGTTTTAACGACCAAAAAGGAATCTCTGCTCAACTTGAAAACCAGTTTGAAGACCTAAAGCTAAGCATCCAATCAGCCCATAAGGCAACACCCCCCAAGTTATCTTTTTCTGATGCGGTAAGGACAGGTAGTTCTACGACGCCACTACCAAACACAAGCACTATTGCAATATACCCAGCAGATAAGCAAAAGTCTAGTGATGAGACCAAAAAACTGGTACAGACCATTATTAAGCCCGACGAGTTAAAACTGCATATCCGTGGATTAAGAAAAACCAAAGACGGTGGTATCATAATTAGTGCGCAAGGGAAAGATGACCTGGAAAAGCTAAAAAAATCCGAGGAACTAAAATCATCAGGACTCATGCTTGAAGAGCCTAAAAAACGGAGACCAAAAATTATATTATTAGGCGTGCCCTCCAACACTACCGAGAATGAATTATTAGAGAGTATTTATGAACAAAATATCTCCGACAAGCACCCACATATTCATCGTGACAAGTTTCTGAGCACAATTAAACTTAGCCATAAATCCGGTAGAAAAGACTCCTCTTATTGTAATTTTATATTAGAAGTTCCAGCAGACATACGTAGCATTCTCATGCAACAGGGAAGAATTTTTATAAACTGGACTTCCTGCCCCGTAAGGGACTTTACCTTAATAACTAGATGTTTTAAGTGTCAGCAGTATGGCCACTCCGCAAAGTATTGTCGTGAAACAGACTCCACCTGTGGTCACTGTGGATGTATTGGACACGCAATGAAGGAATGCCCTAAAAAACAAGAACCACCACAGTGTGCGTCTTGCCGACGCTTCAATAAACCAAGCCAGCATAAAACCGGCGATGAGCAATGTCCAGCTAGGAAGCATGCTGAAATTAGATACTTAAGTACAATCGATTATGAGGGCGCTTAAGGCGCCGTACCTACTAGCTTCACTTCGGCACTAAGATGGGTAATGTAACTAATGACTTACTAAAAGACTTGGATTCCTCGTTTGTACATGAATCCGTCATTTGTGACCCAGATAACTGCTCTTCAATTATAAGTAATAATAAGCATCGTTTTAATATTTTCTTACAAAATATTCGTAGTATTAATTGTAACTTTAATAGTATGTTAACTGTAATTTGCCAAACTAAAGTAGAAATTGATGTAATAGCGCTAACAGAATGCTGGTTATCCACCTCCTCATCCGTTCCACAATTAGCAGGATATGATGTCTATACTTCTAACGTAACCAACGTGTTACAAAACGACGGTGTAGTTGTATACGTAAAAAATGACATCTCAAGAGTTGCAATAGAGGAACCCGCTTTTATCGATGGAAACTGTCTAATCGTTAAGCTAGGTACTAATACTGCAATTGTAGTCATATACCGCTCGCCATCATATCATAATATTTCCAATTTCCTCCAGTCGCTTAGTGAAACTTTGTCTAAATTGGCTTCTTTCAGCAATGTCTTTGTTCTTGGAGATATAAACATAGACATAAAGCACGGTAACTTAGATCGTAATTCATCGGAGTATTTGACCTTTGCTGCCTCACTGGGTTATCTTCCTGCTCACTTCCTTCCAACTAGAAAGGGAAACTGCTTAGATCATGTCCTTGCTAAAACTCATAAACCTTTAAAAACGCTTGTATTAACATCTACTATCACAGACCATAGTTCGTTATTATTGACTGTAAATACAAAATATGACAGGACTTACACCCTTACTAAGCTCTCAAAGACTAATTATCGAGCCATAGAACATTACTTAGACAACATGGACTTGACCTATATTTATAACACAGGGGACTTAAACGAAACAATGGAGTTATTCATCTCAACGCTAACTAAGGCCATTAGTACTAATACTCGTGATATTCCACTAACACGTCGCAATAAAATTATGAAGCCATGGATTACCCCCGGACTTCTTCGCTGTATTAGACATCGCGATAACCTCCACAAAAAACTCACTAAAAGCCCGGACAATGACATATTGAAAACAACATACTTTAGGTACCGAAATTTCTGCAATAACTTACTTAAGAAATTAAAACGACAATACGAACGAACACAATTAGAAAATGCAGGGCAAGACAAGAAAAAATTATGGAAAGTCATCAAAAACATTACTAGCACAAATAGTACAAGGTCTAGTCACCAACTTTCCGCAAATTCAGCTACTATAGCACGTTCGGCAAATATAGCAAACACTTACTTTGTCAATGTAGGACGAAAACTAGCAGAAAAAGCGACATTGAATAATAGAATTCCTCTCCCCACTTTTCAACAATTTTCACCTTCCCCACCCCTACACTCATTTGTCTTGCTTGACACCGATGAAACTGAAATGGAAAATATTATCATGACGTTACGAAATGACTGTGCGACAGGAATTGACAAAATTACCTGTTCCTTTTTAAAAAAATACAAACGTTACCTGATCCCACCTCTCACTTACTTATTTAATTGCTGCTTTGCGCAAGGTATATTTCCCCGAGTCCTGAAAAAAGCCCTTATTCATCCTATTCACAAGAATGGAGACAAGACATGCATAAATAACTATCGACCCATCGCCATACTACCATCTATCTCAAAAATACTAGAACGACTAATATACAACAGACTTGTCAAATATCTTGAAAATAATAAACTTCTAGCGACATCACAGTACGGCTTCAGACAAAATAGATCTACAGATGATGCAGTTTTCGAATTGACCGACTACATTGTAAGACACTTGGACAAACAAAAAAAGTGCTTAGTTATATTTCTAGACCTTACAAAAGCTTTCGACGCAATTACTATATCTAATCTACTTGGAAAACTAGATAGATTAGGAATACGAGGACTACCGCATAAATTATTGCAAGATTATCTCTCTAGCAGGACCCAAAGGGTAAAATTAGATGATTTTGTAAGTGACGAATTGACAGTTGAATACGGCGTTCCACAAGGAAGTATATTAGGACCCCTACTTTTCCTCACATATATCAATGACCTATCCCTCCTCGACCTTTCCAATAATGGTAAATTGATTTCTTATGCTGATGACACTGCACTTCTATTCAATGCGGATAATTGGGGCGAAGCTTTCAAAATAGCACAATCAGGCCTTGACCAGGTGATTCGTTGGCTAAGAATTAATTTACTAACTCTCAACACAGATAAGACAAAATACTTGACAATCTCGCACAATTCACTTTCACAACCCAACACGAATCTGCACGCTCTTTATGCTCATCATTGCTCTTACTCTCAAAATATCGCATGTAAATGTCCAAAGCTCAGTAACACAAATACAATGAAATACCTAGGTGTTATAATCGACAAGCATATGACCTTCAAAGCCCATATTGAATCCCTCACCGCCAGAGTAAGGAAACTCATTTATGTCTTTAAGAACCTGCGACATACGGCAAGCGGAAAATTACTTAAAACAGTTTACTTCGCTTTATGTCAATCCCTGCTTATGTACTGTATACCATCTTGGGGTGGGATACACAAAACAAACTTGCTCATGTTAGAAAGAGCACAGCGAGCTATCTTAAAAGTAAGTACCTTCCGTCCAATTCACTACCCAACTACCCAACTCCTCTCAGAATGTGGTGTGCTCTCTGTGCGTCAGTTATTTATTTTACAAACAGTGATTAAAAAGCACTGTCTAACTCCCTATGACCCCGCAATCCTGACCAGCAAAAGACGAACAGACATAGTCTGCTCTACTGAACTCTTTCGTACAGCTCATTCGCATATGTTTTTTTGTTTTTTAGGTAGTTTTCTATACAATAAGTTAAATTATTATTTATCAATGTATCCTATGAGTCAAGCAGAATGTAAAAACATCGTAATAAAGTGGCTAATAGGTAAAACATACGATGACACAGAGAAATTGTTAATAAGTGATTAAATACTTAATAAGCAGAATCATATAATATATTATTAATTGTTATAAATTAATGTTGTAAGCACTAACCTACATCAACGCACATACTATTAGTCATTATTTTAGATGCCTAAGACACAGGTAAACATTTTTACTTAGTTTAGGTGTCAAATTAATTAAGAACTATTCGACCTCAATTTTTATTATGTAATTGTCATACTTAGCATTAATTCATTATTATTTTCTGTATCACTATATTTTTGTAATTTACTTAGATTTTACTATGTTATTTAGAATAAGTTTAGAAAGAAATAAATTTTATCTTATCTTATCTTTATCTTATCTTTACTTACTGTTAATGTAGTTAAGTTATATATGTACCAACAACCAACATATATAACTTACATTATTGAATTAGATGAAATATCATTATGAAACAATTTATGAGAGTAATAAATGGTAGGTATTGTAGTAATCGGATCTTTTGGTGCATACTGGCAGGTTATTAGATAATTTGGAAAAGAGACGGATTGTTGACAGGAATTAATAAATGGAAAATTATAAAATAGGGAGATTTGTGCGGAGTTTAAAAAACAGTATTTTGTTTGTTGATAATAATATGTAATTTCCTGAAAATAAATGTGTTTCAGTGACAATATAGTACGTCTCAGTCGAGGCGTGAATATTTTTGTCTCATTTCTATAATTTTTTTATTAAATATTACCTAAAAATATCATGTATTTTATTGAACACTTCCTATTTCATTCACAACAATTTTTTTACATATAAAATAAAATATATATAATCACAAAACTAGAAAGAAACTCAATTAGGTATGTAGATGAAATAAAAATATTGTAGGCGGGTAGCCCTACCGCATGTTGACGCCCCGCTCGGCCGTAGCCAGTTATTTCAAGGACAGGGCCGAGTCACAATACTGCATAGATAATATTACCGTGCTAATAGAGACTTATATGTGCAATAGACATAGAGCAGTAACCACCTATTTTCCAATTAATACGTGGTCACTGTGCTAGCAGAACTACATGCGAGTAACAGAGAAAGGCAGGTGACGAGGTATGGCCCCACTGGTAGCGTTTTGTATAATCTTGTTTAACCTTTAAGTACTGACGTGGTTTAGTCATATCATAACCGGTGACGTGACGTATCTGAGACGGCGTAATTCATGCATTGTCAACGACACCACAAAACCGCACCACTGTGGTGTCGTTTACAATTTTTTTTAGGTAACTACAACACAGTAATGAAGTTCTAATACAAAACTTATGTATGGTGAAATGGGATGGGTTGAAAAATTATTGGTCACCCATCCGAGTACCTACCGCGCACTTGGTTGCTTAACTTTCGTGATCGTTACTAAGAACGAAAGACCGTGGCGCCATCAACATTTTTAAACCTTACTAGCATTCACCATAATAAAATAAATTTTTAAAATCCGTGTTGGGTCTGCCAGGTCTACTTGGATAGTACCTATAACTAACCACTATGCTACCTGCCAGGGCTTCTCTATGAAGACATACCATTAAATATATAGACGAGAAGGAAACTGATATGAATGAATTAGGATTAGTAAGAGAGTATTGAGACAAAAACAACACTACATAATTTCATTTGACTGCAATTTTCTTTAAGGTAATGAAGTATACCTCCCTAGATTTATTACGCACAACTATTACGTGGCTCATAAAATCGTTGACCCATCATTCGTCATCCTTGACTCAACAGTGTGGTCGAAACAAAACGTTACTTTGTTTAACCTTACTTACCTCCTCCCTCTATGATATCGTCTAATATTAATTTGAAAACAATTCTATTAAATAAAAATGTTCCAACACGATGCTATATAATTACAATAAAATAAGGTTTCAGTTATGCAAACTTGTTGTATTTCCAAATCAAATTTATTTACTTATTAATGGAATTGAATTTACAGTCTAGACTGACTCAATAAATTTTATTCAGACGATGATAATCTGTTTGAAATCTCAATCGGAGATATTGAAATTTCTAGGTGTTATTGTCAAGTCAAATTAATCAATTAAGAAATAATCGCAAGGCGTCTTGCATACTTAATTCTGTTAGAAAGGTCCCCGTTAAAGTAATACCAGTTTTAATCAAAGGATGATGCTTAATCTAAATTTATGATGATTGTAAGAATTTCAATTATCTATTGTGTTTTAGTATTTGTCGCCCCGTATTTATGGATTAGCATTAATATTTATTCCTCAGCCATCTACAAGGAAGACTTTAAAAAGCCTCCCCGAGTTTGTGTTTAATACTGATTTTCTATTCTATTCTATTCTAAAAAAGACGTTTTGAAAAAAGGCAGTTTAAAATTTACATAGTCAGATGATATGGAGACTTTCCTTATGGCAACAACAACAACAATTTCGTGCGTTCATTAGACTTTTCATGGCACTGTGAAAATGGCAGCATTCATGTTTTCAAACAAAACGTTGTTATTTTTTTTTATAAAAAGGTCAAGTAAAATGACTCTATTCCACCTGATGGTAAGCAGAAGTAGAGTGGTTCACCCTTGTTTGGTATAACAACGTTTAGTCGAAAATCATTTCTTCGAACTACGCTTAAGAAAATAATCACTTTGTATAATATCGATTGACATAATTTTCATTTCATCGAATGTTCATTTGCGCTATTGATCAAAAAGTATAATGTTCATTTGATGTATTGTTCAGGTGGTATAATTTTCATTTCATCGAATGTTCATTTGCGATAACAACATTTGCGCTATTGATCAAAAAGTATAATGTTCATTTGATGTATTATTCAGGTGGTATAATTTTCATTTCATCGAATGTTCAATTGAACAATAGGTTAGCGAGGAGCGAAGCGACGAGCGAGTTAGGTTGACATGAACAAAGCGCACGAGCCGAGCGAGCGAAGCGAGCGTGCCGCGGCAGCGGCCGGCGAGTGCCAGAAGCGACTTTAGGGCGTTTTCACTGAATTATTACTGAACTGAATATTCGATACGATCTTTCGACCAAATCATTATTAGTCTAGTTAAACATTAGGTTAAATAAAATTAGAGCATTTGAAAATTCGGTGAAATGACATTATGTCAAATAAATAATTATGCTAAATAAAATTCTACCAATTAAATATTCGGTCAAATGAATAATTATGCGAAATGACTTTATTGCAACTAAAATTAGACGAAACGATTTTCGAGCAAACGTTGTTATACCAAACAAGGGTAAACCCACTGTGAAAATGGCAGCATTCATGTTTTCAAACAAAACGTTGTTATTTTTTTTTATAAAAAGGTCAAGTAAAATGACTCTATTCCACCTGATGGTAAGCAGAAGTAGAGTCCAAATGCGAAGATAACAGGCGCGAGAGATAAACTGCCGCGCTAGCCACCCACGCCTTGCTGACCTGCAAGGTGCTTCTTCACGCCTGTTTTGAATGACCCAGGATTATTGCCCTTATTAAACTCCTATACTACCAACTACGTATTATAATTTAAACTGAGATAAAAATAAACTTTGGTTAACGTATTTTTAATTTAGGCAAATATGTTCTGTTCATAAATATTTATTTTTAATTATACACATAATAAGGTAAAATTTTAATAATGAAGTTCTCGCAGTAACCAATAATGTAATGTAAATAACTATTAATATTTTATTATACTTAATTGATTTGTGTACGAAAATGATGCTAATTCTCTGAAAATATATTTTATTAAATTTTATCTTGTCAGTAAGTATTTCAATATTTTGCAATACGAAACCAAATGAATTATTGAAATGTGGTCTCTTGATGAGACGCTTATTATTCTAATACTTGAACCTATTTATTCGACTATTATTTATATAAGTATGACACTGTAATGTCTTTTCAAATACGAATTTTGTTACTATAATATATACATACATTATAATGTTTGTTTGCTAGATTTTTCATGTGTATTAAAATATTATATGGCAATAGACTGAAAATAATATTATCTTCTTAAAAATCAAATAAAAACAATTACTTAATCAACTTTACCGTGTTTAAGAGCTGGAGTTTATGAGGCTCGTGTTTTATACTGAGACTTATATAGGCATCAGTTTTGATTTGAATATCTATGCTAGTGTAGTGTGTGACGCGCCTCTCCTGACTTAGCATTTAGTTAGGCTAAGGTACATTGTAATTAGTTTAAGAATTTAGTAATAAATCAGACATCAGAACGTATACTCGTTGTTTCTCTGTGCACTCCCGGTCCCCACATTGCATGGCATCAGACACATTGCTAGCCTCGCGACGCGTTGCCACTTCATGAGTCGCCACGCTATATTTATTATAGATTACATATTTTATTGTAGATTATGTTGTTTATATTTATGTCTCAAAACTAAAAAAAATACTGATAATAATCGACCTGCCCCAGGCGGGAATCACGATTAGCCTCACGCGCGTGCCACTCACTCGTCGTCCATCTTGTCCTAGAAGTTTTCTCTTGCTCGCACCAAATCCCTCTCATTACTTCCACTTACGTTCCGTTTCCCACATACAGTTGAAAATCAGTGATTTGCTCGTGGGTGACAGCTGCGACACACAAGCTTACTAACTGTAATGCTTGACTTGTATTTATGTAGGCTTGTATAATATTGTTTAAATTTTTGGTGTCATGTATTAAGTGCCCTTTTTAGTTGTTAAATGTGTGTTAGTGTTGCCAAAATAAAAAAAATATTAATATAATTATTTGATATAATTAAAATCGCTAAACGCTACCACTTGATACCCAACTGATCGCCCGACCGTGGTAATGACCAACGGTTATAAGGTCACTGCCAGTCAACACTTACACAGAGAATTAACTTAACTGCATTTTTGTATTGTGCTACTAACTTCAACTATTGTCTGGGTCATGCAAGAGGCAGAAGCACCTTGCAGCTTAGCAAGGCAGGGGTTCATCGAACACTACCTTATTATCGTGTGGTTTAATTTGATAAAGATGAGCATAGAGACAGAATTTTGAAATATTTTTTAAATCTTTGACTGACAGGGAAGCTCTCGGACTTAACGTCACATGATGGTAAGTGGTCAAATGTGGAAGCAAGCTCCACCTGGAATCCTCAACCATGGAAGGACTGTCTACCTTATGATTAATTGCCGGAACACAATAATGCCACATAAAGAATTACTCTAGAAGGGTCCTCGAGTACCGGGAGACGCAGCCTTGATTGATATATCTGTGGGGTCTACAGATATGTCAATCTAAGGAGATCGGTCAAATCGCTGAGTTTATAGGAAGACTGAGTGTCGCGATCAGTGGCCGTACTACATAATATGGTTCTAGTTGAGAATGCCGTAATATACACTATTCATTGCGCTCGTATTAAGGACTGCGATGCAATGAAAGTTAAGCACAGCCGCAATATAATACAATTGGTAAGATACATGCGTTACTATCCTACAAATTGTATTACATTGCATTTTCAAGCGATCATGTTTTATGAATAAAAATCGGACTATTTGTTTAAATATTGTTTTTTAAATATAAATCTAAGTTTTTCGGTTCTTACGTGTGAAAAGTTATTCCATTACTTGATAAATAACTGATTCACTGCAATGATTGCATATTACATTTGAACTAGACGGGATTTTAAAAGAAAAACGGATACTTCTTTCTGACATTACGTACGTATTCACTTCACTTTATCGGACGGCAATGTATGCCCGCTGGGTATACACTCGTCACAAGTTAAACGCCGGCTTGGCCTATCTCCTTGTATTATTAAATCTGTGGACCCCCACAGGGTAGACCGACGATTCGGTTAACGTCACAGGAAACCGCTGGGTGCGGGCAGCGCAGGACATCCTTGGATGTCCAATAGGGCGTCTCCGGATGACTGACATGATTAATGCTTGCAGGTCCGGTAAACAAATTACTAAGACAGCGTACTTGTACGCGACGGCGTACAAGTACGCTGTCTGGGTTGCAATAGGTAGTAAGCTCTCTTCAACCTTCCGGTTTATTATCATGTGTGATGAAGGCTAAGAGCTTCCCTATCATCGATTCAAATATCTAATTACAGTCGTATCGCATAGGTGATGAAGGTGAATTTTAGATTGTAACTAAAATAGCCACTTTTCTATCACTCTCTATCATAAAATGTTTTACGGTAAAATTTATACGAACTTTACCTGAGTCTATTCAAAAACCACGTCACGTCCGAGGCCCAAGAATGTCTGTAATGCAGACCGTAATGCGATTTAACGCGTTTTTAATAACGTCGGATGGAGCAAATTTTTTAAAGTTCTCTTAGATTTGCGCAAGCACTACACATTATAAATAAAACCCGTATATGTTATTAATAAAATCCGTAAAAGTTGTTTTAAATAAAATCCGTAAAAGTTGTTTTAAATTTTTTAAGTTATTTTAGATTAACCTTTTGCACTTGGAGCATCAGTACGTACAAGAAAGTAACCTCTTACTAGCTCTCTAGGATTTTTTTTTTCAGGATCTGCAAAAACTATGGGCAAGCTTAATCTTACGGTAAGTGAAGATTGGGCCGCAGCTATCTTCAACCAGACGGAACCTTAAGCCACCGAGGGACTGACTACACTAGCTTCCCGAAGTGTCCATACTACAAGTGTATATTATCTGCCACGGCAATTTCATCAGACAACACATTTCTTTAAGTTCGAGAGCGTTAATGGATACAACAGTATCCAATTACCGCCAACAACTGTTATCGCATCATAATGTCTTCCAGAAATGTACTAGTACCTATAACATGTGGATAACTTAACATAAGATTAACATTCTTTATTGATTTGTATAATTTCTTATTCCCTTGCCAATTCAGCAAGTAAAAGCAATTGCTGTAGCTGGTAAATTATTTTTCGCTAATTGTTTTCAAGAATATCTGCACGTCCGAATATGAAAGTGAAAGTGGATTTGCTTCGGCATGTTTATTACGGTGCTAAAATTTTGAGAATTGTATGTACATACATGGTTGTAATATAAGATATTGGGCAGCAAAGGTCAGTATATTTACTTTAATATAGAGATGTTCGTAAAAATGTTGCTAAGGTAAGGCATAAAACAGTTTTATTGTTTCTTAATCAAAAGATTTCATACTGTTTTATAAAAATCTAAACGTTTTTTAAAGTCGGTGCCAACTTCAATATTTGGAATAAATGTTGTCACTTGTACCTATTTGGAACCGACCTCAAAATAACATTTAGATTTTTATAAACAGAATTTTTATTTCTCCGTTTTTAGTTTAGAATTAAAAATAATTTATTAATCATCCACTTCTGCTGTTAGTTGGCAAAAAAGACTTCTTGTAGAGCAGGCGTTAACAAATATTTCACACGCTTGAGTTGCTATGCGATTAATTCCTCGATAATGTGCGATCAGTTATGGTAATATTTATGTACTCGCATCAATAATCTAGTACAAACTGTGTGTGAGATGTATTATGGACACTGGTATAGAGATCAGGAATGTATTGTGTATATGAATGAATCTTTTTTATTAATTTCAATAATTGTTTTTATTTATTAACTAGCTAACCCGCACACATTGTTATGCTGTATACATTTTTTTATTTTTAGTGGTATGAAATATACTTCAAGACTAATTATTCTACCTGTATCTCTCACATGCCAAACATACACAAAAATCGTTCCAGCCGTTTCGGAGGAGTGCAACCACAAAAACATTGACATGAGATTCTTATACATTTGATAATAAATAGATTTACGTGCAAACCTGTATCTTATGCTTTAATGATTGGACTTTCATAAAATCCGAGTAGGTATTTGCGAAAAATTAAACTTACTTCTAAGTATTTGTGTTCAATTGAATGTTTAGAATCTTTACGTTAGATCCCCTTCTCATTTTCATCTGTTCCAAGCAAAATCTGTAGCGCGAAATCCGTTTCAAAACTTCACTTAGAAAAACATTACCAGAATTTTACTATGAGTTTGAAAATGTTCCACTAGCTGTAAAGCTCTATCATATCTATATATATCCAAACATTGCACAGGACTACAAAACTATAATAATAGCAATGAAAATTTCGAAAAGTTGCTTAATGACATAAAATAACAACCTCAACATATTTGAGAACATTTCTAATTTAGAGTACTGAAAATGCCGAAAAGTTGCTTTATGAAATAAAATTACATCCCCAACATATTTGAGTCTAATTTAAAGTTATATCAGAAATATTTAAAACTGAGTGTGAATAAATAATACTTTGGGAGATGGGATCGTGTGTACCTGATCCTGATCAGGCGTCATGATCGCATGGATTAAGGTAAGACTTACTCTCGTGCCGATAGTAAAGATCGTATCATCATCGTCATCAATAGCTCATATAATGTCCCCACCTCGGGCTCGGGCCTACCCCACATTAGGGGCGAATAGGCCTTAGTCAACCACGCTGGCCAAGTGCGGGTTGGTCGACTGCACACAACCTAAAAATTTCTTCATAGGTGTGTGCAGGTTTCCTCACGATGTTTTCCTTCACCGTAAAAGCTTCGAATAAACGTACAATGAATTCAAAATTTCAAAAAAAACATTATATGTATGTGGCGGCCTCCCGGGTGGAAGACAAAGCCCTTACGCACTACGCCACCGACGCTGTATTCAGATCGTATATTTTTCCACAAATATAATATGGTGAATAACGAAATAGTATAGACCAATAACAACTTGGAAAATCAAGAGAGTGAGAGTGAATACCATAGATATAGGAAACTGTAGATCGGCAATGTAAAAGAGAAAGAGCATACTAACACGTATATTAGAACGAGACAGTTTATCTGGCAGTATCTACTAACTAGAACTAGGTCTTAAATAAAAAAAAAAATGTGTGTGTCAGCTCCGACGCACGACTGGAGTTTACTCCGAGACAGGTGAGATGGCGCACCTGCTGTCATCCGTGTTTTGACAATTAGAAAGGTGCGCGACATAGGATGCGCACCAAAAACGTAACGAGCTCATTCGAGGTCATTCATCGATAGATTTTACTCCTTACATTTTTCTCATACCGGGCATATGCAAATCGATTCTTAAGGAGTAAACTCCAAAAATGTAACATTTTAAAATCATTAAAACAACAACTGAATAAGATGTTTCGTCCTAATCTGATCAAGGGTTTTTTTTTTACAAGATACGTAGACACTATCACTAAAATAGGTTTTGGATATTTGTAAGTCAAAAAATATAAAATCAAAAGACAATTTCGAATACTAAACATTTTTAGCTTAACACAGTACGTAATATCCGGTGTCACCTCACTATATAATATATATCCGAAACTCGTATTAGTCAAACGGCATGTAGAAAGTTGGAACTTGATAAGGAAAAGTCAGCCGTCTCATCGCGGACAGGGTAAAAATGTTAATTCCGGACCGGTGCCAAGTAGGGCAGCGAGTGCGGGTTGATCGACTCATTGGGCCAACTTATTACGAACTGTTGTAAGAACGGATGGTAGTACGGATATATTTGTGGGAAACACTAGAATCGTGAGTTATTCGAAACAATTATTTATATCGTCGCGAAGCGTCGGTGGCGTAGTGCGTAAGAACGTTGTTTCCTACCCGGGAGGCACCGGTTCAAACCCCGCCACATACCAATGTGTTTTCAAGTTTTGAATTCATATGTACGTTTAGTCGACGCTTTTACGGTGAAGGAAAACATCGTGAGGAAACCTGCACACACCTTTGAATAAATTCTTAGGTTGTGTGTGAAGTCGACCAACCCGCACTTGGCTAACGTGGTTGACTATAAGGCCTGGCCAGTCGACGTCTGGGCCAGAGGAGACGGCAATAGGCCCAACTCAATCCGCCTTAAGTAAGGGGCGTCAGTGCGGGATAGGGCCCTGCACCACAGGGATGCTCTTCGTATCTCAGGTACATCCTTCGTCCGAAGATGGGATCAACAGGTCGGTACCAGCACTCTGGGTCAAAGTCTACGTGTTGCTCGCGTAGAGTGCTGTATGGTATACGCGTAAGGGAGACGGAAGGTTTTTAGTGGGTATGCCCACAAAGGGCGGCTCCCACATAACCCGAGCGTGGCCTTATTAACGCTCTGGTACGTATAAAACGTTATCCGTCAAAAAAAAAAAACAAAAGGCCTAATCGCCCCTAATATGGGGTAGGCTCGAGCCCCTCGGTGGGGACATTACATGAGCTGTTGTGGTGGTATGGTGGATTTATATCGTTGGATGATACGCGATCGCTAACAAAATGTAACTCTCAACACCTAGTTGTAGAGCATGTGGATGGACCTGGACTCAACCGGCTGCGTAACTACCCCGGGCTAGAAGGAATACCCTGGGAATATCCAATGCCGGACATTACAGTCTCTTCAAGCCCATGGATATAGTTAGGCTGATAGTACAATTTAGTATGTTTTATACAAGACATGGCTAAATAAATTACGAAAGACATGGCTAAATTCGTCGTGGTCAAACAGTTGTGTAGCTCAGTTGGAAGAGCAGTCGCCCGGATAGAGAATGGTCGCGGGTTCAAGTCCCGTCTCAGCACTTATCCATTTTTTTTCGTTTTCTATTTAATTTGTTATCAATTTCCATCATGTTTTATACAAGTTACCATTTTCAAAAAGCCGTTTCACGTCTTTCTGTTTGTTAGATTTTTTTTTAAAGTGATTTATCTCCAGGGCCAATTAATTCTTTCCCCCAGTATTCTAAAGATTCCTCATCATCATCATAACAGCCTTTATAATTCGAACCACTGCTGGGACACAAGCGTCTCTCTTTGAAGTTTAGGCAGTAGTCAACCACGCTTGCCCAATGCGGTATAGTGGACGGAGTATAAGGTGATCAATACCCATTTGCTGATCCATTAGTCGCCTTCCACGACACCCATTAGAGGCTATGGTGAGATGCTATTCTACTCTGTCGGCATCACGCGGCTGGAATACTAAAGATTGGCAAATTCTATTTGGCAAAGCATATTTGATCAAGCTTGGCTATTCTTAAAAACTGTTGTGCTTAAAACAACACAAGATGTCAATCTTAACTCTATACCCCATTAGCTCTAGAAACATCTACTGCCCGTGGTCCTACTGCATGGTCCTACACAGAAATACGCGAATCTTTTGAAATTAATAATAAAGTTTCATTTATATACACAATACATTCCTGATTTCTGAGTACATCTCACACACAGTTTGTACGAGATTATTGAAGTGAGTAGGGGAAGGTGGTACAAAACGATCCCTCGAGGTAAAATGATCCCCGGCTGTTTTACCCACTTATTGGTGCCATCTAGGATATTTTAAGTGAATTTCATGCTCCTGCAGCCGAGCAGGGCAATCTCTATCAGTGTCATGGCGTCGTTGGCAGTGGGATTTTTTTTATCACAAAATATTCAAAATTACTGTGCTCAATCTAAGGTATGCCATTATTTGACACTACGTAGCTTTACTCCACGTATATTTTATGTGACAGGGATGTTGGTGTCAGTTTTTGTAACTAATTGGCAATGGAATTAACAGTCTTTCATTACAGTATACAATGAACATAGGTTGTGTTTTGATATTTTTCGTTAATAAGGCATTTGAGGCAAAACGATCCCTTCACAGGGTGGATAAAATGATCCCAGGATCATTTTACCCCCCGGTTACCTACCTACTTCCGATCATGTTTTAGTTAACTATAAAAACATGTATGTATATATATTTTCAATTTTAAGTAGGTATTTTTTTGCACAATTATAACTTAAATGTACGAGTTATTATAACTCGAATATAGGTATTTAATAATATCTTAAATTTTCATGAACTTATCTCTATTTTGTTAAAAATATGCAGTAGTCTTTTATTTTCCGAAATCATGCCGCGAAATTACGTTCGAAAAACCACATGCCACAACTGGAATGAAAACACAATGATTAACGCCATAGATTCCGTAAAAGAGGGCATGCCATTTAAAACCGCCTCCAAACAATTCTCAGTTCCAGGGCCCTTAAAAGAAGAGTTAAAGGAAAAAACGTTTACGCTGTGGAGGGCACCAAAGTGTTGGGGAGTAAAAAGAAAGTACCTATTTACCGATGAATAGGAGCTGGAGCTTGTACAACATATACGATGTACGTTGTACGTTTAAAGCCAAAGATACTAGTTAAAAATCTACTAGTCATCAATATTATAATGCCATAAAACTGCAATTATTTGAATAGGCGTTTATGAGAATTAAGAATTTGCTGTATGATTATTAAGACTGAGTTGTTTAAACTTGTTACCTAAACTGAATCTACTAAAACTTCCAAAAAATGTTATGGAATGTCTTATTTCTTCCTTGACTTTTAAATAGTGGGGTAATATGATCCCCGAATCATTTTACCCGCACTCTAGGGATCATTTTGGACACAAGGGTGTACAAAATGATCCTTTAGTAGACCTTCACAAAAAAAAATTATAAAAATTATACCAGATGACTTACGCGATTAAAGGCTTACTAAATTTGTACTTCAATAGACTAGCTACCGCTTCACTATTTTTAGTTTGAGGAAAAGTTGCATACAGTCGTTTTACAGCTGTTTTCCCTTAGGGGGATCATTTTGTACCACCTTCCCCTACATTAATATGACTATAGCTGATTGCACATTATCGAGGAATAAATCGTATTGAAAAATAATTTATTTTTATGGAATAAATTTTGCGTTTCCAAACGCGTAAATATTTGTTCGTTTTAATTTTTTTTTGCTTTTTAGTGTTTTAACGGGCACTTAATGGTTTTTTCGTGTTGATGAACTCAAGCCTTAGTCACAACTAAGAGGAAATATTGATCAGTACCAGCAACCACTCTTTTTCACTCTATCCTTTTTGTTTCAATACTAATGAAAAAATGGTAATTTATAGTAACATGGTTTAGTGTAACTGTCTACTTATCGTCATGTTTCCCATTTCGGCCGCAAAACATTAAATGTGGTTCGATGTGCAGAGAAAGGTGGTTTTATTGAGAAGGCACGGAACATATTAACATCGTTCTCATTTAGAATGCCAATGGCTTGCTTTATAAGTCAATCTTTGCCATACAGATCCAGTTTTCAAGCAATGGTTTCGAATGATGGTGGGTTTTAATTTTTTATGTTTATTTTTCTTTTTTATATTATTGAGTGTTCAATAATCAGTGTTCGACTAACCAGGAAAAGTAACTCATGCCTGTGGACAGGTGCCGCCAATGAGATCATCTCATGTTTTTGTTAAACTTTTTATTTTTATTTGATGTAAATGTAGACAATGTAGTTATTTATTCTTAGATGGATAATTGTATGACACATGCAATTAATAGGATAATTTTGTTTGTGTTATGATATTGTGTAAATAACTAATGTATTTAATTTTTGGTATGCCACACATTGTACTCTTATAGGTATATTTATTATCCAGAGAATCATAAATGTATGCTTGGCACTTAAATTGAAAGGAATCTATCTAACATTAACACAAAATGGTGGTGGGTATCAAAGGTTAAATTAATTAGTTCATTAATGTGATTAATTGAATTATATAGAAAAGCTTTTACAAAATAAATTATTATTATAAATGAGCCAAATACGTGGGAGTAATAACTGCCCAAAATTTACGCATGTCAAACTGTAATTTTAATTATATTGTTACTATTGACACCTGTAATGATGTTTTGAAATCATTACCAAATTGTAGCTGTGGAGTTTCTTTCGCCATTTCTTCTCCATCTCAGCATAATAATAATTATTTCGTCCCGTCCATTAAAATAAAGAGCTTTTTCATTTTCATGTGTTCTCTTCACTCAACTCTTCAAAACAAGCGTCAAGAACCTTACCGGCTGACCAAACGAGGGTGACTATCGTGACTCATATACCCTGCGCAGCCTATCATCGACTTTATAATAGTTTATACTGCCGCTTACCATCACGTAGGAAGAAAGATTTTTATTTTCGCTGATCGAGATTAATGGAATATACATATTGCCCAGATCCTTAATAAAATTGGAAATAGGGAAGGTAAAAAATCATAATCAATTTAGGTCAGAAGATATAATATCAAAATGGAATAGAATAGATCGCTTTGCCGTCATAAAATTTAACACTAGACTACGACTAAGAAAAGTTCATTAGTAATTACCAGGCAAATTACTAATGAACTGTTTTTACCATGAGCGGAAGTTAGCCGTCCGTAGCTAAATTGTAATTAACCCGAGATGATTAGGGCTTTCTCCGTAAGACTTCACTAATTTATTGCACGACTAGATTAGTCACCTCCCTAACTTTGATAAACTGATAAAATTTTTATTGTTGGTTTTGTTCCATTAGGTTACTGAAGTTTCTCCAGAGTTCTTGATGTAAAACAGGTGACGAGAGACTCCATTTTTTAACTCAAATCAAGCGTACAATTTTTGTTACTTTAGTTACATTTTCACTTGACATTGGCAAAATGCGTACGTTTATGGATCTCGACGCCATTAAATGACGCCGTCGTGGTGGAGTGGTCAGTAACGCTGCCTACACATCGGGCGGTCCGGTTTCGATCCTGGTGGCAAATGTTAGTGTGATGAACACAAGCATTTGTTCATGAGTCATGATTGTTTATGTATTTATTTAAGTTTATTTATGAAATATCTAGATTGTTATGTATATTTGTCCGTTATCTAGTATCCATAGCACAGGTTCTTAATGATACTTAATTAGGGCTATTAGGGTAAAAAAAATAACTAATAGTATATAAAATATATAAAATAAGCTAATTAGGGCTAAAAAAAATAACAAAAGAATAGAAGAATTGGTTACTATTTTGAATCGTGTCAAAGAAGGTATGTAAAGGTGACGTTTTATCACCATTAAAGCCATTGATGGTCAATAATTATAAATCTAAGATTAAAACATAATACTGCACATTTGATTTCTTTAGCTGTGATCTTCTGTAATATGAACAAAATCCCTCAGTCCTTCCATTGATGTGTTCTAGATTACTAATTAGTAATTATGCCACTGTGTCCTAAGCACCATGTGTTTTACTAACGTCCATGTGTGTGTGTGTGTTTGTGTGTGTGTGTGTGTGTGTGTGTGTGTGTGTGTATAAAGTTTCTATCAACTTTTGAGTTGTCGATCACGAAAGTTAAGCAACCAAACTTATGATTAGTGACCAAAATTTAACATGCATGTATGACATCAAAATATAAGGTTTTGATCAACTTTTGAGTCGTTTCCGGTATACGAAAAAGTCAAGGGGAGACCACTCCCGATTTTTTAGACTAGCGTGCATTTTCAATTAAGAAGAGAACTACGCTCTCAGAGTATTTTATCTAATTGACTATCAATAAGACTGTCTGGACAATCCTGACCTTCTGAAGTTCAAGATATTTTGAAGTTAGAGACAAGTTCATTAGTTCTATTAGCATCTGTATAGGCGTAACAAGGTCATCGGTTAATAGAACTTAGGTCAAGGGTACAAAGCACATTTTTATTCAAATGAAGACTTGTGCTAATTGGATATGGAATTAACACCAATATGTAAATCGATAAAGCCTGCGGTCAATGATCACAAAAACCGTTAGTTTGGCCCTTACTAGTGATTTTGTGTTAAAATATGGTAATTTAAATCGATATTTTCTTTTAAATTCTGGGTCAGATTGTCGGACTCTGATTCTGAGGCATTCTCAAAATGTTTTCTACGAATGTTATCGGACATTCGAGAAGATTTAGATTTGAACTAGCTAAATTAATCAGTGGGTTAGGTTACAAGACTTATAGATTGCACCGATGTCGCTCAACTCGCATGGGTAGTGTGAATCGGCCAATATGCTACACTTACCTAAACTGTAAAACCACAGTATACCGAGAACAGTAATACGTCTTCATACAAACTGGCCGCTATCCATTAAATGTGTTGCGTACGTACTCGGCGCCGTGTGCCGCACACATTGATATAAAAATATGGGGGCATAAGGTGGTCTAGGTGTGATCGCGCGTTTTTATGTCATTGCACTTATTCGCTCGCCGCTCGTTCCCGCTGGTATACTGTGGTAAAACTTTGCACTATTACTAGCTTGCCATTTTGTAAAATGTGGTATTATAAAAGAACACTCTGTCAGTTGGGCAGGTACCTGTCTAATTATTTTTTAATTTTTGGTCCAACTCATGATTAAAAAAAATCATCAAAAAAGTCAACTAGCTGTTAGTCAATCATTATATACCATTAGGCAAAACGCGGGAAAAGGCCCGAAAACTTCCTCGTTAAGTTAATCATATTCCTTACAGAAAAAAAGCCATTGGAAAATTTTGATTTCGAATCTACTAACCTAGTTTCAAATGTTTACTAACAAGACTCCAAACAGTCACGCATAATTAAAATAATAATAAGATAGATATCAATTCAAATTTAACTAATTTATAAGTTGAATTCATATTCATGAGTACCATTCCAAAGAGTAAAGATATTACTCAATTGATGGCCAATTTAATTGAAATTTCTTTAATTTAATGAAGCTATTATCATTTAGTGAGTCACTTTTGCTAATCGTGTGTTTTTAATTAATTGTTTGTACGACCGATTGTAGGTTAAATATAGTGGCCATAATGATAATTTAATGTTAATATTTTGCCTGCACACAAGCAAAATAATAAAATTATTTAATGAGTTTTTAAGGACTTTATTACTTCCTCTGTAAAATTAAATACATTTATCTGAATTATATTGATAAAAGTAGTTGTAATGTGTACGAATTGTGGATACACTTTATTTTATCCTAAGGAGATGGAGTTTGATTTTTATCTCACCAGGAGACGTTATGCATTATTTATGAGCGTAGAAACAGAAATCAAAAAATCAACTTTTTATTTCTTATCTTATTCGTAATGAATAGCATCGTATTTCACATTTAACCAATGTCAAGTAAAAAAAATAGTAATGTTCTACATAAGATTGTAGGGTACATTGATACAAAAATAAATTCTCACAACACTTGTTTTTACAACAATAACTCGGGTGAAACCATAGATATAGGAAACTGTAGATCGGCAATGTAAAAGAGAAAGAGCATACTAACGCGTATATTAGAGCGAGATAGATAGACGAGACCATTTCACATGCACGCAGGCGGCCTAAGTCAGCCGTCAGTTACGTAGAAAAGACAGCAACTGGTCAGACTGCAGTACTAGTTCTCACGTCACGTGCGCAATACTCACACATTGGTGCATTTTTTAGGTCTTGTCTGGTCATTATAAATAAACAACCATGACTCATGAACAAATGATCGTGTTCATCACATTAACATTTGCTACTACCAGGACTCGAACCCGGGCCGCCCGATGTGTGGGCAGCGTTACTGACGACTCCACCACGGCGGCGTCACAATGTATGCCTTTTTAAATGTACCACCCTATATTTTTGTAATGTGATATGCAATAAATAATTTGAATTAACACACATACCTAATTCAGAATTATGTTCATTCATACTAGCTGAACCAAAATAAAATGCGGCGAAATCTTTCCTTACATACTACAATTTTGCATCACTGACCAAACTCACTAAGCAACATAAGAGGGTTTTCATTTAAGTTGACAATGTTACGATTAGTCTGACACATCGGCCAATGGACAAATTTCTAAAAAAAAGAAATTTGGATATCATTTATGAAATCCAAAGAATCCATAAATCTAAGCTCTAAGGAGGGCAACGGCTTAGACTTTGCTACGTACGTGACATAAAAAAACACGTCGAGAAAGTAACTCGACGAACGTTCCTCGTATTCCACAATGAATGGACAATAACACCGTTATGATTATCACGTCAGCAGTTAAATCACTTGTAACAGCTGTTAATTAGACAGGCTCAACAATTAATGTACACGCAGTTGAATAAGATTCAGCAACCTCAATATAAACTAAATTGTGTGTTGGGAATTACTTTGTTGAGACTCCACTTTCATTATCAGCCTAAATACATAAAACTACTGAGCACAAGTCTCTAAAAATGAAATACGTAAGGTGTTTAAAGTTATAACTGTAGTTGTTAATCCAACGCTGCTTAATAATAACATTACCAAGAACTATAATGGCCACTAGAGAATAATATAAATCATAGAAATACGTCTGCTTCATTTGTTAATACGCTCGTCTGGTCTGGATTTTATAAATGCCATCATCAGATGAATATAAAAAATAATCTTGTTTTTCCCCGCATCATCGCGATATTAATGTTTGCAGTGCCCCCACGGGGTATCACAGGAACTACAGCCTATGTATAAGACCCTTGTTAATGTTATGTGATACGCAATAAAGATATTTGATTTGATTTGATTAGTGCACTGATACCGCTCCGTGTAAAATTCCGTTTAAAATGATAAAATAACGAATTATCTCGCCGCGAGTGTCTTAAATAAACCAAAAACCATATAGTCTTGTGTGTAAACATTAAAACCAACATCGTGAGACTCATACAAGATGTTTTCGTGAGACTCATACAAGAAAAGGGGAAGCACAAAAGATTCCATAGGGTCGAAGTGCTCTGAGACACAGCCTCAGCCCCTTGCGTAAGAATAAGAATAATAAACATTAAAACCAGTGAAATACAGTCCATTTATACGAAGATTTGGAGATTACTAGTATGCCGATAGGCTGCCATTGAATTGGAAGAAAAGGTATTGGGTCCCACTTATCATTTCTCCTTCCGCTTTTCCTAAACGCCCACACAAGTCCCTGGTATATTAAATGCGTTGTTGTGGCTAAGACCTTGTCCAGAAGAGCGAATTCGCTGCGAATATTTACGCGCGAACACATACTGAAGCTCAACGCGCGAATTTGAAACTCGCGCGAAGCTTGTAGACGCAATGTATTGAGCCCTAGTACATTGCCAACGCGCGTTGTGTGTTCACGCGTAGAGATTCGCGAATTCGCTCTTCTGGACAAGGTCTTACTGACGAATCAACGCACAGCCTAAACTACTAATCTTAGAGACCCGTAACTTGGAGGGTGCGTTCTTTGTATGACATTTTCCGAAATTCTACCCCTAAGGGGGTAAAAAAGACCAACATGAGGATGAAAATGGAGACGAAAGCTTATATGGATCTCCAAACAAATCTGTCTATACTATACATAAATGTTTTATGTATGCTAAGTTAAAAATTAAATACTAAAAAAATTAGAATGCTGCCCAATGTAACTATTCCACGCGGATGAAGTTGCGGGTAAAAGCTAGTATAAAATATGACGTAGCATTAGCTTGTATGAGAAGAATCAATACCCACTTATATCACGCTCTTTCACTCTTTAACATTGATAGTGAGTCAATATCACATATTGACGGCAGCAAAAAGCAGTCAACAACTCAACAAAAAATTTAGCTCGGAAAGTATTCGTCGGAAGCGACGGTGGCGTAGTGCGTAAGAGCGTCTTCTACCCGGGAAGCACTAGTTCGATCTCCGCCACGTACCAATGTGTTTTCAAATTTTGAATTCATATGTACGTTTAATCGACGCTTTTACTGTGAAGGAAAACATCTTGAGGAAACCTGCACACACCTATGAAGAAATTCTTAGGATGTGTGTGAAGTCGACCAACCTGCACTTCTCCAGCGTGTTGACTAAGGCCTAATCGCCCCTAATGTGGGGGTAGGCTCGAGCTCCTCACAACGCGAAAATCTCTTAACAACGCGCTTATTAAAAACTGTCCATATTCCAGACTCATGAGGCGCTGAATCCATAAAGTGTTGATATTGATAAAGACCAATAGAGTGTACTGGCGCGGCGGTAACTCCGTGTCATGCGGAACTTTTCTCATCAAGCTACCAGAGATTAATAAAAAGTTCGTACGTCATATTAACGTCCAACTAGTCTATAAGTCACTTTATGGCAACCTGTAAAACAAGAAAAAAATTATAATCATCATAACAGCCTTTATAATTGGACCCACTGCTGGGACACAAGGCCTCTCGTTGTCATCGAAGGAGGTTTAGGCAGTAGTCCAAAAAGCTTGCCCAATGCGGATTGGTGGACGGAGTGGGATGTGATCAATATCCCTTTGCTGATCCATTATTCGCCTTCTACGACACTCATTGGAGGATATGGGGTGATGCTATTGACGATTTTAACAAGAAGTAGCCTGATCATTCTACCCTTGATGAAATCAAATTCAAATTGTACTAGGTTACTTGCTTGGGATATGAACAACATAAATATAGTAATTTAATCTGCATGTAATCCTTTGTAGCTAATTCTTGAATTTGAATATTCTGCTACTTAATATTAGAAATAAAGAAAGCTCACAATATTTTGTACTTGAATAGGTATGTTAACACTATTTACAAATAATTACTATGTGTTAAATTCGTTTAAGGTGATTGCATCTAAGCCAGAAAATCTCCATCGTTTCAAATAATCTCTAGAAATTGATTTTTAAGCATGTCAAAACCATGTGATATTCAGTTAGTTGACTTTAAGAATTGTAATTGTAATGCTATACAAAATTTGAGGAAAAATTATGTCTTGACACCTATCAAAAAGTTTCTCAACTGACTTCAGGCATCATCTCAGAGGACCAAAAGTTATTGATGGTTGTAACTAAATTATTTCTACTTTACCTGGGCCCAAATCCATCTTGGACCACCCACGGAGAAAATTGTTTTGTTTCCAAGAAAGAAAATCGCGCTTAATGTCACACTTTTGACGTTTATATCAAATTTCGCAGCACTATTTATATCTTTTAACAAAAATTTACGTAGTTAAGACTTGTACCATCAAATACTATATTTATGGAAAAGTAAGCATTCAGAAATTGTCAACACTAAAAAGTGTACGGTAATTTTATGTCAACTAAATTGCCATACCTATAGAATAAAATTATAACTTGATTATAGATTTTATTCTTACTGTTGCAGAAATAACAAGGCAGTTTTATTATAAAATGGTAAAATTAAAACTTTTATTGAAAGTAAAATTGAAAACGCCCGCTCATAGTCGCGGGTGCAGGAGGAAGGGGACAACAATGTTGCCATAGGCACAATATATACAAAAGTGTACCAGTTACATTGGAATTAAATATAAAATCATGGTATAACAAATTATTATTTTCCTTACAATAATAAATCAAATAGTTTTAAAATATTATAATTAAAATAAAATAAATGTTATGTTCTGTACTGAACACTTACAACTATCAATATTCTTTCCATACCTTCATGTTACTTTGTCAGTGAAGTTCATTAAATTAACAAAAACATTTCATGACAACACCTTTACCACACCCCACACATTACCTTTAAAGTTAAATTTTTTTATTGACAATTAATTGAAATGCAAAAATAATCCTTGTTCCTCTTATCATATATCCGAGAAAGAACGTTTATCCATGATACCTATTTATATCGCATTATTTTAGGACGTAGCTTCAGGCGACCCAAAGTTATCAAGAACATGCGATATCTTAATTGCGGTTTTAATTAAATAGAATAAATAAAGGGCATTTCAGTAACCAAACTCACATTTTAAGGTATCATCCCTATCCCTTATATTAGGGGTTTAAGTATGAAATTGCCGTTTTGTATGGAGAATTTAACGAAAATTTATTTTTCATACAAATATATTTGCGATTTTTTAAGGAACCACAAATCTAAATTTTGTTTTATTTTGTGGATATATTTAGAAAACATTAAGCTATAGGATACTTAGAGAAAAAATTTGAGAATTGACACCTGTAAAAAAATATTCATATTTTTATAACGGAGACGGACACCTCTTAGGACGAGCTGTTTTTGAAGATGTATTTCTAGTGAAAAAAATAAAAATAAGAATAATATTTTATACATAAATATAAGTCCTTGTAATGAAGTTTAAAATAAAAAAAGAATAATGAACATAGCTATTGTATTAATGGAATTATACACTAATGAATAATGAGGAAAAAAACGGCAATTTCATACTTTAACCCCTATTATTATTGAGTATTGCTTTCGTTCAACGACTATTTAATTTTGCTTTTCTTTTGATGAAATGTAAAAAATAGGCTCTGTTTTAATCAGTATTCTTTTTGCACTAATTATTTTCTAGCTCAAAAGCATCATAAAGATTTTTAACTGTGGACACCAGATACATAATAATTACAGTATTATACAGTAACTTTAATATTCTTAGTGTATCTGGTTTTTTGGTGGTTTGTCGTTGCGAAAGAGTGCCCTTGCACAATTAATACACGCAGAAACTAAGAAAATATAAAGAAATTTATTAGATAGGAAGTTTATAAAATTAAAGTTATTATGTCACCGAAAAATATTAATTGACAACGTCACTTATTTAAATTTAAAAACACAATGATTGAAAAAATCTAAAAGAAGGTTCGCAACATAGTTGTTTAAAAGAGAGTGTTGGAATATCAAAGCATGAGTTCGTTGGTAACAAAGGTCATTAGCAGTAAGAATACGAGAAGAGGAAAAGTATTATACACGGAATTCGTACTAAGATAATAATAGGTCATAGCATAGATTTAGGAAACTATAGATCGGCAATGTAAAAGAGAACGAGAATACTAACGCGTATATTAGAGCGAGATAAACAGACGAGACCATTTCACGTACACGCAGGCGGCCTAAGTAGGCACTCACACATTGGTGCATTTTTTTTGTCTCGCCCTAGTCGATTAATTGCCAATCTATAAACGGTAGTATGTAATTATAAACCTATGAAGCGATGACAAATCATCATCAAAACCATTTTCTCTTATAAAAAATCGCAAGTGGTCTCCCCTTGAATTTCTCGTATACCGGAAACGACTCAAAAGTTGATAGAAACCTTATATTTTGATGTTATACATGCATGTTAAATTTGGTTGCAATAAGTTAAAGCATACTCGAGATATCGTGCTACACAGACACAGACATAATTCCAAAAACGGTATTTTTGGACTCAGGGAGGTCCAAAACGTGTAAATCCGTCAAAATCTCGAGGTCGAATTTTTTTACGATTACAAGACTTCCTCTTTACTATGTTACGAGAAAGTAAGGAAAAAGGACGAGCTTGCAATGAAGTACGTAACACTTACAATTATTACAGATGGTAGTAGTGTTTTGGTTTAGCAGGTCATAAAACTTAACGAGTCTGCGATAAAAGAGTCATCATCATCATCAACAGCTCATATAATGTCCCCACCGAAGAGCTCGAGCCTACCCCACATTAGGGGCGATTAGGCCTTAGTCAACCACGCTGGCCAAGTGCAGATTGGTCGACTTCAGACACAACCTAAGAATTTCTTCATAGGTGTGTGCAGGTTTCCTCACGATGTTTTCCTTCACCGTAAAAGCGTCGATTAAACGTACATTTATGAATTCAAAATTTGAAAACACATTGGTACGTGGCGGGGATCGAACCAGTGCCTCCCGGGTGGGAGACGACGCTCTTACGCACTACGCCAACGACGCTTCTATAAAAGAGTACGGTGAAGTTTTTAAATTAAGTACTTTTTGTAAGATAAATCTTTGTTTTAAAACCCAATACACAATAACTTACATAACGTAACTTCTAAAATTCTATGTAACTCGTTTTATAACGTAAGTGATTGAAAGTTCTACTATATTAGCTATATAGCCAAAAATTGTTTTTTAAGCGATCACGATATATGAAAGTAGTAATTGAAAATCCATTTAGAGATTTACTTTCTACTACTACAACTCGTCTATGAAAATTGATTAGACTCACCAAATAGTGAGCGATTTTATCACCTTCCGATTTCAAATAGTTTACTGAACTACCTACTGTTCTCTTTTTAACCGACTTTAAAAAGGAGGAGGTTCTCAATTCGACTGTATTTTTTTAAAATATTTGTTACCTCATAACTCTTTTCTGGGTGTACCGATTTTGAAGGTTCTTTTAACGTTTGGAAGTTGGTGCTTGTAATGTGGTCCCATTTAAATTTGATCGACATCTGATGAGTAGTTTTTTGAGTTATCCCTAATAATGCCTGTCTAATGGACATCGATTATATCGTAATCGTGTCACTTTCTTGTCTAAAAGATCTAGAGATAGTTTCCTGAAAATTTCTACACTTAAAACACCAAGAAGCTAAAAATAATTTACTTAATGTATATGATTTCTAAATTAGATTTAATGTCGTTATACACTACCATGGTTTACTTCGTTCTCAGTTTCCTCAACAATACAAATAATTATTCATACAATTTTACAGTGAAATACCCAATGAGATATGAGATGAGTAGAGAATCGCACAGCTGATGATAATCAATACTCAAGTTTGTCTAAAAAATATTTTTTTGTTTCCAAAGTTTCCCTCGTACCATTATGAAATCTATATATCCTATTCCAATATGAAATAGCTAATCCGAGTGTAGTAGTAAACTAATCCTTTGGGTTCATTAGTATATTCAATGTTAACCAGCTTGCTCTTAATTGGCGAAGAGACATATCAGGTATTGGCATCTAAATCGATATCTACGTATCTATCTAGATTAGCAAGCAATGATTTGATTAAGTCAAATTTACCAGCTACTGAACTGGAGGAATTGAACCGAATAAAATTACTATTTGCATATCTGTGGTTGTCACGTTTGATTGATTTAACTGTATACTTAAAGCTATCGGTAAATCTGCTTGTTAATGGTAATTTGCCGTGATTCTAATTCAATTTAAAGTTATTTCAAGTTATCCTCTTCATCCGTCCATAATTACAACACTTACTAGGTGGTAGTCCCATATGTAGGGTCGTCTGGTTAGGTACCACCGCCTTTCTTATTTCTGCCGTGAAGCAGTTCGCTGTGTTTGGATTGAAGGGAAAGGTAGCCAGTGTAGTTACTGGGCATGGAGGGCATATCATCTTAGTCCCCAGGATGGCAAACGCACTTGCGGTGTTAAGTGATTTACACTTAATATTGCAAGTGTCTATAGGCGGATGTGACCACTTAATATCAGGTGGACCGCAAGCTTGTTTGCCATCTCGTAACATAAAAAAAATCATCGTCTCAATCAAAGTCAAAGTCAAAATTTCTTTATTCATTTAGGTACAATTTGTACACTTATGAAAGTCAATTTTGATGCCATCGGTTCAAGAGTCTACTTGCCTTGTTCTGAGAAGAACCGGCAAGAAACTCAACAAGTTTTATCCTCCCTTTACAGTTTCATAGTATTGATTTGGAAAGAGTCATAATTCACATTGTCAAGTATTTAATAATTAATCATAATAATATAATAAAATAAAGACTCATATTTAAACTTACAATAATATATATATATAAAAAATGTGATTTAAGACATCTTTCCTTACAATCTTGTCAATTAGAAAATTGAAATTTTACACATTGATATCTCACTAGATTAAAATGGAGAATCGAGCACATTTGGATGTGCCCACACATTTTTATCGTCTAAATTAAATCAATTTGATTTTTAATAGAAAAGTAAAGTCCACGTTTTTGCTTGACTCAGTTTTGCTGGGCTTAATGGTTTATTAATTTTGGATGTTGATTAGTTGCAATATTTATATTTCAACTTAATTAACATTCAAAATAGGATTATTATTTTGAGAAAATAAAGAGTAAGCATTGGCAGAACACAAGTACCTATTACCCTGATGTTACAAAAGCCAAACTCTACAGACCATTTACCATTAGAATTTATTATTGTATGTACACCTATTTGGGTTTGATTGTGCGACCCCGGAACATTCAACCACTTGGGACCAGCTACCTACTACTAACTATTGGAATCAGAACACTACTATACTGTTATCAGTATTGTTACGGTAAAAAACATTGATCAGATTCTAGGCGTCATCATTACAAAGTTTCGTGATTCGATTGGTAAGTGGGGAAATGAATCCGGGACCTCAGAAGTCCAAATTTCAAAGATTTGATGAAACAATGCTTACCATAAAAACATAAGTACCAAGCATTGACATTTTCGACGGCGACAGCAGTGTCTCGGTAGCGTAGTCGTTAACGCAGTCGCCCGGATTGCGAAGGATGCTGGGTTAGATTCCCGTCTAGGGCAGGTCGATTTTTTGCAGTGTATTTTCTAGTTTTAAGAATCACTAAAAGTTGTTTTTATATTCAAAACATTGATATGTTACTCTTACATATTCTTAATTTAGGCAAACATGACATGTACGTAATGCGAACGATATAATAACAATTTTGTTCTAATAACAGCACGATTCGAATATGAAAAATCCACGCCGCTTTCATTACTTCTTCATTAATAATGATATATTTACTTATTATGATAAAACATGGCAAAACAGTAAAACAGTCATCTGGCTTTTAACTTTATATTAATAATCCCTTTACAGTATGGAAATCAGAAGTTTTATGCTAAACAGCTTTCTCGAAACGGGGACTGGTTTTCTATAAGCCCATTGCTAGGTCATTTAAAACCATTTTGAAATACTTTTGTTTATTGACACGAATATAAAAAAAAAAACATTTGTACGAGATCGAAAGTTTCACATTGTTATTAAATTTAATAGCTTTTTTATGTGATATAGAAGAAAATCTACAATCTCAAAGTAAGACTATACATAGGTTTTTTAAAATTCTTAAAATTTATTTCTTTTTGTATTCAATTTATATTCATGAAACGAATGAAACTCATTTTTTTCTTGTATGATTATTCTTAACTTAATCTTAATCTGTTTATTGATTTTACAGTAACAGATACACGTATTTTTATAACTGTGCATGATGTGGTTACCTTTAATTTTAAGAGAAGTTATCTTGAAGCATTCTATAAGTTAAGAAATAACGAATTTCTTTGGAAAATATATCAGCATAGTATGAGTAAACAAGTGTTATCTTCAAGAAACCCACCGAGCATGGCTTGTATGTGTTAGTAGCTACGCGTTAGAAGGATGTACACATTGACAATTTAACAGAACTAATGAATACCCAAGTCAAGGCTACTCCGTAGAACATAGCGGACGTCACTTTCTTCGAAAGAGAAATTATCTTTATTTTGCTTTTACATAAATAACAAGTTGTATCGTCTTCTTAAAACCAAATATAATTTTAACGTCAAAATTTTTGAATGAATTTGTGGTCTAAAGTTGTACTCAGTTGTATGAAACAATACATTACGGAGCCCTGATGTTGTGTTTACCTGTCAATTCAAGGACACTTGGCTTGGTTAAGGTTATAAGCTATAAGTATCGAAACTGACCCGGTATGTTTTATGACGACAACCCTATACCATCCTATATGAGTAGGCAATTATCGCACGCTGGGGTCTCAGTCGGCGTACTTGTTTACTTGTGGTGTAGGTTGTAGGTGCCGTAGAATGATTATTGGAGACTGTCATCGCCTGGCTAGCTTCGGACCACCGTGGCTAGCTAACAAGCTAGCTAGGCCATCTTACCAAAATCTTTATAGGTTTATTGTGTTTGTTTCAACAGTTATCCGCGGGGCGGCCTCCTGGAGGTCGCTGTCAATAACGCCTGTGTGTCGGCCGACTTCCTGGAGGTCTATCCCCCCCTCCACAGTTTTCCGATGATGAAAATGATGATGATTATTATTATTATTTGAAAATATAACTGGACTAATTATATTATATTCTGTTAGCTTATTTTATAACGATTTTAGTGACAAAAATTCATATTTATAGTTTTATTACAAAAATTTTATAATTATTTTTTTACACCCGGAAAATTCGCGACGGAAAGTCCGGAAGTAACTGACACATGCGCGAAATTTTACAAAATGGCGCCGAAACAATAGGGGCTATGATAAAACTACTAGTTCCTCAGCAGAAGACGGTTCAGGTTAACCTCGTTTCCAGCTTTAGACTTATCATCACGTTCCATCAAAATGAGAATAAGGCATCGACCTTCCGCGTTACAGTAAAAAAAAAATATTTTAATAAAAAAACCGCCTTCAAAACTAAAAACGGAGAAATAAATATTCTGTTCATAAAATCTAAATGTTTTTTTGAGGTCGGTCCCAAATACAAGTGACAACGTTTATTCCAAGTATCGAGGTTGGCACTGACCTCAAAAAAACTTTAATATTTTTATAAACAGAATTTTTATTTCTCCGTTTTTAGTTTTGAAGGAGGTTTTCTTTATTAAGAGAAAAGATATTTTGATGTTTAGTGATTAAGTATCTTTTTCAGGAAACTATCTCGAGATCTTTTAGACACAGAAGTGATAAGATTACGATATCATCGATGTCAATTAAATAGGCATTATTACGGATAACTCAGAAACTACTAGTCAGATGTCGATTAAATTTAAATGGGGCCAAATGACAAGCATCAGTTTCCAAACATCAAAACAGTTATGAGGTAACAAACAATAAAAAAACATCGCCGTTTATTTGTCATTTATATGTTTTTAAGGGAAATAAAGAGTTAATAATAATTATTATAATAACACTGACTTTAGTCACTTTGGAGGTAACCTATTACAATTTTCGAGACGCCATGTTCTGTTCAATAACAGTAGGTATGTACCTAATATTCTAATTTTGTCACAATAATCCAATAGGAGATATTAACAGAATTGTACGCTCAAGTTTAATCACGCTTTATATTGCAAAGGGGATTTAATTTAATATCCTCAATCGAGTACGAAACGTTGATTCTGGTTGAATTTCGAGAAGTGAAGGGAAATTGTTTCCTTATACTATTAGGTAATAACATAATTCAAGTTTCTTTTCAACTGTCTTCAAAAAGGTGAAGGTTATGAATTCGAATGTATGAGTTTTAGGTTTGTTACCTCATAACACTTTACTGGGTGTACTGATTGTGAAGATTCTTTCGATCTTTGGAAGCTCGAAATCTTACACAAGTGATAAGATTACGATATCATCGATGTCAACTAAACAGGCATTATTAGGGATAACTCAAAAACTACTCTTCAGATGACGAATAAAATTTAAATGGGACCAAAGGTCGAAAGAAGTCCACCCACTAACGAGTTAGGAGGTAAGAAACATAAAAAAAACATACAAGCAATTTGATAACCGCGTCCTTTTTTAAAGTCCGTTAAAAAAGGGTTATCATTATCACAATAACTTAAATAAAAGTAATGAAATGAAATGAAATTTATTGTGAATATAAATTTGGGTACATTAATTAGCAGTTGCAATGCTTAGAGTTACGAGTTACTGCCAAATCCTACCTTTTCAGGTGTATTCACATATAATAAGTACATACTCTTAGGCGATGAAAGGTAGCCTATGTGGATTCCTAGTATCTAATCTATATTTGTAAAAATGTCATCTAAATTGGTCTATTTGTTTTTCAGTTTATTCGTTACAAACATACAAAATCTTTCCTCTTTATAATATTAGATTCAAATACACTTTTCAATTATTTCTACGGCTATTCCTTATGGTTATTTAACTTTATATATTTAAGTTACAACACTCAGCCGATTCCGCAGTCTTGTGGTTTGTGAGAATTAGACCCTACTGTCCCTGGTTTGATGAGCAAGATAGCACTTATTTGTGGTCGATTTGGTTGATGCTAAGACATGATTTTCCGCCTAGTTAGCCACCAATGTCTTATCATAGTGTTTCATCTTAAGAATAGTGCTAACACATCATTGACAGGCAATAAGAATTGTGTTTTATTGACAGAAATGGTCGTAGCCTTTATCGCCGACCGATTGCCAAACAACTTTAAAAAATATATATATATTTAGTGGTAAGATAGCTCGATTCTTTGACTATGTTACCACTTATCATCTCGAGAGATGAAGACCAAGAGTTATCCTGTCAAAAGATGAAAAAAGCATTCAAAATTCGTGAAAAATAGATTTAATTGGTTTTTTACCGAGAGGAAAACTAAACGCTTTATCCGATTCTTCAGCAAAGATTCACTTCGCTTTATCATAAAAAATGTGCAATGATATACATAATTATCTACTATTTATCTGTACGACTATTTCTGCAGTTGAAGCGTTGAGATTTGAGTATTGTATACTAAATTCCTCTATTCTTTTTTTTGCACATTTTGCACATCTCACTTAAAATATCATGCTGCTGTCCAAGCGATAAATGCAGTAAGGAACATTTTTTCGTGAAATGAGTTTATAGTAGATACGGAGTTGCCAAAACGAGGCGATTCCGAATGTATTATTAGCTTATTACACGAAAAAAAATTTCTTACTGCATTTATCGCTTGTACGGCAGCATGGTCCACGTCAAATTCCGATGTGTATTATATTTTAGCACCAGAGTTTGTTAAACATTACAAAGCACCACAGTTTAATAACATGCTATTATTATAGTGTAGTCTGAGAGTAAATTTTCCATAATACCAGGATGTGGTCGTGATTTATATGATGAATCTTACAAGCGTCTAGACTGGAGGCTACTGTTATAGCTTACTATCAGAATGGTCATTTGACATCTTTTGTTCATATCGTATCTGAGGCCCTACTCTGTTAATCGATTCTCGTTCAGCTATGTCTATTCCTCTCACTCAATCTGAAATTAAGATATGGTTGAAAGAGGCGGAGAGCTCCGAAAATACAGAGTCTGTGGTATCTTCATCATCATCAGTCTGCCCCGTCTCCAATTTCATCTGGGTTCTACGTCATTTGTTTGTTTTCTATACTACCTTCTTGATCAACCGCCATCTGCCATTTAACACTTTTCTTTGCTATATCATCTGTTCAACGTCATATGTTTGTTTTCTATACTACCTTCTTGATCAACCACCATCTGCCATTTAACACTTTTCTTTGCTATATCATCTTCCACGCAGCCGATTCATGCCTGGAGTGCTAAGGTGTTTTTAGGAATTTAAGATGTGTTGTAGTTGTCGTCTTTTGTTTGTTACTTCGCTTGGATTTGATAACCCTTTTATGTAGGTGTCAGCTGGCAAGCTGCTACTATTTTCAGGTACTGCATAGCACATACTGGCCAATGTACCTTTATGTCTAACCAAATTTTAACCTAAAACTCTGCTCAATCTTTGCTTATGAGCGTATCCATCTTTTCTTAGATCTCTCTATCCCTCTACATTCATGCCCATTTTCTTTGCCACATTCTTATAATTTCTTCTAATTAATCCGTTCATCCATTTACTTGTCAATATTTATGTAACTTGTGTAATTTTTAAACTTCCCCCATTCTAATCATTCTTCACTAAGTTCTAATTGCTTAAAATCAATTCTTACGTCATGTTTAACTTGATGATTTATTTTTGCCATCATTTTAACCCAGACATGACCATTAAATTAAAGACAGCTAGACAATTATAGTCCCAGCTTAGGTACCTGAAGTACTTATTGTTGTAAAATTAAAAAATAAAAGAATAATTGATGCAACAAATTCAACACATAAAGTAGGTGATAAGGAAAATTAATAGTTACTGTGAAAATTAATGTTCACGTAATATATAAAGATATTTAAAACGAAAGCAATCGCTTCATATTTTTGTGGACCCATAAATAAACAAACACAAGCGTGATGGAACACGCAAATTAACATCAGACCAAAAAAACGCACGTCCATGTTAATGCAGAAACTTTCATATTCTGTAATAACAAACATTAAAAGTACTTACATTGCCAAAACGTCGAACAAATCCATGTTGAAAAACTGTGACCAATAAAAAAACTGTTCCGTATAGAAGAGAAATCAGCGGAGCGGTTTTTAACACTATTCGTCGTGGGGCAATGCACCCAAGCTTACATATCGCGGCACTAACACTTGGTGAACCATTCAAAATTTCATCAACACCCACGAATCGCACTGTTTTGGTAGTACCAAGTCCCGGAACACGTGAATTCCGTTCCGCAGTGTCACGGCCACTTCCCGCACTGATACGCGTGTGTCGATCACCTGTCGTCGACTTTCGATGGTCGCTCAAAATTTCTACGAGACTTTTTGCGTCGGAACGGGTTTTCTCGCGGAGACTGCAATAGTGAATGCCGCTGTGGCACACTCTCTTGTCTTTCGCCGGCGCGCGCGCACTGCCGCTACCATTTGCTATGAACTCGATCATTTCTCCATTCACTTTGGAGATAGATAAGACGGGAATTATAATAATATTTTCACGCATTGATTTCATTAAAATTTTGTGTTGTAGATAAAAGATATCGGAAAAAGATAGGTACTTTAGATATAATTATTGTTAATAATTTATGAATCATTATTAGAATGCCATTAGAACGCTATGTGATGCCGGCAGAGTAGAATAGCATCACCCCATATCCTCCAATGGTTGACGTAGAAGGCGACTAATGGATCAGCAAAAGTGTATTGATCACCTTATACTTCGTCAACCAATCCGCATTGGGCAAGCGTTCCTTCGTTCGGAGTCAAGGAGAGGCCTTGTGTCCCAGCAGTGGGTCCAATTATAAGACTGTTATGATGATTAGAAAAATAAGTGATTAAAATCGCATAAATTAAACAAACTCTTGTCGTGGTCGTGACTCTTATCATGGACGTGGTTCTGATCTCAGTATTGGATTACTACAGAAGCAATACGTAGTATTTAAAAAAAAAATATATGACATTTAATTTGGTATGTATATTCCAGGCAGATAGTAAAACACGCTGTTTAACTAAACGGCTAGGCGGATTGTAGTCTGTGAGAGTGACGAGTGACAAAAATTCCACTCCGCTTGGTCATAAAAAAAATAAACTGAACCTACCAATAACAAGCCATCTCCATTCGATGTACGGACTCATATTGATACAATCTACAACGGATTTATCAACAAATGGTTTTATTTGGTTAATAATTCTCGCAGACTACAATCCGCCTAGCCGTTTACTTGAACGGCGTGTTTTACTATCCGCCTGCGACATGTACGAGTATATGACATTTTAAAAATACTTGAATTAAATTGTTTTTATGAATGAAATAGCGATATATTAAACATTATAGAAATACTAGCTGACCCGGCAAACGTTATTTTGCCTTATAAATAAAAAAAAATAAGGGTGAACAACCCTTATCACTTAGGGGTATGGAAAATAGATAGTAGCCGATTCGCAGACCTACTGAATACGCATACAAAGTTTCATAAAAATCGGTCAAGCCGTTTCGGAGGAGTACGGTAACTAACATTGTGACATGGAAATTTTATATATTTGATTTTTTTACGAAACATTTCCTCATCACCATTAGCCTCCTCTCTCGACCACTGTTAGCCACAGATTTTACATACAATAGGTCAAACAATGTACCGTAAAATTTCTCAAAATAAAATTCTTCAAATATTTGATTCTCACTTGACATTGGCAAAATGCGCAATCTTTATAAATAAAAGAATAGACGAGTTTTAAACGAGTTCAAGAACTTATGTCATTGAGCACCCCATGCTTCTCTCTAAATAATAATTACCTATACTTTTCGTTTGTCATTCAGTTTTGAAACTGAAAAGTTATTTTTCCCTTTTTAGTCCGATTTAATATAAAAGCGTGTTTTTTTTTTGTTTTTTTATTCATAGTAAAATATACATAGAGGCGATACGGTTTCGAGCTGATTAGTGTGCTAAGACCTTAAAGCAAGAAGACGAAGCAGATGTCGCTTTGTAGTACATTGTCGCTTTACCGCCAGTGAAAAAGATTTTGATAAAATTTTTTTCACTGGCGCTATTTTGTCGCATAAAAATATTTTCATATGCGACACAATTGTAACTTTGCAGCGAGTTAGGAACGAGTTCCACTAGTACCATAGTGGGTCAAGCAGCTGAACATCTGACCGATTACTCGCTAGAACAACTGTGACGACAAAATAACGAGTCACATACACCTCAATGACTTGTCGAACGATACACAACACTCTAAATCTACTTGCGCGATTTCTAATACTTTCAGTCTTAATTGAGTAGTACAGATTTGAAGTTTACGTTTCTATTGTTGAAAACGCACGCAAGAGCTCACACAATACTTATTTCGCGTGACCACGCCAAAAAGTAAAAACAGTGGAAACTGAACGCGCCACGATTCAAATAACATTATTAAAGTTAAATATGGACACGAATTTTACTACGATTTATATTGAAAACTAGCTTATGCCCGCGACTTCGTCCGCGTAGAATAGTTACTTCGGGTAGCATTTAAATTTTCTTATTATTTCTTCTAACCCAACAGCCATATTTACATACCTACAAATTTTCATGAATTTTACTTAAAACTTGACGGATTTCCGTACAAACTTGCATCCCCTATTTTACCCCCTTAAGGATTGAATTTCCAAAAATCTTAAAATACGTCTTTCCTAATTTGTAACTGAAAAGCCATACACCAATTTTTATGGATTGTACTTTAAAAATGACGGATTTCCATACTAACTTTTCACCCCCTTTTCACCACCTTAGTGAATTTCCAAAAATCCTTTCTTAGTGCACCCCTGGACCTCATAAGGAACCTACGTGCCAAATTTGGAATCTCTAGACCCAGCGGTTTGGCCTGTGCGTTGATATGTCAGTCAGTCAGTATTCATTTTTATATACATACTGGGTGTAAAAGACATGAACAGTCAAACGAGAACCATGTATTCTATACATAAAAATAAGACATATTTCAAAAAAATATTGCTGGGAAATAATTTTTATTTTTTGCTGTTAAAAAAAATTGCAAATTGTACCGCGCAATGTAAAGGGCTCAACTCGCACGCAACTCGCAAAACCGCGATAATTTTGCCAGACGGTGGCCCCGTTCGTTAGTGTCCGTGCGCATCGAGTGAGCTACATTGAACGCTAACGTTTTGAAGCCATTTTTTATTATGAAATACTAAAAAAAATCATAATGTTTCTTTGGACAATAATTAAGAAATCACGTATAGAATACGAATTAAAATTTAAAAAAAAATTATGACTTTGACCTTCAATAAAATCGTAACTATCAATTTCCCAGGTATAGTCTAAAGGAAGAAAAATGTTATGATGTTGAGCAGAATACATGGTTCTCATTTGACTGTTCATGTCTTTTACACCCTGTATATAGATTGGATAAACATATTTTGGTAGTGTTTTGAAATTCCCAAGGGGCATTGGTGTCAGGCTGGCGCCCGGCCTAAATACTAGAGGGCAAGCGCGGGCTTACGGGCTACAATGTATAAAATTGTTTCAGAAATTTTGTTTAGTACGCACTTGCACTCTGCTGTCTTGTGTGTTCCTCGAGGATTCACCCCTACTTCCGATATTAGCCTCTTAGCGCCTTCAAAGGTTGAATAAATGATATTCAATGTTGATGGGCTATGCATGTAACCCACGTATTCGTTCGTGGAATTTTATTACGTGGCTTACAAAGTAGCAAATTAAGGTAAATTAATGAAGCGTTTGTGGCATAGTGCGTAAGAGCGTTGTCTTCCACCCGGGAGGCATCGGATCGAACCCTGCCACGTACTAATGCGTTTTCAAATTTTGAATTCATATGTACGTTTAATCGACGCTTTTACGGCGAAGGAAAACATCGCGAAGAAACCTGCACACACCTATGAAAATCCTAGATTGTGTGTGAAGTCGACCAACCCGCACTTGGTCATCGTGGTTGACTAAGGAAGGCCTGATCGCCCCTAATCAAATCCATCAACATAGACTCATTACAAGCACTTATTGACGTCATACATAATTAAATTAAATAATGTTTTAAACTAAGGCTAAAGCTAATGCTGGTTCCAAAAACTAAGAGAGCCCGCTGAGAAGAACCAGTAAGAAACTCAGTTAACTGTTGCCTCTTATTGATGAAAAAAAATATAATTATAAAATAATATTATATAAACAGCTAAAATCTTAAAGTATAAAAACGAAATGAAACACAATACATTAGCTACGAGTCTTGTGGAGTAGGCTCGAGCCCCTCGTCGGCGGAGACATTATTTATGAGGTGATGATGATTTTTTAGATTTTTTGATAAAATTACTATCTATAACTTGGATTCGACCTGGAGATACCACTCATTGAACTTCATACATAATATTGCGGGAAAATATACCTGGAAGCATAAACCTGAAGGGGAAATTACTTCTAGGTCGGACTGAGCAACCATCTAGTAATATGTACCTAAAACCGTGGAGGTATTTGGCAGATATGTTTTTTGCAATAGGGCTCGAGATAGAAGTACACGTAAACAGACTTCTGTTTATGTGTACCTCAGACCAATAAAACATTGGTCTGAGATGTGCATTAACTTGGCGTGAACATAGCAGACAAGTGTCTGATGATCGCTACAATTGTGTTGGATCACACTCGCGTACCATGAATGAATACCAAAATAATAGTAAATAGGTCTTTTTTAAGTTTCTTGTTTCAACTCGATATTTGTCAACAAATTAGTATATAATTATATATTATTATTATATTATATTAAAAGTTTTTCTGTTCCTAATCTATACATAGTATAAAATTAAGTCGCTCTATCTTTATGTGCGCTTAGAACTTTTAAGCTAAGCAACGGATTTCAGTGCAGTTTTCAGCAATGGATAGAGTGCTTCAAGAGGAAGTTTAATATGTATTCCATGCGAAATCGGGGTGGGTCGCTAGTTTTAAAAAACGAGTTAATCTTACGTCTAACAATAAGTATTAATTTTTACCCACAGAATTAAGGTTTACACACATATATTAATCTATATTAATCATACATTAATCTAAGGAGATCGGTCGAATCACCGAGTTCATAGGAAGACCGAGTGTCGCGATCAGCGGCCGTACTACATAACATGGTTCTAGTTGAGCATGCCGTAATATACACTATTCATTGCGCGCGTCTTAAGGACTGCGAAGCGATGAAAGTTAAGCACAGCCGTAAAGGAGATCGGTCAAATAGCTGAGTAACGTATTCACTTGACGTTATCGGGAGGCGAAGTGGCGGAAATGTTGTCACAAGTTAAACGCCGGCTTGGCCTATCTTCTTGTATTATTAAATCTGTGGTTTTACCTTTTTGGTCAAACTTTTATAATCACAAAGCAAATCTATGTCATTTTTATGTTTTTCTTGTTATGTAGAAAGACCATTCATAATACTATAATATATAGATATTAACACAAGTTCTTAATGGTACTTACTTTGGACTAGATAATTGGTGTGAGTGTGGAAATATATTATTATTACTATAAACTATGTTTTATAATAATAACTAATAATTTGGTACTTGTCAAAGCAGGTTACACTGGTAGCCCGCGCGTGCGCTTGAGCATTTCTTAGGCACGTGCACTCTAGGGTTAAAGCCACAGAACATAGATATAAGAGGTTAGAAGGCGTAAGTGGGCGGGGTAGGAGCGTCGCACAGAAGAGCGAACGCTCTTCTGAACCCATTTGCATGTTTTGACACTTCTCAGTCACGATTTGACGTTCGCCTCGCGCTGTAGGTGTGATTTTATTCAAAAATTGTGACAAAAATGCCTTCCTGTGCCATTTTGAGTTGCAAAAGGCAAAGTAGAAAGTGTAATCTTTCTCGTGACAACATTTCTTTTCACCGGTAAGTAGATATTTACTGTTAAAATCGAAAAAATCATGAAGACGTCCAATAAATATACATTGCTTGCTGAATACGTCACCTATGTGTGTGACATAGTGTCCAGCTTGCAATCTTTAATGTTTCGTGCAGAACAGTGACTGTTCTTAAAACAAAGTGTTGTACTAAGTCAGAATCATAATTAATATATCGATAAACCTCCATTTGGAAAATCTATTGCAGTAACAGTATCAAACACAAAAAACATGATAAAAATTTGCATTTAAATGAATAATGTTCATTTAAAATAATTATAACTCGGAAGTAACTTTTATACAAAAATATTGTTTGAATAGGTATATTTATATTAAAATAACAAATAGTTATTATAACTTGTTTCTTTAGCTTTCCCTCGGAACTGAGTACAAAATTAACCTGGATAAATGCGACAAGTCGCATAGATTGGGTACCTACTAAACTAAGGACTGTGTTTTCCATCCATTTTGAGCAAAATATGTTTCTAATAAAAAAGGCTGGAAAACGTCTTTTAAGACCGGGGGCAGTCCCAACTAAAGAAATCATACGCCTGATTTCTGAACCTTCACAGGTACGTATTTTATGATAAATATTTTTATGTGATTAAGCAATTCTCATTTGATTCCTATTACTTAGTATATTATTATACTATCAAAGTAAACACACAAATGTATTGATGCAAAAACATATTTTCAGACAACAACGTCGATTCAATCGCCACCTCTAAATCCGCCGTCATCAAAAAGTCTAAGTAACATGTACTTTTTCGATCTTTTATGCGATTTTTATTTATTAATTTAGTTTATTTGTTTTATAAATATAATAAAAGGGGTGTAAGGGGTTCCGAACAACATCTGACGGAACCCAAGTCAACCTCACCTGTACGCGGTACACCCTGCCGAACAACAGACGAGGCTCTGGCGCTCCCCGCCAACCCGCACTGGGCCAGTGTGGTGGGAGAAGAGGCTCCGCCCTGAAGCCATCCAGATCCAAAACCCCGAGCGCTTTCAACTCGAACTGCAAAATCGCTTCGAATGCCTGGAGGACTGCATAGATGTGGACACTTACAATGACAGGTTCGTGGAAGCTGTTCTTACGGTGGGTTCAAAACTCTTCAAACCCAGCCGTACAAAAAAAGCGAAGAAAATCTCAGAGCCCACATTAAAGCTGATGGAGGAAAGACGAGGGATGGTTCTGCAGTCTTCTGAAGATGCTCGTCGGCGTCGGCAGCTCAACAAACATATCTCCAAGTACTTAACTCGCGACATACGCCAATTTAATACAGAACGTATTAAAGAGGCCATTGAGCGGAACAAAGGCTCCAAAGTGTGCCCTAGAGATTTGTCGCTTGGAGAGAGCTTGCTGACGAAGCTGAAGACAGAGGACGGCAGAATCGTTACATCACGACCTGAGCTTTTGGCCGAGATTGAAAACTTTTACGAACAGCTTTACGCGACATCACACACACCTGTCATTCAGGCCACTGATCCAAGAGCCAAATTAACCCGACACTATACCGAAGATATCCCGGACGTCAGCCTGTACGAGATTAGTGTAGCTCTTTAACAGCTTAAGAACAACAAGGCGCCGGGTGATGACGGAGTTACAGCGGAGCTTCTGAAAGCAGGTGGACGACCGGTCCTGAAAGCTCTTCAGAGGCTGTTCAACTCCGTTATACTCGAGGGCAAAACGCTAGAGGCATGGCATGGCGGCGTGTTGAGACTCTTCTTCAAAAAGGACGACAGGGCCCAATTGAAGAACTATAGACCCATCACGCTGCTGAGTCATGTTTACAAGCTGTTTTCAAGAGTTATAACGAATCGTCTCGCGCGCAGGTTTGACGACTTCCAGCCTCCCGAACAAGCCGGATTCCGAAAAGGCTTCAGTACCATAGATCACATACATACGTTGCGGCAGGTTATACAGAAGACCGAGGAGTATAACCTGCCATTATGCTTAGCGTTCGTGGACTATGAGAAAGCCTTCGATTCTGTCGAGACCTGGGCAGTGCTCCAGTCACTCCAGAGGTGCCACATAGACTACCGATACATCCAAGTGTTGCGGTCACTGTACGAAAACGCCACTATGTCAGTTCGCCTTCAGGACCAGAATTCAAAACCCATACAGCTCCAGCGAGGCGTGAGACAGGGTGATGTTATATCACCGAAACTGTTCACAGCTGCGTTGGAGAACGCGTTTAAGCTTCTGAACTGGAGAGGACTTGGCATCAACATAAATGGCGAGTACATGACTCACCTTCGCTTTGCAGATGATATCGTGGTTATGGCTGAGACCTTGGAAGACCTGGGCACAATGCTCGACGATCTCTATAGAGTCTCCCAACAAGTGGGTCTTAAAATGAACATTGAACATGGATAAGACGAAAATCTTGTCTAATATCCATGTCGCACCCACTCCTGTAAAGGTTGGAAGCTCTACACTGGAAGTTGTCGACGATTATGTTTACCTGGGACAAACAGTCCAACTGGGTAAGTCCAACTTCCAGAAAGAGGTCAATCGACGAATCCAACTCGGCTGGGCAGCGTTCGGGAAGCTACGCGGCATATTCTCGGCCCATCTACCGCAGTGTCTCAAGACGAAAGTCTTTAATTCGTGTGTGTTGCCAGTGATGACTTATGGAACCGAAACGTGGCCGCTTACAATGGGCCTCATAAGAAGGCTCAAGGTCACCCAAAGGGCGAGAATCATATCAGAAATGATGAGATCCGCAGGAGAACCAAGGTCACCGACATAGGTCAAAGAATTGCGAACCTCAAGTGGCAGTGGGCAGGGCACATTTCGAGGAGGACTGACGGCCGTTGGGGCGTAAATGTCCTCGAGTGGCGACCACGTACCGGGAAACGCAGCGTTGGTAGGCCCCCCACAAGGTGGACTGACGATTTAGTTAAGGTCGCGGGAAGCCGCTAGATGCGGGCAGCGCAGGACCGACCGGTTTGGAGATCCTTGGGGGAGGCCTATGTCCAACAGTGGGCGTCTCTCGGCTGAAATGATGATGATGATGTTTTATAAATAATATTTTAACATTCATCTGACGCGTTAGTGAGGAAAACGAAAACAAAAAACATTTAACTTTTGTTTAGTAATAAAAATGGAACCAGCTGGGTTTGCAGATCCTGTAAATAATTTGTGTTGCTTAGACTTTTTTGACGAGTGTAGTTTTGATTATGAAGGACACGCTTTATATCGTTATTCCACAATAACCGCTGGAAAGCGCCAAAGCTGAAGTAATTTGTGTACCTTGAAATTGTGTTCTCTTGTTTCCAGACAGAAATTTTATAGAATTTCGTTTCACAGTAAATGTCCCATAGAATGTTTAGTTTTAAACCAAGTTAAAATTTTCAATAGTGTATCATTTAGAGCAGTAGCATGTCTTTCAAAATTGTTCATTCGTATGAAAATGTGCAACGAAGCTAAGGACATAAATATTATAAGAAGCAATAAATTTATTTTTGATGAGTCATAGTGTTTTTTCTTATTTAACCCTACTATATTATTTATTATTAGGATTATATATAAATATAATAAAGAAATAAAGAGACTTGTCTACGCCACAAGGAATATACCGGCACGCGGGGTACGGGGGCGCGGGGGATCAGCGGGCGACGGTTGGCGATCGAGCCCCCACTTCACTCGGCCACGACTGATTGCTAGCGCAATACCAAATAATTCTAGTTAAATTCATAACTCTGTAATTCATACAATTAAACCTTATAATCAAAGTCTTAATTTCTTTCTTGTATCATAATTCCTATACAAGAAAATTTGGCGACCGTGACAGGACCTGCAATATTTTTGGACTGGAATTTGCCGTTGGAAAAATTTGGCGGTTGCTTCGAGATCGACCGGCGAAGAAAATCTGCGCATCGCGTCTCCATACCTGGAATAACCGTAAGGGGAGTGCTCTTTCCTTTTATCTTCCTTTCTAAAATCCATTTTTTATTTGTTTTCGAAGCTGCATAATTCCAATAACGGCAAATTAATTTTTTGTTAAATTTCGCGGGTGGAAAGAAAAAGTTTTGTCTCACCTACGAGTTAACGATTTCATTTAAATTTTTACATTATATTATTACATATTGCATTAAAATCACCGAACACGGTGAGACATTATTTATTATTTGGTATTGTGCATCCCATAACGTAACGTAATTTGCAACGGCTTCCCATAATACGCCTGTTGCCCAATTCTATTATTTATTGCATTAGATTACATACTTAATACTTACCTAATTTCGAATGAAATATCATCTTGATACTAAATCTTTTTAGATTTATCCATAATAAATTTTTGTCTTTTGCCTACCTACTTACTTTAATTATATATCAAGCCACCTAAAAATTGGGCTATATGTAATAGGTAGATAGATACATCATAACTTATAAACGTAATTAATTAACGATATAATTCCGAGCTCCCTAAAGTTAAGTTCGTGGATAATTATTTCACATAGTAACATATTTCTTTATTGATTTGTTCACTTCTAAAAGGGTTTACGCCTTACGTCCTTATATTAAAGTTCATTTTTGCAATTCGTTAAGAAGCATTGGCCGAACACTTCCAGGCACTGCGGCCACATCAAGTTGCGCTGACGCACGGCTTGGCGGGAGTTACATTAACCCGGCCGCTGCTACGCTGCGGTGTGAGCTATACTGCGCGCTGCGGTCTCCGCGCTGCTTCAACGCGCCGCCACAGCTGCTTTTCTATCTGCGAGTTTGGTTTGATGCACAATTTATTTTTTATTCATTGTATTGCCCTGATTTAATTTTTGTTTCTTTATTGCTAACTTTAATTCTATAATAATGGCAGAGGAAACTAAGGAATTTAAAGACCTGATTAAGCAACGCGGTTCAATTAAGGGTCGATTGACGAGTTTCAAAGGTTACATTTCTTTATTAAACATAAGTGATATTAATAAACTTCAAGAATCTCAAATGAGAGAATTAAGTCTACGTGTAGCAAAGATCGAAGCATTGTTTTCTGAATTTGAAAAATGCCAGAATCAAATCGAGTTATTGTGTTCAGTTTTAGATGAACAAATTCGGGAACGAGAGGTAATCGAAAGTGATTTTTATTCGAATATTTCCACAGCTCAATCTCTAATTGAATCGCACTCTGCTAGCAGCAAGTTGAGAGATAGAAGTTTTCACTCTTCTTGCTCCCATTCCAACTCTAATGAAAATCTTAATATAAAGTTACCTATCATACAACTTCCATATTTTGACGGTAATTATTTTGCTTGGTTGGAATTCAGGGATACTTTCGAATCTTTAATCCACAATAATGAGTCAGTCCCTGATATAAACAAGTTCCACTACCTGCGCTCCTCTTTACAAGGGAGTGCAGCTCTTATCATAAAATCGATTGAATTTACTTCAGCAAATTATCGTGTAGCATGGGACTTGTTGTGTCAGCGATACAATAATAAGAAAATTCTGATTAATAATCATTTAAAGGCATTGTTTAAGATTGAAAACGTTGTGAGGGAGTCCCATAAATCTATTCGATACCTAATCGATGTTGTAACAAAAAACCTGAGAGCTCTTACTACTTTAGGGCAACCAGTAGATAGTTGGGACACTCTCATCATTTATATGATTTCTACTAAGTTGGATCCCGTAACGAGCGGAAAATGGGAGGAATATAGGAATAACTTGTCAGACTTGCCTCTTCTTGGCGAATTCGTTGAATTTCTTCGCTGTAGGGCCGATGTTCTTGAAACAACACAGGCCAACCGAAGTGACAAACCTGAGCATAGGGTTGTGTTTCATAAAGATAACAAAAATGATAGTAAGGGTTCATATCCAAATAAATTTATGAAAAGTTTTGTCACTTCTGCTTCATCAAATACTGTGAGGGCAACGTCGTGTCCTCTCTGTAACCAGGCTCATAGAATTATCGATTGCAATTCGTTTAAATCTTTATCACATGATGAAAAAATGAGTGAAGTTAAGAAATTGAATCTTTGTTTGAATTGCTTGCGGAGAGGTCATGAAGCATCGCAGTGCCGCCTTGGATCATGCCGTTTGTGTAGTAAAAAACATAATACATTACTTCACAAAGAAAATATTTCTAATCATGTAAATTCTTTACCTGTGTCGATGTCAGTGCGCTCTGCAGCTCAGGTTCTTTTGGGTACCGCTATCGTTAAGGTTACCAATTCCGAAAACGAAAATACTTACTTGGCTCGTGCCTTACTGGACGCGGGTAGTCAATCATCATTCATGACTGAAAATGTCAAACGTAAACTTGGGCTTGTTAGTCGTAATTCCGATTCATTATTTATATCGGGCATTAACAATGTTCAAGTGCCTATTACAGAAACATGTAAAGTTACTATTCATTCATTAGTCCATTCATTAAAAAAAGATGTTCGGTGCCTCATTGTTCCCCAAATAACAACCCAATTACCTAGCATTCGAGTAAATGTATCCGAATTAAATTTACCCAGCAATATTGAACTTGCAGATCCTCATTTTTATCATCCCTCAGATATTGACCTACTGCTAGGTGCAGATTTATTTTTCGAGTTGTTAAGTGTTGAAAAAATTTCTTTAGGTTCGAATAGACCCATTCTGCAAAATACTAAATTGGGGTGGATTGTAGCAGGTTCTTTGGGTGAAATTAACCCTTCAAAAGGAACTCACTGTCATTTTACTAAGGAAATTAACGAAAACCTTTCTAAGTTCTGGGGTCTCGAGGAAATTCCTTCATCAAAGAAGCCCATGTCAGCCGACGATGAGTTCTGTGAGGAGAATTTCATTAAGAACACTAGTCGTTTGCCTAATGGCCGATTTTCGGTATCAATGCCTATTCGAGAATCCCCTGAAACTTTACTCGGTGACTCATACAAAATGGCGGCTAGTCGTTTTTACAACTTGGAGAAAAAACTTAATAGAAATCCTGAGTTAAAAAGTAAATATTGCGACTTCATAAAAGAGTATGAGGAGCTAGGTCACTTGTCAAAAATTGAAAAACCTGATTTTGGGTATTACATGCCTCATCATGCCGTTGTACGTGAAAGCAGTGAAACTACAAAATTACGAGTAGTTTTCGATGCATCTGCAAAAACTACTTCAAAATATTCTCTTAATGATATCCAATGCGTTGGCCCAGTGGTTCAAGACGAACTATTTAATATTTTAATCAGGTTTCGACAGCATAAATATGTCCTAACAGGTGATATACAAAAGATGTACCGCCAGGTTTTGATTAGTGAATCTCAACGTAATTTACAAATGATTTTATGGAGGGACGATAATTCGAAACCTCTTGATATTTTTCAGTTGAATACAGTCACTTACGGCACTGCGTCGGCGCCGTACTTAAGTACTCGTTGTCTGTTACAATTAGCTCTCGAATGTCCAGATTCACTTATTTCTGAGATCATTAAAAATGATATATATATGGACGATGTCCTCACTGGCTGCGATAATCAAAAAGGTTTATTTCACATATATAAGGCCATCACGGCAGTACTTCATTCTGCTTGTTTCCCAATGCACAAATTCCGTACAAATTGCCCACAATTATTTTCATCGGTTACCGAAACGGAAAGTCTTAATTTAATTAAAGAGGCTAGTGTGCTAGGTATATTATGGGCTCCTGACACAGACACAATAAAATTCTCTGCCGATTTAATATCCGATAGTAAACGAAATATGACAAAAAGAAGTATTTTGTCTAATACGTGCAAAATATTTGACCCATTGGGTCTCTTAAGCCCTTGCGTAATAACGTTAAAAATTATATTACAAAAATTATGGTCATTTAAATTGGAATGGGATGATCCTGTTCCAAACGACATAAATAAGACATGGAATAGGGTTGTCAATAATCTAAAAATCTTGTTTACAGTTTCTATACCACGGCATGTGGGGTGTGCGTCTCCAATAAACACAGAGTTGCACTGCTTCGTGGATGCGTCACAAGAGGCTTATGCAGCGTGCGTGTATCTCCGCGCTGTCGATGACGCAGATAACGTAACAGTCCATCTCTTATGTGCTAAGACTCGAGTCGCACCACTTAAGGCAATAACCATCCCGCGCTTAGAATTATGTGCCGCTCAATTAGGAGCGCGTCTGGCAGTTAAGGTCAGTGAAGCCCTCCGATGTAATATTCGACATAAATATTTCTGGTCAGATTCCACTATCACTTTGGGTTGGATAAAAACTCAACCCAAAATGCTCAAAACTTTTATTTGCAATCGTGTTAACGAAATTCATGAGTTGACCGCCAGAGATTCTTGGAGGCATGTCCCTACTAATCTCAACCCAGCGGATATGGCATCTAGAGGCATAGACCCTAGTAATTTAGTTGAGTCTCATTTGTGGTGGCGAGGTCCTTCTTTCCTATTAAATCAGGAAAATGAGTGGCCCCTGAGTCCAAAAGCATTAAACATTCAGTTACCGGAAGTAAAAACATTCCAAACTGTAAATGTTATACAAATCACTGAACCTGATAGATTTATAATTTTTGAAAACTATTCAAATTCCTTTAAATTACAAAGAATTTTTGCATATGTCATAAGATTTATTAGTAACTGTAAAAATACCAAAAATAAATTAGTTGGTCCACTTAAAAAGGATGAACTAGATAACTCCTTAACTTTCATTATAAGGATAGCACAAAAGGAGACATTTGAAACGGAAATGAATTTACTTTCAAAACATAAAAAGCTTTCCCCTAAATTGTTACAGTTATCTCCGTTTATCGACGGCAGCGGCGTTCTGCGCGTAGGTGGTCGGCTCAAAAATACAAATTTTGATTTTTCAAAGAAGCATCCTATTCTTCTAGATGGGAAGCATCACCTTACAAAATTACTAATGCGAGCCGATCATCTAAGCCTGCTGCATGCGGGACCTCAGCTGCTGTTAGCCAACTTTCGAAATAGATATTGGCCTTTAGCGGGTAGAACACTGGCGCGTAAAATAGTAAGGCAATGCGTAATTTGTACACGATTTCGAGGCGAAGTCATGGCGCCGTTGATGGGCCAGCTGCCGTCTAGTAGAGTATGTCAAAGTTATCCTTTTCAATTGTGTGGTGTTGATTTCGCAGGCCCTTTTTTGATATCTAACAAGAAGGGACGTGGTAATCGATTTTCAAAATGCTATCTTTGCTTATTTATTTGTTTTGCTACCAAGGCCATTCATTTAGAGATTGTAAGCGATCTTAGTAGCAATGCTTTCATATCATGTTTGCGTAGATTTATTTCTCGTAGAGGGAAACCTGATAAACTTTTTTGCGATAATGCGACTAATTTTGTAGGGGCAAACAATGAGTTGAATAGAATGTTGCAATCAGCCAAAACTTCATTATATAATTTCACCTCTCAGGAAGGCATTAATTTCTATTTCAACCCCCCTTATTCGCCCACATTCGGTGGCTTGTGGGAAGCCGGCGTAAAAAGCGCAAAATTTCATTTAAAACGAATAGTAGGAAATACTTCTTTAACGTTTGAGGAGTTAAGTACGCTTTGCACACAAATAGAAGCAGTCCTTAACTCCCGACCCTTAACTCCTTTGTCCTCCGACCCTAACGACCTTTCTCCGTTGACCCCAGGGCACTTCCTGATCGGCCGGCCACTGACATCGCTGCCGTCTCCTCCTGTTGCCGAAACCAAGAAGATCAAAACACGATACCAATTAATTGAAAAATTGAAAGAACATTTTTGGAAGCGATGGCAAATTGAGTACCTGGGTGAATTGCAAAGAAAAACTAAATGGCACTTTCCATACAAAGAGCTCCGAGAAGGGTCAATGGTGATCTTCAGAGAGGACAATCTCCCACCTACAAGATGGAGACTTGGACGAGTCCATCGTCTTTACCCTGGAAAGGACGGGGTCTGCCGAGTGGCAGACTTCAAGACATACAGAGGGCTAGAAAAACGAGCACTGAACAAGGTGTGCCCTTTGCTGGAAGAGGATGAGGTCACGGAAGCAGCTTCAGCTTCAACAGTCCCAGCAGGACAGTCTGCGTCTACCAACGGCCGCCCCCCCAAGATGTCTACGCCACAAGGAATATACCGGCACGCGGGGTACGGGGGCGCGGGGGATCAGCGGGCGACGGTTGGCGATCGAGCCCCCACTTCACTCGGCCACGACTGATTGCTAGCGCAATACCAAATAATTCTAGTTAAATTCATAACTCTGTAATTCATACAATTAAACCTTATAATCAAAGTCTTAATTTCTTTCTTGTATCATAATTCCTATACAAGACTATTAATTAAAATGTCTTATTTTAGTTTCAAACATTGGTTTGTAAATCGTCCTTTTTAATCTATCGACATTATTGATAGTATCTTGATATTTTACCCCATCCCTAAATGTGCACGATTTGAATGTTGTCATCACTCATCACAAAATACCTTTAAATTTAATTTGCAAGATAAATTAAATTTAAAGGTATTTTGTAATGACAGGTAATTCATTTTCTTAGATTTGTTTATGAATATAATTATTAGTTTATATTTTAATATCTTTACCTGTAACTTATTTGAACTTTATAAGAATGGAAATAGCTTTGTAATTATAACTTTCAAAAAGTTATATATTGTTAATTTGTAAATAATACTTCGTTTTAGTTATTTTTCGCACATATTAAAATTATCACAATGAACAAAATCTATTTACATTATAATGGAAACAAACAATAATATGTCGCTGAATTATTGTGATAGTCTAAATATTATCATTGTACTAGTTAAAATGTGACAAAATTTCTGACTAGTTTTAGTATTAGTGAGTGTAACATCTTGAAGGCGACTGATGGGCAACAGATTCTTTTTGTAATTGATTGATTGTAGATATGTTCATTACATCGGGAAGCGTCAGTGGCGTAGTGCGTAAGAGCGTCGTCTCCCACCTGGGAGGCACTGGTTCGATCCCCGCCACGTACCAATGTGTTTTCAAATTTTGAATTCATATGTACGTTTAATCGATGCTTTTACGGTGAAGGAAAACATCGCGAGGAAACCTGCACACACCTATGAAGAAATTCTTATAGGGCCTCCAGACTCACGCGAGAAGTCTCGGCGAGTAGTCTCGCCGAGACTTGACCCGAGAAACGAGATGGTATCTACACTCACGCGAACTTCTCACTTGCGTTCTCGACCGTTATGCGAAATGGATGACTTTAACAGTGCGACGGCTTTGGTATTTACAGGTATTTACAGTAAACCACAGCAGTTTGTAGGATCGAAAAAGCGAAGGAGTGATATTATAAAATTTAGTACAACCTAACATTATAATTATATCATCCGTTTGGATGATATTATAATGTTTACTAGTATATTGGTTGTTTTAATGTTGGCATAAACTGTTTAGAATGTTTTATAAAGGATACCAAATACAATAGAAAATGAAAAACATGGAAAAAATCCTGTCATGGATAAGTGCTGAGACGGGACTTAAACCTGAACGAATTGCTATAAATTTCGATCATAACTAAACATGCCATATAAAAATTAGAAACAAGACCAATTTTTAAATAGAAGATTTAAAGAATGAGTGTAGATAAAATTAATTATTTAGACAGGCCCTGGTTCAAAGCTCAGATTAATAAAATAATAAATGCAAAGCACACACATGCGAAGGAAATCACTTCCTACATCGCAGTGAGGCCGAACGAGAATGTGATACGGTTCTCTTTTCTCGCCCAAAAAACCCTTTGAAGCGGGTGAAAAAACCGACACCGCGCGGAGAACAGGCGAGCCCGAAAACGAGAACGCGAGAAACTAATCACATTCACGGTTCTCGGGGGTTCTCGGCGTGAGTCTGGAGGGCGCATGAGGTTTTGCGTGAAGTCGACCAACCCGCACTTGGCCAGCGTGGTTGACTAAGGCCTAATCGCCCCTAATGTGTGGTAGGCTTGACATTATGTGAGCTGTTGATGATGATGAGGTTCATTGCCAATATTTAAATGTGGCACTAAATAATTATAATTTGAATTACATTACAACAAAATCTGTAACACAAAGTAAGAACCTATTAATGGCTACATAATTATATTTGAACAATTTTATATAGTGTTATATCTTGGCTTTTAGTTTTCCAAAATTAAATAAATAAATAAATTACATTATTATTTTACTCATAAAAATATCGAACAATTATATTTTTTGTTATAGAAAAGGGGACAAATGATTGTCATGTCATATTTAATTTACATAATTATTGAAACGTCGTGCAGATTTTTGTTCTTTCTGGCATCCCCGTAGACAGGCTTGTTCGAATTCCGTAAGCGTTGTGCACAGTCACGTAGTAAACTAAACCTAAACTGTTTGAAATAAGGTATGTATTTGAATATAATAATTTTTCACTTAGTACCTATTTTTTAAAGTTTTTCTGTAACGAATCGCTGGGCGATGCTTTATGTAGTCACAATATGAACAAAATGTGTCTTTGTGTGCGAGAGGCGACACCGGTCCCCGTACAAAACTGACATCATTATACTTCTAACCTCTTATATCTATGTTCTGTGGTTAAAGCTATGTCAAAACCTATAGCAATATAGTGACATATTGCTCTGACCCCGAATGAATTAAGGCCAGGATATGAAGAAGAAGAAACAGTGTTTTGAGCTCTGACTTTGATATTGAGAAAAGAATCTACTCAAAGTAAAGACGGTCGATTAGTTTTAGTGAGCACTGAAGCGAAACTACTCCATTAAAAGCTATTTGGCTTAGTTGGCGTATTGAAAACAAAGTTAGCATCGATTGGAATTTTAAGTTGCTAGACAACGATAAAATGTATTAAATATTTTTATCGTTTTACTGAAATTTATAGGCTCACGTACTCTAGTAAGGCATTTTGTTTTAGAGAAAAGTTCAAGGAGATAAATATTCTGACTGTGTCATCACAATATACACTGGAAAATTTGCTGTATCTAAAGAAAAGTATTATGCATTTTCTGTGAAATATAATACGCACAATGATTACTAAGGAGAAAATCAATCTGGTTGAATATAAAACTCTACTCCACAGAATAAACAATTTGTTTGTAGGCCAACGTTTTTTCAATATGCTTCCGAAGAATATTAGAGATTTGAATAAAAAACTGTAAAAACGAAATATATAAAAAAGCTTTTACAGTATAAATTATAACTTAAATGACCCAAATGCGTGGGAATAAAATCTACCTAAAATTTACGCATTCATTCATATTGATATATATATATATATATATATATATATATAAATATATATATACCTGTAATGATGTTTTGAAATCATTACGAAATTGTAAGCTGTGGAGTTTCCTTCGCCATTTCTTCTCCGTCTCAGCATAAAAATAATAATTTAAGTAACCCCTATAATGTCGCCGCCATTTTGTAAAATTTCGCGCATGTCTCAATTACTTCCGGACTTTCCGTCGCGAATTTTCCGGGTGTAAAAAAATAATAATAAAATTTTTGTAATAAAACTATAATTATGAGTTTTATTCACTAAAATCGTTATAAAATAAGCTAACAGAATATAATATAATTAGTACAGTAATATTTTCAAATAATAATAATAATCATCATCATTTTCATCATTGGAAAACTGTGGAGGGGGATCGACCTCTAGGAGGCCGGCCGACACACAGGCGTTTTTGACAGCGACCTCCAAGAGGCCGCGCGACACACAAGGGGGTAAAATAATTATTTCGTCCCGAAATGGTGGTAGGACTTTTGACGATTTAAAAGTACTTAGCATAGTTTCATAAAAAGAGCTTTTTCAATTTCCATTTTATTTCTTCTAAGTTAACAGTATGTTCTCCCGTTATATGGCTAGTGATGCGATCATACAAAAAGACTGTAGGTGTCTGCAAAGTAGTTCTTAAGAAAACAAACCATTAGACTACAGGTTAAAATAAAATAAATAAGGAAGCAAAATCTAACTTTGCTATACATAGCCGACCGTAAGCTCGGCGCTGCACTACGCATCTTTATCGGCCCGTCTCTTAAGCTGGGTCAGACTATTTCAAACACTTTGGAAAAGATTCAGAGAGTCGACCCTCGGATTAGAGCGCCCATCTTCGCGAAAAAAGATCAAAGATCAAGCTGTGAAAATTCAACTAAGCTTCATTGAAATTTAAAATAATGAATATGCATTAAAATGCACATTGAAGTCGTGTTACGTATGCAAATATGAATAGGTATTTACTTACGTCACATGCCTTGAAGCAATAAAATTCTTGTTCCTTTAATATATTTTTAACGTGCAGGATTTTTATAGCCATGCCCTACCAAGTTGGTTCTCACGAAGTACTGACGCAACTCTGTCAGTTTTATGACACCCATGAGCGGAACAGGGATGAAATGCTACGCGGTAAACGTAAAAAAGTTTCAAAGGAAGTGTCCGTGAATATTTAGGTGGAAATTGAAGTTAATGGGTGTCCTTCTTACCCAGAGTGCGTAGGGGAATTGTAAGTTTGTTCACAAAATAAAAAGGGCTCGGAAGGCTAGTCTTCTTAATTTGGTAGGTACAGGTTAAGCTAACAGGTTAGGGTGTCCAATTGAATTGTTTTTCAACCGACTTCAAAAATGAGGAGGTTATCAATTCGACTGTATGTTTTTTTTATTTTTAATGTTTGTTACCTCATAACTCTTTACTTGGGTTACCGATTTTGAAGATTCTTTCGACATTTGGAAGCAGGTACTTGTCATTTGGTCCTATTCAAATTTAATCGATATCTGATGAGTAGTTTTGAAATTATCCCTAATAATGCCTATTTAATTGACGTCGATGATATCGTAATCTTATCACTTGTGTCTAAAAGATCTCGAGATCGTTTCCTGAAAATTTACATACTTAAAACACTAAAAAGCAAAAAATAAAATTATTTTTAAATAAAAAAAAACCGCCTTCAAAACTAAAAACGAAGAAATAAACATTCTGTTTATAAAAATCTAAATGTTTTTTTGAGGTCGGTGCCAACCTCAATATTTGGATTAAACGTTGTTACTTGTATTATATTTGGGACCGACCTCAAAAAAACATTTAGATTTTTATAAACAGAATTTTTATTTCTTCGTTTTTAGTTTTGAAGGTGGTTTTTTATTTTTATTTTTTACGACTGCTTTCTTTCTTAGTTTTGGGAAGCCTGATCTGTTTTTGTCTGTATATATATGGTTTTGTGTCCTGAAGTTTATTTATGGGTAATCGAAATTTCTTTCTTCGTCCCATTCATCTGGCAAAAAATTCATTTCACTTTCAGCTCTGGCACACACGTTCATATGAAAATGGTATATCAAAGAAGATAATATAGCCGAGCTCGCAGGCAGGTGGACTCTGTTCCTTTGTGAATGGAGATCGATCACCGGCAGCCATTAGTCTCCCAACGTAAACCCAATCCTAGCACAAAGCACATAAGCTTAGTTGGAGGGGTTAACGAGGGTTAACATGATTAATATTAATGTTTTTGTCGCAGCATCGAGCACATTGTCGCAGATTCGCAAAATGTCAAGCCAACGCAAGCACGTTTAAATCATTCCACTTTCGGGATAAGGTGTTCCCCGCTAGGTCATAAAAAAATAATCTTGAACCTATTGGTAGCAATTTAAAAAGAATTGAAAAAATATGAAAATGAAAAAAAAGGTTTATTTGTAACAATTACAATGCAAATATTAATGTAGCTCTGACTTCTGAAATAGGATAACCTGTGTTACATAAGCCAGTACCTTTTCTATCGTTGTACAATACTGAGTACTATACTATTGGGATTTGTTAAGGTAACTTTCTAGTGAAAATAAAAATAAGGAAAAAAGAAAGCCATTAACAAAATTGCAAAACGTTATTTATAAAAGGGACCCTTTCTTGGGAGGAATTGGTGAGTTTAAACTACAGAACTAAAAGTAGTGTACCTACAGTGGTACAATAAAATTAATAGATATGTTTTCCTAGGAAACATAAGTAGCCGATATATTGAAAACTAGCTATGCCCGCGATTTTGTTCGCATGTTATAATGTTATATAGTCTATAGCCTTTCTCGATAAATGGACTATCCAACACAAAAATATTTTTTCAATTTGAATCAATAGTTTCTCTTCTGAGATTAGCGCGTTCAAACAAACAAACTCTTCAGCTTTATAAAATAAACTAGCTTCCACTCGCGACTTCATCCGCGTGGACATTTTACCCCCTTAGGGGTGGAATTTCCAAAAATCCTTTATTAGCGGATGCCTACGTCATATCTACCTGCATGCCAGATTTCAGCCCGATCCGTCCAGTGGTTTGGGCTGGGCGTTGATAGATCACTATGTCAGTCAGTCAGTCACCTTTGAGTTATATATATTTAGATAGATATAGATTAATATGGTTTAGTAGCAATAACATGAAATGACTGAATGGCATCAACTCCTCAAGTTGATGCCAGACAGACAGCTGGCTGTAAAAATCTAATGCCAAAAATCCTTTAGCAGTATTGCCGATATCAAAACATACTGCACTGACCCCAAATAAATTGGTAGTAGGGTAGAAGAAAGAAGGAGGAATACCATTAACATGAAATTAACTGATGCCGCTAGTTCCGCGAACCCTTCGCCAAACTACTCTGCAACTTCCCCACATTGGCAAGTTAGAAGTTGGTCAAAGACAGTGAATCCCGGTATTAAGGTAAACCAGACAAGGACCGGTTAATCGTGTCTACGTCTATGTCACCTACATTCTCATGTGGACGAGATGCCTTAAGGGAGCCGAGTTCATATCTGATGCTGTTAAATTAACATCTTAGCCGGTTTTGTATCAATTAACCTGTTTCGGAATATTTTAGTAACGTTTCACACTCTTACACTTGATGCCATGGGTCATAATAGTTTCACATTTTAGGTATTTTAGGGACATTGTAATAATTTTAGACTCACATTACATACTTTATCGTACGTCTGTCCAACTTGATTGTCTCGAGCTTGTTAGTCTACTTAAGTCTACTAGGATCTCCAACCTGATTGTTCTTGCAATGTCTGCATCCAGCGGCTTCCTGCAACCTTAACTTAACGTTTATCAACCTTGTGGGCTTACGAACGCTGCCTCCACTTGAGGACCTATTCACACAACGTCTGTCAGTCCTCCTCGCAATGTGCTCTGAACAATGTAACTTAAAGTTCACAATTCTTTGGGCTATATCAGTTACCTTAGTTATATTCCGGATCTCATCATTTCTGATAGGATCGAGTAGAGAAACTCCGAGTTCAGTCCTCTCCTATGCCCTTTTTACGAAACATAAAGCTCCATCACTGCAAATCGATGTATCATTTTCTATTTGTACCTATATTGCTATTCCAACCTATAATCTATCTCTGTGCAAATTTCATCCAGACCGCTTAGCTGTTCTGTCATGATTGAATAACAAACATCCATCTATACATATTTTTGCATTCTTAATAGGAGTAAGATTAATTATTATTATACATAATATTTATGTAAATAAAATTGCGCAGAAACTACCTATTATAAACTAATAGAGTTTTTTTTACGAAATTAATATCAATAACGTAACAGGATTCTCGTGAAAACTTGTAAAAATGATATGGTGCGTGACCCAGAAATTATGATTAATTCATTTCTTGTAGGAACCACTTTCTCGACAGATAAAAATTCGGGCGAACCGGCCTACTCAACTTTCTCCTGGCAAATAATTTAACGGGTGTGCATTTTGGTGCTTCGTTTGGGAGTCTTAATATCAGCAATTTTATGGGTGTAGTGAAAATACTTATATTACTGCCTTATATTTTAGGTTGCGACTTAAAGCAGCAGCTGTCTATAGTAGTTCTGGTAAGTTAAAAATTACAAAATGCATGTTTATCAACAAGGTCAGTAGTTAAAACAGCAGTAAAGTAAACTTATTATTTTTATCTGATTATCTATTAATGTGACATATTTCTCTAATAATTTGTATTGTCGTTTTTGTTCTCCCGAGTATAAATTGGTATGAAGTTTTTATTATTTTATATGTTTTAATTAAAGTTGGCATTGTTTTATTTTATTGGTAATTTCACTTCTGACAAAGATAGGTAGTTGATAAGTATTATTTTTTATTTTCCTTCGAATTGTATTTCCATAATTTGTATGCCTATGTATTGTTTTTTTCAATAATAATGTGATCACGGTATCTTGTTGACTAACATACTGGTGTGTTGGAAGCCCTGCTCTGTAAACCAGCATGTGTAACTAATGTGAATAAATAAATTAATAGACAAAACTGAGTCATAGAAAATTATGAAATCGAAGATCATTGAATAAATGTTGAGCAATAAAATTACTAAATGGATTGGCCAGGGGCGTAGAGAAGTGGCAACCATTTCATAAGGATAAGATATCGATATTCGTAATCATAGGCCATATTGATTGGTTAACTACAGCGTAGCTTGCGCTACCAACTTATTTAGAGCTACGATTGGCCACGTGATTTAACGACGGCTTAAGTCAATCATACATTTTTTTTATCGAACTTTATTAACGTTTTTTGACTACGGGTCCTGATAATTAAATTTTTACTAGTTGGTAGACCCATATGTAGGGTCGTCTGGGCAGGTACCACCGCCTTTCATATTTCTGCCGTTGATTCTTTGTTTTTAGTAAATAAAAGCGTCGGTAACCCCGCCACGTGTCAATGTGTTTTCAAATTTTCAATTCATATGTACAGTCGAACCAACTGAATCATGACCCACTTGGCCGATCATTGCTTTAGAATCATAAATTTAGTTAGGTTTTCTTCGCTATCATGCATGTTGCACTTAGTACGTTTTAAATATGAATAAAAATGCTTCATTACAGGTCAGAGATCTATGCAATTTCAATCTTTGTTATCACTGGACTAAAGTCTCAATCGGAATTTCAAATAAGATGTCGTTCATAAACTAAACTCTTTTCACTACTGAGAAAAAAGCAAAAACTATAATATTTTTAAAAATAAAATGATGCGTCAGCTGTCAAGTAATAGTCTGTAAACATTTTAAAAAGTCATAAAACAAAATTGAATGGAATAAAATAAAAATCTTAGACAATATTATAAACAAATCGTTTAATGGCCAATTCGGTAGAACAAAGAACTCGGATTGTAGTGCTCAATTCGTACAAACTTTTTCGTGCAATACTCAAATACTCCGATCTATTTATCATAGCGATCATAGCCCTGTCAGTGACTGTCAGTGTCTAATAAATTGATAACATGTTCGTTACTTAAGATATGTATGTTCAAGCGAATTTCAACCTATTTTGTATAGAATAATGATCTTAAGGTGGGTCATGATTCAATTTGGTCGACTGTACGTTTAATCAACGCTTTTACGGTGAAGGAAAACACCGTGAGGAAACCTGCACGTACCTATGAAGAAATTCTTAGGTTGTGTGTGAAGTCGACCAACCTGCACTTGGCCTGCGTGGTTGACTAAGGCCTAATCGCCCCTAATGTGGGGTAGGCTCGAGCCCCTCGGTGGGGACATTATATGAGCTGTTGATGATGATGATGAAAAAATAAAAATGTTTAAAACATGCATTCATTTAAATAATTTACTTAAACTTAAATTATAACTGTGTATTTGCAATTATTTTAAATACAGAGAAATAATTAATATTCAGTAATTATTACTAAATATTTCATTCCCTCTAAAGAAAATAATCTCCATTTTTGTTACTTCTATATTTTTGGATTTGTCATACCCCACCTAGTACGGGGCTTGTCTTTTAATCACCTGGTACAGGGAGGGTTAATGAGACACACGTTGACGCCCTGAGAAGACCTGGAGAAACGCTTATTTAATCATGATCAGGAGCTTGCCATTACATTAAACCCAGGGATCGTAACTAGCCGAAATTCCTACATCATTAAAGACAACCGTGTTTACAATTAACGTAATGATGATATATTTTCGCGTGCGTGTGACAATGAACAAAACAATAACGTAATAACATAGTTACGTTAACCATTGTAATTCACGATGGCATCCGTGAAAGTGAAAACTGTAGCATAAATAAACATGTCACGGCTGGCATCTTCCAAAATTGATATAGAAAGGAGAAAGTCCACGTGCGACAACTAATTTGTACGCCTAAGGAGTCTCCTTGTAATGTGGCAATGCTTGAACGTAACATTTAAATTTTTGTTAGAAAAGGAGTCCATTGAGTGAGGCGTAATTTTCGCGGAATCATTGGCGCGGTAAGCGCATCCAAGCTTTATTTTTAATCATGTCTGAATAGGGTCTACCCACAGATATATCAATCTAAGGAGATCGGTGGAATCATAGGAAGACCGAGTGTCGCGATCAGCGGCCGTACTACATAGCATGGTTCTAGTTGAGAATACCGTAATATACACTATTCATTGCGCGCGTCTTAAGGACTGCGAAGCGATGAAAGTTAAGCACAGCCGCAAAGGAGATCGGTCGAATCGCTGAGTTACGTATTCACTTGACTTTATATCGGAAGGCGAAGTGGCGGAAATGTATGCCCTGTGGGCACACACTTGTCCCAAGTTAAACGCCGGCTTGGCCTATCTCCTTGTATAATTAAATCTGTGGGTGTTCCCATCGTTGTTGTGCGGAGCAGAGTGATTAGGCGCGAAGCACACCAATCTGGCGTCGGGCAAGCACGTGGTGCGGACATCATTCAAATACCGTACTAAACACAGCGCAATAAGGTCATTAATTGAACAAATTCAACGGCCCTAATCGGACGCGCTATAGCACGCCATTTCGGTGTTGAATTTGTTAAATTAGGGACCTATTGCCGTGTATTTGGTACGGTATTTGAATGAAACAGAATGATGTTCACCCCCGATGCCCGATCAGTGTGCTTCGCGCCTAGACAAGTAGACAATCGAACGCGTACGAACCTTTATCGTAAAGAATATAATACTGTTAAAACAGAAACAACATGGTAACCGTCGTGTCAAATGTTAGAGTTGATTGTCGCAAATGTGTTTCTACAAATAACCACGTCGGTTATTCACGCCGCTCACATCGCCTCTGGTCTCAGCTTCGTCGCCTCTCCTTCTGCGTCATCAATCCATAGTCCTCTCTCCTCTACTCAACACATAAGATGCAAGCGAAGACGAGATGTTAAGACTCATCAGCATCATCACAACAGCCTTTATAATTCGACCCACTGCTGGGACACGAGGCCTCTCCTTGCTATCGAAGGAGGTTTAGGCAGTAGTCCACCACGCTTGCCCAATGCGGAATAGTGGATGGAGTTTAAGGTGGACAATACCCCTTTGCTGATCCATTAGTTGCCTTCTACGACACCCGATGGAGGATATGGCGTGATGCTATTCTTCTCTGCCGGCATCACGCGGCCAAGTTGACTGTTAAGACCAGAATTAAATAAACAAAACTCTTCTCTTCGGCTCTCGTCTTGTCTTCGCTTTGGTGGAGTATACGATCCTTACAGCAAGATGTTGTAACGTTTACTGCTTAACACCAGGTGGTCGTATGCTTGAAGAAACAACTTTACTATCTTGCCTGTTTCTTTCCAAACGGTGTCTTTTCTAATATTTATGAACGGCATTTCACTAGGTGGTAGACTCATATGTAGGGTCGTCTGGGTATGTACCACCGCTTTTCTTATTTCTGCCGCGAGGCAGTTTGCTGTGTTTCGGATTGAAGGGAAAGGTAACCAGTGTAATTATTGGGCATGGAAGGCATATCCACTTAGTCCCCAGGATGGCAACGCACTTGCAGTGTTAAGTGAAAGTTATATACCTTTAATATTGCAAGTGTCTATAGGCGACGGTAACCACTTAACACCAGGTGGGCCGCAAGCTTGTTTGCCATCTCATAATAAGTATAAAAAAAATAAACAAAAAATTATTTACAAATCATATAACATAATTCGTTAAAAAAATCACTCAACATTTAAACATCTTTCTTATTATACTACACGTTACGAGCGCAGCCACTAGAATGTTCCAACCCTTTCATCAGTGCAATCAGCTATTTCACGAGGCTCTTTGGTAACATTTCCCCTATTTAGGTCGAGCAGTATTTTTCATATGAAAAGTAAGCTTGAAGAGAGATGTTAACATCAGTGCTTTCATATTTTCAAAACTTCAGTTAATTTTAACCCTTCTTCTTTTTCATCGTGTTGTTTTTGAGTGTAACATATGTTACTTTATATGTCCTGGTCGTTGACTTTTGTTGGTGTTTACTGAAGGATTGTTAATTTTTGGGTTTGGTGTCCCTTTTATGTAGGTGGCAGGGTGGCAACCTGTCGTTACTATTGTGATCGTATGTATGTATGTATTTCAGGAATATCACGTAACTTGTTTTAAGGGTTCCATACCCAAAGGTTAAACGGGACCCTATTACTAAGTCTCCACTGGTCGTCCGTCCAGGATATATCTCATGAACCGTGATAGTTGAAATTTTCAAAGTTAATATATTTATGTTGCCGCTATAACAAAAATACTAATAACCAGAATAAAATAAACATTTATCGAGGCTCCCACGGGGCTCACATACAACAAACGTGATTTTTTTTTGCTGTTTGAAATATTCACAGAATGTTATATTATTTACTTTAGAAATAAATAGTTAAAATTTTAAGGGGGACCCTGGTAACGTGGTGGGGAAACTTTCTCAGCGGGTGTGTGGCTTTTGATGTTAAGTCCCCTTGGTATTCGAAGTCACATGCCGTCGTCGAGTTGTTTTTGTTTTCCCACCACGGCTAGTTCCAGACGGCCCTTTTCAGGGCCACGACTATGCCTGAAATCCCCCGGGTGCGGTCCGATGGCTGCTCCCGGTGTCCTCGTCAGGAGGACGCGCCAGGTCGAGCAGCCATCGGTGAGGAGGCGGCCTATAAGGCAGGCGTCGGCCAACGGCCCACAGGGATGGCGTTAGTCGGTAGCCACTGTGGGCTGCTGGCCACCAACTGGTGCACAAGGAGTGCCTAGACGGGCAGCGTTGGGACGGTCTCGGTGTAGTTGCGCTCTCGTGCGCAAATCCCGACCCGTCCCGTAATAGCGCACTGGAGTTCAGGCCAGGGAGGATGTTAAGTGGATATGGAGGGAACGCCTTTACCTCGAGTTCCACATATCCCTTGCGGTTGGCACCACCCCGCAGGAACAATGCGTAAATGCATTTTGACCTCCCAGTCAACAATTTTATTACGATTTATTTATTTTATTTTGATTTCCAAGATTTATTTATTAAAAATTTCGTTTCCAACAAATTACTCACGATTTTTTCAATTTGAAGAAAAAAATATTTGCCGATTTTCCTTTTTTTACCCGACTTCGGCGAAGCCAAAAGGAAGGGTAATGGTTTAAGCAGTCTATGTATGTTCCACCGTAGCGCCTAAATATTCATCTGATTTTGATGAATGAGGTGTCAATCAATTCGTTATTATGATTCGAATAACATAGGGTAAATTTTAACTGAGTTTAACAAGTGGAGGAGTTAGAGAATTTTTCCTTATAACCTCGATTTTAACCGCTTTAATTAAATGCCTTTGAAGTTAGTATGTTGTTGTGGTTGCTAAGCATATGTGAAATGGCCAAAAATGGAACAACCGACTATCATGTCAAATTTATGTACGATTGTCAATTTCTTCTGAAATCGAGTGCGCCAATTATTCCGTAGTCGAATTACAGTGTTTTACACTTTTCGATTGTAATGATAAATATAAATAAGCTATTTAGACGACAAATGAGATGTGACAGAGTGTGTGGTCTCCGATTTCTACGATATTAACATATGTAACTATTTATAATATAAATAGCAATAGATTGGTTTCATGTTAATCCGTCTTTGTTAAGCTTAAATTTTATTTGTTACTGAACAATGGAAATGCACAAATAAAAACGAACAAAGCAGACGATAGAAACGTCCCGTTCCATTTTCGACAAATGTTCAGCGCAATTTCCTTGTTGCACGGGTACAAGTGTATTTATTTGTACATACAGAACACCAGGTACCAGAGCCAAGAAAAAACAAAGTGCACTCAGATTTATATATTGGATATTAACTTTAATAGTAACTTAGGAAATTCAGTGCTTCGCAAAGTAACGTACCTTCCGAAGCTGGTCGTGGATGGTTGGTGTCAGGCAAAAATCAAATGTCAAATCCTATATCAGTATTATTGATATCAAGACACATCGCCTTTCTTAGTTTTGCCGTGGAGCAGTTCACTGTGTTTCGGATTGATTGAAGAGAAAAGCCAGTGTAATTACTAAGCATGAAAGGAATATCATCTTAGTACCCAGGATGGCAATGCAGTTGCAGTGATAAGTGATACACCCTTAATATTGCAAGTGTCTATAGATAGATAGATAGATAGATAAATCGTTTATTTGTTTAAACACAACACACACACACATATATAAAAACACATCAATAAAATTAACTTACGCACAATTACACACATCTTAAATTATCTCACTAACCACAAAGCTATTACATAATTTGATTGCTAACCTCAAAGTGAGAGGTATGTGTGTGTGCTGCAGCGTCATAAATAGGTTGAAGCTCAGCGTAGGTATTTGCCCGAGAGCAAATCGCTGATTTTCAGCCTCAACCTTGAGAAAAACGCGAGAAAAAGAAGGGAAAACGTTATAATAAATAGGAAAATTCTACACAAAACTACTCAATATAAAACATAAACTCAATATAATACTATGCTTACTTTACTAATAAAATAAATAAAAAATACTATATTTGTGTCAAAATTAACATTAGGTACCTACTATGTTATCAATAAACAAATAAATAATAAATAGCTACATATACAAGACATTATATATTAAACTATCATAATCTACACTTCCGCCCATTGACAAACTGCTGGAGCTCAAGATCTTTTTGATCTTGCAATAGTGAGAGCTTCAATTTACACTTAAAAGTTTGTTTACATAAGAGTAGTCTGATAGGAGGCGGAATATTATTCCAACACTTTGTCGCATGGTAGCGGAAGCTGCCTTTAAAGGCTACTGTCTTGTGTTTGTGATATGCTAGCGGAAGGCGATTAGACCTGGCATCACGATCGAAGTATTTGCTGAAATTAGCGAATCTGATCTTTGTATAAAGATATTCGGGAGACTTGAACTTTAATACGTCAAACATTAAAGATGCTAAATGCAACTTTCTGCGTGATTCCATATTCAGCATTGATGCGTTGTTCAGAAATGGTGTTATATGACTCCTTGGTGGAATGTTGAAGCAAAATCTACAACATGCATTTTGTACACGTTGGATCAACCTTTTCGCTGTTGATAATAGGCGTGGTCCGTACACAATGTCACCATAGTTAAGTCTTGACAGAATTAAGGACTCACATACAGCTATCCTGGCATTTTCATTCAGCAGATTTCGTATTTTGTACAGAACTTTGAGTCTATAAAAACAATTTCTAACAATACTCTCTACATGCTTTTCAAAACGAAGTTCACTATCAACGAGGATTCCCAAATTCCTCGCCTCTTCAACACGCTCAATAATCTGTCCAGAAATATTAACGACGGGATTTTCACCAACAATTTTTTGAATAGATTTCTTTGAACCCAAGACCATAAATTTGGATTTTTTAGGATTAAGTACTAGGCCATTTCTATTTGACCAGTCCGCTATCCTGTTCAGATCTCTATTGTGGTTGTTTAAAGTCGAGTTTATTTTTTCTGGGAGATCAGATATGTACAGTTGAACATCGTCCGCATAAACATGGTAATTACTGTATTTAATAATTCTAGAAAGGTCTGCACTATAAATTATAAACAGTAAAGGTCCAAGTATAGAACCTTGTGGTACTCCACGGCTTATCAATTTAGGTTCAGAAAGGTTTGTGCCATTTCGGTTTTTTAGTTTTACTGACTGAAACCGGTCACTCAAATAATCACTGAACCAGCAAACAGAGCGATAATCTAATCCATAGTAAGCCAACTTCGAAATTAAGAGAGAGACGTTAATACTGTCAAATGCTCGAGAGAAATCCAAAAGAGTCAAGATCGTTCCATGACCCGCATCTTGCTCAGCGAGTATATTGTCCGTAACATCCAACAAAGCAGTCACAGTCCCGCGGCCCTTACGGAACCCCGATTGGCGAGACGGTAAAATATTGTTTTCTTCAATATAATCACTCAACTGACAGTATACGGTTTTCTCCAACAACTTGGACAGAAACGGCAATATGCTGATCGGTCTAAGATCTTTGGGCTCTGTAGGTTGATCTATTTTAGGTATGGGAATAACTAACGCCCTCTTCCATTGGCTGGGTACAACTCCTGAATGCAAGGACTTATTAATAATGGCAGTAATAATGGACAAAGTATTTGGAAGAGTAAGTAAGATCATGTCCCTATTAATACCGTCACTACCAGTCGCATTTGAGTCTATTGACAAAACGTACTTAGCGACTCCAGATTCATCAACGGGTGCGAATGAAAATGTAGCTTCACAGAATTTATTATATTCGAAGGACGTTATTTCAGATATAGGCACGAGTTCACTACCTGGGACATCCAAAAACGCACAATTGATAACGTTAGGGTCACTGAAACAATCAGGAAGATAGTCATTTTTACTTGGGTCTATAAGAACCTTATCTTTAAGGTTCTTCTAGAAAGTCTTACTATCCTTCAAATGTGCATTAACAAGGAAATCAAGGTACGCGCGTTTTTCATTACTAAAACCTTCTGTGACCATTTTCTTAAGATCCTTATAATACTCTCTATGTACTGCTGACTTAGTCTATCGTTGTCTCTCGTAAGCTTCGTCACGCAAGTTGACCATTTGCTTCAGTGTGTCAGTCATCCACGGCAAGGACCAGCCCGATCTAACTTTGATTACCTTGAACGGAGCATGTCTATCATAAAGTGAGGTAATCAACGAATTAAATCTGTCAACCATGTCAACAACTGACGATAATTCGGCAATAGCATCCCAGTCAATAGAGTCCAAGTCCTTTTTGAAGATTTCCATATTTATGTTTTTCAGAGGTCTGTATGTAACAAGTTTTGGTGGTGCAATAACTTTTTTGAGTGTAAGCGTAGTATTGATCATAGAATGACCTACAGACCCTGTAATATTCGTTACTGTCACATCCCGAACATGACAATTAGTACATACAATATCAATTAGTGAAGAAGTTTCAGAAGTAAAATGTGTATGCTCTGTAACAACTTGCTGAAGACTCATGCATCGCAGTAATTGATTCAGTTTTGTTGTTTTACTGTCGGTGGGGTCAAGCAAGTTGACATTAAAATCACCCAACACCACCAAGTAATCAAAACGCGAAAATGCCGCCAGAGAATGTGACAACGCATCCAAAAAGAAATCCAAATTCATCCATGGTGGTCTATAAGCTATACCAACTACCAAACTGCACCCATTAGTTTTTGTAGATAACCAGAACTGCTCAATACAATCGTCAGTGTCTTTAAGATATCGTACTTTTATATCTTTCTTGATATAAAACCCAACACCTCCTCCTCGACCACCACGCATATGAAGCGGTCGTGGAACGTTTCGGAAACGGTAGCCAGGTGGTGCCGGTGCGCATGACTCCTGTCCTACTCCCAACCATGTCTCGTTTATTGCGACAATATCAGCTTGAAAACGATCCATGACAACGAGGAAGTCATCGTGTCCAGTATTCAGAGACCCGGCATTATATAATCCTAACTTAATAAATTTTGTCTTAGGGGCCATTTATATAACTAGAAGTTATTTTAAATATTTTATTATAGAAGAGACACACATCACTGCAGCACACATCACCCAATAATATCAGTACTCGATTACAAAAGGGAAAATTTATAAATGACAATGTTCTACGCATAAATACAGCAAATATAAAGCGCCATGCATAGCATAAAAAGGTCAATGTATAGCAGTATGGCAACCCTATCGGTACCTGTTAGACTCACATATGAAAAAGGAACACTAAGCTTATACAATGAAATCAAAAAGCATATCATAAAGCAGCAATAAACTACAACACAACGTGTTACAAGTATTTGTAGCAAGTAACTGCTGGTGAAAAACATGTACTTAATATATATCCCTAGAAAATTGAAAAGAAGCCTAGAGATAAATAGAACTACACAATAAAAATTGCAAAGTTTTACAAACAGCATATCATTAAACTGACACATATCATGATTGAGAAGCAAAGCTATAGATATTATAATCCAAAACAAAAAGCAAGATGCAACATTATTAAAAATAATATAACAATATGACACTTCAACTTGTACCGTGGCTACAATTACAAAGCATTTAATTTTTTTTAAATACATATACAATGGTTTGCGTGAAGCCATGAAGCACAATAATCTTATTAAGCGATTAAATTCGATATAGTTTGAAATCACTGACATAAGTATTATAATTATTTTAAAGTATATATATGAAACAAGTAAAAATAATTAATTTTATTGGAATATACTACGTAAATAAATAAGGGGTCCAGACGAAGGAAACTGTATTCATTTTGTCTCGTCACTGAAAGATCTAACGGAACTGGGTCCAAAAACACGAAAAATATCGTCCTCGCTGCGCAGACGGTGACGAGCAGCATCAGGGCCCTGGTGCTGGCGAGCGTATATCCGGCCATCCCTCGACCAGACATACCGCCAGTTGAGACGACCAGCGGCTTCGCGCGCTTGTCGGAACACCTGCCTGTTTATCCTGGTAAGGCGCTCGTTGATGTAAAATCGACGCGGAGGGCCAGGAAGGCCCGTGCCCTCTGTGGTGGCACCCCGGCGAACACGTGCTGCCTGCAGCACCTGATCCCGCACCGCGCGCCTCGCCAGCCTCACCACAATGAGACGAGGCCGCGTAGTTACTGCAGTTTCCGGCACCTCAGGGGGACGCCCCACACGCGTAGCGCTTACAACTTCCTGCTCTCCCAGTGTAACACCAAGCTTACTAGCGAGAGTCAAGACGACATGTTGCACGTTCTCGCCCTTTTGTTCAGGGATACAGGAGATTTCAATATCATTTGACAATAGCTCCTGATCTCGTTCGTTGAGCTCATATTTCAATTTTTCTACTGTGGCTGATAGTGAGTTGCCTGTGTCTGTAGCATCATTTTGCTTCTCCAAAGCTTCTACGCGCTCATCGAGCATACTAACGCGATTTTCACAAGCGGTCATTCTAACACAGAGCCCAGACAGGGTGTCATTCAGCTTCTCAATTTTACGCCTCGTTAGTGTTAACTCTTCTCGAAACAATCTCATTTCAGTAATCAGCGTTTTAGTATAAGATAGCTCCAAGGTAGTATCGTGAGCAGTATCACTAAAATGTTTCGCGCTGTGAGATAATGAGACATCCATTTGGTCTGGCGAGCTACCCATGAGTCCAGCTCCGCGTCTCACTGTGACAGATTCAACTGTACGCACTGGTGTATTAGAATTATCACGTTTAGGCTCCTTACTCACACAAAGTTGACACTTCCAGGCTTTCAAGCGTTCAGTGGGTGTATTTAAAAAAGTTTTTTCAGATATATTTGCACACAACAAATCATAATTCTGACCACAAACACCACAACTTAGAAAAAGTTCATTGTTTATGTATTGCGGACATCCCGCACAACGATTCCGGATATTAGACATATTGCGAAATTAAAATAACCAAAAAGTAATATAAAAGAAGAAAAATAAATTAAAAAAAAAGTTAATAAAATTAAAATAATAAATTGAAATCAATAAAAAAAAATGCTTTTAGTGCGTAAAATGTCACAGGAATCGAACACCAAATCCCCGATCGGTCTCGATCTCAGTCCCTAGTAACTATCGATGAGCCACCGTTGCTTTTACCAATGTTACCAAATAGTGATATAAGTCAATGCACTGTTTATACAGTAAAGTCATGAGGTTATTATTGTACGTACCTCATACAACATTATACACAAAATAAAAATTTCACATGTACCGACGCTTCGGGAATGATTTCTAAGTTTCCAGTTAAATTATTGAGCACTTTAGTGAGTTCTACACACCAACGGACACCTCTCAGTCACTATAAAGAACTTAAATGCACTTCATACAGAAACAACAGAATTTTACTACGAAAATAAAGGAGATGTTCCAGAATGTTTGGAATCTGGCCTATATAGTTGTACAGTTATTCAAAATGTAGGCAATAATTTATAAAACAGTTCTCAAGTGTTAAATTCCTAATTACAAGCTCTGTTTTTTGGCTTAAGTTGTTTAAATAATGCAATTATTGCAACACAACAGACCACAATCATGGCACTTTATGACCATAGACTAGTTAGAGATACTACGTGACATTGTGTGACAAACAATATCTTCAGATATTATTCGCTCTTGACGAATCAAAATAACCGTGTAATATATTTTAACGTTTGGGGATATTTCATTTAAATACGAATGATTATTTCATAATTTGTTCCATCTTAATAATTATGTTAACGGGCTAATGTATGCGTAGTGTTGACTTTGTACGCATTAAAAAAATAATTCGGAACGGAACGCTCCAGTGTATTTTTTAGTGTAATACGCTATCTATAGTTGCCATATTCAAAGTGAACTAAGAAGTTAAATTGTTTTAAGCCAAAAAACTATACATTATTTATATTTAGTTGTAAATTTCCCAGAATCATTTATTTTTTCTCCATTTTTTGAGATAGTGTACAAGACATGGGCCAGTCTGAAACATCTCCTTTGAATAACGGAGACACTACGAAACACGTCTATACGCGACACCGTCTCGCGTCTTCTTTCTATAAGCGACGGTAACCAGTTATTACCCGGTGGGCCGCAAGCTTGTTTGCCATCTCCTGATATAAAAAATACTGCACCAACCGCAAATAAATTGGCAGCAGGGTACAAAGAAGAGGAGTAACTTAGAACAACCAAGAATAGGAGTCAGATAACTCATTTGCTAAATATTTTATATCACCGATTCAAATTGGAACTCTCTCCTAAATGTTATCACTTGTGTGCCAATAACTCTAAAAACAAGTACAAAGTACTTATAATTAAATGTAAGTATGAAAAGCATCATCAGCATTTTTTTTCTAAGAGCTACTTTTCCGATTGTTTACGTGTTCCGCTGAAACCGAAGCGTCTTTCGTGGATGCTGTAAAGCTTGCTGCTACAAGAAAGGATCCACGATGGCAATTGCAACAGGATGACAATTGCATCGGGATTGCAATGGCCCATCTTTAGTGCAAATAATAGGCACTTTGAGTCTTTATACGTGACGCGACGAGTCTTTATACCACGGGGGAGCAGAGAAAAATGCCATCGCTTTATACCATCGATTCGAATGGGAACTGCCTCCCAAAGGGAAGATGAAATCTAGTAGATACTAATAATTAGGTATACAAAGAGCGATGTTATCGCTAAGAGCTATCTATTCAGGGCTTTACAAATTGTGCCGCAGCGGTGACGTTTTTCGTTGCTGCTGCATGACAGTCATGTGGAGTCCGTACGAATCCGAGCCTTCATATCTGTGAAAATTGCGGCGACGGCATGTGTTAACGATTGAAGAAATAGTCCTTAGCAACAAGGTTACCCTTTGAAGTTTGTAGAAATAACACGTCCTATTACAATCCCTTTGGTTTTAATGTGCCGCGTGTACAATGAGTTAGTCCGCAATAACAGACATGTGGATGTATTTGTCAATTTTCCTCAATATAAAAAAGTAATCTCAGACACGCTCAAAGCCAATTTATGCTCTGCCTTAACTTTTTCGGTATCGTGATGGTCGTTTATAAAATGGAAATATTGGCATTATTTTCGAAAAAAGAACACACGAAGCGTCGCATTTACGGACAAAGAAAATAAAATCCATTGCTGGAGCGTTTTTTTGAATTTGGAACATTACAACGCTCCAGCACCGTCACGGTAATATTGTGGCACCGTTGTATGAAACGGCGTGCTGTAGTTATTAAATACTCTTTGATTGGATCTCTTTTATCAATCTTGGCATACTGAAGGCTCTTTGTTTTGTACAAATTGCGTTCACGTGGCTTTACCTACATGCGTTTGTCTTGGTGATAAATAGAAAATTGGCGACAAAGCTGAAAATTCGTCTTGATTTGTTATTTACTTATATAATATATTTATAAATTTAATAATTAAAATGAGTTCCGACTGTTCAGAGAGTGAAATGGAGATTGATTGTACTCAACCAGATTTAAACGACAATCCACCGGATTCAAAGGCAAAAACATAAAGCACTATATATGTCTCGGCCGAAATGGCAATTGCCTGTCTCGTATTAGTGAAGTCCTCGCCTGCGGCTCGGCCTTCAAACTCATACTTAACCTGCAATTGCCTATTTCGCGGCCTTTGCAATAATGTACTATTACTTATTAGGAAGGTTATGAAATATTACCTTTCCTAAAACAATCTCATTATTCCGTTACTTTTTTTTATTGTTGAGTTTAGTTTCATTTAGTTTAAGTTTCTTAATGGATCATATTTTGCCACATTATTTTAATTAACTCAGACACGTGCGTTATGATATAATTAGTAAATCATGCTATGTACATTTATATTGGATTATTGTCAAGCGAAGATTATTAACATACGCCTATATCTATACTTTTGTGACTTAAATCTGTTAATGTACTTATAATAAATAAATATACAATTAATTAAATAAAACATACCTTTGATATAGTTCATGAAAAATACGAAAGCTACTCATTTATTTTAAACAAGTTCAAAATGTTTTACTCCAACTCCCATTAATATTTGTACAAAACCTAAAAATTTCTTCAAGTACCGTAAATCACAGTGACATAAAAGGCATCAAATAAAGTGGTTTCAATTCCAACAATCGGTGAAATACAGAATATCATTAATACACGTTTTCGTGATAATCTGTCAACGTTCGTACCTAAAACCGAAATTCGTATCTATTTAAATCCAGGCTTTCGTAGCTCGACGATACAATTTTTATTTTTCAGTCGCACTGTTGGAGGCGTTTATCTTCTCCCACAAGCTTACGAGTACAACATAAAGAGAGTGCGGGAGAAAAGTTTTTATACATCACCATTCATAGATACGGGATTTCGTTACATTCAAAGTTAGTTTTTTTAGTCATCTTTTACAATTTCTTAGGGCGGTATCATATTGACTCTGTGTAGTTGCACTCTCGTGCGCAGATCTCGAGCCGTCCCGTAATAGCCCACTGAAGGTTATGCCGAGGAGGATGTTTAGTGGGTAGGTCTTGGGTACACGTGCTTATTCCAGCGAGTTCGTTCAAACTGATAGTGGTGAGTCAATACCAACATGGATTTATACACACTTTTTACACTACTTTACTACACTAACTGTTGTTGTGTACTAATTTTTTTCAAAGGCAGTTTTGGTTAACCTGTTTTTGTTATAGTCTACAGAATACAGAAAGAGGTTATGTTCTGTGCTATTATAGTCTGTATATACAAGAATTAACTTTCTTCAGTCTGTTTCATTTGTGTCACGAGTGTCACTTGACTAACGTTTGTGGCTACACAAAGACTTAGGTAAAACGGTTTAATCAGATTTTTCTCTCTAGTTTTTGCCTTGGTTCTTTTTGTTCCCAGTGACAAAAATGTTTGGTTCTACATTTGATTGACCTTTACACTTATCGGATTTATTTTTTAAAGAGTAGCGTTCTTCTATTGTTCATTTGGGAGAATTAGTTATTTACATTCTCTACCATCTTATTAAAGTCTATCATCGTATAACAGTGTAAACAGGCAATGAGAAGATAACTAGTTCTTCATCAAATTACTTCATCCCAATCCGATGATAAACGCAAGTGGAATCCAAATGCGAAGATAAGCCAAGTCCCGAATTGTCCGCTTATATGTTCATCTTGCGTCTTCCCCTGACGCATGCCTGCCACTGCCCTAAGGGACGCTTGAAGCAAATTATCTAAAACATTCTTGACTATGGACAGAGCATCACTTGATGGAACTGTTCCCAATGATACAGCGGTGCTGCGCGTCGTACACAGAACTTTGTATAGATACGTGGCACGGCGCACAAGATCTAAATAAATAACAACAAAATAAATTAAGATGTTTTAATTGATCTGAGCGCCTCTAAAGTCCCGGGATCGACATGGAAAAAATTTTTTCTGTGCAATTCATTCATATTCATTTAATGCTACTCCACAATGTATAAAAAAGTCGTTAGATGCCGGCAGAGTAGAATAGTCACCCCATATCCTGCAATGGGTGTCGTAGAAGGCGACTAATGGATCAGCAAATAGGTATTGACCACCTTATACTCCGTCCACCAATCCGCATTGGGCAAGCGTGGTAGACTACTGCCTAAACCACCTTCGATGACAAGGAGAGGCCTTGTGTCCCAGCAGTGGGTCGAATTATAAAGGCTGTAATGATGATTATGATGAATGTATAAAAGATCTTGACAATAGTAGGTACAGTTCGCTTTTGACCCCGTAAGGACACAACAAATTAGAAGAACCCTGTTAGAAGGAGTTATTTATTCTTAAATTAACTTATTAACAAACTAGTAAATCAATTTTGATTTTAATGATTATTTTAGCCACTTGGAAAACATGGGCGTTTACTCAATGTAATGGATTATTTTCCACTATTGTTGTAATTTCACATTTTATTCCTTCAATCTAAATTTGACCGATACACAACACAACTTTCTTGTAATTTTAATGCTGTATACAAGAATCATTCATTTGGAACATCAAGTTGTTTCCGCGCTGCTTGAACCAAGTATTTCAATTTTCTCTGTGTTCAAACTATGATTCGGTGTAATATGATTGTCAACTCAAACAAGGTTATTATTATACGCCCAGAATTATTAGGCCTTGACATTATGGAAACTTTGAAAATGTATTTAGATTTACCACTGCTACTGATACATTTTCTCATGTGTCACTTCGTTGAAAGGTACTCTAGTGAATTCCAAAGAACTTAAATTTGTATCGGGACCAGCTCGTACTGAATTAAGACAGGCCACGATTAGGCAGTGAAGGAATGCAATTATTCGGCTATAGAGAAATAGGGCCTAGGTTGAGTTTCCTCCGTATCCCGGAAAGCATGTTAATCTGGTGGTCTCGACCGCTGTCGCAAGATGGCAGTCGTTCCCAAGTAGGGTTGGTATCAGGCCAGCGGCCGGTGGTAAAAATCTAATGCCAAATCTTTCAGCAGTATTTTCAATATCACATATACTACTAAATACTCTGCACCGACTTCAAATACATTAACAGCAAGGTAGAAGAAAGAGAGCGATAGGGATAAGATGTTATCATAGGATCTTATGTTATGATGACATCGTGAAGATTGCATATGGAGATTATTTCGCAGAACTGTGGACAATCAACGGCATTCAGTCCAACTTAACCAGCTAATGTTTTTAGAAAGTAGAAGAAGGGTATGTTGGAGGATGTTTGTAGTCTGTCCCTTGTAAGCACATCTCATGACTGTGTGATATCACTGATGACATTTTGTCTCTCTAAAGTCTTAAAAGGACAGACCATTAACCGAGATCGAAAGAAAAGCGGTAACTTTTTCCGAGCAACTAAAGCCAACTGTAAGATAATTTCAGATATCTAAAGCATTTTTTATGTTTGATAAGCTGAGCATTTGACCACAATCACGCCTGATGAAAAGCGAAGATGACGTCTAAGACGATAAAAGCTTGCCTAGAAGACGCTTGTTCACTCTGGCCTTAAAGATGTCCAGATTATATTGATCCGGGAAAAAAAACCTCAGTAACGAGTTCGAATCCAGGTGATCGCATAATGAAAGAGGAAACAAAGCGCTTAATGAGGATGGGGGGAATATCAACAACATAAGGGTTAAAGCCTCGTCGTCTGGTAGTGAAAAGGGGTAAAGGGGATCAAGTTATGAAGAACTTCCACACACTCTCCGAATTGCAACCGATATTAGACTGACATATTTATGAGGAGGATAATATGAAATTTGCCATTTTTCTGAAATGTTCTTAGTACTGGAAACATCTATGGCCTAAGACATAATTGCGGCGTTGACGATGTGCCCGGGAATATCACGTTCTGCCCGGTACTTTTGGCTCTATTTGCTACCTGAATCAAGGAGGAGCTCGTGCCAACCATTTTATTTTTATGAACTTTCATGGATCGACCAAGGTAAATGTAACCTTGTTTCTACAAGCAATTAAAGCGCGTAAAAGTCAAGAATATAATCAATATCCCTACAATTACAAGGCTAGTATGAAGCCTGTAATAAAAACATCCATACATGAATAACGTTATTGAAAATATAAGTTTGATATGACTTAGTGGTATTCGATCTTCGTTTTGGATTAAATGGGAATATAATAGTAGACTTCTGTTCCAAAAATTATAGCTTTCAGAACATTGCGTGCTGGTTGCTTTTAATTATTGTTTGCTCATATTACATACATATTTTTCTTTAGAACTGTGTGGATCAATTATAGGATTGCATCTTTCTCTCTCTCTCTCTCTCTACGTTCAAAGTTTTCAAGTCTAAATAAATTGGAGTCAAATGCTAATGACTGTAGTATTTATTTAATTCAAGACATGTCGAGGCCCAAGGTGGAATCGCCCTTCACCGAGAATCCACTCAACAAATTTAAGAACTGTCTAGCTCTCATGTAAATATCACTTTTGCATTGATTTTATAAAAGGATCTAAAAGATTGTGGCCTCCAATTCCTTTTTTTTGTTGAACCAGTTTGTCATTTCGTTCGATAGAAACATTGTATCGTTTGCCACTCGTGCAGCCTCTGGAGTTCCGAGGTTGTAGAATACAATGCTTCAAAAAAACCAAAATACTTATAAAATAGCTCTTCAGTAAAATACAAAGTAGTGTCTTGTCAAATATGTGTATTGTCGGAGCAGATTTCTGTCGAATCAGTGACATCGAATGGGATTTGTCGAAGTATTGTTCCGTCGCAGTTGAGTGCGTCGAAATTCAGAGTAACTCCTTATTCCCTTCTCTCTCATAGTCTATAAATAAATGGTTCAATAAGTTAGCGTATTACAAAACTATTCTATAAAAGTTTTCTAATTCAATTCTAGCTCGATACTATTTTTCTCGAGAGACATAGTGTATAAAACTACAATTTACTGGGAGTGAATCTATGTTGATAGAATTTGTTTTAGCCAAAATTTTTGCTCGTCCAACTTTGATCATTTCTATAGTGCCAATAGAGTTCATTATGCCACTAATGTAACAATCCCATTTTGCTTTAGTACCAATTATCCTTACTTAATAACGCAACTGGTACGATAAGACGCACGCGTCCTTAAGTAGGTATAATAAGCTACTGCGTGTGATGCTTAGTATTAAGTGCCTATGAATTTGCTAATTGTTGTTACTAATACACACACAACGAAATTAATTACATCTATGATATAATTATAGGGAGTAATTTAAAGACCGATGTTTTTTTAAAGCTCTACTAACTTTCACGACATTAGCAGCAGAAGAAAGGAAACGCCAGTATGAACAATATTTTCTAAGGTAAGTAAGGAAGCAAATGTAATGAACTGATGTTACATAAGTGACTTAAGACTCAATATCAGGTGTGTGTTTCGTGTGAAAAAATCTTAAAAAAGTTCTGCAAAGCAGTCCCAATAGGATCTAAGCGACACTTTGTTACGTCATCGTCGTAATTATCGCTATTCGTATTCGGGTCTTCTCACTCATATTCTGCTCCAAAATTTGATGTCAGTGCGATATGTTTACTCATTCCATTTTTTCTAAATGCTGCCATTTTATGAACTGTTTTTCGTTCTTTCATGTTATTTCTTTTGCGGCTTTCCCATAGATTACGGTTATTTTTCCTTCCCCTCCAGGCCTTAACATTCAAGTCTGATGCTGTCCTAGTAACAATCCTTTCATTAGCCAAATCATTTAACTGGGTAAATCCTTTAACAGGAAGGTCAGAGAAGATCATAACCTAGATTTATTCAATGCAGTGTCCAATGAATCAGGAATTACATTACCTACTGAAAAAGTTTAATCTATACCGTTTCTGGATTATTGCTATATTTGGTACTTATAATTAGCGTATAGTAAATTATAATACGTATTTATATTGTGAATAGGACTGTAAGCTTTTTTAAAAAGTCATTCTTATAACGTGTCCATAACAATCGGCGACGCCCTTTCAGTTTTCTGTGATTAAAGCTACTTTGCAACTCCTTCTAATATACTCATTCGTTATTTTATTCTTTCTCGTCACTCCTCACATCCTAGTCAGCATTCACATCTGTCCTGCATGCAACATGACCGTCTAAAAACTTTTTGTATCGATTATTCAAATATTCTGTGCTTCTTGAATGTTAAATTTGGTATTTCGGAAAAAGGAGTCGTGAATATCTAGTTGCACTAACATGATAACTTATTTATTAAAAATATACTTAGCCCTTAAAGAAAATAAATTTCTTCGGCGTATATTTAGCAGAGATTATGATAAAAGAAAGAATTCATCAAACCCCTAAGTGAATTGATCAAATGCAAAATTTTAGCTTAGCATGGTTCACCAAATCTGCTATAATATCCACTCGGCTTGGTCATAGAATAAGACCCTACCTACCGCGTCTTTATTTTAACATCCTCCGCGATATAATCAGAAGGCCTAGCCAAGTGACCAGTCGATTACGTTGAACGTCTAACAAAAATAATAATGTATGAAACTGACGTTTTATTGAGAAAGCTCTATGGCGACTGTAGTCAAAAATCAGCCTCCCATCCACTAGCGCTTATTTCGTATAACTTGTCCTCGTAGATGAACTGTAGAGAAACTTCGTAGGGATAAATAAAACCGTTGATGCCACTAACTAAATGTCATCTCTACATGTTTTCCTGCGACTTTATCATTCCTCGCCAGTCCGAGAGGAAAATTAATCATTTTGACACCATACACAGGAATTGATACTAGTGGATGGGGGGATATTATCATTTCGTTGGACAGAAACGTTGTATCATTTGCCACTTGTATAGCCCTCCAGTTCTCTGTTTCAATCATATCCCTGCGACATATACAAAGTACGGAATTGTCAAAGGGTAAGGGACAGCGGACTAAAGAGACTAAACAGCCCATAAAAGGGACAGTTCAGTATTAGCGGAGCGTGCAACTGAACCACACTCGACATGCCGGTCGAAGAGCTAATACCATACATTTTCTTGGTAATGAAAGTACCATGACTATACACCTTGAAGTGTGGACATCAGAGCGTGACTATACAAGGTTCAAGTATTTACTTTGATGTTCTTAATATCAAATGAAGAGAAAATTTCAATGTTACACGCCTATAGGGAAATTGTAATGGTAGATTGTGCATCAATGATAATAGTCCTTGGCCCGGCTATAATATTGGTGACTGAGAGATTTAAGTAGTGTAATTTATGCTTATTTTTATATATCCGGCTGCAGAATATTAGGCCCATTGTCTCGTTGCATGTCGAGACGAGCTTAGCGCGCAGCAAACGCGATCAGATCGATTCGGGCGGTTACACTAAGTTTTTACTAAAAGTTTTTCGTTAAGATATTTACTATTTATGTATTCATCATTAGAGTGAATATCTCAAAAGAAAATTTTAGATTTTTGGAAGTCTTTTTTGTAACTTTTTCATTTCAAGCACCAACTTCCAAACGTAAAATGAATCATCCATATCGGTACACCCAGTAAAGAGTTTTGATTGAGATACTTATATATTTCAATCTTTTTCTCGATAATAACTGTGTTTATGATGTAATCTGCAGAGTGTATTACAAAGTTTGTCATAATAATGTTCTGAATAAAATTGCATGATCTTTACTAATTATTTTCAATGCCAAACTTAATCGGATGCAGATTGAATTGTCCAGCTTAAGTATTCTTTTCGGTCATCTTCAATGATAATTATTGTTTTACATTTTCCGTATATTAAAACTATAAGTTGGAAAATAATTTTGAAAATGTGTTAGTTTGTTTTTGAGGTCAGAGGTAACCTCACCAGTGAATCCTGAAAGACTGAAGAACTTCTTACCTCTTAAGGGAAATACCTGAGAAAAAAATATCTCACTCGATCCAAAATGAATCTGGAAAAGGGATCTACTGGGATTGAAGGCTTTAGGCCGTTCTTTGGTACGGGACAGAAAGGCAGATGTATCTATTAGCTATTTCAAATCGTTAGTATCATCTAATACGTGCCTAGTACCTACACTTTAGTATTATTACATTGGTTGTGTTTGACGATTGCAGAGTTTCTATTGTCGCGGTGACCGTTACAAATATTGAGGTAAAGAGACAATGATTTTACAATGTTAGTGGCAACTTCTGCTTTAAAAAAGTTTCCAAATGATATTGAAGTTGTCTATAAATATGATGAAAAGGTCAGGTCGTGTTTATAGACATCGAAGAAACTATAATTGTGGTATATTTTTGGTTAAATAATTTATTGTTATGTGTGTGAGGTGAGAGTGGTGAGACAATGATTCCCCTCCGCTTGGTCATAAAAAAATAGTTATTTGTTCAACAAGTGAGCAAAGTTATTTTTTCCTGCGAGTGCCAATATTAAATCACAAAAAAAAAAAATTAAACCACGAACCAGCGATGTAGTCTACAATTCATATTTAGTAGTCTATTCATAAATAGACTACTGAGCGCGGCGAGTGATTTAAAGGCACGAGACAAAAAAATTTGCTCTTGTTGAAACATACAACTTTTCACCTCTCCAGCGAGAAATTTGTTATAGGTGAGAAAAACAAGGCAATACTTTAATACATGTTTATTATCTTAAAAATAACAATTGAAAATTAAAAGTAAGATTACTAAAATAGTTTAGATTGAACGTTAGTCTTGTTCAGAGCTCGCAGCAAAAAGCGTTTTTGCTTCGAGACTTAACGAAGCAAAAGAGGTCTTTTTGTGCTGGAGAGGTGAAAAATATATAAACTGAACCCACCAATAATCAGCGATCTTTATTCAATTCAATTCAATATTCAATATCTTTATTGCAAACCATAATGTACAATAAGGTGGTAAAGGTAGATAATATTTATAAGATCATTATGGACCCAGTCGGGCACGCAATGTAGAAGAGAAGAGGACGCATTTCTAATGGGATTGGTTTAATTAATTACATAGTAAAACATATAATATTATAGCAAACATGGCAGGATTTCTTGTATTTATCGGAAATTAATAAATTTATCAGTTAGGAATTCATTTATGTCGTAATAGCATTTATTAAGTAAAAATTGTTTTAATTGTTTTATAAATTTGTTGTCATTATTCTCATTTATTAGTATGCCCGGTCTATCTCTATTTGATTATACAGATGAATAGGTATCGATAGAACCTCAAAGGTCCTAGACAATGGCAAACGATACAAATCTTAGACAAAGATTCTTTGTCTAAGATACAAATTGTTTCTACGAGTAACAACGTCAACTCTAACATTTGACATTATGGTCGCCATGGTTTTTTCTCAGTATCATGTCATTGTCATACATAATATCCTTTTTTGTTAAGCGTTCAACGCAATCGATTAGCCACTTGTCTAGGCCCTATCTTAGAATAGAATCCACTACGGATTTATTGGCGAACGGTTTACATACTACAATCCGTCGCACCATATTGTAATACGGCGTGTTATACGAAATGGCTTCGACATAATATATCTATCTACACAAACAATGATCGACATTCACCCATGGCTTAATGGAAATGGAATTTAAATTGATTTATAAAAAGATTGATTTTTGAAAAGAGAAATTACAAACAGACAACATCTCATTTATTCATGAATTACACGAAATTATTCTATCAATAAAAATGTAAAAATATTTTTCTTACAAGTAGGTATCAATACAAACTTAAACTAAAAATACTTACAAAATAGACGGTTCATTAAGCTTTATTTATAGCTTGAATTACTGATGAATATAAAAATTATTAAAATTTAAATTCATATAAAATGTTAGTAACTATTACTGAATAAGAGCTCGCGTTGCTATGACATGATGGCATGATACTATAGTGTTATTGTACTTTTGATGCTGTCACTGTATGACTTTACGACAATAATATAAAAAAATACAAAACATTTGTTAACTTAACAAAAATTACTTATACAACATTAACAATACTAATATAACACTTTTCTTTAAATAGGTAGACGGAACAATAACAACATTTCAATTTTTAACTCAACGTATATTAAATTAAAGTTTACTTCTCAACGTCCAGCAATCCCTTTAGCTTGGCCAACCACGGCCACTGCAGGGCCTGCTTTGATGACGCCATTACGAATACGTTTACCAAGGTGCTCCTGAAAAAGAAATTAAAATATTTAGAACTATTTAGTAGAAAATAGGCGCCTACAAAGTGGACCGACGATCTGGTAAAGGTCACAGGAAGCCTCTGGATGCGGACCGCGCATGGCCAATCGGGTTGAAGATCCTTGGGCCTATACCAGCAGTGTGCGCCTCTAGGTCGAAACAATGATAGCAAATAATACTTGATGGTATGTGGGTGTCCAAGTCACCAAAGTTATTTAGTGTTCGTTTTTTAACAGAGAGATAAATTCATTTGCTCCTCATCCTTACAGTACGAAGCTAGAATTGAATGTTTCATCCTGAAGGTGGCAATGCATACCATAATTTTTACTGCATAAACAGTGAAGAGAATTTGCTTCAGAAAGCATTAGAAGGAAGCTAAAGAAAGAAATACATATCTGAAAAAACAGTATGAAGGTAGGTACGCAAATTAGATAAGGACGATGAGTAAGGCTGGAGTTTATTAAACAGGCGATTAATAACTAACGGACTGTTTTTGACATTTTACCTTACCTATATACTGCCGTCCAACCGATAAATGCAGCAGGGAACAATTTTTTTCGTGAAAAGAGTTAATAATAGCCTCGTTTTGGCAATTCTGGATCTAATATTTTTACGAAACAATGTCCCTTCTTCATTTATTGCTTGGACGGCATCAGAACAATTGTCAAAAACTAACGGTTAACTTTTGATAGTTTGTTTCTCCAGCTAAAAAATTATGTTTAAAAGGAAACACGATAAGTGGACTTGTTTGCTACCACAATGACTTTTGGAATAGGTCTAAGAACCTCATTAATTTGTAACAGCAATAACACGAAGCTGTGTTATTTATCTATACTATGAGATTTCTTGGAGTTTATGGTGATGGCAAAGTTCCTGATCGCCAACTTGATACTATTTCAATTTATAAGGAGCTACTTCTTTATAATTATATATACCTAGTATCTTCTGTGTTCTGTGTATCTAATTGACGCTAATTCATAACATTGCAATAAATTGCCTTTTCAAAATATGTAACTAACTTTTCTCAATTTGAGTATATCCGTAGAGGTATAACCGCTAACTTCTGCTAAATCACAGTTCATGAATATTTGTTTCGATTAAAAGACAGTAAAATGTAATATTAAATAAATAATATTGATTGATTTGCATAATTGTAACAAATTACTTTATGGGTGTGCGTAACTTCTTTGACAATTTATGTTGACTTAGATTTGCGCGTGCACTACACATTGTAAATATAACAACATTTTTTGAATTTAACTCGCATGTAATAAGGTTTCACATTTTGTTTCCCGAAGATTCTACGTTCATAACAAAATATGAAAACACGCGAAATTCGTAAAAATTGTTTTATGTACAATCTGTTACACGTTATTTATGTTACAACGTACAAATAATTCCACAAAATCACTTACTATTTTCTTCCAGCCTTTCCAACGAGGATCGGGAGCACCCATCACCATTGTCACCAACAGAAAACTAGCGATGAAGAAGTACAAAATCTTTCCGAAATCCATTGCTTGCCTAGTTGACTCACAGAAATAACAATAGTTGACTCCACAATTAGAACTGTTGTTACCTTAGAAGCCTTATTAAAATGATGACAATTAGCGCATAAATTTCTTTTTTATACTGTTGCAAATCTATTTGCTTGATGTACTACGATAAGAACGTAAGCTAATCAAATCTTTATGCTTAAGATCAAAAGGCTGAGTTTAGACAAACTCCAGGCTTTCTAGGTCGCCACTTCAGGTGAGTATCTGTATTCGCGAGTAACGGGGTGATTCCCTACAATTATCTTTATTAACTGTTTAATTTGTGATTAACCGAATGACTCTGATCTCTTTATTGCGAGGTTCAATGAAACGATGAGAATTATTTCTTTGTCTAAGTATGAATAAGTGTCAAGTTCGTTTAATTGAGATGTAGGTAGGTACCTAATAATATTCACTTAAATACTTTTTTTAACACGCTAAAAGTAGGTTCACCGGTATGTTTGTAAATGACTATTTGGGCTCGATTTTGACCCACTTTAAAGGGTCAGATTTCATTCAAACTTTATAGATTTATCAAAGACCTATGGCATTACAATAATTAGAATCGCCAGGACTAATAAATTAAACGTTTGGAATGTTAGTTCAGCTATACGTCACTAGATGGCGTTGTCATTGTTAAGTTGGCGGTGTCGTACTAAAAAGTGGATACTAAAATAATGGTTTAAAAAAAAACAAAAAATATTAAATGACTAAAAGTGAAAAATAACTTTTCAGTATAGAACTTAAATAATGAACGAAAAGTATAATTATTATTTAGAGAAAGGCGTGTTTTTTTTTTTTAATCAAAAATAATTTTTTCTTCATATATTTTTCCATCAAAGATGAACCTCGCTCGGACCGCCCCGCAACGGTAATGACTTCTCTTTTCTGTGATAGTAAATTCGTATTCCTGACAGAGTATCTAACCCGCCTGCTTTTTAACCGACTTCCCAACAGGAGGAGGTTCTGTATTCGTCTGTATGTATTTTTTTTTTTTATGTATGTACACCGATATCTCCGTCATTTCTAGACCGATTTTCAAAATTCTTTTTCTATTCGATAGTGTTTGCTCCTGAGGTGGTCCCATTGTCACCAAGTCAGGATCTGATGATGGGAAGCCAGGGAAATCGAGGGTAACCCTCAAATTTTATAGGCATGTACAACGTTTTTCATATTTTTTCTAAAACTATTCTAGCATTTGCGTCTGGTAATCACCATCTCATGTTAATGAGCTGATGATGGAAGGTAAATGTATGTTCACCGATATCTCTGTCATTTGTAGACCTATTTTCAAAAATCTTTTTTTATTCGATAGTGTATACTCCTGAGGTGGTCCCATTGTCACCAAGTCAGGATCTGATGATGCAAAGCTAGGAAAATCGAGGGCAACCCTCGAAAAACAACGGAAAGGGAGGGTTATTCATATTTTTATAAAGCTATCCTAGTATGATTGCGTCTGGTAGTCATCTCATGTTGATGAGCTGATGATGGATGGTAAAACTCCTTAATTGTTAGGAGTTGGTTTTTGATTTTTTAAATATTAAAGGTACCTAAAGACCGGTAGTTGTGTTCTTTCAAGTGATTTAGGTGAGCTGATGATGAAATAAAAACTCCTTAATGGTTAGGAGTTGGAACATAATTCTTTAAATATTGAAGGTACCCAAAGAGCAATAGTTGTATTCTTTCAAGTTATTCAGGTGAGCTGATCATGGAAGGAAAAACTCCTAAACGGTTAGGAATTGGATGTAATTCTTTAAATATTATAGGCACGTAAAGACCGCTAGTTGTATTTTTTCAGGTTAATCAGGTGAGCTGATGATGGAAGGAGAAACTCCATAACGATTAAGATTTGGATGATAATTCTATAAATATTAAAGGCCTACCTTTAATACCTAAAGACCGATAGTTGTATTCTTTCAGCTTGTTAGGTGAGATGTTAAACTTGTACAAAACTGTAACATTTTGTCACACATAAAACCACCTCTGGCAGTATGGACCATGCAGTGCCTCCAAATAGTGACAGGTTGCCAGCCTGTCGCCTACATTAAAGGGGCACAAAACCCAAAAAGTAATCCCCCGAATGGCAACGCACTTCTAATGTTAAGTAATTTATCCTTAATATTGCAGGTGTCTACAGGCGACGGAACCACTTAACGCCGAGTGGGCCGAAAGTTTGTTGGCCATCTCGTAATATATATAAAAAAACAACAAATATTCTACATAAAACACTAAAAATAGAAAAATAAACAACTTTTCAAAAAAAAGTCCAACCGACTTCAAAAAGCATAAAAATAACATATTATTAAAATGTGTGCTAGGTACCTGCAGTACTGTTTGAAGTCGGTGCCAAGCCAACTAGGTATTCTATAGGTCCGCCTGCCACATCACATTCATTGATCACACCATCCCGCGATTGCGACCGACCGAACGCGCCAGCGGTGATGAGGGGCTCGTGGTGCTGAACGATTGGCATGGCTTGGCACCGGGTTCAAACAGTACTGCAGGTACCTAGCACACATTTTAATAATATGTTATTTTTATGCTTTTTGAAGTCGGTTGGACTTTTTTTTGAAAAGTTGTTTATATCAATTAGTCATCTGAAAAGATGGAAACAGGTTCAAATATTAGAGAGGAGGAGGCATAGAATTTAATAATAAGTAAATTAAAAAAAAATATTCATAATGTCATTTCTGCGACTATGTAATGTTTGAGGTACATAGGTAACATGCAGTCGTCAATTGATTGAGGTAATAAAGAATATCACAAATATACATCCAAGATACGCGCGAAACATCTTGCAGTTGGTTAAAAAGGCGATACGTTTCCAAGCTGATATGTAGGTTACAACCTTCATTTGCAGAAACGCTTTGTAGCGTTTGCCACTTCTCTAGGTACTCAGAAAGAGTATTCCTATTCGTAAATACAAACAACACCGATTATACTTAAATTTATGGTTATTACCTACTTAAAAACGAATAGAAAAAGTTTAAGACATGAACCTTTATAACAATACTGGAGAAACAAAGTTACAATATTCTCAATTTTAGTATTATCTCTCAGCTAAACTAACAAAACAAAAGTCGTTATCTGGAATTATGCAAATACGCAAGTTTATTATTCAACATTAACGTCGGTGTTATCAACAATGCCACAAATCAAAGTGAATACAGAAGGTAACCTTCATACTTTACGCGCTCCAACAACGCTCGGGGGGGGGGGGGGGGGACGGGGGGGGGGGGCTACTAACGCTGCGTCTTCCGGTACGCGGCCACCATTCCAGAACCTTTCCGCCCCAACGACCTTTCTAGCTACCACCATTTTATCAAGCCTGCCTCCATAATAATAGCGTTAACAGCATTATTGTGTTGCGACAGTTAATGACAAGATAAACTCAAACTCAAATTTCTTTATTCATTACAATTTGTACACTTATGAAAGTCAAGTTTGATGCCATCGGTTCAAGAATCTACCAGTAGGCCTTATTCCAAGAAGAACCGGCAAGAAACTCCGCAACTTTTATCCTCCCTTTACAGTTTTCATAGTATTGATTTGGAAAGAGTCAATTTACATAGCCGTTATAGATAGCCATTCGCTCTGTGGTTGAGGGTTCGGGGTCAAGCTCACTTCCATCTTCGAGCTTATCATCACATACTATCACGTATTATAAAGGCCAAGAGGGTTAACGAGCTTATAAAAAGGACGCCATGCATATTGACCATCAGTGTGCTTTAATAATAATCTGCACGCAGGGATGCCGAAGGATCTTCTACCATGGCGTGCTACGAGCTTCGCTGGATTTATAAGTGGTCAAAAACTAAAATATTGATTATGCTGGACTTTGTCGAAGAACAGGCAATGTGGTGAGAACTACATAATTTATTTATTTTTGGAATAACAAACAGTTACACATTTAAAGTCGGTTAAAATGAAGCATATATTGCTTAAATCATAATAACGAATTGATTGACACCTCATTCATCAAAATCAGATGAATAGCTTAAGCGCTAAGGTGGACCATACGTAAATACAAACATACATACATAGATTGCTAAAATCATTACCTTTCCTTTTGGCTTCGCCGTTGTCGGGTAAGCTAACCTTCTGTTAGCTGTCTCCTTTGTGGCAATGCGGAATTCTAAAACCATGATTATTAATTAGTCGTGTCTGAATCATGCTCTAGGTTCATTCCCGACTTGTTTGCAACAGTGTCTGATAAAGTTACAGTTATTACGTAGTATCTTACGTCTCCAATTAAACGGTATTTTATTGTTTTGCAGCCTTAGCCGCAAGTTTTATCTGTTTTAGTAATTATTATTAAGTTTGTTTTGTTTATTCAAATGTGAAAATTGTTTCTGCAAATAAACTAAGGATATAAACTGTAATTTAATTTAAGATGAATACGAAAACCATGCAATAGGAAGTGAACTATATTTCTGGAGTTTGTGCAGTTTTAAGTGTCGGTTCTATAGCTTACAAAGGTAACTTATAATGTTGACTTGGTGATTTTTATAATTGTTTAAAGTTTAATGTATCATTGGTTTTAATAATTTGATTTAATTTAATAAAAATAAAATGACACTTCACTATGGCCGCGTGATGTCGGCAGAGTAGAATAGTATCACTCCATATCCTCCAATAGATGTCGTAGAAGGCGACTAATGAACCCAGCAAAGGGGTATTGGTCACTTTATACTCCGTCCACCAATCCGCATTGGGCAAGCGTGGTAGACTACTGTCTAAACCTCCTTCGATAACAAGGAGAGGCCTTGTGTCCCAGCAGTAGGTCGAATCACAGTATATTCTGTAATATTATCTGCCAGCACAAGTGTTCCTCACCCCGCCTTCTTAAAATCCTGAGTATATTGCATGTTCTAACTAATGAATACAATAAAACATTGGACCACAGCGAATTAATTGCATTTTAGTTACCGGTAACCACACAGATGTCGAGCAAATCCAATTAAACATAGGACTGTTAATTAATTGCGACAACATGATTTACCTGCTGTTGAGTTAAGCCAAAATATTTGAATTGGAAACCATAATTAATAAGTAGTTCCGCAATATTATGTTCAAATACAGTGTATATTAGAAGTAGATTAAAATCCATGTCAATCAACGGCAGCGCGTCTACAGTAATAGTTGCACATGTATATATGTGTAAAAGACATGAGCAGTCAAACGAAAACCATGTACCTATTCTGCTCACCGTCATAACATTTTTCTTCCTTTAGACTATACCAGGGAAATTGATAGTTACGATTTTATTGAAGGTCAAAGTCATAATTTTTTTTTTCATTTTTTTATGAAAACGTATTCTATACGTTATTTCTTAATTATTGTCCAAAGAAAAATTATCATTTATTTCAGTATTTCATAACAAAAAATGGTTTCAAAACGTTAGCGTTCAATGTAGCTCACTCGATGCGTAGTCCAGTCAACAAGTTCGAAAACGTGAAAAATAGAGATAAAGCTCCTAAAAATATGAGCAATAGCTCATTGGATTCGGAACGACTTCTTGAAAAATTAGTTTTGAGGATTTTACTGCACGTAAAAAATTGCAATTGTTATTAACAAAATAAGATGAAAAAAAAGAGGTTTTTACGTTTTTGTTAATAACTCATAAACTATTAATATTTAGGATATTTGGAAAAAAGGTCCTTAAAGAGGAGGAAATTTCCAAAAAAAAAGTCCCAGCTCCCGGAACTCTACCTCTATTATTTATAATTTAAATTTAACGCTGAAAATAGGGCTCCGCGCAGCCATTACGGCATGGGCGCACTGCCGTTAAAGACAGTTTCTTACATAAAATTATTTTTTATAGTAACAAATATGAATTTAAAAATTTAAATAAATTATGGTGTCATCCAGATACTTGAAAGAATATATTCCCGTTGGAAAAAAAAATTTAAATTAATTTTTCAAAAAGTTATGCAATTGTTAATTAACGATGTTACTTAATGCCATTGTTGGATAAAAAAGCAGCAATAATATAACATTTGTTTAAAAAAAAATTTTTAATAACATTTCTTAGACTTTTCATTTTTTGTTAACTTTAAAAAATTGTTATAAACAAAATAATTAACTTTAATAAACTTTTATCGCGGGATCTTGTTAAGTATATATATAAGAAGAGCTCCACAGAGCCAAAAATTAATAGGTTTATTATTTAAATTTATATGTCGTCATTTATGAAAACGGAGATAGGAAAAAAATTCGTTAATTAACAATTGCATAACTTTTTGAAAAATTAATTTAAAATTTTTTTTCCAACGGGAATATATTCTTTCAAGTATCTGGATGACACCATAATTTATTTAAATTTTTAAATTCATATTTGTTACTATAAAAAATAATTTTATGTAAGAAACTGTCTTTAACCTATTTTCAGCGTTAAATTTAAATCATAAATAATAGAGGTAGAGTTCCGGGAGTTGGGACTTTTTTTTCGGAAATTTCCTCCTCTTTAAGGACCTTTTTTCCAAATATCCTAAATATTTGTCGAAGAATCTGAATACAAGCAACGCCATCTAGTTTTAGTTTTAAGAGTTACGATTGTAACGGTTGATTTTTTGAGGACGTGTGATGATGCAGGATGGCCGTGACGGCGCTATGACATTATTAGGTTCAATTGTAATTGAATTTGTTATTTTCATTAGAAATAGTCCACGAGGGATTGCGAGTGACGTCAGCGCCGCACGAGCTATCGTACGATGCGACGTAATAGTGGTGGGGCGCGCCTTTGTTGCAGCGGTGCGCGCTCGACAGAGCTCAGTCTAGTTCGAGGCGTCGCTGAGTGCGGACGTGTCTATGGTTGTATTAGGAATGCTTGTGGAAGCTATGTCCGACGGTTGTGTGATAATAGTTAGAGAGAAGTGAAGGCGAGTGCCGGTGCAATGTAGAATGTGCGCTAGGTAAACCTACACACTGGGTCACAAGTCCCAGGCACTACTCTGGTTCTCCTCTTTGTGATGTGTGTTGATAAATTGACTCGGCATTCGTATGTGAGATAGTGCTTCGGCTAAATCCTTGACGTTATCCCCGACATCAGAAGTGGGATGTGTTGAAATAATTTTGGAGTCTACCTTTTTTTTTTAATTAATGAGGGTAGTGCAAAAATTCTTATTGCATTGGATGTACCGCGTGGCCGATTGTGGTCTACGGGGGAGAAAATTTCATTATTTTTGGGCTACGATGCACCGTTTTAGAGATATTTAAGTTTTTATCTCGTGGTCCAGAAAAATTGAAAAATGTGTAGAGTAGAATGAAAAAGAAAATGAAAAAGCTTTTTATTTGAATGAATTTAGCTAAGTGCTTTTGGAACGTCAAAAGCCTCTCACGATTGGTCGTTCGTACGGTTTTTTTTACGATTCGTACCCAGCATGCCCAGTTGCCCACTTTGGACGAGTACGGTCGCGCCGCCCGCCGCCGTCTGTTGCATTGGATAGCTTTGGTGAGTGTTTAAATCATGATTTTAAGTTTAGAGCTGCTTATTTAAAAGAAAGTGTTGTGTAGTGTTGAGCGTAGTGAATTATTTGTTTCGAATTTAATCTAATTAGATTGAGGGTAAACGAAATTATTGTTGTTCAATAGAATCGTAACTGTTAATTTTAACTGCATTGGTTTGTAATTCAAATTACTCAATTGTGGATAGATTTTATGTCTACCCGACATAAAGAAATTAATAATTGGACGTCTGAAATTCTATTCTAGGCTTAGGCGTGATGTTGCCTATTTGCGCAATATAATCTGTTAGGCAGTTTAATTTGAAATAACTAGTTTTGTGCCACTGTAACTGCGGCTTATTTTATCTTGATGAGAAATAGGGTTGACCGTGTTCGTGCTATGCTGGATTGTATTGTTCCCTTGGAATTAAGTGCTTACTTAGAAGTACCGCTGGATGTGCCGATGACGGCAAAAGTAAGTAAATTTAAACAAAATGGAAATTTATGTGTGTTAATAACTCCAATGTAGATCAAGAGGCTATGGCCTGTGAATAACATCTTTTGTGCTGTGACGGTTAAGCATACCATTTTTTTAATTATTAAGAGTGTATGATCCTTTGAATTACTATGTGTCACTTGTTTTATTTGCATTGCTTTATGGAGTAACCGAATGGAGGCTACTCGTGATGAAGCCGGATGCAGGCTTGTAACCGGATGGAGGTTACGTGTAGTTATGATAACCGGATGGAGGTTATCGGTATGGTGACCGGATGGAGGTTGCGATACGAGACCGGATAGAGGTCGTGGTGTGACTTATGTTGTATTGTATGGTAACTGGATGGAAGTTGCCATACGTGACCGGATAGAGGTCGTTGTGTGGTATGGTAACTGGATAGAAGTTGCCATACGTGACTGGTTGGAGGTCGTTGTCGGAAAGCTCTGCAAGTTACTAAATAGATTCATTGATGATATGAAGGAAATGGAATGTTTAACAGCCACATTATAGTTCACCTTATTTAAAAATTGTTTAAGTAGTTGTTAACTGAGACTGTATTCATTACTCTTTGTGGTCAGGAATGACCGAGACGTACGTTGTTACTGTTCGAGAAATTTTCACTTGTTTCAGATCCTTCACACGAGGGCGTGTGAAGTGCAGGATGGCCGTGTCGAAGAATCTGAATACAAGCAACGCCATCTAGTTTTAGTTTTAAGAGTTACGATTGTAACGGTTGATTTTTTGAGGACGTGTGATGATGCAGGATGGCCGTGACGGCGCTATGACATTATTAGGTTCAATTGTAATTGAATTTGTTATTTTCATTAGAAATAGTCCACGAGGGATTGCGAGTGACGTCAGCGCCGCACGAGCTATCGTACGATGCGACGTAATAGTGGTGGGGCGCGCCTTTGTTGCAGCGGTGCGCGCTCGACAGAGCTCAGTCTAGTTCGAGGCGTCGCTGAGTGCGGACGTGTCTATGGTTGTATTAGGAATGCTTGTGGAAGCTATGTCCGACGGTTGTGTGATAATAGTTAGAGAGAAGTGAAGGCGAGTGCCGGTGCAATGTAGAATGGGCGCTAGGTAAACCTACACACTGGGTCACAAGTCCCAGGCACTACTCTGGTTCTCCTCTTTGTGATGTGTGTTGATAAATTGACTCGGCATTCGTATGTGAGATAATGATTCGGCTAAATCCTGACGTTATCCACGACATATTAATAGTTTATGAGTTATTAACAAAAACGTAAATACCTCTTTTTTTTCATCTTATTTTGTTAATAACAATTGCAATTTTTTACGTGCAGTAAAATCCTCAAAACTCATTTTTCTAGAGGTCGTTCCGAATCCAATGAGCTATTGCTCATATTTTTAGGAGCTTTATCTCTATTTTTCACGTTTTTGAACTTGTTGACTGGACTAGCGCACGGACACTAACGAACAGGGCCGCCGTCAAGCAAAATTATCGCGGTTTTGCGAGTTGCGTGCGAGTTGAGCCCTTTACATTGCGCGGTACAATTTGCAATTTTTTGTAACACCAAAAAATAAAAATCATTTCCCAGTAATATTTTTTTTGAAATATGTCTTATTTTGATGTATAGAATACGTGGTTTTCGTTTGACTGCTCATGTCTTTTACACCCAGTATATAAATGATTAATATGACAAGGTACCAAAGTGCTTATATATACTTCTGTTGCTGTTTGTACCTACGATAAAGTAGAATCCATGACTCATGGCAAAGCCTTATCACAATTATAACAAAGGAAATAACTTATTGTTATCTTTACTGGCAACTGCAACCGCATGGCCCATTATGCCAGATGTGGCTTTATTAAGAACCAAAATGTTACCTAATGCTCAACCCCTTTTAAAATTATGTGCGTCATTTCATGTAGGTATGTATCTTTGTCAAGTCAATGAAAGTCCTCTTGATTAAGACAAGGTCTAACATGGGTCAGGATCCTATTTCCACGATATTACATTGCTATTTATCTACACCAATATTAACAGAGACAATATTCGTTTGTTTGTATGTTCCTAATGGAATCTTATGTAAATAGTTCAAGTACTCGGTGATATACACATGAAAATTATTCTCAAATCTCCCTCTTGTCTCAGTTTATTATGGGACTGAATGTTCTTCTAATCTTCTTTATCAGTTGTCATCCATGGATTTTCTTTTTTTAGGACCGACGATCTGGTAAAGTTGCTGGATGCAGGCATGGCAGGACCTATTGGGTTGGAGACCCTCAGGGGAGATGTATGTCCAAGAATGGGAGTCCGTCTCTCATTTGAAACAATGATGTTAACTCTCACTATAGCAGTTCCGATAAACCTCATTGCCTTTGAAATACTAAATTAATATAAACTAGATGTAAAGGTACTCTTTAATAGGCTTGAGGCATAAATATTGGATTAGGTACGTGGATTAGGTATTTTTCGATACCAGTACGTACCTAATCCACCTTACCGAGGATTAGGTATTTTAGTATTCTAAGAATATTCATAAAATATTTATCGATTGTAAACGAAACTACACTCTATACGTCTATATTTAAGATTCAAATGCATATGGAAACATTCACACCCCATCTAGGATTAAATATCTTAACTATTATCTAATGTAACGTTATGAGAACTTTTTTTGTGATGACAATTCAACCTTAAGTCAATAGATGGCGCTGAACTACATTTTATTTTCTTTTGGTAAATTTTAATTAATTCCTAAAATAAGAGATATTTTAGGAATTGATAAAAATAACAACAAAATTAAAATAAATCACAATGATTATTATGTATGTATTTCTATTTTTTAAAATAATAAAATCAATTTAAAATAAAACCTATACTGAATTTTTAATTCTGTAATTTATTTAATTTATTACTCTACCTTACCTCGGTACTTTACTTATTTTTATTAATAAACAATTCCTAAAATATGTGATAATTTTTTACTTATAGAAAATACTTTTTGCAGTTCAGTGCCATCTAAAGTCACATAAAAGAAAAGTTTCAATAACGTTATTTCGTAAAAAGGTTCGATGAAAAATACTCGATCCTAGATGGCGTTTGAATGCTCTCTAATGAATTTGAATCTTATGCATTAGACATAGCGTTTAGTTTCGTTAACATTTAAAAATACCTAATCCAAGGAACAGGTGCCTAATATTTATTTAACGTATTCAGTAAATATTAGGAACGGGTGGATTAGGTATACCTAATCCAAACACCTGTTCCTAATATTGAACGTATTGAATAAATATTAGGAACAGGTGGATTAGGTATTTTTCGTAATAAATATTCAGAATAAGGAATGTATTAGATTACGTACGATATTAGGTACTGGGTATTTAGATGGATTGATCGTACCGAATATTTTACTTGAATGATTAATATTATTGTTAGGTGTTAATATTAGACTTTATTACGAATGTAAAACTATTTGTTTGTCTGTTACCGTTTCACGCCTAAATAATTGAAAGGGTTTTGATAAAATTTGGTGTGGTGAATTTTGATATCATGCGAAAGGACAATTATGGTACTTTTTGGCACAATAACTGATATACCTACACGCGAGCATAGCCGCGGGCGAACATTAGTATTGAATAAAGAAATATTCCCAGTAGCATTTTTTTACGATTTACGTTCATACCTAATTAACACACTTATGAGTAGCATATCTATACATATAAAAAAATTGGAGTGTCTGTTTGTAATATTGAAATAACCGTTTTTTACTACATGCATATGAATATAAATAAGGTATATACACCAAAATAACATTTTTTTAAATTTTTGTCTGTCTGGTTGTTCCGGCTAATCTCTGAAATGGCTGGACCGATTTTGGCGGGACTTTTTTTGGCAGGTAGCTGGTGTAATAAGGAGCAACTTAGGCTACTTTTTTTTTCTTTTGGTAAATTCTACGCGGACGAAGTCGCGGGCACAGCTAGTTTATTATATTTTTCATTAACTTAATATTCGCGAGCAATCATTCTGAATATGCAGTAGGACCCTATTACCTAATATTGATACTTACTAATGAAAATACCTTCCACATTTCGAATATTAAATACCTATGTGGTTAGATAAGTATTCAATAAATATTAGGAACAGGTATTTGGATTAGGTATTTTTAAATATTAGGAACAGGTGGATTAGGTACGGAATTTACCTAATCCAGCCCATGTCTACTCTTTAAGTGAAAAAAATCTGTCACTATCCCTGTACAACCGTGGGGTCGTAGACGACAATGAAACTCCAATTCGGTAGTGAAATTATAATCGCACACACACTATGCAAATTAGACGTGAGTCGCTCTTTAAGGAACCGACTCAGTGTTCCGAAACAGTAATGTGAACCAAATGTTCCGGAACAGTTGCCCGCCATAAAATGTTTCATTTGGAACTCGATCACCTCAACCGACGCGACGAACGACGGACAGAACGATGCGAATGAGAGAGAAGCGCTCACTGATTCAGTGACTCAGTCTGTGTGTAGTACAGGTATACCCCGACCACCGCCGTTGCTTTACACAAAATAAGTCTTTGTTACTATGCCCATAAAGTTTAAAATCACAAATAAAAGAAGACGCTTCGGATACTACCTACATATGTATTAACATCTTATAACAAATAATGCATTGTGAATATTATACCTACACATAAACATTAAAAAAAACAGATAGAGTTACTTTCGCATTTATAATATTAGTAAGGATTTAATGATAAAATAACGACATTGAAACCAACGAATTGATTGAAACAGATACAAATCTTTGCGCGAGGCGCTAGCTAATTATGTTACTCTATTTCAATGATATGAATGTTCCAAATGAAACATATCACTGATCCGGAACTTTGTACTGTTCCAGATTCAAATGTTCCAATCTCGGTAGTGATACATTTTTGCCACGAAATCGTAGAACGCAGAACAACAATAAGTTTTTTTTTTTTTTTTTTTTTTGAATACTATTGCAGATTGTCTCTGATGACATTTTCTGCGTCACCGGGTTTTAAGAAGGCGAAGACCTTGGGGGGTCCTCAAGCCTGTAGGTCGGACGTTCCTAGGGGATTACTGGGCGACCGAGCATCTCCCCCGTGGGGAGTCTCTCGACCGCCTAGCGTCCCTAGGGCGTCCGTGTCGGTAGGGAGCGACATGCCCGAGGGTGCCTCTAAAGGCTCGGACCTCGGCTCGGGCACATCGTGTCGTGGTGGAGGCGGGGAAAAGCGCCCCGGTACATGTCTGTACCGGGTATAGCGCGTCGTATGTAGACCGGGTCTACGCACCCTTGTTCGACGAGTGCGGTGTATGACAAAAGTGTGTCTAGTGCTTGAGTGTGCAGTGTCTGACTGTAAGTTACTCGAACGGATTGGAGTGAACGGAGCGTTTGCGCTCGAAATTGGATCGTCTGGGTCCAAGAGAATGTTTTTCGGACGGCGTTGTTTACGTGCGACATTCCTACTAGCGCAGTAATCGGAAGCTTGGACTACTAAAGGATTGGGATGGTGAGGAGCCTTATCGAAGTAAACAACAATAAGAATATGTAAGATAAGTCTTAGAGAAATCTTAGACATAAACGATAGCGTGATTCAGTTGGGTTCAGCGCCATCTATTGTTAGCTTTTGGTACTAATACATTTCGAAGTTTACTAAATGAAATTATTAAATATTTGTATTGGCGATTGTACATTCCGCCCACCATGGACAGAATGCAAGACTGTCCATCAACACTAACTACTATTAACAAAACAATGCTTGGTAAAATAAAAATAACTTTTTAACAAGTAACAATAAAAAAACTTATAAACTAATTACTAATTGGTAAAATACATAGCTTGGACACAGGTCTTTTTATGATAGTGCCCTTGCATCTCAAACTTACTACACGCGTAATATTGTCCAAACCTGTATGCTTCTGAGTAATCACTCCATATAACCATTTAGCGGGTGGCAAATCATCTTCTTTTACCAGGACAACATCACCTAAATTGGGTTCCGGAACATGATGAGCCCATTTATACCTATTCAGGAATTGAGTCAAATACTCTTGTGACCACTTGCGCCAAAAGTCTTGAACCATCCGTTGTGTCAACTGCCAACGTTTAAGACTACCAACAGATGAACTTTCGTAGTTGTTTTCTGGCACGAGCACAGGTGGTTCGCCGATCAAAAAATGACCGGGTGTTAGAGGAGTAGGGTCTGCAACATTATCGCTTAACTGACTAAGGGGCCTCGAGTTCAAGCAGGCCTCTATTTGAGACAGCACTGTGTATAGCTCTTCGAAAGTCAAAGTACTGTTGCCAATGACACGTCTGAGATGGTGCTTAGTTGATTTTACTCCCGCTTCCCATAGCCCACCAAAATTGGGAGCATAGGGCGGGATGAAATGCCAGGTGGTTCCATTATTGCTAAGCCAATCTGCAATTTCCACTGCGACTTGGGATCTTTCTGCCGCAAACAATTGTTTAAGCTCTCGCGCGGCGCCAACAAAATTAGTTCCGTTGTCGCTAAATAAATCGGAACAGTGACCTCGACGCGCGACGAATCTTTTAAAAGCAGCGAGAAATGCCTGCGAAGTTAAATCACTCGCTACTTCCAGATGTATGGCCCTAGTAGCCATACAGACAAAAAGACATATGTAGCCCTTATATGCGTGGTGCCCTCGTCCTTTGGAAGTACGGATGCTAATGGGACCAGCGTAATCTACCCCACTTTGACGAAACGGTCGACTTGGTGTCACTCTTGATGCTGGTAGCTGACCCATTAACTGGTTGGTTGTGCGAGAAGAATGACGAACACAAACAATACATTTACGACAGACCAACTTTGCTTGATTTTTAACATCTAAAATCCAGTAACGCGACCGCAAGTGAGTGATCATTAGTTGCGGGCCACCATGTAGCGTCTTAAAATGAGCGTCCTGAATAAGATGGTCCGTGAAATGTGTTTTAGCAGGAATGATGATCGGATGCTTCATGTCCTCACTAAGTGGTGAACTGTTCAAACGACCACCTACTCTCAAAATTCCAACGTCATCAATAAAAGGATTTAATTGGGTAAGTCTACTCTTCTTACTTAAATTTTGCTTGCTTTTTAGTTTGTCTATTTCATCTTGAAATGCTTGCTCTTGCCAATGCTTGATACATAAAATTAAAGATTCTTCTCATTCTTTGTTAGTGAGCCAAGAAGTGAATTTATCTGCACGTTTTGCTAATTTAAAAAATCTTTTGATCCAAGCTATTACCCGTAATTGGCGAGATAAAGACGAATATTTTGTCCAAAGGGGATCAGTGTCGCAGATATCAGTAACTATAAAACATTCATTTTTGGGTTTCCTTTTTTCTACTACTGTTTCGAAACTCTTTCTCTCATAGTTGATTGTCTCATCATATAACCAACTTGGACCTTTAATCCATAATTCAAACTCTATAAATTCTGAAGGTTTCATTCCTCTGGATGCGCAGTCAGCTGGATTACACCTGGTTGAAACGTGTGACCATTGTTTACGTTCTATAATCGATAGTATTTCTGATACCCGATTAGCTATGAATGTCTTCCATTTGCTTGGATGATCACTCAACCAAGCTAACACCACAGATGAGTCTGTCCAAGCATAGATGTTGTCTTTGGGGATCTTTAAAACTTCGCCTACCTCCCGTAACAGTTTTGCTAGCAACACAGCACCACACAATTCCAATTTTGGTACAGATAACTGCTTTATTGGCGCGACCTTTGTTTTTGATGATAGTAAATTTACCTTGACCTCTCCTTCTTTGTATACAACTCGTACATAAACTACCGCCGCGTATGCATCATTCGAAGAGTCACAAAATCCATGAATCTCAACCACTTCATCACTTTTTCTTGTGTCGATCCATCTTGGAATTTTGAACTTGCTGAGCTTAGGTAATTCACTATAATAAGTATCCCAATCTTTTAATAAATGTGGAGGTAATTCATCGTCCCAATCTATACCGGATACCCAAAGCCGTTGTATAAATATTTTTGCTATAATTATCACTGGTGCTAACCACCCTAAAGGATCAAACAATCTAGAAATCTGTGAAATAACCTTTCTCTTTGTTACAGGAGAGCCGACTGGATTCAACGTAACGACATATTCGAAGACATCGGTGGAGCGATTCCAGGTAAGTCCTAGTATTTTAATTACTGTATCTATTTTTATCTCTAGACTTCCTTCTTCCTTCTCCTTTGATACTTCTGTTAAAACTTCCTTTGCATTGCTAGACCATTTTTGTAAGATAAAGCCTCCCTTACTCAGAATTTCAGCAATATCCTTGCATAATTTAATTCCTTCCTGGACTGTCTCACAGCCTGACATTAGGTCATCCATATAGAAATCCTTAAGTATTATTTCAGATGCTTCAGGACTCAACGCTTCATCACGAGCAAGCTGCTGCAACGTTCGAACCGCCAGGTAAGGGGCCGATGCTGTACCGAATGTAACCCTTAATAACCTTAAATGTTTGATTTCAGACTCCGGATTATCACGCCAGAACAGCCGCTGTAGATCTGCGTCTTCCGGAGCCACCTTCACCTGTCTGTACATCTTAACGATGTCTGCTACAAAACACACTGGATGCCGACGCCAGCGCATAATAATATGACGTAAGTCATCTTGCAAGGTGGGACCTACCAAAAGATCGTGGTTTAACGAAATTCCGTTTGTTCCAGGGCAAGACGCATCAAAAACGACGCGTAACTTTGTTGTGCTTTTGTCTTCCCTGATGACAGCATGATGTGGCAAATAAACAACATCAGATTTGTATATCTCGTTATCAGGTACGTATTCTATATGGCCCAGTTTGATATAATCATTTATAACATCAGTATATTGTAACTTAAATTCTAAATTCTTAGATAATTTCTTTTCTGCTAAATCTTTTTCCAGCAATAACCCTTGAATTACTGTGTTGACATGTTGAATTTTCACGTAACGGAAGCTTGACTATATAACGCCCACTAGCATCTCTCTTAGTGGTGCTAGTGTAAATGTCTTCACATCTCTTCTCTTCCTCCGTTAGAAACCGTTGGTTGGTTACGGACGGTTCTGATTCTATTTCCCAAAACTTACGTAGTAAGTCTTCTTCAGACACCTGAAGATGCATATTGACCACACGTTCATGCTTGATATCCTTATTTTTAGATTGAAGCTTGCCAGATAGGATCCAGCCCAACTTCGTGTTCTGAGCTACGGGATGCCCCACTGGACCCTTGATTAGACCCTCTAATAATATCTGACTATAAACTTCTGCTCCCAACAAAAGGTCAATTTTGTTTGGGATGTTATATTTGGGGTCTGCTAAACATAAATCTGGAAACGTTGACAACACATGAAATTCAGCCTTTTCTGCGGGTAGAAAGGCTGTTAGCTTGCCGAGTACATGAGCTCTGACATCAAGACCGAAATTTGGATCGTGGAGTGATTGTATTTTTAAGTTAACAATATACCGTGAAGTCAAAGACTTATCACTTCCTAGTCCCGATATTGTACTTCTGCTTGGAAACTTCTTCAGTCCTAGAAGTTGGACTGCAGACTCCGTTATAAACGAAGCCTGTGAACCTTGGTCTAATAAAGACCGAAGAGTAATATCGGAACCCGACCGAGATTGAGCCCTTACCAGTGCTGTTGCCAGTAAAACTTGTGATCTGACATTGGCAAAACAAGTAGTCACAAGTGTGCTTGATTGATCCTGCGTTGACGTTGCCGCAACAACATTTTCTACCGATGGGTTTACATTGCCGTTTGATTGTGGACTGTAATTTAAATGCAATAAAGAATGATGCCGTTTTTTGCAAATTTGACAGCTCATAGGATGACGGCATGATGCTACCGAGTGATTAGCTCCTAAGCAATTAAAGCATAAGCTTTTAGTTTGGACAAAATTACGTCTAGTTTGAGTATCCTCCTTGGCAAACTTTTTGCAATTTGCCAATTTGTGGTGATCTGTGCAGTAAGCGCAAGGTGTGACGCTGACATGAAATGATTTAGTATTAAAAGATTGACTTGGATTGTGACGAAATACATTTTTGGTGGACTTAGTGTCTAAAAATTCTAATGCTCTAAAACGTTGCTCTAAAAAGCTATTAAATTGACTTAACGTTGGTAAATCGTTTTTTAATTCTGTTAACTTAGCCTCCCAGTGTTTACGCGATTCAGAATCTAATTTGTTACAGAGTATATAAATTACAAGTACATCCCAGTTTTCTGTATTGATACCCAAATTGTGCAAGCCATTTAAAGTTTCATTTGTTGTGTCTAAGTATTCTTTTAGTGCACTAGATGATTCTGAAGTGATAGGTTTTAAACTCATAAATCGTTTTAAAATACAATTTGAAATATAACGCTTATTACTGAACCGATCCATTAATTGTTGCCAACATAACAAATAGTTGTCACTTGTAATTGGGATGTGCCTCAACAGTTGATCCGCCTCGCCGCTAAGATAACCTTTAAGATAGTGAAGTTTTTGAACATTGTCTAAACTACTATTTTTATGTATAAGCGACTCAAAAAGATCATGAAAGGTTGTCCACTCCGTATATTTACCGGAAAATGTGGGTATCGATATCTTCGGTAACTTGACATAGGAACGATCAACTTTTGATGCTTGCCCATCTGTACTTAATGATTGACATTTATTTTCTACCAAAAACATATCTAACTGTTCTTTCAATTCAGACTTATACTCTGTATACAATTCTTCAGTAATCTCAAATAAATCAGTTTTTACATAGTTAGAATTCTTATAGACTTCAAATGGAATCTCAGAAATTATCTTTTGATGTGTGTCTTTAAATATGGACCAATATTGTTCTAATGACTCTAATCGTGTTTGTACATATGACTTGGTAATTCTAGCCTTTGCCGTTTTCTTATAATTTACTTTGGCTTTATTAATTTTAGTATGGGTATCATCCTGAATTGCAATAAACTTATCCATTTTTAAATTTTAATTGAAAGTATAAATTAATTTAAGCACCGAAAAATAACACAATAATGTATAAAATAATTCTAAGTAGGTATTGTTCTTCAAGTAAGTTCACTTTAGAAATCCAACTCTTCACATAAAATTGATCGAAATTTTTATAAGTCCAATCTCCATACAAATTGAACCCAAAATTTTCTAAGTCGAATCTTCATATAAATTAACTCAAAATTTTGCTAAGTTGAATCTTCATATAAATTCCAGCTGAATTTTTCTAAGTCTTTTGCAATCAAAACACTTGGGAAAAATCGGGCATAGGTTCCCCGTATGATCACTTTTTGCAGAATTATTCTAAGTCCAAAACTACTGCATAATAATTTCAAAGTTAAATTGCACCTTGCAATAGAGTTCAAATTACTAAACTTATAAAACTTGTAAAGTACTCACGTCACAACACTTCACTTACTGCTACTACGTCACTCGGCTTGCGTCACTGCTGGCTGACAGTGACATGCTTGATGCGCTGTCACCGGTACTCCCAACCTCGTCACTCTTGATGTGGTGTCACCGGTACTTTTCGCTCCGTCACTTCCCGTGGCTTCTGTGCGCCCCAAACAGCGATCCACTGTCTATAGGTACGCCTATTCTTCTCTAGGGATGAAACGATACGAGTAAATACAAGTACTTACTCGATACTTTTCTTTCGATACTGAGTACTTTTGGTATCGATACTTTACAATTAAATACCGAGTAGGTATCGGTCAGAAATACTCGTATCGTATCGTTTACTTATACTAGTTTTTGACCGTATTTTACTTTATGTTTGTTATGTTGGCAACCTTTCTTGCTCGTCATTCATCGTCATTGAAATAATGGATAACCTCTTGGGGAAGTCTTGGGGTAACCTTTCTTTTCGTGCTGTTGGCAGTTTTGTTTTCTTGTCATTCTGTGATTGGACTCCATTACATTGACACTCCTATTCACAAACATTACTATAGGATCACTCGACTCTTGGATAAGAAACGAACCAATCACACAGCTGTATTCAATGCCATTGCGTTGAATAGAGCTCTGTGATTGGTTCGTTTCTTATCCAAGAGTCGAGAGATTTCATAGTAATGTTTGTGAATACGGGTGTAACTCAGCAACAAATTCTTATTGATGTAAGATTTCAAGTTTTCGCGTTGCATCTTAAATATGGATAATACGAGGTTTTTTAACAAGTGCAAACCGCGAACACGTGTTAAATTCAAACAACTTAATTACTTGTATTGTTATAAGAATAAATGATATTAATGTTAATTACTGCATTTATTTTATTTTTCGAAATTTTACTAATATGTATCGATATGAGTAAGTATCGATACTTTTCACCGTTGTTCCAGTAAGTATCGATACTTCACGACCGATACTGTATCGAGTAATAGTATCGATACCTCGGAGGTATCGTTTTAACCCTATTCTTCTCAAAAAATCCTTCCAGCATCCGGCTAGGGATGAAACGATACGAGTAAATACAAGTACTTACTCGATACTTTTCTTTCGATACTGAGTACTTTTGGCATCGATACTTTACAATTAAATACCGAGTAGGTATCGGTCAGAAATACTCGTATCGTATCGTTTACTTATACTAGTTTTTGAACGTATTTTTCTATGTGTTTGTTATTGGCAACCTTTCTTGCTCGTCATTCTTCGTCATTGAAATTGGAGTAACCTTTCTTTTCGTGCTGTTGGCAGTCTTGTTTTCTTGTCATTCTGTGATTGGACTCAATTACATTGACACCCCTATTCACAAACATTACTCATGAATCATAGGATCACTCGACTCTTGGATAAGGAACGGACCAATCACAGAGCTGTATTCAATGCCATTGCGTTGAATAGAGCTTTGTGATTGGTTCGTTTCTTATCCAAGAGTCGAGAGATCTCATAGTAATATTTGTGAATACGGGTGTAACTCATTAACAAATTCTTTTTGATGTAAGATTTCAAGTTTTCTCGTTGCATCTTAAATATGGATAATACGAGGTTTTTTAACAAGTGCAAACCGCGAACACGTGTTAAATTCAAGCAACTTAATTACCTATAAGAATAAATAATATTAATGTTAATTGCTGCATTTATTTGATTTTTCGAAATTTTACTAAAATGTATCGATATGAGTAAGTATCGATACTTTTCACCCTTTTCCAGTAAGTATCGATACTTCGCGACCGATACTGTATCGAGTAAAAGTATCGATACCTCGGAGGTATCGTTTTAACCCTACATCCGGCTCGAAGGACCATGTACAACCGTGGGGTCGTAGACGACAATGAAACTCCAATTCGGTAGTGAAATTATAATTCGCACACACACTATGCAAATCGTAGAACGCAGAACAACAATAAGATTATGTAAGATAAGTCTTAGAGAAATCTTAGACATAAACGATAGCGTGATTCAGTTGGGTTCAGCGCCATCTATTGTTAGCTTTTGGTACTAATACATTTCGAAGTTTACTAAATGAAATTATTAAATATTTGTATTGGCGATTGTACAATCCCTTTGCGCTATTATATTTTTAAACCACTTTCCGACATCATTATTAATGTATGAAAAAGACAAATCATTGAGCTAACTAAATAATAATACTACAACCTACAACCTTTGTGGAATATTAACTACTAAGTACTGCAACTGGCTAGTTCTAACCATACGTCGTTTTTTTCGTTGGTTAGGAACTACTTTAAGAAAAGTCCCTAAAAATGATCTCATATAAAATAAACCTAATTTCGTATTCTTATTTCTTTAATTGTTTTATTTCACACAATTATCTACCTTCTACGGCGCTCTTCCTTTCCCTCTTCATTTGTTACCATATGTACAAAATACATAACATTTACTCCGTAACTTAATTCTTTCTAAAACCAAGCTCCATGTTTTTATCTGTCATTGTAGCTACTTCAAAAATTCCTTTCAAATTTAAGTTTCGAAATAATTCACTATTAACAAACGAACAGACCAATGCACTTTACGAAGATATAGATAAATCTGGTATACGTTATCTCGACGTAGGTAAAGACAACAGTATCTAAGCTGATTTATTTTCTGAACAAATTTTCAGCGGTGTGGATGTGTTAGTGAAAACTATGAGAATTAAATCCGTAAGTAAATTGACATTGTTTCAAAAAATTTTATAACATTTTGTTACGATAAAACTAGAAAAATTCTTGACGCGATAAAATAAACATTAAGAGCGTTTACGCCGTGCGGCAGACTCCAAGTTTAGGTATTTACACGCTGTGCGGTCATTCCCTCTCGCATTACTCGCGCTGCCGTCCAGGTACAGAGCACAAAAACAAATTCGATACTTTTTCACAAAATGAAATTAAATATACAATACAAGTTATTTAAATTGAATACTATAGAAAATTAACGGTTACACATTTAACATGAATTAAATTTTGAATATATATGTAAGTAATAATAACGTCTGGTGGCCACCGGCCACCCTTGTCGCACCTATCATATAGTACATGGGTATAGTAGTTCATGTTACTGTCACGTAATAGGGTTTATTAAAACACGAGCGGGCTTTTAAAAAACGAGCCTTGGCGAGTTTTTTAATAATATCCCGCAAGTGTTTTAATACCTAATTATGTGCAGTACATAAACTAGCGTCCCTTTGGCTCCCTTTGCCGTCCTGTTTTGCTTTAAGTTTTTGATTTTTGAGAAAAATAACTGTAACGTATTAAGCCGAACATGGTGCATAATGGTCATTAATTATGCAACAGGTAAATGACCTTTATTTTCATTTTGATTATCTTTGTTAAAAAGAATATCATTTGAGGTATATCATTGAGATAATAATTTTAACATTATGTCATGAGTGTAGATATTTTTTTGTGTTGGCTATTGCATTTATCGAGGAAGGCTCTAGGCTATTTTATAACCGACATTAACGCAAGCGAAGCCGCTAGCGGCCACTAGTATGATATAAATACTTGTCGCGAGATTTACTTGTGTATATCAGCGATTGAATAAATAAAGAGATATAAATAATAGAAGCAAATCTTGCCACAAACATATAAATCATATAACTAGCGCTCAGCCCGTGGCTTCTTTTGCGTATTGTTGGTTATTATATAGTTAGCCTTTCTAGATGCATCGTCTACCTCACACAAAAATAATTTTCAAAATTGGTTCAGTAGATCCAGCAATTACCTCCTACAACGTCACAAAAAAACAATTCACAAACTTTTATCATCACAGCCTTTATAATTCATTTCACTACTGGAAGACAAGACCTCTCCTTTTCAATGAAGGAGGTATAGGCAGTAGTCCACCACGCTTGCATAATGTGGATTGGTAGTCAATACCGAGAAGCGTCGATGGCGTAGTGCGTAAGAGCGTCGTCTCCCATCCGGGAGGCACTGGTTCGATCCCCGCCACGTACCAATGTGTTTTCAAATTTTGAATTCATATGTACGTTTAATCGACGCTTCTACGGTGAAGGAAAACATCGTGAGGAAACCTGCACACACCTCTGAAGAAATTCTTAGGTTGTTTGTGAAGTCGACCAATCCGCACTTGGCCAGCGTGGTTGACTAAGGCCTAATCGTCCCTAATGTGGGGTAGGCTCGAGCCCCTCGGTGGGGACATTATATTATATGAGCTGATGATGATGATGATGATGATGAGTCAATACCCCTTTGCTGGCCTATTAGACGCCGTCTTCGACACCCATTGGAGCATATGGGGTGATGCTATTCTACTCTGCCGGTATCACGTATGGCTATTCACAAACTTACATAAACTATTTACAAACTTTAACTCTTTATCATATTAGTACATACTTACCTATATTTTTTTTAAATGCAATTTAAATTTACTTTCTTGTTTTTAGAGCAATTAAGTAAAATCTTTGTTTTTAAAGTTTTTTATTTATGATATTCTTTTTGTCGGTAATTTATTGTATAGTTATTTTGACACGGTTCATTCGCATTTTCTCTACAGATCCTTTCATTTGATACCCATATTATGGTAGTGCTAAAAGTAACAAATCTTGGGTAGTCGACAATTCTACATTTAAAGTAATTTTATTTATTATAAAAGTATTTAGCAAAAACCATTGACTTTGCTAAGTAAAAAATACATAGATTAGAACATAGAACCTCCTTTTGAAGTTCGTGTATAACCTGAAAGAATACATAAGGACAAACAAACATAGGGACAAGAACGAACAGTACAACAAAATTGTACAGAATCAAGGTGTGGAGGGGAAGCCAAAGCAAGGACCACTGGTATATCGTTCTGTACATACCTATGACATTTTAAAGAATTATTCTCCATCTCTTAACCGTTACCGAATATTACTATGTGGACCATAATATTAAAAGAATAATCCTCAAACTCCTAACTTTTGCAGTTTTACCCTCCATCATCAGCTCACCTGAAAAAGCTGATAGAATAGAAATAGAAAGAAAAAAACTTAATTCAACTGTCGATCTATACGAAGATACACATAATATTTAAGGAATTATCATCCAACTCCTAACTATTAGGAGTTTTTTTTTATCGTCAGCTTACCTGAATAACATAAAATGATACAACTATCGGTTTATAAATACATATATTAATTCAAGAATTATCATTCAACTCCTAATCATGGAGGAGTTTTACCTGCCATCACCAGCTGATATGATGACTACCAGACGTAAATACTTCAATAGCTTCAGGAAATAAGATATGAAGCATATAATACCAATTTACCAATTAACAGAGATATCCGTGAACATTCATAAAATAATACATAGAGTGCAACATAGAACTTTATATGAAGTCGGTTATCAATACTAAAAGTATCAACACCATCGTTCGTTCTGTAGTAGCATTACGAATATTTACCCGTGATCACGGAGCTAGCACCGAGCGACGTGACCTCTCTCCGACAAGCCTCATGGGCGACTGATTTGAAAGCGATTGCGCGGACTGTTTTATACTGATTTTTAAATAATTGTTATAAATATATTATAGTTTCTTCAGATATCATTTTTATACCAAAATTTAGAGTATATATTCTTCTTTTAAATTACATCATTTGTTTCTTCAAATAAGGGATATTAATTGTTAGAAATAGCAATTTTCCAAATCGTATTTTCGTAATACTTGCAGTGTGATTTGATTTTTCTTTAATTAGTAATTCTATGAAATTTATTTTTTTTTCTTTACAACTATTTTGTTCGGGATATTGTCAGTTACACAGTATTTTTTATTTCATTGTAATATTAGCCTTTTCGGATATTAAGGGCTTCGAAATTGCATCTAAACGTAAAATTTTAAAAATTCTGTTAAGTAATTTTGTTATAATTTATGAATAAAGAATTAAATGAAATATTTTCCTTTACAACTTTTTGCGAAAGAATATTATCTAGTAGTTTTTATAACATTTATATTGATAGAATAAGAATTCATGGAAATTAAGAAGCTCAAAAAGTGCCGATTTTCGCAAAATACGCGTAAACGCTCTTAAAAAACATATCCAGTAAAATATATGACTAAAATTCCCACCAGCCAATAAAAACAAATTGTATACAATCCTAAATTGGTAACGTTGACATATGAAAAAACAATAATATTCATGTTAAAATGTTAAGAGCAATTTTTTTTATATACGACTAAGTGACAAACAAGCTGACGGGCTACCTGGTGGTAAGTAAATTTCGTCACGTATATACACCTGCAAATCAATAACTAGAAAAAAAAACACTTGGTATTGCAGGTGCGTTGTCATACTAATATGAGGCCTATGATGAAATGCCTTCCATGCCCGGTTATCACAAAAGTTTACTAATATCAAGGAAATTTTTAGGATCCTCACACATAGACTACCTTAAAAGAATGGGAAGAATCAGGAGGACCCAAACTAGCTGCTTCATAGGTGCTCCCAGCTTAACGTGCCTTGCACAGAAGAAAATCCAATTGAAAAATTTTTGGTCACCCATCCAAGTACCGCGCGGTCGGTACTTGGATAGGTGACCAAAAATTTTTGGCTACGAACAACGCATAATCATGGCGCAATCCAGCTCCTTTTTATTTAAGCTTTAATGCTTTCAAGTAAATGTTCTGAACAGAATGGCGGCAGGCACAATTTTAACATTGGAAATAACTGTAAGTTGTAAATAATTGTAATTATGTATACTATTATTTAATATAATATCTATGGTATAATAATCTATTTTGCCATATGATGCCGGCAGAGTAGAGTAGCATCACAATGTATCCTCCAATGGGTGTCGTAGAAGGTGACTAATGGATCAGCAAAGGGGTATTGATTACCTTATACTTTGTCCACCAATCTGCATTGGGCAAGCGTGGTGACTACTGCCTCCTTCGATAACAAGGAGAGGCCTTGTGTCCCAGCAGTAAGTCGAGCTATTAAGGCTGTTATGATGAATAAGGTATTTTTTTTGTTTGTATTCTTCGTAATAATATGTATATTTTTTTGTGTAAATATTGTATAATATAAATTGCTATATCGTCATCTTCCTTCATGGTTTTGATCTTTAATTCCTGTCCATCCTTATGTTACCTGGAAGAGATCATACTTAGCGATAAGGCCGCCAATTGTACAAACTTATGTAAGCATGTTCTTGTGATTCTATTGTGTTTCAACTATATCCTATTACTATTATAAACGTCTGTATATGTGTTTGAAGTTCTGTAGATGTCTGGATGTGTGGTTGTTACTCTTTCACAGAAAAACTACATAACGGATTTTAATGAAATTTTACAATAAATAGCTCATACTTCAGAATAACATATACCTAGGCTATTATTTAATCGACATTGACGCAGGCGAAGCCGCCGGCGACCACTAGTGTACAATAAAGTCTATTTCTATTCTATTCTAAATATTGAGATACCTGAGAAATGCGCGGCTACGTTATCTTCCCCTAAATGGAGAATCTTCAAGAAAATTGTAAGTTTTTAAATTAATTACAATAATTATTACAAAAAGTTCGTGTGAAGCACCATAGATGTTAAAATTTTAAGACTTCTTTAAAATTTATTTAAAATTTTGGATTGTTTTAAGTACTTTTTCTTTTGCTAGATGTCGCTGATAAAGCAATAGATATTTCTGAAATGACTCCTGAGATAGATTAAAGTGTACGTCATGGTTCTTGCTTTTATTTGTTGGTTTACTGAAGTCTTAGCTTTTTTGGGTGTTTGATGCCCTTTTGAGTAGACGATAATCTGGCAACCTTTATTTTGAAACACTGCATTACAAATTAAATAAATTCAGAAGGTCATCTCTAGCTGACATTGATATTGATGAGAACGATGACCTACGCTTCGATTGTCAGCCGTATGAATGAAATATTAGTTTTTTTTTTGTTTATTAATGTGAACAATTATTCTACTCAATTACTTTTAGGATTATGATCGTGATAACTATATTATATATTATCTATGGTGAGAAATCATATGGCATTTCATTTTAATAATACATTAAAGGAGTTGTTTACAACTTTATTAGCGTTTACTTAACAGATAGTTCATATAACACTACCAATTCAACTGGCTTATCCTAATCAGAACTAGCAAAACAGACCCATAATGGCGTGTAACAAATAACCCTATTAATATCAGTATTATCTCTATGTTTGACCCCAGTTAAATTTAGATTAACTGAAACTCGGGACACCCCTCGCAAGTCCCGTTATCATTCGCAATAAGTACTTTATTATGCTGCATATCATATAGACTTTATCGTTGCACCTTAAGGTTTACTTTCGTCTTTACTATATACTTTTACAGAATGGTATTCCAGCACTATTTATACTATCGCTTTCTTGGGTTGAGTATCATTCATCTCGAGAAGATCGTAGTTGACATTCAATTTTTATTGCAAATCCATTACAAAGTCAATATGAATTTCGCCAAGATTTTCTTCTTCGTGTTCGCTTTGTTCCTGGCCACATCTACGGTATCGGCATCCCCTAAATGGAGAATCTTCAAGAAAATTGTAAGTTTTTAAATTAAGGTCTATAATTATTTCAATAATTGAAACTTCCTAAATATTAATACTAGAAAAATGCACTGAAAAAAATCTAAAATTAATGAAAATATTAAGTTAAAATTTTGGATTATTGTTATAAGTACTTTGTCTTTTGCTAGATGTCGCTGATAAAGCTATAGATATTACTGGTCTGGCTACTGGTCGTTTAGACCATAGGTATCTTATTTCTTTCTTTCTTCTTCAGTTTTATTAGATGCTTCTTGCGTTATTTTCCAAATTATGGAACATCCTTTAGAATAATAATGCTTGGATGCGATAGCGATGAATGGTTACATAAAGTTAACAGTTACCATCATAAAGTCTTTTGCCGGACATTATTTGCCAGGAACTCTTGCTGCAATCAAATCATATTTGATTTCATCTAACAATTCTGATCTGTGTAGTATCTGAAAGCACATTCTGTCAAAAAATAAAATCTTGAAGAATCTCTCGTCGCTATCTCTTACTTGCCACTTAGACAACAAATTTTGAGAAACTTATACGCTCTTACTTATGTGTGAACTTGTGGTGTATGAATTACACTCCCTAATGATATCTTGTTCGATTTCGAAAAGTTTGCCTTCACCATCATCAGCCTACAATTGTTCACCCAATGAGCTTCTTTTTCGATACGTTCATTTTCTTGGTCTTCTCTTGTTTCCGTAGCCAGTTTATTTTACTAAACGCTATTTGTCGTTGCTTCATCTGGGCCAAAGTCTCTTAGATCTAAACGTGGGAACTATCTACTGCAAGATCAGTTTTAGTACTGGAACTATCTACTGCAAGATCAGTTTTAGTAGCTGGAATCCTCTGGAACGTTTGTAAATAATAATCTTTATTTTACAGGAACATATGGGTCAAAATATCCGTGATGGCATTATCAAAGCAGCACCAGCAGTGGAAGTTGTGGGACAGGCGGCATCCATTTACAAAATGGGATAAATCTTTATACTTTTTGTCCAAATACTTACTGATATTATAAAGAAAACATAACCCGTCCAATTCATATTATGAAAATAAAACCAAAGCTAAAAATACTAGTGGAAGACGATAATGCCAATTCCAATATACCAGCATATACATGGACTTTGATAAAAAAGTTTGTTTTTTGTTGAGTTAAACCTATTGTTTAGAAAGTTTAACTCTCAGTATAAATTTAAAGGCTAAGACTTCGTGTCTGTTTAGCCTAGCTTAAGTTCAATCACCTCTAATGTTTTTTACATTATATTTTACATCTTAAATTTTTTACATTGTATCTATTAATAATTCTGGTGTTTATTGTCTTCACACATGGGTAGCATTTAAAATATTATTTATAGAAGTTTAGATAAATGATGTACTTATAGTAAAGCTTTTTACTTTATTAACCATTATGTATTTTTAAGTTTAGCATTAAATATCTCTAATTATACTTAACAATATTTGTACAGGATTATTATCATTAATTTATTTTATTTTATTAGATTTAGTGTGTTTATTTATTTCAATAAAAAGATTTGCTTCTAAATTCTTTTCTATTTTTCTTACTACCCTAGATGGATTAATTTGCTTGGCATTACTTTTTTTCATTAAAACCAAAGGAAACAATAATAGCACTCTTTAACAAAGAGCGTGAAATGAACGTAGATTTGTATATACCTACCGTACATTTTTAAATGTATATATCTTATACAAATTGATGTCTTATTTTTTGTACAAAATATAATTTGTAATTAATAATAATAAATACTTTTATTGCACGCAATATAGAAAAATACACAATACAAGTCAAAAAGACGTACGTGCAAATGTTTACCCAGACTGCTGAGTTGATTTTGAGTGTAACCTTTTGTATATTTGATTACTAAATGATTGTTACTTTTTGGATTTGGTGCCCTTTTACGTAAGCGACAGGCTAGCAACATGTCACTATTTGGAGGCACTGCATGGCAGGATGTGGCTTCACGTGTAACAAAATGATGGAACTAAGAGCATGATCTTATGTACGTACACATGTATGTAAATACTTGCCTTCATCTCATGATGATAAAGCCTACGGTGGCAACAATCTTTACCTGGAACCCTAAATCATTGTTCTCCTGACTCTTATCACAAACTGTTTGACACAATATTGATTATAATGTTCCTTAATTCTCCTACAGCAATGTATTCTTCACAATGCTAACTTGTAATCAATTATTCAAGCACGCAGATCTCATTGAGCTCAGAATCTAAGCCGCGATAATGACGTCATCATCATTAGAAACAATCTTTGCCATGTTAATCTTGAATCTGTTATCCGCTTTGCCATGTTACGACAGAAACGCAAATGAGAGGTGTAAATTACGCGCGTATCAAATGTGATTTATGGGTCCAATATAACAATGCCATAGTATTATTGGGACTCCTGAGATTTAGTAAGTAGCGCATCGGGGATGTTCGCAGATGCACACATTGAAGGTACAAATATAGACTAGATGTCAGGGAAGGATATAGGCTACTTTTTATCGTGAAAAAAAGGGTTTATCATCATCAACAGCTTTGTCCCAACCAAGGGGCTCGAGCCTACCCCACATTAGGAGCGATTAGGCCTTAGTCAACCACGCTGGCCAAGTGCGGGTTGGTCGACTTTTTTTTTTTTGTATGACTACTGCAGTTTGCCGCTGATGGCATTCACTGCTCCACCGGATTTTTTGAGAAGGCGAAAACCTTGGGGGGTCCACAAGCCTGTAGGGCGGACGTTCCTAGGGGATTACTGGGCGACCGAGCATCTCCCCCATGGGGAGTCTCTCGACCGCCTAGCGTCCCTAGGTCGTCCGGATCGGAAGGGAGCGACACGCCCGAGGGTGCCTCTATAGGCTCGGACCTCGGCTCGGGCGCATCGGGTTGTGGGGGACACGGCGAGAAGCGCCCCGGCACATATCTGTACCGGGTATAGCGCATCGTGTGTAGACCGGGTCGACGCACCCTTGTTCGACGAGTGCGGTGATTAAAAAGTGTGTCACTAGTGCTTGAATGTGAAGTGTTGTTGTGAGGCGGTAACGAGGCATTTGCGCTCGTGATCTGATCGTCGGCGTCCAGTAGGACGTTTTTTGGACGGCGCGAGGCGCGCGCGGCATCTCTATTAGCACAGTAACTAGAGGCCTGTTGGTCGACTTCACACACAACCTAAGAATTTCTTCATAGGTGTGTGTAGGTTACCTCAAGATGTTGTCCTTCACCGTAAAAGCGTCGATTAAACGTACATATGAATTCAAAATTTAAAAACACATTGGTACGTGGCGGGGATAGCACCAGTGCCTCCCGGGTTGGAGATGAGGCCCTTACGCACTACGCCACCGACGCTTCCCTAAAACCCTTTGTATCCAATTTTCTCAAATTAATAGAATCACGTTTCATAAATGCTTTTCCAGATGTTTCAGTTGGCTAATCTAGACCATCGGTGTTTGAAAGATGGCAATGTTTGTGATAGTGTTTATTCGTACACTGAACCAACGTTAAGAGGAAATCCAACCCTAGGTATTTATCGCCTGCAGCATTTTCACTCGCTTTCTTCTTTCTAAGTGACCAAACTATTTGAGCATCTCTTTTTAAATTCTTGCTCTTTCAACTTCGCTCTCTTATCACGTCACTGCACTGGCAACTCAATTTTATCCAGTCATGTTCCTCAAGGCTTTTATTCCTACTGCAATTACTCTGATTTTATTCTGTCTCATACCCAACATTAACTTGAACATATCAGTGTTGGGACCAATACATCGTCATTAGAAGGGTCAGTTGCCGAGCGCGCAGGCAGGTGGCCTCGATTCTGTGTGTACGGAAATCGATTCCCGGTTGAACCCACTCCCAGTACAAGCATATTAGTTGGAGGCACAGATATATCAATCTAAGGAGATCGGTCGAATCGCTGAGTTCATAGGAAGACCGAGTGTCGCGATCAGCGGCCTTACTACATTACATGGTTATAGTTGAGCATGCCGTAATATACACTACTCAGTACGCACGTCATAAGGACTGCGAAGCAATGATAGTTAAGCACAGCCGCAAAGGAGATCGGTCAAATCGCTGAGTTCATAGGAAGTCCGAGCTGTGTCCGAGGGACGCGATCAGCGGCCGTACTACATAAAATGGTTCTAGTTGAGAATGTCGTAATGTACACTATTGATTGCACGCGTATTAAGGACTGCGAAGCAATGAAAGTTAAGCACAACCGCAATATAATACAATTTGTAAGATAGTAACGCATAATATAAAGCGATTGTGTTTTTATGAATAAAAGTAGGACTATTTGTTTAAATATTGTTTTAGTCGAGAAACCTAATAGTAATACGGGTGTTAGACACCACCCGTATTCACAAACATTACTATGCGGTTCGTCGACTCTTGGGTAAGTAAACGCATAACATTGAATAGCGCTCTGTGATTGGCTCGATTCTGTTGTGTAGTTCCCATTTTGAATGTTCTGACGTTTTATTACTTCAAACCTCCTTCAAACTTTAAACTTTTGACATCTGGACGTTGCATTTGACATCTCGACCTGTGCGTTGTGTAATATAGCTAGCTAGCTACCTAAGCTGTGCGTTCATTTTAAAGTACGCATAGTTCCGATCCCCACTTAAGTATTGTCTATGAATAGGTTCTTACGGCCCTGTGCGTCCACGCGCACTATGAGACTTCAAAATCCTTGCCATATGGCACGCACTGAGAAATGCCTTATTTTGCATAGCATGGTTTTTTACTATGATAAGTATTGTTTGTGAATACGGGCGTACATCCAGCATTAAATATAAAAAGTATGTATGTAATATAGGTACGTAAGGATGTACATTACATTACAAATCAACTGCAAGCGGATGTATGTGGGAGAGAACTATGTGATAAAACTGTACAATATTGTACATCATAACATTAAATTAAATAGAAAAATACAGTAATAATGTGGAATAAGATCCCATATTGTTGGAAGGGTTAGCAATAAGGTCCTTTATGATACCAGTATAAGTTCCAGGTTCGCCTGTTGAAGACGAATGTTGAGTACAGGGTAGTGGTCCAACCAGTTTCGATCACATTTTGACGGATTTACACGTTTTGGACCTCCCTGAGTCCAAAAATACCGTTTTTGGAATTATGTATATTATGTGTGTGTCTGTGCGTTAGCACGATAACTCGAGTATGCTTCAACTTACTGCTAAATTTAACATGCATGTATGACATCAAAATATAAGGTTACTATCAACTTTTGAGTCGTCAATCACGAAAGTTAAGCAACCAAGTGCGCGGTCGGTACTCGTATGGGTGACCAAAATTTAACAAGCATGTATGACATCAAAATATAAGGTTTCTGTCAACCTTTGAGTCGTTTCCGGTATACGAGAAAGTCAAGGGGAGACCACTCCCGATTTTTTGTAGTTTGAATAACAAACCCCGTTTTAGATGTGGTGTGGAGAACACGCATGCCTGTTTATGTTTAAGAGCGTTTACGCGTATTTTGCGAAAATCGGCACTTTTTGAGCTTCTTAATTTCCATGAATTCTTATTCTATCAATATAAATGTTATAAAAACTACTAGATAATATTCTTTCGCAAAAAGTTGTAAAGGAAAATATTTCATTTAATTCTTTATTCATAAATTATAACAAAATATCTTAACAGCATTTTTAAAATTTTACGTTTAGATGCAATTTCGAAGCCCTTAATATCCGAAAAGGCTAATATTACAATGAAATAAAAAATACTGTGTAACTGACAATATCCCGAAAAAAATAGTTGTAAAGGAAAAAAATTAAAATTCATAGAATTACCAATTAAAGAAAAATCAAATCACACTGCAAGTATTACGAAAATACGATTTGGAAAATTGCTATTTCTAACAATTAATATCCCTTATTTGAAGAAACAAATGATGTAATTTAAAAGAAGAATATATACTCTAAATTTTGGTATAAAAATGATATCTGAACAAACTATAATATATTTATAACAATTATTTAAAAATCAGTATAAAACAGTCCGCGCAATCGCCTTCAAATCAGTCGCCCATGAGGCTTGTCGGAGAGAGGTCACGTCGCTCGGTGCTAGCTCCGTGATCACGCGTAAATATTCGTAATGCTACTACAGAACGAACGATGGTGTTGATACTTTTAGTATTGATAACCGTGTCAGGTTGCGCCTTCCCTGCTTTAGGTGTATAGGCGACCTGATCAGACTCGTCAGAAGGTGCTATGAAATGAAAGTCAGTTATAGACACCAACGCAAGTATATTGTCTTTGTTACACAATGGTTACACGGAAATGTTTACAAGATGTTTAGAGCTAGCAGAGCGATAACACGGCGCGAGTGAGCTTACGGGCTCCTAAGTGACGACTGGATAGTCCGTCTTGCGACTGCGGCTCTCCAGCGAAATATGTTGCGTCAGCGACATTTGCTTGACGCATGTGTCCCTACATAACACCCTTCCTAAATTTTTTATTAGGAAGAAAAAAAAAAATTTAAACACAAAAAATCTATACAATACAAAAGTGACAGCCCTAACTAATTTAAATGAAAACAATATAGCGACTGTGTCGCGCTGTCGTACAAGGAATTTGAAACTCTGCAAAATTATCCGAGCTCGCCGTTATCGCTGCATGTTTACACGGAATTACAATCATAACACTGAATCTAAAAATAGACATTGAATTAAAACTGAATTGATTCTTACAATATAATATTTTACCAAAGTTCAACTGTATTTCTATAAGTAACGGTTTCTCTTTTGGAACCAAAAGTTATTTATACATTTACTACCCTTCCTTAGAGTTAGTAAAAAAAAATCTTAACAATACCTAATACACATGAAAGAGAAATTACGACTTAAAATGGTCTCTGAAAACAAATACATAATGTTATAATACCCATTTAAAAAAGAGAAAAGAATACAATGAACGTAATAATTTCCAATAAAAAATATTCTTTCTGGTCACATAGTTTACAAAATTTTAATTTCAAACTAATCACTTCTTATGTTACTACAAGAATAAGATTGTGGTCACTTTACAACCTCACAAATTTTTTTTTTACCAAGAACATTCTAAATAAATCATCACACAATGATCTAATGTTTTATTTCCACTTACTCCTTACAGTAAGAATACCTTATTTATATTTACATAAAAACACACGCGTACGCCTCCTACGGGTCGCTTTAAAAAAGTTACTTGAAGAGTAACTGTACACAAAAAAATGTTAAGGGTAGTCATTGTGCAGACCTGCCTGCAATAAAATAAACACGGCCCCCCGGGCACTACAGTGTCATACACAATGACACCATGCTAAACCTTAACTACGCCTGGTGTACATGCACCTTTATGCACATATACCAACGATCGATAAATCATGGTAGAACAGATTACAATATTTTAAATCAACACACTAAATTCTGATGTTATGTAAAAAGAAATAAACTTTGTTCACTGACAAAATAACACGACACTGTTGTCACTCTAACTGTACGTACGAAAAATATCGTTATAAATTACCTTATTTTCCCAATTCACAATAATGGGTTCTCACTAATAAACTGACTGCTGAACTGGTTGTTGCGGTATGAATTGCACCTTTACTACAGGATGTTCTAATCCTCCGCTCACTACTACTTGCTTCCTTAACCAAGCTTTAGTAGACTTTAAGCAATATCTTCTCAAAAAAATCAAAATTATGCACGCTAAAAATATTATCACAACAATAACGATAATAGTCAAAAGATCCAACTTGGATTCTACCTGCGTGTTACTACTCGTGACTTGGGCTTGGGCTACAGCAACGCTTCCTTGTGTGCTTTGTCTGCCCCCCATTTTAAAAGAATCTTGTGAAGTCAATATCTTCACCAAAGATTTCAATACAAATGACGAATTACTCTCTCGTCCTCGTTAAATATACTGCAGTTTGAGCAAAATAAAAATGTACTGATCATTTTTCGTACGTGCACAAAATAGCAAGATAGCAAATATCTTGCAACATTAAAATCTCAATAAATAACCTAATTGCATAAAGTACGTATTCGCTATTTTAATAAAATTACTTTTATATTTCGCAATACATTCGCACTCATGATTAAGTTGACTCAATAAAATACACAAATTCCCAATGTCACATTAAAAAGTTCATATCACATTCATATCACGTTCATATCACGTCGGGGTCACCACTGTCAGGTTGCGCCTTCCCTGCTTTAGGTGTATAGGCGACCTGATCAGACTCGTCAGAAGGTGCTATGAAATGAAAGTCAGTTATAGACACCAACGCAAGTATATTGTCTTTGTTACACAATGGTTACACGGAAATGTTTACAAGATGTTTAGAGCTAGCAGAGCGATAACACGGCGCGAGTGAGCTTACGGGCTCCTAAGTGACGACTGGATAGTCCGTCTTGCGACTGCGGCTCTCCAGCGAAATATGTTGCGTCAGCGACATTTGCTTGACGCATGTGTCCCTACAACCGACTCCATATAAAGTTCTATGTTGCACTCTATGTATTATTTTATGAATGTTCACGGATATCTCTGTTAATTGTGGACCTATTTTCTAAATACTTCTGATATGGTGCTATTGTCACCAAGTCAGGATCTGATGATGAGATTCCGAGGAAATCGAGAGCAACTCTCAAATTTTATATGCAGGTATTATATGCTTCATATTTTATTTCCTGAAGCTATTGAAGTATTTGCGTCTGGTAGTCATCATATCATGTTAATGAGCTGGTGATAGCAGGTAAAACTCCTCCATGATTAGGAGTTCTTGAATTAATATATGTATTTATAAACCGATAGTTGTATCATTTTATGTTATTCAGGTGAGCTGACGATGAAAAAAAAACTCCTAATAGTTAGGAGTTGGATGATAATTCCTTAAATATTATGTGTACCTTCGTATAGATCGACAGTTGAATTAAGTTTTTTTCTTTCTATTTCTATTCTATCAGGTTTTTCAGGTGAGCTGATGATGGAGGGTAAAACTGCAAAAGTTAGGAGTTTGAGGATTATTCTTTTAATATTATGGTCCACATAGTAATATTCGGTAACGGTTAAGAGATGGAGAATAATTCTTTAAAATATCATAGGTATGTACAGAACGATAAACCCGTGGTCCTTGGTTTGGCTTCCCCTCCACACCTAGATTCTGTACAATTTTGTTGTACTGTTCGTTCTTGTCCCTATGTTTGTTTGTCCTTATGTATTCTTTCAGGTTATACACGAACTTCAAAAGGAGGTTCTATGTTCCAATCTATGTATTTTTTGGTTCCCCTTTGGTTGATCAACAGTTATTAAACAAATTTACAGATAACAAGCAACGAAATGCAAAGTTATCATTTCGCAAATCAACGCTCCATTTATTTATGTTTCACAAACTTAACATCTCATAAAGTAATTTCTTCATATATTGTCATTTTGCAAAAGAACATTAGTAAACTTTTCCTAACACAAATACGTTAAACGTCAAAGGTCTATTGACCAATTTTTCTTTAATAATATGGTTACTTAGTCTAAATACATTAGGCAATTTATGGTATGGCACCGTATCATTTCTTAACTTTTCATACTAAAAACATAAGAATTGACCAATTTTACTTTAATAATATGGTTACTTAGTCTAAAAACATTAGGCAATTTATATTATATTGTCACGGTGGCACCGTATCATTTCTTAACTTTTCATACGAAAAACGTAAGAATTATAAAAACCCAAAGAAATTGTTCAATCATAGTTTATGAGTGCGATTCGGTTCGCCTAAAAATTTTGCGATAGCATTGCATGATGTATGCTTGCTTGCATTGCATGATGTATGCATTGCATGATATATGCACGCTTGCATTGCATGCTGTATGAATAATTGGACTGCATGCTGTATGCCTGCCTGCGAGATGCTTGCCGGGAGGTGCAGGGGGGCTGGCCCCCCTGCTTGGGGGGGTCGGGGGGCCTGAGGCCCCCCGCTATAAAGAAAAACCATAAGTACGAAAATAAACCTAGGTTAGGTTAGACTTGTGACCACGCATAACGGAGCGAGCGAAGCGAGCGGAGCATTGTATTGCTTGCTGCATGCTGGCTTGCATGCTGCATGCTTGCTTGCATGCTGCATACTTGCTAGTAGGGTATTATTGGGCATTCTGGCACACTTTTTTAGCACTCCATTGATCTCACTATCGTTCGATCAATTTCGTAAAAAAGTGTGCCAGGATGCCCAATAACAGTAGTGAAAATCACGAAGTGGTCTTAAGTTTTGCAGTTTTGCATCACATTGTTCTGTGTAGGTGATTTACTAAAAGGCTGATTTAAAATGCGAAGTGAATTAGACACTCCAATGAAATATTAAATTGAAAGTTATAAATCATCGATCAATGTCGTAAAAAAGTGTGCCAGGATGTCCAATAATAGTAGTGAAAATCATGAAGAAGTTTTAATTTTTGCGAAGTGGCTTGTCGTATTTTATAACATTAGGTATCAACTATAAATCATAATTGTTATATCGAAGGACAACAATATTGTGTGTTTCGATCATCATTAAGTTAGCATACTTGATTTCAGTCTACTGAACACGTTTTCATGGTCTTCAACCTCCGGCTATTAGGCATTTAACTAGGTATAGCAGTGCAATAATGATCACAGAACTTAACAACTTGGGGCTCCCTGGCTTCCAGGACTTTATCCCCGGCTAAGTACCTATCTGTGTCAATATACACTCTAACCTCGATAAATGTGAATCCTCAACCCAAAGGAAAATACTTGTGTGGTTTGACCGAAAGCGGTGTACATTTACATGTTTGATTGCAATTTACTAAACACATTTTCAAGATTTTCTATCCTAAGCTATGGAGGCATTTAACTCGGTATAGCAGTGCAATAATGATCACAGAACTTAACATCTTGAGGCTCCCTGGCTTTCAGGACTTTATCCCCGGCTAAGTACCTTTCTGTGTCAATATACACTCTAACCTCGATAAATGTGAATCCTCAACCCAAAGGAAAATACTTGTGTGGTTTGACCGAAAGCGGTGTACATTAACATGTTTGATTGCAATTTACTAAACACATTTTCAAGATTTTCTATCCTAAGCTATGGAGGCATTTAACTCGGTATAGCAGTGCAATAATGATCACAGAACTTAACATCTTGAGGCTCCCTGGCTTTCAGGACTTTATCCCCGGCTAAGTACCTTTCTGTGTCAATATACACTCTAACCTCGTCAAACTTAAGCCCCCAATGCAGAGGAAAACACTTGTGTGGTTCGATCGCAAACTTCATAAGTCAGCATACCTGATTTCAGTCTACTAAACACGTTTTCAAGGTCTTCAACCTCGGGCTATTGAGGCATTTAACTAGGTATAGCAGTGCAATAATGATCACAGAACTTAACAACTTGGGGCTCCCTGGCTTCCAGGACTTTATCCCCGGCTAAGTATCTATCTGTGTCAATATACACTCTAACCTCGATAAATGTGAATCCTCAACCCAAAGGAAAACACTTGTGTAGTTTGACCGAAAGCGGTATACATTAACATGATTGATTGCAATTTACTAAACACATTTTCAAGATTTTCTATCTCAGGCTATGGAGACATTTAACTCGGTATAGCAGTGCAATAATGATCACAGAACTTAACATCTCGGGGCTCCCTGGCTATCAGGACTTTATCCCGGCTAAGTATCTGTGTCAATATACACTCTAACCTCGTCAAACTTAAGCCCCCAGTGCAGAGGAAAACACTTGTGTGGTTCGATCGCAAACTTCATAAGTTAGCATACCTGATTTCAGTCTACTAAACACGTTTTCAAGGTCTTCAACCTCGGGCTATTGAGGCATTTAACTAGGTATAGCAGTGCAATAATGATCACAGAACTTAACAACTTGGGGCTCCCTGGCTTCCAGGACTTTATCCCCGGCTAAGTATTTATCTGTGTCAATATACACTCTAACCTCGATAAATGTGAATCCTCAACCCAAAGGAAAACACTTGTGTAGTTTGACCGAAAGCGGTATACATTAACATGATTGATTGCAATTTACTAAACACATTTTCAAGATTTTCTATCTCAGGCTATGGAGGCATTTAACTCGGTATAGCAGTGCAATAATGATCACAGAACTTAACATCTTGGGGCTCCCTGGCTATCAGGACTTTATCCCCGGCTAAGTATCTGTGTCAATATACACTCTAACCTCGTCAAACTTAAGCCCCCAATGCAGAGGAAAACACTTGTGTGGTTCGATCGCAAACTTCATAAGTTAGCATACCTGATTTCGGTCTACTAAACACGTTTTCAAGGTCTTCAACCTCGGGCTATTGAGGCATTTAACTAGGTATAGCAGTGCAATAATGATCACAGAACTTAACAACTTGGGGCTCCCTAGCTTCCAGGACTTTATCCCCGGCCAAGTATCTGTGTCAATATACACTCTAACCTTGTCAAACGTGAATCCTCAACCCAAAGGAAAACACTTGTGTGGTTTGACCGAAAGCGGTATACATTAGCATGTTTGATTGCAATTTACTAAACACATTTTCAAGGTTTTCTATCTCAGGCTATGGAGGCATTTAACTAGGTATAGCAGCGCAATAATGATCACAGAACTTAACAACTTGGGGCTTCCTGGCTTCCAGGACTTTATCCCCGGCTAAATAACTGTGTCAAAATACACTCTAACGTCGTCAAACGTGAACCCTCGAGCCAGAGGAAAACACTTGTGTTTTTCGATCACTGTCAAGACATGCTCTGAATTACTGATAAATAATCACGGCTTTTATATATTATTTAGCCAATCAGTTTTCAAAGCATTCCCATGAAAATTCACTTATCAGCAATAACAAATATGAAATGAATTATATTAAATTTAATAAAATTGATCAGGTCTCCGATTACGAGTTCAGTTTAAATAATAAGGCTTCGTACTCACGTTATAATAACTATGATTTAATATGTGAATAAAGATATTGTTATTTAATAGGCTTCCAAGATAAATTGTTATGAAAATAAACTCATAGTTTATGTATAGGTAATCATCCTGATTGTTATGTTATACATACATTGTTAATACCGTAATCTTGGTAATACAGCAAACCTATTTATTGTTTGTAACTTTCAAATACTCTGATCAACAAAGAGTATTGATCACCATATACTCCATCCACCAATCCGCATTGGGCAAGCAGCGTGGCGGACTATGATCTAAAAAACCTCCTTTGTTGACAAGAAGAGACCATGTGTCCCAAGGCTGTTGTGATTATTATGAATCGCTGATAAACGTTTATAAACGAGAAAGTTTGTATGTTTGTTACTCGTTCACGCAAAAACTACTGAATGTATTATAACCTCATAGCTCATACATCAGAATAACATAAAAGCTATAATTATACTAATCCTACGCATACGAAGTCACGGGCTAAAACTAGTATTAAATAATTTTCATTCTTATGAAATAGTCTTTATGTTGCATGTGATGCTTAGAGTCAGCAATTAGACACACGTTCACACGCTCACAGGCATTAGATTAGCACATTCGGTGTCATTTTTAATAATTAATTTAACAAAACAAAATTGATGACATATTGTAATATTATAAGTGCTAATTGGCATCTTTTGTCAGCAAATATAACGGATGCACATAATATAAATGCATACTTCTATTATGGTGAATAAAAATACTCGTTCCATGTCTATTTACATGAACACAAAATTACTTACAGTAGTGTTTTTAATAATACTAATCGGTTTTATATAGAATGGATAATTATAAATAATAAGAAAGGTTGGTCACTCCTGTTCAATTATTGCTAGTTTTGCAGTTTACTTGTAATAAAAAGCGGTAAAATGGTAGTCACCTCACCAGTGCTCCAAGGTGCTTTCTAAGTCACTACTCACCGATAATAGTGCTAACGTAGTACCTACCCACTACTACCTGAAGAACCAGCGAGATTCAAATCTACATCGGAAAAACAAATCGACCCAAACAATGTTCGTAAGTTTTTATCGTCTTTCCACTTTGTTTAAATTTAACTTGCTTCGCTGAATGTTTGTTATAATATGTTGTGTTTGCCAGGAAATTATTTTCCACACATAAAATCTTATCTTAATACAGTATTGGTATTCTTCACATTTCAGGTCTGAAGCCAAGTATACCAAGCGCGCTGCTAAGAACCAGTCAAGCCTTTTCTTTGACACTGACGAAGAAGTCGTAAGGTGACTTTAATTTTCTATTACTTATTAGTTCGCTATTTTACGTCTACGAAATGTAGATGTTAAACTACAATAATTATAAATTATGTTTTCAATTCCTCTAGCTCCAAGAAGAAAAGTAAGACGAAGTCGGTGCCTTCCAAGCAACAGGTGGCATCCTCCTCTTCGACCGAAGCTTCCGAGTGGTTGTTCGACACAGAGTCGGACGAAGAGGTTCCAGTCCGCAACCCAAGTAAAGTCGAGAGCGTCTTGACGCGTCGAGTACCTGGCGGCGTGACTCGTCGCACGGCGCAGCTCAACGGTGGGTTGGTGGCGGAGTTACGACTCTACAGCACGGAAGAGGTACGCGACCTTGCTGGTTTGGAGAAGTGCGACAAGGCAATCGTTTGGTTACGATTGCAGGGTGACTCGGAGTCTGAGGAATTCCTTGCATTGAAGCAATTCGTTAAAATTGCTAAAACAAAATTTACTGAGGAGGGAACATTTTATAATCACAAAAAGAAAATGTAAGTAATTGATTATATTAAGCTGGGTACCTAACTAGTTAATGTTCCTTCCACAGTAAATTATATTTTGGTCAATTAATATTCGTTTTACTTTTTTTCATATACTTAACTTCTTAGTTTACCATTAGTTTATATACGGTGTATTTACCTACATTAGTCACTTCATCGGCTAACACAGTGAAAACAAATTCATTATGTCGAAGACTATATTCTGTTCAGTGTGTAACATATCCATTAAAAATAGGGCTTTCTCTGCTCACTTAAAAAGTATTTTACACAAAGACAATAGTTCGGTTGTTGAAAGTGAAGGCATTGAAAAAGTTCATAGCGCTTTCCGCAGTCGTATAGCGTCATATCGAATTCGATGCGATGGTGTTGCTCGCAATAGCGAGGTACCTGAACAACCGGTTCGTGTGTACACACCCGTTGAATTTTTGTCTCATTTGCGCGGACGAGTAAGTCTGTTACTATCATCACGAATTCAAAGTCATACTAATCTGAAAGTGAATTTCGAGTTGTTTTGTCAATTTTTTTTGCATAAAAATGAGTCAGTTGCCGTTAAATCTTTTGCCACCGAAAACATTATTTTGCACCAAAATTATGACTTTCTTGATTTATTTTCAAATATAACTAGTTTGTTGTGTAAAAAAGTCGAAGAATTTGAAGAAAGAGATAGCGGTTGGGCTTATTTGAAAAGTCTATACCTGGAAGTAAACATAAATAAATACAACCCTATGAGAGCCTCAAGTTATATAGATTTACCTAAGACAATAAAACACAAAAAAGCATGCGTCAATATTCAAAATTTTGACGATTATTGTTTTTTATGGTGTGTCGTGGCTTCACTTTTTCCTGTAAAAAATAATGCGCAGCGAACTTCAGCCTATCCACATTTTGAAAGTGTACTCAATGTTAGAGATATTTCGTTTCCGGTGGGGTTTTCAGATATTAAAATTTTTGAAAAAAATAATCCTCGTATTAGTGTTAACATTTATGGTCTCAAAAATAACAGTCAAGTTGTCGGACCACTATACAAAAGTGAATTTCGAAAAAAACACCACGTTAACATGCTTTTTCTTGAGAATGGAAAACGTACTCATTACTGTCTAATCAAAGATTTATCTAAATTACTTCGCAAACAATTGACTAAACACCATTCTAAAATATATTTGTGCGAAGATTGTATGCTATTTTTTGATGACAATGATAAATTAGAATCTCATCTTTGTAGTGGTGTAGCAACAATTTTACCAAAAAAGGGAAATCTACTACAATTTGAACATTTCGAACGAATGCAAAATATACCTTTTGTTATTTACGCAGATTTCGAATCATTGTTAATACCATCTGAGTCAAACTATGGAGACTGCACATCGTCGTTGCAAAAACATGTGCCTGCTGCATTTGGATACTACATTGTATGTTCCTATGATAGCTCACGCAACAAGTACGTTTCTTATCGCGGTCCCTCCTGTGTAGAAAAGTTCTTAGAACATTTATTAGCGGATGTAGTTATTATTTATAATATTTTACAGTCGCCACTACCAAAGTCTTTAACAGATCAAGACAAAGTTCATTTTACTAACTCATCAAAATGTTTTCTTTGCGATCAAATATTATTTGACGATAAAGTCAGAGATCACTGTCATCTTACAGGACGTTACCGCGGTGCAGCTCATTCATATTGCAATATCAAGTTCCGTTTGCCAAAATTTATTCCTATATTCTTTCATAATTTGGCAGGTTATGATAGTCATCTTTTTATACGACAATTAGGTGAGTTACCAGGTAGAATACAAGTGATAGCAAAGACTAAAGAAAATTATATATCGTTTACTAAACTTTTTCAAATTAATGACAAGGATATCGTACCTGTTCGTTTTGTTGATTCTTTTAAATTTTTGGGGACAAGCTTAGAGAAACTGGTTGCTAGCTTGAATGATAGTGATTTCAAACACCTCCATCGATTTTTCCCATCTCAGAAGCATTTTGACTTGTTACGACGTAAAGGTGTATATCCTTACGATTATATGACTAGTTGGAGTTCGTTTGAAGACCAAGAACTACCACCACACGACTGTTTTTTCAACAAATTATTTAATAGTAATATATCCGAAACAGATTATGAACATGCAAAAAGAGTTTGGAAATCTTTTAAATTATTAAATCTAGGAGAATACACTGATTTATATCTAAAGTCGGACGTACTCTTATTAGCGGATGTCTTCGAAAGTTTTCGAGAAACATGTAAGACAAATTATAAATTAGATCCAGCCTTTTATGTAACAGCCCCTAGCCTAAGTTTCGATGCTATGCTTTTAAAAACAAACGTGAAATTAGAATTAATAAGTAATTTGGAAATATTAAGAATGATTCAAAAAGGTATACGTGGTGGTATATGTTTATGTTCTACAAGATATTCAAAGGCCAATAATAAGTATTTACAAACTTATAATCCAATAGAGAAAGACAATTTCTTAGTTTACATTGATTGTAATAACCTGTATGGTTATGCGATGTGTGCCTCTTTGCCCCATTCAAATTTTAAATTATTGAATAAACAAGAAATTGATAGAATTGACTTTCGAAATGTACCAACTGACGGGGACATTGGATATATACTAGAAGTTGACTTGGAATATCCTGAGTATTTGCATGATGATCATAACGATTTTCCATTCTGTGCTCAAAAATTTACTCCGCCAGGTTCAAAAACTTCAAAATTAATTCCAAATTTATACGAAAAATATTTTTATGTTATCCATTTTGTTCATCTAAAAACATGTTTGAAACATGGGTTATTGTTAAAAAAAATACATAGAGTAATTCAATTCAATCAGAGTCCTTATTTAAAGCAATACATTGACATGAACACAGAGTTACGAAAACAAGCGAGTTCTACCTTTGAACAAGATTTTTTCAAATTACTAAACAATAGTATATTTGGAAAAACCTTGGAGGACACTGAGAAGAGAGTCACTGTAAAATTGGTCAATAAGTGGAGTGATGAGGAAAACAAAACGAAGAAAAGTTTATCAGCTGAGCAACTGATAGCTCGACCAAACTTTCATAGTGCTACTATTTTTACAGAAAATTTTGTAGCAGTTCAAATGAAACCGGAATCAATTATTTTGGACAAACCTATATACATAGGCTTTTCTGTTTTGGAAACATCGAAAAGCCATATGTTTGATTTTCATTACTCGGTAATGAAACCTTTTTATGCTGAAAAGATAAAGCTTTGCTATACAGATACAGACAGTTTTCTTTATTCTATAGAAAGCAAAGATTTTTACAAAGATTTAAAATCACATTTTCTTCAGTATTTTGATACTAGTAATTATCCTGAAAATAACTCTTACGGTATTCCAGATCAGAACAAAAAAGTACCAGGTTTGTTTAAAGATGAACTAGGTGGAAATTTAATTTCAGAGTTTGTAGGTTTAAGGTCGAAATTATATTGTATTAAAACACTGCAAGATGAATTAAAGAAAGCAAAAGGCATACAGAAACAAGTAATAAAAAAAGTTTACTTTAAAGATTACTCTAACATATTAAAAACAAATGCTTTTCTACGAAAGAAGAATATAATTTTTAAGTCCCTTAAACACGATATATTTACACAGGAACAGAACAAAATTGCCCTGTCAGGTAATGACGACAAACGTATCATACTAAAAAATAAAATTTCAACTTTATCATGGGGTCACAGGGATACTTTATCTTAGTATTCATCCATTTATATTTTCTTAGAAGTTATGAATGTTGTTTTCACTGTAAACCTCACAATTTTCACTTGTAAGTTATGAATGTTTTTATTACTGAAAACCCAGTAAGTTGACATTTATCTACGTTTTTCGGATTTCTGGATTAAAATAGACATAGAGTTATAAGTAAATAATGTAATGTGTTAGAAATAAGACCACCTATTGTACTATAGTTTTTGTAGTGTTTGTGTTTCCATATTTCTCAATTTAGGTAATGTTTTGTATTGTAATGTTTTCTACGCAAATGTCAATTTGTAATTTGTATTTAAGATAAGTTTAATAAGATTAGAATGTAATAACGGTACCCAGAATTATTTTAATATTACATAAATATAAACGTTTATACATTAACAACTGCATTTTTATTTTAAATACATCTTCCTAACTGTTCTATAGTTATCATTGAACCTAATAAAATTGTAAACTCACTCATCAAATTGTAATTGTATAAACAGAAATGTGATGCCTAGAACTGTGAGTAATGCAAAAATAGCAAGTCGCGACATGTTATTGATGAGTCCGAAGTCCTAGTAATTTAACTCGTCTTTCTGCTATGTCAGACAAAAAGAAATGTGATGCCTAGAACTGTGAGTAATGCAAAAATAGCAAGTCGCGACATGTTATTGATGAGTCCGAAGTCCTAGTAATTTAACTCGTCTTTCTGCTATGTCAGACAAAAAGAAATGTGATGCCTAGAACTGTGAGTAATGCAAAAATAGCAAGTCGCGACATGTTATTGATGAGTCCGAAGTCCTAGTAATTTAACTCGTCTTTCTGCTATGTCAGACAAAAAGAAATGTGATGCCTAGAACTGTGAGTAATGCAAAAATAGCAAGTCGCGACATGTTATTGATGAGTCCGAAGTCCTAGTAATTTAACTCGTCTTTCTGCTATGTCAGACAAAATTACAGATGTAGGTCAATACAAACGCAAACACATACACACACCTACAGCAAAATATGACTGGTATATATATAATCGCTTATTTGCATCAACAATTAATTCTTGTGAAAACACGAAACTAAGTGAACGTCAGTTATCATGGTGAGTAATAAATATGTCTACCTACCACAGTGAAGATGGGGGGTTTGTAAGTAATAAGTAATGTATCTCACGATAATTCTAATTAATTTCAGAACACTTCTTCGCAAATCACCTATATTCCCGATGACAATTCTGTTGCGAATGAACAGCGAGCGATGTGGCAAGACGCTCAAGATCCTCTGGAAGGGTTCACGGAGGAGTTCGTGAGGAGGCCTTCGAGTGAAGACAGACCTGATTCGCCTTTGCAACGCAAAGTTTTAAAGGCGATGAAGAGGATCACTCGGAGGAGGAAACAAAAAAGAAGCTCCTTCCTGAGAGATTGCCACTCGTTTATAGTAAAGAGTGCGCCTACGCGAGGACGGCGCTTAATCAAAATTGAAATAATAGATATGGAGAGATCTAATGAAATGTTAGAGGACTCAATGGTGTCTGCACAATACGTGGTCACTGAGAATATGGACCCTATACTAGACCAAACGGAGGGTTTGATTAATAAGATCTCCAAATCATTGTGTGGTTATAGCTATAATTTCTAAGGCTATAATCATAATCTATAATTTCATAAATTAAATTTCTCGCGTAGGAATTGTGTGTAACTTCTCTAGTTACATATAATCCTTCGGAGATACATTGTAAATAAAAGAGCGTACTGATGTAAATAGTTTGTCTTAAATGTTTAATATTCTTTATTCTCATTTGATAATTGTAAATATCTGTGTCCTATTCTTATTTCATTATACTACACTTTGAGGCAAACTGTTGTTTGATTTTATCCCACATTATGAGGTATCGTTAGAAATAAAAGACTTACTTAATATACTTTATTTATTTAAAAATCTGTAATTGACATATTATTTTCAATGCACCACTTTTTAATACATATAACATTTCTGAGAGCACAGACATTATTATGGTTTAAACAATTAAAACTAGAAGCACATTTACAATAATTTTCATACAACGTTGCAAAATTAGGACTGCCTTTAGCTTCGATGTCTATCAAGATACAGTTATCACACAAGTCTTTTATCCATTTCTGCTTTTCTACCCCCTTCATTACTATAGTTTTATTTTGTAAAATCGGAATAATTAATCTTTTGAATTCCCTGTAGTCAATATTTCCTTCGCTCCAATAAATATTTCTATTTCTTTCAATCCACCTAACTCTTCTTTTTTCTTCTGGTGTTAACTTTGAATACGGATATGGGGGCTTTATCAAAAAGACTTGAGTAAATTCCTTCGTAGATAACGCTAGCTCCTTTATTATGAAATTACCACGGTAGTCTTTAAAACCTTGAACGTCAACAAAAATAGTTGAACTCATGATATTTTGCGAACAATATTACTCAAAGGTTTGTATTCTACGATACAATCGTTCAATATTAAACAGTATGCTGACGTCTGATCTGGTATTTCTTTATGACTCTCCAGCTCCAGGCGAATATTAATTACGGGTCCAGTTTTTATGTTATCGTTTTGTCTCGAACAATCTATTACGAATAATGGCGCAATGTCTTTATATTCTTGAGCACTTAACAAACAACTAGATCTACGACCATAGTAAGACTGTTGAAAATTTACGAACTGCTCGTATATTAAAGCAAAAGAATGCTTTGCGAAATCTGTATTATAGCTTTCGTACGGATAATAGGTAGAATTTAAATAAACTTTAACGTCACGCAAGTTGCAATGGTCAAATCTGGACATATCCTTAGACACGTCATTTTTTCTGTTAGTTTGTAGTCCAAGAATCACATATCGAGGCTTCTCAATTTGTGTTGAAGTTTTTATAGACCAAGTATGTTTCGCAGTCTTCGGAAGTAATGGGTATTCATAGATATCCCAATTTCTGAACGCTAATTGTATAGGTCTATCTTTTTCAAGAAGTTTAAGTAACTTAACCTTTTCTCTGTCTGATACTTTAATATGAGGCATGCGCCAAATTATTTTATGTATTTCAATACTTCGCACAGTTTCACCGGTGTTAAGTTTTAAAGCGTTAAGGTCTGTATTACTTCGCAATAAAACAAGCTCATGTTTGCAATTTACTATTACTTTTTTATAGTCTTCAGCAAATCCAAGTATGTGACTAAGTGGAATTGATGCAGAAAAATGACCGCCAATATCATTTTTAACGCCTTGTATATCCCATCCCCATGCTTGAGATATCTTCGATTCGATGTCATTCATAGATAATAAAGATTTCATAGTAGTAGTAATGCCCGCATTCTTTACTTTATCTATTTCAACACCGTTCAATTCATAGCGTATATCTTGGAACAGATACATAAGTGAGTTATTGGTAAAATGAAATGACGGCGCTCTATCCTTGTTATCATTTTTGAAAACATTGACGATCCCTTCCAAATACAAAGTGCTTGCACTTGGAAGTATGTATAAGTCTTGTTGGTTTATTGGAATTCTTATTTCATCGTTTCTGTTGAAGCTTGTTATGTAAGGCTTGTATGAATGAGTTTCAATACATTCTATCGAGTTGTCATAAACAGGGGTATTCGTAATATTTAAGATATTCATTTCAACAGCCCAATCAATTTCAAAAATTGTTTATTCTCTTCAGATAATTTCTGTCTTTTACCACAAGCAAGTGTTCTCTTTCGGATCGCACGATAACCACTAATCTTTTGAATGTGTGGAATACTGTTTTTATTGTAATCGATCATATTTTCTTATATGCAAATACAATTGTACTTCTTCACCACGAAGATCGATAAGGTTATTGAGGCTATCCAAAATCCTTATGTTAATACTATTAATAGAGTGTCTATTGACTGGAAAGTATATTGTGTTCTTTGGTATTTCTATTATTCTATAACCTGGTGGCACATTTGGAACAAATTCATGTATTATGTGACTTGATTTTCCGTTGATATATGAACCGCTAACAATATCACATTCGATGCGTACCACTGTTGTTGATAAAATGTTTACAGGAAAGGGAGACTCATGTAATTTATTACTTTTCAGAAGAACTTTACCATAGCCCAATAAATCTCCAAGAGAATTTTGCATTTCAAAATGAATATCCTTTGTGCAGTATATTGTGGTTTTAAGAGTGTTGTTATTACAAAATAATTTGAACATACAACCTTTTATATTAGCCTTAATAAAGTCATATATATCGTGAAGCTCGTAAGTTCCTTCAGGAATTTCTACAACCTCACCATTACCATAATAAAATTTGTTGTTATTTTTTGTAATATTTGGTATAGAATTGAAGGTGGAGAAATGTAATAAAGAACACTCATAATCACCATCCAGTTCCAAAGTTGGTAAATAATTTGTGGTTAATATTGAACTTTTACCAGTTATGGATAAAGTAAAAGACATCGTGGAAATGACGAAATGAAACAAGGGATGAATGTTTATATACTATATTTATTCCAAAAATTCCTTAAAAAAAATATACACAAATGACCACAATTAACACTGTTAAAATTCTGATACCGAGCATAATTATAATAAATATTATTCGAACCTAAATACTCCACTATTTCTTTAGGAGGCTTCAAATCACCGAAACTATCAAAATATTCACAGTAGTTATTAAGTTTTACATAGGCTACCCAATGACTACCATTGTTCATATAACTATCTAAGTTAACAATACCACACTCGATCGGTTTTGCTTTATGAGGCATCATATCTCTCATATAGACTCCTCGGAAATATGGTATATCATGAGAATGGTTAATGATATCAATATTTGTTAGAGCACGTCGGGGTAGCCTACGGACTAGTTTTTTTTAATGTTTATAAATAGACCGCTGCCTTTTTTATACGGTTTGATGTAAAGACCTTTTCCTATAGCAATTGCTTCCATTGTTTTGTTGTGACGCTCCAGCTCATTCAAGTTCTTTTGAGCTGATTTATACTCATTTACTGTTTTAGCTACGCCAGCTGCACCTCCAGCTAAAGCACCAAGAGCAGACAAACCCGCGAAAATAGGTATCAAAGGTAATATCCCACCAGTTTTGGGAATCGGTATGACACGTGGAAGTCGGAAATTTCCACATTTTGGAATAACTTTTTTAGCAGCTTTATAAGCATAATTGATTAACGATGTATGACTTTTTGGTTTCATTTTGTTTATTTTTGAATTTATTTTCGAAACCATTGATTTAAACTTTTTAACTCCAGAGCCTGTTTTTACTTTAGCTTTCATAACTTTGCTAACCAACCACGAAGCTAATTTTTCTCCTTTTCCCACATCTTTTGAATGCAAGCGTTTTTTAGCCATGTCCAACAGTTGCAGGTCTGCTTTGTGTCGGTTAGGTAAATCCGTATAATTTGTATATGCAATGTCGTGGTGCTTACAAGCTTCGTCCAACTGATTAATTCCTTTATCGCCTCTTGCCAATCTTTTTTTTAATTTTGTTCCTGGTCCACAATAGTTGTATCCCGGTAAGTGAAGTTCTACAGGTAAGTTATTAATCAAATTGTTTATAAGTCCTCCTCCTAGCATTTCTTTTTATATAATGATAATGATATGTATAAAGCTGCACTTATATTATTGTACAACTGAATTGCTATTAATCCAACTATTTTCGGTATCTGAAAGACCCATCCACTTGACAAGGAGTTTGCGTCCCATTTTTTTTATTACCCTTTCAATTAAATAAACATTAGGATATTTCGTTTTCTGCAATTCCTCTTGATAAAAAGAGCCTAATATTTGTTGCTTTCTCTGATCTTGAATGTGAAATGTAACTGGAGTAGTTTTATTAACCTTTTTAATTATAAATATCTCTGTAGACCAGTTGGGGGTATACCCTTTATCAAAACTACTTTTATATTTACTTATGCGTACACAGTCACCTATTTTAAAATTAATCTTTTGCTTTTTATTTGGTCTGGTTTGACTGTTTTTGATATTATTCCTAACAATTATTTCGTTTTCAGAATTCACATCCGCTGGTTTAAATTTAGTAATCCGGTGTACATTATTATTGTAGGTATTCAAAACGTCGATCAAAGTTTTCCCTATCCATTTATAACTACCTTTATAGCTAAAAAGCATATGAATTTTATTCTTTAATGTTCGAATTAGTCTTTCAACAATTGAAGCCTTTTTAGTTGAATATGATGAATAGTGATTTATTTTCAGTGACTGCACAAGTGATTTAAAGGAATCGTTGTAAAATTCTGTTCCCATGTCAGTTTGTAAGTTACGAGGGCAACGACCACTTTGCGTCAAAATAGCCGAAAACGCGTCAACGACAGCTCTTTTTGTCTTTGTTTTTAAAGGAATTGCCCAAGCGTATTTAGTGAAACAATCAATGACGACTAAAATATAAGCAAAACCTTTATTATACTTCTTTATGGTCTGGAAATCAATTAAATCAGCTTGCCATAAATCATCTATTCCTTTTAAAATAACAGATCTTCTGTCGAAATTTTTACGTGCTGATCTATGGATTTCGTTTACTACTTGCTGCTTGATCATTATTTCGCTTAGCAATTAACTTTTCGACGTAGTCTTTTGTACAAAATGTTTTCTCTAACTGCTTTAAGCTTGATGCGATTTCCTCTTTTATTGTTACCATAAAAATGGAAATTTCTTTTTTTGTACATAAACCAAAAACTTTTTCATCTACATACTTTTTGTTTACCGCATCATCAGGTACCAATGGTTCTTTGATTCCAGTTAATCGCGATGACTTAGCATCATAATGACCACTTTCTGATTTTACTAAAGAGTTATCTGTTAAATCTAATATTTCCGAGAAACGTAATCTTTTATGAACAGAATGTCCGAATTTATCAATATTCATTTTCGTCCAGAGAAGTAGTCCGAGCAAATGGTGGAGTGATAATAGAAAAATAAAATTATAATATCTAATTTATAATACCACTTTCACGTAATTCCTCAATTATGGATATAATTTCATTATCTAGCCCAGTATTTCCAGCATGTTTAGAGGCAATTAGTAATTTCAGTCTCTCCACAAGCTCGTTAGGATCATCCCAGTAAATATAATCAGTATCTTTTCTATAATTTTTCTTCACACGTAGTCCTTCACCCTCACTAACATAGTTAACATTACTTACACTCGATGAAACAGAAGATGTTGAAGGTTTACGTAACTTAAATAGTGGTCTTATAATATTTAAATATTTTCTGCCTTTATTAGATTTGATTGGCTTCTTTGGATCATAATCTCGACGGTGAGCGTTAGTTTCTATCAGTATTGCTTTATACACTTGTCCATCGCTTTCCGTTATCAGCTCTAAATTGGGTACTTTCTTAAATAAAAGCTCACACAAACCAGGAGTTTTTCTGTACTCATGACCTGCTATTGATATTTTTTTATCATTCATTTCTACACGAGATGTACCCATCATTAATTTACCTCGTTCTCTTCTAACACCAAATGGAACATCCCTAAATATTTCAGAAGACATTGACCAAGAAGTTCCATCTAAACTAGGTATTGAGTCTATTGTTCTGAACGAAAGATTACTTGTGTTGTTAGGATCAGACTCGTCAATAGCATTTCCATCTAAGTTTTGATCCATTTCATCAGAATCTTGAGAACTGCAAATGCTATTTTTATTCTTAAAGGTTTTCTCAAAGTCCTCGGAGTCTAGAGAAAGATTCTCATCTTTCATGAGAAAGGAATCTCTCACTGAATCATTCATAGAATGCTTTGATGTCTGTAAATGTTTTTTATGTTGTATAATTTGATTGAGTGAAGTCGTAACGGGTTTAAAAACTGTATCTAACATTTTTTCATTTTCACTTTCCATTAAACGCATTTCTTTGACTTTCTTTTTGACAGCTTCTGAAGCTTCAACCACTTGATTTTTTATTTTCTGTTCCATTTAATAAACTGTAGAAGTTCACGTGTTATGTCTAATAGTTTTTTAGGCGAAATGAATCTGAACTGGTATGAATCTCATTTTATTTATTAATCAAATTTAACAAAAGTATCAAAATTCATCCTGTATCCACCTTTATTTTTCGGACAATCCTTATTAATTACTAAATAATTATACGGAATCTTCCAAATTTTCGAAGACAATTCTTTAAACTCTGGCCACGACATATCAGTACTAACATGTTCATCGTATACATGACGTAAGTTGATATCGTCTTGTTTGAATAATATTATTAGGTTGGCGTTATCTCTTACCAACTGTTTAGGAACTTTAGTGTAAGTTTGATTTAAGTAAAAACAGTCAATAAATTTATGCCTACCCATTGCAAAATAATCTCGCATGTTGGATTGATTTTCACATGCTACATCATCGAAAATTATTACTGAATGTGGTTTAGCCTCGTGTGGACTCACGATCAAGTCATTATCTCGATATTTTGCGAATGATACCTCTGGCACTAAATTCAAAACCTTTTCTAGGTATACATATTTGGATTGATATAGCGTCTTAGAGTATAAATACACATTTTTAAACCGCAGTCCATTTTCATGTAGTAGAAGGCCAATAAGTAAGTTTGTTTTCCCACAGTTTGACGGCCCACAAACAAGACATCTAATCATATTAGGTAGCAATTTTCCATGTCGATGAACAGATACTACCTCATCTGGGCAAATTTTTTGAAATTGCAAAGATAGTGGTTGTTTAATAAATTTCATCGTAGGTAGTATCCATACAGATCGATGTAGGTAGAGAGAATGAATGTATTTATAAATATCTGGTTTTATATTCATACCACGGCAGTTATAGAGAGGATAATTATCCAACAGCCAATAATCATGAAGGGGGGTTTAGCAGCTAAATCAAAAAACGCTTTCAATTTAATATTGGAGTGTCTAATTCACTTCGCATTTTAAATCAGCCTTTTAGTAAATCACCTACACAGAACAATGTGATGCAAAACTGCAAAACTTAAGACCACTTCGTGATTTTCACTACTGTTATTGGGCATCCTGGCACACTTTTTTACGAAATTGATCGAACGATAGTGAGATCAATGGAGTGCTAAAAAAGTGTGCCAGAATGCCCAATAATACCCTACTCTTGCTTACAAGAAAATAGATATTAAAAATCGTGGAATAGGTTTCTGGGTTAGGTTGACATGAATACAGCCAGGAGCGATTTTAGGGCGTTTTCACTGTACTCGAAATATAGCAATATGAAATTTTAGTAAACAAAACGTTTGTAATTGAAATTAAGTCAAACAAATTAAGTATTTGTAAAATAACATTTTTGGTTTTTGTAACTTGTTAATTTGAAAAATAGCAAATTGAAATTTTAGTAAACAAAAAGTTTGTAATTGAAATTTAGTCAAACAAATTATTTGTAAAATAACATTTTTTGGTTTTTGTAACTTGTTAATATGTCAGTATGTCTTTTAAAAATTTATTTAACAATGCATTTTTGAAATGCCTGCTTATCATATGCATGTTTGCGTTTTGATGTCATTGTTAAAGCATTAGTTTGCGTAATGAAACATTGACAAATGTTGCTTGCGAAATGGTAATTTGCTAATGAATTGTGTGCGAAACATTAGAGAACCGTATTTTTTACTTAGCAAATTCAATGGTTTTTGTTAAATACTTTTATAATAAATAAAATTACTTTAAATGCAGAATTGTCGACTACCCAAGATTTGTTACTTTTAGCACTACCATAATATGGGTATCAAATGAAAGGCTCTGTAGAGAAAATGCGAATGAACCGTGTCAAAATAACTATACAATAAATTACTGATAAAAAAAATTAAAAACAAAGTTTTTACTTAATTGCTCTGAAAACAAGAAAGTAAACATAAAATGCATTTTAAAAAAATTATAGGTAAGTATGTACTAATATGATAAAGAGTTAAAGTTTGTAAATAGTTTATGTAAGTTTGTGAATAGCCATACGTATACCGGCAGAGTAGAATAGCATAACCCCATATGCTCCAATGGGTGTCGTAGACGGCGACTAATAGGCCAGCAAAGGGGTATTGACTACCAATCCACATTATGCAAGCGTGGTGGACTACTGCCTATACCTCCTTCATTGAAAAGGAGAGGTCTTGTCTTTCAGTAGTGAAATGAATTATAAAGGCTGTGATGATAAAAGTTTGTGAATTGTTTTTTTGTGACGTTGTAGGAGGTAATTGCTGGATCTACTGAACCAATTTTGAAAATTGTTTTTGTGTGAGGTAGACCATGCATCTAGAAAGGCTAACTATGTATATAATAACCAACAATACGCGAAAGAAGCCACGGGCTGAGCGCTAGTTATATGATATATGCTTGTGGCAAGATTTGCTTCTATTATTCATATCTCTTTATTTATTCAATCGCTGATATACACAAGTAAATCTCGTGACAAGTATTTATATCAGACTAATATATATAATAAATACGTTCAGTTATTTTTCTCAAAAATCAAAAACTTAGAGCAAAACGGGACGGCAAAGGGAGCCAAAGGGACGCTAGTTTATGTACTGCACATAATTAGGTATTAAAACACTTGCGGGATATGATGAAAAAACTCGCCAAGGCTCGTTTTTTAAATCCCCGCTCGTGTTTTAATAAACCCTATTACGTGACAGTATCATGAACTACTATACCCATGTACTATATGATAGGTGCGACAAGACAAAATACACCAGATGTTATTATTACTTACATACATATTCAAAATTTAATTCATGTTAAATGTGTAACCGTTAATTTTCCATAGTATTCAATTTAAATAACTTGTATTGTATATTTAATTTCATTTTGTGAAAAAGTATCGAATTTGTTTTTGTGCTCTGTACCTGGACGGCAGCGCGAGTAATGCGAGAGGGAATGACCGCACAGCGTGTAAATACCTAAACTTGGAGTCTGCCGTACGGCGTAAACGCTCTTAAGCTTATTTACAATAATATCTAATTTATTAGGCATGTTTGTAACTTATTTATGTTTGAGCCAAGTTCGATAAAGAATATTATGTAAACAAAATAGTCATTTTGTACGATGAGCAAGAAACGCAGAGTCAACGGGACACCTAGAAAATGATATTCTGTTTTTTTTTTATCAAATTTCGCTCAAGCATGGTTGTACCTACGAGTATATAACAAAAGTGATTAATGATACTAAAATTAGGTGAGAATATTGATGTAATTGTGGAACTTACTATGTCGCGAGGTAAATTATGGTAAAAAATATTTTGAATGCCACATTAGATACATAGAATAATTATGTTAAATGTCGAAGTCTTAAAATAATAGACAATATTTATTTAAAAACAGTTTTTAATAAATAATACGTGTAAAAATGCTTAAAATAATCTTAGGTATAATATCATTGGTATGGCTTGTTTGTACATTTATTTGCTAATTAATTTAATAATATTAACCGCCCCTCACGATGGAAGTAGCTTGCCCGATGACAGCAACCGCTGGGCCAGCCTTTATGATGCCATCTCTGATATTTTGACCCATGTGTTCCTGTAAATAAGAAACAAAACTGATTATTTCTGTTTATTTTATGTATAAATGGATCTTAAGACTATTTGAAGCTGACGATATTACTTGAAAGGAATATTGTGTTAGTTGCATTTGTCACAAAATATTTATAGGGGACGAAAACTCTCGCATTGAATGAATTAAAACAAAAGACAATCGTCATTATTTGACAAACTTGTTTTCTTTTTCTAATTATTTATAAAAATTATTAAGGCAACTAATGAGGTTTTAACACTCAAAAACTTTCGAACCTTTTCAAGCTGCCTTTTTATGAAAATAATGTGGATGTATGTGATTTTTTTCATTTATGAAAATAGAAAGGTTTAAGGCCACATTTATCAGTTCGGAAAGGGAACGCCTCTTTAAAGCCGCCTCCGGTTCCTTAGCGCATCGCTTCCGGGCTGATAAGTTTGCACGACCTTCACGACAGCAGACTTCACGGTGACTAAATGGCGTTAACTAATAGAAAATTCTCAACGTCATACACACCATTGTATTTTTATTTGTTGCTTGTTTGTACGCTTCTGTATGAAAATGACAACACGTTCACTACACAAAAACTTACTACCTAATAATATTTGTATTATTATAATAAAATCAGACTGAAACGCCACGAAAGCGCGCCAAAAAATGTCTATTGGTATTACTTACAATTTTTTTGAAAATCCGCCATTTTGGTGCAGCCGTCACAGTTGATGTGGCCAGAAACAAAGCGAAGACGAAAAAGAAAATTTTAGCGAAATTCATTTTGGAAATTCGAATTTGTTGTTTTTCAAATCACTGTTAAATACTTTCGTCGAATACAATCTCCGTTGAGCGTATGATGCTGTGAAGAGACCTCTTTGGTTTAAATACTAATTATCACTTTAGAACACAATTTACAAGTTTGCAGATGCTATTTAATATAACTGCAATATTGAACCTTCTGTACTGGTGTTACGAGCTGATATTTTTGCGGTGTACGCAGGAACGTAATAAGTTATAAATAAATGATAAGGGGACTCACAAAACGGGATGCCCCTCGATTCTTCTTACTTAAATACTAATGAGGTCAAATGTTAGAAGATAAATTTGCATTATACTGTATAATTCGTAATAGTTTGATTTATGTCCATATTTTTGCAAGCATGACTTCTGATTGGAACTCTTTTTACCTGGACTGCTCAGATGATATTACTTGTAACATCTGTTCTGGTTGTTGGCTATTGTTTGTTTGTTTACTGAAGGATTGTTACTTTGTGGGTTTATTTCCCCCTTTACATTGCGCGGTACAATTTGCAATTTTTTTTAACACCAAAAAATAAAAATCATTTCCCAGCAATTTTTTTTAAAAATATTTCTTATTTTGATGTATAGAATACGTGGTTTTCGTTTGACTGCTCATGTCTTTTACGCCCTGTATAGGCGAAATACTTAGTTTAGAGACAGAGATAGTTTCCTGAAAATTTCTTTACTTTTGTAACTATATAATTTTTATTTATTTTATTTTATTTCTTACATTTTAGTAAAAGCAAGATTACAATATTTTGAAATGAAAAAACGGCCTTGAAAAGTAATGCTGTAAGTGAAAATAATGTAAGTGAAATACTAGAACTAGCATTATCGGACCATACCGCACAGCTGTTCAAATGTCCAGTAAAATTAAATAGTAGTGTCAAACATTGGTTCGTAGAGAAGAGAGACTACAGCTGTGATAATTTAGATAAATTCAGGTGTTGTTTGAAGTCCTTGAAATTCTATGATGTTTATGCTAACGATGGTCCTGACAGTGCTTTTGACAATTTTCACGACATTTTTACTTTATTCTATAAACTTTGTTTTCCCGTAATCAGAATAAAAAAAATCCTATACAAACGTCCGAAATGGATAAGTAAGGGTTTGAAAAAATGTTTAAAACGAAAGAGAGAAATGTTATGGGAATATAGACGATCAAAAGATGTAAGTTGTAGAAATAACTTTAAAATATATTCAAAACGACTAACCCGTATTATTAATTTGACAAAAAAATCACAGAATTACTACTATATTAAAACAGCAATTAATAAAACAAAGGCGACATGGAATGTTATTAATGACAATAAAATAACCTTACCAACTAATGACATAGAACAATTAAATATTGACAGTAAAATAATCACAGATCCCCTTGACATCGCAAATGAATTTAACAATTTCTTTATTGATCAAATTAAAATAACTACGAAAAATAATAATAATTCCCAATTTAATACCTTGACATATAATAAATCTAATTCTATTTTTATGAACCCTTGTACCCCAAATGACATTGAAAGAATAATTAAAACATTAAGAAATACGTCGAGTACCGGTTACGATGAAGTATCTACGAAAGTCATTAAATTCGTACCAGATTTGATTGCGCCTATATTATGCAACGTTTACAATAAATGCATTATTGATGGTGTTTATCCAAATAAACTAAAACAGACTATCAAAAAACCTATTTTTAAAAAGAAAGATAGAGAAAATACATTGGTTTCTATATTCTCGAAAATATTTAAAAAATTTATTTATGAAAATCTTAGCAATTACTTTGAAGGAAATAATATATTCTGTAATGAACAAATAGGCTTCAGGAAACGTAAAAAAATTAGTTTTGCAATATTTGATTTTCTAAATGAAGTGATGTTAAGTCTTAATAAAAAAATCCCTGTGTGTGCTCTATATATGGACCTTACCAAGGCCTTCGATTATGTTGATCATGCAATATTAAAAAAGAAATTATATACATATGGTGTAAGAGGAAATAGTCTTAATCTTATATCATCGTTCCTAAATAATCGGAAACAGGCAACAATTGTAACTAAATTATGTTATGAAAAAAAAATTGAATTAATATATCAATCAAATTATAGAGTTGTAAAATATGGAGTCCCACAAGGCACCGTTATGGGACCTTTTTTGTTCCTGGTATATATTAATGATTTACCTAAAATTGTTATTAATTCAACTATTAAAAGTCAAAAAAAGATGATATTATTTGCTGACGATAGTACAGTTGTATTTTCTGATAAAAATTATAACTTACTTGAACATAACATAAATAAAACATTAATAGATATAATTAACTGGTTAAATAATCTTGCAATAAATTTAGATAAAACTACAGTCATGACATTTAGAAATAGATTTCGACCGCCTATTAATGTTAATATAGAATACTTGGGAACCAAAATTAAAGAAGTTGATGTAACTAAGTTTTTAGGTTTAAATATTGACCATGAATTGAACTGGAAGGCACAAATTGATGATGTATGTTCCAAACTTAATAAATTTTCCTACGCACTATTTAAGCTGAAAAAGGTTGTTAGTGTCTCTGCTGTAGTAACGGCTTATCATTCATATGTAGCATCAGCTCTTCGCTATGGCATAATATTTTGGGGTTTTTCTACAGAGAAGAAAACTGCATTTATTGCTCAGAAGCGATGCATACGGGCTATCTGTGGAATAAAACAAACTGATAGCTGTAGACCTTATTTTATATCCCTTAAAATATTGACTTTAACTTGTATGTATATTTTTGAAACAAATCTCTTTGTTAAGGAAAACATTGGATTGTATAAAACATTCATTAGCTCTAGAAACTCAAATAGATTATGTCTACCTCAATCTAGGATTACTCTATTCAATAATAGTATATTTTGCATGGCGCCAAAAGTTTACAATAAATTACCGTCCTGTATTAAGGAAATAGAAAATATAATAATGTTTAAACAGAAGTTGCATAAATTTCTATGTGACAAGGCGTATTATACGCTAAATAAATATTTTGATGACAAATTCAGTTAGGGTTTTTAATTATTATTGTCTTCAAACTTATTATTATTGCTATACAAATTTGACATTTAAATAATTCTATAATGTAATATAAATGTATTGATTTATTGTATTGGATAAGTGCTATTGACAATAATTCAAATGAAATGTAATTTGCATGCATAATTATGCTGATATGGCTGCTCTGAAATTTTAACAATAACATCATTTTATAAATGTATACCCATATGTGCAAATAAATGTATTGATTGATTGATTGATTGCTAAATAAGCCCCGGCAGCTGAGAAACATAAAATTTTTATTTCTCCGTTTTTAGTTTTGAATGCAGTTTTTTTTTGTGTAACAAAACGTTACCTCACCCTCTGTTCCACCCCTGTTGGGACTACGATCATAATCGAATGTATGTATGAAACTCTTTTTGTGACAAATATACCAGCGCTCCTATTTTGGCTAGCCTCAGCTGCCGGGGCTCCCTGTATTACAGGAGAGTTATCGTATTAGGGTTCGTTAATCTTTGGATAATTAATAATAATCATCATCATCATCAACAGCTCATGTAATGTCCCCACCGAGTTTACCCCACATTAGAACGATTAGGCCTTAGTCAACCACGCTGGCCAAGTGCGGGTTGGTCGACTTCACACACAAACTAAGAATTTCTTCATTGGTGTGTGCAGGTTTCCTCACGATGTTTTCCTTCACCGTCAAATCGTCGATTAAACATACATATGAATTGAACACTTGAAATGGAACGTGGCAGGGTTAGAACCGGTGCCTCCCGGGTGGGAGACAACGCCCTTACGCACTACGCCATCGATGATTAATAATATCCAGACACAATTGTTTTTAATTGTCTCGCGGTAGATATCTACCGAGCGGGGACCAAAAAGTTAATGGCTAATAGAACAGGGCCTTAGACAAGTGGCCAATCGATTACGTTGAAGCGGATTTTATGTATGACACTGACATAATACTGAGAAAAATCCATGGCGACTGTCATGTCAAATGTTGGAGCTGACGTTGTTACTCGTAGAAACGATTTGAATCGTTTGCCACTTGTATAGGCCCTCAGAGTCTCGTTTGGAGCAGGTGATTATTCAGTATACATTTGTGAGAGATTTTAAGTAGTCAAGAGGCTTTTTTTAAATAATACTTTACATTATTCGCGTGGTTTCGATGCAAAGTTATTGAGTTGTAACAGAATTTGATGTGAGAAAACCATTTTGTTAATTTCATCTTGAGGCACCCTTTGGCCTCATACGGGACATTATGTACTTATGCAAATTTTAACACAAAAAATAACGTTATTTTCTGTTTTCCTGTGGTGGCTAATAAAGGCTTTTTTCCTTCTTATTTTTCTATCGAATACACAAAATATGAAAAAATAACGATGAGTTGAGTCTGTTACCCGATATTAAAAGGGTTTCTCAACTTCATGGAATGTAAAACCGTATCTTATACAATGGTATCTTTTTCGCTAAAGGAACCGCCTGCAGCATGCAATAAAATTACATAAAGACCCATTTGGGTCCAAATGATAACAAAATAGGAGACATGTGGGTATCATAAACTGTTTATGCTTGGATCAACATAAAACAAAATACCCGGAGCAGATTTATCTTGTTTTAAGGTCGTAGTTCACTTATCAGCTCAGAACCGTAACGACTCTTCTTCAGTAAAAAAGGAGTTCCCCTTGCTAATAAGCGGTTTTAGCAATTATTGCTACACAATGTGTTTTTAGTACGCTGATTTGTATTAGGCTACATGGTGGATTTGTGCTCCGATCTGCGTAAATCTTGAGAAAATGACCTCATAGAAGCTAAGTGTTAGTTTCATGTTAGTGTGATGAACAAGAACATTTGTTCACGAGTTATGGTTGTTTATGTATTTATTTGAGTTTTAGTTGTAAAAATATGTATACTGTTATGTATATTAAATTTGTCCGTTATCTAGTATCTATTACACAAGTTTATACTCACTTTTAAGAGAAATGTGCTACTATAATGTTGACGATTTTTCAAAAGAATAATCTTGTTGATGCTATATAACTTATTTTATTAATTATTCAATTAATATTATTTTGACATTCACTATTATACATAATTATGATTTAATTTGACAGTTGTAAAATGTAATGTGATTAATTTTTATCCTAGTGTAAATAATATTAGAGACATTTATGAAACTTTAGTTTTGTACGCCTAGCATGTCGAGCAACAATATTTAATATAAGATCTCTTTCCTGTAGACATGTTCTAACAAATAAATATCTTTATCTTAATTTGGGCTAGATAATTTAATTTCGGTAGTTTTTGATTATCTAGTTCTATCTTTTGCTCTCTGGTCACATGGCTTTTTACACGTTCTTTTGTCGGTATTTTATTTTATGTGATTTTGCTTTATAAAACCCACTGAAGCTGAGAACGTGTTTTCATTGCTATAACCAGTACCTTCTATTATTACTTTCTTTTACACAACCTTTGGAATGAAAACGATTTCGAGAAAAGATTTCACTAGGTGGTAGACCCATATGTAGGGTCGTCTGGGTTGAGTAGGTACTCACCGCCTTTCTTATTTCTGCCGTGAAGCAGTTCGCTGTGTTTCGGATTGAAGGGAAAGGTAGCCAGTGTAATTACGGGGCATGGAGGGCATATCATCTTAGTCCCAGGATGGCAAACGCGCTAGGTGATTTACACTTAATATTTCAAGTGCCTATAGGCGGCGGTGACCACTTAACATCAGGTGGGCCGCAAGCTTGTTTGCCATCTCGTCACATAAAAAAAAATTTGGGTAAATTCACTGATCGGTCGGTTCAGGGTTATTTTTTTTTATGACCAAGCAGGCCAACTTTTTTCGGAGAGTAATATAGGTGATACAAGTGAATTTGTTTATGTAAATGTAATTATAATCACCTACATTATTCTCTCATAAAAGTCTTTCTCGATTGGTCATAAAAAATAGCCCCCCACCAATGCAATACTCCTATAACTTATCTAGGTTTGATTGGTCAAACCATGATTTGCTCAATTCTAGTTTCGGCGTTGGACTGATCGAAGAAGTCTCTCCTAAGATTGAACGAAAATTCGTTAGTCAAAGGTGGAAATACGCAATAGTTTTGTCATCATTCATCATTAACAGCTCATATAATGTCCCCACCGAGGGGCTCGAGACTACCCCACATTAGGGGCGATTAGGCCTTAGTCAACCACGCTGGCCAAGTGCGGGTTGGTCGACTTCACACACAACCTAAGAATTTCTTCATAGGTGTGTGCAGGTTTCCTCACGATGTTATCCTTCACCGTAAAAGCGTCGATTATACGTACATACGAATTTAAACATTTGAAAACACATTGGTACGTGACGGGGATCGAACCAGTGCCTCCCGGGTGGGAGACGACGCTCTTACGCACTACGCCACCGACGCTTCGTAATAGTTTTGTACTTTGAATAAAACTCCTAGTCAAGTCTGAGGTTTGAATAGGCAAACCAAGGAGTGCCGAAATTCGGGGTTTGATTATAAAATATAGGCTTATTATTAATCGAATTTGGCTCTAATGTAGAAGTATAGAAGGCTCTAGTATAGGGAGGGGAGAGTTTAATGTAGATGGTACATTAATTGACTAGTAGGTACTCGTAGGTACATGTGTATTTGCAATCACTATATTTTATACATCACAAAAGTTATTAATATTTTTTGTTAGTACCAATTATTTATTACAAAAAATATTAAGGACTTTAAATGAAGAATCTAATTTCTTTTTTCTAACAGCTGAAACATGTTTATTTAATTTGTTTGTTATGTTATCATGATATTTACCAAAACATATTTTATATTGTTTGGCCTTGTTTAGCTTGAAATACTAAAGCTCATAAAGATTAAGGGATTAAAAATTATTATATATATCTATTGTAATTTGTCTACAAAATAATACTTATTTATGTTCGTAAAAGTTATTAAAGCATTTTTAAAAGTTACATAGTGAACATGATGTATATTTTACACATCAAATTGTACTAGTGTATCAGGGAACCAAAAAAAGTGAATAAAAAAAGAGCCAACTGGTTATTTAAGTCTATATTTACAAACAAACAGTCATCTCAGCCGAATATACATTTATCATGCTTCTTATTTAACAAAAACTTATCGACTAGTTAGCATCACCACCTTTTAAAATTTTTTGTGCTTCGGCGATCGTGTCTATGGCGGGTCGAGCTTTGATTAAGGCATCGCGTATTCTCTGTCCTGCTTTTTCCTGCAAACAAAAAAAAAGTGTAAAAAAATACTACATCAAAACGTCGAGATCTATTAAGCGACGCAAAAAGTTTTAATTGTGAAAAAAATGAGGTAAAAATTGACGATAAATTTGTTGAAATTATTCTAAACCAGTCCTATTAAAGTACCAGGCGATCATGAATTTCCAGGAAGCTGTTGGAGATTATTATCAAAGGAAATCATTTTACGACTTTCATGTTGATGAATTCCTGGTACATAAGGTTTATTACGCTATGTTCGCTTGGGTGCTATAACATGTGCGATAGGTGGTTTAGTATCTTTGTTCACCTAGCAATTAAATTAACGAAGCTATATGACTCAGGTGAACAAAGAGGAAGCTATGACTATCTACTATAGATGACTTTTACACCTTGAAGTAATTTTTTACACCTAATCATCTGGATACAAAAACTAGAATAAATATCAAATGAAAAATGTTAAGCCAACTTCAATTAAACTATGAGCGTTGCGGAAGAATTATAATTACATTACGATAACTACTCGTAACTACTAAGTGGAATGGTGTCATTTTATGTAAAAAAAATGTATTCACCATGATTGAAGCGTAATAATTCGTATACCCATTATCGTTGTTGTTTATATAAAAAAAGGACTTTATTTGTTTATATTTCGACAAAAAAGTTAACTTACAATTTCCTTCAAGAAGTCGTCAGGTCGCGCAGTCGCACTGGAAAACGCCATCGCAAAAGCGAAGAAGAAGAAGAAAATTTTGGAGAATTTCATTTTTCCTTATTGTATTTTAATCGCGTCTTTACCCTTTGAAGGCTATATTTCAAATGTTACTCCAAAATAACACGAAGAAGCTTTTATTGAAGCACAATACAAAATTACTAATGCACCTGCTATGAACGTGCCAATCCATTCCAAGCTCTTTTGCTTTCGAGTTAAGGGCTACAAGCAATTCATGACCGGTATTACTGTTTTGCTTATGCATATGATATGGAGCGTGGGCCTCCCCCGAAGAAATTCTGTTGCTTTTTATTATAATTCGTTTCTAAGTATAATCAATTATTAAATCTAACATAGTTTGTAAATCTAACGCTAGTTCCCTATCGACTCAGATTGAAACTTGCGGAAAACGAATTAAAAATTACTTGGAACATTTAAGTAGACTCCACTTAAATGTTCCAAGTAATTTTTATTTCTATTTCCGTAATTTTCAATCTGAGCCGATTTCAAGACTAGTTAGGTATGGACATGTTATTTAGATCAGTTATTAAAATCTTCCCTTGTGCTAATAATTGGAAAATGGGATTTATACTTACCACATTCCTTTGTTTTATCATTGTTCCGATTTTGCAGTTGCAAGTTTAAGTCTGTTAGAGTTGATATTTATTGGCACGACAAATCTGTCTTTCCTTTATCTGATCTTTAACTATGCTCGGTACCCGATCCCTATTTTGAGTATTTATATGTTTACAAAAATCTAATCAAATATTCGTTCACATACAAAACCGGACATTATATTTTTTAATGATGAAATTTTCTTGATTTTTATTCTATTCAAAATTATGTCATTATTTTTAAAAAGAAAAAATAAAGACATGTTTTCCAACAGTCTCTCAATGTTTGTCTTTTTTTGTAATTAAAGTAAATTTCGCTTTTTAAGCTGTTTTTTGTTATATTCTCTAAATAACTTAGCTGGTTTGTTATAATTTTTTGTGAATATTTTTACGGAGTACAGTAGGCAAATACGCACTTATGCATAATTTTTTTACTCTATAAATAATAACTTAACAATAAACTATTTAATTATGCAAAATAAAAGAAAAACTAAATTAAACTTCTGTAAATTATGTTATTAGTTAAAAACATAATTTACAAAAGTTTTTAAGTATTTTGTAGGTATCTAGTTTTAGTATCCCTTTTATAACGTAGATTTGATTAGCTTTTATTAAGTAGTTTTATTTTGTAATTTCTAATTATATGCACTTTGTTGTAATTCTTATAATAAAAATTTACAAAAGTTTATAAAATTAAGGTAGCACTTAGCAATTTATTTTATGTACCTTATCATCGTGTAGTTGTATTAGTGTATATTGTTGGTGTCAGTAAATAAATTTAAAAGCTTAAGTAACACTTTATAAATATTACTATTATTATTAAACCTATATTAAGAAGGTTCATAAAAAAATATGAAAATTGTCAATGCGTGAATACCAACAATTTAATATCTGTAGGTATAGGTACCTATATAATTTTCAGGTAGCTTTTGGCCATAATTTAAACTCATAGGAAATCATGATAATTCCCAAGTTCAAACTAATTATTTACACAGAAAATAGCCTCACCCAGAATCTTAAACCACAGACAGACGGGTATCAGAACGAAAAAACACTAAGGACCTGTTCCATAATTTTCAAATATGTACCCATTAGCAAGTGACAGATAGTCCATACAACACCGTCAATTTATCTGGCAGATATCAGGGTGTGCTTAAGCATTTTTTGAAGAGTTGTTTTTTTATGCCGAATAGTAAAAAACTAGTTTTCCATCTTAATGAAATGTGAAAAAATTACCATGATAACAATGTCTTATTAAAAACAGAAAATCTTTTTGTGTTTTTAGGTAAGTAGAGTGGATGAAAAAGCCTTTACAACTAGGGTTAGTAACAAAATTTTAAAATTATTATGTAATAATGTTTATTTTGAAATGTTTATCGAAATCTAAGTAATAGTCCAGTAAAATTGAATATAGAAGATACGGATTTTAAAATTGACATTCAATTTCAGCGCGATATCGACGACTTTTCGTAGCTAACCATTTCTGACGTCGATTTTTGTTAGGTATACTTTTTAAATAAACAAAAAAAGCTATAAAATACTATGTAGGTCACACCAAGAATATTTTCGTATGAAGTTATATATACAGATTAAAATATTTTTTTTTAATTTATCGAGATTATTATGTATTGTTTAGTACACTTAAAAAATAAAAAAATATCAAAAACTTTTTACATTTTATTTTAATAAGTGGACAATAATAATTAATCGTATACGCCATCTTTAAAGTACGATAAAATGTAAAACGTTTGAAACAAAGAAACATTTTAAAGTCTTATTTGTTCAGCAAATTTTTCAACGGGAAAGACCCCTTCCAAGTACAACGCCTGTGAACCAAGAACAATGCAACGATCATTCACGGCGTGGTTTTTAACGTTACTGCGTAAGGTTGATAATTGCAGAGCAAAAACTTTATTAACTGAAATAATTAAATGGTAATTTATTTGCATATAAGCTCGTACGCGTGTTTCAAGTCACCATTCAGAAACTGTAGCCTTTTTAACTCTAACACGTTTGTGTACTAACAAATAAACCAATATGAAATTCTCAAGGATCTTCTTCTTTGTCTTCGCTATCGCCATGGCGTTCTCAAACGTTGCTGCTAGACCGGACTTTTTCAAGGAAATCGTAAGTTCATTTTCTATCATATCCACGCTATTAACCGCCTCTGTGTAGTCGTTTGTCTATCGGAATTACCTGCAGAGGTTCTGGGTGTCTTGTATTACAGATTGTTACAATCCATTTCAAGCACCAATCTTCACATTAAGTAATCTGCGACTTTGTATTATCTTTAAGTTTTTTTTCTGCTTGTCTTGAAACTTTTTGTGAAGAAATAAATAAATTATTATATTATTTCACCTCCAATGGTAGCCATGTGATGTCGGCAGAGTAGTAGCATCACCCCATATCCTCCAATGGGTGTCGTAGAAGGCGACTAATGGATCAGCAAAGGAGTATTGGTCACATTATACTCCGTGCACCGATCCGCAATGGGCAAGCGTGGTGGACTACTGCCTACACCTCTTTCGATGACAAGGAAAAGCCTTATGTCCCAGCAGTGGATCGAATTATAAAGGCTGTCAAGACGATGATGAAATTCTTACTTACTAACTGAACTTACTTATTTTTGACGCCGTCGTGGTGGAGTGGTCAGTATAGCTGCCTACACATTTAGCGGTCCAGGTTAAAATCCTGGTAGCGGTAAATATTTGTGTGACGAACACGAATATTTGTTTGCGAGTCATGGTTGTTTATGTATTTATTTAAGTGGATTTATAAAAATATCTAAAATTATTATGTACATTAAAAAAATGTCCGTTATCTACTATCCCTAACACAAGTTCTTAATGATACCTACTTACTTTGAGCTAGATAATTGGTGTTAGTGTGGAAGTATAATTATAATTAATTAATTATATTACTTTCTGCCTACAGACTGTTTGATTGATAATTTTTTGCGTTCCCATGATCAAATTCTAGCACATAGGTATGTGTCGTATCTCTACTTTACGTTTATTTTTTTTTTGTTTCCAGGAAAGAGCAGGCCAAAGAGTGCGAGATGCCATCGAGAAAGCCAGACCAGCAGTGGACACAATAGCTGAGGCGCAGAGGATTATCAAAAACTTTTAGGCGCTAATTGAAATTAGTGATAGTTTTATACCAAAAATTATTTTAATTATTTTCATAACATTTCGAATTGAGAATATACCTAATGTCATGCTTCGATTAAAGGGCAATTTATTTATGTAAAATTAACTTTAATAAAAATCGTATTTAATTTACAGTAAGTATAAATATTTTATGTCAAAGCTTAGATCTAAAAAATATTGCATTTTTAGCCTTATTTAAATAAACTTATCTTTAAAGCACCTTGTATTTTTACTTTCCCGTACACGTAGAAGGTATAGAGGAAGTCTTGTAATCGTTAAAAAATTCGACCTCGAAATTCTGACGGATTTATACGTTTTGGACCTCCCTGAGTCCAAAAATACCGTTTTTGGAATTTTGTCTGTGTGTGTGTCTGTGCGTTAGCACGATAACTCGAGTATGCTTTAACTTGTTGCAACCAAATTTAACATGCATGTATGACATCAAAATATAAGGTTTCTATCAACCTTTGAGTCGTTTCTGGTATACAAGAAAATCAAGGAGAGACCACTCCCGATTTTTTTTTATATTACGAGATGGCAATTAAGCTTCCAGTCAACCTGATGTTAAGTGGTCACCGTCGTCTATAGACACTTGCAATATTAAGGGTAAATCACTTATCACTGCAAGTGCGTTGCCACCCTGGGGACTAAGATGATATGCCTTCCATGCCCAGAATTTACACTGGCTACCTTTCCCTTCAATCCGAAACACAGCGAACTGCTTCACGGCAGAAATAAGAAAGGCGGTAAAAATTTTGAAAATGAGGCGATACGGTTCCGTTCCCTTAATGAGCTGATAAGTGTGCTGTTACCTTTAGAGTGCATTTAACATTGTTCTGGTTGTCTACTGCTGTTTGTGAGTTTACTGAAGACTTATTTCATTTTTGTGTTTGATGTCCCTTAGATGCCCGATTATGAAGGTTGACAACCTGTCACTATTTGAGGTCCTGTATGACTCATATGTATTTTTATGCTCAACCATTTATGAATATATAACAGTTAGGAATTATTCTCATGTCAATGAAAATATTAGCTTTTAGATTTATATTCCAAACGGTAAAATGAATAGGTACTTTATGATGTTACGTGGAAACTTGTAAAGGCCTAGATTAATAGTATAGAACTATGTAAACATAATAATATATCAATCAAATCAAATCAAAATTGTTTATTGTTTCATGTGGTAAATAAGATGTTACACAATTTACATTTGATCGCACATGAACCCTGTACGGGCACTACAATAATAATTACAAAACTATAACTATTAAGAGTTTTTTAAATTATTAAAAGTATAAATATTATATGTTTCGATGCTCACACCAATTATCTAGCCCAAATTAATCTTTAAGAACGTGTTATGGATACTAGATAACGGACAAATATACTTAATAATCTAGATATTTTTATAAATAAACTTAAATAAATATTTAAACAACCATGACTCATGAACAAATGATCGTGTTCTTCACACTAACAATTGCCACTACCAGGACTCGAACCCGGACCGCCCGATGTGTAGGCAGCGTTACTGACCACTCCACCACGGCGGCATCAATAATCAAATAATTTAAATAGTGTGCTGTTAGTTTCCCTAAAAATAATATTAATTGTTTAAGTAAAATAATTATTTCGTCGAAATGGTGGTAGGGCTCTTGACGATTTTAAAGTACTTAGCAAAGTCCATTTAAATAAAGAGCCTTCAGCAGCACCATGCTTCTGTCTTAAGCGGCGGCGACAGCTACTGACACGTTCTCTTCGGCGGCAGTGGCAGCGGCGTGTTCCGGCGTCCTGGATTCTTCTCTTCTTTCTTCGAAGTGTAGCAGGCGATGGTGGGGGCGGCGGCACTCGTTCAGACCGCACGCTCCCTTGTTGCAGCGTTGACGTCGGTGGCGGCTCTCCAGACACTTGAAGCACACGCCGTTGTCCTTGACAATCTTCCATCTTTCGTCGACGCTGGCTGCTCGAAACTTCTTGCAGTTTGGCAGCAGATGTTCTTCGCTGCAGCTCGTACACTCGTATTTTCTTTCTTGCGGCGGTGCTGTGGCGTCCGTCTTCTTCACAGGAAATGCGGTCATCATTTTCCTAATAAATAAATAAAACAAAATGTTACCTGAAGCTGTACTCAACAATCCTTTTGAGATTATTGGTGTGCATGCGACAGTTGCCACAGTCAGCCATATTTGGTCTTTCGGCGTCACCTAGTATACTCCCTTTATTAAAAATCGTCTATGTTCACTCACTCGTAAGTTGGTTACATAGTTATACGTTTTATTGGCGTATCGATAATTTGCAATTTAACACTATAATAATAATTATTAGCATTTTTATTAAGTTACTATATTTCTATATGTATAATAAGTGATTATAGGATTTCGTACGTTAAAAGGAGTAATCACTAAAGAATTATCATGTAAGAGCCAAGAAAAATATTGTAAACTTTGTTAACTAACTGTGATTAAGAATAACATAACTTAAATTAGAATTTAAGATAAAAAATGCACTAATTTTACCAGTTTTCATGTTCACGTGAAAATACATATTCCCTCACGGGTTTCGCAAAACGACAAATTCGTAGTAGATTCTTCTTCACAAACGTTAAACAAATTTAAATTTAAAATTAACCCGCCCGAACATAGAGCTTTATTAAATCGTAATCAGAATTTTCACAATGTTATTAACGTTTTGTTTGAAAAAACAACATCAGCTTAAGGTAATTGTTTCGGATAATGTGGCGAGATTTGTAAAATTAAAGCCTTTTATCTAATTTACTTTGTTTTTATTTGAACTGAAAATATAATTTTTAGGAATTTAGATTTACAGTTTATTCATCACCCCTGAATAATCAATCAGTAATTTACGCATAGATATAGGAAACTGTAGATCGGCAATGTAAAAGAGAAAGAGCATAATAACGCGTATATTAGAGCGAGATAGATAGACGAGACCATTTCACGTACACGCAGGGGGCCTAAGGAGGCCTGTCAGTCACGTAGAAAAGACAGCAACTGTCAGACTGCAGTACTATTTTTCATGCGCATTACGCACACATCGATGTATTTGTTGGCCTCACCCTAGTCGATTCATTGCCGATCTATAAACGTCAGTAATAACAATTCTATGAATTTACGCTTTAAATCCAACGCTTACAATAAAAATCTTTCACCACAACACGCGCCTCAGGCGCACCGTTGTAGAGACATTTGGAAATCATCATCATAACAGCCTTTATAATTCGACCCACTGCCGGGACACACCTCTCCTTGTCATCGAAGGAGGTTTAGGCAGTAGATCACTACGCTTGCCCAATGCGGATTGTTAGACGGAGTATAAGGTGATCAATACCCATTTGCTGATTCATTAGTCGCCTTCTACGACACCCATTGAAGGATTTGGGGTGATGCTGCTCTACTCTGCCGGCATCTGTGACTTAATTTGGAAATAAAAAATAATATGTCATACAGAATAATATTTATTTCATAAATGTACTTTGGTTTTGGCATATTAAACTAAATCAGACTATTTAAGAAATTAAATAAAGTTGATAAATTGATTTCTAAATACAGATTTTTGGTTAGAAATTTTTAATGATATTTTGTGCTTCAGCAATTGTGTCGATAGCTGGCCTTGCTTTGATGAGTGCATCTCTAACTCTCTGCCCTGCCCTTTCCTGTAAACGAAAAAAGTTAAATAAAAATAGGTACATCATATTTATAGGACACCAAGGGTCGCTGCACATCTAAGGGTATTTAGAGGATAGAAAAAAAATCCTTTTCATGGAGACCTGGTTGCCCAATTATTGAAAGCTAGCGCTCTGCCCACAACATCGTCCGTGAGGAGTTTTTTTAAATCAAATATAGCCAATTGCACTCAAGAATAATAAAGCATTCTAATGAACAAATTTTTGAAATCGGCTCAGTAGTTTTTTAGTTTATTCGTTACAAACATACAAATATTTATAACATTAGCATAGATGTAGTTTACTCTGATTATATCAATAAAATGAAATCAATTTGTGGTGAGGCCCTATTATTATTATTTTAAAATAAATTAGATTTTTTCTACAAAGTTAACAATAACAAGCAACTTGAATCCACTTACGTTTGCAGGCCATTTTGGAAACAATGTAATAAGACCTTTATGGCCAAAATTATGATACAAGTTGCTTAAAGAAATTAATTTAATTTAGTTGATTTTTAACTTAATTTAAATTGACTTACAATTTCTTTGAAGAAATCTGGCCTGGGTGCCGCGTTGGAGAATGCCATGGCGATGGCGAAGACGAAGAAGAATACTTTTGAAAACTTCATAGCTGATAATGATTCTAGCAGTTGTTGCTGTGGTAACGAGTTTTGCTGAAATGATGCCTCGAGCCTGAAAGCTGGTGGTTTTATTCAAGAACGAGAGACTGGTATCAAAAATTGCTGCTTAATTTGCCGTCAAACGATTCCATTTCTTACCACACAAGACTTAAGGTATAATGACTCATCAGCAAAATTAATTAGTCAAAACAGGCAACCAAGGTGAATTCCCTTATAGTGGTAATTGTATATTTTTTAGTAATATTAATTATGTAAATCGATTTTCCTTTATGATTTTATTTGTAACCAATTATGAGGCATCGTCTTATCATGGTATAAGGAAATTGTTAACTTTTACATTGTCAGCGTATAAAAACATTGGAGCCAAACACTGTAATAAATATAACAATAACCACGATCGTTCAGTATTAACGAGGAAGATAAAAAAACTTCTATGAATTATATTACTCATAAAACTATAACAACGAAATTATGCATCGGGAAGACATTTCTTATCTTTCATAAGAAAGGATTTTTTTATATCTTTGTCATACTTACCGATTTCTTTGTCTGATTTGTAACTATGTTTTATATAATTCTGTCTTCTGCGGAATGTCTAAATAATCAGTTTGTCAAGTCTTACTACATCCTCATATGGGAATTGATTCCATTCCACCCTTGTCAAGCAATCTACTATTTCGTGTTCCTAATATCTGACGGACTGAATAAAAATTCTCCCAAAGAATCTCTAATTGTAAAGATTATTTCTAAAAAGGTGATATTATTAAAGAAAGGCATTAATGCTGACTGACCGAGATGTAAGGAAGAGAAGAGCTGGGCAAATGATGCGTATTGTAAAGGCCTTTGAACTAGTAAATGTAAGTTTCATTGCCAATTATTATTATAAATTTAATACAGTCTTTAAGAAGTCGATAGCGTTGCCTATACACGAATTGGTCTGGATATTCTACAAGCAGTAGGAAAAATAAGAAATACTGGATACTCTACAATAAGAAATACTAAAATCCCGACTGCTCAAAGTGTCCCGGGGACTAACGGCTCTTACAAGATAAGACGAGCTGATGGCAGCTAGCCAGGTAGACTCAAACAAGTTCTATCAAAATGAAATGACCACAGGGTTATGGGGTGCAAATCGATTGATCAAAGCTGGACCTTCGGAGGAACTATTAGTGACTACTTAATAGAGGTAATTGACGTCTAATAGCTGTTTAGTAGCAGTCTAGATTTTCATGGCACTTGTATCTGAATTTTTGGTACCTACGAGAAGTACTGTTTCGTGATAATTAAAATTTCATTATTAATTTGATAAGGTATCTATAATTGAACGAAGTCATACGTGGCGAGTTCATAGGTTTTCACAGTGACTGCGTCTGCAATAAGTTTGCTTTTATGATTATTATGTTGGCGAATTGAATTTTTGCCTTACCTTAGCCTGGTGTGGTATTATGTTACGAAATATTACAGCAGTAGTTTTCTTGTGTGAGTACTTTGAATAAAGTGAATGTTAAAGTCGAGGAGTGTGAAAAATAGCCGCGAGCACTGTTAGTAAACAGTAATTAGTATTTTGCATTTATGGCCTCCTATCTGTGACCAGCGACGTCGATGAAGCCCAAACTTTGCATTGCACTGGTCACCTCAAGGGTGTCATGGGGCATCGTCGGCTTCCCCTCACATTTCTGGGAGATGAGAAGAGCTAGCCATAGACGAGCAAGCCCAACGGGGTCGTGGAAGTTCCCGCAAGGATCCCCATGGTCCCGTCTGACACATCCGCGGCCAACGCGTTCTCCTCGTCCAACAAGGCGGAGAAGGTGGCGGTCGTTGATGTTCTCGCGCCAAGGTCCATGTGAGGAACATCATTGGGTTTTAGTGCAGACTGTGTTCCGCAGGGAAAGTCCCATACGTTCACGCCACCCTGGCGTGACCCTGCCTTCCGTAGGGAGAGTCCCATATGTTGTCGGCACCCTGGCGTGAGGTATGCGTAACGCATTTCCAAAATTACAAAAGGTACCGGTCTTCTCAGTCACGAAGACGGGGTGAGAAGTAATCCTAGAGTCGTAAAAACTCACGTAAGGAATTCTTGAGTCGTAAAAACTCACCGAGATTCTAATCCCAATGACATTCGCACCAATGGGCGCTGTGTTGAGAAACCACCCACAATATCATTCCCAAAGAGGGTCGGTATCAGGCAGGTGGTCTATCAGAAGTCTATATAAAGACCTAGAGCAGTATGGTGGCATATTCCACCGACCCGAAATATATTAGAACCAAAGTAAGAAGCAAGTGATACCGGCAGAGTAGAATAGCATCACCCCATATCCTTTAACAAGATTACCAAAAAAAAGGTTATAGTGAGTCAACCTTAAAAGGTAGAATATGCAGCGCACGCAGCGAAAGCTTTGAAAAGGATTATTTTTTCCCGTTTTAGTAACATTTCTCATTGGTGGCTCCTATTGCCTTTAGCCTTCCTCGATAAATGGACTATCTAACACCAAATGAATTTTTCAATTTGAATCAGTAGTTGCTGAGATCTTAGTGCTCAACCAAACAAACCCTTCAGCTTTATTATTAGTATAGTATAGTATTATTAAATATGTGTGTCGTAAAAGGCGACTAATGGATCAGCAAAGGTATATTGATCACCATCACCAATCCGCTCTGGTTAAGCGTGGTGGACTACTGCCTAAACCTCCTTCTATGACAAGGAGAGGCCTTGTGTCCCAGCAGTGGGACGAATTATAAAGGCTGCGTTGATGATGAGTGTAGGAAAAATATTCAGATACTTAGTATTTTTACCACAAATCCATGTCTCTCAGCATGCTTTCTTTCACATGTTGAAGAGATTTATTAAAAAAGAATTGCTACACTTATTTGTGCCAATTATAATCTGAAACCCTAATTGAAAGGAATGTATTTGAATATACATTCCTTTCATCCACCACCATTTTAACTCAAAATGGTGGTGGATATAGAAAGTGAAATTACTAAGTTCATTAAAGCTTTTTTCAATATAAATTATTATGCAAATGCGTGGGAGTAAAAGCTGTCCAAAATTTTAGCATGTAAAACTGTAATTTTAATAAATTGATTTCTATCTACTGACCTGTAATGGTGTTTTGAAATCATTACGAAGTTTTAAGCTGTGGAGTTTCCTTCGTCGTTTCTTCTTAGCATAATAATAATTTCGTCCGATAACGTTTTTTGACTAAAAGTTGTTTGCGGGCTAGCAAAGTCCAATTAATCGTGCTGGCCAGTCGCACATAGCGATGTACAGTGTCCACCTTTCTTTAATTTTTCCCGACTTATCATTTACGTTTTTAATAAAAACTGGAACATCAAGAAAGCTTTGTGAAGATAAAAATCACAGTGGAGCTATTAGAAATGATCGAAACTTCATAACTCTTAGAAAACAGTGCAAAACATAAAAGAAATTACCTAATAAAAAGAGAAAGTTAAATAAAGAACTTTTTGATTTTTGAGAGCTGACCACTAATCTAACCGAGTAAACAAGTTTACCACCACTGAGATGAAAAGTGGATCGGACCTTTGTCAAATAAAAATAAGAGCGAAAATTGCTTACCATCTTTTTCACACCATGTTTCAGTAGCGATATCGGCAACAATGGCCGCTGATTACGTCAACAAAAGCCACACGAAACCGTGGAAGGTTCGATTTTATCCCAAAAAGTCCCTTTTCAAGAAGGCTGATCTCATTGACCACGGATGCGACGTATTCATCAAAGAATGTCCCCAGGCCTACAAGTACGTATAATATATAAAGTTTATTACTTATTTTTATACGAAATTTGATAAGTAAACTTCTATGATGACGTAACTGAAAGTGATAAAACGTAAGGTTTTAGCCCTGGCCGCGACTTTAGCATAGTACAATTAGCGGGGGGCGGAGCGGCGAGCGGTGCGGTTTTTAGTGGACGTACTGAGTTTCATTATTTTATTAGTTTCATTATGACAGCTCATAGTCAAAGAATGTATCTTTGGATTATTTGTACCTACCAAATTTAAAACAATTCTTGTTTTATTTTATTGGGTTTACGAAAAAGAAATAATTTTTATATTTATCGTAATGACTCGAGGGTATCTTAATATGATATTATTATTTCAGTTTATATTTTGACGTGTAAATTAAAAAATACAAGACTTTGTTGCTCTGAAATAATTATGTTCTAATTATTTTATCAATTAATTTTAGGTTACATTTTAAAAGCTGCCTAATTAGATACCGATTTATCGATACCGACATCGATAGTATATAATAAATAATCTTTAACGTACACCTTTACCAAGAACCAACAGTAAAACAATACTAATATTATAATGTACAAAGGGCAGTCTTATCACTTTATGAGCGATCTCTTCCAAATAACCTTAGGGTGGACAGGAAAGATTAAAATTAATGAAGGAAGTTGTTGGTGTATCTTCCTTCAAATACTTGTATCACTTACAAACTTATCTTATTATAATTTATAGTTTCATTATTTATTAAATTTAAGCTTATTAAGATTTCAAAAATGATATACATCGTGTATTTTTTAACCTATTTATATTGCAGGTATCTACTACAAAGGTTATTCTATTATAATTTTTTTTGTAACTCCCACCCCTCGATCTGTCGCCCGTCACCGCTGTCAACGCCGCGCTCGCCGCTAAACTAAGCCTCTAAAGCAAAAATTTCAGGCAAAAATCATAGCTAGGCCGTCAGAAAGCATGTGTCTCTTTTTAGCGATATGAAATATACTATACATCTTTTAACATCCTCTATTCTCTTATTATCTACCAAATATAAACAAACAATTTCATAAGAATCAGTCGATCCGTTTCGGAGGAGTTCGACCACAAACACATTGACTCGAGCTTTTTATACAGGATGTAAAAGACATGAACAGTCAAACGAGAATCATGCATTCTGCTCACCATCATAACATTTTCTTTATAGTTACGATTTTATTGAAGGTCAAAGTCTTTTAGGTCTCAAAGGTTTTAATTTTTTTATGAAAACGTATTTTATACGTTATTTCTTAATTATTGTCCAAAGAAACATTATAATTTTTTTAGTATTTCATAACAAAAAATGGCTTCAAAACGTTAGCGTTCAATGTAGCTCACTCGATGCGCACGGACACTAACGAACGGGGCCGCCGCCACCGTCTGGCAAAATTATCGCGGTTTTGCGAGTTGCGTGCGAGTTGAGCCCTTTACATTGCGCGGTACAATTTGAATTTTTTTTAACACCAAAAAATAAAAGTCATTTCCCAGCAATATTTTTTTTGAAATATGTCTTATTTTTGTGTATAGAATACGTGGTTCTCGTTTGACTGTTCATGTCTTTTACACCCAGTATATGACTAATTTGTTTGTTTGTTACACTTTCACGCGTAAACTATTGAATGTATTTTGATGACATTTTGTATGGAGATATTTTGAGAGCGCGGGAAAGATACTTTTTGGCGCGATAACCGACATTGACGCGAGCGAAGCCGCGGGCGTCCGCTGGTATTAGATAAATATAATATTATAATAGCCGTGTGATATATAAAAATAACTCCACGCGGATGGAGCGCTAATTAAGAATAAGGTGAGATAAAATTACAATGGGAGCAGGGCAAACATTATGACCATTTCCCACTGAATTGCAAGCACTCAACAAAGTTTTTCAGTGGAGGAAACCATTGAAAATTCATTCATTCTAGTGCAAAGTTTGGGGTGGAAAGGTCCTCAAATGGCGGCCGCGTATATGTCGGGAAACACAGAGTTGGTGCCCACCAACGCTGTGTTCTGGGAACTGGTAAACGTGGCGGGAAGACGCTGGATGCGGGCAGCGTAGGACAGATCGAGTTGAAGATCCTTGGGGGAGTCCTATGTCCAACAGTGGCCGTCTCTTCGTTGATGAGCTGGCAAAGAATTTAATCAATAAATTTCATTTGCTTTAGTACCTATAGCCCATAAATGAGCATTTTATATTGATTGCAGACTGTATTCCATTTGTGCAAGGCACTACGATGGCCAATTCAAAACCTTCAACAATTACTGTATGATGGAATACGAAAATTGTAACAGTTGGAGAAGTGAGTACCTAATGTCATGACAATAGAGTACAAAGTCTATTGTGTATGTTCTGCCTTCGTTTGTACCAGACAACCTACGTAATTATTTATCTTCATTGATAACTTCAACTAGCCAGTAGTCCTAATGCGATATTATTTATTTTTCAGAATGGAGTATGGTTAAAAGGGAACGCTGTTGAAGAAACTTTAATACAATTTTCGAAGAAATAAGCACATTAATTTGATTCGCATTATCCACCTGAGTCCGGAGATTTTTTTAGGCAAAAAGACGGTTATTTTGTAATTTTTCCTTTGTATTAGACATTTATAAGTTCACAAAAAATAGGTGAAAAAATAAAAGAATTTTTCTTAAAGTTTTATTTTGCGCCCCCAGACGAGTAGGTATATCGTGTCTTCGTAAGTCTTAGCGCCTGTGATTGATATTCGCTTGTTCACGTTTTCGAGTAACTCAGGATGCTTGTAGTAATTTTCTTTGCAGATATGAATTATTCCTCGTTTTTGAGGAATATGGACCAAAGAGGCAGTTATACAAACAAGAAATGGAATTCATTGCCAGCACGCGTGTTCCCTCCTTCCTACAATCCTGTGTCATCCAAAAGAGGCGTGAAGAAGCACCTTGCAGGTTGGCAAGGCGAAGGTGGCTAGCGCGGTGGTTTATCTTTCGCACTACCTGTCTTATCGCATTTGGATTCCACTTCTGCTTACTATCAGGCCGAACTGTGTGAATGACTCCTTATTTGTTTACCATTTTATAAATAAATAAAAATGCACTACGGTGTTAGGGATATAGTGAGCAAATACAGGATATATACTTTATTCTTATTGAGGAACTGTATCCATCGATCAATAAAAGCCATCACATCAATCGATCAACTTCGATCGATGGCATCGATTGGCCCTAAACGTGAATACGTTTCAAAGAAAATAAGAACAAAATAAAATATGATGCGTATTTATTGCATTTATATTTTAAGGCAGTTTGGGGTAGAAATTTATAACTTCTGTTTACTCTTTTACAATTACAAGGTAATTGATTTCAATTAACACTGAAATAAACAATCGTGTGAAAAGCACATCTATTATTATAAAACAAACAGGGAAAATGTTTATAAATCGGAGTTTTATACAAATACAATTAAACTATTTACATCATTATCATTGTGGTTTTAATGTAGACCTTGAGAATAAGTTCTTTAGGCTTATTTTCCGATGGCAACGGCTGCTCCTACCACTGCGACGGCCGGTCCAGCTTTAATGATTCCGTCTCTTATGTTCCTGCCAACTTTTTCCTGAAAATCAAAATACATTATTAATTACTTACATAGGTAATAATAAATAATTACTGTTTATTGCAGATGGCTTATATCATTCTCACTAGATCTATGCATATTTGTCAGTAATTCCGCCATCCATATTGCGGAGTGTACTGTTTTGGGAGTCTAGTATGTTAAGTAAGTACTACATGGCTGAATGATAGGTAGATACGGGGTTAATTTTTATGTCTTGGGCAATTTTCGCCAATCACGCGGTTTGAATCAGTTATCTCATAACAAGTGTTTTTTTATTCACTCATAGGTAAAATCTCTAAAATTACATTATTAACGCGCAAATATAGTAGAATATTATAATATATTTCTTTGAAGTTAACTATTTTTTTCATCAAAAATAATAGACTGCAACGTATGTAAAGAATTATTAAAAAAAATATATATTAAGAAATGATTAAAACAAATTAACCTATTAAAGATACTTAATTGTAAACACAGATCTTAAAATCAAAAGCTTTGATATTACATATTTACTTACAATCTTTTTGAAAATTCCCCATGTTGGCTTAGCAGACACGGTCGAAGTGGCCAGGACTAACGCGAAAACAAAGAAAAATATTTTTCGGAAATTCATTATAAATTTCTATTTACAAATTTTAATTTGCAAACTGTTCCTTTGGCGAATGGACAATAAGTGCTGAGGATAGCACCTCGCTCTATTTTTATACGTTTAAAAAAATTGCTTAGCTAAATCATAATCAGCTGGTTCGCTGTGTGTGCTAAGGAAGAGTATGTCGTAAGTGTGAGAGGTTACGATTGATATTCGCTTATTATTTACGGCTGTGACTAAAGGGTTACGCTTTGGACGTCCCCGACCTTTGCAGATACGAGTGATTTCCCGTTTTTTGAGGATGTACCACAGCAGTTTATCTCCAGAATAATTTAATTATACTTGGGTACATGGACATTGTTATCACCACAGATTTAATAATACAAGGAGATTGGCCAAGCCGGCGTTTAACTTGTGCCAAGTGTATGCCCTGTGGACAGACATTTCCGTCACTTCGCCTTCCGATAAAGTCAAGTGAATACGTGACTCAGCGATTTGACAGATCTCTTTTGCGGCTGTGCTTAACTTTTCATCGCTTCGCAGTCCTTAAGACGCGCGCAATGAATAGTGTATATTACGGCATGCACAACTAGATCGATGACACTCAGTCTTCCTATAAACTCGGAACTAGGAAGTCCGAGTGACGCGATCAGCGGCCGTATTTTTATCATGGTTCTAGTTGAGTATGCCTTAATATACACTATTGATTGCGCGCATATTAAGGACTGCGAAGCAAAGAAAGTTAAGCACAGCCGCAATGTAATACAATTTGTAAGATAGTAACGCATAATTTTAAGCGAATATATTTTTATGAATAAAAGTCGGACTATTTGTTTAAATATTGTTTTTTAAATATTAATCTTAGTTTTTCGGTTCTTACGTGTGAAAAGTTATTCCATTACTTGATAAATAGCTGATTCACTGCAATGAGTGCATGTTACAGTTGAACAGGGCCCCAATTCTCTTAATTTAAGCAAAGCGCTATCCTATTGTTATTCTACTGTTATTATATTGAGACAGCTGTCAAAATTGGTATTCTACAAAAATTGTATCAGTCTCAATAAAATAACAACAGTGTCTCGTCAGTATGGCTATGGGATGGCTATCGCGTTAGAATGGCGTCTCAATGGTACTGTAATCAATGTTGCCTGTCAAAACCTACTATTTTCAACTTTGAATCTTTATTTGTTTTGGTGGGCTAAAATAATCAAATGAGACATTAAATTCTTTGTTCTTAATCAAATATTACAATACATAGTTGAAATATTATAAAAGCTTAAAATTTTGTAAAAATTGTTGTGAATTGAAAAGGGAAGAATCATATAAAGGACTATTATGATTGTTTCCTTTGCTTCGCTGTTAGTTAAAAAAACTACAGACAAAATAATCTACCTACTAAAAAACGGCGGAAAGTTTGGTTGACTGTGAAAAGTTTTGATGAACTTCTTTCGAGTTTTGGAAAGGTATTTTTCAATTCCTACCTATACGTTAATCTACTTATTTAATCATAACGTAACAGTGTAAGTATTTCTATGTATCGTGTTTAGACACTTTTTATACCTACTTTTTTGCCATCGAAAATTGTTTCTGACGCATATATCTACCTTTTCCATTTAATCGAAAAATGTAATTAACTACCTATTTAGCGTTATGAATACTTGATGAAGGTAATGAGAAACGATTGCATTCTATTTCCAAAAACTGAACTACTTAAAAGTTTGTTTTTTGACATCCATTTTTAGATCTCTTTCTCTTAACATTTTAAATAATTTAATCAATTTCCAATAACCGTCGCCTCAACAATATGCTGATCCGGGGTTTCATTCCCAGATTGTACGTAAGTACGTATCTAAAAATGCCTGCGTAAACACTTAAAACCACCAATATGTAGGGGACACTGACCAACACAAACAAACAACACATGGAATCACCGGAATGACTTCATTCACTGACAGTCACAACTTGGCTTGATTTGAATTGACTTGTTTAATTTTTTTTTGCTTTATAGAGCATAATAATCAGGGTAATAATTAATTTTCATGAAGCAAAAGGATCAAAAAACGTGTCTCTGTACAATGGCGTATCAATAGTAGTTGAATGGTAAAAGTACCATCACGACGTTATTGATAGAAATGTCAAACTGTCTAAATAAATAGCAGAATACGTTACTATGAAGCCACTGACAAGACATCGGCCACTAACATATAATAGTAGAATACCAAATGATTCAATAACGGTGGAGTAGTAATTCAGTGGTAAGCCATTGGAACGTTATTGATTAAGAGAATACGAAATGAAAAAAATTGTACCATTGAGACACTACTGTTATTATATTGCGATAGTATTAAATTAGCAGACTTGAGGCCCAGGACGGCATTTTGAAAGAAAAACACATGTTTCTTTCTGACATGCGTACGTATTCTCTTAAACTGGCGGCAATGTATGGCTGCTGGGCTTACACTCGTCACAAGTTAAACGCCGTCTTGGCCTATCTCCTTATAATATGAAATCTGTGCCTGTGACGCACTTGATTCAAGAATTTTTATATATTTCCTTTTTTCCTACTAAATACTAGCTGTGATTGCGACTTTGTTCGCGTGTTATAATGTTAAAAAACCTATAGCCTTCATCGATAAATGGACTATTCAACACAAAAAGAATTTTTCAATTTAAGTCACTATAGTACCTGAGTTTAGCGCGTTTTAAAAAAACAAAGTCTTCAGCTTTATTCTTTCAGGGTTAATCTTAGTATAGATTATCTTTAATTAATAGGGGCTCGGTGAAATATCCTGCCATAATGATAAAATATTTATAATTTTATGGCCTTTATAATTGGACCTACTGCTGGGACACAAGACCTCTCCTTGTCATCGAAGGAGGTTTAGGCAGTAGTCCACCACGCTTGACCAGTGCGGATTAGTATAAGGTAGCTGATCCATTAGTCGCGTTGTACGACTTCCTTTGGAGGATTTGGGGTGATGATATTCTACTCGTCTTGAAGTGATTCAGAATCACTCTACTTACTACACCAACTTCTTTTATATAAAAAATGTTAATTATTTAAATGAAAAACAGTTTTTTTCTTAAAAAAGAAAATAATTTATTATAATTATAATTTAACTTTAATATTTACAGGATACTGATAGTGGTTATTTTAATCTAAACTCTAAACATATGTTCCCATGACTTATTTTCCAAGGGAAGCCACTGATCCAACAACAGCCACGGCAGGTCCAGCTTTGATGATTCCATCTCTTACATTTCTTCCTACTTTTTCCTGTAACAAAAAGTAAACCAATCAAACTCTTAATTCTTAATTTATTTTGTTCACAGTAATTTCTAATTTTATTTCAAACTTGAGTAAAAAATATTACGACTATTTGAAATTAATGATTATTGATGATATTACATTTTTGGGAATTTTGAGTTTACCTCAAAGGTCGAGCAAAGTTTTGTATTAGGCACACATAAATCCACATCAGGCAGTATGTGGCAGTGTACGAAGTGCAATGGGTGCAATGATACAATTTAAATTTAAATAACACAATTAAAAAGGAAATTTATTTATTATGCCAACATAACCTTAAGCATTTGTGTACTTATTAATAATTAATTTATATCGATAGGGTAATATATAACTTATTTTTTTCTTATAAATTAAACACAATTAAGAAATAAATTATCAAAAGAGTTAAACAAAAAAATCTGATCTTTGAGCTATTTGTTTACTGTCTCAGCTAATATTTTAATGATTTTGTCGTTTTGTGTTAATTTTTAAATGTATTTTTTGTTTATTAAATATGTAAATTTATTAAATATTCCTATATTGTTTACTGGTAGCCGTAGGCCCTGCCAGAATGTAATTTGTCGCTGTGCCATAATCCTGAGGCAGTGACTGTTAATTTTTATTTTCTATCTACTTCATAATAATTATTTTTTATACTTAACTTTGTTAAATATGTTGTTGGCCAATAAATCTTATCTTTCTTTCTATAAATAATATCGATATGTTTACTTACAATCTTTTTAAAAACTTTCCATTTTGGCGCAGCTGACACAGTCGTAGTGGCCAGGAACAATGCGAATACGAAGAAAAACAATTTTGCGAAATTCATTTTGAATTTAGATTTGAAAATTTGAATTTCGTAACTTTTCCTTTAGCCGATGGACGATATCTGGTGTAATGTTCGCACCGCTCTCGGTACTTATACGTTTGAAAACTTAGCTATAGGATTCTAATTAGAAGCCTATACATCAGAAAATGCAAGCCTTTGTGTTGCATGCCAAGGAAATGTATCTCATAATTCTAGGCGGTTATGATTGATAATGGCTATACACAACAGTGACCGCTGATTCACGAGTGCTGTTAACTCAGAAAGTCCCTTCTTTACCATACCAGGTCTTCCCCGTTTTTGAAAACTTACGGCTACATTATTAGGTAAGTGCAATACTCTGTAGGTAATAAACTAGGATCTAGGTAAAAAGTATAAGATAGATAGAGAGAGAGAGAGAGAGATAGCTGCTTACCACGATGACATGGACCCCTTTGTGGGGGAAGGAAACAACTATACTACGCATACCTTTAACTCTAATGCCTATGCTAATGGAAGCATGGAAATTTGTAGGTTATTTCGTATATACAGGGTGTAAAAGACATGAACAGTCAAACGAGAACCATGTATTCTGCTCACCATCATAACATTTTTCTTCCTTTAGACTATACCTGGGAAATTGATAGTTACGATTTTATTGAAGGTCAAAGTCATAATTTTTTTTTTCATTTTTTTTATGAAAACGTATTCTATACGTTATTTCTTAATTGTTGTCCAAAGAAACATTATCATTTTTTTTAGTCTTTCATAACAAAAAATGGCTTCAAAACGTTAGCCTTCAATGTAGCTCACTCGATGCGCACGGACACTAACGAACGGGGCCGCCGGCCGTCTGCCAAAATTATCGCGGTTTTGCGAGTTGCGTGCGAGTTGAGCCCTTTACATTGCGCGGTACAATTTGCAATTTTTTTAACACCAAAAAATAAAAATCATTTCTAAGCAATATTTTTTTTGAAATATGTCTTATTTTGATGTATAGAATACGTGGTTCTCGTTTGACTGTTCATGTCTTTTACACCCAGTATAGCAATACAAGCTGTCGCCCATAGCTTAGCCCGCGTCTATATCAGTTATCGCGCCAAAAAGTATCTTATATTATGTAATACTTGATTTCAACTGGTTGTATTTTCCTTTCCTAAATGGGTATATATGAAGTGAAACAACAATTTGATGGTTTGGCAGTACAATGTTTATTTAGGGTGGACAATATTCTGTTTGTTGCACTAGAAAAGTTATTTACTTACAATTTACATATTCCAAATAATATACCTTTGTGAGAATTCTCTTCCTTGAAAATACCTAGTTTACACAAGTTAGATTTTACACAATTTAGACCTTCTAACTTATATATCTAATAGTAAAATACAACCATAAAAATAATGAAAGGTAGGGTCCTGGAGTCTGCTCTGATCGTTAACGAGTGGAATTTGGGTATTACTATGTATAAATTATTAGTAAACGCGTTATGAGACAACCTTCTGCAGAGTATTTGTAGAACTCTTCGACAGTCAGCCGCTACCGTTTGGTTAGTGTAGTGTACCTGGATCAGTGCGTTGTGTCTTGGCTCTGATAGATCAGCCACTAGTTAGCTCTCTCTATATATTGTAGTTCACCGGTCACCTTTCCAAATTGATCTCACAACTCCAAACTCTGGTTCTGCGCAGGTTTCACTACCCGGCGACTATATTTGTAATGGAAATTTGGGTCTCTAAACCCGTACCGACGACCCTGAAGATGTGTCATAATAAAACAACATCAATAAATGTTACACTACTCATTATAAAACCCCAAGAGGGAGTTGGAACCACAACTTGTCCAAAAACTAATATAAAACAACGGCAAATCTTTGAGCAATTACGAAACCCGACCAACAGTACTTAGAATATGATCTCTCGAGATGTGAATTATTCATAATTTAAACAAATAGATCATTCATTGCCTAAAATTTCGAACCTGACAAAATATAATTACCTTAGTAGGTAGTCAGGCAATTTTTACAAGATGAGGCGGTTTTTTACAACCGAATTTACTAATTTACTGTAACACAAAATCAAGGCAATCACAGAATTTACTTTTAACTTTTAGAATAATTGAAAAACGATAAGAGTTTTATAGTTACCTTTCGGGTGAATTATTAACTCCTTAACGGTTATTTATCCGTTCCAGGATATTATGAAAATACGGAATTATCTTCCTTCCAAATTAGAAAATAGTTCTCCTTCGTTAATATAATCCTCGCATATGTTATTATCACGAAGATGTTTAATGTTCCTCAAAAATAAATTCAGCCTTGAATTTGAAATTCGAAATGCGAATGAATAATCTGACAAGCAAAAACAAACGTCCCTGATTGGTCGGCCTACCTATGGTTTTTTTTAACGTCTGAGGCAAAGGAAAGTGAGTCCATACATCCGAATGAACGAAAAATTCTTGTCAATACGAATCTTTGCGAATAACTACTTTGAATGAATTTTGAACAACTAATATGATCCCCGTAAGCCTAACGTCACCTAAATAATGACGAGACTATAGAAAACGCTCTAACGCGCCCCAATTCAAAAACAAAGTGTAAAAATTCCATAAAGACGACCATAATCTCTAATATCGAACTGAAACATGATACAACTTACCAAGACAAGAAACTTTCGTCTGAACTATTTCTTTTTTTTTTTTTTTTTTATAAGTCGCTGGGTATAGAATTTATCACTTTGCCTAAATGTCAAACTTAATGCGAAACGGAACGTAATGTCACTTGTCAGATGACGATGTTGACTTTGAAAAATTGATAAATAAACAATGCTACAATTATTCGAATTTCATCAAAATCGGTTCGGTGGTTTAGGCGAGAAAGTGTAACAAACAAACATTTATAATAGAAAGAAATATGAAACTTATTTGGACAATACATCAAACAAAGATAAATATCAAATATACTAGTTTGTCTCAAACGGCCCAGCTCAGCATATTGCTACCCTCATGACTAGTGCTGGTCATCCGCTGGAACTGATTTCAATTTTATTCGATAAAAAATTTTAGTTAAGATTTTATCATCATCATTTCAGACGAGACATTTGCCCTATCAGATATAGGCCTCCCCAAGGATATCCTCCTCCTATCAGATCACGCGATATCCACATCCAGCGGCTCCTTTACCAGATAGTCGGTCCACATTGTGGGGGTCTACCATCTTTTTGTACGCGGTACTTTCAGTCCTTCGTATGCGTTAAGCCGTCCAGTTCTGAACGATCTGTTTTTTCAGACAAAAAAATTCCACGGGCAAAAGTTTCTCATCTACGCAGGCCTGAAATCGGATTTGTCAATAAGTAAGTCTGAAAGCTAATAATTGAAGCTTTTCTTCAAGACACCCAGATTTCACAAAATTCGTCACATCGGATTGGCTAAAATTAGATATCTCGGTAAGTTTCTCTGGAAAGTTCGTCATGACACACATCGGATTGGCTAAAATTAGATTTCTCAGTGCAATTTACATCGCGTAAACTATTACTATCTCATTCAGCAAAGGGTGTTTCCAATATGATATAGCGATTTATCGCTTTGAACTGTCAAAAACCAACCATAAACGCAATTTTGAAATTTAACGATACTGCGAACATGTATAAGCCTTATTACATGTTCGCAGTTTCGATAAAATTTCAAGTTGGCGGTTATACCCAATGATTTTGACAGTTCAAAGCGATAAATGTCTATATCATATCGTGTTTACGTAATCATGCTAGGCGGGCTGGTGGGTTATTGGAAGGCGTTCGTAGACAAACAAGAAACTTGTAAACAATTTCGGTTGTATGAATATCTATTGGAATGAAATTTGATGTAAGCAAAATTAGCTTTTAAGTGGTATGAATAAAAGAAAATTCACACCAAATTCAATAGAAAACGAAAGACAGTAAAAAAATCTTGTTATGATAAATCCTGAGACAGGACTCGAACCCGCAACATTTCGCAATCCGTGCGAATCACAGAAATAATAATAAAGAGGATATTACTTCTGTGGTGCGAATGTTCTTTTCTCTGAGCTTCACAAGACTGATGAATCACGACGAATTAAATCATGAAATGAAAATAAAGTTTTAAATCAGGCTAATTAGAGAGAAACATAATTGACAACATTTAAAAATTATAATATCGAAACCGTTTGGAGCTTTGGTCATTAGAACACTATATATTTTTTTCAGAATTTATTACTTGCTAAATTATGAGATATTAATTTTAAAAAACTGTATGTACCCAAAAATGAATAACGTCGGATTATTAATCCATCGACGATTATTAATATCCAGACACAATTGATTTTAATTGTGTTCTCGCGCTCCTGAGCGCGAACGGGGCTTAACGAGTTAAGAGGGGGTATAAAGCAAAATTACCAATCTTTGATTTGATTTTTACACCCCAAAATAAGCCACAAGCCACCCCATTTTTTTTAAATAGATATAACATTATATTTGAGAGATTTTAGTCTGGGAAAAAACATATAATGAAATATTTTTAAGCATGGAAAAATATCACGAACTTACCTTTAATTTCCAGCTTAAATCAGTTTATTTTCAATGTTATGCATGTTACTGCGTCAATATTTTAATACATAATATAAAACTATATTACAAAGCAGCCCTACTAGGGATTTTAAAAAATAATGAATACTTTACGACTTATTTTCATAAAACCAATTTGTCGCTTATTACGTTCTTATTCCGCGCAAAACGCATCAGTCTATCGCGCTTCACCCGTGGTAACGGGCATGTTTTGTTTCATCAATCAGTCTTGACTGCTCCGTTGAGACGAGTGGGCTGTGTTTCTGAAGTATTTTCTCGAGCCGGTGGCGGAACTTCCGCCACCGGCTCGAGAAAATACTTTGACAAAAATATGGGAAATAAAAATAAAATGCGAAAACACTCTAAGAAAGAGCTTAGAAATTTAAAAATTCAACTCATGAATAATTGTCGGAGGTATGTACATTGCTTTTATTATATTATGTAAGTAGTTTAACCAAAAAATATCGCAATTTGACGTTTTAGCTCACGGCACAATGTAACAATGTCGGCGCGGGTAGCAGTAAACGCAAAAAAATAGATGCTTTTGACTACTCATGAATTGGTGCAGTTTCAATTGTGTGGTGTGTGTAAAGTATTTTTAACCAACTACCAAAAAGGAGGAGATATTCGTCTGTATGTATTTTTTTATGTATGTACACGTACAGTCAGTTTCAGAAGTAGATGATCACTTTAGTACCATGTCATAGCAACGCCAGCGTTTGTGCAGTAATAGTTGCTACAATTATGTATGAAATATTATTATGACAAGGTACTACAGTGTTCATCTACTTTTGATGGTGACCCGTACACCGATATCTCTGTCATTTGTGGACCGATTTTCAAAATTCTTTTTTTATTCGATAGTGTATACTCCTGAGGTCCCATTGTCACCAAGTCAGGATCTGATGATGGGAAGCCAGGGAAATCGAGGGCAACCCTTAAATTTTATACGCATATATAACGTTTTTCATATTTTTCCTAAACCTATTCTATTATTTGCACCGGGTAGTCATCATTTCATGTTTATGAGCTGATGATGGAAGGTAAATATCTGTTCACCGATATCTCTGCCATTTGTGGACCGTTTCTCAAATTTCTTTTTTTATTCGATAGTGTATGTATACTCCTGAGGTAGTCCCGTTCTCACCAAGCCAGGATCTGATGATGAGAAGGTAGAGAAATCGAGGGCAACCCTCGGAAAAGAACAGAAAGAGAGGGTTATTCATATTTTTTATAAAGCTATTCTAGTATTTGCGTCTAGTTGTCATCTCGTGTTGATGAGCTGATGATGTATGGTAAAACTCCTTAACTATTAGGAGTTGGTTAGTGATAATTTAAGTATTAGAGGTACCTAAATACCGATAGTTGTATTCTTTTAGGTTTTTCAGGTGAGCTGATGATGGAATCATTGATGAGACTTCGTGAATGTGTAGCGACTATGCCCACAATATATTGTATTTTAGCCCAGAATGAGGAACTTTTTACTTTTACCACCAGATCTTTACTGCAAAATTTCCATGCATGTATAATACAAAAAAAATGTACCTGTCATAAAATGTAAATATTTTTTTATGTAACCAAAGATCTTATATGTTAAAATACACTGATTTTGATAAAAATCCACAGAAAAATGTAATAAAGAATAATGGCCAATTTTACGAACATTGTCTTAGCTTTGGACAATCCAAAGTGGTATCTTGTCAACTATTGTCATAAATAACAAGAATGTGATATAGCATACCACTTGGTTTGAGCATGTCACATCAGATTGACATTAACATAATCAAAACTGAAAGTAACATTATATTTTATGAATAAATGATTTAATTACCAATAATTATTTTTTTGAAGAATGTGCATACCTGGTAATTATTCTGAGCGATTAGCATGATTTTATAAAAAAAAAATATAATTGATGTAAATAAAACTTTATTTATATACTTTGTTATAACCTTGCAGGGTTCATGTGTTGAGCTATATTTTACTTGTAAGTACCTACCTCACATCTTTGTAAACACACACAATGAATAAATTATTTGAATCTGAATTTATTATATTTATTTACCATCAGCGAAAAGTATTAAAAATCCACATGTCAAAGTATAGGTAATGGATAGATAGTCCGACTCGTGCTTAGCCAATTTTATCTAGTTTTTCGCGTATACTATGTGCGATCACAAAAAAGAAAAATCATGAAGCGAGTGCCACCTTGCGGCTGCGAACTGCGATGTGCAAGAGGGGAAGGGTGAAACGCGCGGGTGAATTCTGATATTTTTCTTGGTTTATGCCCGCTCTTAACAGACAATGTCTTTGTCATCGATCTTTTTTTTTTAAATTTATGACTCAAACTTTAAAGATTTAACAGTTGTGTAATATTTTACCTTTGTAGAAGTCTATGATATTTATCATCATCATCAACATTTCAGCTGAGAGACGCCCACTGTTGGACAAAGGCCTCCCCCAAGGATCTCCAAACCGGTCGGTCCTGCGCTGCCCGCATCCAGCGGCTTCCCGCGACCTTAACTAGATCATCAATCCACCTTGTGGGGGGCCTACCAAGACTGCGTTTCCCGGTACGTGGTCGCCACTCGAGGACCTTTCCGCCCCAACGGCCGTCAGTCCTCCTCGCAATGTGCCCTGCCCACTGCCACTTGAGGTTCGCAATTCTTTGCCCTATGTCGGTGACCTTGGTTCTCCTGCGGATCTCATCATTTCTGATATGATCACGCAGAGAAACTCCGAGCATAGCTCTCTCCATTGCCCTTTGGGTGACCTTGAGCCTTCTTATGAGGCCCATTGTAAGCGGCCACGTTTCGGTTCCGTAAGTCATCACTGGCAACACACACGAATTAAAGACTTTCGTCTTGAGACGTCTATGATATTAATCCACAAAAATCCTACAGTAGCACTTACGTTGTTTTAGAATGAGTAAGTTTAGAGATTAAATTAATATACTTAGAATCAAAATTAAAGAAATTTTTATTTATTTATTTTAGTATTTTATTTATTTATTTATTCATTCTTTTATTTATTTATATTATTTTAGTCTTTTAAAATCTATTTTCCACCCATCAATCGCCCTGTGTGCTTACAAGGTTGCGTTTGAATCGCGTTGGAAGCGCTTGAATCCCGTGTGCTATCGTTCTAAGTTGTAAGTTTCTTCAACTAAAGTTGCTCCATATGCATAGCGCCTTTATAAATTTCCGAGCAAATCGATAAGAAAGGATAACTGAAGTCGCGTATAGACGTATATAGGCTATAATGTTTAAATACATAATTATCACATTAGGTCGAAATATTGAACATTCAATTCTCAACCTAATGTCACGGTCTACAAAGCGGTATTCTATCGCTTTGTATATCGCTGCCAATTAAGTGAGAACGTGACCTCATACTGACAACAAATTGCTATCGATATCAGAATTACTACAACACAATTAAATTCATGTTATAATTTATTAGATACCAACGGGACTTTACAAGAGACTTGTAAAGAACTTATTCTTAAAACATGAATTAAAATGTTCTTCGAAGAGCGGGGAAGAACTGGTATCGGTTCACAGGGGGACGTTCTGAGTTACCCGAACTCGTGAATCACCGCTCATCGTGTAGCTCGCGATTATCAATCATAGCCGCTAAGGCTTACGAGACACACTTCCTTGGCATGCAACACAAAGGCCTGCATTTCCTTTAATGTATACGTTATAATTAGAATTCTCTAGCTAAGCTTTTAAACATATAAGTACCGAGCGAGGTGCTATCCTTACCATTTAACATCCATCTGCCAAAGGAACAGTTTCCAAATTCGAATTTTCAAATCTAATTTCAAAATGAATTTCGCAAAATTGTTTTTCTTTGTGTTCGCTTTGTTCCTGGCAACTTCGACTGTGTCAGCTGCGCCAAAATGGAAAGTTTTCAAAAAGATTGTAAGTAAACATATCGGAACTTTTTAGACACAAAACAAATAGAATTCTAAATTCCTGAATTCAAATTTTTGTTTAAAATTTTGATAGTTTATTTTTAATTATTGTGTAAGGATATTAATTTAAAAATTTATGTCGCTGTTTTCCTTTTTATTAAACAATAACCTATGCTATTAGTCTAAGATTATTATGTTATTTAAATTTAATTTAAATTATGCCACATACTGCCTGATGTAGATTTATGTGTATGTGACTAATCTTAAGCTTTTCGCCGTGTGATGCCGGTAGAGTAGTGTAGCATTGTTTATTTATCAATTTTTCAAAGTCAACATCGTCATCTGACAAGTGACATTACGTTCCGTTTCGCATTAAGTTTGACATTTAGGCAAAGTGATAAATTCTATACCCAGCGACTTATAAAAAAAAAAAAAAAAAAAAAAAAAAATAGTTCAGACGAAAGTTTCTTGTCTTGGTAAGTGGTATCATGTTTCAGTTCGATATTAGAGATTGTGGTCGTCTTTATGGAATTTTTGCACTTTGTTTTTGAATTGGGGCGCGTTAGAGCGTTTTCTATAGTCTCGTCATTATTTAGGTGACGTTAGGCTTACGGGGATCATATTAGTTGTTCAAAATTCATTCAAAGTAGTTATTCGCAAGGATTCGTATTGACAAGAATTTTTCGTTCATTCGGATGTATGGACTCACTTTCCTTTGCCTCAGACGTTAAAAAAAACCATAGGTAGGCCGACCAATCAGGGACGTTTGTTTTTGCTTGTCAGATTATTCATTCGCATTTCGAATTTCAAATTCAAGGCTGAATTTATTTTTGAGGAACGTTAAACATCTTCGTGATAATAACATATGCGAGGATTATATTAACGAAGGAGAACTATTTTCTAATTTGGAAGGAAGATAATTCCGTATTTTCATAATATCCTGGAACGGATAAATAACCGTTAAGGAGTTAATAATTCACCCGAAAGGTAACTATAAAACTCTTATCGTTTTTCAATTATTCTGAAAGTTAAAAGTAAATTCTGGGATTGCCTTGATTTTGTGTTACAGTAAATTAGTAAATTCGGTTGTAAAAAACCGCCTCATCTTGTAAAAATTGCCTGACTACCTACTAAGGTAATTATATTTTGTCAGGTTCGAAATTTTAGGCAATGAATGATCTATTTGTTTAAATTATGAATAATTCACATCTCGAGAGATCATATTCTAAGTACTGTTGGTCGGGTTTCGTAATTGCTCAAAGATATGCCGTTGTTTTATATTAGTTTTTGGACAAGTTGTGGTTCCAACTCCCTCTTGGGGTTTTATAATGAGTAGTGTAACATTTATTGATGTTGTTTTATTATGACACATCTTCAGGGTCGTCGGTACGGGTTTAGAGACCCAAATTTCCATTACAAATATAGTCGCCTGGTAGAGAGACCTGCGCAAAACCAGAGTTTGGAGGTGTGAGATCAATTTGGAAAAGTGACCGGTGAACTACAATATATAGAGAGAGCTAACTAGTGGCTGATCTATCAGAGCCAAGACACAACGCACTGATCCAGGTACACTACACTAACCAAACGGTAGCGGCTGACTGTCGAAGAGTTCTACAAATACTCTGCAGAAGGTTGTCTCATAGCGCGTTTACTAATAATTTATACATAGTAATACCCAAATTCCACTCGTTAACGATCAGAGCAGACTCCAGGACCCTACCTTTCATTATTTTTATGGTTGTATTTTACTATTAGATATATAAGTTAGAAGGTCTAAATTGTGTAAAATCTAACTTGTGTAAACTAGGTATTTTCAAGGAAGAGAATTCTCACAAAGGTGTATTATTTGGAATATGTAAATTGTAAGTAAATAACTTTTCTAGTGCAACAAACAGAATATTGTCCACCCTAAATAAACATTGTACTGCCAAACCATCAAATTGTTGTTTCACTTCATATATACCCATTTAGGAAAGGAAAATACAACCAGTTGAAATCCAGTATTACATGGCGCCCGAACATTAGGAGAGGAGGTTCTGTTATTTTTTTTTTAATTCTTGATCTGGTCATATTCGCTCAGAGGAGGCTGATCGTTGACGGTGTGAGTTTGGGGTTTTTTTTTTCTTGTTTTAATTTGTGCCAAAGGTGGCAATATATAAACTTTAATATTGTTTGTTCTCCAGTTAACTATTGTATATTTAGGTATTTTTGCATTCATGTACATGGAGTTATGTAAGCTTTGATCGATTTTGGAGTGTTTTTTTTTTAATTTTATGGGTTTTTTTTACATTTTTGAATGCTAATAAGCTAATATTTTCATACCACTCACAAAGTGTTTGAAAATATAAATATATGTGAAATTGCAGTTTATTTTTTGAGCTTGAACCAAATATTACACTTATTTTTTATTTTTTTAACTCTAATCTTTGCAAATACATACCTATATCATTTTTTATTCTCCAAATTACTACATTACATACATTAGGTAACATAAACCTTCTCTTACTATACACATTTTTAGGAAGAGTCATACTACCTATTTGTTTTCATAAAGTTGAAACATGGAACAACGACCTATTACATTTAATTTACTACTTAAAGATGAACTTGAATATGAAGTTAGAATTAGGGGTGCAAAACCTGCAGATTCAGTAACTGCTTTGAAGGCACAGATTCGTTCTCTCAATAAGGACTTACCCTCTGATGAGATATTGGAGTGTGATTTGGATGTAGTTTCTGAGCTAAGAATTGTTCATAAAAAATTTGAGGATTTGGACAGACTTATTTCAATATCTTCATCAAAGGCAGGTTCCCTCAAGTCTTTGAATAGAATTCAGACATTGGCTCATCACTTGTTTCACCGAATTGGTCGACTTGATGTAGAGGAGGAAGTTGACAGCGACTTCTCCACTATGCTTGATACCTACCAAAAGCGTTTGGAAAGCGTTTTGGTAAGGATTGATAATATAATGCACACATTCAAAAGTAGCTTAGCACAGGAGAAAGTTGGAGAACATTCCATTAGCAAGCCACAAGATATTGCTAGCCAAAACTTGGTAGGGGACGCGGCAGTCCATAAGCTTGGTTTGAAATTCGATGGCAAATCATGCGTTAAGGCTTTCTTACAACGCTTGGAAGAGCTTTGTTTATCTAGAGGTGTATCTGAAACAAAACTTTTCTATTCAGCCTCTGAGTTGTTTTCCAATGAAGCTCTATTTTGGTATAGGGGTGTCAAATCGGATGTTCATGATTGGGTAGGATTAAAATCTTTGTTACTACAGGAATACTTACCTTATGATTATGATAATAGATTGATGCAGGAAATTCGTTCTAGAACGCAAGGTTCTGATGAAAATATTATAAATTATCTCAGTATTATGCAAAATTATTTTAGTCGTTTATCTAAGCCTTTATCTGAAGATGAAAGGTTGAATATTGTTTTATTTAATATAAGGCCATTTTACACAGCCCAGTTAGCTTTGACTCCTGTAGACTCATGGGCAGAATTGAAAAGGAAGTGTAGATTACTGGAGGGGGCACAGGAGAGGTGTAGACTCTTTAGGGAACCTAATAATACCCCATATTCATTAGCCCCTGATTTGTGTTATAGGGGTAAACCAAAAGTTACACAACAACAGGTCGCTTCAGTTCAGCCTGTACAGAATGATTTCTGTGTCCGTTGTAGGATAAATGGTCACAGTTTAAGTAATTGTAAGGCACCTTTTGTTGTGATTTGCTATAGATGTGGTACAAAGGAGTTTACTGCAAAGAACTGTCCTAGTTGTAACACTAAGAAAAATTTGCCAAATGTGCAGTCTAAGACAGTGCATTCTAATAAAAGGCAAGAGTATAAAATTAATACAATAAAGTCTACATGTGTTTCAAAGTCAGTTCACTCTATTCATAGTGATGTACGCCCTTATTTAAAAGTAAATATTTATGATTCGGAATTCAGAGGATTATTAGACTCCGGCTCTGAAATATCAATAATTGGAGGGGATTCAGTAAATCATTTTATTAATTTTACCAATTTACATACTTCACATAACCTACAATTTATTAAAACTGCGAATGGTTCCTTATCTCCTGTAACTGGATATATGTATTTGCCGGTAACAGTTGATGAGAAAACTCGTTTAATTAGATTCTTTGTCGTTCCTGGTATCACAGAGTTTATCTTCGGCATTAATTTATGGAAGCAATTTAAGATTGCTCCCGATGTTTTAGCGTTATTGAAAGGTGGCAAGTTGTTATCTGAAAAAGAAAAGGTGGACACTGTTGTGGCGGCAGATGGGGCTTTGCATGAGCGGGACTCGCTGTCCGAGGAAGAGCATAGCCAGGCTAAGAGAGTCATCTCTCATTTTGAAAAATTTCCTGCTGAAAAGAAGAGATTATGCTCTAGTTTTGACATAAGCGAAACATTTACACATTCCATAGATAATATACGACTTCCCATAGCCTATGGGAATCGTTCATTGACAGCCTTGGCTCGTTGGGGTTGCAAGCTACCACTTTTATTAGTATTTTTATTGTTATTTTCCCTTGCAATTCCAGTGGCACCCATACACATGATCTCCAATAATTATTCTTGGCATAATAATATTATAAAAAGTTGTACGGATAGGCCACGACCGTGTCCAAGTTTTCATATGATGGATGGTAGATTAATACGTTTCACGAAAAGCATTTTTAAACTCTGTGATAATACCCAATGGAACGAGGTACGAGTACCGTTAGAATTTAGGGAATATGAACTTTTACAAAATTATTCTATACTTACTGTTGCACACGGTAGTGTGACGACAACATTACATTTAAAGTTACTTTATTTTTTTGTCCCGGTATGTATAATGATACCGTGTAGTTTACTGAGATATTTTAATAAGAAACACCCGGCTGTATGGGTGAATCTCATTTTCTTTATTCTAACTTTTAACTTTTATTTTAAATAATTATTTAGTTTGCTTTATTTTCCATCACCGTGGGTTGACGGTCGAAGAATATCCACCCCGCCGTACTTCCTGGCGTGTCGTAGAAGCCGACTGTAGGGTTTGCTCTATTAAGATCAGATGGGGCCGGTGGTGCCTGCCTGTTGCCTCAGTTTTTCGTTTTTTCCCTTTCTCCTTAGTTTGACGTTTGTAGCGATGATGTGCTTGGTAAAACTAAAGTAATGGAGTTTAGTTTACTTAAGCATATAATATTATTTAAATCTGATCATTTATTTAAATACAAGGGGAAAAATTTAAGAGGGGCTGAGGTATTAGGGCAGGCATTGTCGTAATTGAGTGTGAAATGTTGGTAAGCTAACAACACCATCTAGTAAGCGCATTTCATTCATCACTATCGGAGCAGGGGGAAGGGTTATTGGGTAGCTATTGCCATCTAGCGACATAGTTACACATTTTATCGTGTCAAGAAGCATTGAGTAGATAGATAGCACATTATCATTTTTTTTTTCTATTTTTTTTTACTTTGATGATTTTACTTAAGTGAAGATGCTTAATTTTTTGTTTTAAGGTACTTTTTTTTATTTAAACTAGAGCATAACTTGATTAAACTCAATTAAAAGTAGGTTTAATTTTTTTTTTAATAAAATCAAGAATCTATACGTGTCTATGATTTTGTTTTTTGATAACTGTGAAAGCAAAGAAGTTTCACGGTTGCATCCATGATGTCCCATTAGACTTGATATATTTTTCACTAACATGAAATACCTTGAGTTAGTTATTTCAATAAAATGGGAAGGAATTGTGCGTTGGAAGATCTTTCTTTATGTTTGTTTTAATTTAGTATTTTGTGCAGAGGTAACTTAGTTTTTTTGTGTGGTTTGGTTTGGTCAGTTGTCTGAGTAGGTATTGTGTTGGGTGTTGACGTGGGCGTCAAACGCGAATTCACTACGTGAATTCTTACCCGGGTAGGGGGATATTGTAGCATTGTTTATTTATCAATTTTTCAAAGTCAACATCGTCATCTGACAAGTGACATTACGTTCCGTTTCGCATTAAGTTTGACATTTAGGCAAAGTGATAAATTCTATACCCAGCGACTTATAAAAAAAAAAAAAAAAAAAAGAAATAGTTCAGACGAAAGTTTCTTGTCTTGGTAAGTGGTATCATGTTTCAGTTCGATATTAGAGATTGTGGTCGTCTTTATGGAATTTTTGCACTTTGTTTTTGAATTGGGGCGCGTTAGAGCGTTTTCTATAGTCTCGTCATTATTTAGGTGACGTTAGGCTTACGGGGATCATATTAGTTGTTCAAAATTCATTCAAAGTAGTTATTCGCAAGGATTCGTATTGACAAGAACTTTTCGTTCATTCGGATGTATGGACTCACTTTCCTTTGCCTCAGACGTTAAAAAAAACCATAGGTAGGCCGACCAATCAGGGACGTTTGTTTTTGCTTGTCAGATTATTCATTCGCATTTCGAATTTCAAATTCAAGGCTGAATTTATTTTTGAGGAACGTTAAACATCTTCGTGATAATAACATATGCGAGGATTATATTAACGAAGGAGAACTATTTTCTAATTTGGAAGGAAGATAATTCCGTATTTTCATAATATCCTGGAACGGATAAATAACCGTTAAGGAGTTAATAATTCACCCGAAAGGTAACTATAAAACTCTTATCGTTTTTCAATTATTCTGAAAGTTAAAAGTAAATTCTGGGATTGCCTTGATTTTGTGTTACAGTAAATTAGTAAATTCGGTTGTAAAAAACCGCCTCATCTTGTAAAAATTGCCTGACTACCTACTAAGGTAATTATATTTTGTCAGGTTCGAAATTTTAGGCAATGAATGATCTATTTGTTTAAATTATGAATAATTCACATCTCGAGAGATCATATTCTAAGTACTGTTGGTCGGGTTTCGTAATTGCTCAAAGATATGCCGTTGTTTTATATTAGTTTTTGGACAAGTTGTGGTTCCAACTCCCTCTTGGGGTTTTATAATGAGTAGTGTAACATTTATTGATGTTGTTTTATTATGACACATCTTCAGGGTCGTCGGTACGGGTTTAGAGACCCAAATTTCCATTACAAATATAGTCGCCTGGTAGAGAGACCTGCGCAAAACCAGAGTTTGGAGGTGTGAGATCAATTTGGAAAAGTGACCGGTGAACTACAATATATAGAGAGAGCTAACTAGTGGCTGATCTATCAGAGCCAAGACACAACGCACTGATCCAGGTACACTACACTAACCAAACGGTAGCGGCTGACTGTCGAAGAGTTCTACAAATACTCTGCAGAAGGTTGTCTCATAGCGCGTTTACTAATAATTTATACATAGTAATACCCAAATTCCACTCGTTAACGATCAGAGCAGACTCCAGGACCCTACCTTTCATTATTTTTATGGTTGTATTTTACTATTAGATATATAAGTTAGAAGGTCTAAATTGTGTAAAATCTAACTTGTGTAAACTAGGTATTTTCAAGGAAGAGAATTCTCACAAAGGTGTATTATTTGGAATATGTAAATTGTAAGTAAATAACTTTTCTAGTGCAACAAACAGAATATTGTCCACCCTAAATAAACATTGTACTGCCAAACCATCAAATTGTTGTTTCACTTCATATATACCCATTTAGGAAAGGAAAATACAACCAGTTGAAATCCAGTATTACAGTAGAATAGTATCAATCCATATCCTCGAATGGGTGTCGTAGAAGGCGACTAATGGATCAGCAAAGGGGTAATTGATCACCTTATGCTCTGTCCACCAATCCGCATTGGGCAAGCGCAATTGGTAGACTAATGCCTAAACCTCCTTCGATGACAACGAGAGGCCTTGTGTCACAGCAGTGGGTTTAATTATAAAGGCTGTCAAGAATTCTTAGCTATGCTCAATATTTAAGATTAGATACCTAAATATTAATGCCATTTAAAGTGAAACAATTAGCAAAACTAATTCAATACATATTATTCATTTCAAACAGTCGTAATCTTTTACCTCAATTTGCGAAATAATTATTAGAAATTAGGTACTGTAAACAAATTTGAAAATAAATTAAGTTAATAGTTTGTTATTATTATTATTTCGTTATGAATTATATATTTTTTTTTGTTACAGGAAAAGGTAGGAAGAAATGTAAGAGATGGAATCATCAAAGCTGGACCGGCCGTGGCTGTGGTGGGATCAGTAGCGGCCCTAGGAAAATAAGCCATAAGAACATTTATGTTTAGAGTATAGATTTAAATGACCACTATCAGTATCCTGTAAATATTAAAGTTAAATTATAATTATAATAAATTATTTTCTTTTTAAGTATATTTTTGTTTTTCTTTTCTTATATTAATATTTATACCTATTAAAAGAGCCGGTGTAATAATGTGTACTTACTTATTTTATGCTTAAACCACTAAATAGCAAAATATAAATTATACTTAAACCTTCGAAATAAAAAATATATGTTCAAAAAAAACCTAAAGGTAAAATTATGCCAACTATGTTTTCTTAAGGTCGGTGCCAACCTCAATTTTGGTATCATGGCGCTCTGCGTAGCTTAAGGTTGCCAGATGGCCGGGAATTCCAGGAAAGTCCTGGAATTTTGCGTGTTGTCCCGTGTCCAGTAATTATACCTTACTGTACTGAAATTATTAAATACTAGTATTTTTCCATAAACAGTGCCACAGGGCGACGCAACAAGGAAATATTACCGCGGTCTATAGGTATATGTCGTCGGTCGTGTCCACAGATTTAATAATACAAGGAGATAGGCCAAGCGACAAGTGTATGCCCTGTGGGCATACATTTCCGTCACTTCGCCTTCCGATAAAGTCAAGTGAATACGTAACTTAGCCATTCGACCGATCTCCTTTGCGGCTCTGCTTAACTTTCATCGCTTCGCAGTCCTTAAGACGCGCGCAATGAATAGTGTATATTACGGCATGCTCAACTAGAACCATGATATTAATACGGCCGCTGATCGCGACACTCTGTCTTCCTATGAACTCGGCGATTCGACCGATCTCCTTAGATTGATATATCTGTGGTCGTGTCACACACTCAACTCCTGCCTGTGTAGGTAATTTAATATTTTTATTTTTTTCCATTGCCCGTCCAACAGCCAACATTTTTATTTGGATTTCGACTCTAAACTCCAACTTTGTTTGTTACCCCAGAAATGTCCAGGAAAAGGTAAGCCTGTATCTGGCAACCCTAGCATAGTCATATTGGTAAGAAACGTCCGCGGTCTGGCGTAGTCTGGCTTACTGTAAACTCAGATTTACACAAGGTAGGGAAAGGGCCAGTAACAGGCGTCAGAACTTTACATGCAGTCAGCAGTCGTGGTGATGACGCGACAGCGCTGTACTGACTACAAACATGAAGATAGAATTAAGAATGGAGTCATTACTCAAATGAAAAAAGTGAGGGCAAAAATTTTGATAACCCTTGACATTTTTTGACATTTCTTGACATTTTCTAGAGAGGCTCTGTCTCTTTCTAGTAGGGTGCCTATAGCACAAATTAATCACGGACAATCATGGACTTCGTTAAGTTAATAAAATTATTAGTACTCAAAGTTTAAAATAATTTTGAGTTTACCATGACAAAGAATTAACATTCATAATAATTACTTTAAACTTTTTTTCCTGGGTGCCCTTTAGCACGGTAATGTTATCTATTTTAGGCTCCCAGGAAAAAAATCAGCAGCCGAATTTCGGGGATTTATCGCTTCTGTGACTCTAGGTTTTAAGAGGCATTTTTATAGTTAAGTATACTGTAGCTTATCTCATGTCATGTCAACTCATAAATATTATTTTATTCTTTTTTTTCAGCCGAGGTCTTGTTGTAAAAACACGTGTTGGGAGACTCCAATTTTAACTCAATCTTCCGTACAATTGTCTGTTACTATAAGTAAATTTACACTTAACATTGGCGAAATATGAAAATGAAAAAGCTCTTTATTTAAATGGACTTTGCTAAGTACTTTTAAATCGTCAAAAGCCCTACCACCATTTCGGGACGAAATAATAATTATTATGCTGAGATGAAGCAGAAATGGCGAAAGACTCCGGCGAAGAACTCCACAGCTTACAATTTTGTAATGATTTCAAAACATCAATTCAAACTGGAAACATAACAAAATTAATTGAAATCATTTGAACAATGTAAGAGTAAATTTAGCACGTATACCAACTTGAAAATATGTTTACCGAATCTCTCGGTATTCTTATTACATATACATATTTTAGTTAGATACATACAATATAAAAGATTATTCCTTATACCAAATATTTTTCATACTAATATGAATACGAAAGATTGTATGTACTTCGGGAAATTTGTCCAAACGCCCAAAAACAGCAGAACGAGTTTAGATGAATGAAACCTGAATTTAAATACTGTCTTTAGACGAATTTTAATTCCTCTCTGTTGAAATTTTAAAGGAAACGAGGATAAAGTTGCGGGCTGAGGCTAGTGAAATATATTATCAAGCAAAAATTTTACTAACCATTTCAGGAGTGTCCGTGTTTTTGAAAAAAGGGCATGCAGTTTGACGTAAGCAGTTGCCTATGTAATCAGTGCGTTGAATGTGCAGGCTACATATTTTTGAACTTTCATAAAATATTGTTTTTAAAGGCACATTAGACAACCACATTTGCCGTCGCCTAGGGTCTTTCGGAAATCTAAAAAGAAAAGAAAATTTTATGTATACAGGCACTTTTAACTTGTAATTAGCATATTAAAAACTATCATTTGATAGGCTTGAATAGCACAGTCACAATTTTATTGATGCTGTGTCAAATTTACTAACCCAAATTCGAGTGAAATTTGAGGTCACTGTGCATATTGCACTCTGCGTTACATGTTAGTAGATGCAAATGTGAAAGATAAAATACACTATTACGCTGGTAAAATACAATCAATCATTTTGAATATGTTTCTCAATTAAAATAATGTACATTGCACAAATTACATGTTTTGTTTGTAAATAAACGTTCCCAACCAAAAATGGGTAGAACGATTTATGTATTATATATATACATAATCTATAATAATACAGTGAAACTTGGTTAAGTGGGACCTGGATAAGTGGGAAACCTCCATAACTGGAACTCATGCTGAGGTCCCAACACTTTGGCACTGAATTACCTCTGTTAGTGGGACGAGGTAAACCTCTATATCTGGGATTTGTTCTTTCGATTTATCATCATAGTTACCTCTATAACTGAGACAGCGAGTAAATTTTATATGCATAAACCTCTGTAACTGAGATAACATTGTTTGTTTACTCATTCTTATTTTACCCACAAATTCCACACGTAATTCCAAGTACGTAAGTACAAATTTTGAGCTTCAATTACCTTCAGTTTTAGTTTCGCTTTACTATCATACAGATGTTTATTTAAAAAATGTCAAAACGAAAGCTACAATCGTTATCATTACGTGAAAAACTGAAGTTAATATCCGTTTATGAAAGTGGGAAGACACGCGAAGAAGTTTGTGCCAAAATTAATGTGCCAAAATCTGCTCTTTGTAGAATAATTCAGAGTAAACATAAAATTGAATCACAATGTTCTGAAGGACAAGGAAAACTAAAACGTGTACGTTATTTTATTTAATGATCGCACCTGTATAACTGAAATAACCTGTATTCTCACCTCTATTAATGGAACCCTCTGTAAATGAGACAGATATTTATTTATACCTTTATATCTGAGACACTGGGTAAGTGGAATACCTCTATAAGTGAAACGACATTGCAGGTCCCTTGATGTCTCACTTAACCAGGTTTCACTGTAATAATAATAATAATCATTTATTTCAGATTCATCTCACGATTACATCCATATTTGTTAGTATAGTTAATTTAGAGCTTAAAAACTAGTGTTAGTAGTAATTACCTATATATAATAATAATAATAAATTAATTAAATACTTAATATACAATAATTATTTATAACAATTTTATTCTAATTAATTCATAATATTCTAAGTAAATAAACAGTAAGTGGCAGGACTGGGTGGACTCCCCGATGATGGAGGCAAATCGCTAAACGACTGCGTGCAGCCGTATCCACCGAGCCAGCATCGGAGAGTCCCACCGGTCGGCCAGCGCGCGCAGGATGGTGTTGGGGCTGTCGCGCGTGCGGCGCAGGATGGAGGCGCACCGTTTGCGCACGATGGCCGCGAAGCCATCTGTGTCAGCTGCCGCGAACATCGCGGACGCGCTGCAGCGACGCGGCAGCCCCATCAGCACCCGGAACGCGTTATTGTATTGAACGCGCAGATCGCTGTATGTCCGCTGCGTATAGTTAACCCACAGGCTGCAGGTGTAAAAGGACTGACAGTACGCTTTAAAAAGTGCAACTTTTACAGTCCCCGTACACCTCGAAAACCTGCGGGCCAACATGTTGCATCGGACAGACAGCGCCCTGCGCTCCCTTTCAATATCTTTACAATCCTTAAGGTCCTCGGTGACCCAATGGCCCAAATACTTAAATTGCTCGACTTTGTTTAGAGCTGTACCACATAAAATGAAATTCGGCACAAATGTGTATCGCTTGTTGTCCGGCCTGAAAATCATTATTTCACTTTTTTTCGCGTTGTATTTCAGCCCATGCGCTACCGCGTACGACTCACACATTCTCAAGAGCCTTCGCAAGGTACCAATCGATGGGCTCAGCAGCACCATATCGTCTGCGTAGCTGATGTTATTCACGCATACTCCATCTATATGACATCCGATACCAGTGCTGCTGAGCTCATCGATCAATCCATTGACGTACAGGTTGAAGAGAGTGGGAGAGGTCACTCCCCCCTGCCTCACCCCACATTCCAGCCCGTACTCCTCCGAGAGTGAGCCTGCCCATCTTACAGTGTTTTTTTGATTATTGTACCAATGCATAAATAATAGTACAATTTCACTAGGCAAACAAGTTTCATCCCTTAATTTACCCCATAGAATATCATACGATACAAGATCGAAAGCCTTCGATAAATCTAGGTAGCATGAATATAAACTATATAAATAATCTATATATATTTATATAACAGCTATTTCAAAGACTTAAATATACATATATATATATATTTTTGGTTGGGAACGTTTATTTACAAACAAAACATGTAATTTGTGCAATGTACATTATTTTAATTGAGAAACATATTCAAAATGATTGATTGTATTTTACCAGCGTAATAGTGTATTTTATCTTTCACATTTGCATCTACTAACATGTAACGCAGAGTGCAATATGCACAGTGACCTCAAATTTCACTCGAATTTGGGTTAGTAAATTTGACACAGCATCAATAAAATTGTGACTGTGCTATTCAAGCCTATCAAATGATAGTTTTTAATATGCTAATTACAAGTTAAAAGTGCCTGTATACATAAAATTTTCTTTTCTTTTTAGATTTCCGAAAGACCCTAGGCGACGGCAAATGTGGTTGTCTAATGTGCCTTTAAAAACAATATTTTATGAAAGTTCAAAAATATGTAGCCTGCACATTCAACGCACTGATTACATAGGCAACTGCTTACGTCAAACTGCATGCCCTTTTTTCAAAAACACGGACACTCCTGAAATGGTTAGTAAAATTTTTGCTTGATAATATATTTCACTAGCCTCAGCCCGCAACTTTATCCTCGTTTCCTTTAAAATTTCAACAGAGAGGAATTAAAATTCGTCTAAAGACAGTATTTAAATTCAGGTTTCATTCATCTAAACTCGTTCTGCTGTTTTTGGGCGTTTGGACAAATTTCCCGAAGTACATACAATCTTTCGTATTCATATTAGTATGAAAAATATTTGGTATAAGGAATAATCTTTTATATTGTATGTATCTAACTAAAATATGTATATGTAATAAGAATACCGAGAGATTCGGTAAACATATTTTCAAGTTGGTATACGTGCTAAATTTACTCTTACATTGTTCAAATGATTTCAATTAATTTTGTTATGTTTCCAGTTTGAATTGATGTTTTGAAATCATTACAAAATTGTAAGCTGTGGAGTTCTTCGCCGGAGTCTTTCGCCATTTCTGCTTCATCTCAGCATAATAATTATTATTTCGTCCCGAAATGGTGGTAGGGCTTTTGACGATTTAAAAGTACTTAGCAAAGTCCATTTAAATAAAGAGCTTTTTCATTTTCATATTTCGCCAATGTTAAGTGTAAATTTACTTATAGTAACAGACAGTTGTACGGAAGATTGAGTTAAAATTGGAGTCTCTCAACACGTGTTTTTATATATATATATTTAAGTCTTTGAAATAGCTGTTATTTAAATATATATATAGATTATTTATATAGTTTATAGATTATGTATATATATAATACATAAATCGTTCTACCCATTTTCATATAAAAAAAGGTCGGAAAAAGGTTATTATTTTATAAAAATCCTAGTCACCCTAGTCAATTTGTTTACACATATTTGAATAAGTAATTTATGTATGAAAATTAATTAAATTTAGATAGTATGAAAGCCGAGTATCAGGAATTACTTTCCCCTATGGAGTTTCGCCCAATAACGATAGTCATATGGAATTACATGTGAAAAACCAATTTTACATAGGTGAACAATAATATGCAATTATAACACTTACAAGTGAAATTTCACACTGCATCCTGGATACCACTCACTTCTGCAACCACGAACTATACAGCGATGCACCATTTTGCACTATTTATAGTTATTAAAATGTAAAAAGCCGTACCAAAATCGCGAGTCGATACCTATCAATATGTCATGTTGAGATTTCGGGACATCAACGTGATTGACGTATAAAGACAAAGCTGACATTATATAAATCCCTTAATTTCCCATAAGTTATGGAAAAAATACAATGATACAACAGTTGATTGAAATACAAACCTAAACGTTAAAAGTCAATATATTATATTTATTTCTTTCATTGATAATAAATACTGATAATTGAATACAATATGTTAAGTTTTTAGCTACTTTTCTACTTTTGTTTTAGAAAGATGGCGAAATACTGGGGAAATCTTGTTTCTATGTAGTCGTGTTTAGAAAGAGATGACAACAATTTCTAGAAAGAGAAATGTGAAATTTGAAATGTCAAGTATTGTCAAAATTTTTGCCCTCACTTTGTTAATTTGACTAATGACTCCATTCTTAGTATAAGCTCCTTGACTACAAATTTTACACAAAGTTTGTATCGAATGAACATTGGTTCTCCTCTCGAGACAGTTACTTACGCTGTGTTAATTTGGCTTTAAGTCGGGCAACAGTATAAGGCTAAAAACCTGACACTATCAAATAAAACTGAACATAAATTATTAAGAAGATAATTTTACTTTCGAGAGAGCAATACTCAGATATGTGTTTTTGCGCGTAATATATAACAAGTAGACGATAACTGGTTGATTGGTAATATTTCTTTTTATAATTCAAATAGATAAACAAAAGTTTGATAATTCGTAGTTCGTTAATTAATTCTAAAATTGTTGGCACTTTTTAACGGCGATTTTATTTATTTATTTATTTATAACGGGTACACAAACAGATCACTATCATTACAGGACCAAATTAAGTACTAATAACGTAAACAATTCAAGACAGTAATCTAGACTTAGTGTACACAACATGCAAAGAATTAAACGGATTTTTTTACAATGATTAAATGATTAAAATAAACACAATAACATAAAATTAACTATTAACTAATTTAACATTGTCGCCTCAGAGTATAGACAATAATTACAGTTATTAGAGCAAGTTATCACTTAATAATTTTGAAACCTTCTTTTTATGTACCGAAAACCTGCTATCGAATACATCAATGTCTTTGCTACTATTAGTCAGTCCATTATAACTCCGACACATTCTTACTATGGGGTTATAGTAGGAAGTGTTGTTTTTGTATACCTGAATGTGGAAGGTGGGGGGACGGCGTATTTTAAATCGAGTGTTAATATTCAGAGAAGATAGTAAATCAGGTGCATCAACGGCGGAGTGCAAAATCTTATGGAGATAAAGCAGGTCATATCTATCACGACGCGTATGCAAGGGTGTCATGCCAAAGTGAGATAATCTAGCTTTATAGTCCCTCAGGGACCGACCGAGACCGAGTTTATACGCAAGATGTTTTAGGAACCTTCTTTGAACTCTTTCAATGTTATCGATGTGTACATTATAGAATGGAGACCATATAGGACAGCAATATTCCAAAATACTCCTAACAAGGCTGAAATAAATACTCATAATACTATGGGAATTCTTAAAATCTTTAGTCGTCCTTATTATGAATCCGAGGAGCTTCCGGCTTCTCTTAACAATGCTATCGTAATGTGTGCGGAATGTCAATTGCTCGTCAAAGTACACACCTAGGTCTTTCACAACATCCTTCCTTGTAAGAGTTTTGTCGTTTATGTGATACGAGTAAAATAATTTATTCCGCTTTCTTGTGTAGGAAATCACACAACATTTATCTATGTTAAGAGACATTCTATTGGCAGAACACCAATCTGCAACGATTTTCAAGTCGTTCTGAAGCAAGGTATAGTGCGTAATGTCTCTTATATCATAGAAGATTTTCAGGTCGTCCGCATACAAAAGAGCGTGACATGACAACCGGTCAACTAGGTCGTTAATGAAGACTACGAACAGGAGTGGACCCAAGTGAGACCCCTGGGGAACGCCAGAAGGGACATGTATGGATGATGATGAGTAACCTTTGATATTCACTAACTGACTACGGTTGGGTAAGTAAGACTTTATCCATCTTAATAGATTTCCATGTATGCCGTAGTAAGAAAGTTTGTGACATAACATCAAATGATTGACTGTGTCAAAAGCCTTGCTAAAGTCTAAATAGACCGCATCGACCTTACCCCCTGAAGCAAATGACTCGCAGATATACTTCTTAAATACTAAAAGATTGCTAAGAGTAGATCTTCTTCTAACGAAGCCGTGCTGTTTAGTTGAGATGAATCTACTTAAATGATTATAGAGTGGGTCATAAACTAGAGATTCAAACAGTTTTGCAATGCATGAAAGTATACTTATTGGTCGGTAGTTAGAGCAGGAAGTATTGTCACCTGATTTGTGTATAGGTATAATGCTTGCAGTCTTCCAGCAAGTAGGAAACACACCAGCCCTAACAGATTTATTAAATAACAGTGACAAAGGGAGAGATATTTCATTACAGCATTCCTTTAAAAATTTTGGGGGTATATGATCAAGACCCGGTCCTTTGCGGGCGTCCAAAAGTTTGATCTTGGTAGTTATGTCCTGCTGTGTAATACTAAAATCACCAATGGAAGAATTGAAGACATTTGGGAGGTTTAATGACACAGTTGGCAATGTGGAAGGAGAATCCACGTACACTGACCCAAAGTAGGTAGAAAAGAGTTCGCATATCCCTGCACCGTCAGATGATGTTTTGTTCTCGTACTCTATGGTATGTGGGATTGTAACACTGTCCTTTTTACTGTTGACGTAACGCCAGAAAGCCCTTGGATCGTCGACCAAGGAGTCTTCAACTGTGACTAGCCACTTATTATGGCAATCCTTCATTAGGGCTTTACACCTCGCTCGTAGTAGTGAAAATGAGTCATAGTCACGAGGGTTGTTATACTTTTTGTAGCGCTTATGATATTTGTTTTTTTCCTTAGTACACCGAATCAGAGCCTGGCTATACCAACACGGGAATTTAGGAGAGGTGCCTCTAGTAACCGGGGTGTGTTTAGATATAATGTCATTAATTTGCATGTAAAATGTATCAACACACTCGTTGACATCGCCCATTAACAGTTTCTTCTCCCAGTCTATGGAGCCTAATTCCGACCTAATTCTAGTGTAATCAGATTTGTTGAAGTTGTAGCGCTTCCGGCACTGAGGTTTCATTGGTTTTACAGTGGCAATATTAGTGATTTCAATACAATATGGTAAGTGATGCTGGTCAACATAACATATTGGTTCGGTTACGGAAACCGTTATGGTGGAAGCCGGTAGTGTTGAAAATATAAGATCTAGGAAACGATTGTTTATATTTGGAAGTGTGTTAAATTGAGTTAGATTGCAGGTGTCAAGTGTTTCTAACAGTAAAACGGCTTTACGGTCTTGAGGATAAGAAGGTATAAGTGTGTTAGATTGACCATGCTTTTCCCACGTTATGTTGGGAGTATTGAAATCTCCCAGTAAAAGGAAGTTGTCGCGAGAGTCCGAATTCAGTAGCACTTTTTGCAATGCATTATAAAATAAAGTGAGGTCATCGATAGGAAGATCAGGAGGCAAGTAACAAAGACAGAGATGAAGAGCAGGGTCGCTTGGTGCAGTGGGTAAAATAGTGAGCCAAAGATCCTCAGCATCACTCTCCCATAATTTGTGGCGGATAACGTTAATTTTACTATGCACAGCCACAAGAATACCTCCCCCACCACCTTTCCTTGAGTGAGAGGTTTCGCGGTCTCTCCTAAAGACATTGTAACGGCTATCTATAGATTCACAACTATACACACTACTATCAAAGTTAGTTTCTGTTAGACAGACAATGTCGTACTTGTTCGCCAATAAGTTTAAATAAATGTCCTTAACTTTAGTTCTAGCCCTACCTAAATTCTGATATAAGATACTAAATGTACAACCGAAACATTAAATTTACTAAGTCTTTTTAGTTACATTGTATCGTACTAGATGGCGCTGAACCCAATTAAATCACGCTATTAAAGTTTACTTCGAGTTGTGATATACTTGATTAACGTGTGTATCAAATTAATTATCCCATTAAACCTGTCGTGTACTAAGTGGTTTTTTATTGAAAGTACACCCTCGTTGAACTTGACGACCGACCTAGGGGTTGTTCATGGTCCTTCGAGCCGGATTGGGTTTTATAGCTCAAACCATTGCCGGAAGTCGTCCAGACAGGGGCGCATTTTTTGGAGCATTATAAAGGGAAGGTGAGGTGCCTGGATCAGGAAGCGGAACATCCCGCTGCAGTTGGAGTCAGGGCTTGGTGGTGAATCCGGCCGGACTTCGAGAAGGTTTCTCAGGATCCTGAACCAGAGGCGAGACAAGGACAATAAGAGTAACAAGGCGCATGTGAGTGAACGAGACAACAATAGTGAGTGTTTGAACAATTTCTATTTTGTGGCATAGGAATTTAAACTTTATTTCAATAAGAAGAATAACTTTGATAAATTCGAGATAACTTTGGACTTAGAAAATTTCGAAGCAGTGAATCGGACTTAGAATAATTTAGATAAGTTTTAACTTTAACTAATTTTTAAGAAAATTGTAACTTACGGGGAACCTATGCCCGATTTCAAATAGATTTATTTATTGCTAAACACTTAGAAAATTTACTCAATATTTTGGACTTAGAATTATTTTCCGATTTTATTTAAAGTTAATTAAGAAGTTCTTATACTAAGACTTTGAACTATTGACTTGTTGTTTGGCAAGAAAAATTAAATTTGATTGTAAAAAATGGAAAACGATATTAATTTGCAATATGATGTATATGAAAAAATTACTAATTCCTATAAAAATTATAAGAAATCTCCTAAAGAACGTATAACTGAGGCCTATTGTGAAACTAGATTAGAATCGTTGGAAATCCAGTGGTCAGAATTTATTAGTACCCATAGAAAGCTTGTGAAAATCTATGGTGTAGCATTAAGAGAAGATAGTTATACTAAAAAGAATGTTTATGAATTAGCTGAAGAAGTGTACATGGATTATAAGACGGAAATTAAAGCTAAATTAATGGTGTTTAAACAAAAATCGGCTAACAAACCTCAAGAGGCCGAAAAGTCAAGTGGTCCTAGGTCTGAGCCTTTTAAATTACCTAAAATTGTCATTCCTACTTTTTCTGGGAAATACACAGAATGGATCACATTCCGGGATCTGTTTACTTCCCTAATACATGACAATTCAAATTTGGATAACGTCCAAAAAATGCATTACCTTAAAAGTTCCTTAGCTGGTGAAGCAGAACAATTGCTCCGTCAAATACCTATTTCTGAAGCTAATTACGAACGATGCTGGAATCATTTAAAAGCTAGATATGATAATAAAAGGTACTTGTCACATTACATTTTAAAACGATTACTTAGTCAGAAAAACTTAATTATTGAGACTTCAAATGGTTTAAAAGAATTAATAGACACAACGAATGATTGTTTGAGTGGTTTAAATAACTTAGGTATTAATACGAGCAATTGGGATATAATAATTATCCACATTCTTTGTTTAAAATTAGATGCGGAATCTAGGAAGCAATGGGAATTCAATATTACTAATAGTACTTCGTCTGAAGAGCTCCCTACTTTCAATCAATTTCAGGAATTTTTAACGAATCGGTATAGAGCACTTGAATTTTTAGATCCAAAAGTAGTCTCAAGTAAGGCCCATTTCAATAGTAGCTCAAACAATAACGCATTAAAGCTGAAAGCTCTTCATGTTAGTAAACCGCAGTGCGCATTTTGTACCGATGCTCATCGAGTTGGCATATGTAAAAAGTTTGCCAATCAAAATGTTGACCAGCGTCGCAATTTCGTCCTTACCCAAGGGCTATGTTTTAATTGTTTAGGTGCCAACCACGGAGCCAAAGCTTGCTTCCTCAATGTCAAATGTAAATTGTGTCATCGGCGTCATCATACTCTCCTTCATCCAAGTGGTAGAGAAAATGCTCAGGTCAGTGTTGTCAAGGGTGAATCGGACAGGGTGGATAATTCGAAAGCGGAGTTAGAGCCTAATACAGAGGCAGGTAAAATTGAAGGTGCATCGGCATTTGTAGCATGTAACTTCACGAATAAACATTCAAAAGCTGTGTTGTTAGCAACGGCGCTAGTACATGTTGAATCTAGCAACAGTACTAAGCAGGTATTGAGATCTTTATTGGATCAGGGGTCTCAGGGAAATTTTGTAACCGAGTCGGCGGTTAACGATTTGAAATTGAAGAGAACAGCAGTCCGTGCTAAAATTTCAGGTGTCGGACAATGTAAGGAATTAGTTTCCAAATCAACCGTCACACTTAAAATAATATCTAGGGTAAATCCTAATGTCTTCTTTACAGTACAAGCGTTTGTTCTGAAATCTATAACTTCTTTCCTCCCGAGTAGGAAAGTAGGAAAATTGGATTATTCAGAATTTCATGAAATACAATTAGCGGATCCTGAATACTTCCGGCCAAATAAAATAGATATTTTACTAGGTGCGGAGGTGTACAGCCAAGTGATTCAAGAAGGAATACAAAAAACACCTAATGGTTCACTTGTCGCTCAAGCCACCAGTCTAGGCTGGATTCTATCGGGTGCTGTAGAGTCACCAGTAGAGAATACTGGAGGTGTATTGGCATTACATTGTCAATTACAGGATAGTGATGAAATGTTGAGAAAGTTTTGGGAAATCGAAGCTGGGATTGGTTTGTCAAAAGAACAAACGTATACTGAAGAAGAAAGACAATGCGAAGAGTTTTTCGTTAAAACTACTGCTCGTGATGATCAAGGTAGGTATGTAGTTAGGTTACCATTCAAAACGACCAATCCAGAGTGTAAAAAAGGAGAAACTAGATCAATAGCGGAGAAAAGATTAATAAGCTTAGAGAGAAGATTCGAGAAAGACAAGGGATTTCAAAAAAGCTATGAAATGGTAATCGAAGAATACTTAGAAATGGATCACATGGTAGAAGTCAAGAAACCTGATCGCACTAAAGATGAGTCAGTCTATTTGCCCCACCACGCCGTTGTTCGTGAAGATAAAGATACAACGAAACTCAGGGTCGTATTTAATGCATCTCAACGAGGTCTTAACGGTATATCCTTAAACGACACGTTAATGGTTGGACCAACTATACAACCTGATCTAAGACATCTCGTACTACAATGGAGATTATCCCCAATATGTTTAACGGCGGATATTATAAAGATGTATCGGCAAGTTAAAGTTCATACGGACGATACAGATTTTCAACGGCTTGTGTGGAGAGACAAAGAAACAGGCAAAGTAAAAGACTACAAACTTCTTAGGGTAACTTTCGGTACGGCCTCCGCTCCTTTTTTGGCAGTGAGAGCATTACAACAAGTAGCTGTAGATGAAGGGATGAAATATCCACTTGCTGCTGAAAAAGTGAAGGAATGTTTTTATATTGATGATTATATGGGAGGGTGTGAATCTGTAACGGAAGGAATAGAAATTTATTATCAATTGAAAGGTTTACTCAGTGAAGCTGGCTTCCAATTGCAAAAATGGGCCAGTAACGATGAAGAATTGCTAAAAATGATAAAAGAAGAGGAAAAGGAAGATAAATTAAGGATAGGAGGTGAAAGATCTAAGGATGGGATAGACATAAAAACTGATAAAACTGTAAAAATACTCGGACTTACCTGGGAAAGACACGAAGACTATTTCCGGTACAAGGTTGAACTCTCCAACCTGCAACCACCTATAACTAAAAGAAAAATACTTGCTGATATTTCACGCCTTTTTGATCCGTTGGGCTGGGTTACACCATGCATAATTGTAGCAAAAGTTATGATTCAAAAACTGTGGATAGCTGGTGTAACGTGGGACGAGCAGGTACCTAAAGAAATAATAAGTAAATGGTTGACTTACCGTGAAAACTTGAAGAGCATAACAGAAGTAAAAATTCCTCGATGGGTGGGCACGAAGTCATCTGACATCCGAAGAGAGGTGCACGGCTTTTGCGATGCTTCGAAAATGGCATACGCTGCTGTGATCTACCTTCGAGTAATTGATTCGGAAGGAAATGTCAACGTATCTTTGATAGCAGCAAAATCCAAGGTCGCACCTATTAAGCAAGTGTCTATACCAAGGCTCGAACTTTGTGGTGCTGTTGAACTGACGAGATTAATGGTAGAAGTTTCAAAAATTATGAAGATAGAGAGCAAAAATCTGTACGCATGGACCGACTCAACCGTAGTGTTGGCTTGGCTAAACAGCTTACCCAGCCGCTGGAAAGTCTTTGTGGCGAATCGGATTTCCGAAATACTTACCCATTTGAATCCTCACCAATGGTCACACGTGAAGACCACTGATAATCCAGCTGACTGCGCGTCCAGAGGAGTCTCGCCGGTCGACCTGAAAAATAAACAAATTTGGTTAAATGGACCTAAATTTCTATTAATGAAGGAAATAACATATAATAAGCCGAGTGAGTTAAAGACAGAAGAAGAAGCTATAAAAATACATACGTCAACAATAGAAGAAGATACTATGTGGAAGGATTATTCAACACTAACAAAATTAATTAGAGTTAGTTCATACTGTCGAAGATTTTTACAACTACGGAAACAAGAATCAGAAAGATTAAAGGGTTATTTAACATCCAATGAATTAAAAGAAGCATTAGAAGGGTGTGTTAGAATAGATCAAAATAAATATTTTCAAGAAGAAATAGAAGCCATACGTAAAGGAATAACTTTAAAAAAGAACAGTCCCTTATATTCTTTGAATCCAATTATAGACAAAAGAAATTTGTTAATAGTGGGCGGAAGGTTAGACCAGTCTAAACTGGATGGAAATAGAAAACATCCAATGATAATGGCAAAGAAATCGACACTTACCAATTTAATAATTTCCGATGCACATCATCGAACACTACACGGAGGACCTCGGTTGACTCTAGGTTATCTGCAAAACAAATTCTTTATCGTAGGCGCGAAGCAATTAGTAAAAGCTTTTGTTCGAAAATGTGTCATATGTACTAAGCAAAGGGGACGTACTTACCAACCGCTGATGGGACAGCTTCCTCCTGTGAGAGTCAGTCCAGCTCGACCATTTCTTCGTAGTGGTGTCGATTTTGCCGGTCCTATCCAAATGCGAACATCGAGAGGCCGAGGCTACAAGTCTTATAAAGGCTACATATGTTTATTCGTGTGCATGTCCACAAAAGCGGTGCATATCGAAGCCGTCAGTGATCTCACAGCTCACGGTTTCTTGCAAGCATTTAAGCGGTTTGTTGCCAGGAGAGGTCGTTGTACCGATATTTGGAGTGACAACGGCACCAATTTTGTAGGAGCTGCAAAAGAAATCCACAAACTGTTTTCGGCAGAAAAGGAAAGCATTTTACCTGAAATTGCAGAATCTTTGGCGAACAATGAAACGTCTTGGCATTTCATACCTCCACGTGCTCCCAACTTTGGCGGGTTGTGGGAAGCAGGCATTAAATCACTGAAATTTCATCTCAGTCGTGTAATTGGTTCCTCTACTCTGACGTATGAAGAGATGGCAACTGTATTAGCTCAAGTAGAGGCGTGCTTAAATTCTCGACCACTGTCTCGACTAGATGGAGATTCTCTTGATAACATTGATGTACTGACGCCAGGGCATTTCTTGGTGGGTGAAGCGCTGCTTGCTTCACCAGATCATAATTATGAGGCGTCGAATGTAAGCTCGCTTAGGAGATGGCAGTATACTCAACGCATGGCACAAGAGTTTTGGCGGAAATGGTCACGGGAATACTTAAATCAATTTTTCCATAGGTACCGTTGGGCCACGCAGGCTCCACCGCCGAAAATAGGAGACATTGTGTTGATTAAAGAAGACGGCCTGCCTCCGAATCGTTGGCTTTACGGTAAAATTATAGAGACACATCCCGGTAATGACGGAATTACGAGGGTGGTCACCTTAAAAACTAAAAATTCTATTATAAAAAGACCCATGAATAAGCTATGTATTTTACCTATTGCTCAATGAAGTGAAACGCCTAAAGTATATATATTTAACTATTAAATGAGAACCAGCTCGATTCGATTCGACTGTTAGATTTTTAATTGTTGTCACTAGTAATTAAGTTGTTAAACTTGTTTATAGATAGTGAACTTTAATTTTTATAGCTGTTAAATTTTTTTTAAGGTGCTAAATAGTTTGTTTAGTAATATATGTAAGAACTCTACAAGTAGTTTGTTTAAGTTTATTAAGCTTCAGCGTCATAATAAATTGAATTGTATAATTTTAACTTTTTTTGCTTGTCTAACTTTTATGTATAACAGTTTTCATAATTATTATTTAAGGACGAAAAGAGCAATTCGTCCTTAGTGGGCGGTAAATGTACAACCGAAACATTAAATTTACTAAGTCTTTTTAGTTACTTTGTATCGTACTAGATGGCGCTGAACCCAATTAAATCACGCTATTAAAGTTTACTTCGAGTTGTGATATACTTGATTAACGTGTGTATCAAATTAATTATCCCATTAAACCTGTCGTGTACTAAGTGGTTTTTTATTGAAAGTACACCCTCGTTGAACTTGACGACCGACCTAGGGGTTGTTCACTATACATTATTAAAACATAATAAAAGAAATCCAAATGTGTAGTTAAGTTGTACTGATGGACCTACTTACTCATTTTCTTAAGTGAGTCCATGCTAGAAATGAGAATTGCACTTGTTGATTCATCCTTGCGTACATAGATCTGGCTATGCCTAATCCACACGTATTTAAAACCATGTTCCTTTGCAGCTTTCCTGGCCGCAGCGTGTAATGTTTTTTGTTCTGGCGATAGGTGCTCCGTAACAAAGATTTTGCAGGACTCACCAGGAATATCGAGATCTGATGAAGCAGCAAAAATAGAAATTTAGATTGAGAATCAACCAAAGGAGACGTTATAGACAAAATTTATAGAGAAACAAAAGATAAAAACATATTGAAGAAGGCAGAGAGGAAAAAAAGGTGGTTTGTATTTAAAATTTTCTTTAATTTGTTACTTTTCTTTGTCGTTGTATCAACATTCTGTTTTCCACGAAGATGTACGACTATTAACACAAAACAAACCTTATTATTATTGTAATTTTAGATATCTGCTACTGCGTCCTGGCTTTCTCCAAATTAAAAGATTTACGAAGTCCCGTCCCGTAATTTGACCCGAGGGGATTTTTGGAGCTCTTGGCAGTTATTTAGGATCTGACAAGTTACGACACGTTGGCTTAACTCGCTCAAGGTGACAATTACGTTTAGGATGTCGAGTAGAGTAAGTAAAATATTTTCGTGTAACCAAAATGATAATGAAGATGGCTATACCACGGTAATATTAACGTTACAATATTACCTACGTATCTAAATCGCCGTAGCACGGAGTATAGCCACGGTAATAGATAATATTACCGTGGCTATACGTAATGTCTAACTAACTTATTACAAAATTAAATGTGGATTATTTTGGACTTGTTTGCTAACAGAATACCAATAAAATATCACTGAGTGTACCTTGTCACGGTAAATCGTTAATGTTTGTATGAACTGGAGTACACCCGTATTGTCTTGCGCGATTCATTCTTTTTTGTTCTCGGGATTTTTTTTATAATATGATGTCTCGTCGTACGGCCGCCGCGATCGCCGCTCTTCATACCGTATTGCCTCTGTGGGTAACACGTACGCACCTCTCATAAGTCTGCGTGATCATAATTATCAGAAATTATGAGATCCACAGGAGAACTAAAGTCACTGACATAACCCAAAAAATGTAGGCAGAGCACATTGCGAGGAGAACTGACGGCTGTTGGAGCGGAAAGGTCCACGAGTGGCAACCACGTACTAGAATTGCAGCGTTGGTTCAGCGTCCTCCGCATCCTCTGCAATCCGGGCATCTGCATTAACGCAGCCGCCCGGATTGCTGAGGATGCTGAGTTCGATGCCCACCACCTATTTTTTCTAGTTTTAGTTACTATTTACTTTTATTGGGCAGTACTTATTTAACTAATTTTTTTTATTACATAATCGAGGTAGGGCATAGTGGACTCGAATTTGGAGCTCCTAAACTGGGGTAGCACCTCCACCTTACAGAAGACCACAGTTAAATTACACTACATTGTGGTGTCGTGATTCTGTTGGTGAGTAAAGTCGTCAGAGTTCCACAGGGTAGAGAAGGGACCTAGGGCTGGCAGCCGGCGAGTATCACATCAGTGTTGCAAGGTAGTTGCAAGCGTCTATAGGCTACGGTGGCTGTTTTCCACCAGGCAGGCCGTATGCTTGTCTGCCAACCACTTAACATACATGTGAAATATAAATAAATACTAGCTGCCCGGCCACGCGTTGCTGTGGTAATTTCATACTACTGACCTGTAACATTGTATCTGCAGTAAAAAAAATGACTACTTATCAAGATAAAAACTATCCTATCTCTCAAGTTGGATCAAACTGCACACGGTGTACAAATTTGATTGAAATCGGTTAAGTGGTTTAGGAGTCCATTGAGGACAAACATTGTGACACGAGATTTATATATATTAAGATTATTACAAATTTTGAAACGTTTTATCGTAACGTTAAAAAGCCATATATGGCTTTTTGAGTATCCAGTTAATATTTTCTACGTATTTAATTTTAAATGTTCTATGACTAAAATGAGAACTATCGGTGGCGTAGTGTCTAAGGGTGTTGTCTTCCACTCGGGAGGCACCGGCTGGCTCGAACCGCGCTATCTACCTACCAATGTGTTTTTGTATGTACGTTTAATCGACGCTTTTACGGTGAAGGAAAAGATCGTGAGGAAACCTGCACACACCTATGAACAAATTCTTAGGGCGTGTTCCCTCGGTGGGGACATTACCTATATGAGCTGTTGTTGATGATGATGATTACTGAAATATGACATAACCGGAGGTGTAATTTTGGTGGTATTAAATGGAAGGTATGAAAATAAGTCCTAACTACGTTTGTTTAGTTCAGAAGAATTGCATTTTGTGACAAGGTCAACTTCTAGAAGATATAAGAATGCTCCTAGCTACTTTTTCCTTTAATTTGAAATAACGAAACCAATTCCTTTTGGATCTTATCACTTTCAAAGAATCTTTATTAGCTGTTTCTTACCACTGAGAGCAACTAAGAATTCCGCTTTGATACTATTTGTCACCAGTTCTTAGAGAAAACCAATTATCTTTACTTCACAAGCGTACCGTACCTAAGGTATTGCATTTTTCTTCCCCTTTTTTTAATTAGATGGCGTTCGCGACACAATAAGATTACCTACGCATTCCGCCAATGTCAAGTGGAAATGTACGTATGCTTTGGCCGCACCTGCGCCTATCGTCCCGAAGTAATGCGTGGCGATACTTCGTACGATACACGCAAGTGCGGCCCTAGCAAAGTTATCGCGATAAAACATGTGGCATTTATTTATTTGCACGAACTATCGTGCAATAATCCACGATGGCCGAAATCATTTCCAGACGTGTAAATTGCGTAGTATCACTATCCTTCTTTGCGTGTAACTATGCATAATCACTTTCTTTACTTCTAAATTGTGTGTTAATAATTACGTAATGCATTTATTATAAAAAATAACTCAGCTGTATCGTATACTTAGTCACCCGTACGCGTCTCAACTAATGGAGAACAACCTTCGAAATGAACAACGCATGTCTGACCACGCAGCGCGATAGGTTCGCGCGCTAAAACCCTGATATATTCGTGACGATAGCCGATAACGGCCGGTCACATCTGCGTGTATCGTGTCCTAGCACGAAGCTTCGTGACGAAAGGCGCAAGTGCGGCCCCAGCATTATAGTAACAGAAAATCGTACGGTAGAATGAGTTAAAAATTGAGTCTCTAAACACGTGTTTTTAGAATAAGAACTCAGGAGAAACTCCAACTCGGGAGAAAAAGCATTTAAATTCCGTGAGATAAGACGAAGACAGATCCAAACAGGAATGCGTTTTGTATTTCTTGGGACTTCGTACTTATAATAATGTATTTACACTGTGTTAAAATTATCTTGGTTTGTGTAAAATTTTATGAAGACTTCAACGTTGTTGCGAAAGGTTGCAACCACGTTGCAATATTAAGGTGAACGCAGACCAGGGGGGCTATTCGCTAACTTTTTTTGACAGTTGAAAGTGATGATCACTGAGTGAATTACATATCCATTGCTGTTTTTACACGACTATTACCATTATAGCGGGTCGTGTAAAACAGCAATTGATATGTAATTCACTCAGTGATCATCGCTTTCAACTGTCAAAAAAAATTAGCGAAAAGGCCTACTGGCCGCACCGCACGCGCCGCAGTAATCGCTTTTGTTAATGCCCTCGCACACCTCTCCGCAGCGCAGTCACCGCAGTCGTTCCCTTTGCCGCACGCATCGCACTGGATTTTTATGCGAATTATGCGAGATACGACACCCGCGGCGCACCACCGGCCGCAGCGTCTGTTGCAGGCAGGCCGACGTTGGTGACGTCATCAACTGCCGCTTGGGGAGTTCGGCCGAGTCATGCGGCGACTGCGGTGCGGGTGTGGGAAGTTGCATATAACTTCATTTAAAGAATTCGAATGCGGCGACTGCGGTGTATGCGTGCGGCCAAGTCTGCGTTCACCTTGTAATACAGACGTGGAAAGTTTTCTCATAAATTTGTCTTTGTGAAATTGATTTACAGATATAAAACAGGATTTAACCTTTTATCAATGGATGGAGGTCGATGACTCCGGTTGTGTGTTTTCCGTGACGATCAGAAAAACTATGCTACCAAGTTCGCAGTCGGTGCTCAGCTCTTTTATTTGTGTCGGCAAACAGAACACCATGACCTGCCTAATTCTTCAATGGATTTTTACCTTTATGGCCGTGCATGGAATGATATTGGAAATGTATTATAACTTTGACAGTTTTGGGAAGCCTGATCTGCTGTCAGAAATTCCAACTAAAATTGGAGTCTCCACTTTATCATATAAGTCGCCCGCGGCTTAGCTCTCGTTTGTGTTGGTTATCGCGCCAAAAAGTATCCGTCCTCCCCAGGGTCTCATCCACACCAAATTTTATTAAAATAATTTCTGTAGTTTTGGAGGTTCGGAGCCTATTCAAGGCAAACAAACAATCAAATCTATCCTCTTTATAATATTAATATTAATACCTATAGACTAAGTTGTCGAGTCAGAGAGAACGATGCCTTCCGTGTCAGGATGCACGGTTAGTTGCCTGAACAGAGTTAAGGTGGTAGCGAAACAACCTATGTTTGGCTGTTATAAGCTATGCGTGGGCATTTCAGTGTATATGTCGTGGCCCAATCCTATAATTGTCCAGATCATGAAATGTGCGGCATATCATGAAATGCTACTGGACCATAAACATCTCGACCACTGGTCGAGTTGCCCATTATCTAAATATGGTAGTGGTCAGGAGTGATCAGTAGGTTCAAGGTTAGTGTTTTTATGACCAAGCGGATTGGACTGTTTGAGGGAGTGGCTAATCAACGTATCTGTGTGATCGTTAGGTAGACGATATGCCCAAGCATTTCATGATCTGGCCAATTATACGATCGGGCCACGATATATACAAACAAAAAGTTCAAAAACTGTAACTCGACTACGGATGAAAACAAAGACTCCTTCTATTGTTAAAGTCGAATTAAAAGTAGCCTATGTTATCCGGGCCAAATTGATTGATATTCATCAAAATTTGCTGAATTATTAAGGAGCTACGAAGGAAAATACGTAAATACAAACATACAAATAGATTATTAAAATCATAACCTTCCTTTTGGCTTCGCGTAGTCGACTAAAAAGGTTGTTTATAAATGCTGCCAACCGGAGATTGTATGGAGGCAAGTGCATTATCTTATCTTGTTTTGGGGCCATGAGTAACCTCACTATGTAACGTAAACATTTATATCGTAATATTTTTCCTATAAATAACAAAAGGCATAATCATAATAGTGCTTAAGCATAATAGAGACATTAAAAATAAAACACGATTGACTCTCAATACTCCTCTGATAATTATCCGTCATTAACGACTCAGAAAATAATCCAATGATTCCACACACGACACCTCTCCTGTAATTTGGTGAGGAGTTGGCTATTCTGCAGATTCCATAAAACGCTACTACATCAGAAATATTTAAAGCTACAGCAAACCAAAATTCAAATCCATCAGACCAGTGGAAGTTATTCAAAATCTATCATATACTACAACTGATGACCTTCAGACAGCTGAACTGATATTCTTGAATCGTTGCTCTGAACACCACTGATGAAGATTGCTTTCAAACAAAAAAGCCGTAATCAAAATTGGATCTTTCGTTTGGGAACTACCATGTCACCATTAAACATATCCTTAGATAACCATTTATAATAACCTTTTTTTGTCAGGGTTTAAAAAAAAAGAAAACGCATCTAAAAAGATTATATTTTTGAGATATTCTATTCTTAATTATATAGATAACGTATTTAGCCAATTTTAACCTCCTACTTTTTGATCATCATAACAACCTTTATAATTCGACCCACTGCTGGGACACAAGGCATCTCGTTGTCATCGAAGGAGATTAGGCAGTAGTCCACCACGCTTGCCCAATGCGGATTGGTTGACGGAGTATAAGGTGATCAATACCCCTTTGCTGATCCATTAGTCGCCTTCTACGACACCCATTGAAGGATATGAGGTTATGCTATTCTACTCTGCCGGTATCACACGGCTTCCACTTTTTTGATGTCGGTTAATAATAAAGTCCCACAGCACGTGTTATTATAACACGTTTATATCTCGCACCACCTATCCTGCATTTGGCCTCCACTTCTGCTTACCATCAGGTGGAATGGAAACATTTACTTGACCTTTTTACAAAAGAAAAAACAACGACTCAAGATAAGGAGTTTATCCTGGGAAAGTTGCCTGAATACACAAAAACGCTGTACCCAGCTGACTCGGCATATTTACCTACTGTCATCGGTTCTAACGAATTTGCAAAAGCACTCCTGACTGAACAAATGGGTATGCCGTTTGTAAATATTTTGTAGCGGCGTTCCTGATTGCACAACTGGTTGTAACATCCAGTCGATGGATCAGAGGTTAGAATAATAATAAATAACACACAATAAAGTCAAAATAGCCCGTTGGGAATAAAAAATATTGTATGGGAGGGATAAAGCTGACCTGAATCAGTCACATGTAGACATAGAAGCTTCCAATAATTGGCTACAATATGGTCAACTTTTCCCTGAAACGGAGGCGTTTATGCTTGCCATTCAAGACCAAGTAATCCCTACACGTAATTACAAAAAATATATAATAAAGGATCCGAACCTAAAAACAGACGCTTGTAGACAGTGCCATAGTAATAGCGAAACTATACAACATATAACTGGTGCATGCAAGTCTTTAGTAAATACTGATTACAAACATCGCCATGACCAGGTTGCCTCAATCATACATCAACATTTGGCACACAGATACAACTTCATACAAGAAAAGGTATTATAAGTACACTCCCAACCCTGTTTTTGCCACTGCAGCGAATTCTGCGCACCAGAGATGTGCATTTCTTGCGCATTGAAGCAAAAAGCAGTTGACCCGTGCTTGCGCAAACATCCCCGATGGGCTACAGAAGCGAGGCAGGCCCAACAGCACCCATTATACTTTCATTTAATAAGAAATACAAAGCTCGTACTATTTAGGAGACAGTCTTGGCTATTCTCTCTTAAAACAATAATTGCAAAGGGCGAAAATAAAACCACACAAGATTCATTGCAATATATTTCCCAACAAAACAGCTCAGCACAGTTTATCATCGACGTAATGCCAATAACCTATAAAAAGAGAAAAACTTGATTAGATAAACGGTTACCAAAGTAAGATAAAACTACCGCGCATCTAATGCTATTTGTATTGTAATTGAAAATGAAAAGATACCGCGATAAAGCACTGAAGCTCGCCGATAATGTTATTGAAAGTCATATAAGTTTCAGGTGTTATATTTCTATACGTTTCATCATCCTCCCCGGTCCTAATTTATTTGTAGTTGATTTTGAAGCTATCCGCCTACGTCAAAGTCAAAAGTCAAAATTTCTTTATTCATTTAGGTACAATTTGTACACTTATGAAAGTCAATTTTGATGCCATCGGTTCAAGAGTCTACCAGGAGGCCTTATTGTTCTGAGAAGAACCGGCAAGAAACTCAACAAGTTTTATCCTCCCTTTACAGTTTTTTATTTATTTTATTTTATTTTATTTTATTCGGATAGCTAACAGCTTACTTACTAACAATGTTAAAAAACAATAGTGATATTCTAAGAGCTATTGACAAGCTACCACATATAAACAACAACTTTAATACTTAATACTCGTACTTAATACTACTTAATATTTATTACTTAATACCCAATTAACCATTAGACAATTACAAAAACATACATACAAACATACATTTTACCCACACTAATTAAGCCTCGACAGCGTCTCTCTTATGCCACTTAAGGTATCGTGGAAGATATCAATATATACACATGCGTTATTCACTGCTTCTCTTGCCCTAATAAGGAAGCTATTGCGTCTATAGTTGGTGTGTACTAGAGGTATGCTAAGTAGTTTATAAGTATTATTACGGCATACACGAGATGGCAGTTTAAATGAAATTTTACTGGTTAGTATTGGACAGTCGACCATTCCCCTTATAAGTTTAACCAGCAATGTAATATCCGCAATATTACGTCTCATTGAAAGTTTTAAGATGTGAAACTTACTACATCGTTGCTCGTACGGAATTTTAGGAATTTTAAATTTATAGTTCAAGAACCGGGTAAATTTCTTCTGAATCCGTTCAATTCTGGTTGAATATAAATCATAGCAGGGGTTCCAAATAGAGCTGGCGTATTCGAGGTGACTACGGACATAAGCACAATAGAGTATTTTTATCGTTTTCATACGTGTGAAAGATTTTGATGAACGCATAATAAAACCAAGAGCACGAGATGCTTTATTGCACGAAATTGTAACATGTTTATCAAACATTAATTTATTGTCAAGAATAACGCCCAAATCAATTGCTTCTTCTTTAATAGATAATGCATTATTTTTAATATAATAGTTGTGACGATATGAATGTGTTTTTCTAGTAAAACTTATGGAAAAGCATTTCGAAACATTTAAATCAAGCTTATTGAGGTGACAGTAGGTATTCAGTCTCTCTAAATCTTCCTGAAGTTTTAAAGCATCTTCTTTGTTATTTACAACTCGAAAAACCTTCATATCGTCAGCAAAGAGCAGGAAGTTTGAATGTAAAAAACATTTAGCTATGTCATTTATAAAAATTATAAATAGCAAGGGTCCTAAAAGGGAACCTTGTGGAACGCCCGATGGTATACTGGCCCAGGAAGACATGTAACCACTAAACACAACTGACTGAGATCTGTTTTGGATATATGAAGAGAACCATCTAAATAGATCTCCCCTAATACCTGCCTTTTGAAGTTTCATCAGTAGTGTGTCGTGATCTAACCGATCAAAAGCCTTTGCGTAGTCCGTATATATGGCATCAACTTGATCACCTTGATCCATCCTATCTGTTAAGAAATCCGTAAAAACGGCTAGGTTCGTGACAGTGGATCTATTTTTTAGGAAACCATGCTGATGAGGGCTAAAACAAGATTTCAAAGCACTGTAAACCTGATTATAAACCACCCGCTCAAGCACTTTAGCAAGCAAGCAGAGTTTCGAGATCGGTCTATAATTTGCAATACAATCCTTAGGGCCTTTTTTGTGGATAGGCGAAATAAAAGCAGATTTCCATTTAAGTGGCATTACACCCTCGTTTAAAGATCTAGTGAATAATAATGCCACAGGAACACATAATTCATCTGCGCAACTTGTTATAAATATTGCAGGGAGGTCATCAGGTCCAGCAGATTTTTTTAGATTTAAGGTTTTTAATAGCTTACGCACTTCGTTAATATCCACTTCAATTGAAGCAATATCACACAAAGCATCAGGCGTGTCGCAATCAGAACTATGTGGAAGCTGGCCAGAAGTAGAACTACTATCTAAAAAAGTGGAGCTGAAATATTCTGAAAAAAGCTCACTAATGCCTTGTCCATCATGACATAACTCATTCTTATATGACATACATGTGGGAAGTGAAGTTGAACCACGCTGGTTTTTAATATATTTCCAAAAAGCTCCAGGGTTATCCTCAATAGAATTTTCAATTTCCGAAATATATTTAACATAACACTCCTTCTCAACTTGCTTGGCCCTATCACGCAATAGTCTGAATGAATTGACATCTGATATATTACCATAGGTTTTGATTTTGCGGTGATATTTGGTTTTTTCTTTCAATATTTTAATTAACGGCAGGCTAAACCAAGATGGATACCTACCACGTTTGGACATTCTAATTGGAACAAATTTTTCGACTAAACTATTTAAATTATCATAAAATATGTCTATAGCTGAATCAACTGTACCGTGGCTAAGTAAATCTACCCAATCAGTAGTCGCAAGACTAGACTTTATAGCAGCATAATTGGCTCGTTGATACATGTAGCGAGTACGTGCAGGTAGGTTAAGAGGACATAATTCTACATATGAAACTTTTAGTTCCAAGGCCTTGTGATGGGGGTCTTCTGGGACAAGGGAATCCGCACTAGCAGACACAGACACAGTGTCATTTGATAGGACTAAGTCTAATATTCGATCAAAGTTGTTAGAAATAGAATTAAACTGAACCATACCACAGAGATTTAGTGCATTAATGAAATCAAATACTATATCGCCAGACAAGTTCGTGGCCTGTAGCCCATCATAAGAAGGTTCCCACACAATGGAGCTTAAATTGAAATCACCAGCAATTAAAAATTTATGTTGATGTATGATGTTTTCATAGTATTGATTTGGAAAGAGTTATAATACACTTTGTCAAGTCTTTAATAATTAACCTGCCTGAGCTAACCTTCCTTGGGAATGATGTTGTAGGTAGTTAACTGACACCGAGTGACCTTTTGGTGCGAGGCTCTGCACGGGCTCAGAATCACCTAAGGGATGGGAATTGGTAGTCTTATCGTGGTTGGGAATTACGTCAGTACTATACGATTAAGTAGCAATATTTAATAGCTTTCAAGCGTATATAGGATGTAATAAGACCTAAGACAAATCTGAAGTCTGCGCATTCTATACATCAAAACAAGAAGCATTTAAAAAAAATATTGCGGGGAAACGATTTTTATTTTCTGGTGTTAAATATCGCGCAATGTATACAGCGTGCAAGTCGCGCGGCGCTTAGTAACTTGGAAATGTGCGCGACGTTCGGTTGGTTGAGTTGAATGGCCCCGATATCGAGTGGTTACATTGAGCGCTGACGTTTTAAAGCCATTTGTTTTTGTTATGAAATACTTAAAATTTTGATAACGTTTCTTTGAACAAAAATTAAGAAGTAATAATGTAACCCTACAACCACAACGTAGGGTCTTGGGTGATCCAACGCCTGTGTATTTTTATTTAGCAATTTTTGCACCTGCAGCATCTATTTGTTCACAGTGTATCATTTTCTAAATATTACATTTTTCTTTGGGATTACCTGTAAACCATGTTGTAGTTCATGTAGATCAATTTAAACGTTGTTGCTCAAGGCTTAAATATGTTTTCATAAAAATATTGAAAAAAAATCTAACTTTGACCTTCAGTAACTTCATAACTATTAATTTCCCAGGTATAGTCTACGAGAAGAAATTGGTCCTAATGATGAGCGGAATACGTAGCTCTCGGCTTTGTTATAGTTCTTGTTACACAAAATCATAACTTGAGGTGAGCCTTTACACTAAATAGATATTCGATTCTTCTATAGTTGTCTTAATATAACGATACTATTCTGCACATTTTCTTTTCTACCAATTTTAAACAAAACTAAATCCGAACGAACCCAAATTGACTTTAGCAGCCCGTCTGACGCCTTCGTGTTTCCTAATCTTGACCGATACCCAATCGTATCCAAAACATTTCCGTTTGGAGCGAAATGTTTCTTAACCAAACATAGCATCTCGTTACGTAGCTAAATGGAAAGATATGTCTCTATCTAGACCTTTGTTTTAGGAAATATATGTGTACAAATTTTGGTGTATGTTATAAAATAAATGATGCAGTGACTTTATTTCGTACGCCGTTGACGCCGTCGTAGTGCAGTCGAGCCCTGTAGCCCAATTCACGTATTAAAACCGTTGGGATATCGCAGCGATTTAGTCGTTTAAACACTTTTTCGTATTCACGTACGTCAAATGAACCGATTTTGAAGTAGTTCGATCGCAATGTCGTTGAACCATCGTCTACCCGTATTCAGCTAATAAATCGTTTTAAAATCGCACCGGAATGTCAACTGAGAGGTATTCAGCTAAAATATTTTCGTATCACGTTCTATGTTAAATATTATCGATATTGATTGATTTAATTTGATTAACTTATCGTAAATCACTGTATTTGAAGTATAAAGTATATTTGAACCTTTTAGTAGAAAATCAAATCATTTTACGGGCATCTTTTTTGTTTCCTAGACAAGTCGTTCAGATGTGCTTTAGTTCCGATCTTATTGAGTTGTCGTCCTATCGAGATGTAGCTGAGTAACATGTGAATACCAAAATTGGATAGGACTACGACCGAACGATTTCTAAACTACAACGATTTTTAGATCGAATGTATTTACGTGAATTGGGCCACTGGTAGTGGCCAAGGTTAGTGTGATGAACATGAACATATTTTGTTCACGAGTCATGGGTTTTTAAATATTTAATTATAAAATATCTAGATTCTAGAAAAAATACACTGAAAAAAATCGACCTGCATCAGGCGGGAATCGAACCCAGCATCTTCCGCAATCTGGGCGGCTGCGTTAACCACTACGCCACCGAGGCACTGCTTTTCGCTATCGAAATTTGTCAGTGCTAGGTGCTTATGTTTTTATGGTAAACATTGTTTTATCAAATCTTTGAAATTTGCACTTCTAAGATCCGAACGAAATATTTATTTGCAAAATTGACGCCCAGTTAAGATGAATCTACCTTACATTATGGAATAATTTTTGTCAAAAAAGATGTCCAATTTTTGTGATCTCTTGTAGTTAATAAGTAAAAAGAATTATATGCATAAAAACTTATTAATTTAATAAAACAAGCTTATCATTGATAGTTTTTAAATACTACTTGAATAAAATTGCGGACATTTACATTCTAGAAGCTAATTTAAATTAGGGGCCACGCGGCCCCCACGATATCAGTTACGTTAGTCAAATTTACGATACCAGTTAAGGGTTAAATTTACTATTTATGTTTATTTAGGTTACCATAATGAGTTCAGATGAAAATATTTTAAAAGCTTTTTGGGAAACCTTTGAACCAGCTAAAAATGTTTTGTAAATAAAGCTTATCTTAATTATATTTTATTAATTTTATTATATTTATGTTAGAATCTTGATTGTGCGATAGAGAGAAATCTGACTAGGTAGTGTCTCGTATGAGCTTGGATTAGGCATACGGCCAACACACATCTAAGCACTGATGATCGCAAAACGGGTAGCGCGTTTCTCACTGCGATGCACTTCTAAGTACGGTCTACCTAATTAAGGTGAATGGTGTGGCATGCTTTCCGCCGATTTTCTTGCCGCACCGCTCCGTTGTGTTCTTACCCTTATAGTACCTACCTTTCCTAATCCGCATCAGCTTACTTGCATTTCACTTGCTGCATAGCAAAATTTAGTCAGAATATATTTTAAATATATTGGTCCAATTATTTGCAGTAACTTCCTTCAATATCTCCATGCCAGTGCCTCACGCATAGTAAGTATCAAATTTTAGCAATGACTTAAGCATGGAAATTTTATTTAAACTGCCCAAAAAGCACTAAGCATTCCCGCAGCAGCACTAAGATTTTACGTAAATCATTTTAGTATTGCTGCCTAAAGCTGCACGTTATGACGGCTCGGACGGGTAACGGAAGCGTATCGCCTTTCGCCTCGCCGTCCAACAGGCAACTACGTAACTAAAACGGATCAGCAACGCCTTTACATCGACTCGGCTACAGCCGATCGCCGACCGCTAGTCGATAGCTAGGTGGTACGAGTTTGGGGTCCACGTCCAGAAGCCTCCTCGTGGCGGACCCTGGTAACGTGGTACGGAAACTTTCTCGGTGGGTGTGTGGCTTTTGATGTCAAGTGTGTTCCCTTGGCATTCGAAGTCATATGACATGACCGTGCCTGAGGTCCACTGGGTGCGGTTCGATGGCTACTCCCGGTGTCCTCGTCAGGAGGACGCGCCAGGTCGAGCAGCTGTCGATGAGGAGGCGGCCTATAAGGCAGCGGACCACATAGGGGCTGGCGTTAGTCGGTAGCCCCTGTGAGCTGTTGGCCACCAATTGGTGCAAGAAGTGTCAAGACGGGCAGCGTTGGGACGGTCTCGGTGTAGTTGCGCTCACGTCTGCAGATCCCGAGCCGTCCCACAATAGCGCACCGGAGTCAGGCCGGGGAGGAGGAGGAGGAGGATCCCAGTCAACAAAAAAAATGTGGTACGAGTTTAATCAGTTTGTATCAGAACGTGAAATTGAAGTCCCACGTAAAACATCAAAACATGTTTTAAGACCTGGTGCCATACTTAATCATTTTCTCACCCCTTTTGCTACATACACCGTAGGCCTGGCTAAGGAACACGTAAGCGCGTGGACGATGAGCCGTCAGGAGGTAGACGAGCCATCAGCGCGGAGACTGCTTTTTGCCTATTCACCGTGTGGCCGTTGGTGAGCTTGTCCAGAGGCGAGGCGGTGTCGGTCCGTTGCTGATCAGTATGCAGTATGGAGTTTCATGCAAATAATACAAAACGGCTCGAGTTGAGGCGGTACTGATCCGTTTCAGAGCTGTCATATGTGCTACGACCTTAACCCTAGACCTTCGAACATACCCTTTAAAAAATATTAAAACGAGTTGTGAAAAAACATACGCAAACCCTAAACATTCGCCGAAACGATGACTATTTTCGTAATATATCGAAAAATAACATACTTACTCGCCAGACTCGGTCACATCCTGAAAGAGCACGGTGAACACTAAGTTGACAAGTGACGTCACGATGATTGGCGCCCGCGTCCAAAAGAGACAACGATATTTCTGTTGCGTATTCGTCGACTCGACGAAGGTTAGGTGACTAGGGTTAAGGCGCTGTGTAACTTTGATCTCCGTATCGCGGCAACAAACAACTTGCGAAGATGTTCACATATAACTTAAGGAAAATGATTCGATGATCAATATTAGTGTTCAGTTGCTGCACTCGAGGAAAGAACCAGTTTCAAATTGAAACAATTAGCATCTGTCAAATTTCTACGAGTTGTATGAAGTTGCTCGTTTCCCCAATCATAAATCGTAACAAGTCGAGCATATTTACTCCCTCCCTGCAGCGCCTGCCACTAACTGTTGACCATTATGAGTTAAAAAGTTTATTTAGAATTGCGGCTAAAATAAACTGGGATTTGTTGCTGCAACTGGCTACTTGTAACAAAAAAATATTAAAAAGTTGATAGTTACTTCAACTTAGTTGATAGATTCTTCAACTAACGTTGCTCTGCCTGCATAGAGCCTAAGAAAAATTATTAAAATTTACTTGTTAGAAAAGTACATACTTTTTTGAAGTTTACAGTTCTCATACAGCATTTCGCACATACTTTGGAAGAATTTCTTATGATGCTCTTCGTTTACCGCGCAAATAAGTATTTCCCTGGAAAAAGCAAGAGTTTTTTTTTATATATTATGTGCTAAGACGATACTCGAACCCGTGACCATCCGCTATCTACATAAAGTGCTCTTTAATAACTGAGCCAACACAGAACCGGTGGAATATCAACGGGTGACCTTAAGCGTACATGAGGCATGTCTATGGTGAAGCTATGGACAAGCGTGACGAGTCATTGGCTCAGCCTTGGTATCGCCAAAGCTTTTGACAGGGTCTGGCACAAAAGCTTTCACGCTAAGCTTCCAGCGTATGGTCTGCCTGTTCAGGTCTGTACCTGGGTAGCCGGCATGAGCGTAGAATTTTTCGTACTCTCTGATGGACGCAGTTCGTAGTTCATGTCAGTGAATGCCGGTATTCTCTAGGGCTCCGTTTATCACCTACATTGTTTCTTCTGCATATCAATGATTATGATTCCTCTTGGGAACATCCATTGCTATCCAGACGATAGTACAGTGCATGCGGGTGTCATGTCAGTGTTGCTAGCTTCTATAGGCTGCTTAGATGCCACCAGTCAGGCTGTATGCTCATCTGTAAGCCAAATAATATTTAAAAAAATCTTGATAAAGTCGTCAGTCCACTGAGCCTTGCAAGAGCTTACATTCTCCATGTGCGGTCGTCAAATGAGAACCCTTTAGCTTAATTCTTAGCCCATTAATGATTCATTGCTTCGAGTGAAGCTCATTTTCACAGGTGTTTAATCCAAACAATATTAAAGGATTTGATAACAATTTGGGTTTACTCTTACATCTCTTGATTCCACTTAAATTATTCCTTAACAAAATTTTGAGTTAAAACTTCGTTCTAAGACAGTAATAAGATCAAATATATTTCCTTATAAAAATAACAAACACACTTAATACTAATAATAACTCTAATAAAAACTTGACTTTTCCGCCCCAACGGCCCTCAGTCTTCCTCGTAATGTGCCCTGCCCACTACCACTTAAGGTTCGAAATTCTTTGTCAGTGACCTTAGTTCTCCTGTTATTTTTATAAATTAAAGTATTCCAGACCCCCAGAATTAATGAGCTTACCGAGGTTTTAGAAAAAAACTAACAGCTCTTAATTGGCCTAGTGTTAAATTTAGGAAGGGCAATTTATTTTAATTACTAAGAGGAGTTGTCGCTTCTTCTTAATTTAAAATAAAATAAATCCTAAAGAAGAGACACGAATGACATAAGTGGATATTCAAAGATTTGAAATAGTGTTATTTTTAAGACAAAAAGAAAACCGTAACGAGAAAAGATAGTAGAAGAAGTCTCCGTAAAAGATTTGAAACAAAATCATCTATATTAAAATAATTTTATTTGATCTGAGCACTATGAGAGTCATAATATCAGGCATCCATTCATAACATTAAGTATTACTGAAAATATTATATTAATAACATTCCCGAGAGAATATACATATTAAATCTTTTTTTATTTGCTTTTTATTAAGCTTCTCAAAGGTTAAGGGGTTCTTGTAAGACTCACGCCACATCGCGGACGTCGACGGAATGTCGGCGTGATACTGAGCATTGTATACACCGTGACGTCCCGTCGAGCGGCACGTCGAGCTGTGTGATGTCCTCGAAGTTTCAGTGCTACAACGCTCAGCGTCACGCAGATGTCTACGTCGACGTCCGTACCGTCTGCGATGTGGCATCAGCTTAGAGAATAATACTACCCCAACACTATTCTCGGGTGTCGTAAAAAGCGATCAAGCAAATTTCGACTTGATTTAAGAGATTTCTTTTAGAAAAAAGCAGTACCTTTGTACAATTTTCTGTGTTATGTAATGTCTTCTTTTGTACTTGTCTTTGTGTGTACATGAAATGTTAAATAAATAAATTAATAAGATCATCTCGTTATAGGTCACCCCACATGGTGGAAGCCATCCACCAATTAGCAGGGCCCAAGGAGGTTGACGTCTGTATCCGGTTGGTATTAATGCTTTCAGGGACATCTGTCTAGTTATAATTATGTAGGAAGAAGAAAATATATTATGACAACTGGAAAAAAATAGAAGGAGGCAAATGACGATGACTGATGGAGAGTTTTGGGTGAAGCTCTCTTCCATCTCCGACCTTATGAACACTTACAATTAGGTCTTCCCGGCAAGCAAAATCAATTCTGATTGAGCGATTTTATGACTTGCTGAAGACAGCATCGAAGAAATGGATACAAAAACAGATACATTATTAAAAATAATAACCATATCAACAACGGACTTAAGTATTGGGCCAAACAGATTTTGTCAAAACTCAACTTTTATGTCCGCTCGCATTACACAAGAGAGCAACATTAAATATCCCGCGTTGCAGAAAATTTGCGCGAGTGAATTCTCTGTTTAACAGTTTGCTTTGTTTGAGCTCAACCCAAAATTAGTCATTGTCACGAACCGCTCTGTACTTTATATGGTTCATTAAGCCGACTGTTTCAGATGCTATTGTCATCACTTATGTTTGTTCTTTGTGTTATGATCCTGAACTTCGTAAGTATTTCTTCTGATGGACTAGAGGTATCAAAGCTTGTATAGATTACAAGATTTAGGTTCGTACACTCACCGGTACGGAAACTTGGCCAAACTAAGTTTTCGATATGGTTCATTTTTAATATTGTTTTAGTTACTTACATTTTTATAAACGGGTTGAATATGTATTAGATGGTTTTTAATGTCTTTAATTTATAAAGCTTTTGTTAAGAAAATAATGTTTATTAAAAATCACTCATTTACACGAAAAGAACACTCTCACAGCACAATTAAATGCCTTTCCAATTTCTTTGTCATTTTTATGCCTTTTAATATCGGGTGTTCTCCCTCGTGCCTTTTTAAAAGCCTGCATTATGTTCTGGCATGCTTTAAATGATGTTACGTACATCCACTTGCGACAGACTATTCCAAGCATCCAACACAGAACTTCGGAACTCATAAAATGTTTGAGGTGGGTTGGGAGAAGTGTTTATCCTTCTTTTAAGCATGTCTCAGATGTGCTCCATAGGATTTACATCTGAGCTTTGAGCAGGTTACTGCATATTTTGGATTACAACGTCTTGAAGGTATTCGTCCACGTATCATGCTGCATGTGGACCAAAATTGACGTTAAAGGAACTGGTCGTACCCTATAAATACAGCGCTACACATTTGTTTTTGCAGGCAACACTTAAATGTAATAGCAGCATTCGCTCGCAATTCCGCTGATGTTCTCACAGGCTCTATCGACGCATTTACAAAGAAAAGAGCGGCAAGGAAGTTCCTCAGTCCCATAATTATATCCCATGGGCACTGGCGACCGCTGGTTAAGTGATGATAATAGAAAAACCATCTAAAACGATGCCATAAAAGCATTAAGGGCCCTTCCCTTTAGGTATAGTAGTATAGTTCTCACAGAATAAACGAACCACATTATTTCTTAGAACCCTTACACATAGTAATTACTAATCACTCGCTTATAATTGTGCCGAAAGCTATATAAAATGAAACGATTAGTATTTAATATTGGTCTGCGTCCATATATCAGAAAATTACTCATACCTACATATGTTTGTGCTTGTAATTTGAAATGGATAATGGTCCGTGAATTTGAACCACGTGCTAATTATTACGTGACAATATTACAATATTCTAATGACCCAGTAAATGCAACGCTGCTGTATTTGGACGCATAATGTTCGTAATAGATATGGACTTCTATTGTTATATGTCATAGGCCTTCAAAATTCTATTATCCTATTGTTCGAGAGTAATGATAAGAGCCATAAAAGGTCGGCACATCTACATTACCAACAAAAAAGAGATCTTTCATATGACATGCAATAAGGATATTTAATTTGAATTTGATCGATAATCGCTCGTCATTTGATGCCAGCAGAGTAGAATGGAATCTTCACATCCTCCAATGGGTATCTCTGAAGATGACTAATGGATCAGCAAAGGGGTATTGATCAACTTATACTCCGTCTACTAATACTCATTGGGCGAGCGTGGTGGAATACTGCCTAAACCTTCTTCGTTGACAAGGAGAGGCCTTGTGTCGCAGCAGTGGGTCGATTTATAAAGGCTGATAAGAATAAGTGCTGTAAGTATTGGGTGGTCAATGAACTCCGGATTTCAGCAAATATGTTCGAGGGATTGGGATGTGAAGGTATTCAACTCCTATACGGAGAAAGTGATTATTAGTAAATGGAAAGAGTTGCGGTATTATAACGTGCCTAAATCAACTTCTTAACGTGTATTACGAAACAGTGAGGAACTCAAAACTATGATTGAGCAACTACACTAAAAGTTGTTTTGTATTTTAAACTGAAATTGAGCCAGATCAAATCTGATCTGACTAATGAGAGCTCTATTGGTGAGCTTTCAGATGACTTACCAAACCAATTTTTGCACGTCTAAATTCACTGCAAGTTATCATTGCTCCTAAGTATAATGAATGGCCACAGGTAGCCCTGCTTTGAGCACATCTAGTCCACCATAGAGCTTTTTTACTCAAATATTACTCATGTAGAGATGTCACCAGCCTTTGATGTGCTTGCCAGATTTACCGCACACTGTAAAATTTCCTTTCTATAAAAAAAAATCGATACTAAAATTATTTTCATTTATTTTTATGGCTGTTTCTAAATGTTTCTTTCTAACCGTACTTTCTATACTAAATGTCAAATTTATGATAACCCATTCAATTTAGTAGTGCATAATAATATATACACAACTGTGCAGTATTTGTTGCCGTATCTGTATTCAACTCTTCTATAGCAGCTCAAGAAAGATTACAATCTTGATGGATCGTAAATTTGAGTAGCACATAAAAGTGAGGAGACAATATATGACTCCGTGCTATATCTCCGCTAATTATTAAGACTTCAGATATCACGGTATCAAGGTGTTACTACGAACAGCAGCTTTTACTGACGCTAATGAATTCTTCTACTATGTCACTTAAGTCTTTGTGCTTATGGTTGATCATAGGAATTTGAAAGAGAAATAGATTTCATTTTATTAGATACTAATAAATTAGATCAATTTTCAATAATTGGGTGACTGAGATCCCCTAGAATTTGTATTATTTACTGAGTCATCAGGTATACATTTATTTGGTTTTTCGTAGTCACTAAAATCGTACAATGCCTTGCGAGTGCAGTACAATAATGCTCTCAGGGCGTTGTTGGGGCTGCCGCGATTCTGCAGCGCTTCCAGCATGTTTGCGTACTTAGGAGTGGACAGTTTCCCAACCATAATACGCAAAAAAACGCTGGCTCACTTTTACGGCGAGTTCGCGGCAGCAGTAACAACGTCCTGCAAGCCATAGCCGATAGTGGGGACTGTCTACTACTCGAGTACATGTGCCAAATTACGCGCTCTGTTTTAAAAATTATATATTAAGTACTAACATAGGTGATAAGTTTATTTTTGTTACTAACATAATGGACCTTTATGTAGTCTGATAAATAAACGTTTTTATTTTTATTTTTTTATTTTTTAAAATGGTGGCCGCAAAAGTGGCTACTTTTTTGGGTAGGATTAGTTGTGAGTAAGCTACAGAATGAAAAGTAGCGTACAGTAGTTTATAAAATGTTAAAGGTGAATTTCTAGGAAACCTAGTCTACCAATTATAGAAACCTGATTTTAGTAGCATTACATTTAAATAAATTAGTGGAGCTAGCTAAGCTTGCGCTTACCCTAAATTCGCTTGGCTACCTAACATCTTATCCAAGACTGTAGTCTTAATGTATTAATAAGTAGTATTAATGGTGTCATAAGCATTGTTGTGTTTAAATAGCTAGTGAAAATGTATTAAATTGTATTGATTCTGGGTTATTTGCGTCAAAGCTACCTATGAAGATCTATTGTGACTAGCCTCTAAGGCAGTCCTATTGAGGCTTTACATGTTTTCCTTTAGCTGGACACTGCCTTAAAATAATAAGACATTCCCAGCTTGGATTTTTTTGATGTCATCTGGGTCAGAAAGTCTCTCGACCCAGATGACATCAGAACAACCCAATCAAACACAAAAAAGTTAAGATATGCTCTGGACTCACCTGTTAATTATCATACTGGTGCAACTAGTGTATTCTTTCATACAGTCTTCCATGATAAGTTCGTACTCTGTTTTATTTTGTAGCATTAATTTTAAATCATCTGGCAGTGGTCTCCAATCAACTTTCAGATCTCCATATTCCATGTTGATTTGCGATGAAGTGGCATTGAATGTGGATAGTAAAATTGCTAAAAATAAGCAGTAAGACTTTATTATGAGTTTACGAATACTGCTCAGATGATTTAGAGTGTAATATAAATTAAATAATATAAATAAAATAAAAAATTAATATAGGTAATGTCTTAGTTTTAGTTTCAAGTTCGACAGGCTGGCAACCTGACACAAACTTTGAGGCACTGCATTGCTCGCCAGATGTTGATTTATGGACCAAATGTTACCTAAGGCTCTGTGCAACCTTTTTTGAGATTATGAGCGAGATTGTATGTATATAGATTTACACTTTATTACCACGTCTTATCAACGCCAGCGCTTGTGCAGTAATAGTTGCCAACATTATGTTTGAATGATTATCATGACAAGGTTTTAAAGGTTTAATCTCCTCCTGATGCTGTACGTACGTCTATGTCTCAGATCATAGACCTCCATACCTATAGCACGGCATTGAACTTGATCTACGATTCTTCGCGTCACAAGATGAATGTCACGTAGTGTAGTAAAGGTTGTCTTGTGATCTGTTAGCCTAGTTACTTTAAGAGGACAGTTGGCAGTGAGAACTGTGGTGTAATATGATTGATTGAAAATACTATTAAGAATAAAATACTACCTGTTCCAAAAAAGATCAATAGATAGTACTCCATCACGGTAACTTAAAATTTCCATTTAAAACCTCATAAAGATTTTTATCATACCATATTGCCAATATTTTGCTTAAGTTCAATATATCAAACAGAACAGTGTGAGAGACGAAACAAAAATGCAATTATTTCTTTTTCGTTATCCGTGAAATTGAATTGCCACATGAGATTAATATTTCTCGAAGTGTCTCGTAGAGACTAGTACCATTCTAAGAGATTGACTGGTAGTGCTGTAAACTAAAATTAATATGTGATACAGTACGCGGTGCAAGTAGGCGAATAGTATTAAAATACATCGGTTTACCTGGAGCTTCCATAAGCTCTGTACTGGAAAGCATATCTAAAGCGGATCTCGCGGGATCGTATCAAAATATGGATAGGCAGATAAGAAGCCAGGGTAGTCTCTAGTCCTCAAGCCTACACCTGGGTCACAAATCCCAGGCACTGCTTCTGGCACCTAGGTGCATTGCAATGGACCTATCACCCGCACGATGAATACGGTGAATTTTCGTCTTTAAGTTATTGTCATTTTCCTACTCCGTTCCCAATTTATTTGGGGCCAGTGCTGTATGCTACTAACTATCAGGTAAGATGAAGGACAAGAGTTTCTTTGTCAAGTATAAAAGAGAAATCGGCTAGAAAGTACCAAGGAATAAGTTATTCTATGTACATTTTTCGTATTTTTATTCTTTTATAAAGGGCAATGTGTCATTAAATAAAATGATGTTTTTATTTACACCTGATAATTATGAAACGCAGGATTATGAAACGGATAAGTGCGGTTGACGAGAATAGAGTAACCGAGCTTAATTACTCGTATTTAGAGAACATCCATATGTTCTATAAATACGAGTAATTAAGCTCGGTTCACATTGGAAAGGCCTTAACTGCCATCAGCTAAGGCCTTTCCAATGTTTTGTAAAGATCTGACAAAACCCTAGTCCCAATTATAGTTTGAAAGCTGTTCCATCCTAAAATTTGAGGTGGAAAGAGCAATACTGATATTCAACCTACCGAAACAGAAGTTTCTCTCGCTTTGTCCTGTGCAAGAGCTATTAAAATATTTACAGATAAACTAAGGTATGGTGTAGCATTTTAACCGCTGGAAAATGGAGAGGAGCTTGGAGGGCAGTCAGTACCTCCACGTTACAGAGGAATGCATTCAAATCATAATCTTATTAAAATGTTCTTTCTTAAAACTTTGAATTCCAGTACTGCACAGGATAATCTTCAAAATAGTAATTTACATTAAACAATATACCTACTTTAAGCGTAAAAATAAAGACAAATTTTAGGATTGTAAATAAAAGAATAACCCTCTTTCCGTGTTTAATTTAATAGAAAAACCTACAGCTAGTTTTACTTAAATCTTATTCTAAGAAATATTCGTACTATGCGTTTTGGGCTCAGAAAAACGTACAGTACAATATCGTTGTTAAATTCCATAGCTTATATTAAGAGAAACAATTAATAGAGTTAATTACAATATTTTCACAATAGCACATCATTCATCAATGAAAACAGAACTAGAAAAGGAACTTTTTACACAGCACTGTTCGATACAGTAGCCTAAACTAATGCAGTCAGTTAAATTGACACTGAACATAGTTCAAAAGGTGTGCATTTCGACACTGGTGGCCTCTTGCTATTTAAAGCAAGTTTTTAGTCAGAAAATCTGAGAGCACTGAGACGATTTCGTGTTAGCGGTCACCGTGTGCTCCAATTGAGCTAACGCTGTCAGTTCTGTGTCCTTCTTTCTACTCCTTAACCTCATATTTTTGGTCAGTTCTCCTTTCTTCTTACAACAACACAGTATTTCTTCAAATTCCTTTCTGAAATTGTCGTTCAACCAGCCGTACAATAACGGGTTTGAAACTGCACTCGACATACCAAACATATGACAAACAGCGTATGTTATTGTCATTGTCTTCTCATCCACAAAAGGCTCTAGACTAAAATCAGCTACAATATTAAATACATTCAATGGCAGCCAGCTAATGACATAAGTCACAGCTATTGCTATTAAGATTGCTGGCGTTTTTCTAGTGGTCCGTCTCCTTCCACGGAGTCTCCTATGGATCTGCACATGGGCAAGCACTACGACTAGAACTGGGAGGAGATATTGGAATATTAAACTTAACAACGAGTAGATAGCCCGTCCATTTTTGATAGGCCAGTCTTCTATACAGAAGCTCACGGAGTCTATTCCAATGAATCCTACTTTGTGAGTCTTCAGATTCCTGAATATGTACAAAGGGGAGGCCAGTGTGAACGCCGTCAGCCATATGAAGAACATCGTGATGAGTGCTCCCATCGTCTGCAGGCCTGGTCGAGTGGGGTAGACGATGAGCTGTGGACAAAGGACCCTGGTTAATAATGACTCACTGAGGTTGCCTTTAGCAATCAGGCCAAACTGAATGCAAGGAAAAAACTACAGTTCAATTCAGCATGTGATGTGAACCTCTGTTCCTTTATTAAGGACATGCTAATTAAATATCATTGACACAACAATTGTGTATACAGCATGTAACGGTCTCGGTGGATCTCGGTCTCGGTATTCTCGGCTACAGATTCTACCGAGAACTCTGTTTTGGTTATATATTTGGTATCGGTTTTGGCCCAGAATCTCGGCGATTTTTCGCCGAGATTCTGGGCCAAAACCGATACCGTTGTAAGTAGGTACGGTATAGGATAATAGGATTCAAATCTACCGCGCGTTTCTGCGTCTACAAACGCAAAAATAATTTTTATTTGCTACAACGTCATGTTATTTTGTTTAGATTATTAAAACCATTTAAAACAAATTATGATTATATTATTAAATATTATACTGTATTATCTAAAAAAGGCCATCTTCATTTTTTTTCTCCATTTATCTATTCTCCGTCTCGTCCCAGGTTTCAATTTATTCTTGGTCTCGGTCTCGGCCGAGAACGAAAACCCTGTCTCTACCGACCCTTACTTACAATTAATTGCACTATTGGTATTGTTAATCTATTACCCATACAGTCAACTGAATGCATTCCGTAATCTGTCATCATCGTTTGCCTACATTGCTCCTAATTTTATTGGGAGTCGACGTAAGAATTGTTTTCTTCTTCCACTATTCTTGATCAGTCGTTATCTCAACATTAACACCCCTTTTGCCATATCACCTCTCACACAGTCTATCCATCTTGTTTTCGTTCGTATTCCGTATTCTACGAGGGTAAAATTTGTTCCGTCTATAATAATATAGGTTTCACTTTACAACACGGAAATTATACCAATTGACCTTTGTCACGAATAATAAAATAATTAATTCATACAAGGCTCACAAAGTTATGTTGCTGGAAATTCTGACTTAATCAGACAAGAAATGAACCTTGAAGTAATGCTTATTTGAATTGACGAACCATTGGACTTTCAGTATTAATTAGAGGTTTACTTCAATTTGTTAATAAAATCTATTTCACCAAAATAATTTCGTCTGTTAGAGTATTTTTAACCGCAAATTATGTGGAGCCACTTTTGTGTTGACTGTTTGTGGTCAGTGCTTAGCATGTGTTTGCTGTTTCTAGTTAGTGTTTTCCAAGCTTGAGGAGTTGCCTTGAAACAATTTAAAAGCACTCAAGACGCACTGTCAGAGAAACTCTCTTGACATAATCCAAGTGCAGAATCATTAATGAATTTAAGTCTGGATTGCTTATCAAATATTTTGTTGATTTAGTAAAATAGTTTTGTATTGATTTAACTCTTCACAGTCCATCCACTCCAATGAATAGCTACTTTAAAATGTAGATTACAGCTAACGTCATAGGCATTGTCAATAGCGTAATTGATATTAGAACAATTATTCACATATTCAATTTGTTCGATTTTCTAAAGTAAATTCTTGTTACAGTATTTAATTAAAAGTATTATAAAAGAAAGAATTATAATTGAAAACAATAACAAGAAATAAATAAATAAAATTCAAGACTAAAAACAGAGAAATAAAAATTTTGTTTCAAAAATCAAAATTCTTTTTCAGTTCGAAAAAATCCGATGGTTAAAATTTTCTACAGAGGCCAAAGTTTATGTTGAATACAACTTTTGTCAGTCACATTGGAAAGCAAAATGGCATCTTTAATTTCTCTTTGAAAACCATCTGAACCTCCAATTATTGTTATCTGAATTGAAGATAGCTGAACTGCTGAGGTGATGTTGAGTGTACCATCTCTACAACCGGCTTTTGTTTATTTGGTTACTGAAGTATTGTTACTTCTGAGTTTATTGTCCCTTTTATATAGGCGACACGCTGGCGGAGCCACTGCATGGCCCATACTGCCAGATGTGGCTTTATTTGTAACGAAATATTACCTCAAGCTCTTCTCGACCCCTCTTGAGGCTATGAGCGTGATCATAAATTTTCCTTTGAAAGCCATCCAAACCACCAATTAATGTTATCTGAATTTTATGGTGACTTTTATTATTAAACGTCAGAAGTGAGAGGATATTGAATTTTTATGTTTTATAGTCAGTCTGATATCAACTTTATTAAGTGGTGTTATCAACATTGTAGTGCCTAGGTACTTGGATCATTACGCTCAACTCTTCAGTGATACCCTGATAAATAATGGACTTCTGGCAAAATCAATATGAACTTTATCGAATATTGTAATTTGCAAAATACATTGCGTTTGAAATAAAAAATACGCTAATTGGCAAAAAAATGCTCACTCCTACTAATTTCATACAAAGTACCTCACTTTGACTAGGTCCCAGATTAAGAAGGAAGTACAGTTTAGAATTGATGATTGTGTCAATCCGGGTGACTACTTTAAAACAGGTTCATTACCCCCGTAGGTAATGAACCTGTTTTTAAGGAGTCACCCGGATAATTCCAACAAAATCTTCGTTTCCCCATAGAAGCTACTGTGTAAGTAATTCTTTTCCTTCCATATAACGTTATAGCATGATTCCGTATGGTTCATAGTAAAAAATAGGAGTTCCCTTTCCGAGCCCTGAAAAATGTGCTACCTTTAGCAGGAGTACTTTCCACTAAACATGCAAACAAAATTATGTCCCTACAACTGCGAACGGATACGAACGCGTCCGTATGACTCCGTGATCGACATTATGCGTACCTACTCATGTACGTAATTTACATAGACAATCTTGCAAAGGCCGTCCATCAGTGTATTTTGACTTTTAGGCATCGCCTCCAGGTGCGAGACAATCGCAATGCTACCGCCGTGCCACTGAATTCTATAATAAGAAATTGGATGTCTGTAAAGTCGTTTTACGGATGATAATTTTACGTGATAACGTCATACACAAGCCGAACGCTTAAGTCGATCGTGCCTCTCTATTGCTTGTTCCGCGCTCTCGCTTGCACGTTCGACTCAGGCGGAATGTGACAATGAGTCATGCTTTTTTGTGCGTTCATCGATTTATAAGACGTTATCACGTCAAAAACGTTGTGATAATAGCGCCGTGTGGAGACACTCTCTTATAATACTTAATATACAATTTAGTGGCACAACGATAATATCGTTGCGATTGACTCGTTCGTGGAGGTGACGCGTTAATGTCACATATAAGATTTTTTAAATAATTGCTAATCTACTTGTTGTGAAACAATTAAATAATACTGTAACTCTATGTACAACAATATTATTATTTACACCATAGCCTATATACTCTTCTCAACCATTGGAAGTGTTTGTGATATTGTAAATTGTATTTCTATCTGATCTAATACGATTCATGAGGTGTGAATCATGTTTTGCAGATAGCAATCAAGTTTCCAATACAGATGACGTCAAAGTAACAGACTTTAACAGCTATTTGGAAAACAGAATCATGTTAATAAACAAAACTATTAACTGAAGAAAACGGATAAGATCAAAAAGCAGAATATAGGCTAATAGCTCAACGCCATTTTTAGGAAAACAAGTCTTGAAGGTTCCTTATTTTTCTTGTTTATCTACGAATAATTTTATAGAAGTCTGTTCACAGAATACAGAAAGAGGTTAGAGGTGGACCTGCTCACACCTATAAAGAAATTCATTAGTTGTGTGTGAAGTCGACCAACCCGCACTTGGCCAGCGTGGTTGACTAAGGCCTAATCGCCCCTAATGTGGGGTAGGCTCCAGCCCCTCGGTGGGGACATTATATGAGCTGTTAATGATGATGATGATGATGATGAAATCATTTAAACAAATATTAAAATAATCAAAATTGTCCACTCGTGCGAAGCCGGGACGTGCCGCTAGTACAGTATACACTCAATAAACGCGACACACCAGTAGTTAACGCTTTTGTTTCGTTAATTCAAAACCTCTGCATTACTCAGGATTCCAAATAATAATGAAGTTATTTGATCAAGTAACATTTTGATTAGAAAGGTGCCGTTTTGCCTTATTGTTCTTTAACTGTTGCGAATAAACAAATTAATATTTATTCGAGAGCATTAATAAGGACTTCCGCTTAAAAGCTTAGGGAAAAACGAGGGAAAAACAAGATGTTGAATTAATCACGGACATTGACCGGGTTTGGAGCAAATGCTGCTCAGACGCGGGAATACTTCTAATTTATTTTCGTAACCTGTCAGCATTGCATGGCCCATACTGGCAGACCCTTCCGACACGGACGCCCTAGGGACGCTAGGCGGTCGAGAGACTCCCCACGGGGGAGATGCTCGGTCGCCCAGTAATCCCCTAGGAACGTTCGACCTACAGGCTTGAGGACCCCCCAAGGTCTTCGCCTTCTTAAAAACCCGGTGACGCAGAAAATGTCATCAGAGACAATCTGCAATAGAATTAAAAAAAAAACTGGCAGATGTGGCTTTATTTGTAACTTAATGTTACCTAAGGCTCTGCTCAACCGCTCATGGCATTGTGATCGGATTTTAGGTATTTACAACCCGAAGCGTAAGTGGAGCGAAGTCACCACTATAAACGAACTATGAAAAGAACATTTACAAGTGATTACGAACCGAGAACGGGCGATATAGTTTCTCTCCGGCAAGCAGAAAGGTGCCTCTTGCAATAAGCGGTTCTTGTTTTATGCCGATCTTTAAAAACTTGTTAATTTATCCTTAAACTCGGAGAAAATATTCTTCTCTTCTAGATCACAACATTGATTTCTTCAAATAAGCTGCAATTGTTCGAAATACCAATTTCCTTAGTAGTATTTTTGTAATATTTGCAGTTTGATTTGAAATTTTCTTTTATTAGTTATTCTATGAAACTGACTTATTTCCTTTTACAGCTAATTTTATTGTTGATTTTTTCCGCTACACTGTATTTATAATTTTATTGTATTGTGAGCCATATCGAATATTTATAGCGTCAAAATTGACTCTAATCGTAAAATTTTCAAAAGTTTGCTCAGATATTTTACATAATTTACGAGTATCTACTGAATAAAATGAAACAATTTCTCTTATAACTATTTGCACAAGAATATTATTTAGATGAAGTTAGAAGTTTTTATAATACTTACATTTGTAGAACAAGAATTCATGGAATTTAAGAAGCAGAAAAATTGCCGATTTTCCCTCAAACCACGTAAACGATCGACTATTCAACATTGGGATTACTAGAATAGAATAAAACTTTATTTTATATCAACTAGTTATAAAAAAAATGTTGAGAAACTAAAACAAAAATTTTGTAAAAAGGAGGACTTTCTTTTCTCGAAAGTTTCCGAATTTATTTTAAAAGGAAAGGCTTGCCAATAGATTTAAAAGATAGGCATTTTTTAAAATTTCAGACGGTGTCGGCCTTTTAAAGATAACTTTTAAAGTTATCTCAGCCTTTTAAAGATAACTACTTTAATTTTACACAAGAAAAGAAAATTATGTAATTTACTAAACACCATATTTAAAACCAATATTATTATGATGATGCAGTGAACAATGCGATTACTGTAATCTACTGTAATGATGTCATTTATAATTGTTTTCAGTATTTTTACTTTCTCGTATACGTAGTATAGATACTTTGTAATCGTCAAAAAATTTGACCTCGAAATTTTGACGGATTTACACGTTTTGGACTGCCCTGAGTCCAAAAATATTTTTTTTTTGTCTCTCTGTGTGTGAAAATTTAACATACGTGTATAACGTCAAAATACAAGGTTTCTATCAAATTTTGAGCCGTCGATCACGAAATTTTAACAACCAAGTGCGTGGTCGGTACTCGGGCGGGTGACCAAAATTTAACATGCATGTAATATGATATAAAAATATAAGGTTTCTATCAGCCTTTGAGTCGTTTCCAGTATACGAGAAAGTTAAGGGGAGACCATTCCCGATTTCTTTTTCTTCAATTTTCCCAATTACGGGACGGCAAAGGGCGAGCCCATACATCCAAGTCTTCAGTTTTATATCTTCTTTCTTGATTTTCGCAACAACATGTGGGTGTCACACATTTTAATGCATCTAGGGAGTGCTTGGCGACAAACACATGGCAAGAGACCTCATGATGGCAGCAAATGAGCTGGAAATCCAACTATAAAAGTCTCAACGTCATACATACCAGTCACACCACAAGACCTTTATTCCTCTAATAATTCCTCTGATCGCCAACACTGGAAGTTTTTTCTGAAACAATCTTTTTGGGTGGTTGGTTTCTAAACTCGATATTGATATTCACAATCAAATCTGGAATATATTCAGCATTGAGAGATGTACCGTATTTATTTTTAATGTGGGGACTAAGAGAATACAATTCCGAACATGTGTTTAAATCCAGAGATTTTAGATGCGTAATCTTGGAATTAGGAATTTGGTTACTAATTGGGCTACAATAAAATAAAAGCATAGATAGATAGTATGTTCCTAGACATTATCTCATTACTCCAAACTGACGACGTATCATGTTTTATTATGTTCAACAAAGTCTCCGCCATTTGAAATAACTTTGAAATTTCAAATGTTGAAAGTAATGTAAGCTTCGTGACCTTGTCATTTGCTGGTAGAGTAAGAAAACACTTTTCCATAGAAATGTTGTTAGTAAGGAATATAATGCAATATGTGACAGTCTTGGGCAGCATTTGAGAAGATCGTTAGCGCCACAGTTGTTAGTTCTACGTTGCCATCGTAAGAGTTAACGGTTACCCTTACTGCTCAGATGTTTTGCGTGTAAAGCAGGATACGCAGGATAAGTAACGAGTCAGTAACAGTCGTCAGTTCTGGCGACGAGAACTGACCACTCCGTTTCCATGCAGTCAGTAAATATTGAAGGAAATACTGACACAACACCGCTATATCAAGAACAGTAGTACGTCTTCATACAAATTGGCTGCTATCCATTAGAATGTGTGCGTGCGTAGTCGGCGCCGTGTACGTACGCACTCTGACGCACACATGACATAAAAATATGGGAGCATAAGGTGGTCTTGCCGTCTCTATTTATATGTAAATACAAAAGGAATTGTGGCACAAGCGCTTTTTCCTAATTATATCACATTATTTCCAGGATGCGTCGGTGGCGTAGTGCGTAAGAGCGTCGTCTCCCACCCGGGAGGCACTGGTTCAATCCCCGTCACTTACCAATGTGCTTTCAAAATTTTCAATTCATATGTACGTACAATCGACGCTTTTACGGTGAAGGAAAACATTGTGAGGAAACCTGCACACACCTATGAAGAAATTCTTAGGTTGGTGTGAAGTCGACCAACCCGCACTTGGCCAGCGTGGTTGACTAAGGCCTAATCGCACCTAATGTGGGGTAGGCATGAGCCCCTATGTGGGGACATTATATAAACTGTTGATGATGATGATAACAAAATGTAAATTGTAGCACAAGCGTTTTTTCCTAATTATATCACATTATTTCCATGACGACCAATCGCAAATGGTAAGGAGCTTTCACAGTACATGTGGTACGCTGCGGGTGGTATAGACACTTTTATTAGCTTTATAAAATACCCTTAAATAAAGAAGACTAACAGTAAAGTGATCGTAACTGTTCATACTGGCTTGCAGTAATTTTGCCAAACCACAAAACAAAACACTTTATTTCTTTCGTATCATAACGTCCTTTGTACAATAAAACATTGTGTCATTAACTAGAGATTAAAGTAACTACATAGTAAGTAAATCAATATCATCCACGCGCGACAAACGCCTCGTGAAACCGCATTGGAAATAGTGGAACAAACAAATCTGGTTCATTTGCCTCTCCTTTTCTTAATACTCTTGTTGCTTCTTGAGTATGTACGCCATCAGTTTAATTTTATCCATGGGCTTCAAGCGTCTGAAATATTCCATAGACTTTGGATAGGCTACTATCGAGAGCTTTGTTCATTCTAATATTGGCTGACCATATGGGCGACCCCAAATTTTTATCTTGATTTCCCTACATGAAAACAGGCTTAAATGCTGATTTAAAACAGTCACCAAAAATTTCAAGCGCAATAATTAGACAGGCTGACTTTTGCTATTGAAAAACCTAAATAAAGTGCTAGTCTGTTGCAAGCTCAATTCCGTCTAGTAGCCCACAAAACGTTAATCCGAATGCTAATAACAAAATCCAAGTAAATCCTCTTATCTATAAGGTTTACTTTTGTTTGATACCGATCCAATATAATCGCCGTAATGGTGATTACAAATATTTACTGCCATGACATAGCCTTGTTTGGTCTCTAGATTTTTGGGGTTTTGTACGCAAACACTCCGGGCATCATGACTCAAACAGACAGCCAATTCAGTCTTTACCTATTTTTTGGACTTCTATCAAGTCTTGGTTTTTACTTCCCTGGGGATCCCCAGGACCTCTGCATCTAATTTCGATGGGCGAACCTACCAGATCACGCAGGTGGTTAAATCCAGAACAAATTTCGAAAGAAAGCACACAAATAACGATATTTCTTTTTAATGTGTCTATCTGTCACAAGTACGATAATCTTGGTTGGCAACCCACAAGAGACTCAATACAATACATCATCAATAATTTGCTACAGTTTGCGCTTCAATTTGTGCTTCGAATTCGAGCAAGCTTGATTTCTTACGTATTCTTCAAGTATCAAAGTGGCATGGCATACTAGATACGTATGACATTGAGCATCAGAGAGAATTAAGAGATCGTCTAAAAGACGAAGGACAGCTATATTTATTTAGGCATGAGCAACTTAGGGCACCTTCAGTATAGGGTCCACGTTTGGAAGCCTCCTCGTGGCGAACCCTGGTAACGTGGTGGGGATACTTTCTCAGTGGGTGTGTGGCTTTTGTTGTCAAGTGTGTTCTCTTGGCATTCGAAGTCCATGTGACTTCGAATGCCAAGGGAACATCGGCGAGTTGTTTTTGTTTTCTCACCACGGCTAGTTCCCGACACGACCGCTCCCGAAGTCCCCCGGGTGCGGTCCGATGGCTGCTCGCGATGTCCTCGTCTCCTCGTCAGGAGGACGCGCCAGGTCGAGCAGCCGTCGGTGGAGGAGTTGCTGCTGGCCACCAATTGGTGCAAGGAGTGCCTAGACGGGCAGCGTTGGGACGGTCTCGGTGTAGTGGCGCTCAAGTGCGCAGATCCCGAGCCATTCCGTAATAGCGCACTGAAGGTCAGGCCGGGGAGCATGTTTAGTGGATATGGAGGGAACGCCTTTACTTCGAGTCCCACATATCCCCTGCGGTTGGCACCACCCCGCAGTGACGATGCGTAAATGCATTTGACCTCCCCGTCAACAAAAAAGGGCACCTTCAGTATACTTTGATCACATCTATCAAGGCAGCTTTTAGTTAAATTACAGCATAATTTAATTTTGTATTTATTATATACCAATTACTTTTTAACTCCCAACGCAAAAACAGAGGTGTTATTAGTTTGACGTGGCCCTATATCTTTGTCTGTCTGTGGCATCACTGCTCATAAATGAATGGGCTGATTATGATGTGTTTTTTTTTGCTTGAAACTTGACGTGATATCGTTCTTGCTACTATTAAAGAAAATCTGTTCAGGGGTTTCAAGGTCATCAGCTCGAATTATATAATTTAAGAAGCTATAATGCATCGGAATTAGACTCCGCGAGTAATTTAAAAAGAATTAAATAAAAATAAATAAATTAATCATTTTAAGTAACCTCCGATACAAAAACAAAACGAGGCGATGCTCATCTTAAATCGTTTTTGTGTCGAGGGATACTTAAAATTTTTAATTTTATTTTTTTGACGATTGAAGGGTTTGCTCAAAGCTTCGTACTATCACAGATAATATATTACTATACTAGGTACTATTTAATTTTACTTGTACCTAGTATTAGTTTGAATAGTTGAATACAATAATATTTTGCGTAAGTTGTAATCTATCAAAAATGTGTCCCAGCGGGGTTGGAAGTTCCAGAATTACGAAAGGTCGTGGTTTTCATGCCATTCTCATTACGACAGGACTTTCTCTAGATGTTTCTATAAATATTAAAAAAAAATATGAACAGTGAAAATATTAAACAAATACTCGGACTGTTTGGCTATGATTGATTAGAAAAGTTAATTCAGCTTTAAAGTTAAGATCGTAATTTGACTACGTATAAAGAACTCTTATTCGATGCACGTAATAGTATGTAGTAAGTTTTGCTGTAGCAAAGTTCTTACGAAAGTTTGTTGCCACAGCGCAAGTTACTTCTCATAACTCATATTCTCGATCGTTTGTATAAGCTGGAAGTGTGGAAAAATGTGGCCTCATTTGTCGAAAACATACGGTGTTAAAAAAATACCCCTAAAGTAAGGGGGTTAAATGGTCCCTACTAAAGAATTCTTTTACAATATTAGAAATTCTTAATATCTCTGGGACTTACCGCAAGAATAAACATTAAATTTTTAATTGCAAACCCTATTTCGGTAAATTCAAAGAGTAAACTACGCAGACTATTCATGTACATTTTGACCTAATATTTGCGGAATGATAAAGAGAAAGAATACGGATAAGGTCATATGGTAATATTCCAAGTTAGAAAATATCGTCATTTTTTCAACTCCGAAATAGATTAACGAATAATAAATTTGAATTTGACAACAACGTTTTTTCTTACTTGATGATTTTTGAAGTCAGTAGCATAATGACATCCTAGTATTAAGATTACAAACCTTTGTGGACTAAAAACAGAAAACTATTAATGTGGACCATTATTTATAAGTATTACGCCTCTGTTGAATAAATCTATGGCAACTCAGGTTCTCTGCGATAACAGTTTACTAGGGTTGACACCAGTTTTGAATTTAATAATTTATTATATTTTTTTGGGTTATTTTGAAACACGTTGTATAAGCGGTCTGCCAAAACGCCTCATGCACGTCTCTGGTTTTATCTCCAGGGGGTACATACGAGTTCGTGCTTAGTTTGTTAATGTTAGGAGTTATTTTGAGTCGTCAGTAGCTGGGCTTGCTATCACTATATTTTTTAATTCTGCCGCTAACGCAATAATCGTATATTAATTTTTTGGCTTTTAAAGGTATGAATAACTGTGTTTATGCTTATCTTAACCTTCCAGTAGTCGCACCCTTGTGATGAATATAAGCAGTCGCGCGCGGTCTGTGATTCTGCCCCTATATGCGTCTGGTCTTAGAAGACGACTGCATATTTCATGATATTGTATAATTGTATAATGTAACTGTGTAAGTAATGGGCAATATTTTTTTTAATTTTTACCTAATAGTTGAATTATCAGTGAAATCTCAATTTTTAACACATTCTGACCCAAAAAACGTTGTAATCAATTACCTATTAATAAGTAAACAAAATAAAAATACATATTATCATTATGACAGCCTTTATAATTCGACCCACTGCTGGACACGAGGCCTCTCCTAGTCATCGAAGAAGGTTTAGGCAGTATGTCCACCACGCTTACTCAATGCGGATTGATGGACGGAGTATAAGGTGATCAATACCCCTTTGCTGGTACACTGTTCGCCTTCTACGACACCGTCTATTATAGTATTTTCCTCTGCCGGCATCACACGGCTACTAAAAACAACATATCATAGTGTTAATTTTTATCATCTTTACTAAAGTTCTAAATAATATTAATACAAATATTCAGCCAGTTCCATACATTATTCAAGGGTTTTTTTTTGGCGCTTGCTACGAATATTACTGGGGATCTGAGACTATGTGCCCAACTCTCCAAGGATATCACGGAAGCGAAGTTCTCTATTTTTTCAGTTAACGAGAAATTACTAAAACAAGTTCGTTGCGGTCTCACAGACTGCGCGCGACCGCTGGAAGGTTCTGGGGATGATGAATAGTAATTTCTTTTACCGATTTTCCAACGATCATCAGGAAAAAATATATGTAAATGTAAAACTAGAATAGAATAGAATAAAACTTTATTGCAAATTTACAAAACATAAACCATCCCATACAAAAAATATTGTTAACAATAACATGTTATGTAACTAGATTATTTAGTACGATTCAGACCGAACGGCTTGCATCGGGCCATGGCAGAACAAATGCATGTCGCGGCAGCCTACAGCGTCATCAAACCAGTTTTTCTCTTATGAAAATTCGACTCATATATTCAAGAGGGAACTATATGAATAAATCCAGCCCAGAAGTTAGCAAGCGAATAATTGATATAGAGGTAGAAATAAGTTTGGTCCTGTTTGATTAATTATTATATTATTAGCTAATTAACTTGGACGTGATATTAAGTCAGCCGCAGGCGGCGATGAATATTGTATTTTTTCTTTGGGCGTGTAACCGCCTGTAATAATTCTATGAAGTATATTTGAAACAAAATAATAGTCACATAACTGCGGTCTTCTATACTGGGTGTAAATGACATGAACAGTCAAAGGAGAACCATGTATTCTATACAACAAAATAAGACATATTTCAAAAAAAATATTGCTGGGAAATGATTTTTATTTTTTGGTGTTAAAAAAAATTGCAAATTGTACCGCGCAATGTAAAGGGCTCAACTCGCACGCAACTCGCAAAATCGCGATAAATTTGCTAGACGGAGGCTCCGTTCGTTAGTGTCCGTGCGCATCGAGTGAGCTACATTGAACGCTAACGTTTTGAAGCCATTTTTTGTTATGATATACTAAAATAATGATGTTAAGATAATGTTTCTTTGGACAATAATAAAGAATAAATACGTTTTCATAAAAAAATAAAAAAAAAACATTATGACTTTGACCTTCAATAAAATCGTAACTATCAATTTCCCAGATATAGTCAAAAGGAAGAAAAAATGTCATGATGGTGAGCAGAATACATGGTTCTCGTTTGACTTTTCATGTCTTTTATACTCTGTATATAACTTTAGATGTGGTCGACATAAGTTGGGTTATTTGTAATACGCGTAATATAATTGTAGGGCGAACATGCCGTTATAGAAGGGAACAAGGGATTCGTCAGTTACTGTAGACCCGCATAAAGAACTCTTAACCTACATACTCTCCACCCAATATAATTTCTGAGATCAACAAAAACACATTTCAGCACGACAAAGTCATTATTTCGTTCTCCAAAATCCATCCCTAAAATTTTTCGCTTTAAGCATTGTAACTCGATCGTTCTTAACCTTTGAATAATAATTTATTCAGTAAACACATACAACAAAAAGGTTTAACGAGACCCCAAAACACAATAAATCAGTACCTAAATTTCGTATAATTTTTGAGTATGGGGCTTCATCTTCACGCTTGGAGACCCTACTCAGTAGATCAAACGATTTCGCTACAGCAAAAGCTACCTCGCTAATGAGAAAATCCGATACTTTTATTTTCTTCAATAGCGTTTTGAATACTTACTCTTGGAGCCCGTTAAGAATTTCTAATATCAATTTTCAATCCAACCATTGTGTTAGCATATTGTTCGGGTATGGGGTTTACGTTAAATCTTCAAATTCTTAATGCTTTATGCATTGTAAATACTTTATGTTTATCTTATTGATAATATTCGAAAGAGCTTTCGTTTGTGTTTCACTGAAGGTTTAGGCACTTTGGATTTGCTGCCCTGTCATGTACAGGTGATAACAGATCAGACTACTCAGAACTGTAAATTATTCCCGTTTTTATCCAGTGACGAGGCGGGATTTTTATATCCCGGTTCAAAGCTGACTACGAAATTTAGTTAAAATGGGACAGATGGCCAACTCAAATTGATTTCTACATCAAACTTGTGTAATATCGTAAAATCGACCTAGAAAATTTGACAGTGGTAACCGAGTCGAGACAAGTAGCAAACGACAGAACGATCCTATCGAATGGATGGCAATTTTTGACTACTTCTCATACATTAGATACGATGAGTCGCCATGGAGCTTTCTCAGACATATTATGTCAGTTTCATACTGGTCTGAGGTTTCATATATTAGGTACAATCTTTTCGTTAAATGTTTGACGCAATCGATTAGTCACTGTATTCAATGGCTTTTTTATGAATAAAAGTCGGACTATTTGTTCAAATAATATTTTTTTAAATATAAATCTAAGTTTTTCGGTTCTTATGTGTGAAAAGTTATCCCAATACTTGATCAATAACTGATTCACTTTGCAGGTTACACTGGAACAGGACGGCATTTTGAAAGAAAAACGGATAATTCTTTCTGACATATGTACGTATTCATTCGACATTATCGGACGGCGAACTGGCGGCAATGTATGCGCACTGTGCATATACTTGTTACAAGTTAAACGCGGCTCGGGCTATCTCCTTGGATTATTAAATCTGTGACTGCACCCTTGGTAGGGTTCTAGGGTTAATAAGCAATTTGCCAAAAAATATGATTCTTCTGTAACGAAACCAGATTTATATGCGAAAGAAAAAATCCTAGAAAAGCTGACGCAAATAAGAAACAGCTATCTCCCCTAGAAGCACGCGTAAAATTGTGGGTCGAAAATTGAACGCGTGACTTAAGGCCCCTTCTGAAAAATTTGATGGTTGCCGAAGCAAAAATCTCGGAATATCATGACACCGTACTAGCTATCGCGTCGAATGACAATGCATTTCACCACTTACCTACTCGCTTTTTAATCGACTTCAAAAAAAGGAGGAGGTATTTTTTATGTGTGTTACCCAGTGTTACCTCATAACTCTTTACTGGGTGTACCGATTTTGATGATTCCTTTTAGGTTGGGAAGCTGATGATTATCATGTAATTTAAATTAAATTAAATTTCAGCGATGCTTGTTGAGTAGTTTTACAGTTATCCCTAATAATGCCTATTTAATTAACATCGATGATAATTATATTATAAAAAACCGCTTTGAAAATTAAAATTGGAGAAATAAAAATGTTATATTTAATAAAGTCCAAATGTTTTTTTTTATCACTACTTGTGATAAACCTAGTCACTTGCCTTTGGGATCGACCTCAGAAAAAAAGTATAAATTTTTTCAAATTTTTTTTTTTTTATTTCTCCAATTTTAGTGTTGAAGGCGTTTTTTTAAATGGTTAACCCAATTTGCTGCACATTCTATTTTTTTTTGGTAAAAACTAACTCATCAGTTTCCATTACCACTTTCCAGTGGCGTGTAATACGTCAACGTACGAGGTCATTTTGATTGATGGATTACCATTTCGTTGCTATGTTTCCTTCGTAGGATAGTAACTTCAAGTGAGCAGGTGGAAAGTTATGTGATGTATTTCAAAGGCTGCGTGCCAAGCCAATCTCATTCTAATTGGAGCTGCGCATTTAGGCATTGCGGTGACTTTGAGCACCGCACCTAAATGTGCATTGGATTTGTTTTAATTTTGGTATTCAAAAGTAATATTAAATTGTTATTATAAATTTAAGTGGAAATAAATATAGTGTGAACCCAGTATAAGATTATAAGATTCATTGGAAATAAAACAACTTTTACGGATTTAACTCGCGTGTAATTAGATTTTACATTTTGTTATTATTGCCCGACGTTTCGTAACACTTTGCAGCGTTCGTGGTCACGGGTTGACGAAAGATGTAGGTTGTCATATTTTATGAAATAGTTAAATCTACTGTCACTTTAATTATTAATTTGGAGTGTTCCGATTTACGCAAACGGAGCTCACGGTGTCATTAGCTCTTGCTGTGTGGCGGTTGTTTGAGTTTTAATAACTTTAGTTACTGGATCCCAAGCAGATGGTACGGCCCAACCATCTTCTCTATGGAAATTTGGGTGTTTCTTTATTAAACGCGAGTTGAATCCGTAAAAGTTGTTTTATTTACAATGTGCATTGCTCGCGCAAATTCAAGAGTACATTATATTAAGATTCATTTTATGTTTCAGAGAAAAAGGATTACTTAATCATCAAAAAAAGATTCATCTTTAGGTTTTAGTCTTATTGGTTTTGCAAAATTAAATTTAAATTGATGCCTTTATAATGGTTTTAAGGTGAACCCGAGACTCGGAAGGTATTAACGCTTTATACTGGGTGTAAAAGACATGAACAGTCAAACGAGAACCATGTATTCTATACATCAAAATAAGACATATTTCCAAAAAAATATTGCTGGGAAATGATTTTTATTTTTTGGTGTTAAAAAAAATTGCAAATTGTACCGCGCAATATAAAGGGCTCAACTCGCACGCAACTCGCAATACGGCGATAATTTTGCCAGACGGCAGCCCCATTCGTTAGTGCCCGTGTGCATCGAGTGAGCTACATTGAACGCTAACGTTGTGAAGCCATTTTTTGTTATGAAATACAAAAAAAAAATGATAATGTTTCTTTGGACAATAATTAATAAATAACGTATAGAATACGTTTTCATAAAAAAAAATTATGACCTAGACCTTCAATAAAATCGTAACTATCAATTTCCCAGGTATAATCTAAAGGAAAAAAAATGTTATGATGGTGAGCAGAATACATGGTTCTCGTTTGACTTTTCATGTCTTTTACACCCTGTATAATATTGCTACAACAATACTCTTGAGATGAGCGTAAGTTGGTTCGTTTCGCAAAATTACAGCTGTGGTTACCAGCTGTTTTCTTCTCCCCTTCTGCTTACGACTTGTAGGTACAATTTACTTGCTAAACTAATTTTGAACAAAAGTTTGTATACTCGTGTATAGTTGTTTTAGTTTTAGACAATTTCGTCAGAAAGTTTTTTGTGACTTTATATATATTGTGACTTTCGCCACTTTGAGATCAAAGTTCTCTCGTATTGACGAACAAAAGAAAAAGAACATTTAGAATTTATCAAAGATCAATTTATCCATTTCTAGTTCTGAATGCGGATTTTCTTATTTTGTTAATAATATTCTAATAAATAATAAAGTTCGGATAAGATACAGGGATAGTAAAACTTTATTTTCAATAATTTTTTAAGTGTCGTCGAAATGGTGGTAGGGCTTTTGACGATTTAAAAGTACTTAGCAAAGTACATTTAAATAAAGAGCTTTTTCACTTTCATTCTCATTTCGTTTGTATGGAGACGTGTTCGCCGTACTATTCTACTAAAACTGAGCACAAACCAAGTGGTTTGCAGGTACGGAGCACAAAACCAAGTAGTTTTGTGCTCCGTGCCAATCGAACCTCCAAATCAAATACGGAATGCGTCGCTGGTATCGTAAGAAATACTCTTTACGGCGATAAGTAACGCGTTCCAAAGCTTCTTGGGAAAACGTTGATCTCACTTATTCTTATTAATCTGACTTAATCTTCATAATCTTTTTTCATATTTTGAGGTGGTTTTGTATTGATTTTTTTTATGCTATCAGATGGCAAACAAGCTTACGGCTTACATGGTGTTAAGTGGTTACCGTCGCCTATAGACACTTGCAATATTAACGGTAAATCACTTAACACTGCAAGTGCGTTGCCATCCGTGGGACTAAGATGATATGCCTTTCATGCCCAGTAATTACACTGGTTACCTTTCCCTTCAATCTGAAACACAGCGAATTGTTTCACGGCAGAAATAAGAAAGGCGGTGGTACCTACCCAGACGACCCTACATATGGGTCTACCACCCAATTGTGAAAAAAGATTATGAAGATTAAGTCAGATTTAATATATGGTGACATCAAAAATTTGAATATGTAAAATATATTAGCTCGGCTGGCGTGGTTGTGGCCATGTATCTGATACCCGACAGTTTTTAAACCCTAATAACTTTGTAACAAAGTATGCGTGTTATTTGCCGCATTCAGCTGGAGTTCTTGATATGTTTGAGCAAATTAGCTATTCTACTTAGTGTTGCTGTGACTATTGTGGAATTGGCATGCCTATAAAGACCGCGCGGTACCTATTCTGTGATGCTTTGAATATTGCACCTATTCCCAAAATATATAAAATGAATAGTGACATAATAATTATTTTGTTCAAAATAATGGACGTGGGTATAAATATTGTTAGCAGAAATGAAGAATGAATCGTTGCGAATCATGACGTCACCACAAAGCCGCCATAAAAGCAATCGTTAGTTCGCTCTCAGCCCATTTGCTTGTCGGACGTTGAAGGGTGAGGTTGGTTGTAGTGGTGATCGATGTGATTTGCAGTTAGTCATTTGTTTCATCCTTATTATTCGGTTATTGTGTAAAGAGTTGTTTTCTGTGCAATCGCTTGTTACTTGTTGTGAAAATCTAAATGAAAGTAAAATTGTTTTAAGTTACGATGATAATTCTTTATTTTTATTTTATTCCATTCCTGATTCCTAAAATCAGAAGTGGGATAATACTTCCTACGCCTACATTAGAGGTTTTTTAGTTTAAAAAAGAAAATAACAAGCAGTTGCAGGGATTCGATTTATTATGCCGCTACCGTCACAAAATCTGAAAATACGCCACCGCGCCATGAGATTAAGCGTGGTATGTACAAGCAAATCACATCGACACCATTATAGATCTCGTTCTTGTAGTCGTGGGTCGCGCTCACGGTTGTCTAGGAGTGAAAATCTTTCACGGTTCCGTAGGAGTGATACTCGTGTGTCTACTCGGCACGTAGAATGTAGTTCGCGGTCTCAACGTAGCGCGTCTCGATACAGTAGATTCCGTACCTACTCATTCGCGACTTCGTCACAACAGAACCGATTTACATCATCATAGTGACCGTCGCGGGTCACGTGTAACGATTCGATGGCGGAGACGTTAAGCGCGATAGTGTCTACACTAAATGCCATTGGGGAAAATACGGCGAGTGAAACGTCAACCCCGTCTGACCGTGTTCGGATTAGAAGTACTGCGAGTGTACCGCTAAACCCGTCTGCACGGGTTCGTGTTAGAAATATTGCGAGTGTAACGCCAAACCCATCTGACCGTGTTCGGGTTAGAAATACTGTGACTACTGTGAGTGTACCGCCAAACCCGCCTGACCGTGTTCATGTTGGAAGTATTGCGAGCGTAACGCCAAACCCGTCTGACCGTGTTCGTGTTAGAAATACTGCAAGTGTAACGCCAAACCCATCTGACCGTGTTCGGGTTAGAAATACTGTGAGTGTACCGCTAAACACGTCTGCACGTGTTCGTGTTAGAAATACTAAGAATGTAACGCCAAACTCGTCTGATCATGTTAGTGTTAGTCCTACCCCCGATGCGAGGACAGCAACCTAATCGCAGCGCAGGTGCTTGCCGATGCTAGCATTAAATAAAGCAAGGTGCCACAGTAACTTTGTATCTAACTTTGATCTATCGTCTATCAATAACTTTGATGCGAGGGGGTAGATCGCGCAAAATTGGCTAACCGTTGGTATGATTTAGTGTCTTGCTGGAGTTTCTCATTGTCTAAAACGAGACGCCAAAACCTAGTTAGGTGAATGGTCAACCAACGACCACATAATGGTAAAATTTCGTGAGAGTTTAAGTCTATGTGCCATAAAATTGTTCAGGCGCAAATACTTTTTAAGGTTATGAACACAACGTCCGACAAATTTCCGACATACGCCGAGTACGCGCGTCGATCTCTGCTTTGTTTGCGTATGGTTCGGGGTTTGAGTGAGGATCTGATGGTTCAAGTGGTGATGCGTGGCGTTAATTACGCCCAGGTGGGGGTGGCGGCCGCAGGTGCCGGCTTGGCTGCGGAAGGCATAGTTTCGTTTCTGGCCATTTGTGTCAAGCCTAGCCGCAGCAAATTGGTCTGCCATGGACCAGCTAGTGCTTTTGGGCAGCGCCACACTACGCCACTAGATTTCGAGTGCAACTGCGATCAGACTGGATATGTAACCTGGGCCGAGTTAGGCAGTGTCAGGTTAGGCCGAGTTAGGCCGAGTGTCAAATAAGGCCGAGTTAGGCCGAGTGTCAAATAAGGCCGAGTTAGGCCGAGTGTCAGTTTAGGCCGAGTTAGGCCGAGTGTCAGGTAAGGCCGAGTTAGGCCGAGTGTCAGGTTAGGCCGAGCGTCTGACAGACTGAGGCGCAATGCGGGCGCTCCAATTTTTGGACCTGGCCTGTTGTTTCCGCTGTTGCATCGTGTGAAACGTGTTGGTGTATTTTAATGGGGTCTCCCTGGGTGCGGACGGCCGATGCTGCTCATATAGGTTGGAGACGCTGGTGGTTGTCATAGCGTTGCGAAGTTTTGGGCATTATTTGATTGGGATGGCTTTCAAAGTCGTAACCGATTGCAATGCTCTGGGGGCCGCCGAGGGCAAGAGAGATCTTCTGCCAAGGGTTGCACGCTGGATGATTTATCTACGGGATTTTGTTTTAATATCGAATATAGAAAGGGAAATGGTGTCCCGAGAGTTGTGCAGCATTTTTTTGAAAGTAAAGTTGTTTCTAACGTCTATGTGTGCGTGTGTCTGTATGGGAGCGTTACCCCAGGCGCACGCGAAAGGTGCTGTGCAGAGACGTCTGTGGATATGTATTGGGCTCCGGCCTTGCAGACATATCTTACGATATGTGTTGGGCTCCGGCCTTGCAGACATATCTTACGATATGTGTTGGGCTCCGGCCTTGCAGACATATCTTACGATATGTGTTGGGCTTCGGCCTTGCAGACATATCTTACGATATGTGTTGGGCTCCGGCCTTGCAGACATATCTTACGATATGTGTTGGGCTCCGGCCTTGCAGACATATCTTACGATATGTGTTGGGCTTCGGCCTTGCAGACATATCTTACGATATGTGTTGGGCTCCGGCCTTGCAGACATGTCTTACGATATGTGTTGGGCTACGGCCTTGCAGACATATCTTACGATATGTGTTGGGCTTCGGCCTTGCAGACATATCTTACGATATATGTTGAGCTTCTGCCTTACAGATATAACTTTCGATATGTGTTGGGCTTCGGCCTTGCAGACATATCATTCGATATGTGTTGGGCTCCGGCCTTGCAGTACCTTCCTAACTACCGACGTAGAGTACCTGGGCCGAGTAAGGCCACGCGTCAGGTTAGGCCGAGCGTCTGACAGATGGAGGCGCCGAGCGGGTGCGCCAGTTCCTGAGCTGCGTGGCCGGGTCCGTCGCAGTCTGCGTGCTGACTTACCCGGCAGTCGCGCACCCTCCACGTGCGTGCCCCTGCATGCGCGCCCTGCTTGCGCGCCCTGTCTGCGCGCCCTACCTGCGCGCCCTGCTGCGCGCCCTACTGCGCGCCCTTCTGCGCGCTCTGCTGCGCGTCCTGCTGCGCGTCCTGCTTGCGCGCCCTGCATGCGCGCCCTACCTGCGCGCCCTGCCTGCGAGCCCTACCTGCGCGCCCTGCTGCGCGCCCTTCTGCGCGCTCTGCTGCGCGCCCTGCTGCGCGTCCTGCTTGCGCGCCCTGCATGCGCGCCCTACCTGCGCGCCCTGCTGCGCGCCCTTCGGCGCGCCCCTGCTGCGCGCCCTTCTGCGCGCCCTGCTGCGCGTCCTGCTTGCGCGCCCTGCATGCGCGCCCTGCATGCGCGCCCTGCATGCGCGCCCTGCCTGCGCACCCTGCCTGCGCGCCCTGCCTGCGCGCCCTGCCTGCGCGCCCTGTCAGCGCGCCCTGCCCGCGCGCCCTGGTTGCGCGCCTTGCTTGCGCGCCCTACTGCGCGCACTACCTTACAGACATATCTTTCGATATGTGTTGGGTTTCGACTTTGTATCCATATCCATTGATATGTGTTGGACTTTGGTCCTGCAATCTCGTATGGCTTAGCCTTGTACGTAGAATAGTGAGAATGAAGAATGAAGAAGATGAAGTTTGTTATACGATGATTGTTAGTGAAGTAGAAGTTAAGAAATAGCATCGTGTGTATAATTGAAAGAGGGCCTTGATTGTGTGAGGAATGAAAGAATAGGCCACTTTACAAAAAAGTTTTGTTATTGTGTTCATGTTGTTTCTCATCGACAGATTCCGAAGCTGAAGACAATGATGACACCGGTGCTGAGCCCTGGTCTGCTCAGGTTGACCCTGTTGAGGTCTTCCATGAAGATATCTTGTGAAATGCGGCCGAGGACGGCGCATGATCAGGATAGGCCGTGTTAGCAGAAATGAAGAATGAATCGTTGCGAATCATGACGTCACCACAAAGCCGCCATAAAAGCAATCGTTAGTTCGCTCTCAGCCCATTTGCTTGTCGGACGTTGAAGGGTGAGGTTGGTTGTAGTGGTGATCGATGTGATTTGCAGTTAGTCATTTGTTTCATCCTTATTATTCGGTTATTGTGTAAAGAGTTGTTTTCTGTGCAATCGCTTGTTACTTGTTGTGAAAATCTAAATGAAAGTAAAATTGTTTTAAGTTACGATGATAATTCTTTATTTTTATTTTATTCCATTCCTGATTCCTAAAAATATAATATACCCGGCCACAACTGCTATGTTCTCTTTGGTCGCCACAATGACGCCGGGTAATAAAATCGATTAGATTGCCTTTTAAAATGCCTGACGTTTCAGCCGAGTTACACCGACCGTGGTCACAGGCGGACTAGAGAACCTCGATGTCTTCACTCCGTATGAGAGGTAGATTCGTTTCATCAATCCACAAGATATTTCTTCTCCTACCGTCACACACTACACCTAATTGTGTCCCTATTCTGTGAACTATATTCGGATTCCAGCGAGTTCTCGTCTGCGTAACGTTTACCACTAAATACCATGTCGCTGATAATTTAAAACCGTCTGTTTCTTGATTACGATCGCTTCACTCACGACTCATGAGAAAAGTGGCGATCTGTGGAGAGCACACCAATCACTAGATTGAATTTCATAATTCGCAATTATTATGAGATTCAATCTTGTGATTGGTACCTGCTTCGAGAAGATGTTCTGCCATGGCTGATTTAAGTAGTTATTTGTAGGATTTCCATAAACGCGAAAATGATCATGTAAAATTGATTTTGAAATTTTCCATGCATTTGGCTTTGCTTTTAGTATAGAGAAATTTGAAATTGGTTTTATAATTTTGAGTTTTAGATATCACCCTATTAATATTTATAAATAAACTTTGTTAGCACGGGTACGAGCCCGCTTGTTACACCCAAACATCCTATAATTAATCCTAAAGTATAATTAGAAAAACCTGCAAATAAATCTTTAATGTATTTACCTGGTATCTGTCCAGAGCGATCGCTGTTATAGAAATGGTTGATACAAAGATGGAAATGGCCTGGATCGCTCCACAGGCCTTGCAGAGACTGGGCCAGTCCGGTAGAGGCCAATGCTTCGTCAAAAGTTCCATGAGGGTCAACGGCGTGCCGACGCAGCAGACCAGAGCATCAGAGACCGCCAGGTTCACTATGAACATGTTTCGCGCTGTTCTCATCACAGGTTTTCTTACTACCTGCAAGGAATAATGAGTTTTCAGAATTTAATATTACTGCCTACTGTTAATCATGCCACTTAAGACTTCCAGATTTTTTTTTACTTTTTGTTTCGGTTTTTTTGAACACATACAGAAAGACAAACTGTTGGAGAGACTCAAAGGCGTCGAGGACTCTGACCAGCTCCTCGATGGACTGGCTTACTAAGCAGAAAGTAATAACCCTAAGACTAAGGCCCGTATTACAGAATGACACTCAAATATGTCTTGAGAATCGTTTGTCCCTTTCCATCACGCACAAAGTGCTCAATACCTAGTCTTTGATGTTCCTAAACCATACAAGGTTGTATGTTGCAGCACGAGCCGAAGGTGATTGCGTAACACGAGTGTTATTGTCATACGACTGTTTTCAACACACTTAGAGAGAGTAATTTATTTTTTTATACTACGAGATGGCAAACAAGCTTGCGGCCCACCTGGTGTTAAGTGGTTACCGTCGCCTATAGACACTTGCAATATTAAGGTAAAATCACTAACACTGCAAGTGCGTTGCCATCCTGGGGACTAAGATGATATGCCTTCCATGCCCAGTAATTACACTGGCTACCTTTCCCTTCAATCCGGAACACAGCGAACTGCTTCACGGCAGAAATAAGAAAGAAAATTAAACTTATTTTGATTTTGGCAGTATCAGACTTTCATTAAAACACCTTTGGCCTCACTGAGTGAGATGTTAATAGTGTTGACATGTTTTTAACAAAAAACTTGAGTTTATTTTTACGAAAAAAGGAACTTATCAAACTGCACGGGTGCCCAATGGACGCCATTACGAAACTGAAAACGTCGCAGTAAAGGCGGTTTTAAGAGCGTAATGAGTATTTTTTTCTCCTCCTATCATAAGTCATAAAAGTTACATAATTATACGATAATATTGGCAATATGAAGGAGCTCGTTCTAATATAAATACATATCTGTATTAAAGATCACCCCCGGAAAATCCAACATTACCTTAATGACTTATTGTAGGAGGAAATTGATTGACAGGTAATCCAAATCAAATTAGTTATAAAACTTTTTAATTACACTAAACTACGCTTTACCCCTCTTTCAATTCTAATGTCGGATAAAGCTCTAGAACAATTCCAATGTAATAGCATTACAAGCAATTAGCAAAGTAAACTATAAAATTCTAATGGCACTCCGGCATTAGCTAAAACTAACCAGGAATACTAATTAAATGGTTGGTATAAAGTGCTCCCGAATAGTTGTGAATAAGGAAATATTCAGAGGATATCAGAGGTCAGTCGCCAAAGCTTTATTTCTAGAGTGGCTAGTACTAATCCTCTCTAACAAATCTCTGTGATAATTTATTAATGGAGTTGGGCGTACGTGTCTTAGGCGAACATAAATATTGGTACACTTCAAAATGCTAAGGCGGAGTCTATAGAATTATTGGTCTGAGTTATGAAATATATATATTCGAATTATAATAACAGGTTTTGTTTATCTGTTATTTTTGTATGCCGATTTATTTCGAATAGAAACTTACGAGGTGGGTCGATTTTATTGCACGTAATAAGTGTATATAAAATTTTGTCTGTACCCTTTTAGAAATCTCACTTCAAACATAAGTTCTCTGTGGATTTTTAAATTACAGATACGTTAAACAAAAACAATCTGGAATGCGGGGATCACTAAGACACGAATAAAATATTGTTTTGCTGTGCAATTCTCTAAAATAACTTCAGCGTTGTCAAGCATGGAAGAACTCTCTAATGTCACATACGAGAGTGATGGAGGTAACAGATAAATTCGAAGGCGCGCGAGCTTTAGGCAAAGTCATGGCAGTTTTAGTTATGAACAACTTTACTACGACAGGGTAATTCTTGCCTGAAGTATTGATTGTCGAGATTCCTTAGCCTCGCGATGAAGTCTGTGACAGCTATGTAGGGTCACAGACTTCATCGTAGTCTTAGAAGCTGGTTTAAAATTGTTCGAGAAATATTCTCATTACTACCAGCTCTTGGTTAAATTTATCTACTAATCTGTGATTTGATAATATCTAAACTTAGTTTTATAGCTTGGGCACATACTAGGGATGAAATGTGGAAAGATTAAGATAAGGGTCATTGAAAGGAATTGTGCAACTGATGGCAACCCAGTACTTTCGTATTTTATAGCCCAGACAAAAATATTTCAGTGTTATCCACAATGTTTTTCCCTTGGGATATTACCAAGGCTTTCAGTCGTGGATTTTATCTGGTGAAAATGACAGGGCTTGTATATCAACTTCATTTTTCTTTATATATTTGTGATATTCAATTCCTATTATGGTACATACTATTATAGCATAATATACGTCTCATGATTAAGAAGCTTATAATTGATTTGTCTTTTTTATCATGATCACCTTAACTAGACTAATGATTTATTTTATTATTGAATTTATTAAAAAATAATATTTCTATCTTAAGTTACTATTAGTTTTTAATTTCTATGAAATAACCCCTCCTTGTAATTAATACTTCAACCAACAGAGTGCTAAATTTCTGTTTAGTCTCATCAGATTTAAATAAAACAATAGCAGTAATATATGCAGTGGAAAGTTTCGTAAACTAATAAAGTTTTATATTACTTACCTGATAAGACTGTAGCAGAATTTAAAAAGCAACATTATTTTAATAAAAAAAATGTTTCCTTACCGAAATAACAACAAGAGCATTCCCAACACCTCCTATAACTACCAGGATAGCATAGAACGTCAGGAGAATAGCTCTGGTCGGGTCGTCAATTTTCCTGTTCTGCGAAAATTTCTCAAGCAGCACGTTTGGGTCTTGTATGCCTCTAGAAGCTTCTATGATCATTCTAACGGACGCATTGACGGTCAGATTCATACTGGCGTCCGGGAACTGAAACAAGAGATAAAAAAATCGGTTAAAATATGCAGACGTAATCTTGTACCTCGTAAAAGATGCGTCATCAAAATTTTAATAAGTTTTTCTTAATGAAATTTTGATGATCGTACCTTTGCATATTGTACTCGTGGGGTTCTTTTGTTTTTTTTAAAAAGTAATTTTTCTGGACTTTCCCTGTTTAAGTCACATTTGAAGTACACAGTTAAAATGCGAAATTTATTTGACTTGTGCTAAAGTAACAAAAAATAAAATTTTCCTACCTACTCAAACTCAGGTAGTAGCTAATAGCGTTCAAGTAAAATAATCACCACGCAACAAGATTTACTCATTAGCAGATCCCATTATAAATACAATGACGTGATAAGAGAGATGTGTGGTTTGAAAGAGCATATAGCTACAAGAATTGAGAAAGGGATGCTCAAATGGTTCGGTAATGCAGAAAGGATGTATGAAACAAATACATATAGGGAACTCAAAATCTAACAATACATAATTGATATCCGATACATAAAATAATCCTATAAAGTACACTTTAAAATACACCTTTTCACTAAGAATATTTTCGATATTTGCTAGAGGGAAATCAGCCATAACTGTTATGACATAAAACCAATAAAGGCAATATCATTTACGTCGTTTGAGAATCAGCTTCAACTTGATCAAACTTGTCTCGAATGTCGTAAATGCCCGCAAAGTTTCCGACCCTCAGTTTCATGTTCGTATTATCTTTATTTATGTGTTATAAAAATTGAAACAATAAATAAATTCTTCCCTGCCACCCTCTAGACATTTTTGTCTAAAGCACCACGTAAATATCGGAAAGTCTGAACCTTTAGCCTAAATCATAACTTAAGCACCAAATTTACGATAATGCTCCTTTTCATGTTACATTGATGGAAATGTACCAAATAGGCCGCGTCCACATTAGGCTCACAGTAAGTGGCTAACTGTTTGCCTCTAGTTCGTCTCCCAGAATATCTTTAAATGGTGTGTCCATTCAGCGCGTACTATACGCAGTTTACGACGTTTCGCTTGCCGATTCATTCAGTGAGCGGCTGAGTCGCAGCAAACGATGCTCGTGGTCGGCGGCTTAGATCGCTCACTACGCCGGTGTTGCGCGGTCAATTGAGGCGGGACTATTGATGCTGACCGTACCTTATCTCCCAAGAATTCCAAAGCGCTTCGCAGCTAATATACTAGAGTTCGCCGCTCACTAGAATTAACAACCGATACGCCGCCGCTCAGAGTTAGTCAGACACTTACTGTAAGCTTGGGGTACGACCAATAGTCGTCCTAATAGTCACGGATCGTAAAAATTCTCAATATAAAGTTTTACTTTACTTCACGTACGCTCAAGAAAATGTTGACAAAAACTTTCAAGAGGGGTAAGGCAGAATGAATAAGAAGCTGTCATCTTGCAAGATGCTGATCTCGCAGAAGTATGCTCCGGTGGTTCTGCATTTCCCGTCACCACCAATCTTTGGTGGAAGGGCAGAGGCCAAGAGACCCAGAGCTTGAAGCCCAAAGAGACCTGTTAGCGCTGCCCTCCACCAGGTGATGGACCGGATTAGTTTAAGACGTACCATTGATCACCTAAAAAGGAGTCACAACGTAATGGGGGAATAAAAGAGAAGAGAATGATCCGGCGGAGGTGAACGCAATCGCCTAGTTTGCAGCAAAGGCTCTCTCAACGAGCAAGGGGCTGCAGATTTTACTATTTTTGCTTAGGCTGTACGGGAAATCTCATGGCCTTCATCTAAATGATGATAAGGACGAAGTGGAAACGAGCTTTGGAATCCTCAACCACAGAGGCACTGTGTATCATATCATAACACAGTTGGAACATAATAATGCTTCCTTACACAATCATCATATCGGTAGACTTTGATAAGATCGTGGTAACTAACCAGGATGACTTCATTTCACTTCCTTAATTAACATTGCCTTAATTAAACTGGTAAGACAACTTACCACCAATCAAACTACTTATATATGTTCTCCATTGAAACTGAAGTTTAAAATATTTTTTTATATTGAGTTCAAAATTCTATAACGCAAATTGCTTCCACACCATTTTCGTGCGTAATGAAATTCTCATGGAATTCTTATATTAAGTCGTTGGGAAAGCGAATTGTATGCTGACCCGTGTTTTTAATTACCCTTAATTTATTTTAGAGGCCAGAGGTTACGTGACTTGAACTAACATAAGGACCTTAGCAGTCTTGCTACTTTTAGCATCTGCGATTAGCGTTTTTGAGATTGAATCAGTACCTATAGCTTTTGTTGCTTGTTTTTGTGTGTAGTGTTATTTATACTATTTTAACTGGTCAGCAGATTAACCTTACCTAAATCTATGCAAATACTAAGTGGTAGACAAAAAAATCTTTAACGGGTGAGTAACGAATGATTAGTCGCCCATTTAGTATTTTTAGTCGCTCGTTGTGGATTTTTTAGTTGCTCGGTTTATTATTTCCCTTTTATAAAGTAATACGTCGCCATATTGCCTTGACTATTTTATTTTTAAATGCTATCTAAAGTTACCTGGAAGAGATAGCTGTATGCGATAAGTTTGAATTAATTTTAATACTTACCTTTATTGTATTCTTTGAATTGGTAAATTTACATACAATAAAGATAATGTAAGTTGTATATATTCTATTGTTGCTGCGCTATGCTTCATCGCGTTTTAACTGCGTCCGAAACTGCGAGCTTCGTCTATATCCATTGAAGTAGTAAGCAGTTCTGCAGTCGCTAATGCTGAAACTGCGACTGGCATCGGATACGAGCGAAGTATAACGTTCGATCGCTGTATCTAGCGTCCTAATGCCGATGCATTCCCGGGCGGTGTGAAGCGTTCGCTTTATTCAGCTTCCAAAAAGCAGTTAAATTATCAGTCTTTTGTAATTGAGATTACGAACTTTTTAAAAAATAAATTTATTTAACACTAAAATAGACGGTTTATAAACAAATTAATTGCACTAATTAAACTGGATTTACTTAATTTGGAATATCGCAGAAGATGGCAGAAGCAACTACACGGACCGGAGGACTGGGGTAGACTGACACGCAGTCTAGTATCCTTTTACACGTAATATCATTAAAGCAAAAAGTTTTCAGATAATAACAGATCGACGATGCTAAAAATAGCACGTCTGGTATGGCCCTAAGTGCTTCTGTACGCTTTTAAATTTATTTCAGGTAAGAGGTTGCTGGATCCAGTGTTAATTACTACACTAATTGCTGTGTTATTTATTTCCCTTTCGCTTGTCGCGTTGGTGGTGTAATTTTTACTAATTATTTGTAGGCAGTTTTGGTGCTCGTATACGTGTCATAAATTATTAATTTACCTAAACGGAGTGAAATGCAATTTGGCAATAGAATTGTGAAAACCCTTGATTTATATATGCTAACTAGCTGTCGGCCACTCGTTGCTGTGGTAATTTCATACTTCTGACACTGTATTCTGAGTTCTGTCATATAACATTGAAATTGCAGTTTTAAAAAATGAGGGCTACTTCTCATCAAGATCAAAACTGTCCTATCTTTCAAGTTGGATCAAACTGCACACGGTGTACATATTTGATTAAAATTGGTTAAGTAGTTTAGGAGTCCATCGCGGACTAACAACGTGACATGTAGTTTATAATAATTAAGAAGATAATAAAGATTAAATTTTGAACAGTCACGTTTTATGATTCTACGCGGCAATTATTTTTGCTGACCATGTTTTCGAATACCCGCCGTTGTTCAGGAAGATTCCTGAAGTAAAATAATAATAAAATAATTGCTATAAAATAACAACGTCACTACACGTGTATACCTTACACCTTTTCTAAATAATAGGGTTTCCCAGGGTTTCCTATCTCAAGGTAAAAAAGAAACCCTATATAGCCGGCCTTTTGTCCGACCGTCCGATCTCTCCACACCCTTTTCTTACTAAGGCGTTAAGGTATCAAGTTGAAATTAATATCAAATACTAGAGTCCGCAATTCTTGTCAACGCGATCAAAAAATGGGGTTCATTTTATTTTGCCATGCAGTGTCAAAATACTGCTATTAGTTATTATGAGAACTAGACTTCGAATTGACTTCGAGTCATTGTCTAAGCTTCGAGTAGTATTTTTGTCGCACTCGCTTACATAAAGCGTGGATGTGTCGGCGTTACGCATTGCCGTGGGAGTGATATGTTTAGATTTAAATGCCGTCATTGCGACAAACACCGTTTCGAAAAAAAATCAAGTGGTAGGCTGTTTAGGTAAGATCATTGAATCGAAAAACGCTATATCAAGTAACGGATTTACGGACACGCTGTTGCGAAAAACTTGTTCTACCTAATGATTTGCTAGATATTTAAGGGTGTACTATTAGATGACTATTATGTACACAATGAAAAAAAAAAATTATTAAATTTACTTATGTAAAGTATCCCTACAAAAATCTTTATACCGGTTTTACTTATGTAAAGTATCCCCACTCTTCCATGGCATGGGTAAAACCTAATTATATATTTTTTTCTTCTTAACAATTTGTATTAATAATTAAATTCGTAATTAATTTTGAAATGTTATCCTGATAATATATGTAAATTATTATTAATAATGATTGATTTTAACGTATTTGATATTTTGCGCTGTAAATTAAAATTAGAATATTAAAATTTTTGCACGTTAATAAACGTTAGAATATGTCGGAAAGTACCTATTTATTGTGAACATCATTTTAACCATATTCTACAAATAAATGATTTATTATTATTATTATCTACTTACTTATCTCGGCTCACATGCGTTTATGAGACGAAAATACTATTTCCAACCATGACCATTTTATCTTTACCTAGTGGATCTCAAGAAAGCTAAATTTTACGGGATATCTAATCAGGAATGCATATTCTGCCAATCGGAGTTTAATGACATACAAGAGATAATTAAAATTTATTATCCTAATTTTCACGCACTTGGTAGGCACAGTGCCAATTAATGGCATTCTATATAATGATAAACCATTAAACTCAAATACCATGGCTGAGTGATGGGCAGGATAGGGTTATTTTTTTATGACCAGGCGGAGTGCATAGTTTTTTTGGGAGAGTCTAGTGTTTGATGTACCTACATGGCGGAGTGATGGGTAGGTTAGTGAACTGGTTTGGCCTAGGAAAAACTAGTTTATCCTAAAATCGGGTTTGGCCGGTAACACATACATGTAAATAAATAAACGAAATATTGACTGTATTCCTATATTGTAACATTTTTCCTTAACCTTTTTTTTTCTCAAATAACTTCCTTGACAATTCATATTTCATTCAACCTAAAATGTTATTTGACATTCGACAAATCACACTACTCGTCACATAATTTGACAGTGGAAGGACTTTGATCCGAAACAAGGGTTACTCAACCTCTGGCACAACTCTCTTTAATGAGATGTCTTTACATATACGATAGGTACAATATTGAAGCACGTATAATGTTTATCTTTATCATTAAATCCAATGGCTCATAATGAAGATGGACCGCATGAAACAATGGAGTGTGGCCAGCAAACAAATACAAAATGAAAAATGCATACAAACTGTTGCATCAATTATTTGGCCAAAATATTCCAAATTTAACGCCGTTGGTGAGGAAAAGTCCTCGAATGGTGACTGCGTACCGGAAGATGCAACGTTTGTAGGCTCACACAAGATGGACCGACTATCTGGTAAAGGTCGAGGGAAACCGCTTGATGCGGGTGGCGCAGGAGCAATTGAACTAGAGATCCTTGGAGAAGGCCTTGAATCAACAGTTGGCGTCTCTTGGCTCATATGATAATGATGATTCTAAATGTAGAACACAACGTCACGCACACACAGCTAAATGTTAACCTCACATTACTGTTCTTAATGGTCCATCTGCCTTTTGTTTAGCAATCTGAGTTTCATTCAATGGTCAAAGTGACAATACGAAAAGTTCAAAAAGACTACGAAAAAATATGCTTAAAATATTTCTTTTAGATGAATTGAACAAGGATTAATGAAGTAGAACTTTTGAATACGTCTTGATTTTGCAGATCATTTCCCATTGTGCGTTCGTTCTGAGCCCACTCCGTTTTTAAAATCTGAAAATGCTTTGTCCGTATCTCATTTCCGTGGGCGGTTTGGGATTACGCGGCGTCCATGTCTATTATGTATAGGTATAAATTAAAACGGACCAAGGCCACATAACTGAAAAAGGCATTGGATGCTTTTTTCGTAAGTTTTTTAGTTCATATCTGCATCACTCCCGAGAGCATTCTCCAATACGGTGTTGCCACAGATAATGCGGCCATTTTCATTACCTACCCTGTTCTGGATCTAACACTCATCTCTCTCATAGTACGCTGACAACATGGTTCTAAAAAGGGCCTTGCCGTACCGTGGCTGTTAAAAGGGGCGTAATGATAACGGCCATCACTATTGATGATGTGATGGGCGCTATCAATACGCCCCTTTCCTCCACCGGACGACCAGAAGTGGCGAGGGCTTTCACTCTTATGGTGCCGACATTCCTCTCATTCACACGAAGCAGGGATCTTGGATCAGTGGTATAATCTGGACATCTTAACGGCCAGAGTGAACAAGCATCATAAAAAACAGAATGGGTATTCACCGCGGAAACTAAAGTTATATCCAGATGTTCAGTAGTTGCAAACACTGGTTACAATTTGTAGCGTATCATTTAGCTAATGTTTAAAAATTACGACTCACCTATTCTCAAAATTAATAGGTACTCTGCTCAATGTGTTATCTACTTTTACGTAAGTAATTCACAATTACTCTCAGAGATTGTCGCTATGTGTGCTATAATATGATCCAAACGGATTTATTACTACACTCATTGCGATCAACTTCAACCCTCTTCGAATAAATTGGAGATTTCAATATATGCCAGGGTGTGAAAAGAAATTTGAATTTCTGAGGGACAAATAGTACACAGGTGTCTTATTTCATTGTAATTTATTGGAGGTTTATTATAAACATTTAATTTATTGGAGGCTGAATAAGAACATTGCTTTCTCACAATTTACGTTAAGAGACTGCTATGGATTGCTACATCAGCAAGAATGAGTATTTTTATAACAATTAGGTAATATAAGTTCTTTTTTACGAATGGAATGAAGTTCTCGCCGTAGGTACATAGGTACGTAGGCTCGTATTATAGAATGAGTCTCAAGAATCAACGCCGTACTGAGCGTCATACATCTCTATCTATTTGTGTTTAACAGAAAGTGACAAAAAATTCTCAAGACGTGGTTGATTTTTGGGTGTCATTCTGTAATACGGGCCTTAGTGTATTGAGTTGAACTCAATGTTCATTTAACTACAATATCTACGCTTATGACAGATAAATTCAGAGCTATGCATTTGTAAATCTATTAGGATTGTTCCCTACAGTCTTGTTACTTACTATCACAATAGCCGTTTGGTACATTTGCGTATCTACTCCAAAAAGAACTATAGATTATAGACAAAAATAAAACTGAAACTTTTATACCAATCCTAATACAAGTCTCGTACGCTGTCCCTCTTTGTCATGGCAATAGTTACAAATAATGAAAGCGTCATCAATAACCAGGTAACAAGACACTAGCTAATGCCACTGAACAGACCAATTTCACGGTCAATTTGGGCGAATTAATGGCTCATTCTAAATTGGGCCGTGCCAAGCTTCTTAATGGTATTAGTTCATTGGCTGAATATTAAGCACAAATAAGACAGTGTAAATATTACCTTAAAAAAGTCCTTCCTGCTATAGCTATGCGAGATACAACTTCTGCCTTTCTAATTGGTTATTCTAGATAATTGGTCTTCATATTATCTGACGGTAAGTTGAAGGTTGAAGGTGGAAGCGAGGTTCACCTAGAATCCTAACTCCTTGCAAAATATCGTAGTCTAATTCCTTATAGTGGTATAGTATTGCATATTGTGAGGATCCAAACACATTGATGAAATAAGCATCAATAGGCTACTATGTCCGTTATTTATCTCAAAAGGGAAGATCTTGACATTTACCTCACCTAAGATAAGGCCAAAGACGACAGCAGAACCCTCTGCGTAGGGATAAGCATCAACCAAACCGAATACAACCTTTGGACCTTACAAATCCAAATATTTTTTCTTGTATGAAGTCTGTGGCTGTGGAAATGTTAGTTATATTTCGCAAAAGAAATATGCTGACCCCTACACCTGCAGCTCTTAACACAAATAAGCTCCTTAAGGAATAAACTGCTTTCCGCTACTTACGAACAGATGACGCTCAGCCTAATACTATGTGACGGGTTAATATGATAGAAGCATTTCGGAAAATCAGAGCTAAAGGGTCAGGTGGGCTTAATGTTTATTCGCCACTCTTAGTAGGAGTCGAGAAACTTTGGCTTTCCAAATTAATTTCTACTTCGCATTTAGCCCGAGGCTTGCTACTCTTATTTACCTAATGCTACAGTTTTATTCCATAGATAGAAAAGATTATATCACTAGAAAAATACACTGAAAAAAATCTACTTGCCCCAGGCGGGAATTGAACCCAGCATCCTCCGGAGGATGCTCGGTTATAAAACGAATATTTACGCATTTGTAAAGGCTGGAAATTATTTATTCGTTTGCAAACGTAAAAAATATTCAATCAGGTTATATCAATCAGACTGTACTTAAAATATATGTAATTGGTATACCTACGCTAAGTAAGCTAATATTATACCTAATAATTGTTCTAAACTTTTTCACTAATTGGTATAACAAAACAAGCGAGCACCTACCCATTTAATAAAGTCATATAAGTTAACAAATATAGGTAATTAGTTAGTTAATAGAATGAAATGTTGGAAAAAATCACCATTATGCAATGGTTGACTAATAAACGTTTTATAGGAAAACTCTCGCATAAGTTACTTAAGCAAAATAACCACAAATATAAATGTACAACTGAGAGAACGTTAAATGTCCCAATCTCCGACATCGCAACATCTGGTCGGAATTGCGACCTGAAATTATGTTGAAAATCACGTAATTTATACTGTACGGTCAGCGCACAAAGTCAATTGAATTATTTTTGTAATTCTCCATACAAACTTTGAACTCCCGTATCATCCCTTTAGGGGATTGATTTTGGAAAACCCTTTCTTAGCAGATGCCTACACGATAATAACTATCAGCGTAATCCGTTCAGTGGTTTGAGTGGTGTGTTGAAAGATCGGTCAGTAACGGTTGCCTTTTATTAAAGATTTAATATTTATTTTTTGATTGCACGGACTAGATTTTTTTTCTATGTTTGCCTTAGTTTGTGAACACAAATAAGCTTAATTGTATAACAAGAATAATAATCAAAACATATTATAATGTGTCTAAGTCTAGATTGTACCAACGGGCGACCTTAACACTCAAAAGCGTCAAAGCAACATTTAGGTGGGGAACAAAATGAAACAGAAAAAGAAAATCTGGAGTTGACAGTTCAGTCATTATTTTATAAGAAAGTTAATGTCCTAATGTATTCTGTCTCTGTCTTTTCAGTCTACAGTCTTTGTCTACAATGTGTGATTAAACCATACCGATTAAACACACGAACACGAAATCTGTTGTTGCTACTTTAACGGAAACAAAATCTTCTTTCGACAATCCTAAAGCAGTATACATTGACAATTTGTTCGCTATCTTATCTTTAGGATAAGTTCGTTGCCTAGCAAAGACATCTACTGAAACCATGACGAGATTATTGCTTTGAGTACGCCTTACAGCCCGGGGATTACTTAGGATTTATGCGTATGAACTCGAGTGTTTTATCAGATTGTGCAATCGTACAATAAAAGTTTATTTAGTTAATGTTAAACAAAATTTATGTAGCTAATCTTCATTGTCTTTTCTTAGTGATATCTCTGAGCCCTGTTACGTCAAATTCAAAATTTCATCATCATCATCATCACTTCCGCTGGAAGATGTCCACTGTTGGATATAAGTAAGCCTCCTGCAAGTATCTCCAACCTAGTGGGCTGCCCACATTCAGTGACTTAACGTGACCTTTACCAAATTCGTCAGTCTATCTGTACATGGCCGCCACAAGAAAATCTTTCCAGCCTAGCGGCCCTTAAATCCTCCAAGCAATGTGCTCTGCCCATTAACACTTAAGCGGAGGGATAATCTGCGCAAATGGGCAAATATATATATGTAGGTGTATATGAAGCGTTTTACGCGATGCTATTCAGCATCTCGGAGTGCTCAGTGCTGACCGCTGCCTATACGCCTTTGTTCTTTGATCGTTTAAGGATACTAACAGTCCATCCACGCCAACGATCAGCGTGATAATAAAACTAGTCTTATGATATGCCTGCTTGAATTTGAAGCACCTAAACTGAAGTAGTACTTCCCCCTTATAGAAATTACTGGATTTTAGAAAGTACCCAAATACTTTCTAAAATCTGCTCCATAACGCGCGAATCGATCTTAATATACGTACCATCAAAATAGAGCTGTCGATAAAGCTTCTTACTGTAGATATTTGGCCAATAAACCGTTACATAAAGATGTGCTTTTATCACCCATTACGGCTACGTGGCAATATTGATTTAGAATTCCTGTCATACGGTTTCGAAGAGGCATTAACGACAGATGGAGTGTTGACGAGGGGAATTAAAGACCCTTCCTAAACTTAAGTAGCGGTCTGCATCTCCATCAATGTCAATCATAAATCTTCCTGATGACATTTTGAGATGATTAAGGTTCTTTGGGTTAAGTAGGTTGTTACATATATGGTCTGTCAAGAATTAGCTAGCATTATTTATACGTTATAGGCAGATGAGGTTTGGGAATATTAAGGTTTCCTATAGGATAAACTTTGGAGAGTGTGTGACGGAATTTCACGAGTTAATTCCCCCAGCCCTTTTTCATTATAGAGACACAAAAGGCAGCTTAAATTACCACCCTTATATTGTTGATATCCACACCATCCGCACGAAGAGATTTGCTAACTCGTTTTTAATGTGAACAGCTAAGGAGTGGAACTTATTGCCTGCTGATGTATTCCCTGAAAATTATAATCTGGGTGCCTTCAAGGCTACTTCTAGGTGGGTAAGCATTAAGCATGTAACATCGTAGTCCACCTCTTTACTTAAGATCAGGTGAGAGTGTGTACAAATGCTTGCCTCATTATTTTCCTTGTCTGCTCCTAATTTATTTGGAGTCGGTACAGTATGCTTTGATATCGACAATATACTGTTTAAGGATTTGGCATTGGATTTTTACGGCCGTGTGGCCGACACCGACCCTCCTTGGGGACGACTGCTATCATTCATCAGTACCCGGGTCCACCAGCCTAACGTGCCTTCCGAAGCACGGAGGAAAATCGAGTTGAAAAATTTTCGGTCACCCATCCGAGTACCGACCGCGCACTAAGTTGCTTAACTTTCGTGATCGTTGCTAAGAACGTACAACCACGGCGCCATCGGCTTCACGATCTCGACATCACTCCCCCACCCAACTCCCATATTTTCTTATGTTATGTCACTTGGTTTGCAGACGAGCATACGGGCTCTCTGGTAAGCAGTAACCGTAGAAAGTTATGCAACATGCAATACCCACGTGGCTCGTGCTTCCAACCATTTCCCTAACCCTGTGATGATCTGGCAACTTTGCTCACCAACAAAAACACAACGCCACATCAATCTTATAATATTACTTGCTGTCCCGGCCACGCGTTGATGTGGTAATTTCATAGTACAAAATTCATAAAAAATGAAGACTACTTATCAAGATAAAAACTAGTCTATGTCTCAAGTAAGAACAAAAAACACATTTAAAAAAAATTCAAATCGGATTGTTAGTTCCAGATTTCATCCCGAACAAACATGGTAACACGGGAATTTATATGTATTATGCACAGGTGTGTTTTGTCATTGAAAATACTGCTATGGGTTTAGGCGTTAGATGATTGGCGTCAATAATAATTATCAATGAACTCGGAAAAAATTCTAAGTTTCTTCCGAGTTCTTATTGCAAAAACACGTGTTGAGAGACTCGATTTTAAACTCAATCTACCGTACAATTGTCGGTTACTTTAACCCTAGAACCGTACCCTGGGGTACAAATGAAAAAAATATTGAAAATTTGCGATTACTTTTTTGTTTCACAACGGATTTTTTTGCGCTACCGGGTAGTTGTACAGGATGGATGGTTGCGTCAAACCGTCCGTCGGGCGGGAGTCCTCTTAGTGTGTGGTCGTGGCAAAATGCGAGTAAGGTGCTCCCTTTGCCCATGCATATTTATGTAAGAAATGGGGATATATTAGAGGAAAAAAACCTGTCATCTGATGTTCCAGTACCTTCAGAATCAAAATCTGGACTATGTTTAATTTTGTCCCAGATGAAAAGACTGCAAATCTCGCTTTTTTTTTTTTGATGTGAAATATGTCAAATTTTCCTAAATATAGAGCCCCAGACAAAGATTTGCCAATACAGTTAAAACATGTCACTTTTATTAAGGCCTTATACTTTTATGTGATATTGAAATAAGTGCCATAACAGTATATCGAAGCTGATTATTGATAAATGTTTATAATTATATAAAACAAATATCATTTACTGGGGTTCACCAGTACCCCAGGGTACTGTTACTGAAAGTTTATGATGGGTACGGTTCTAGGGTTAAGTACATTTTCACTTGTTTTGGCGCAATGCGTAATCTTTATGTGTCGCGAACTCATTAATTGATGTACGAAGAAGTAGATTGAGTTAAAAATGAAGTCTCTCAACACGTGTTTTTACAACGAGAATTCGGGAGAAACTCGAAAACTCGTATTTAAATATTTCCGCCAACCATTTCCGACTTCTTTTGCACATAGCAAATTCACACAACAACACTTCTTTACTGAGAACTAGTTTTGCCAAAATCGCTCTCATAGCGACTTGTGCTTTTTGATTTGAGTTCCATTGCAGCCATAACTAGGTCAAACGTAGGCTTGTGGCGACTAGGTACTTGATTGTTAAAGTAGGTGGTACAATCAGAGAACTATATTATTTTTAATTCGCTCTATATTATTTTTTATTTCACGAACGTGGGTGAATCATGACATACCTTACTTCAGAGAACTGTGTACTTCAAAAAATGCACAGGACTCCAACATGTTCAAACTTCGCGCGCATGTCAGGTATTGTTAATGATACATTGATAAGAAACTTTTCCAGCTCGCAAATTTCATTTACGTAATAAACTCCAATAATCGTGTGGAAGTGGATGTAAAACAATACCCTCGTCTCTCAAAAGGCAACTAAGAGAATTCTAACCCTTCGTAACACCCTCTGTCTTCATAGACGATCTTGCATGGTGAAGGGTATCCTATCCATCGATAATAGCGTCCCCAAAGTGGGTTAACGTTTGCTAGGCGGCCAGTAAATTAAATCCAGGAGTCTCTGGCTTAACCCACAGGGGATTTCAGTGGTCCGCTTAGTTTTTATAAAAAAGTCGACCAAATGACTCCATTCTACCTGATGGCAAGCAGAAGTGGAGTCCAAATGCGAAGATAGCTAGTGCGAGAGATAAACTGCCCCACTAGCCCTCGCCTTGCAAGGTGCTTCTTCACGCCTCTTTTGAATGACCCAGGATTGCAAGAAGAAGAGAACACGTATGCTGATGGCAGTGAATTCCATTATTTGATTATGCAAAATAGAAATGAGTTGCCAAATTTCTTAGTTCTCATTGGAATGTTAGCCACAGAATGTCAGTGGCGCCATAATAAGCCACGCGTAGTCCTTAAGAGGATCGAATATTCAACATTTTCCAAGGTTGATATATTTTCCAAGATAAATGAATTTTGACTATTTTACGCTTTATGTTTAGAATACCTTCATTCTCTAGATTTATGATCAGTCCTTCTTGCAACGTTCCTGCTCACTGCAATTCGCAATGCTTTGGGCCATATCGAAAAACTTAGTCTTTCTCATAATTTCGGATATCTCCTATGCAACCAACTAACTCAAAGGTCATACACCTTAAAATAAGTGTTTATTATTGAATGTGGCTTATTCTGTCATTCTAATCGAAACTTCCATCACGTACACAAGGCAACGCGTGCAACATAGCAGTTTCTTTACAAAAACAGCTCTATTACTCCAGCGTAAGGTCCTTATTGTAAAAAATGAAGTTCTAATCTTGAACATTATAGAGTATGTGATTGACAAGGTTATCACTCAATAGAAATCGGGCAAAGATAAACAGAATCTCATATTTCAAATGCTATTTGAATTTTGGGACGATTCGTAATTCAGTAGCAGATTAGACTTAAGCTATCTTCTATAAAGTTTAACTGTGAATGTACAGTCGACCAAATTGAATCATGACCCACCTTAAGATCATTTTCCTACAGTCACTCTATACAAAGTAGGATGTAATTCGCTTGAACGTACATTTCTAAGTAACGAACCTGTTATCAATTTGTTAGACACTGACAGTGTCTAATAAAAGAATAAATACGGCTTTTTAAAATTTGTTCAGACTACTACTTGACATCTGAAATGAAATGAAATGAAAAGCTCTTTATTTAAATGGACTTTGCTAAGTACTTTTAAATCGTCAAAACCCTACCACCATTTCGGGACGATAATATTATTATGCTGAGATGGAGAAGAAATGGCGAAAGAAACTCCACAGCTTACAATTTGGTAATGATTTCAAAACATCATTACAGGTCAATAGATAATAATAATATAATTAAAATTACAGTTTTACATGCGTAAATTTTGGGCAGTTATTACTCCCACGCATTTGGTTCATTTATAATAATAATTTATGTTGTAAAAGCTTTTCTATACAATTCAACTAATCACATTAATGAACTAATTAATTTAAGTCTTATACCCACCACCATTTTTTGTTATTGTTAGATAGATTTTGCTCAATTTAGGTGCTAAGCATACATTTATGATCCTTTGGTTAATAAATATATCTATAAGAATACAATGTGTGCATACCAAAATAAAAAAAAAAACAATACCTAATACATTAGTTATATAAACAATATCATAACACAAACAAAATTATCCTATTAATGGCATGTGTCATACAATTATCCATCTAAGAATAAACAACTACATTGTCTAACATTTACATCAAATAAAAATAAAAAGTTCAAGAAAACATGAGATGACCAGGTCTCATTGGCGGCACCTGTTCACAGGCATGACGCAAGAATCAGCCATCGCTTCGCTCAACCATATTTTAGGGAACGTAACGACCCGACGCAAGACGACACCGCCACAAGACCTTTTTAGTGAGAATGACATACACATGCTTCTTGATTATAATCTAGAACAAATTTAAATTATGTTTCTTAGTTAACTATAAGACACAAGGTTGATAATCTGTGTAATTAATATATTATATTTTGGATGCATAGATCATGAACAAATTCACCCCCAAGCGTTAGAATCATTTATGTAATCAGTTATTTTATAGTAAGCTTTATTATACAGTTTAGATTTAATAGCAGTTTTGAACTTATTAACAGGTAGATCTCGAATATTATTTGGGAGTTTGTTATAAAAGCGTATACATTGCCCCATAAAAGAATTGCTTATTCTGTGGAGACGAGTAGCATGTACCACTAGATTATGTTTTTTTCTAGTATTAATATTATGAGTGTCACACTTTTCAGAAAAGTTTTTTATGTTTTTCCTTACGTAAATTAGATTTTCAAATATGTATTGTGATGCCACTGTTAGAATATTTATTTCTTTAAACTTTTCCCTGAGTGAAACCCGAGGTCCTAATTGATAAATAGCTCTTACTGCTCGTTTTTGTAAGACAAATATGGTGTTAATGTCCGCAGCATTCCCCCAGAGAAGAATTCCATATGACATAATGCTATGGAAATAACTAAAGTATACAATTCTGGCTGTGTCTACATCAGTAAGTCGTCTGATAGTTTTAACTGCATACGCAGCTGAACTAAGTTTACCAGACATTCGTTCAATATGTGGACCCCATTGCAATTTAGCATCTAACATTATGCCCAAGAAAATAGTCGATTCAACAGGTTCTAATCCTATACCATTTATTTGTATATTTGTTTCAACCCGTTTCACATTGGGTGTGCAAAACTTAACTAATTTGGTTTTATTTTCGTTTAAAAGCAAATTGTTAATGTTAAACCAATCTACTACTTTAGATAGTGCGTTGTTTACTTCGTCATAATTAGTCATTCGTCTGTTTATTTTAAATATCAGAGATGTATCATCTGCAAACAACACTATATCATGACTTTTATTTACACAGTAAGGTAGATCATTAATATATATCAAGAACAGAAAAGGACCAAGAATTGAACCCTGTGGAACTCCTATTGTAACCGCAGCTCCAGAAGATCTTTGACCATTTATATCGACCCTTTGAATTCTATTACTCAAGTAAGATGTCAAAAGGTCGAGAGCCCTATTTCTAACGCCATAGTGATGTAATTTCCTGACAAGAGTATCATGATTTACACAGTCGAAAGCCTTGGATAAATCACAGAATACTCCCAAAGCATCCTGTGAATCCTCCCAAGCTGAATATATGTTTTTCAATAATTCAACTCCTGCATCAATAGTTGACCGACCCCTCGTAAAGCCGAATTGGTTTTTATGTAGCAAACTGTATTTTACGAAATGATTGAGGAGTTGATTAAGCATTAACTTTTCAAAGATTTTACTAAGTGTTGGTAATATAGAGATTGGTCGAAAATTCGTGGGGTCCGAAGCATCTCCAGACTTAAATAAAGGTACGACTTTGCTATGTTTCATCAAGTCAGGAAATACACCCGAAGCTATACTGCTATTATACACGATAGCCAAGTAAGGGGCAATTATATCTATTATACTTGAAACAGTTTTAACAGAAAGTCCCCAAAGGTCCATAGTTTTCTTTATATCGATGGATTTAAATATCTTTATAATATCTTTGTAGTTGACAGATGTGAATTCAAAATTAGCATCGCATTTACATACACTTTCCATAAGTAGTGTTTCAGCTGTTGTCGAAGATGAACTTAGTGTTTTAGTTGTTAAGAAAGGGATTTCTGTGAAAAATTTTTCAAACTCAGATGCAATCTTTAAATCATCTTTGATATTTACATTGTTTACATTTAAATTGAAATCACGAACGCGTCTGGGAGCTCTACCAGTTTCGCTATTAATAATATTCCACGTTTCCTTAATTTTATTTTGAGCTCTGGTTATTTTATTTTTCAAATAAATGGACTTAGCAGTGGCACAGGCTCGTCTAAAAGTAATAGAGTAATTTTTTACATAATTAATAAACGTGGGGTTAAAATTGTACGATTTTTCACCGTACAATTCATATAATTTGTTTCGGCTTTTATATATACCAGCAGTGGCCCACTCACTGAAGGATGGACGGTTGCCGATTGTTATTGTTTTTGTTGTAAAGTTTTTACTGAATTCCTCACTAATAAGTTTGAACAAAGCAGTATACAAGTACTCAGTACAGTTCTGAAAAGGCATCCTTGGTAGTTTCTGAATCAAATTATTTTTAAACTTTTCTAGTCTACTAATAGTCACAGGAACAAAATTAACCTTGGTTCTTTGAGAGGTAGGTTTTTTCCTATAAAATGAGATTAACTGACCGCAATGATCAGAGTGTAACAAATTAATTATGGATTTCTGATTAGGCTTAGTGTTAGAAAAAATGTTGTCAATGCAGGTAGCACTTGTGGCAGTAATTCTCGTGGGCTCGTTAAAACAATTATGTAAGTCATAGGACTTAAATAAATTTAAAAAGTTACTCGTCAAGGCACTTTTTTCTAAAATATTAATATTAAAATCACCACAGATAACAATTGTTTTATGACTACCACTGATTTTAAAAAGGGCATCCTCCATAATTTTTTGGAATGACTCATAGGGCGCACATGGAGGTTTGTATACACTCATAACAATGAAATGCTCAAACTCGATACATGCTATTTCCGTAACTCGCTCAACAGACAAGCTCACAAGGTCAATTCTTTCTTTGGATTTAATATTATTCCTAGTTACAATTAAAGAACCACCATGCCTCAAGTTTGTCCTGCTGAATGAGCTAACAACCTGGTGATTATTAAAATTGAACATAAGCTGATGACTTTTCAACCAGTGTTCAGTGATACAAAAAATATCAATGTTTTTACAATTCATAAATAACTCTAATTCTAATTCTTTACCTGAAATCCCTTGAATATTTTGATGCACCAAGTTAATATTATTACATTTTACAGTCTGTGGATTAATTGCACAAATTGGAGAAATAATATTTGATAGGTTTAAGCTACAACTATAGTCAGCACTTGTAGTGCTATTATTGCCAGAGAATGCCTCTTTTGTCTTGTAATCTGACACATAACGTCATTTTATTTTTAAAAATATAATAGTTATTCCATTTTCTCAGTAGTGAAAAGAGTTTAGATTATGAACGACATCTTATTTAAAATTCCAATTGAGACTTTAGTGCAGTGATAAGAAAGATTAAAATTGCATAGATCTCTGACCCGTAATGACGCATTTTTATTCATATTTAAAAGGTACTAAGTGCAACACGCATGATAGCGAAGAAAACCTAACTAAATTTGTGATTTTAAAGGAATGATCGGCCAAGTGGGTCATGATTCAGTTGGTTCGACTGTACCTGTACTTGTATGGGGATTATCCTAAACTTTAGATTTGAAATTATTCGAAACTTTCATTATCCGATACGGTGTTGATTTTGGAGTTCCATTACATTCTTGTGGTTACAGTTGTCGAAGCTGACATCATTATATTTTGACGCGCTTTTCATAATCGCTCTTTTTACTGTAAAGTGTTTTTATTTTTCTTGTTCAGATTTTATAATGAACAAAGATCTGTTCTACTAAAAAAAACCGGCCAAGTGCGAGTCGGACTCGCACACCGAGGGTTCCTCGGTATAAACTGCTGTATCTTTTGATCGCGTTAACTTAGAAGTTTGATTTTTTCACTGCTTAAAGGGACAATAGACCTAGGTATTTGGTATAAATTTCAATTTGATATCTTTATTCGTTCGTGAGAAATAAGGTAGTAAGTTTTATTTTATTAAAATAAATTTATTTATTTATTATTTAACTAAAAAAATGCGATTTTTCGCAATTTTTCCTATATTTGCATTATATGACAATGCTTCATGCCAAATTTCAAGATTCCTTTGCGTGTGTCGGAAATTTGTTGAAAATATCGACATAATCGGCTGTATCTTTTGATTGGCTTGGCTTAGAAGTTTGATATTTTCACAGCTTAAAGGGACAATAGACCTGAGTATTTCATGTGAATTTCAGCTTGATACGTCCACGCGTTCTTGAGATAAAGGGTCTTGACAGACAGACAGACAGACAGACAGACGGACGACAAAGTGATCCTATAAGGGTTCCGTTTTTTCCTTTTGTGGTACGGAACCCTAAAAAACGTTGAATACAATTAGCGTGGTTGTAAAATGAAGAAATATTTCTGAAATAGAAAAAAATAAAAGACAAAAGCGGTTTACTGCGAGCTATTTTTGAACGAGCAATTTCTGCGGACTCGTAAACAAGTTTAATTCGGACTAAAAAGAAAAAATACTCGCTCCCGTTGTACTCAAGTCCGAACTGAGCTCTAGGCATTTAGAACAGCCCGCAGCTGAGTGAAAAATGATTGTTGTAAACTGAAAAATGAGCCTCGACTACAACTGCAACCGGTTTTTGTTGAAGGAACAAAAGGAATGCCTTTAATACGGTCCGGTTTCCCGCAGCAAGATTCAGAGTCTAATAAAAAGTTCGTAGTAACATATTAAAAATGTTAAAATAGTCGGACGTAGAACACTTATTGCTAATGCACTGTTTTCATTCGTCGCTGGTAAGAAAAGTTCGCATTTTCCGGAAAAACACGAGTGTTATTATTTTAGAACAGCATCATGTGAGCTAATTTTCCACTACGTTACTCAGCCATGTATAGAAAAGCATCATGGTAACTTTTATTCCTTGAATGTAAAGGTTTATTTTCCAGTGGCTCAATGTTTTCAGTTTCATGTTTTCTGTGATTCTGCTGGTGTCGAAAAACAAGGCGACAAATAATTAAAATAATCTTTTTGCACTCGCAAAAAAGTATCCATACTCAAATTTTATATATTGCTTTTATTGTGTAGTATATGTGTGTGTATTTATTGTATGTAATGGGTTAAGTAGCTTCATACCCATAAATAATAATATGTAAATTATATTATTTCACTAATCATGTTATTTGATATTTTAAAGTAGGTAATTTTGTACTTATTTGTGTGTTATTTGTCCTTTGGTACATAGCAAAAAGGACTGCTGGCTATTGGGGCAGAAAGGTTCTTGAATGGCAGCCTTGTACCAGGAAACGGCGTTGGTAGACCCATCAAAAAGTATACTGACGCTATGATGAAGGTTGCGGGAATCTGCTGGAAGTTTGCAGCGCAGTATCAGGTTGGAGATAATGAAGGACCAAGGATTTTTTCAGAAGATTAGATTTAGAGAAGATTTCAGCCGAAATGATGATGATGTTGTTTAATTATAATTAGTTGCCACAGATTTGTGAGAGTCTTGAAATTAGAAACGGGAATACTGGTTGTGTTCATATATCCCATTGCAATAATATAGCATACTTAAAATTGTAATGTAGAAAGAAATTCGTCTGCTTAAGTAACTTGACAATTTTCTATATATTTTACTAGGTGGTAGGCCTGTTTGTGAGGTCGTTTGGGCAGTAGTACTACTGCCTTTTCTATTTCATCCGTGTAACAGTTTTCTGTGTTTCGGATTGAAGGGTAAAGTAGCCAGTGTAATTACTGAGCATGGAAGGAATTTCATCTCAGACCTCGGGATGACAACTCACCTGCAATACCAAGTGACTTTTTCCTTATTGTTGCAGGTGTTTATAGGCGACGGCATCCACTTACCATCAGGTGGGAATCAGCTTATTTGTCGTCTAGTAGTATAAAAGAAAAGAAAAGGCAATGGTCCTTCGAGCCGGATTCTTCCGGAGTTTTCTGTATTAGACTGGAAAAGTTAATCCCTAACTAATAGTTTTCCTACTTTGCGAAGTAGCCAAATGGACAGATAATCCTCACTTACCCGTTGTAACGCGAACGTGGAACTTGTCAAGAGAAAAATCTTCAAGCTTAGTCACCTAAGTAAGGAAATGTTACTTTACAACCAGCACTGATTTTGATTTACTTAAACTTTGTTATGCAAATAAAAACCTGATTACGGATTTTGTAATCTACGCGAATTAATTACACATAGGACCAATTGCAGCATTAAGTTATTTTTTCATCAATAAATCCTCAGAATCGGCTCTGTCAATATTAGAATCAATAATTGAATGGATACCTATAACTTATCAAAGCTCGGTTTGTGGTGGTTTTTTATGATCAAGTTAAGCGGTTCCTTTAATAGGTATTTGTAAAACCGATTATGGACTTATTAAAATAAATTAGGTAGGGAGGTGTGGAGCGTAGTTAAGCCCTCGCAGGTTTTCTTTCTGAATAAGTGTAACAAAAAAAAAACTAAAATAAATTACATAAAAGTCAAATAATCCTAGGATTTTAGCGAAAAGACGATTTATCAAATCATCATGCGACATACACACCACGTATTATGATTTCCGACCCTCAAGAAAAGAGCCTATAAGGGCTGCCACCGCAACCGCAATTTATACAGTGTGGCGGTCACGGTGGTGTAATAAACCAATGCTGTTATATGGATGACGATCAAACAAACAGACCCACCCTCGTTCTTGAGATAAAAATACTGTAACAAAGCTAAATATTCAAGGTAGCCCAATGGACGTGTCCAGACTTATATCCTTACTAATATTATAAATGGAAAAGTAACTGTCTGTCTGTATGTTACGCAATCACGCCTAAACTACTAAATTGATTTAAATTAAATTTGGTATAAAGATAGTCTAGACTCTGAAAAAGGACATAGGTTACTTTTTAATGCGAAAGAAAAGCTTTAAGGGGTTGAAATTGGGGATGAAACGTTGTATGGAAATTACGTTATTTTAAAGCTAGAAGCTTGAAACTTGTTTTTTAGGCTTTTATGCTGTCGAAAGTCAAAAGTGGATGAAGTCGCGGGAACAGCTATTATCTTAATGAGCCAAAAACACGTAAATAACGTTATTTATTGCAACCTTCGCTGCCCACAATTTATTTTATTATCATCACTCTGCGTTAGCGGATTACGACGTAATATAACTCATAATCGTAAGTAGTGTAACATGTTTACCAGCTAAACACCCTGAAATGATATTGCCGCAGTAAATTTTGCTCCCTTTATTATTTGTGGTTTAGGGCTATTATGCGTCGACCTAAATAGATATATAGTGACTACACACCAAGTAAGTCTTACAATGTAAGAGAAAATACAATGAAAAATAATCGACCTGTCCCAGGCGGGAATCGAACCCAGCGTCTTTCGCTATCCGGGCGGCTGCGAAAACCACTACGCCACCGGGGCACTGCTTTCGCTGTCGAAATTTGTCAGTGCTTGGTGCTTATGTTTCAATGTTAAACACTGTTTCATCATGACGCCGCCGTGTTGGAGTGGTCAGTAACGCTGCCTACACATCTGGCGGTCCGGGTTCGAGTCCTGGTAGTGGCAAATGTTAGTGTGATGAACATTTGTTCATGAATCATGGTTGTTTATATATTTACTTAAGTTTATTTAAAAAATATCTATATTATGTATGTTTGTCCGTTATCTAGTATCCATAACACAAGTTCTTAAAGATTGGGTGGTTCAGTGCGAGATTTGGGCTACATAATTGGTGTGAGCGTAGAAATATATTATTATTATCAAATATTTGCACTTCTAAGATGCAAACGAAAAATTTCTGCAAATATTTGACGCCCAGTTAAAATGAAACAACCTTACTTAATGGAATAATTTAATACTAAAAAAATACTGAAAATATCGACCTGCCCCAGGCGGGAATCGAACGCAGCATCTTCCGCAATCCGGGTGGCTGGGGCTACGCATCCCGGGCACTGCTTTCAATACACTCCTTTAGCTGAACTCTATGCATTTTTTTTCCACCTGATAGTAAGCAAAAGTGGAGTCCAAAACCGAACATAGCCAGCGCAAGATATAAACCCTCTCACTAGCCACTCTCGCCTTGCCAACTTGCAAGGTGCTTCTTCACGCCTCTTTTGAATGACCTAGATTTTATGAAGGAAATACCTGTTCTGGCAGCGAATTCCATTTCTTGAGTGTTTAAATTTCTTTGTTTGCACCAGATGTACCAATAGTTTGTCAGTGGCAACGTAAGCCAGCATACGCTGTCCTTAAAAGGAAGGGAGATAGTGTGATAAAGGAAAAAAGTTCCTCAGAATACTCGTTATGGTACAGACGGTTGAAATCGCTCAATTAAGGTACATTAATGAGCAAGTTGTTCTTTGCTCGTAATTGCGATATGCGTGTTGAGGCAAATCAAATGGTACGGGTACTATTATCTATCTAGTCATTACTACTGACACCCGACGCGATGCTTAACGTAGTACAAATGGGCGTTGCATCGTCCCGTCAGATCATGTGTTTGAAGTGTTCTTCAGCCTTTAGGATCTTCCCAGCTTCGGTTGTTTTGATTTCATCAGGATCGAGAATATCCCTCTCCAAAAATGCGTAGATGAGAGGTTCACATCAACACAGCTTCACTTAGGAAGTCATTTGGAAATGTTATATCGAAAAGTGGTCAACTTCTATTATTTCTCTCCGAACATGCCCATGAATGAATCATTCGCGTATATGGCCAGACCCTTCCTCTAATGTATTTCAGAAGTGCGATAGGTCACTTCATTAGCATATTTTCCTTACCCGAAGATTCAAAGTTACAACGGGTCCTTACTTTCTTCTTGTTCTATTGACATTTGACGCGGGTTTATGTATATTTTGTCGCAATTGACAAAGAAACTCTTCGTTCGTTGTCCTGAATATAAAGTTTAGATATTTCCGAATCGCTATACCCTATTTGTTTGAGCCAAAGTAAAAACAAAGTTTATTGAAGCAGAGTCGAACTCATTTTGCTCTAACGGAGGACGATTAGCATTTAATTGTGGAGAAGGAAACGAGGGAGAAACTTTTTTGGGATTTGTTTAATTTGCCAGATTTGCATAATATTGATAGGTTTCTTTTAGAATGGGTACTAAACAGCTGCGTAATCACTGAATAAGTAGATTAGAGGGCAGTCCATGGACATTGTGACGCTAAACAGCACTTTGTTGATATAGCTAACACGCTTGCTGTGAGACTGCGTGTAACATAATACGCCGATGTGTAAATTTAGAAACAGATGGCTGAACAAGCGGCCAATCAATTGCGTTTAAAGCCGAGTCCAGATATGTATAATTTGCCCGATCCAATCAGCGTTTCCGTATCGCCGACGCGTATTATGATCGCATATGTGGACGGGTGATGACACGCGTATCATGATACGCGATCTCGATACGCCGTTATGATACGGCCCGTCTCATGTCGTGTTGATACGTGATACGCTAATACGTATCGACCACCTCACCATTCACTACCATGAGTAGTGAATGGTGAGGTGGCGAGAATCACTATAAAATTTTCAACGTTATACGCTACATAAAACCTATATTTAATCATATAATGTCCCCACCAAGGAGCTCGAGCCTACCCCACATTAGGGGTGATTAGGCCTTAGTCAACCACGCTGGCCAAGTGCGGCTTGATCGACTTCACACACAACCTAAGAATTTCCTCATAGGTGTGTGCAGGTTTCCTCACGATGTTTTCATTCACCGTAAAAATGTCGATTAAACGTACATATGAATTCCCTGTCTTTAATGTTTCCCTAAACGTCAACACAGATGCTTGTGCATCAAAATAACACAACTTTTACATTGCACAACATCAAAATTACATAAAAATACATAAAACCCACACAGAAACAATATTTGAATTTGAAAAAATCTGACCGACATTAAAGCGCGCCAAACACTCTCCTATTTTAGACGAGCTAATATAATTGAGAGAATTCCTCACATTTCACTTTTTAACCCCCGACGCAAAAAGAGTATCTAACAACACTACTACGAAAAAAAAAATATTGGTACTTCGATGAATGCACGCCCTTAATGTATAATGATTAAATACACTATAATGTTTTTATTTACTAATTAATAATATTAATAATAATATATTTATTTGGGAATATAAGTAAAGTTACATTCAGATGTTAAAATATTAATTTCCGTAACACTAAACTAAATACAAACAAAATGTTAATGTTAACAATCAAAAATTAACAATCAAAATTTATTACTAATACAATAAATTTAAGTTACATAAATTCCTCTATATTATAATGACGTAATTAATTAATAATATTTATTTAAAATAGTTAACGGAACATGATATGGATACATTTATTATTGTAAGATAATTAGTACATATATATACATGTACTTAAAAAAAATAAACCTTAAAAAAAAGTTACTTTCATGTTAAGAAGTATGAAAGCTCAATCCCGGAATTTTATTAGTAAATAAACATTCAGCGCTATGCTACAAATCTGAATGTCTTTTACTATTTACTGGTAGACCCGTATGTAGGGTCGTCTGGGTAGGTATCTTCCTTTTTTATTTCTGCCGTGAAGCAGTTCGCTCTGTTTCGGATTGAAGGGAAAGGTAGCCAGTGTAATTACAAAGCATGGAAGGCATATCATCTTAGTCCCCTGGATGGCAACGCACTTGCAGTGTTAAGTGATTTACCCTTAATATTGAAAGTGTCTATAAGCGACGGTAACCACTTAACACCAGGTGGGCCGCAAGCTTGTTTGCCATCTCGGAGTATAAAAAAAATATATGTATTATAAAAATCTCGTTTCACGGTATTTGTTGTCGCACTCCTCCGAAACGACTTGATCGATGTCTATATTTGTAGATATGAAAATAGGTAAAACAATTATTTATAATAAACACGAGGTCATAAAGTATATTTATACCACTGAAAGAAAATATATATGACAGAACAACCGTTTGCCAGGTCAGCTAGTAACTAGTAAATTCTCATCAAAAATTCCCATTATTGTGAGATTGTGAGCACTGAATCTAGGTTTTGTAGGAATTTAATTCAAATAATCAATAGTATTTCGTGTAACTAGCCAAACCCTGTTTAATTTAAATAGCAGGTTTATCTCGGGAGCTAGTTTTATATAATACGTATTATCAAACAAGTCACAATAATTTGTATTGGGCGATCAGATAGCTTTATTCCCTCGACCTTTCGGCCTTAGATTGCCCCTTTGTTATTGGTTCTTTATGGGTTCAATAAAACCTTTTCACGGAAACCCTTTTCATCAATAATAATTTGCATGAGTTTCCTCACTGATTTTTTTTCTTAAGGGTAATTTAATAATTGCATAATATTACGTAGAAAGTGCCAGTTTAAAGCCAGGTAAAAACAAGTCTTGTTTGGTTTTTATTAAACGATATAATATTTCGTAATTTTCATGGCTGGTCACACAAAGTGACCTATGATTGTCTATAATTCATTAGTGCAGCCGCAGTAAAGTAAATCAGTTCTCACCGAGACGTGGCTCGACATGGGACGCAGTTTTAAAGACACATACATAATTAATTCCTGACGTCGACTATAGCAGAAACGCGTTGAATCGGGCTAAATCGCATTTTTTTCTCAAATCTCTGTGCCTTAACGCGCTCGGTTGATTCGATTCGGCGTGCCGCTCTTGGACGCCGTTACATAGTAAATATATGAAGCTACTTTTTGCGATTCGATTCGATTCGACTCGGCACCCCAAGTGCTGGAAACTTTGCTTTAAGTGACATTTAGTTACACATTAAGCCACATGTATGGGTTATTCAGTACCTCAAAATTGTGATAGGTTGTCGCCTAAATAAAAGGTGCATCAAACCCAAAAAGTAAAGATCCTCCAGCGAATTATGAAGCAAAGGCCTAGAACCAGGAAAGAGTATTAATAATCCTTATCCTTACTAATATTATAAATGCGAAAGTTACTCTGTCTGTCTGTTAAGCTTTCACGTCTAAACCACTGAACCGATTTTGATGAAAATTGGTACAACTATAGATTAGATCTCGGGGAAGGACATAGGCTACTATTTATTGCGAAAAAAAGGTTGTATGAGTTAAAATACGGGATGAAAGTTTGTATGGAAGTTCGTTATTTTTGAAGATAGAACCATGAAACTTTGAATGTAGGCACTTAATAAGACAGAAAGAAATATTTGTTCTAAGATTTTTGAAATTTTGTTCTGTATGGGGGTGAAATAGTGGATGAAAGTTTGTATGGGACTTCGTCATTGTTAAAGATAAAACCATGATACTTTGAAATTAGGGACTTAATAAGAAAGAAAGAAATATTTCTTCTAGCGTTTTTGAAATATTGACCCACGTGGGGATGAAATAGGGGATGAAAGGTCGTAAGAACCCTCAGTACGAAAATACATCCAAGATGGCGGACGCGACTTTTTAACATATTGTCAATATGGGTATCGTTTTCGTGGTTTTTGGGGGTCCGGATTACTAATAAAACATCTATATCGAGATCCAAGATGGCGGACGTGACGTTTTGAGAAAATATACGGGTATCATTTTCGTGGTTATCGGGGGTCCCAATTCCGAATACACCATCTATTTTGAGATCCAAGATGGCGGACGTGACTTTCTAACATAATGTCGATATGGGTATCATTTTCGTGGTTTTCGGGGGTTCCGATTCCGAATACGACATCTATTTCAAGATCCAAGATGGCGGTTGGGACTTCTTAATATAAAATCGATATGGGTATCATTTTCTTGGTTTTTGGAGGTCCCGATTACTAATACACCATCCATTTTGAGATCCAAGATGGCGGACGTGACTTTTTAACATAATGTCAATATGGGTATCGTTTTCGTGGTTTTTGGGGGTCCGGATTACGAATAAAACATCTTTTTCTAGATCCAAGATGGCGGACGCGACTTTTTGACAAAATGTCAATATGGATATCGTTTTCGTGGTTTTTGGGGGTCCTGATTCCGAATACACTATCCATTTTGAGATCCAAGATGGCGGACGTGACTTTTTCACATAACGTCGATATGGGTATCATTTTCTTGGTTTTTGGAGGTCCCGATTACTAATACACCATCCATTTTGATATCCAAGATGGCGGACGCGACTTTTTAACATAATGTCAATATGGGTATCGTTTTCGTGGTTTTTGGGGGTCCGGATTACGAATAAAACATCTTTTTCTAGATCCAAGATGGCGGACGCGACTTTTTGACAAAATGTCAATATGGATATCGTTTTCGTGGTTTTTGGGGGTCCTAATTCCGAATACACTATCCATTTAGAGATCCAAGATGGCGGACGTGACTTTTTAACATAACCTCGATATGGGTATCATTTTCGTGGTTTTCTGGGGTCCCGATTCCGAATACGACATCTATTTCGAGAACCAAGATGGCGGTTGGGACTTCTTAATATAAAATCGATATGGGTATAATTTTCGTGGTTTTCGGAGGTCCCGATTACTAATACACGATCCATTTTCAGATCCAAGATGGCGGACGTGACTTTTTAACATAACCTCGATATGAGTATCATTTTCGTGGTTTTCTGGGGTCCCGATTCCGAATACGACATCTATTTCGAGATCCAAGATGGCGGTTGGGACTTCTTAATATAAAATCGATATGGGTATAATTTTCGGTTTTCGGAGGTCCCGATTACTAATACACGATCCATTTTCAGATCCAAGATGGCGGACGCGACTTTTTAACAAAATATCAATATGGGTATCGTTTTCGTGGTTTTTGGGGGGTTCTGACTCCGAATAAAACATCGACTTTGAGATCCAAGATGGCGTGACGTGACTATTTGACTTAATAGGAATATGGGTATAATTTTCGAGGTTTTCGGGGGTCCTGATTCCAAATACATCATCTATGTCGAGATCCAAGATGGCAGATGCGACTTTTTAACATAAAATCGAAATGGGTATCATTTTCATAGTTTTCGGGAGTCGATTCCAAATACATCATCAATTTCTAGATCCAAGATTGCGGACGCTACTTTTTAGCTTATTATTAAAAAGGATATCATTTTCGTGGTTTACAGGGTACGGATTATCCATTTTGAGATCCAAGATGGCGGACGTGACTTTTTAACTTAATGACTTTCACGCCCATACCTGAACCGATTTTGATGTTTGGTACAAAAATAGACTAAACGTCGAAATGGAATAAAAGCTTTTTTGTAAAAGAGGGAATGAAGGGCTGAAATATGAGATGAAATCTTTTATGAGATTCCTCATTACCAAAGATAAAACCATGAAATTTTTAATAGCACGTGATAAGAAATAAGCAAATATTTGTTCTAGCGTTTTTGAAATATTGACCCATGTGGGGATGAAAGGTTGCATGTAAGTTAGCAAAGGATGGGAAAACATAAAATGATAGGTTGTAAAAATGCCATATACAGTATAGTACACGGCAGTTTTTATGTGTATTTTTTGCAAAATAAGTACGTACACAAAGAAATAAAATGCTGCCTAAAGTAACTATTCGTAAGAAAGCAAGTGATACGAAATAAAGATATTTGATTTGATTTAACTATTCCACGCGGACGAAGTCGCGGGCAAAAGCTAGTAATAATATATTTCCACGATCACCCAAAGTAAGTGTCATTAAGAACTTGTGTTATGGATACTAGATAACGGACATTTTTAATATACATAATATTTATAGATCTTTTTATAAATAAACTTAATAAACATAGAAACAACCATGACTCGTCAACAAATACTCGTTTTCATCACACAAATATTTGCCGCTACCAGGACTCGAACCCGGACCGCTTGATGTGTAGGCAGCTATACTGACCACTCCACCAAGACGGCGTATTACACTCTTAATCATCTCAGCAATTCCGATAGTATACGATAGCAATACAAAATAGACTTTATTTGCTATACATAATGTGTGCAAAGTAAATTGCGAGGAGAAACTCTCGCTGCTCCCAACCGCGAGGAGTACTCATCGGAGGCAAATAAACATCGGACTGCATCCGACGTAAACGGGGAGGCAAGCGACGGAAATGGTCTTCGTCGTTTGTGTTTCTTCTTCTCTCTGCATGTAGTTTACGTGAATATCCAAATATTCCGCTAAAATTTACTCATAAAGTCTTCTTCTGGGCCACGACATTAGGCCACCGTCGTGGAATATCGCCAAGAAATTTAGGTTCCCGTACTGAACAAACTGACGATAACTCGCGGAATACTGTCTGCTTTGGTTGGTAAGCTGCAACACAGAGAGTCCAACATAATATTGCTGCGGACCCCAATACACAAGATAAATATAAAATCTTTCAGAGGAAAAAGGGCTATTTCCTACAGTGGCCGTCTCTCGGCTGAAATGATAATGGTGACCTTACAAAAATATATACGTAAAATCGCATGCGTCTCGTGCCGGCGCGCTGCGCATAGCGAAATCATTGGCCTCTTCAAGCAATCGTGTCACCTCATATCTGGGTGTAACCTGACTGTTATGGATATCCCAATGAAACCACCACGTAATTTTCTTCAACTCATGTAATTGCTTGTTGCTAAGTAACAGCCGTGACACTCCCACCCGCGAAGGACCGGGAGGTTTAGAGTAAACAATACTAGTAAAAAACCAACAATAGAAAAACAATACCGACATTATAAAACAATAACGAACACAAAAAAACAATACCGACATTATAAAAACATATAAACACATTAAAAGAGAAACCTAGCTGGTGGGCGTGATATCCGCCCGTATCGCGTCATAGTCTCTTTCTCTTGTTCTGTGTCACAGTCGGTCTGTCGTAAGTTGTTGTCATTATCCGTCGGAGTCGTCATCATCGTCGGAGTAATTGTCTGTAAAAGATTGTCAGGTTGTTGGTGAAGCTCAAGCGGGTATAGCCGTTGGAAAGGTCTTAGCTTAAATCCGTTGGCAGTGCGGACCTTTGCTGTTCGTTCATGCCCATCTCTGCCTGCATACGTTTCCACAACTAGCCCCAGAGGCCATAGCAGGCGCTCGCTGTCAGATTCGATGAGGACAATATCACCAGGTTTCAGTGTCTTTAAAATATTTTGCTTAGCACCCCGTTGGATTAAGCTGCTCACGTACTCATTTCGAAACCTCTGTCTAAAGTTTTCCCTAAGTGTTTGGCGGTACTTCAAACGTATATTGAGTGATGAACTATCCACCTCATCTAGGTCATCTACTGCGTTGCCCACAAGTGGCTGGATGAAAGATGAAGGCGTAAGAGGTCTTAGCTCGTCAGTGTTGTTACTAATGTACGTAAGTGGACGGCTATTTATTGTAGCTTAACAGTCGCACAAAACTGTTTGAAGCTCTGTTAACGTGACCGATGCTCGTCCTAAAACTCTTACTAACATTTGTTTGACAACACCGACTAATCGCTCGAAGAACCCTCCCCACCACGGCGCACTAGGTGGTGTAAAGTGCCACTTGATTTTGCGCATAGTGGAGAAGTTCAACACTCTAGCCCAATCTAATGCATTGAGCGCGTTACGAAGACCGACGAAATTGGTCCCGTTGTCACTATAGAGACAGCGTATTCTTCCTCTTCTGGCGATGAATCTCCTCAGGGCCAGGGTAAAATCATCGCTAGACAGAGACTCTACCACCTCCAAGTGCACCGCGCGATATGTGGCACAAGTGAAGAGCACTATCCAACATTTTTGACGTGACTTCAGCCACAGTGGTCCAGCTAAGTCGACTCCCGTAGCTTGGAATGGAGCGCTGGTTTGAGTACGATCTTTGGGTAAGTGTGCTAATGGAGTTTGCTGTGGCTTGGCTTTATAGCGTTTGCATATTATGCACTCTTTTATTACTTTCTTAACCAGCCTTCTGATTCCTACGATCCAGCAACTTTCCCTCAAACAAACCATCACGGTTTGCGTGCCAGCGTGTAGTAAGTTCTTATGTCGTTCCGAAACTAGACATTGAACAATAATATCACATGCTGGCAAAACTATAGGGAACCTGAAGTCGTAGCTCTCTGACATATGTGCTAGTTTCGTGTTGAGACGTAAAATACCATCCTCGTCAGTGAACGTGTGAAGGTTAGAGAATTTTTTGTTATGTTTCGCCTGAATCAAGCGAAACACTGCGTTCTCAGCCCGCTGAATCTCCTCCCAGATAAGATCAGAATTTGAAGATGTACATAGTCGTTTGTACCTCCACCTAAGAATCCATCCAACCATTCTAATTATTTTAGAATATGACGAAAAATATGTCAATCTATCCAAGAATGACGAATCTAATATAAGCATGGCATCAACTGGATTTACCCTCCGTTCTTCGCTTACGTCCATATCATCAAAGTTACCCTCTGAAACTGGCCAATAACTTTTGTCTATAAGCCACGAAGGACCTTCCCACCATTTACTCTCAATGTAGCTTTTAATATTTACACCTCGAGAAGGCAAGTCGGCGGGGTTTAAGTTCCCTGGCACATGTCTCCACAAATCTTTGGATGAAAAAGCCTTTATCTCTCGGACCCTGTTAGTCACAAACACGCTCCAGTCTCCATCGCCCTTTATCCAGCATAGCACCACTTTCGAATCAGTCCAATAGTACACGGGACAATCGAACTTCAGAGCTTCAATCACTGTATTGGCTAATCTTGTGGCAAGTGTAGCTGCTATTAGTTCAAGCCTTGGTATTGTGACGTTTTTTGTAGGAGCTACTCTAGCCTTGGCCATGACAAGTCGAACGCACACATCTCCTCTTAGTTCTGATTGAAGAAATATACAGGTTGCATAAGCTGTCTGGCTTGCGTCGCAAAACACATGGAGTGAATTCTGGCAATCAGATACATCGTGACGTGTTAACCGCCTCGGTATTGTAATTTCGCCTATCAAATGTAACTGTGCTGCCCACCTCTCAAACTCGTTCCGCAGATGAACAGGAAGTTCATCGTCCCACGACAGTTTGTTACTCCACGACTTTTGCAATATAATTTTTGGAACTATCGTTGTTGGGCAACAAATACCAATAGGGTCGAAGACTTTATGTACTACTGAAAGGAGACTCCGTTTAGTAATGCGTCCTTTAAAACCACCGATTGGTTCCACATTACATCTGAGATTGTCGTTCTCTACGTTCCAAACTAGACCAAGTACAGACGCTGTCAAAGTTTCATCGCATCGAACCGGAGCAGTTACCCAACATCTCAAGTCGAACATGCCATTTAACATCACTTCTTTAGCTTCATTCATGAACTTCTCTAACGCCTCTACTGACTTGACACTTGTGACACAATTGTCTACGTAAAACGAGTTCTTAAGCTTCATGGCAGTGTCCTTCAATTTGTCAGGAGCATGATCCAGATGGTGTCCGATAGTGGCCGCAAGATGAAATGGGCTCGACTTGACACCAAATACTACGCGCTTGTGTCTGTAAATAGCTATCGACTTACCTGCTTCTTTGATGTCTGACCACCATAAAAACTTGAGGTACTCACGATCTTCAGGTACGAGTGAAATCTGAAGAAAAGCTTTAGCGATATCCGCTGTCACCCCGATGGCTTCTTTCCTAAAATCAACAATCAAGTTAGGAATAAGCTCTATGAGATTCTCACCCTTCTCGAGACAACTATTTAATGAAATGCCATTAACATCCTTTGCAGATGCATCGAAGACAGGTCTTATTTTTGTCGTAGCACTCGACTCCTTGATAACCGCATGATGGGGCACAAAATGTCCCGTAATGTTTCTTTGGTTAGGAGCCTTTTCGATAATACCAAGTTCAAGCCAATCATTCAACGCATCATTGTAAGCCTCTACCTTACCTAAAGACTCCAGACGTTTCGTAGTTGAAAATAGTCTTTTCTTAGCTATCTCGTAATTAGACTCAGGTCGAAGCATACTATCACACCACGGTAATTGAACCTCATACCTGCCTTCCTCGTTTACGGTAACTGTATCCTTAAAATGTTGTAGGACTTCTTGTGCTTGAGACTTTTTCGAAACTTGTTCACTGGGGTCCCGAATACCCAAAATTTCCAATTCCCACAGATCAGATATATCCGGTAGGGATGAGCAGTGGAGACTGGTCGCTGTCGCTGTATAAACCCCTGTGACAGGTCCTTGTATTGTCCATCCCATCTTAGTCTGAACTGCAGTCAAACTGTTGTTGAGCTGTAAAACATGGCCCGTCATTAGTACACCACAAAAGTCAGCGCCTATTAATACCGTCACATCGTCAGGTGTTGCCGTCGAGTCAGTCAAAGTGATACCCTTATGTCGGAGTTGTTCAGTCAAAACATCAGATCTAACTTTAGGTAAAACACCACATATATTCTCCTGACCTAAAACAGAAATATACATAGAAAAATTATCACACAAACTCTTCAGATGAACATCGTACACCGGGTGTTCCTCAGTGTTTGTCTCGACGCCGCCGAATAAACAATGCGTAAGTTTTTCCATGCGTGTAGGTCTTAATTGTAGTTTATTAGCTAAATCCTTTTTTATGTATGATCGCTGAGCCCCCGTGTCAATTAATGCTCGAACAGAAATCTCCTCGTTGCCTTTAACAAGTTTTACTACTAAGGTTTGCAATAAGGTTGTAGATTTCAGTTGACATAATAAATCATTGGATCTCTTTTCTGTTTCGGACTCTTCTTTCATGTCTGGCAAATTTTGACAAATCAATGTTACATGACGTTTCTTGCAAAACAAACATTTTGGAAATGCTTTGCACTTCTTGGCAATATGTGTAACTTTTAGACATATCTGACATGCCTTTTTAGACTTTACTAGCTCTAATCTTTCTTTTGGCGACATTCTCTCGGCTTTGTGGCATTCAGTTGTGATATGGTTATCTTTGTTACACCACAAACATTGAATAGAACTTTGTTTGAGATTTGACTGGTTATTGGACGTTGTCTTAGTCTCTGTATGAAAACTAGCAGTGGGAGGGCAAAAGGAAGACGAGCTTGGTACACTTAGTTGATAGAAACCTTGTCGAGCCAAAGTAATGCGTTCTTCTGACTCCACTTCATTTTTTAGAAAGGTCATCAGTCTTTGTAGCTACTCATCGGTCTCGTCATTATGATGTTCACGCTTTGCTCGTAACCGGTTCCAAGATCTAAGTAAATCTTCAGGCAATGCACTTTCGATCATTGGATAGAGGACGGATGCAAACTTGTCTTTCGTGACATTGAGTGTTTCAAGAGCTTGGAGATGAGTTTGCAAATTGTCGTAAAGTTGCGGTAGACTGCATTTATCACCTTTCAGTTGTGACCAAACCAAACTAAGCAAGCCTCGTACGTACGTCTGTATCAGCATATCGTCTCGAGCAAAACGAGCCTTCAGCGCTTCTACTGCCTTAGGATAGTTGGCCGCGCTTGGTGGGTAACTCAAGACTAGTTGACGAGCAGGGCTATTCTCGTTCGTTGATTGTATTAAATACTGAAATTTGTCTACATTATCAGTTTCCGCGTCTTCATGAATTTTGCGAAATTGTCCCCAAAATTGTATCCAATTCTTTACGTCTCCATCAAACTTACTCAATTCAAGCTTAGGCATCTTAACATTCTTTCGCAGTACATTTGTGTTTGCATAAATACTATTCACGTCCGAAACATTGGAATTTAGTGAAATTTGGCTATTGTGTCGAACTAGCGGTACATTTTCTTGTTTACTTGCCTGATATTTAGCTCTACATTCGGCCCACCTTTGCTTGTATTCCAACGCCTTATCCTGGTCTTCTGCAAACGCCACTTCACAAAAGTCCTCAGATTCGCAAAACATATCCGTAATATTTGCTTCTATGCTAAATAGGGCTTCGGATACATCGTTCAAAGCTGAAAATGCGCCCTCGATATTTTGTTTTTCTCCGACCAATGCTGTCAAAAAAATTTTCTCCAATGTTGAGAATTCTCGCCGGAGTTGAGTCCGTTTACGTTTTAGTGCATTCATTATTTATTGAATTATCCACTAATAAAGATTACAGGTCGATTCACTGTAAATCACGGTCGCCACTATGTTATGGATATCCCAATGAAACCACCACGTAATTTTCTTCAACTCATGTAATTGCTTGTTGCTAAGTAACAGCCGTGACACTGACCCTAAAACGTTACTTCAGTCAACAATCAATCATAAGGATTTAGCGTGATCGAGTAGTAATAACAAAGTAATTATTAACTTGTCAGGTAAAAACGATCCAAAGACTTTTGGAAACTACAGCTTAGATTTTGAATCCTTATTATAATATTGTTTTGTAGGTACTAACTATTATGCAAAGTTGTATCTTCGCTTTCAACTGAGAAGTTACTTCTAGTACATTTGTTACTTAATGACCAAATCAAAACTTTGCGAGTTCAATAGGTTTATTGTTGTTGTTTTAGCCTCCAAAGACCCGAATTCTCGGTGTAGTTTTATCAGAGTTCCAAACTACAAAACAGGAACCTTGGGTTGTCCATCTGTCTGCCTTTTATGACCCGTGTTCTCGGGAATATGTGGAAGTATTAAATTGAAATTAATATCAAGTCTGCAATATGTTGGAGCCAAAGATTATAAAAGAATTTTAAACCTTAAGTTGCAGCGAGCAGGGTACATTGTGAGTAGGACTGACGAGGAGGACTGACGGCCCTTGCAACGCAAAATGTTATGTAATTTGTTTTTTAGCAAAAAGGAACATTTTTTACCTTGTTTCCATCGATGAATTATCACCTGGAAACTCGTAATAGGACCCATTACAATAGAATTACGAGAACCTCGAATACTAATTTGCACATCCCTAACTACAACAAACTTTTTATCTCAGAGAGATAGTACACCCCCACAAACGTGTATCAGGGTTGCCACTAAATAAAATATAAACTACACGGGTTTCATATCTCGTAAATGACGTCATTACACCGCGGCGCCGTACTAAAGCGACGCGTCATCTTTATGACGTGTGCTGGTTAATGTAGAGAGATCATGGTATTATGTAATGGTGTGACAGTAAAGTGTGCTCAAGTACGTAACAGATATACTTGATATTTGGAGTCATTTAGTAAGTGAAGAACAGAGTTGCTACTTTTAAAAGGTTTTGGGTTTTAGTGTCCGTGATGAGGACGAAGAAGGAATTCGACCGCGTTGATATTTTACCCCCTAGGGGTAGAATTTCCAAAAATCCTTTCTTAGTGGATGCCTACGTCATAACATCTACCTGCATGCCAAATTTCAGCCCGATCCGTCCAGTGGTTTGGGCTGTGCATTAATAGATCACTATGTCAGTCAGTCACCTTTGAGTTATATATATTTAGATTCTCCATTTAGTAATACATGTAAACTACTTAGCATACCTCTAGTACACATCAAATATAGACGCAATAGCTTCCTTATTAGGGCAAGTGATGCAGTGAATAACCCAAGTGTATATATTGATACCTTCCAATATAGCTTTAGTGGCATGAGAGAGACGCTATCTTAATTAGTGTGGGTATAATGTATGTTTGTATGTATGTTTTTGTAATTGTCTAATGATTAATTTGGTATTAGTATTTAGTATTAAAGTTGAAGTTTACATGTGGTAGCTTTACAATAGCTTTTAGATTATCATTATTGTTAATTCAACATTGTTAGCAAGTAAGCTGTTAGCTAACCGAATGAAATAAAATAAATTTAATTTCATTTGAATGAAAGAAAACGGGATTTAAACCGTTATTTTTGATTTTTGTTTAATCCGATATTTCTTTTCTTTCAAATGATAGTTAAAAATGTTAGTTTTCTTTCATTCAAATGATAGTGACCACGTTAGCTTAAAACAATAAATTTAATTTCGTCTCTATCGCTATTTGTTATATTTTGAGTCTTTTCTATAGTTTATGAAGAAAAAATAATAATAAGGGGAGAATGATGACTTTTATTTCATGAAAACAAACCTTCTAGTCTTCCCTACACATATAAAATACACGAAATTCATGAAAGACAAAACAATTCTAATTACTGTAGAACTCTCACAAGCAAACTGTGTGCCTAAATTAAATTAAGTTTCAATGATTTACGGTGACCCGTTAATTGTAATACATACGTAATTGAATACGCAATGAACAGTTCACAAAATTTACCGTCGTCGAACTAATATCGAAGATTTATGACAGCGAACACGAATCCCTTTTCGCGGCGACAATTAAACTGGAGTTAGAGCGATATTAATACTATCACAGATAATAATTAATACTATACTAGTACTATGTTCTAAATAATGTTGCCCAACTTATGATGTCACCTATATATACAGGATATTTACAACGTAAAACATGCAATTTCGTTATGACTGGGAAAGGACTCGCCTTTAATAAGGAGCATCGAGCACACCTAAGGAGTAAGGGTGAGTCTAGATTAAGTAACATTATAATACTTGTGTTTCATAACACGTCCGCATTAATTTAATGGTTGTATAACATAGTAGCATAAAACTAGTTTCTACGCATTATGAAAGTAATGGAATATTTTCTTTAAGTTTTACCTGGTATGTCAATTAATAGCAAGACATACTGAATTCCTTCACATTTTGAGATTTTTCTGTCGTCATCAAAATGATGGGGCAGTTGGAAAGAAAATGCTTGTCTCACAATTTCCATTAAATCCGAAATTAATATACCCTATAGGTTCATAGACAGATATTAATGATGATTGCGCAAATAAATTTGCCTAAATTAATATTTTAGTCAAATTGCTGATGGGTTTTTAATATTTGTCTACTCAGACTCTTTAACTATTTAAATAAGAATGATCAATACATTTTACAGAAATGCTTTAGGCCTATATAGCAGACATGCTACATCGGTGATCGACGATTTTGCTGAATGCTACACTGAATGTCGGTCGCGGCTACTTTTGAACGATGCAGCGATTATCGCTACACCCCCACAAGCTAACATCAGAATTTGATTAAAACTTAAGTGCTTTGTCATAATAATTATTCATACCCAATGATGGCAACTTACTGCATAAGCGCTGGCGTTAAGACATGGTATTAAATTGTTAATCTACTTCTTATTCTGATCGTAGAACATGGATAGAGTTGTGCAGTTAAAAACCCTCAGCATCAATGCAGTTGTTAAAACGCGCGTTTCCGACACCGCAACTGAACGCAACATGTCACTACAACGCGACGCCGTCGTGGTGGAGTGGTCAGTATAGCTGGCTTCACATCAAGCGGTCCGAGTTCGAATCCTGGTAGCGGCAAATGTTTGTGTGACGAACACGAATGTTTGTTTGCGAGTCATGGTTGTTTATACATTTATTTAAGTTTATTTATAAAAATATCTAAAATTATTATGTATATTAAAAAAAAAAATGTCCGTTATCTAGTATCCGTAACACAAGTTCTTAATGATACTTACTTCGGGCTAGATAATTGGTGTGAGCGTGGAAATATATTATTATTATTATTATTACATCATAGATATAGTTCCTAAAATTGCGTTACCGATACTGCGATGCAGCATCGATGAAATCCCAAAAACACTAATCGCCGATGTTGGAAGTAGCTTGTTTGCTATGGCCCTGAACGTGAAATAAAATGTCTCAAGAAAATAAAATAATGTTCTAAGACTTAATCGAATCAATTATTCAAAAATACATTTCGTCTCCTGCGAGACGGAGTCTGGAAAACTTTATTTAAGGTGAAATAATTTGATTTCTGTATTAACGTTTTAAAATAAAATAACGTCTTAGAGCTGCACTTTAATAAATTGGTTCTTCAAAAAGTTTGGCGTTGGAACGAAGACATTTTTGAACTAATTATACCATCGGGGAATAAGGTACCTACCGGTCATCCTTTTACCCTTTGATACAATTAAAAGCCATCCTTAAAATACGTCTTAAGAGTAACTCAATTATTTCAAAATTCTATTAAGAAAAAACTGGCAAGAAATTACCCTGCCTTAAAATTTTTACTTAGTTGAGTAATCAATCACGTGCTGTTGAATTAGCAAGTAATACCAGGGAGGAAGGCGTCATCATCATCATCATCAACAGCTCATATAATGTCCCCACCGAGGGGCTCGAGCCTACACCACATTAGGAGCGATTAGGCCTTACTCAACCACGCTGGCCAAGTGCGGGTTGGTCGACTTCACACACAACCTAAGAATTTCTTCATAGGTGTGTGCAGGTTTCCTCACGATGTTTTCCTTCACCGTAATTAAACCGTCGATTAAACGTACATGAATTCAAAATTTGAAAAAACATTGGTACGTGGAGGCGATCGAACCAGTGCGTCTCGGGTGGGAGACGACGCTCTTACGCACGACGCCACCGACTCTTAGAGAAAGGCGTGACGCTATATAAGTAATCAAGCGAAGGAAGACATAGTAAAAGTATAACTTGTGGATAACAATATCATCTGATCTGAACTTCGGCGACTATATCGAATCCATAGCAAAAGCTCCTGCCAAAAAGATAGATGTACGTTCAAATTTTAAGTGATACTTTACACCACAGCAACTGCTTCTTTTATAAAAATAACGAATTCAGTCGGTATGGAGTATAGTTGCCATCTCAGTCAGCCAAATACCAGCTCGCGGCTGTGGTCTCGGTAGAATAAAGAACTAATCGACTTATTGGCAACCTAATACTTACAGACGCTAAACTGTCAAGCATCGACCACCGCCGAAAAGTAGCCAGTCTATCAGTAATCAATAGTATACATTTTGAAGAGTGTGTGGAATTACACGAATTGAATCCACTAGCCCCTTTTCATTACTGGAACACAACACGCAGGTTTAATTACCAGCCCCATGTTTTTGCTATCCCAACCATCCGCACAAAACGATTTGTTAACACTTTTATAATACGAACAGCTTAGGACTGGAACTTGTTGCCAGCTGATTTGTGTTCTCTGATAACCATATCATGGGTGCATTCAAGGCGAAAGTGAATAGGCTACTTCAAGGTTAGCATGTAAGTGTGTACAAATGAATTCCTATTTTCACTTAAAAATTTCTCACGAACGGGTGAGGGAGCACTCGGTGCCAGCACTAATTCACACATAAACTTGGCCGCCAAGTTGCTGGACAGACAGTGGATCCGAATAGAACTCCTTTCAATAGGAGAAAGGTTCAGGCATGTCTGTAATTATTAATCAAAGCAGATTACATTTTACGATTCAAAGTCATAATTATCCAAAACTTCCGAGCTCTGTTAAAAGTTACAACAGAAAATCCACAAGCCAGGGAACCATTAATTACTTAATCAAATAAAGACATTATGAACATAAGTAATTAAGTCTGTCTAGTTATGACTCCCCTGGGAAAGCATTAACAAATCCATGATATTGCGTGTTCCTAATACGTGAGGTAAAGTAAACTCTATGTTATGTGCTTTAAGGTAAACAAAGCATAGACAGGGGTAAAACATCGAGGATTGTGGATTCCCATAAAATAACTAATCACCAGGGATAGCTTTATGCATACCGTGTGTATGCAAATTAATACTAAGGAGCAGGAAATGTTTAAACCACACAGATAAGGTTTTATGAGATATAAATACTCAAAAGGTGTCACGGTGGATTGTAGCTTTATTGTAATCTTCAACCACTGTACTGTACGGTTAGCGCTTTAACTGAACGTGTTGAACTTTAATATTAAAATAAGACCACCATACGTTTCCAGAATTGTCAGAAGACTGTCATATCTTTTATTTTCTTTTTTAATAATATTAAAATGAAACAATAAATACCAAAGAGGTTCAATTCGTAACATCCTCCCACACCTAAGAAAATAGTTATTAGTAAAAAGAAAACCAAAATCAAACTTAAACTTATGTCTATACATATTTTCAAACAGCAAAAAATTCGTAGTTGTTTAGCAATTTCTAATGTGTCAGAATTCATCCAAGCGTCTGCCTCATTTTCCATCTCACTCTTTTCTTCCACTGGTACCCAAGTCCCCAATGTATCACACGTCCAGTAACCAGGTTCCTTTGTAAGGGCCATTCAAGTTTCACTTCTACAGCCGTCAGACTGTCTCTCAAATGAACAACTGAACCATTCCTATTTGGTATGTTGCTACATATTATATTATTCTCACCAAGAGCTGACAATGGAAATCTAAACGTCTTATTTAGGATACATTCTTTAGACTTCGTCTATATCAATCAAATAAAAATCTAAGATTCACGTAACAAGCGCTAATTAATGCGACAGACTTCGTCGGTATGAGAGATAGCTAGCAAGGTGGAATGAAATCTTTTAACTTTGCAGGAGGCGCACCCCAACACGGACTGCCACTATCGGGTAAAAAAATACCACATTGGAATAAATGAAAAAGAATGGGGTTTCTTACGAGTATTCAAATGAAACAATTTTTTATGTTGTATTTTGTAAGCGTCCTTCGTAACGCTTTATTTTTACATCCGTAAATGGAGAAAAAGAAAAAAGCAGTACCTGTGCGATTACGTAAAGGCTCAGAGTAGGAAAATAACCGTTCGCAAGCACTTACGTCCACAACTAACCACTGGGAGTCACAATCGGTTTCCTTTCTTCTATTTCACTACGAAATTGTTCTTAAATATAATGTCGGTAACAAATTTAAATTTGCGGAGCGATAACGAAACGAACTAAACAGCCATGTTAAAAAAAAACATACACACACGCGGACGCACGACTTCTTGACAGCAGCGCGGGTCGCGCATTTTTGCGGCAAATTCAACCTGCAGATTCTTGCCCTCTTGGTGTTTCATATAACTAGAGCCGCTGGCCATTACGCACCCAAATTAAACGAACGGCCGAAACATATTTTATTATATTTTGAACTAGACAATGTGTGATCAAAGTAATTAACTCTTTATTTAGTGTTTTATTTTTTAAATAAAACTACAGCCCTAATTGTAGCACTTTTTACAGATGGTATATTAAAAAGCCAAAATAAGAAAAACTTAACAAAAGTATAAAAAACAGATGACTCAATATCAAAAGAACATAAAACATTGTTACTTTTAATAAGAATTGCAACATGTTTTATTTTTAAGTTGTTTTTTTTTATTTTTTTTATCTACGAGATGGCAAACGAGCTTGCGGTCCACCTGATGTTAAGTGGTCACCGCTGCCTATAGACACTTGCACTATTAAGTGTAAATCACTTAACACCGCAAGTGCGTTTGCCATCCTGGGGACTAAGATGATATGCCCTCCATGCCCAGTAATTACACTGGCTACCTTTCCCTTCAATCCGAAACACAGCGAACTGCTTCACGGCAGAAATAAGAAAGGCGGTGGTACCTACCCAGACGACCCTACATATGGGTCTACCACCTAGTAAAATCACTCAAAATAAAACCTAAAGTACTTAGCAAAGTCAATTTATAAAGAATGCTTGTCTGCCAACCTACGAATTCGATTTTGAAGACTTTCCCTGCCATTTCGTCGCTGGTTCATATCTGAAGACATTTTAGAAAATTAATTTTGTACTATAAAGTGAAGCTATTAACTCGTTCTACTGACATTATACGCTTGGAAGTAGGTCGATTGGCACTCCAGATTGAGTGGGGGATGTGTTGAGTGGCGGTCAATGGATCCATCGAGTTTGAATCATCGAAAAAGGTTTGGCTGAAACGGACCTTTTTGGTCCTAAGTTCACTGTCTCACACGCTTCTTTCCGTGTTTGCCCGTTGTACAGCCCATTGAAAAGGTATCCTTGTGAAACAAGCGAAATTATAGACACGATTTCAAGAGTGAATTTCTTTCATAAGGCAACGGGGAGTAAAATTTCAGTGCTATAATCGTCTATAGGCTGCGATGACTGGTTCCTATCACATGGGATAAAAAACCTATTATCCAGAACTTCCTTCTTGAGAATTTGAATAGTTCCCGCAACTGAACTCGTGACTTCTGGTTCAGAGAATGATGGGAGCGAACCACTGGACCAAACTTTTGGTATCTATTATTTCCACACAAATGCAATAATACCTACTATTCCCAAGAAGTTAATATACTTGTAACTAAATTTCATAAGCCATTCTATTATTTCATAAACATCAATACTATGATAAAGATTCGGTTTATTTCTGGTGCAATTTCTGTGGGAAAAAGAAAGTTGAGTTTATACAAACCTTATTTCTAAGCAGTGCGGTCGAAAATTGAACTGCCAATGGAAATGTCCTGCTACGTAATAATTATTTGGAGTATAACTGGAGTTGTGACTCTGAGATATTCTTTCAAACAGAGCAGGTGATGACGGTTGTAAGGCGCCGCTTCCCGCAAGTACACTTAAAGAGGATGCTGTCTCAGGATATATAGCTGGATAGCAAAGATATTATAGTGATAGATAAGATCTCTCTATGAAGTAGCCCCGGCTGGCAGCAGAGGTGAAGTAGTGAGATACATTTTTTATTTTTTGTCCAGATTATAAACGATTTTTCAGAGTATTTTTTTCTAGTTTTAAAACTATTTACGCGTTTGTAAATGCTAAAATGATTCCATTATATAAAATAGTTTCATCTTAACTGTGCGTCAAATATTTGCAAAAATATTTCGTTCGGATCTTAAAAGTGCAAATTTTTAGATTTGATGAAACAATGTTTTCACCATAAAAACATAAGCACCAAGCACTGACAAATTTCGACAGCGAAAGCAGTGCCCTGGTAGCGTAGTGATTAACGCAGCCGCCCGGATTGCGGATTAGCAGGTTTCAATTCCCGCCTGGGTCAAGTAAATTTTTTCTAATTATAAAACTGTTTACGCGTTTGTAAACGCTTAAATTATTCCATAAATTATAGGGTATTTTCAAAAGAATTGCATTTACCCTTTTGAATTCGTATCACTGACGTATAACCAATCTTACCGGAAGAAAGATTGCCAAAGTGATAGAATTTCGGTAGCAATATCGGCGGAGTTTACTTAATCTGGCTGGGAGCGGGCCGTACTCGGGAAAAAGTGGCATAACTAGCCCGATTTAATCAAAAAATATTTTTTTCAATTTAACTCTAGGCTTCGAAAAATATTGGTCTTTTGTTACATTACTTACGTAAAGTCGTTACTTCACTTAGTCACCGAGGTAAAAGTGAAGTAAAGTAAGCATTTTATTGAGAAATTTTTAAATTATTGCATAAAATATTTTATAAAACAGTTTTCTGTTAAAAGCACATAAATTTTTAGTTCAGTAGATTTATATCTACTAAATTTATTATATAAAAACGCCCCATTATTACCAGTCATTAAACAGTTTGTTTTATCGCGATAGATCGATTAGTTTAAAAGTTACACGGTTTTGTCTATACCGAGGTCGTTTATAAATCATTTTTTTTAAATCCATAAAAAATCAAGGACGTAGATATTTTTTTAAATTAGTCATAGTATCCCTTATTTTCGTTTATGCACTTTACCCAGACTTCAATGTATTTATAGATTTTCAAAAATTATTATTTTTTGTCTCTGGTTCATTTAGTTTTCCTACGTCGATATAATGTTTCCGATGAAAAATTTGTCTTAATTTTATTCAAAATAAATAAAACCGAGAGAAGATAATTTATTGAAAAGAGTCATAAATGATCAAATTCAGATAGGTCTTAAGGTGAAGTGGAATGACTGGAGTCAAGGACATTATTAAATACCGAATTAAAACTACTTTTTATTAACCTAAAATTGAATGATGAATTTCAAAGTTTGCATTGCTAAAATAAAAATAACAGTGCCAATTTCTTCTCTCCGTAACTTCAATTCTCATAGAAGTGTGTTCTTATTATAAAACACACCACAACGGCAATGCATAATGGGAGCTATTTAAATGAAAACGAATCATAATTTGTCGTCAAACGCAACTGCGTTGTCAGTAATGTCCACATCTCAAATAATTTCAATTGAAATCCTTTCATTTCAATCGCCAAACCCAGATATGCTTTTTACCATTTTTTATGACTTTCCATGCCATGAATTCTCTCTATCATTCTAATTCGTCATAAAATATTCTGTTGACACTACGTTTTGAGCCAGAAACATTCAAGCATTATTGAAGCGACGATTTCCCAAATCGTTCTTTATTGGCATCTGGAAAATGTTCGTTTTCAACCCATAAATATAATATAAGCAGCGACCCTCACACGATGACTTAAGGACCGTTATCTCTTACTGTTTTTCATTCGGACTCATGGAAATTATATATTCATTTATTCTACGGAAGTCCCTTTCAGTTGCTATTCAAAAAGGGTCTCATATAAAAACTATTTCGCTATCTCTCAGTTTTATTGCATATAATGTTTATGTAGCGAGGCACAAAATATCGGTGTTAGTCAAAAAAAAATTGTATTCTAAAATAGAAAGAAATAATCATTGTTGATTTCTTTTGAAATCTTATAGAAAATGTTAAATATTAGAAAATAATTAAATTGTTACTCTCTCTGTATACTATCACTACTCACTATCTATTACTATAAATAAATATATATAAATACTAAAGATTCAGGGTCCCCCTAAGCCAGTTTTTGTATCAGAGTGTCTCACCACCAAGGGACAACACTTGTTTTATCTAGCCAGAGACTTTTCCAAAACCAACGACTACATGTTCTGCTGGTGTCAGAATGGCAGAGTGTTCCTTCGAAAAAGAGAAGGAGATAATCTGATAAGAGTGGAGAAGGAAGATGATCTTAGAAGACTAGCAGGAAAATGACTAGTGGATTTATCACTTATCTCAACTACCCCCTGTTTCCAATTAGTTCCGATTGCTATTGCATGCTGCTTTTATTTAGGAATGTGTTTTCATATCTACGTATCTTTTGTTTTGAAATCTCTAGACGATATCTTAATGTGCTGTATTTTTGATTGTTTGTATAAATCATATGCTTACATTATTAGCTTCCACACCAAATCACTAACATTACGTACACACACAATTATTCAAACACACACACTAAAACACAAACTCTCCATACATTACATAGCTTATACTATATTTGCATTAGCTAGATCTCCTTATTATTCGATAACGCCTATTGCTTTGGTATATTACTCATTGCTCAATGCTTACCCAATTACTTAAAACTTAATACTATTTTTATTCATAATACTTCTACAGATAATATTTTTTCTATAGAGATAGATAACTCTGATAAACCACAGTGCCATATTATTTCTGATCCAACTATATGTAGAGAAAAACTAAATATCAAAGATACGAGGCAAAAACTCTGCATAATTAGTCAAAACATTCGCAGCATAAATAAAAATTTAGATCATTTTCTTGTTTTCATGACCAATATTGATATAGACATAGATATTATAGTGCTGAGTGAATGTTGGACAAATGCTGATTTTATTCCACCAAAGATAAATAACTATAACATGTACTATACAAAAAACAGCTTTAATAAAAATGATGGATTGGTAGTTTACGTAAAAGAGGACATAAAAGCTACAGTTATTGAACCTTCAGAAACCAAAGAATGTAACTGCCTAATTGTTGAAATATCGAACACAATAATTGTATGTCTCTATAGACCTCCATCGTTTCAAGATCCCTCGGTGTTTTTGGATTCACTTGATAATTTACTACATAAAATCACTTCTAAAAGCCTTATACTTACAGGCGACCTCAATATTGACACTTCTCTCAAACAACCATCCAAACATACCGATGATTACCTGGATCTAATCGCGACATTTGGTCTAGTACAAGGAATTACAAGTCCAACAAGACAGCCATCAAATACATGCCTTGATCATTTTATGGTCAAATGTCGTGGAGATTGGCAGACTGTAATATTCGAAAATACCAACATAACTGACCATTCTCCAACTCTGTTCTATACAAGTGATATTTCATATGAACAGAAATATACACGGTCATTAACTAAAAGAAAATGTGACTATGAGGCCATGAACAATTACCTGAAATCGATTAACTGGCACGATTATTACAACACCGATGATATAGATTGGGCAGCTGAATTTCTGGTCGATAAAATACAATTTTGCTTATCAAACTTCTCTGTACTCTGTAGTATCCCTAAAAGAAAAATGCCTTTAAAACCCTGGATTACGGTAGGCATTGTAAGATCTCTACGTAAAAGAGATAAACTACATAAGAAGGCCAAAGCTTCAAATAATGCAGAAATACGTAATCATTATGTTTGCTATCGAAATTGGTGTAACAGTATTGTAAAACATCTCAAGAGACAATACTATAAAAATCTCTTACACAAAAACTTTGGTAAAACAAAAGAAACATGGCAAACTGTCAAGGAGATTTGTAATATGCATGTTATTAAGACCTCAAGTGATGAACTATTAACAATCAGCAATACACCGGAGGCCTCCCTTTCAGCGGTGAATACCTATTTTACATCTGTTGGTGCTAATTTGGCAAACCTGACCCTGAAAAAATTAAGTACTACTGACATAGAACTAGCTAGCAAGCATAAAACTACAGCCTCCCCCGTCAATTCAATGCCACTTTATCTAGTCAATACATCTGAAGTTAATGCAGTGATTAATAGCCTACGATCTGGATGCTCCACAGGCCATGATAATATTACATCGGATCTTTTCAAGAACCTGCGCCGAGCACTAATTGAACCCATTTGTCATTTATGTAACTTAAGTTTCTCTTTGGGAACATTTCCCAATATCCTAAAAAAAGCAATAGTGACCCCTTTTTATAAGTCAGGTGACAACAAACAGCCATGTAACTACAGGCCCATTTCTCTTTTGACAACCCTTTCAAAAATATTAGAAAAACTTGTTAACAAGCGGTTGATGCAATATCTAGAATCCCACAAACTACTATCCGACAACCAATTTGGCTTTAGATCAAATAAAAACACCGAGGATGCAGTCTTGCGTCTTACCTCACAAATTACCGAATATGTAGATGGAGGGCACCGCTGCGTGGGAGTTTTCCTTGATCTCCAAAAGGCTTTTGACACTGTGTCAATACCAATACTTCTAACCCGTCTAGAAAACATTGGTATAAGAGGCATAGTACATGATTGGTTCCGGAGCTATCTCTCGGATCGAATCCAATATGTACGTGTTGGGGGGCATGTGAGTAGCGATGCCAGCTGCAGCTACGGTGTTCCACAGGGAAGCACGCTTGGTCCTACATTATTCCTAATTTATATCGACGATTTGTGTAGACTCAAGCTCCCTGGTGCAAACTTAACGATGTTTGCGGACGACACCGCTATAATATTCCACCACAAGACCTGGGACGGTGTTAAAGATATAGTGGAAGACAGGTTATGTAGTGTCACCTCCTGGCTAGAAGATAATCTCCTGTCCTTAAACACTGCCAAAACCAAGTACTTATGTTTTGGGAAAACCAGTGTCTCCAGCCCAAAGGATACTTTCCATGTTAACATCCACACGTTTCCCTGCAATCGTTTCTATTCTTATAAACCATCCACGTGTGACTGTCCCTTATTAAAACGTGAGAGAAATATTAAATATTTGGGGGTTATGCTGGACGATAAACTAAAATGGGATCTACATTTGTCATTGGTTGCCGGCAGAGTGAGGAAGCTGAACTATGCTTTTAAAAACTTACGGGTTATAGCAGATCATAAACTAATAATAAACACGTACAAGGCCCTAAGTGAATCAGTTATCAACTACTGCATCTGTGCTTGGGGAGGTGCTGCCAAAACGCATACACTACAGCTCGAGCGTGCTCAGAGAGCACTCCTCAAAATCATGCTATATCTACCGAGACGCTATCCGACCGAATTATTGTATGCAAATGGTAAAGTGCTCACAGTACGCGGACTTTTTATCTACAATTGTACCAGAAGATATCATCGTACAACCGCTTCACTATTGCCGTTAACTAAACGGAGACTTCGCTGTCCAATTCCGGTAACTAAAAGTACGTATGTCCAACGCTTCTTTAATTTCCTGGCACCAAAAATGTACACTTCCATAAACGACAAAATTTTTATTATAAATTGTACTAATCACCAGCTTAAGACAAAATTATCCAAATACATACAAAGTTTGGGATTTGAGGAAATTGAAAACTACTTTAAACCAAACCAATAAGCTAATGCAACACTCCACACCAATTCACCAATCATTCAAAACACACACACACACAAACACAAACACACCTCTCGCACTAACACCACATACTCTTACACTACATACATATACACTTACATAATAAATACGTAACCAAAACAAAGTTTCATTTATGTTGTTAAAAATTGTAATAAATGCTCTTGCCGTAGTACCTAAGAATTATAGTATTGTGAACTTTATTGGGAAGGAACTGACTCCTGAAATACAGTTCATACTAGTTTAGGAGTTAGGGCTACAATTTACTTTTGTAACTTTCTTGGTACAATAAAGATTTTATTATTATTATTATTATTTATTAAATACTAATATTATAGATATTTATTCGTCGGTGGCGTAGTGTGTAAGAGCATTGTCTTCCACCCGGGAGGCACCGGTTTGAACCCCTCCACGTACCAACGAGTTTTCTTTCGTGAACCTTTACAATAATATAGCTCATAGACCAAGATAACATATAGGCTATACTTTATATTAATCCTGCACAGACGAAGTTGCGGGCAGAAGCTAGCATAAAATAATCTAGATAATAGTTTTCAATCCTATCGACTACATAAAAGGGGCGTCAAAGCAATAATGTAACTAAACGTTCACTAAAACAACTAACAGAAGCAGACGACTTGAACAGATGTTGGTGTTCAAACACACGATTCCAAAGATACGCGAATTTTACATTCCGACGGGTTCAGCTGATAGGAAAATCCATAAGCGCGGATATTACGGTAAATTTGGTTGAGCAACGTTGTTGCCGGTAGCACACATCCGCCGCGGAGTCACAGCGGCGAAACTGGTCCAGAGAGTTGCGCAAACATCTCTACATTTTAGCGAATTTGAAAAGCGAAATGTCACTGAAAACAGTTTTTCATATAAATATTCATCATCAAACAGCCTTTATAATTCGACCCACTGCTGGGACACAAGGCCTCTCCTTGTCATTGAAGGAGGTTTAGGCAGCAGTCCACTACGATTGCCCAATGCGGATTGGTACACGCCAATCGATCGACGATCAATACCCCTTCGCTGAACCGTTAGTAGCCTTCCACGATACCCATTGGAGGATATGGGATGATATAATTCTACTTTGAATAGAATAGAATAGAATAGAATAGAATAGAATAGATCTTTATTTGGTACAAATTAAAAACAACATTACACACAAAACTTAACATAAAACAGGTTGTACCAAAAGGGTCTCCGCTCAGTATAAGCCGTGGCAAGGTGTACCACGACACTGGTTTTCTGCGGAAGCCTTTTCGTGACAGACACGCGGCGCCGTGCAACAAACAATACAAACTATAAACAAAAACTTAAACATAAATGAGAATAGAACGATAAATAAAACATAATTTATTTTTATATACTACAATAAATAAATAAATACATAACCCCTGCAGACACATAAAAAAAACACCTCTTTTACACAGTTCAGAAAACACAACTTTAAATATAAACATATACCTATCTGTTTACCTACTAGCGTTTCTCAAATATTTTATAGTGACTTTTGTAATTTGAGTAAATGTTTTTTTAAATTAACTTTAAATGATTTGAGTAAATGTTTTTTTAAATTAACTTTAAATGTTGCCGGCATCACTCAACCACGTATACTGGGTGTAAAAGACATGAACAGTCAAACGAGAACCATGTATTCTATACATTAAAATAAGACATATTTCAAAAAAAACATTGCTAGGAAATGATTTTTATTTTTTGGTGTTAAAAAAATTGCAAATTGTACCGCGCAATGTAAAGGGCTCAACTCGTACGCAACTCGCAAAACCGTAATAATTTTGCCAGACGGCGGCCCCGTTCGTTAGTGTCCGTGCGCATCGAGTGAGCTACATTGAACGCTAACGTTTTGAAGCCATTTTTTGTTATGAAATACTAAAAAAATGATGTTTCTTTGGACAATAATTAAGAAATAACGTATGGAATACGTTTTCATAAAAATGAAAAAAATATGACTAAATTATGACTTTGAACTTCAATAAAATCGTAACTATCAATTTCCCAGGTATAGTTTAAAGGAAAAAAAAAATTATGATGGGGAGCAGAATACATGGTTCTCGTTTGACTGTTCATGTCTTTTACACCCTGTATATTACGAGATGGCAAACAAGTTTGCGTTCCAAACTGGTGTTAAGTACCTCCAACCTCCTACACACTATGCCACTAGTAGACTCATCTGCTATATTTCACGACATGTACAAATTATAATCAAAATCTTCGCAAATAAAGTTGCAACAGAAGGTAGCCATATTAGATTGTAAAAATTCTTGATCAAAACAAAGTTTACAATATCGACCATCTGTCTTATAGTCTACATAAATATATTTTACAATTTATAACAATCATGTTTCACGAAAATTCTGCTGGGAATATTGTTGCGGCGTCTGGAAATCATCGCATGAGAAGGGTCATGACAAAACGTAACTATTTTGAATTATGAAAGCAAATCTGGATTAAGAAAGTATTTTGTTTTTATTCTTGTTACAGGGTTAACAAGAGGATACCCATATTCTTATCAATAAGACTGCTTTATGAACTGGGAGCACTAATAGTTATGTAAATTTTATCTACAGGGCTACATATTCCTTACACAAAATGTACTACAACACTTTTTTTTAACTACACGTACGAACGATACGTACGAACATGTTTTAAAATTATTATTTACATAGCATACTTAAAGTATATTAATTGAAAACAATGGAACTGGATATGCTTCTCATATCATATTTCGCGAGTATAGTAAACAATCCTTAAATGAATTCAACCACAATTGGTAAAATGTTCAGGAACTTAAAAATTAATAGCATATAATATATTTCTACGCTCACACCAATTATCTAGCCCAAATTAAGTATCGTTAAGAACTTGTGTTATGGATACTAGATAACGGACAATTTTTATATACGTAATAATTTTTAGATATTTTTTTATAAATAAACATAAATAAATATATAAACAACCACGACTCGTCAACAAATATTCGTGTTCGCCTTTTTATAAATAAACATAAATAAATATATAAACAACCACGACTCGTCAACAAATATTCGTGTTCGCCACACAAACATTTGCCGCTACCAGGACTCGAACTCTGATCGCTTGATGTGAAAGCAGCCATACTGACCACTCCACCAAGACGGCGTCAAAAGTGTTTAAGAATTCTAATAATCTTGCTATTGCTTGCTTGAGTTCATGATTGATTTGAGTTTTTTCGTAAGGTGTGAATGATAATCCTTTTTTAATGTGTGGGGCTGTACAATTCTATCTTTCTAACTTTATGTCCTTTTGTAATGTCTTTGTATTTAAAATAATTGTTAAATAAATGAACCGAGGTAGAGCACAGCGGAGTAACCACGCACGAACTGGGGTAGTACCTCCACCTTACAGAAGACCACAGTCAAATAAAACTAGATTTTTGTGGTGTTGTGTTTCTGCTGGTGAATAAGGTCGTCAGAGCTCCACGGGGTAGAGAAGGGGACTAGGTTGGTAGCGTAAGTGTCGCGTAATTGTTGCAAGCGTCTATAGGCTACGGTAGCTGCTTACCACCAGGCAGGCCGTATGCTTGTCTGACGACCAAATAACATTAAATAATAACAAAAAAAATACTTTCAAAAAATACTCTTTTCTATCTCATAAATTAAATTATTCGCAATCTAAGGTTGCAATATTCTTGAAAAGAAATCGGGAGTGGTCTCCCCTTGACTTTCTCGTATAACGGAAAACAACTCAAAAGTTGATAGAAACCTTATATTTTGATGTCATACATGCATGTTAAATATTGGTCACCCATCCGAGTACCGACCGCGCACTTGGTTGCTTAACTTTCGTGGTCGACATGCATATTAAATATGGTTGCAATTAGTTAAAGCCATGTTAAAGCATACTCGAGTAATCCTGCTAACGCACAGACACACACATACACACACAGAAATAATTCCAAAAAAAGCATTTTTGGACTCAGGGAGGTCCAAAACGTGTAAATCCGTCAAAATCTCTAGAATTTTTTGACGATTACAAGACTTCCTCTATACTACGTATACGAGAAAGTAATAAAAAGGACGTCGTAATTTTACAATCGTAAATTTTTAAAGACGCTAGTAAAAATTGCAAAGTACATTTCTCGTTTTAATTTTTAAAGGTGACAGTTACATTAGCCGTTTGAGCGGAAATCTCGCTTTGGCACTTAGCTGAGGTACAACTCGAGAAATATTTACGACCGATCGACCATTTTACCTTACACTGGTAAGGTTTTATGCATCAGTTTTTCCGTCGCTTAGCAACAAGCTACAAACTTAATTTAATTAATGCGTCGGATTTCGGACCACTGGATATTTATTAGGGGATTTTTGAGGTGGCATACTTGCTGGACTTTGATTATTAGATTAATTAATCTTCAAAGATATTAGGTAAAACTGATGAATCCAATTAATACGAGCATAATGTTAAAAATAATGTATTTCGACACCGTCGTGTTTTTACACTGCTGTATAGCTTCATGATAATAAAATATTTTTTGTCAGTTTTCCACAGCAAAAATGTACAGTTATTTGACTGTGATCTTCTGTAATGTGTATGTTTATAGATATACATAATGCAATCCACTAACAATTTCATCAGGAACGAAACACCAAAAGCGAAATCCACTTATATTTTTTTCGCATGTAACTCGTTTAATTAAAAGCCACAGAATTAATAACATTAGTAAAATGAAATGCGTAGGATTAAATAATTTGAGTTTTACAGAAAGTGTACCGTTGGATTAAACAGACACTTATATTAAAAACGTAGAAGCTTACTTGTGTGAATAGGAAGGTGAACACAATGAGAGGCACGGTGGTGTATTACACCATAACCCAGTGGCGTGCATTAATTTATACATTAGGTAGGCATTTAGATCGAAGTCTCTAAAACTCAATCTGAAACGCTACGCGGAAATATTTACCTAACTAGTATAAAATAAAGTCGCACCCGCGTCCTGTACCTACCTACGCTTATATCTTTTCTACGCAACAGATGTTAATGTAATTTTCAATACTTATAGATAGAGTGATTTAATAACAAGTTTTACATGTATAGTACCATGCATAGATATTACAGGATGGTAAAAATTCTAAAGTCCACGCGAACGAACTCGCGGGCAGCCGCTAGTAGAAAATAAAATCTTAAAAACAATTAAGTACTTACAACCTTACAACAATATATTTTAGGTTGTTATATGTGTAATAGTTTCATAGTTATTTGTAAATAAATAAAAATAACTACCTATCTTTAAATAAAAAATCTTACCTATGAATTCTGGGTTTCTTACGCAGTTTTTCTAAGCAAATTGAATTATCAGAACATTGGGAACACTACAATTTTTCCATCGTCGTAAATGTGATACAACACAACACCATAAAAACACTTTTAAGTAGATAAATATTGTAATGAAATTAACATTTGCACCAAAAACGTATTTAACATTCGCGCGCTTTAGTGACATGACAGTCATAAAGATTTGGATCATAAAAAATGGCTGGCGCTGGCGTATTCATTCATTTTGAAACTATTTCCTTACTTTTATAAGTTAATCACGTCAAGGTGTGTTTTATAACAGTGAAGTGAAATAAAAGTATATAAAAAGAATTTTACAATTCAAATTAGTTAAAAAGATCTTCAGTAAATATTAAGATTAAAACTACTTGCTGTGCTCTTATTCAGACACTAGCGCCACCTAGGGAGTACTGGAGGGAGAATAATCTTGCGAATACTTTTATTTAATAAAATTTATTCCTAGTATTTTATGCGACGAAAGGTTACTTAAATTTCGTAATTCATTATTTATTGATGAAAGTATTTTAAAATAATCCTATAAATTAATCGGCAATCCTAAACAATATCAAATTGATAATCACAGTCGGTCGAGTAGGTCAGCCTACTTAATACGGCTAAATTGAGAATGTCAGTTTCCTAGTTATAATACCTGCTAGTTATAATATTTCAATTTTGTCGTTTAATATTGTCAATCGTTGTGTGTTTCTGAACAAGTAAAAAATGTTGTAGTGTGTGTGATTTTTACAAGCAGATGAAACTAGTGCTTACCGTGCATATTGGCGCGTAGGTGTAGGTATGTATACGTTACACGCAGGCCGCCTGAAGCCCATAGGTTGCATTATTTTGTTGGTAGGAAGGACGTATAGTCTATAGTAGTGTATGAGTAATATATTGAGGTAGGCAGTGCTTAAATGCCTTTACTATGAGACCGCCCCTGCCATAACCTCTGGTTCATATTCCGAATTCCAAATTCAGATACGAATTCAAGTGTCAAGTGAAATAATATGTAAAGTAACAATAAATTGGAGTTTCTCATTTTAAACTCAATCTACCGTAGAATTGTCAGTTACTTTTTTTTACAAACATTTTCACTTGATATTGGCGCAATGCGTAATCTTTATGTGTCGCGATCGCCATTAATTTAAAAGAAGAATAACAATAAATTGTACGGTAGTTTAAATTTGAAAATAAAGATTCTCACAACTACAATTCTAGTGACACTCCCATAAGTAGCCTCTACCTTTCTACTAGTTCAAATCAAATCACTACGCTACGCAGTTTGGCAGATGTAATCTTTTATATCATTTGAGTTTTTTTCTGTGAATAAATAAATAAAAAAAAATAATTCAACGTAGACTTTTACAAGTACATACTTGTTGAGGTCATACATTATTGTAATTAAATTAAATAACATTTACAGTAAACTTCATGAGGATATATCTCTGTCCTTTGCAACTCGTAACAACCCCTGCACCTTCAGTAAGTTCCCGCCTTCCAATAACGTTAATCTTTTGTAATGTTTTTATTTTATTTTTAATCCCCGTTGCAAAAAGAGGTGTGTTATAAGTTTGACGTGACTGTTTTTCTGTCTGTGGCATTGTAGCTCCTAAATGAATATCTCCAGAGTTCTTGTTGCAAAAGCACGTGTTGAGAGACTTAATTTTTAACTCAATCTACCATACAATTGGTTTGTTACTAAGTACATTTTCACTTGACATTGGCAAAATGCGTTATCTTTATGGGTCGCGAACGCCATTAATTTAAAAGAAGAAAAATAATGAATGGACGGAATAAGATTTGGTTTCCAAATACACCTTTTATTTTTAAATGAGCGTTGCTGTGTCAGGGGGCCGCTAACCCATACTTTATCATATTCTTGAGGAATATTCGCTTATTTGTTCTTATAATGAACTCAAACGGCCGATAGAATAAAAATGTTTTTTAAGGTTATTTTTCGTGTCGGGAGTTTATATTTTTTTTTTATAAAAAACGAAGGACTGATGATAAGTAGAACGCCTTAGAATCAATACTGTTTACTACGTAATTCAAATATTAGAGAAATTCTGAACCCCGTGACGACCATCGCGCCAATGAATGACTCACGCGGTGTCAGTAAACATCAGCATTCGCAAGGAAGGTTGTGTCAGTCAGGCAACCAGCCGTGAAACTAAGTTAAGACCTTTAAATATGGTGACCCGAAATTATATGCGACGAGTGTATGAAGAAGGAGCATTTGGATATTAGAAGCGTGTAGGTTTTAGGGCGTGAGTGATGCCCACGTGATGCGTGTGTTGCTAGCACCTAATAGTCCTGTTGTCGGCGATTTTTTTAAAAGTCGCCTTTTGTGGCCTCTGACGTGACTTGTTACGACTGCAGCCGGGACCACTAGCATAACATTCTGACCACTAGCCTAATATTCACCAAAGCACGTTGGGTTGAAACTTTTTCGATAAATCATTCAAGTACCGACCGCGTACCTACTTGGTAACTAGCATAGAATTCTTCTTAAAATTAGTGGTTCATTCAAAAGAGGCGTTAAGATGTATTTTGTAGGACAGCAGGCGAGGGTGGTTAATGCAGTTCAAATATTATTTCCCGCACGAGCTTTTGTTGTATTTCAACTCCAATTCAGCCTATCAAGATGATATAGAGTCATTTAGAAGACCTTTTCATTATGAGAACGAAAGAAACGAAAAATAAAACTTTATACTGTGTACTAGAGATCTCTAGCAAACACAAAATGCGGGGCTTTATTTTAAACATCATCATCGTCATTACAGCCTTGATAATTCGTCCCACTGCTGGGACACAAGGCCTCTCCATGTCATCGAAGGAGGTCCACCACGCTTACCCAATGCGGATTGGTGGACGGATCTAAATGATCAATAACCCTTTGCTGATCCTTTATTCGCGTTCTACGACACCCATTGGAGGATATGGGGTGATGCTATTCTACTCTATCGGAATCACATGACTTAAATTTAAACATAATTCTACAAAATGACTAACTTGTTACGCAGTTTACCCAAGATACTCGTCTAATTATACACCACTTTTATTTTAACAAGAAAAAGAAATAATAATGTCGTTAAAATTAGCACAAAAAGCCCCGAAACCGCAGCCGTAAACGGTGAACATTAAAAACAAAAAACAAGCATAAAAATGGCGCCAACATTTTATTGAGGAGAACAAAACTTTTTGGTATTTTCCTTATTCCTTTCACTTTTATGTTGTGATTGAAATTTGCATTTTAGAAGTCTTTCTACAAATTTTACTGTCTGATGAACTGACGATTGATGTTAAAGAGATTATCATCATCATAGCTTAAGCCGTACCAGGTTCACCACTCGAAGAAGAAGCAGCAACATCGATTTTTTATTGATTTAAACCAACGTCGTCACTATCATTTAAACGAAAGAAATTTGGATTTAAACCACGTACCTCTGATCTTTGATTAATCCGACATTACAGCGCAGTTATATGTGCCATGATCACGGATGAACCCATTAGCCAAAAACCAGAGGTACGTGGCTTAAACCCTGTTTTCTTTCATACATTTTTATATCGTATTTGATATAAAAATACAAAATCGACTGGGAAAATTTTACAGTTTGCTCTAACCTTGTTTGTACCAAGAAAAATCTAACACAAATATTATAAAGATGGAGTTTGTTTCGTTGTACGCGCTAATCTCAAGGAACCACTGATTCAAATACAAAAATTATTTTTCTGTTGATTAGTCCATTTACGAAAAAATTGTTTTAAATAGGTTTAGAAGTTTCAATGTAGCATTTTAATCTTTCCTCTTTAATATAAAGATATTATTAACTAGCTGTCCCGGCCACGCGTTGCTGTGGTAATTTCATACTACTGACCAATTACATTGTGTCTGCAATACAAAAAATATGACTACTTATCAAGATAAAAACTATCCTATCTCTCACGTTAGATCAAACTGCACACGGTGTACAAATTTGATTAAAATCGGTTAAGTAGTTTAGGAGTCCATCGCGGACAAACTACGTAATTTATATCTATTAAGATGATCAATATTAATAGCGCTCCGCCCGCAATTACATCCGAGAGAGTTTTTTAAATCAAGTATATGTGGTACCTAAGTAACTTGAGGAATAATTTAGCATTCTAATGGTGAAAGAATTTTTGAAGTTGGTCGTGTAGGTTTTGAGCTTATTCGTTGCAACCATACAAATCGTTCCTCTTTTTGAAATTACTATCTCTCAGCCCAAGATTTTATGCGCTTGGAGTTATTTTTTGAATCAAATATAGCCTTTGTCACTTAGAAATAACTAGCGACCCGCCCCGGCTTCGCACGGGTGCAATGCTTATGTAAATATGCATGTATTATACATATAAACCTTCCTTAAGAATCACTCTATCTATTAAAAAAAACCGCATCAAAATCAGTTGCGTAGTTTTAAAGATCTAAGCATACATAGGGACAGAGAGACGGCGGAAGCGACTTTGTTTTATACTATGTAGTGATTAAGCATTCTAATGGTAAAGGAATTTTTGATATCCGTCTTGTAGGTTTTGCGTATATACGTTACAAACATACACACCATTTTATTACATTAGTATATCCCCTGAAGTGGCAGGCAGACATAATACGTCTGACAGTTTAAATCGCGCGTGTGGCACGCAGACATATTATGTCTGGTTGTGAATTGCATTTTTCATACTACCCGCGAAGGTGCCCGCCACTCAACGCCATTTTGGTGTTTATATTTTTATAGATTATACTGGGTGTAAAAGACATGAACAGTCAAACGAGAACCATGTATTCTATACATCAAAATAAGACATATTTCAAAAAAATTATTGGTGGGAAATGATTTTTATTTTTTGGTGTTAAAAAAAATTGCAAATTGTACCGCGCAATGCAAAGGGCTCAACTCGCACACAACTCGCAAAACCGCGATAATTTTGACAGACGGCAGCCCCGTTCGATAGTGTCCGTGCGCATCGAGTGAGCTACATTGAACGCTAACGTTTTGAAGCCATTTTTTGTTATGAAATACTTAAGAAAACGATAATGTTTCTTTGGACAATAATTAAGAAATAACGTATAGAATACGTTTTAATAAAAAAATGAAAAAAAAAATTATGATTTTGACCTTCAATAAAATCGTAACTATCAATTTCCCAGGTATAGTTTATAGGAAAAAAAATGTTATGATGGTGAGCAGAATACATGGTTCTCGTTTGACTGTTCATGTCTTTTACAGCCTGTAGATAAGTAATATATTACCACAAATCTATTCACACTGCTGTTTTTTATCTTCAACACACATGGCCAAATTGCCACACACGTGGTAACAATAAAGCGCCATTACACAAAAGATTCAAGGACACAACATAAACACGTAATATGCAATGCTAACACGTAATAAAAGGAATCTTCAAGATCTGTTTTTTAGCCGCAGGGTATCGGTCGACACAATAGCGGTTTGGTCGTAAACCGAGCCGAAATTTGGGTCAAACGTTTGGACGATGTCACAGGGCGCAAACAAAGACACTCGAAGCAAACGTCGCCTGTAGCACGTACAGTTGGGAATTTGAGTGTTCTGCCTTTCAATCTAATAAGTTCATTAAAAGTTCGCAGAATTCAGCGCCTCCGTTAAACCTAAGTTGAGCTGTTCTATGAAATCGAGTATTTTTGGTTTCCTAGGTAAAAGGAGTTTCAATGAAAATGACATGACTCCGGACATTATAAGTTTCTTTTTTGAGAGTAAAAAAAAACAATGTAAGTTACATACTTATGTTTGTCGTTTATTGATCTTGTTAAATGTACCTATATAGTATGTAGGTATGTATGTTTATATATGTTTAACATGATAATGCCTGAAAAAAAATATTCCATAATGATAATGCCTATGTGTATTTATATATATGTATCATCTGTATACATTTATCAGTAGTTTTATCTAATTTATATTTATTATTACTTAATTTATTTTCAGTGTATAGTACGCACTTATACATAACTTATAATGAACTATTTATTATTCTCAACTAGTACACCAACAACTTCCCTATAAACTATCCATACAAAAAATTGTCTGAAAGAGATCGCTTGTATGGTGATACGACCGCCCAATTACATTATCTTAATTGTTGATTTCTTTTTGTATTGAACTTTTACTGGTGTGCAATAAAGAATATTCTATCTTCTATGAACTGCAGTGCAAGCATGAAGTTGTCATTGGGTATAATTAATTATACATACACCTACATAAATACATAAATACGTTCCCATATATGATTACGCACGTAGTCCCATGAGGGGTGAGCAGAGTGTTAGATAACATTTAGTCACACATAAAGCCACATTTGGAAGAACCATGGATGTCTCCAATTATGACAGGTTGCCAGCCTGTCGCCTACATAAAGGGGCACAAAACACAAAAAGTAACATTATTTCAGTAAACAAATAAATGAAAGCTATTACACTCAGATATTACACTCTTAATCATCAGGCAGTCCGGGTGCTTTTTTAATTATAATAATAATTAATTATATCGATTAATAAACGCAGCTGTCCTTTTCTCCCTAGTTTTTTGTCGTTTTGACTGTAAATTATTGGTTTACAGATAGACCTTGTCCAGAAGAGCGAATTCGCCGCGAATCTCTACGCGCGAACACACAACGCGCGTTGGCGAGGTACTGGGGGTCAATTAAATACATTGCGTCCACAAGCTTCGCGCGAGTTTCAAATTCGCGCCACGACGAACACATACTGAGGTATGTGTTCGTCTTTAATCGACAAACTATCTAGTGTCAACTTCAATTTGTACAAAATCAAAATCTGAAATGGCAGGGCACATCGGAACGGTATGAGGTATAAATATTTCTTTTAAGCCTCGAGTCTTATTGTGCATGTTGAGTACACTAAGTTAGGATTACAATCTAGAACAAAGTGATTTTGTCATTAGTATTTAATCTTGCTTCGATTGTAATCTGTCTGTGTGCCTATATTAAATAAATAAATGCCGCTTAAAGCGCTTAAGCTAATGCTAGGGTTGACTGAAAGAGATCTCTTTTAGAGATAAAGTCTCCTTTCTAGGTATTTTTTCTTGCACTATGTTATAAATATATTTTGTGTGTATAATAAAGAGGTTTATCTCTTTTTTTCTACCGGAATCCTTAATAATCATGCGTGCGTGTATTGTTGGTCGAGTACAATGGAAGACGAGCATCCCCAAAGACCACACTCTAAAATCCTTCGATTTAACACACTACAGATGATACGGTCGTACAATGTTCTCTATTGAAATTCAAGTGCTTTTTTATTTCAAAAGCTTCACGTAATATCCTAGGGATGTACCGACGTTCCTTGGAGAGGTTGAGTGGTTTATCAAATTTTATGTAATAGCTCAGACCTTCTAGTGGACCTACGTTCAAATACTACGAACTAAAGAAATCAAAACAGATAACTAGAACCTTTTACTTTGCATAATAAGTTTTATGATACTTAAAAACTTCGTGAAACAGCCGGTGACAAACAACAAACTAACTAACTAGAAATAGGAGAGATTTTTATGTCAAAGGAAAATTTAAGTTCAGATTTCTTTTGGATTGATAACGTTAAAATTTGAATCATTAAGACAGTGCCTTTTCTTATCTTCAGATGACTAACGAGCTTTGACAATCTTGATTGTCCTAAACAACGAGGTAAAGATGCAAATGACCAGAAAGAAAGAAAAGAAGAAACCAGGAGGAAAACTTTTTAACGTTTTTCTTCGTGAATGCCGTCTTCGTCTCTTGGGACAATCTCAGAGCCGAACTCATTTCCAGCTACACAGGAAAAATCATCTTTGAAACAGCTATAAAAGTTGAAAGACCGTAAATGATGCCGACGTGGATAAATAAATGCATCACAATATATATTTGTCAGTGTATTACGAGGTCATAAATAGAACTACGATTTCTCATTCGGGGGTCGATAAAACCGACTGAGGAAGATTTTGCCAAGAGGTTAATCGCACGACAGACAAACCAAAAAACTCACTATCGCATTTATAATATCAGTTAGAATTAGCTTTTAGCCGCAGCTTCACGAGCAATGCATTCACGAAGTACACTGCGTGAACCATTAAATCAGATTCGTTAGGCCTTGTCACATCATTGAATTTCGAGTTTCCCATAAATAGCAAGATGATCAAGTGAATGATAAATCACATATCAAACCAAAGTATTTTCAATATTTTTTACGAGACTTATTCAATAAGAAACCATGATCATCTGTTACCCGCAATCGATATTGCTTACGTACTGCTTGCTTTCTTAAGAGTAATGGACTGTTTTCATAAAATATCACTCAGTGGATCGAAGGTGACAGTTCAATTGGTCTCAATACCCTTTTTGTTTCGACAAGGACATTAAATTGAGCCCTGCTTTAAATATAGGGTAGTCTCAACGTATACACTAGAATACTCAACTACTTTTACTCAATTCTAGTTTATCGATCAAATCGAAAACATTCCAAAGGGGGAGGTCGATGGCGCCGCGGTCGTGCGTACTTGAAACGATCACGAAAGTTAAGCAACCAAGTGCGCGGTCGGTACACGGATGGGTGACCGACAATTTTCAATTTGTTCCGTGTTTCGGAAGGTACGTTAAGCTGGTGGTCCTGGGGCCCGAAAGATAGCAGTTATCCCAAAGGAGGGTTAGTGTCAGGCACACGGCCGTAAAAATCTAATGCCAAATCCTTAAGCAGTATTGTCGATATCAAGGCATACTGCACTGACCCCAAAATAAATTGGAAGTAGGGTAGGAAAATGATGATGAGAAAACATTCTAAAGAAAGGCCGGGGGCTTTCATAACGATAAGATATTGACATTCGTCATCATCGGCCATATTTATTGGTTATCTACAGCGTCTTAACTTGCGCTACCAACTTACTTGGAGCTGTGATTGTCCACGTGATGTAACCACGGCTTAAATTCAATCCCATATATTTTGTTTTTATTAAAGATAAGATAAAGATAAAGATAAAGATATTTATTTGTTGGAACATGAGTACAGGAAAGATCTTATATTAAACATTGTTGCTCGACATGTTCTGCCTTAGTAGGCGTACAAAATTAAAGTTTAATAAATGTCTCTAATATTATTTACACTATGATAAAAAATAATCTCATTACATTTTACAATTGTCAAATTAAATCATATTTATAATAGTGAATGTCAAAATAATAATAATCGAATAATTAATAAAATAAATTATCTACTATCAACAAGATTATTCTTTTAAAAAATCGTCAACATTATAGTAGCATTTCTCTATAAGTACTTGCTTTAATTTTGTATTAAATAAATTTATAGTCATATCACGAAATTCTCTTGCCAATTTGTTGTAAATTTGAGTACTCATACCATAAATACTTTTTCTTAATAATGATGTTTTTGCAGTCACTGTACATAATCTATTGAAATCACGTCTATTTCGTTTGACAGCATCTGATAACATTGGAAACAAATGAGGATTTGATTTTACAAACATTGCTACTTCAAAGATGTAAAGTGACGGAAGTGAAAGTAATTTGTATTTGATAAAATATGGTCTACAGCTATCAGTTGTCTCCAGACCAAACATGGCTCTAATGCAGCGCTTCTGCATTTTAAATGCGATGTCCTTGTGTGTGGAGTTACCCCAAAATATAATTCCATACCTAAGGATGGATTCCACTAAACCATGATAAGCCGTTAAAAGACCATCAATGTTTAATACTGGTGCAATTTTAAATAATGCATAAGCAGAATTACTAATTTTTATTGCAATATAGTCAATATGTGATTTCCAGTCAAGCTTGCTATCTATTTTAAGTCCAAGAAATTTTGTTACGTCTACTTCAGATATTTGGTTTAGCTTGTTAAATTTTATGTTTGATTTTCTTTGATTAAATTGTATATAATTTGTCTTACTTAAATTTATTTTTAGATTGTTATTGATAAGCCAAGTCATAATTGATGTCAAAGAATTATTTATGTCAGATTCATACGTTTTTGGATTATTACACTCTATAGTCATAGTACTGTCGTCAGCAAATAAAGTTATTGGATAATTTATCATAGTTGGCATGTCATTAATGTAAATAATAAATAGTAAAGGACCTAGGACGCTTCCTTGAGGTACACCATATTTTACAAGTCGTCTAGTCGAAGAATATATCTCTTCAACTTTAGTTTTTAAGTTAATTTTCGATATGGTAGTGTATTGTGTTCTGTTTGACAAATAGGATTTAATCAAATTTAATATATTACCTCTTATACCATAAGCTTCGATTTTATTCAAAAGAATATTATGATCTACGTAATCAAATGCTTGTGTCATATCACAAAATACTGCACAAACTGGATTCCTTTTGTCAACATTTAGCATTATTTTCTTTAAAAAGTCAAAAATAGCCATATTTATGGTTTTGCTTTGCCTAAAGCCTTTTTGTTCGGGACATAAGATATTTTTGTTTTCTAAATAACAATTTATTTCTTTATAATAATATTTTTCAAATATTTTCGAAATCACCGAGGTCAATGTAATGGGTCTAAAGTTTTCTAAAGATTTTTTATTTCCTTTCTTAAATAAAGGTTTAATTACGGATATTTTTAGTTTTTCAGGAAAAACACCGGTCAGAATACTTAAATTAATAATGTGACTTAGAGGCTCACAAATTTCAACAATTACTTTCTTTATAATTTTTGTAGAAAAACCATCATGCCCGACTGAATTTGTATTTTTTAGGTTTTGTACAATTGTTACAACATCTAAAGGTAGACAAGGCGGCATAAATAATGAGTTTGATCCGGTAGACACTTTTATTTTTTTATTCCCGTTTAATCTAGAAATTGGTTCAATTTTATCTATAAAATAATCGTTAAATGCGTTAGCAATATTTTGAGGTTGTGTAATAATTTTATTATTTATCATTATGTGCGAAATGTGATTTTTATGAATATTTGTGTTTGAATTATTTATTATTTGCCATGTTGCTTTAGCTTTATTGTCCAATACCTTAATTTTATAATTATTTTTAGCTTTTTTAGTTAGTCGAATAATTTTTTTAAGTCTTTTAGTATATAGCTTGTATTCATTTTTATTTAAACTTGTTGGATTAAGACGGTAATGCCATAAAAGTTGTCTCTTTTTCTTACTACAGCATTTAATTCCATTAGATATCCATTTTGTTTTTTTTGTAATGGGTATGGTTATAAAGCGTAATGGAAAACACAGTTCGTAAAACAATCGTGAATAAGAAAGAGTCAGAGCATGACGCTCGAAAGAGAAAAAACATTGTTTTAGAACGCTAACGAGGAAATCTCGAGTAAAAATATGAAAACATGACATGTCGCCATTTTAATTTGTTTATTATCATATATTGGACAACTCTGCGCACGAATTTAATAAATTAACTTTTTACTTTATGTAAATAAAATATAAAATACTATTTTACGGTAACCATCGTTTTTGTGTAATTACAAAAATATTAATTAAAAAATTTGATCATGAATATGAAAACGTAGATGATGCTCAACAGATTGACAGCTGTCAGAAAAATTTTCCCGGTCTCCAAACACCGATAAAAATCGCCCCAGCGGGGTAAATTTTACTCTCCCCAAAGTCGTTCCAAAATACTCGAGCAACTGTCAGAGTAAATGTTCGTTTACCTTCGGTTTCACTCGGGTTTGTTTTGGAACGGCTTAGACTAAAATTCACTCGAGTAAATTGAAATCGTTTTGGAACGCACCCCAAATTGCAAAATGGGGTAAATGAAATTCGCTATATGACAGCCCAAAATTCTTATCATCATCAAGCTATTTTTAAAATAATATGTAAAAACGCTTATTATATAAGAATTTAATGAGCTAAATACGTTGGATCACACCTGGAAAAACTAAAAACTCATTGTTTTAAAGGGTTTTCTATCCAAATGAAAGAAAATTTTACATACTCACGCGTGAAATGTTATTCCGACAATATTTCGCTCACTTCGACTTTTACACCCCAAAATAGCACAGCCCACCATCGCACTTATATTTTTTATTTAATTTGATCACCAAAAACACATAAGTACACAAAAAAATGATAAAACTACTAACGTGAGAGATTGACTGACACAAACATTGCATTGTTTGTCACAATGTTGATTGTGACAAACAAAAAAACAGGCCACGGTGACAGGGACAAAAAATTTAATCTTCTCTCTTTATTCTTTGCATAGGTTTTATATCTAGCTATCTCACTTTAACAGTTTGATGACGTCATATGGCTCCATCTACAGGTATATAATCTAAGGTAGCAGGCCTACACTTCAATAAAAAGTGACATTAATTAAAAAAGAAAAGAGTGACATTTTGGATTTGATTGTTTATGTCATAATAAAAATACATTCGTTTACATTCGATGCGTGTATTTTATTAGGTCCTTACCTATGAAATTGGCGTTTTATTATCTTGTACCTAAACTTGCAATTTCTTTAATTCAATTGTTGTTTTAGGTTCTTATTATTATTATTTTTTGAAAATACACTCTTTGCAAGATTTTTGTCTGTAATTAAATTATATTTCAATTGTTAAATTCTGATAAGAAAGTGAAAATGACTCTTCAATCTCTTCCTCGGAATTGACTATTTGATGCCTACTAACTCATAGACAGACTGGATTTTTTCATAATTTATTGATGCTAGACTTAGCCGAGGGTTGTTCGCTAATTTCCTCCAAATTTTGTAACATTAGGATTTATAGTTAAAAAAAATAGAGTTTGTATGGAACAACGCCAAGTTTTATGAAGATTTTCAAAATAATATGTATTTTCCATACTAACGTTATTAAAATTTTTTAAAAAACTCCGTTGCCAAATCTTTTGAAATTTAGAGTGTATAATTGGACAAGACTTAGTTAAAGATTGCATCAATAATTTAGGCAAAAAATAAGTTTGTCTATGGACACAACTTATGAGTTACAACGATTCCAAGAGTTGATTCTGCTGACCATATAAAACAGCCACTTTATTTTATTTTTTGAATTATATATTTAAATAATTATAATTTCACTACATGCAAATTCAACAGTAAAGTCTTTATTCACAATAAAAATATAAAACTGAAACAGCTACTAAATCAAAGTAGTAGTACACAGCTAATAGTGTGTAAGAAAAAGAAACGCCAATTACATAGGTAAGGATCTAATATAATCAAAAAAACATTTAATTAGTAAATAAACAAGCATATACTGTACTCCTAGTATGAGTTTGTTAGTTTTCGAGCTCGTTCAAACGTATCGTCTCTTTTCATACATTGTCCACTGTTTCTGATAGTTTAGGCTAGAGGCGCTAGTGGGCAATGTATGAACTGAACACGCTAGTGGGCTGTAATCAACGAATTAGGAATGATAGGAGGCGCTGTCACCTACAGCACAGAGTAGGTAATATATAATATAAACATTAGTTTTCTCTGTGTACGTGGGTTTGATATTTCCGTTTCACTCTTAATATTATCCTACTAAGTAAAATTGCGCACGAAATGAATGGATTGACGAACTCATGAGTAGAAAATAAATTTAGCAAGGTATTTTGTTTTGTCAGTGTGCGTATCGCGTTAGTATTATCAGTTTAATTGTATGAGTTTGGAACCATGTTTTAGCGGGCTTCGTTAGGGCCAAACGCCAAACGCCAAACGATAAGGCCAAATGTATAAGCGAGTTTCACGCGAAACCATCAAAAACTGAGGGACTGTCTATCGTATCAGAACTGTGACAAACTATTATAAGAAACTTTCAGCTAACTAGGCCAACATAATAACATATTATATAGACGCTTGGGGCCCCAGTTTTAAACTGTAGCATTGTTTATTTATCAATTTTTCAAAGTCAACATCGTAATCTGACAAGTGACATTACGTTCCGTTTCGCATTAAGTTTGACATTTAGGCAAAGTGATAAATTCTATACCCAGCGACTTATAAAAAAAAAAAAAAAAAAAAAAAAAAAAAGAAATAGTTCAGACGAAAGTTTCTTGTCTTGGTAAGTTGTATCATGTTTCAGTTCGATATTAGAGATTATGGTCGTCTGTGTGGAATTCTTACACCTTGTTTTTGAATTGGGGCGCGTTAGAGCGTTTTCTATAGTCTCGTCATTATTTAGGTGACGTTAGGCTTACGGGGATCATATTAGTTGTTCAAAATTCATTCAAAGTAGTTATTCGCAAAGATTCGTATTGACAAGAATATTTCGTTCATTCGGATGTATGGACTCATTTTCCTTCGCCTCAGACGTTAAAAAAACCATAGGTAGGCCGACCAATCAGGGACGTTTGTTTTTGCTTGTCAGATTATTCATTCGCATTTCGAATTTCAAATTCAAGGCTGAATTTATTTTTGAGGAACATTAAACATCTTCGTGATAATAACATATGCGAGGATTATAATAACGAAGGAGAACTATTTTCTAATTTGGAAGGAAGATAATTCCGTATTTTCATAATGTCCTGGAACGGATAAATAACCGTTAAGGAGTTAATAATTCACCCGAAAGGTAACTATAAAACTCTTATCGTTTTTCAATTATTCTGAAAGTTAAAAGTAAATTCTGTGATTGCCTTGATTTTGTGTTACAGTAAATTAGTAAATTCGGTTGTAAAAAACCGCCTCATCTTGTAAAAATTGCCTGACTACCTACTAAGGTAATTATATTTTGTCAGGTTCGAAATTTTAGGCAATGAATGATCTATTTGTTTAAATTATGAATAATTCACATCTCGAGAGATCATATTCTAAGTACTGTTGGTCGGGTTTCGTAATTGCTCAAAGATTTGCCGTTGTTTTATATTAGTTTTTGGACAAGTTGTGGTTCCAACTCCCTCTTGGGGTTTTATAATGAGTAGTGTAACATTTATTGATGTTGTTTTATTATGACACATCTTCAGGGTCGTCGGTACGGGTTTAGAGACCCAAATTCCCATTACAAATATAGTCGCCTGGTAGAGAGACCTGCGCAAAACCAGAGTTTGGAGGTGTGAGATCAATTTGGAAAAGTGACCGGTGAACTACAATATATAGAGAGAGCTAACTAGTGGCTGATCTATCAGAGCCAAGACACAACGCACTGATCCAGGTACACTACACTAACCAAACGGTAGCGGCTGACTGTCGAAGAGTTCTACAAATACTCTGCAGAAGGTTGTCTCATAACGCGTTTACTAATAATTTATACATAGTAATACCCAAATTCCACTCGTTAACGATCAGAGCAGACTCCAGGACCCTACCTTGCATTATTTTTATGGTTGTATTTTACTATTAGATATATAAGTTAGAAGGTCTAAATTGTGTAAAATCTAACTTGTGTAAACTAGGTATTTTCAAGGAAGAGAATTCTCACAAAGGTATATTATTTGGAATATGTAAATTGTAAGTAAATAACTTTTCTAGTGCAACAAACAGAATATTGTCCACCCTAAATAAACATTGTACTGCCAAACCATCAAATTGTTGTTTCACTTCATATATACCCCTTTAGGAAAGGAAAATGCAACCAGTTGAAATCGAGTATTACATGGCGCCCGAACATTAGGAGAGGAGGTTCTGTTATTTTTTTTTAATTCTTGATCTGGTCATATTCGCTCAGAGGAGGCTGATCGTTGACGGTGTGAGTTTGAGGTTTTTTTTTCTTGTTTTAATTTGTGCCAAAGGTGGCAATATATGAACTTTAATATTGTTTGTTCTCCAGTTAACTATTGTATATTTAGGTATTTTTGCATTCATGTACATGGAGTTATGTAAGCTTTGATCGATTTTGGAGTGGTTTTTTTTTAATTTTATGGGTTTTTTTACATTTTTGAATGCTAATAAGCTAATATTTTCATACCACTCACAAAGTGTTTGAAAATATAAATATAAGTAAATTTGCAGTTTATTTTTTGAGCTTGAACCAAATATTACACTTATTTTTTATTTTTTAACTCTAATCTTTGCAAATACATACCTATATCATTTTTAGTCTCCAAATTACTACATTACATACATTTGGTAACATAAACCTTCTCTTACTACACATTTTTAGGAAAATTCATACTACCTATTTGTTTTCATAAAGTTGAAACATGGAACAACGACCTATTACATTTAATTTACTACTTAAAGATGAACTTGAATATGAAGTTAGAATTAGGGGTGCAAAACCTGCAGATACAGTAACTGCTTTGAAGGCACAGATTCGTTCTCTCAATAAGGACTTACCCTCTGATGAGATATTGGAGTGTGATTTGGATGTAGTTTCTGAGCTAAGAATTGTTCATAAAAAATTTGAGGATTTGGACAGACTTATTTCAACATCTTCATCAAAGGCAGGTTCCCTCAAGTCTTTGAATAGAATTCAGACATTGGCTCACCACTTGTTTCACAGAATTGGTCGGCTTGATGTAGAGGAGGAAGTTGACAGCGACTTCTCCACTATGCTTGATACTTACCAAAAGCGTTTGGAAAGTGTTTTGGTAAGGATTGATAATATAATGCACACATTCAAAAGTAGCTTAGCACAGGAGAAAGTTGGAGAACATTCCATTAGCAAGCCACAAGATAGTGCTAGCCAAAACTTGGTAGGGGACGCGGCAGTCCATAAGCTTGGTTTGAAATTCGATGGCAAATCATGCGTTAAGGCTTTCTTACAACGCTTGGAAGAGCTTTGTTTATCTAGGGGTGTATCTGAAACAAAACTTTTCTATTCAGCCTCTGAGTTGTTTTCCAATGAAGCTCTATTTTGGTATAGGGGTGTCAAATCGGATGTTCATGATTGGGTAGGATTAAAATCTTTGTTACTACAGGAATACTTACCTTCTGATTATGACCATAGGTTATTGCAGGAGATTCGTTCTAGAACTCAAGGATCTGATGAGAGTATTATTAATTATCTCAGTATTATGCAAAATTATTTCAGTCGCTTGGCAAGACCTATGTCTGAGGAAGAAAGGTTGAATATTGTTTTATTTAATATAAGGCCATTTTACACAGCCCAGTTAGCATTGAGTCCTGTAGAATCTTGGGCAGAGCTGAAAATGAAGTGTAGGCTGCTGGAGGGGGCACAGGAGAGATGTAAACACTTCAGTGAGCCCGCTAGCTTATCATCTTTAGCACCTGACTTGTGCTATAGAAATAAACAAAAAGTTACACCACAGCAGAGGGTCTCTGCGGTTCAGCCCATACGGGGTGATTTCTGTGTCCGTTGTAGGGTAAATGGTCACAGTTTAAGGAATTGCAGGGCACCTTTTGTTGTAATTTGCTATAGGTGTGGTAGGAAGGATGTCACTGCTGGGAACTGTCCAAATTGTAATTCTAATAAACCTACTTTTAACAATGTTTCAAAAAACTTGGAACAGTGAACTGGCGAAACTCTAATAATAATAAAAATTGGTCTAAATATAATACTAGAATATTTTATTCTAAGAATAAACACAACTATAATATTAATACAATAAAGTCTAAATGTCTTTCGCCAGTTCACTCTATGCATAAGGATGTGCGTCCATATTTGAAAGTGAATATTTATGATTTGGGATTCAGAGGGTTATTGGATTCCGGTTCTGAAATATCAATTATAGGCAGAGATGCAGTAAAGCATTTTATTAATTTTGCCAATTTACATACTTCACATAACCTGCAATTTATTAAAACTGCTAATGGCTCATCGTCTCCTGTAACTGGTTACATGTATTTGCCGGTAACAGTTGATGAGAAAACGTGTGTAGTTAAATTCTTTGTAGTACCTGGAGTCTCCACAGAGTTGCTTTTCGGTTTAAACTTCTGGAGGGAGTTTAACATTGCTCCCGACGTATTGTCACTCTTGAAAGGTAGCGAATTTTTACATGTAAATGATCAGGTACACACGGTCATAACAGCTGATAGGGCTTTGCATGACTTTGACTCTCTATCTGAAGAAGAGCGTAGCCAGGCCAGTGTTGTCATCTCTCAGTTGGAAGAAATTTCCGCGGAGGTGAAGGGTTTGGGCAGGACACATTTAGTTAGTCACAAAATAGACACTGGTGACCATGCTCCAATAAAGCAGCGCTATTATGTTGTTTCTCCAGCAAAGCTGACATTGATGAATGAGCACTTAGATCAAATGCTGAAGGATGATGTGGTGGAGCCTAGCAGCAGTGCTTGGAATAACCCGGTCACATTAGCAATGAAAGCAGATGGTTCTTCTCGCTTCTGCTTGGATAGTCGTAAGCTGAATGCCATATCAAAGCATGACGCATATCCAATGCCTTACATAAGCCATATTTTGGATCAGCTTGGAGAGGCGAAGTACCTCTCTTCGATCGATTTGAAATCAGCATACTTTCAGGTTCCCCTCGATGTAGAATCCAGGGAAAAGACAGCTTTCACCATTCCGGGGAGAGGTCTCTATCATTTTAAGGTTATGAGCTTTGGTCTTGCTTCGGCGCCAGATACGCAACAGCGTTTGATGGATCGTTTGTTCGGTCCTGAGTTTACTGGTCCTGGTAATGATCCAAATGGTGGCAATAGTGGTAAAGTGTTCATATACCTTGATGACCTAATTATTTGCAGTAGCAATTTCCAGGCACATCTGGAGTTGCTGAAGAAGGTGAAGGACCGATTGAGTCAAGCTAACCTCACCATAAACATGGGAAAGTGTCAGTTCTTCAGAAAACAGCTCAAATATCTAGGCCATGTAATTGACGAACATGGTCTGCGCACGGATCCTGATAAGGTGAAGGCCATAGTAGATTTTCCCACCCCCACATGTAGAAAAGAGGTGAAACGCTTCTTAGGAACCGCCTCATATTATAGAAGGTTTGTGGTGAACTTCAGTGCTAGGGCAGGGCCGTTGAACGCTCTTACGTCGACTCGTAAGGGTGCTCCGCCGTTCAAATGGTCAGTTGAGGCAGACAGGGCGTTCAACGATTTAAAAGTAGCGTTGACCACTGCTCCCGTGTTGGCATGTCCCGATTTTTCTAAGGAATTTACTGTGCACTGCGACGCATCTGATTTTGGCGTGGGTGGTTCTTTGACACAGACCATAGATAATGTAGAGCATCCGATAGCATATTGTAGTCGTTCATTAACAGCGTCGGAACGTAATTATTCTGCCACTGAACGAGAGGCTTTAGCAGTGGTTCATGTGGTGGAGCATTTTCGTGCGTATTTGGATAATGGCCGTCCGTTTCGTATTATTACGGACCACGCTAGCTTGAAATGGTTTCTAAATCTTAAAAATCCAACTGGCCGTCTGGCTCGTTGGGGCTGCAGGCTGTCACAATATAATTTTACAATTGAACACCGCAGTGGCTCAAAGAATATTGTACCGGATGCACTTTCCCGTGCGGTCCCAGTAGCACCCGTAAACATAATCTCCACTAACGACGCGTGGTATAATAACATTGTGAAGCGTTGTACGGAGAGGCCGCGAGCGTGTCCGAATTTTCAATTGGTAGATGGTAGGTTGATGCGTTTTACAAAGAGCACTAGTAAACTCTGTGGGGATTTCCAATGGAAAGAGGTGGTACCGATGGATTTTAGGGGGGATGTAATGTTACAAAATCATTCTGTACCAACTGCCGCACATTTGGGAGTGGCAAAAACTTATAAACGTTTAAAGTTAAGATATTTTTGGCCCGGTATGTATAAAGATACCGTGGATTTTATTAAGAAGTGTACCGTTTGCAATGCTTATAAACACAGCTCACTGGCAACGCCTGGCTTTATGGGTGAACCTAAAGTTTGTTGCCGGCCATTCCAGTGCATCAGCATAGATTTGGTTGGTCCACTGCCGATGTCCCGTCAGCAAAATATATATCTCCTTGTCGTGGTGTGTGTGTTCAGTAAATATTGTTTAATGTTTCCATTACGTAGGGCGACGGGTAAAGTCATTGCGCAACGTCTAGAGGACCATGTATTCCTGGTACACGGCATCCCTCAAACCGTAATGTCCGACAACGGTTCGCAATTTGTTAGTCGTGAGATAAGAGCGTTATATGAGAGGTATAATATTCCACAGGTCCACTTAGGACCTGTGTACTGCCCTCAGGTGAATACGGTGGAGCGTTATAACCGTACAGTGATCACGGCGGTTGCGTCATTCGTGGAGAACGATCATAGAACGTGGGACGTCAATATACACAAAATACAGTTCGCAATGAATACGTCAGTGAATGAAGCGACTTCGTACACTCCGTTCATGCTCGTTCACGGTAGGGAGGCCGTTGCGGATGGCAGTATTTATAGTGAATTCACGGACATCGAAGAGTTAGTCGTGCAGCCTCGGGAGGCATATCTAAGTAATCTAGGTCATCTCAAGGACGTCTTCGTTAACGTAAAAACATCCCTTCGCAAGGCCCATGAGCATAACGTTCACTACTATAATAAAAAACGGCGTGACATATCCTATAACGTAGGGGATAAAATTTGGAAACGAACTTACAAACAAAGTGTTGCAAACCGGTATTTTTCAGCAAAGTTGGCTCCTAAGTATGAGCTGTGCAAAATAATTAGAAAACTCTCTCCTTTGGTATATGAACTTGAAGACGAGAATGGCAAGTTCATAGGCAAGTGGCATATTAAAGATTTTAAAATTGTAGATGTTGCATCAGATGTGTGAAGTCAGCGGTTTAACCGTATCACTAAGTTACAAATTTATGTTTTGTTTTTTTCATTTTTCTTAAGTAATGTCTTGTGTTTTTAACCATGTAGCTGTTTAATTACCTGCCTACTTATTTGGCTTGGTAGATTATGCTTCACCGTGGGTTGACGGTCGAAGAATATCCACCCCGCCGTACTTCCTGGCGTGTCGTAGAAGCCGACTGTAGGGTTTGCTCTATTAAGATCAGATGGGGCCGGTGGTGCCTGCCTGTTGCCTCAGTTTTTCGTTTTTTCCCTTTCTCCTTAGTTTGACGTTTGTAGCCATGATGTGCTTGGTAAAACTAAAGTAATGGAGTTTAGTTTACTTAAGCAAATAATATTATTTAAATCTGATCATTTATTTAAATACAAGGGGAAAAAATTTAAGAGGGGCTGAGGTATTAGGGCAGGCATTGTCGTAATTGAGTGTGAAATGTTGGTAAGCTAACAACACCATCTAGTAAGCGCATTTCATTCATCACTATCGGAGCAGGGGGAAAGGTTATTGGGTAGCTATTGCCATCTAGCGACATAGTTACACATTTTATCGTGCCAAGAAGCATTGAGTAGATAGATAGCACATTATCATTTTTTTTTTTCTATTTTTTTTTACTTTGATGATTTTTTTAACTTAAGTGAAGATGCTTAATTTTTTTGTTTTAAGGTACTTTTTTTTATTTAAACTAGAGCATAACTTGATTAAACTCAATTAAAAGTATGTTTAATTTTTTTTTTTAATAAAATCAAGAATCTATACGTGTCTATGATTTTGTTTTTTGATAACTGTGAAAGCAAAGAAGTTTCACGGTTGCATCCATGATGTCCCATTAGACTTGATATATTTTTCACTAACACGAAATACCTTGAGTTAGTTATTTCAATAAAATAGGAAGGAATTGTGCGTTGGAAGATCTTTCTTTATATTTGTTTTAATTTAGTATTTTGTGCAGAGGTAACTTAGTTTTTTTGTGTGGTTTGGTTTGGTCAGTTGTCTGAGTAGGTATAGTGTTGGGTGTTGACGTGGGCGTCAAACGCGAATTCACTACGTGAATTCTTACCCGGGTAGGGGGATATTGTAGCATTGTTTATTTATCAATTTTTCAAAGTCAACATCGTAATCTGACAAGTGACATTACGTTCCGTTTCGCATTAAGTTTGACATTTAGGCAAAGTGATAAATTCTATACCCAGCGACTTATAAAAAAAAAAAAAAAAAAAAAAAAAAAAAGAAATAGTTCAGACGAAAGTTTCTTGTCTTGGTAAGTTGTATCATGTTTCAGTTCGATATTAGAGATTATGGTCGTCTGTGTGGAATTCTTACACCTTGTTTTTGAATTGGGGCGCGTTAGAGCGTTTTCTATAGTCTCGTCATTATTTAGGTGACGTTAGGCTTACGGGGATCATATTAGTTGTTCAAAATTCATTCAAAGTAGTTATTCGCAAAGATTCGTATTGACAAGAATATTTCGTTCATTCGGATGTATGGACTCATTTTCCTTCGCCTCAGACGTTAAAAAAACCATAGGTAGGCCGACCAATCAGGGACGTTTGTTTTTGCTTGTCAGATTATTCATTCGCATTTCGAATTTCAAATTCAAGGCTGAATTTATTTTTGAGGAACATTAAACATCTTCGTGATAATAACATATGCGAGGATTATATTAACGAAGGAGAACTATTTTCTAATTTGGAAGGAAGATAATTCCGTATTTTCATAATGTCCTGGAACGGATAAATAACCGTTAAGGAGTTAATAATTCACCCGAAAGGTAACTATAAAACTCTTATCGTTTTTCAATTATTCTGAAAGTTAAAAGTAAATTCTGTGATTGCCTTGATTTTGTGTTACAGTAAATTAGTAAATTCGGTTGTAAAAAACCGCCTCATCTTGTAAAAATTGCCTGACTACCTACTAAGGTAATTATATTTTGTCAGGTTCGAAATTTTAGGCAATGAATGATCTATTTGTTTAAATTATGAATAATTCACATCTCGAGAGATCATATTCTAAGTACTGTTGGTCGGGTTTCGTAATTGCTCAAAGATTTGCCGTTGTTTTATATTAGTTTTTGGACAAGTTGTGGTTCCAACTCCCTCTTGGGGTTTTATAATGAGTAGTGTAACATTTATTGATGTTGTTTTATTATGACACATCTTCAGGGTCGTCGGTACGGGTTTAGAGACCCAAATTCCCATTACAAATATAGTCGCCTGGTAGAGAGACCTGCGCAAAACCAGAGTTTGGAGGTGTGAGATCAATTTGGAAAAGTGACCGGTGAACTACAATATATAGAGAGAGCTAACTAGTGGCTGATCTATCAGAGCCAAGACACAACGCACTGATCCAGGTACACTACACTAACCAAACGGTAGCGGCTGACTGTCGAAGAGTTCTACAAATACTCTGCAGAAGGTTGTCTCATAACGCGTTTACTAATAATTTATACATAGTAATACCCAAATTCCACTCGTTAACGATCAGAGCAGACTCCAGGACCCTACCTTGCATTATTTTTATGGTTGTATTTTACTATTAGATATATAAGTTAGAAGGTCTAAATTGTGTAAAATCTAACTTGTGTAAACTAGGTATTTTCAAGGAAGAGAATTCTCACAAAGGTATATTATTTGGAATATGTAAATTGTAAGTAAATAACTTTTCTAGTGCAACAAACAGAATATTGTCCACCCTAAATAAACATTGTACTGCCAAACCATCAAATTGTTGTTTCACTTCATATATACCCCTTTAGGAAAGGAAAATGCAACCAGTTGAAATCAAGTATTACAAAACTTATAAGACTATAGTATTTCATTAGTCCGACGGCTGTTGGAGCGGAAAGATCCTCGAGTGGCGACCATGTAACAGGGACGCAGCATTAGTAGCTCCCCCCACAAGTTGAAAGAATGATCTGGTAAAGGTGGCGGGAACCCGCTGGCTGCGAGCAACACAGAGCGATCAAGTTGGAGACCCTAGGGGAGGCCTGTCTAACAGTGGGCGTCTCTCAGCTGAAACGAAGTTTTTATTAGTTCAGAAAATATAAAAATCGCCTTCAAAAAACGGGAGAAATTAAAATTTTGTTCATAAAAATATAAATGTTTTTGAGGTCGGTCCCAAATACAAGTGACAACGTTTATTACAAATATTGAGGTTGGGACCGATCTAAAAAAACATTTAGATTTTTATATACAAAATTTTTATTTCTCCCGTTTTTTGAAGGCGGTTTTTTTAATTTAATTTTTTTTTCTGCTTTTTAGTGTTTTAAGTAGGTATAGAAATTTTCAGGAAACTACCTCAAGATCTTTTAGACACACAAGTGATAAAATTACGATATCATCAATGTCAATTAAATAGGCATTATTAGGGATACCTCAAAAACTACTTGTCAGATGTCGATAAAATTTAAATGGGACCCCATGACAAGCACTAGCTTCCAAAGGTCAAAAGAATCTTAAAAATCGGTCCACGAGTTATGAGGTAACAAACATTAAAAAAAAAAAAACAGTCGAATTGATAACCTCCTCCTTTTTTGAAGTCGGTTAAAAAGAAATACCTTACATTACATCATAATAATACTTACACGTGTAACTCGCAAATTTTAATATTAACCCAACATCAAACTGGCTGAAATCTTTAAGATAAGCATTTTTATTACAGAACATGGATAAAACGATCTCAGAAATTGTTTACTGTCTTTTGTTTTATTACCTACTTTGTTTGCAAAAATCATGACGTCTACAGTATTATACAATTCTTTCAGTACCAACATTCTTATACCACATGTGTGGCAATTAATAAGATCCGCGTAAAGATATTTGTACTATAGTATTTTACTATATGTCACAAACGAAGCGTCGTCGGTGGCGTAGTGCGTAAGGGAGTTGTCTCCCAACCGGGAGGCACTGGTTTAACCCCGCCGCGTACCAATGTGTTTCCAAATTTTGAATTCACATGTACGTTTAATCGACGAAACCTGAACACACCTATGAAGAAATTCTTAGTTTGTGTGTGAAGTCGACCAATCCGCACTTGGCTAGCGTGGTTGACTAAGGCCTAATCGCCCCTAATGTGGGGTAGGCTCGAGCATCTCGGTGGGGACATTCAATTAGGTGCTCATGATGTCGCGAACGCGGGTTAGTCATGACTAGGTAGTAGTTGTCTACTCTGTGAGCAGTATGGGAACTTATAGGCCTATAGCAGACGACAATTTTTTTGTCCATTCCAGTACGTGAAGTGATTCTTAATGATAAGAGAATAAGGTTGATAATTTGTATAAGCGGGCAAGATAAATTTTACGCGTAATAAAGAACACATCGCAGTGTAAATCGGACAAAGAGTCCGTCGTCGACTAACCACCTAAAAACTAATTAATGTCCACGATCAATAGGAATACGTCAGTTTTTAGTGGGTATGCCCTGACTAGCAGGATCAGTCTCACATAACTTTTTGGCGGCCCCACCTGCTCAAAAGTATCCATAACGCAAAAAAAGCATGCCACCAATTCGGTTCCATTGTCACGAATACCGTATCGATGGCGAGCGCTGTGATGGTTGGAGGCTATTAGCTCGTGTCAAATAGTTCTTCAAAACACATTCTGTTATACTCATGTACCACGTTATGCAACCATGAACCTACCTATGGTACTTTATTGTTAATTCGGCTTAGTAAACTTTAGTACAGACAATAAGCGACATAACGCACAAATGACTTTAAAACCAACGTACATTCGACTGCGCCCTTCATGGCAGAGGGTTAGGGGTGTAGCTCGATCCCACCTAAGGCTTATGTGAGATGAAGGCGAGGAGCTCCCTTGTCTGAGATAGAAAAAAAAATCATATAACTATTTCTTCACATACTCCTAGTCTTCAACCAAAAACTTACACAGATTCACTGTGTAAGTTTTTGGTTGTAATCGCATTATGGCACTTATTTTCCAGATTCACTTTACTTTCTTTTCAATAATTAGATTTAGTTAACGTGCGCACATCGATATGTATATTTTCTTTTTCAAATATCATGGTTTCTATCGATAATTTCGTAGAGAGATGTTGTTTGACACCGATAGTCATTCTTATCTAACTAGTAGTAACAGCCACTTCAGATCATTTCTTATCAGGATACTGATCGATAGTTTGTCTTGTAATAGCGTGTACTAGTGTTTTGTTACCCTTATCTTTGTATAGATTTTCGGTGTTAGTTACACTGTGTTAACATTAACAAGAGAAACAAAGAAAATCTATATATAATATATAAAAATTTCGTGTCACGGTATTTGTGTTCGAACTCCTCCAAAACCGCTCGAGCGAGAACTTTCTCTACTTACTTTTGGCTAATTTTCGTTATTTTCCGTTTATCGTTTATTTTATGTATTATCTTGGAAACTACTGAACCGGTTTTAATAAACTTTTGTAAAGTAGTTTTGCTTGTTTAAACTCTGACTAAAAGATATGTTTTATATTGATAAGTAGTTTTTATTGCTTTTTGCAAATAACTACAATAATATGTGGTGATTCAGCTAATAATAAATAATACCAAAGATCCCAAATTGGATTTCTTGCATCTTCTGTTTTTTTATTATCGTATGTCTAATCTGGTAATCTTTTTTTTACAAGTCGTCATTTCCAGCTTTCGACTTCATGTTTCTTATGGCTGCTTTCTTTCTCTTTCAACAGCAACCGGACTGCCAGTTTAACATGCCTTCCAAAGCCCGGAAGAAGGTGAAAATATCCGCTGTATGAAAACGACGGTGTATCGCTTTCCAGCGACCAATAGAAGTAGACATGTTTTACTGGCTAAAAGTTTAAAAACATTAAGCCGACTACAAAAAAAGAAAGGAATAATTATCCACAAGGAGGCCTTCACACTACGCCTGTGGTGACGAGTCCGGGTACTGCTTCTGGCCCCCCATTCTGCAATGTGTTGGACTCAGCAGCCGCACGGCGAATCCATGGAATTTTAAGAGCTTTCGTTTTGTCTGGTTAAAATCATGTTTTCCAAGGTTAAATTGACTCCTCCTATTGTAAACATAGTTTAAAAATAATAGTCAAGTCCATTAAAATGTAATAGTCTATTTTACCCGGACCGTAATAACAAATCGATAGACGATCTTATTCATCAAGATCGGATGAATAGTTAAGACGCTACGACGGAACATACGCAAATACAAACATACATACCTACATAGACTGCGAAAATCATAACCCATCCTTATGGTTTCACCGTAGTCGAAAAAAAAACAGTTTGTCAGTGGTTAGGGTACTAAGTGAAACTCGTTAGGTAAAACTTCCCCGAGAAATAAAAAAGATATCTTGATTGTCATGACAACTTCGTAAAGTGATATTAATTAAAGTATGGTGATATTGTTTGTTATAAAGAAAGAAAAAATCTGCGTAATTCCCTATACAAATAACTTAACTTGTTGAATATACAAATAAGTGACGTTACAGAACATTTCCGCGTTTTATGGGAAGCGAGATGCTGCATGTGCTCAGCATAAAAACAAATGTTTCAATATTCGGAAATAATGACTCTCTGGATATTTTAATAAACTGAGTTTACCTTTGTCTATTTTATAGAAAGTAATACGATTGTAATCATAAATTCTAGCGAGCGCTTCTGTTTCTCTTGTAATAACGTTAATTTAGCGTAATACACCTGTTGTTATCAAATATTTCAACTTTTTTATTGGAAGTCAGATGTTGAAGGAATATATAGAGACAATGGTGCCTGAAAGATCCTTATCACCTTAAGGGCATGAATTTCGAATTCAACAGCACGCAGTAGTGCTACCGCAACATCATCGCAGGATTACATTCCGAGCTCAGCAGCATGCCACGGCAGCAATAATAACAAATGTTACTTAATTAATAACTAATATTAAATATAGTTTATCATAACTAGAGTATGCATGTAGTACATGGTCACCACAATACACTGTTTACAGAAATCGGATTGAGAAATGTCAAAAGATCTTTATAAAGCACCTTAATTATCGCTGCCGTAAAAGTTTCCAGTCTTATGAAGAGGGTTGCATGGAACACAAACTTATGACTCTCGAACAACGATGTACACTGATGGATATGTGCCTTCTTTACGATATTGTGCATTGTAATTTGGATTGCACAGCATTGGTGTCTGGAATCATGTTTCGCACACCGAGGTACCGCACTCGCAACACATCTCTGTTCAATGTCCCACCGCACCATTGCAATTATTCCGCGAATTCAGTACTTACACGTATTGTGGGAACATATAACAAAAAATTCGACGACATTGACATTTTTGCGTGCACTAAGATAGGATTCAAGGCTAAGGTTAGGGAAATGCTAAATGAGGGATAGGGTGATGATTATAGTGTGTATGTATATGTGGGTGAGTGTATATAATTATGTATAATGTATTTTATGTATATATATATATATATATATATATTATGTCTTTGTATATGTGTAGTCTATTCATTTCTTTGATATTTTATAGTTTTTTTATGTAGTTTATATGACGAGGTAACGATTCTCTGTAGTTCTCGGTTTTACCATAGTAAATATACAACGATTGCTTTAGAGTGTCTTTGCACAGACCACCACCACGGTATAAGTATAATTGTCAATTGAGGAAAACCTGTAATTGGCCTTACTTTTGGAATTGTGCACAACATAATGTAATCTCAGTAAAACGCTGTTGGTTTTCTAAGAAGATAAATAAATAAATAAATAAATCATTAAAAACGGATTTTGCACAATTAGCGTGTAGCGTAAAATTTCAGAGAAATTTAAATTTGAGCAATGTTTTAAATAACGTCATCTAATAAAATTAATTTTATGAAAAATAAAATTAAAGCTGCCGTGGTCGAGCGAAGTTCGATCGTAACCACGGCCGCTATAAGGCAGCCGAAACTCGAGTCAAGTACCTAACATAGTATTTCAACAACTACTATCTTAATAATGTGCGCGTAGTTACACCCTACATAACCATCAAAGTTTAGTGAATTCCACTAGCTTACATTGTCCATAGCAGTTCAGTTGAAGTACTATTAAATGAAGTTGTTGACAATAGTAAAAATACCGCCCTAATTTGACAACTGATATAAACAGTTTGTTTACCATTATAGTCCAAATAAAATGAAAATCAAAATGGTCAATATTTTTTTTTCCTTGGGAATGGGTTTCTTCTAGGTCCTTTTTATAGCCTAAACTACTTTTTGGCTCTAGACACAAATGCCTTGCCAACTCACCAACAGAAACCTTGTGTTGGAACTGGTCGTGCGTACCAGTTTTATACATACATTACCCTTATATTCTTGCATCCAAAGTGCGGCTGGCCTAATTCCTGAAAATAATTGTTTTTTGAACCTTCATGCGCTGGAGCTTACCTGAAACAAAAAACAAAATCATTTGAGTTAAATGGAACATTGAAATTGTTATAATAATCAGTAATGTAAAATGGACTGTAATTCTAATGGCTAAGCTTCATATCATACATCTGTGTTACCGTTATACTACTCCTGCTGGAGTTGATGTACTCGTCAAACGAACATGGTAAAATCGATGTATACGTCAACTCAGATAGTGATAACTTGGAAAGACCTCAAAGTTACTAGAGATGCCAGATCTAAATTCTAATAATGCCAGTTCAAATGCAATCTGCTTTATCGATTTTACATAACGGATATTATTAAGTTTCAATGTATTACGTTTCTTCTGGATCACGCGTGTGAGTGAGCTTGTGGTGTGTAGGTTTAATTATTAATGTGCTGGAATCCCATAACATTCTCATAAAGGCTGATGTGATAATATAATGAGTGTAACTTACATACGAATCGGCGATTATTCAAATACAGCTTCGATTCTAAGAGTGCATTCCAAGTTCCTGTGATGCATTGTGATTCAGAGAAGCAAGAATGAAGTGGACGGCATTTTGAATTACGAGCAATTTACACAAAGGTACGGAACTACGGGCAACATTTGAAAGACAGAATTAAGAATTTAGCAATAGTGATCTCTTGCTAAATTCTTAGTTGGGTGAAGTTTTGCTTTTAATGGTGAGATAGAATTGCGACTTTTGTTTGTGGATTGGTTTCAGCTAACCATTATCAAAAAAAAGAGGAAAAAATTTATTCAAACCCAATAATTTATTACATTACACATAATGTTTGTGTAATGTTACGATATTTACTTCGATCGTTGTTTATTTAGGTACTATCTTTCAAAGAGTTGTCGACACAAGTAAATCTCGCGACAAACTTTTGTAACGTTTAAATTGTGTAATGTAATAAATTGATTTGTTTGATGCAATTAAAAGTTTATTTTATTTTCATCTTTTTAGATGAGAGCTTGTTTTCAAAGATGTTTTTAATAAATACTTTTTATTTTTTTAGTTAGATATGATACGATTTGCTGAGATGAATTCGAATAAACTGTTATTCGAATTCATCTCAGCAAATCCTATCATTTGATACCCATATTAAATTGTGAAAGTGCTTAAAAATAACTACTCTACCATTTTGCGATGTCCGCCATTTTGGATTTAGAGTTAAGTAAATTAAATTTTTGTATTCTTCTCAGTAAACCCTTTAATTTGATACCCATATCATAGGAATGCACAAAAATAACTAGTCCACCATCTTGGGTCATTATTGGATTTAGAATGACATGTCTTAGCTGAACATGCATTGTTATCCAAACTAAAAGTGTATGAAAATTTCATCATAAATCGGATGAGGATAACTCAAAAATTCATAAACTGTTTTCCCAAAACAAGAATAAAATTCTACGATCGTACGTACCGATGCTGCGTACTAAGCTGTGTGAATCATTTCTGTAATAAGAATGTATCCGATAAGTTCATATTTCTTCAATATTGGAAAGGACTTTGCAACTTCGGCACTAAAGATGGTCGAACCATTGCATTAGCCATTTGAGTGGTGCGGGCGGACTGGACAACAAGTTTCTCTCACAGTTTCCGGAATTTTCTCCAATGAGCTAGCTCGTATTTTCCTTATCCGAACTGAATATTAAAGTCATAGTAGCAAACTGTATGATGTAAGGGACATTTGGGAAATTGCTGAATTCTGAGACTTTGTTTATGATTCAATACAAATCGGACCTGATGCAATACTTTTTATTATTATTTTCTGTTTCTTGTTTTAATTTAAAAGTTTTACTACTCGTGACTCGTGACGTTAGATAAACTTGAACTATTCGGACACCGAAACTAACGAATATTAATTGGGTTGAAACTACAAAACAAGTTATTGAGAAGATTCGTCTCGAATTAACGCCTCAATTTGGTCAAATCGCCACTCAAGCTTAATTTCAGGCACTAAAACTGCATCTACGCAAATATTTAAAAATGTCTTGTTGCTTTGATTCCGTCACTTATCAACTGCCACCCCAATCGTGATAAAATTATATTTAGCTTCATTTATTACTGGCCAAGAAACGTTGCCTTCGACGTAATAGTTCTCAACCTTCTAATATTAAACCTTACTTGAATTACTGCGATAATTGGGCGACACAATAACTCATCAGAAACCCAAACAGAAATTCATTTATGCCTCCCGCTCTTGTATCCGGGGTTATTAATAAAGGAACTCGCTACTGAAGTTTCATCATTAGATAAAATTTCTTCGTAAAATAAAATATTTTTAGCAAGAAAATACGAAAACCGACTTCAAGATGTAGGTACAAATTTAAACTAAAAAGTAAGAAATAAATAATAGTCTTATTAAGTAGTTGAAAAGAGCGTCATAGGAAACCAAAGAAAATATTGATACACATTTGTAATTCTTTATTTATAATTCATACTTCGATATATTTGGAGCCGGTGCCAGCTAGCCAAGGAGGATAGTGTAGCCTTTGCAACAAATTTTCGAACTTCACGGAGCGGCGGATTATTTCTCATCTTTATTATGCATTCATATTATGTGTAGTGTAATACTAGATTTCAACTGGTTGTATTTTCCTTTCCTAAATGGGTATATATGAAGTGAAACAACAATTTGATGGTTTGGCAGTACAATGTTTATTTAGGGTGGACAATATTCTGTTTGTTGCACTAGAAAAGTTATTTACTTACAATTTACATATTCCATATAATATACCTTTGTGAGAATTCTCTTCCTTGAAAATACCTAGTTTACACAAGTTAGATTTTACACAATTTAGACCTTCTAACTTATATATCTAATAGTAAAATACAACCATAAAAATAATGAAAGGTAGGGTCCTGGAGTCTGCTCTGATCGTTAACGAGTGGAATTTGGGTATTACTATGTATAAATTATTAGTAAACGCGTTATGAGACAACCTTCTGCAGAGTATTTGTAGAACTCTTCGACAGTCAGCCGCTACCGTTTGGTTAGTGTAGTGTACCTGGATCAGTGCGTTGTGTCTTGGCTCTGATAGATCAGCCACTAGTTAGCTCTCTCTATATATTGTAGTTCACCGGTCACTTTTCCAAATTGATCTCACAACTCCAAACTCTGGTTTTGCGCAGGTTTCTCTACCCGGCGACTATATTTGTAATGGAAATTTGGGTCTCTAAACCCGTACCGACGACCCTGAAGATGTGTCATAATAAAACAACATCAATAAATGTTACACTACTCATTATAAAACCCCAAGAGGGAGTTGGAACCACAACTTGTCCAAAAACTAATATAAAACAACGGCAAATCTTTGAGCAATTAAGAAACCCGACCAACAGTACTTAGAATATGATATCTCGAGATGTGAATTATTCATAATTTAAACAAATAGATCATTCATTGCCTAAAATTTATTATATTTATAATATAGTAGATTAATGAAGATTAATATAGTAGTCATGTGTTACTTCTTGTGCTCGCTGCTTTTGAGTTTGACTTTATTGAATATACAAATTTTGTTTGTAATAGTACGTCTAAAATGTAATGCCGTGTACACCTATAAAGGCAATTCATAGTGTCCTATAATATCATTACTAACCAAAATTTATGAATGTATTGTGAATATGTCGTTGGTGTATCTATACAAATAAATAAATAAATAAATAAAAAATTTCGAACCTGACAAAATATAATTACCTTAGTAGGTAGTCAGGCAATTTTTACAAGATGAGGCGGTTTTTTACAACCGAATTTACTAATTTACTGTAACACAAAATCAAGGCAATCACAGAATTTACTTTTAACTTTCAGAATAATTGAAAAACGATAAGAGTTTTATAGTTACCTTTCGGGTGAATTATTAACTCCTTAACGGTTATTTATCCGTTCCAGGATATTATGTAAATACGGAATTATCTTCCTTCCAAATTAGAAAATAGTTCTCCTTCGTTAATATAATCCTCGCATATGTTAATATCACGAAGGTTTATAATGTTTCTCCAAAATAAATTCAGCCTTGAATTTGAAATTCGAAATGCGAATGAATAATCTGACAAGCAAAAACAAACGTCCCTGATTGGTCGGCCTACCTATGGTTTTTTTTAACGTCTGAGGCAAAGGAAAGTGAGTCCATACATCCGAATGAACGAAAAATTCTTGTCAATACGAATTTTGCGAATAACTACTTTGAATGAATTTTGAACAACTAATATGATCCCCGTAAGCCTAACGTCACCTAAATAATGACGAGACTATAGAAAACGCTCTAACGCGCCCCAATTCAAAAACAAAGTGTAAAAATTCTATACAGAGACCCCCAAGGTCTAATATCGAACTGAAACATGATACAACTTACCAAGACAAGAAACTTTCGTCTGAACTATTTCTTTTTTTTTTTTTTTTTTTTTTTTTTTATAAGTCGCTGGGTATAGAATTTATCACTTTGCCTAAATGTCAAACTTAATGCGAAACGGAACGTAATGTCACTTGTCAGATGACGATGTTGACTTTGAAAAATTGATAAATAAACAATGCTACAGTAGTTAATGGATTAATCAAGTTCGTATCTATTAGGTAAGTGTATTTTGCTTAGACTGGCACCGATTCCTAATAACCTAACGAAAAAAGAATCATCAAAATAGATTCATAATTAACGGAGTACTCGCGGCACATACATACAAAAAACGACAACAATACATTCAATGGAAGTCTTCATTTTTCATAGAGTAAACGTCTTAGCGCGGACCTGTGCATAAAAAATCAGCAGTCATTGTTGGTCCCCTTTCTTTGTTACTCGCTTATTACCTCCAGCACTATCAACTTTGCTTTCTTCAATGTCGCCTTTGTGAAAATGACAATGGATTTATCCAGAAGCTAAGTTTATTTTACAAGTTGCAAGAAAAGTGCTGCCAGTATTAAATGGAATGCTCTGGGCCATTTTAATTATATTCGGACTATTAATACTAGAAAAATGTACTGAAAGAAATTGACTTGTCTCAGGCGGGACTCGAACCCGCATCTTCCGCTATCCGGGCGGCTGCGTTGACCAATTACGCCACCGAGACACTGCTTTTCGCTGTCGAAATTTGTCAGTGCTTGGTGCTTATGTTCTTATGGTAAACATTGTTTCATCAAATCTTTGAAATTTGCACTTCTAAGACCCGAACGAAATATGTACAAATATTTTACGCCCAGTTAAGATGAAACTACCTTACATTATGGAATTATTTTATTTTCGCTTTTACAAACGCGTAAATATTAATACTAGAAAAATGCACTGAAAAAAATCGACTTGTCTCAGGCGGGACTCGAACCCGCATCTTCCGCTATCCGGGAGGCTGTGTTGACCAATTACGCCACCGAGACACTGCTTTTCGCTGTCGAAATTTGTCAGTGCTTGGTGCTTATGTTTTGTGTATATTGGTCAACGCAGCCGCCGCCCGGATAGCGGAAGATGCGTGTTCGAGTCCCGCCTGAGACAAGTCGTTTTTTTTTCAGTGCATTTTTCTAGTATTAATATTTACGCATTTGTAAACGCAAAAATAAAATTATTCCATATATTCGGACTGTGTTGTTTTATTCGTGAGCAACTTGTTTGTTTGTGAGCCTATATTGTTGAGTACTGTGTTAGTGGTTTGTACATATTGTTGTTCTAGATCACAGCACAAATATTCCATTGAGAAGCCCATTCTGAAGCATTATTTACATGAGTTGTTGAATCGAGATTCGAGTATCAAATTCTAGCAGGAATACGGGTGAAGCGATTGGGCGACATAGAGAAGACTTGCCAAATTTCTTAGTTCACATTGGAATGAGTTTATCTGTGACACCATAAGTCAGCCCGTCTATCGTGCTCGCTTTGATCTTGACACAATAAATATTGTTATTGAGTTAAAAGACATTAGTTAAAAGCAAGATTTTTCTAATCTTGCTTCGGCTGTTTTTCTAAATAGCACTGCCTTTCAAAAGACGAACGTAAAGTTTGCAATAACGAACTAGTCCGGTCAATTTAGACATAAAAACAGTGGTCAAATAACCAAAATTCCCGAAAAGCCAAATATTGGTGGAGAGCTGGGGTTTACCATTGCAAATAAAGCTTTAAAAATTCCCATCGATCCTATGTGTGCTGCAAAAGTTATTACCTCAAATTTTGACCTTTGACCCCGAATAACTTTTGTAGCACACATAGGATCGATGGGCATTTTTAAAACTTTACAATAGAATGATTTATTTGTGAAATGTAGGTGTTAGTATTACAATGATGAAAGTTGTCAAGCTTGTTTGTATCACTACATTTCTACCTTGTATTGAAAGGTATACAAATAATTATTACAGAATAATTCTAGTTTAACAAAAAAGATAATTATATAATGGCAAACACAAAATTATCAATTTCGTATGTATCATATATGTCAACATGTGTCATACTTGTTACAAATTATTTTCGCATTAACAAAATGTCATTAAAATTAATAATGTCACATAAATGTAAGAAATAATAATAATAATAATAAAGAAAATTAAGCATGTCAAATTAATTCAGGGATTTGTCATTTACAAATTCTTCTACCGAGTGAACTTTGTGAGTGGCTTTGTGAACAAGTGATGCCATAAGGCGATTTTTAAATTTCTTTATTGGCAGGCTTTTAAGATTAGTAGGTATTTTATTAAAGATTTTGTGAGCCATTCCAAAGAAGCTACAACTAACATGTTTAGTTTTGAATTGCGATGCCCATAATCTACTTCCAGTACGATGATTTCTATTTGGATTCATTTCTGCAAATGTACTGAAAAAATGGTCATTATTCATGACGAACACTGCCACTTCATGTATGTGTAAAGATGGCAGAGTCAGTATTTTAAATTGGATTTTTTTTGTTATGGTAAGCCCCAGCTCTCTACCAATATTTGGCTCTCCGGGATTTATTATTATTTTAAATGTCTATATTGACCGGACTAAACATTGCATAAAATTGGAAGAAGCTGTTTTGATTGTGTCCGTATTTTTCGTTAACAGCTTTTGAGTGAAGTAAACGATGTTAAACATTAAGGAGTTTAGGTATTTAGAAAATTGTTATGTTTTTGAATTGGGGGCTTAAGTGATTATTACACGCCACTCTTTCCGTACTGTCTGTGATGCTCTTAACATTTTCCTTACAACAGAAATAAATTATTCAAAAATCAGTTCGCAATTATTCATTTTTGATCTATTATCTATCGAGGTAAACGCTAAAATATCTAAACAAAACACGTTCAAATTTATTAATATTTCTTCTAAAAGTTGGTCTGGTTTTTGTCAGATAAAATAAATTACTGCTCATATTACAAACACGTCTGGCAATTTAATCCTTATCGTTGAGATAGAGAGGTCACAATATGGCTTGGATTACTGGGTGGAGAATCTGAAATTTATGATGTGTCTATATACACGCAATGACTGACCTAGTTATATTTAGATGAACGTGAATTACAAAAGTATTGTGAACATTGTGATGTCCAAAATGGATAGTAATTATACTTTATGTGATTAAAAGGGATATCAAAGTGACGAGTAAAGTAAAACAATCGGGATTGTAAATAGCAACAAAGTTAAATAGTTGAGACAAACTTAATTAATAATCATGGCGTTCTATAAAAAATGACGGATTATTGTCATTTCTAAGTTTTGTAATATAATTATGTAAATTATCTTTTTATTTAGTAGTTAAGAATCATTTTTACCTAACGCTAGAAGAAAACGATTATTGCACAAATTTTGGTAGAAATAAATCATGATCTACGTATTCTGCAAACCGTGATCGCGCGTATTTAAGTCCTAAATTTTGAATATTGTTATTACACGTACATACTTAACTTTTTGTCGAGATATTTGTAAAACGCAAAAGAGAAAAAAATAATAAAAATATTATAATTTTCCGAAAAAAGTATAATATTTACGTTTTACAACTCGCCACGAAGAAGTACTCCGAAAACTAATAATGGTCGGGCACCATTCTCAGACTCACTTCTTAAGTTCTTCAAAAATCTAGTTTTGTATAAATCTATAATTCGCATTATTCCCAGTTTATTCATCTCGTGAGAAGGTCACAAACAAGCTCCATGAGATTATCCGAAATTTATGCCGCTCAATAAAAACCACACACAGTCCGACCTATTTTATAGAATTTTATTGCGCTAGAACGATGGTCGATAGCGTCGGGTTGAGTAAATCAGATTTTCGCCTCTAAGAAGCTGTTTAGGCTTAGCGAATTTATTTATTTATTTTTTTATTTATTTATTTTTATTTATTTAATAGGACAACCAACAAAACTTAAACTAGACACACTCAAAAAAAAAATAAGTACATGGGAACTAGGACTTAATCTAAGTTCAGTTTTACTTACAGGTCGCCACGGCATGCATAGTGGACATAAGATATAAATGAATCCGAACAATTAAATGAATTTAGAAGACAAAAAAAAACAAAAAATAAACAAACAATGGAATTAATTTAAGAAACAAAGGTTTACAATATGATTAATAACTAATTAGTTTTAAATTCTACATTTAAGATTTTAACTTCAACTTTAATATTAATCTTAACTTAAATTATGCAGAACCGACCGTGAAAGAAGACAAGATTCTTTTTCTAAATAGAGCGGGCGTGTCCTTAAAAATATCAGTTTCAAATGCGATTTCTTTGTGCAAAATATTGTACTGCCTCTGCAATCTGTTCATAGGAGCATGATGACCGAGGTTTGTTCTACTGCGCTTGATTGAGAATGGAACGTACCTACACAATCGGGGAAGGTTGTACGGGGTGTTAAAGTTGATCAAACCTAATAGATATGGGCAATCAATTATCCCATTTATGACCTTGTATAGAAGCATGTGATCCAGCAGCATCCTCCGCTCCTTCAACGTAACCAAATTAAAAAAATTGAGACGGTCCGCGTAAGAGGGCAACTGTTTTGCCTTCTGCATCTGAAAGGAAAGATGCCATAGGAAACGTTTTTGGACACGTTCGATCCGCCCAATATGAACATCATATTGTGGCGTCCATACCTGACTACAATATTCAAGCCTAGATCGTACCAATGATGTGTATAATAGGATTTTGGTGGAGTGATTCCTAAAATCCTTGGCATTGCGTATAACAAACCCTAACATTTGAAAGCACTTCGTAACGATTTGGTCTATGTGTTTATGAAATAAAACTTTTTTATCCATTACTACGCCTAAATCGCGGACCGAATCAACCTCTTCCAAGGAATGTCCGTTAATGAAATATTCTGGTGAAGTGTCATCCATGCGCCTTGAGAAACGGATATGCTTACATTTGTCAATGTTTAAGGAGAGTTTGTTGGACTCACACCAAAGAGCAAGTCTGTCCAAGTCCTCCTGAAGCAAGAGTGAGTCTTGGCTACGAGAAATTGGCAAGCAAAGCTTCATGTCATCAGCATAGAGAAAGCAAGTCGCATGTTTGAATGTAGACACAATGTCATTTACGAAAACATTAAACAAGATTGGACCCAGATGCGAACCCTGAGGAACACCAGACGTAGAGAAGAAAGGTTCGGACGAGTAGCCACTTAGCACAACTCTGGAATTGCGATTACCAAGATAAGAGGAGAACCATTCCAGAAGTTTACCTGTGATACCAAGTGTAGAAAGTTTGTGTAGCAAGATTTTGTGGTCCACAGTATCAAAAGCCTTGCTAATATCTGTATAAATTGTATCCACAGATAGCCGAGAATCAAGAGCTTCCGTGACAAGCGTTGAGAAGGATACCAAGTTGGAAGTAGTTGATCGAGATGAAACAAAACCAGATTGTTGGGGTGAAATTAAATGTTTTAAGTGCCAGTTCATAATGGGACAAAGAAGAGATTCAAACACTTTGGAAAATATAGAAAGTATAGAGATTGGGCGATAGTTTTTAACGAGGGAGATGTCGCCAGACTTATGTATGGGAACAATTCGAGCCTCTCTCCAAAGCCCCGGGAAAACTCCAGTCTTTAAAGAATAATTGTAAATAAAGGTGAGTGGCAGAGACAGTGATTTGCTGCATATGAGAACAAAGAAAGCCGGGATTCCATCAGGACCCGCCCCCTTGTTTTGGTCCAGACCTTTAAGGGCCTTAAGAACCTCTTTTTGAGAAAACTGGACTGAACCAATAAAGTTAGAGCTTAGAAGAGATTCTTCTATGGTGTTCGGCAATGATAAAGAGTTGGAAGATGGCTTATAAACTGAAGCGAAAAACTTTGCAAAAAGATTACATATAGCATTACCTCCCTTCGCCTCAGATTCATCGCACATCATAGTTGATGGATATGCGCTACTGTTACGTCTCTTGTTTTTTATATGTGTCCAGAATAACTTTGGGTTCCCAACCAGTGCCTCTTCAATGCTTTTAATATATTTAGTATAGCAAGATTCGATCAAACTTGCGCACCTTTTCTTAATTGTGCTCAGAGCGAGTTCATCCATTGGGTTTTTATATTTGATGCATCTCTGCCTGAGCTTGAACTTTTCTTTCAGTAGGCGAACCAGGTCATTGCTGTACCAGACCGGATACTTTCCCGATGCTGGTCTGCTTTTAGGGACATGCTTAGCTATGCAGTTCCGTATCAACCTATAGAATACATCCACCATACTATCAACTGAGTCAGCAGCCGTTAGTTGTTCTTCCCAGGGTATTGAATTAAGTTCATTAATAATTTTACTATAGTCGGCTTTATAAAAATTATATCTTAAACTGGGTACTTTACTCTGCAAATTAGGTGTGCGGCCACGGTTAATAAAAATTTCCAAAGGTGGGTGGTACGAATCAACGTCGGTTAACAGGAAGCTACTACAGACCACTCTTGACACTGCGTCGTTAGATAAAACAAGATCCAAAATTTTTCCCTTTTCATTTGGAACATGATTAAATTGAGATAGATTATTCAGGGCCAAGAAGTCAAGTAAATTACTTTCCATAATCGTTCTAGTGAAACCGCTAGGCACCTCAGGGACAGAGCTACCTCTATTGGTAATATTCCAATCGATACTGCTTAGGTTGAAATCCCCAACAATCAAGGTTTTGTGACCGGATTCCAAAACATTGTTAGCGCTATCTATGTAGTGGTCCAAAACATTGTTAGCGCTATCTATGTAGCGAAGTGGCATTTCTGTTATTAGAAAGAGGAAAATTAATAGTTGTTGACAGAATTGTAGACAGATGGTATACTAAGTCGTTTATTGTATTTGATCTAGTGAATTATGACTTTTTTCCGTATCGTTGTTTATGTGTAAAAGGAGGAACAAAAAGTCTTGTCAGTTCTTCTAAAAAAAAATCGGGAGTGGTCTCCCCTTGACTTTCTCGTATACCGGAAACGACTCAAAAGTTGATAGAAACCTTATATTTTGATGTCATACATGCATGTTAAATTTTGGTCATCCATCCGAGTACCGACCGCGCCCTTGGTTGCTTAACTTTTGTGATCGACGACTCAAAAGTTGATAGAAACCTTATATTTTTATATCATACATGCATGTTAAATTTGGTTGCAATAAGTTAAAGCATACTCGAGTTATCATGCTAACGCACAGACATACAGACACACACAGAGACATATTTCCAAAAAAAAAAAAAAGTACTTGTAAACGCATTGCGTCAAATTTGACCTTTAGCGTACTTGTACATAAATGAATAAAAAAGTTTTAAATACATGTGTTATAAAGTAATAGATTATGACGGGTCTTATTATCTATCACGAGTATCTTTATTATGCCTTCTCAGGCGTACATTCAGAAAAATTAACAATTTGGAATCCTAAAAGTAAATTTAGTACCTAACTAGGTACTTATAACACGTAAAATATTCTTGAACAATTTTTAACAAGCCAATCCCTGGTAAGTACGTTTCTAAATTTAGGATATCTTCAAAATTATGAGGCAAATATTATTAAATATAATTTATACACATCTAGAAAGTATTTATAGATAAAGGTGTCGGTATTATTCTAGATTATAATAGGGGTTAAAGAATGAAATTGCCGATTTTTTCCTTATTATTCATTAGTGTATAATTCCTTTAATACAATAGCTATGTCCATTATTCTTTTTTTATTTTAAACTTCATTACATGACTTGTATTTATGTGTGAAATTTTATTCTTATTTTTATTTTTTTCATTAGAAATACATCTTCAAAAACAGCCTGTCCTAAGAGGTGCCCGTCTCCGTTATAAAAATATGAATATTTTTTTACAGGTAACAATTCTCGATTTTTTTCTCTATGTATCCTATAGCTTAATGTTGTCTAAATATATCCACAAAATTACACAAAATTTAGATTTGTGGTTCCTTAAAAAATCGCAAATATATTTGTATGCAAAAATGAATTTTCGTTAAATTCTCCATACAAAACGGCAATTTCATACTTAAACCCCTAACCAAAAATTTCTGTTAGAACCTTGTTAATTTTGCTGAAATAACTTTTATTTTGTTGGTTGTTCACTTTAGGTTAATTTTTTTGTCCTTTTTATGTAAGCGACAGGCTGGCAACCTGTCGCTATTTTGAGGCAGTGAAAAGCCCATACTACCAGATGTGGTTTTATGTGTATCACAATTTTCTTGCAATAATAAGAGCCTGCGCCCACCAACGCCGCGGCATGGCAAGGGATATTTTCGTGGACAGATTATTTTCGACCTTATTTACAATGAAATTAACATTGACATTCTTTTATTTTTCACGAAAACATCGAAATATCTCAAAGTGTTCCGCGGCATGTTCAAGGATCCGACGATCGCGTCAATAAAAAACATCCTATCTACCATTGAAATAATCACGTTAATGGTTAGTTCCCACGTTAACAGTTTGAACGCAGGTGGCGTTCAAACTGTATCCATTAACAGCGCAAAACGTTCTCCATTATTTAAAAACTATCTCCATAACGTAACTGAAATTGACGGCTGTTCGAACCACACACTCATCCGACCGCACGAATTTTAAAATACGCAACTGCAAAACGACAATCAAACTGATATTAGGTATTTGTTTGAGAGCTATCTGTTTTGTCCATGTTTTAATGTCTTTTCCAGTCTCCAATCCACGAACTTTCCATTTATAAAGAAAAATCTGTCAATTGTATTATATTTTACACCATGTTTTTGGGTTTTCTACTTGAATGCCCGTGCCTCAATTGGCTAGAATATTACAAATTCGAAAACCATTTGCCGAAAGAAATCGTGGGCTTCACATTAATTTCATAACATCGATGCATTAATTTGAAATCTCGAATAACAAGCTCGACTGATCGAATGCATGAAGAAATTACATCCCTACATTAGACTCCCCTCCAAAGGTCATAAAAAATACATACATACATACAATCATACTCTAAATCCCAAATGGGGTCGGGGAGAGCTGGTAACATTCGGTTTCACACAAAGTACATCTGGCTGTATGGGCCATACAGTTTGCCGATCTTCGTACAGTAATTTATTTTTCTTACTATTGAAAGCATTGACGCACCATCGTTAATTGGTACACGCAACTTAATATGAGATTATTATTTTTTTATTTACAAGTAATAGACACTTGCTTGACTAACGTTGTTGGTGACATTGAAATGAGATCCAAATGTTACTAGAAGCAACATAATTTATTTCTATTTATTTTGAGTTCCTACAGAGTTCTTGTTGCAAAAAACACGTGTTGAGAGACTCCAATTTTAACTCAAATGTACCGTACAATTTTTATAGTTAATTACTTTTTCACTTTAAATTGGCAAAATGCGTTACGTAAATGTATCGCGACGTTATTAATTAAGAATGGAATAGAACATAATATAGTTTGGGTTGTGGTTTATTCTTAATGTTATGAACGAATGAAATACTTACATAAAAATATAAATTCATCTCTGTTTATTGCACCTTCATTAAAAGATCGTCTTGTTCTGTTACAGTATAGCCAATATTAATTCAAAATATGTGTCAATGTTTACGGTCATTATCTTATACAACATGTAAACTAAATAACCAACACCCTGAATACAGGTGGTTTGGGATCGGCTTCCGAGTTGATTTCAATAATTTTTTTTTGAAAAAAACGATTTTTTAAAAAAAAAAAAAACAAAAAGTACCTAGAAAATATTGTACATCATTTTCTGGGTACTTTCTGTTTTTTTTTTTTTTTAAAATCGTTTTAAAAAAAAAAAATTATTGAAATCAACTCGGAAGCCGATCCCAAACCACCTGTACTCAGGGTGTTGGTTATTTAGTTTACATGTTGTATATAAAATTCTCGTGTCACAATGTTCGTTCCCGTACTCCTCCGAAACGGCTTGACCGATTCTCATGAAATTTTGTGAGCATATTGAGTAGGTCTGAGAATCGGCTAACATCTATTTTTCATACCCCTTAGTGATATGGGTTGTCCACCCTTATTTTTTTTTTAATTTATAAGGCAAAACAACGTTTGCGGGGTCAGCTAGTGATATATATATTTATTTACTTTACCATAAACAATACAAATATATGTTATATTTTAATCACAACAATACAATATTTTAGTTTTTAATTTTTATATTACACTAACCGTTTTTAAAATTCCTCTAAAAATAATGGTCACGCCCCTTTTGAATAACCCAGGATTGCAGGAAGGAACACGTGTGCTGGCAGTGAACGAAATACTTATTTTAAAAGAACTGTTGATACTAAGTTAAATGTAATATCAAGTTGAAAATAATCTCAGAGAAATAACAAAGTTATCAATTATTTCAGTTACAAAATATACCAGGACAAATAAAGTAATAGCTATGCACTTATTTTTTACTACTTAGTCTTTAATCAAATCAAGTATGTAACTTAAAATTATTATTGATTATAAGAAAAAATGTTATTAATATAATAACTAGAGGCAATATTCACAGAAAAAGGAAAAGTGTAAAAGCTAATAGACACAGCACTTTGTTCATAAAGCGAACAAACAAAATATCTTTTTTTCTGGCGCGCAGCCGTGTTTAACCAAGTAATCACACTGTCGCCTTACGTCATCATCCTCGACGAATGACGATGTCGCATTTAGCTCACAAATCATTTCTGATTAGTTAACAATAAAATTTAACGATATCTAGCGTTTGAAAGTGTCAAAATCTTGCGAAATTATAAGACAGACTATTAATATAATCATAATTATATAATAATAATATATTTCCACGCCCACACCAATTATCTAGCCCAAATTAAGTATCTTTAAGATCTTGTGCTATGGATACTAGATAACGGACAAATATACATAATAATCTAGATATTTCAGCCCCCCCCCCCCCCCTCCCCCCGCCGACATTTAAAGGTACGCTATGTCATTCGAGATTTTGATGCATCGATGGAGCGAACCGTCGATGGGTCGATTTTATGGTTCTTCAAGGAAGAAGAGAAAAAAATAGTGTTTAAGAGATAGGACCGAAGAAAACATTCATAAACTGTGTAAAAGATAATTTGGCACACGTTTCCCTGCGAGGTACACTAAGATACGGAGCGTAGAGAACGTTGACGGTTTTCAGTGGGTATGCTGGAGTCCCAGAGAGTCCCACATAACTAGATTAGCCATACAATCTTTTCTGTCCCAAAAAAATGCTCAGTAATCGTTTGCTATCTCAAATCAATGTGAGACCGATCATTATATTTTCTATCTACTATATGCAATGTAATTTGGGGTCGTCGACATATGATCATACTTCTGGATAAGCCGTCATCTTAGCATTAACACCTTCTTTTCCATATCATTCATACAGTGTATTAACCTTTTCTTCAGTCTACAACCCCCCCCCCCCCTTTCTATCCATTCACATTCATTCTCCTTGTATCCATAAAGATATTACTAAGGAATATTTATTTTATGACCTCCTGCCTCGCTCAACCCTCCTTGGGCATAGTAATACTGAAATAGGAGAACATTTAAAAATATCTCACAAACTTAGTCCTTTTGACCCAGATTCCAAATTAAAAAAAAAATACACTGAAAAAAATTGTCCTGCCCCAGGCGGGAATCTAACCCAGCATCCTCCGCAATCCGGGCGGCTGTGTTAACCACTACGCTACTAGGGCACTGCTTTCGCTCTGATTTTGTTTCCTTTTGCTTTTGGGGGCAGGTCGATTTTTTTCAGTGTAGGTATATTTTCTAGTAAAGCATCGCAAAAATTGTTCCATAAATAATTTTCTCCTTAAGTTACAATTTCAAGTATATAATGTAATAACAACGTTGGCGAGCGTTCCTGGGAAGAGGTGGATGAGTTAAAATAGCACAAAGGATTACCAGAAAGGTTACAGAAAAGTAGCACACGATGTAAGCCTTTAGAATTTGGAGCGCGCGCCCTGGAAAAGTAAATAGCTTCACAAAGACCGCAAACAATAGTTATTTGTTCAACAAGTGGGCAAAGTTGTTTTTTGCTGCGAGGCCGATATTAAATCACGAACCAGCGAAGTAGTCTAGAATTCGTAAATCGACTACTGAGTGCAGTGAGTGATTTAAAGGCATGTGACAAAAAAATTTGCTCTCGTGTGATACATACAACTTTTCACCTCTCCAGCGAGAAAATTGTTGTAGGTGAGAAAAACAAGGCAATACTTTAATACGTGTTTATTATCTTAAAAATAACCATTGAAAATTAAAAGTAAGATTACTACAATAATTTAGATTCAATGTTACAGTCTTGTTCAAAGCTCGCAGCAAAAGGCGTTTTTCCTTCGAGTTTTGACGAAGCAAAAGAGGTCTTTAAAAGACCTCTTTTGGTGCTGGAGAGGTGAAAATAACATTTTAATATTCTCAATAACGTAAGAAATATTCTCTCTGTGCGACTTTAACTTGGATTGGAATGGAATACAGTCCCCAATAGACTGTACTACATTGTGGCTACCGGAGTTAAGGAAAAGACGTGTTCATTTCTCAAGAGTACGATTTAATGTGAGATCTTAAATGGACTTACTGTCGAACAAATTAAACGATTGAATAGCTGCTGGCGTCTGTGAAAGAATTGCCATACACAATATTTTTAGGCTTGGAGTTTTAGACTTTCCATGACATACCATGCTGCAAACCTTTTATTGCCCCGACTTTACATCAATGTACAGTCGGGCTATGTTTATTGTCTATACAACACTGTAATGAAACCTCTACCATGAGGTTTCATTACAGTGGCATGACCACAGAACAAATAAAAGAGGTTAGAAGTCGTAAGTAGGCTCCCGCTGCTGGTTATGAGTAAAGAAAACACTCATATTCGATCCTTTTCGAAGAGGAAAAATATTTAGAAAATAAATTTAAAATACCGTCTTGTGCTATTTTAACTGGCAGGAAGCAAAGTAAGACTCATAATCTTACTAATGGAGACTTTCTTTTCACCGGTAAGTACAAATAAACTGTTAAATTGAAAAAAAATATGTCGCGTGTGGCGACACTGGCTCTGGTATTAACATCGCTTGATACGACTTCTAACCTCTTTTATCTGTGGGCATGACACAGTCGCGCCGCAGACCGCGCATATAAAACTTGGCAGTTTATACAAAAAGTAAATTTGTAAGAAAAGGCGTAGGTATTTAATTGAAATTCGCGCATTATCTCAGAAAGTGATTGTCTAAAAATACATGGAGATGTAGTTCTAAGATAGTTGAAACCATTTCCTGTGTTTCGCTGTCAAGGAAAGGCACCGAGTGGCATCACAAGAAATAAGACCTTTGGCGCCTCTTCAAACGTCAAACGGGCTATACGCTCTGTTTGCCATCTTTGATGTACCCACAGAAAAATCTCGACATTCGTAGGATCAATTCACAAAGTAAAATTTAGTACCTACATGACACGTGTGTAACAGAATTTTCTTTGTGAAAGCTGTAGTTTTTGACATTGATTAGTAATTTTTGTCTTTTTTGAATAATAATTAACTTTTAATTTTTGATCTTGATTTACGGGGTATAGTATCCTTGTTCGACAAGTGTGATGTGCATTAAAGGAGATTCTATTCAACACCCTCCTTAAATATTTGTTTTATTTCATTTAGTTATTTATTTATAAAGTAAATATATAACTAAATATTCTGTGAATATTTCAAGCGCCTATCTGTTGCCGTTATCAATATCGAGCAAAAACAAGCAAGCAAATAAAATCACGTTTGTTGTATGGGAGCCCCCTTAAATTTTTATTTAATTCCATTAATTTGCATTTTGTTATAGCGGCAATCGGTGAATGGGTGGCCGAATATTTTTCCGAATCACGAAGGAAAATTGACCTGAAGAATTTTCGGTTACCCATCCGGGTGCCGACGGCACACTTGGTAGCTTAACTTTAGTGATTATTGCGAAGAACGCACGACAGCGACGCCATCGACCTCATGGAATGTATTAAAACCTTCATTAAAAATTTTCAAAGTGTTATTTAAGTTGACCACTCAAAGTTAAATGAACTTTAGACCCGAGTCTTGCTCCAATCACGTGCCATCCTTTCACAGGATTCTTTGTACTCGTATATCAGCTTCCGATATGGTACTTGATTAAATTGCCTCGGTATCATGACATCTTATTTTCCGACCTTCAGTAAGCGGTAGGTATAGTCAGAAGCAAAAATAAATAAGAATTTATAACATCACAAAAAAAATGTACGACCGAGCAAATGGCATCCTGAGCCAAGATTCCACTCTTATCTTAATTATTTTTCTTTGTCTGATTACCAGATGGGTTGTCAGACAAGCCTGCCTAATGGTCAGCAGCCACCTGTAGACGCTTGCAAATCTGACTTGACACTCGCTCGCTGACAACCCTAGTTCCTTCCCTACCCCGTGAAGCTCTGGCAATCTTACTCACCAACATAAACACAACACCACGTAAATGTAGTGTTATTTGACCGTGGTCTTCTGTAAGGTGGAGGTATTACCACAGTATACCAAGAACGGTAGTTTATCTGCGGGCTGTCGGCCAGTTATTAGCCTACTCTGCGTTGACGCTAGGGCTATCGTAAATTTGGAGCGGCTAGTTAACTTTTAACTGTCTTAACAATTCCCTCAACCCGGGTTTATGGAGTATTTATATATTTCTATTACAATATCGATTATTCTTTTCACAGAGTCATTTATATTCTCGCGATACAAAATTCTGAATTGTTACGTTCAATTATGAAACACTGAAACTCCCATACTTTGATAAATAATTGTGTTTAATAAAATTTCGCAACACATGGCATTCATTGTTCAGATTTCAGAATGTTATTCGAACTTTGACCTGTAAAGTGAAATATTATTAGAATCTGAGCTGAGAGACAGCTAAAATTAAAGTAGGAATTTCTCAAATTAGGAGGACCTTAATAGATAGGTCTCTATATGGGTTGGATGTTGGTCATGATCACAGTTGCTTTAAAGTGCGAAGTTCGTACTAATATTCTGTTTGAAGTTGCTCCGGAACGCAAACGCGCCACCTAGTGCAATAACTTCGTGTCGTTCAATGTGTTCCGTATTAGCTGCGCGATCGATTGAGTCCAGTCTTGTTCGATTCGTCGCCGAGTGAACACATAACCACAGCAGTGTGAGGAATACTTGTGGAAGCTATATCTGATAACTGTGTGATGGTAGAGAGAGAAGCCGGAGTAGTGAAAGTGAGCGTTGATGCATTGTACAGGGATCCTGTAAACTTGGGTCATATGTCCAAGGCTGCTTCTAGCTTCCCTCTTTGTAACACGTCAACCCGGCATTCACACTTGGAGGTCAAAGATTCGGACTTTTTGTCCGAATCTTTGCAACTCCCATCATTTTTGTGTATCTAAATGTAACCCAAAATTTTGCTTCGCTTTTGAGATTATGAGCGTGATAGTACCAATGCGTAAAGGGGTATCAAACCGAAAAGTAACTAAGGCCCGTATTACATAATGACACTCAGTAATCAATCACGTCTTGATAATCGTTTGTCACTTTCTATCGATAACAAATAGAGACGTACGATGCTCAGTATGGCGTTGACTCTTGACTTCTTGAGACTCCTTCTATAATACGTAAATAAATCTTCAGTGAATCAATAAATAAAATTGTTACTAGTGTGAAAAAGGTACTTTCTTTAAACCCCTTCAGAGTTGTTTCTTTTTGGTGAAGGCATAATTAAATATTTACAACTGCCTCTGTGATTTATTGGTCATGATTTCGATACCCAGGGCATGCAATATTTTTGGTGATAAGTTAGCCCCAGAGTAGCTTTTGCGTTCGACTGAGATCATGTTATGACTGATATTTTTTTAAACCAACACTTTGTTATTTGATTCACCAACTCTTGGCTCTTGGTTCTAATTTCACCTTAAGGTAAGAGATAGAGAGGATAAAAAATGAGCAAACCCCAAATAACTGAAAGACTGGTTATTTTATTACTAACTGTAATAACAATTGCATTGTTGTTTTCTGGCAACGGCCGCATAGCGGGAAATGCAGCGTTAGTTGACGCAGTGGAGGACGTAGCTTTCAAGGTGCACCAATGATCTGGTAAAGGTTGTGAGAAGCCGTAGCATGCAGTAGGGCAGTACCAATCAGATTGGATATCCTTGAGGGGGTGTCCTTACGTTGACGGTAGTTAGCCAGATGGAGTCAAAAACAAGCCAAAGCCTTTATAAGCCGAGCACAACTTGAACTCAGATCAATCGGGATTAGAAATCGAATGATATTCGATGTTGTCTCATTTTACTAGGTCATCATCGTTTAAGTAATAAATCAATACTCGTTCTATTGCAGCGAACATTGCATTGTTGAGTCCTGATATAATTGGCACGATCAATAAAAATGAAGGAAAGCCATATTACGTTGCATTGGCTTTAGTGCTCGTTCGTCCGCTATTATGTAGAATGACCTAAAAACTTTACTTAGTGTTCGTCAGTACGATAAATTCAAATGACTCCTCTCTTACAGATTAATGTTCTCAATTTTAAAATTTCTCCCTACAATTCGTTCAGATAGTACCATAAAAAGTATGAGAAACAACGGATTTTTACTTCATAGTTTTTTTTTTACTATATTTGATTATGTAACATGGATAGGTGCTCGCTTGTTATATCATATACCTACCAAATATTCTGTATACCTACATAAAGACACGCTGTTGTTCATAGAAGTGGGCAGAGTTTACACCGACCCACTTTTTTAATGTTAAATGGTTGACTAGGCCCCTTCCCTACCCCGCAGAGCTCTAACAACGTCACTCAGCATCAGAAACACCACAGCACCAAAATGTAGCGTTATTCGACTTTGATCTTCTGTAAGGTGTCGGTACTACCCAGTTCAAGCTGCTCCAAACTCAAGTGGCTAATCCACTATTCCTTACACCAATGAGCCAGGCTCTTCTTTATCATCGGTCCTATATTTCCCATACATAGATATAAACAGGCCTTTCTCCCTATACTACATAGGACTCTTCAGTGATTCTTCTCCACGACACTACGCGCCCGAGCCTTTAGAGGCACCCTCGGGCGCGCCGCTCCCTTCTGATTCAGACGTTCTGGGGATGCTAGGTGAGCAAGAGCCTCCCCATGGGGAGATGCTCGGCCGCCCAGTAATCCCCTAGGAACGGCCGACTTACAGACTTGAAGACCCTCCAAGGTCTTCGCCCTTTTAAAAACGTGGTGACGCAGAAAATGCCATCAGCGGTAATCTGCAGTAGTCACTCAAAAAAAATGATTCTTTCACTTATTACTCTCCTTACATAATTCTTTAGCTACTTGTTGTCTTCTCATCACAGGATATACTCAATCATGTATAAACAACGCTATATTTTCGGCTCGGTAACGATATTTAGCTATTAGCAAATTTGTATATTAAATATTTAAAATGTTTTCCCATTTTAAGTCCTAATAAGCTACAGCAAATCCCTTTCAATCCATAGCGACGGATCATCTGAGGGTATTATTAGCGGGAATCGATATTGAACGAATAACTTGCTACAGATAGAGAGTTGGTTTTAGAAAATGCGATGCGAATTATTTAGAAAAATCTGAATGAAATAGCCCTATTTAGTTTTCTTTATGTACGAGTATCTAAAGCGGCAATCGCCGAATCACACCAATAAAGCTAGACAGAAAGAGAAGCCAGGTGAAGAAACCACTTTTTTCCCGTGTTCATATTGTTCTATTGCATTCCATTTCGCTATACGATTTTCTCGTATCCTGTCGCTTCCATTCTATGTCATTAGAACTCATCCCATCACTTTCGATTCAATTCCATTACATTTCGTGAAATTCAATTACGTCATATTATATTCCTTTTTATTATTTCCATTGATATTTATTAGACTCCACATCACTGTTTTTTATTTCCTTGTAGTACCTATATCAATACTCCCAATAATGATGTTAAAGTTTAGTGTCCATGAAAGACTTATTATGGCCTGTAAAAGTAGGTACTCCGTCAGGGTTAGAAATGACGAGTGAAACACAAATTGTGTTTATAAATAAACAGTAATTATGTGACTAAAAATAAACGAGATTTATGAAAATAGGTGGGAGTCTACCGGTTACTTAATTTTAAAAGTTCATCGTGGACCTCTGTTCAATATTGAATTGAAATGAATTGAATTGAATTGAAATTCTTAGAAAATTTAAAAGATTAGTGATAGAATAAAAAAAACTACTTAAATTTTGAGATAGAAATGCTTTGCAATTTCCAAGCAATTTCCAAGCAGGAAAAGCTATTAGGGAACAGCCGCAATTTGGCAGACAACTTTAACTTACTTTACATATTTATGCATTTTACGAGTTTTTTAAAAAGTACCTATAGAGAAATACTAAAAATTTAATGAAGCTGTATGCAAGGTCAGCCGTTAAAAGTTTCCGCATTTTACTTTGAAATCTTTTTACGAATCGATAAAAAACTCTTTTTAGGGTTCTCTAGAGCAAATTTGCTACATTTTAACAGACTTTAGAGGAGGAGTTAAAGAAATTTTCTTTGTAACCTCGATTTTATCCATAGATTTATTATTACTGACGTTTATAGGTTGGCAATGAATCGACTAGGGTGTGACTAAAACATACATAGATGTGTGCGTAATGCACATGTGTGCATGAAAAATGGTAAATAGAACTGCAGTCTGACAGTTGCTGTCTCTTCTACGTGACTGACAGGCCTCCTTAGGCCTCCTGCGTGTACGTGAAATGGTCTCGTCTATCTATCTCGCTCTAATATACGCGTTATTATGCTCTTTCTCTTTTACATTACCGATCTACAGTTTCCTATATCTATTATTTTAACTGATTTAATTAAATTCCTTTGAAGTTTGTACACAAACCTGTTCTTGTGGTTAAGCTAAGTTGCTAAACAATGTGAAATGGCCAAAAATGGAACTACCTCGGAACTACCGACTGTCATGTCAAATTGATGTTTGTTTGTCAATTTCTGTTGAAATCGAGTGCCCCATTTATTTCGCAGTCAGGTTACCTCTAGATTACAGTGTTTACACTTTTTGCTTGTATACAAAAATCTGAAGTTAAAAAATCGCTACTTTACAACACGAACTATTGATAAGATACAATAGATTCAGTTACAACATGATACAAACACAGCGTAAAAGTATACACTGGTTCGACGCCTTTGAAGTTAAGGAAAATGCCGCTTTTATCTAGACAGCGTGCTGTAGACATACAGTGGACCAGCGACTACCGAACGAGTGTAAGGCAGTTCGGTGGCACCACCACGCCCCTCTCCTCTTACGATCCACTCCCTATTGCCGTGTATAGACGTGCTCGTTGGCCGAGTGTAATAACTCATTTATGTTCGTATTATAGAAGGAGTTTTAAGAATAAACGCCGACTTGAGCGTCCTACGTCTCTATCACTTTGTGCGTGATAGAAATTGACAAACGATTCTCATCATGTTTGACTTCTGAGTGTCATTCTGTAATACGGGCCTTAGACTGTGATACAAAATATTTACAAGAAAAGATACGGAACCATTAATGTATATTCGAAAGTATCCGAGCGGCGTTCTCATTGAAATGGCAGCCACAATTCGCCTCCCATCCCAACTATTCTCAATTGACAAGTTATCAGTGTTATGGCGCGTGATTAATCTTTCTCAGGCTAGTGACATTGACAGATACCTCTGATGATAAATTAGGAAAGTTTTTTATCGTTGTTTGATAATAAACCGTAAATAGAACTATTGAGAGTGATTTCGTATTAGCACGAAGTAGTTTCGATAAAATCTTCAAGACGTAATGTAAGTGGCAAATAGGAAGGAAGATAAAATGATATTGCTTTTGGGTTTAGCGGGGAGTAGAATAAAATCAATTCACATTTGTCGCTTTTTTATTCGCCAAAAAGAAACTTAATTCCACTGCGTATTTTTTTATCTACAACAAAGTTTCTCGACCATAATCGGTCTTGTTTATTGAAAACTTGTAACATTGATACTTGTAAAATTTATTCGACAATTTATTCAAGTTAAGCCTTAAAGTTCCTTAATTAGAAAGTTATTTTTGTATGTGTATTTCTAAATGATAGTGACTTGCTGGCCTATCTAGACTGCGATAAAATGTTTATTATTATAATGTCATTTATTATAATGTTTTCCTTATGAAATTTAATACAAATAATACGCAATAGTAACTATCTTAGAAAAATATTAACGTCTAGTTACACCAGATACCAGTTTACGTGAAAGTAAAAGTTAGATTTGATCTTAACAATAATGTTAACTTAGCGATTGTACCCAAATAGGTTGCACAAGTACCTTCCATAGATTTTTACTGTTAATAGAATGGCACGGCATAATGGTGCCTTGTTACTTACCTGCATCAAAATTGTCTAATCTCATGATGCCGACTGGTTGGTTGAAAATTCCACTATAAAATTCCCAACGTCATACACGCCAGTCACAACACAAAACCTTTATTTCAATGATTCCTCTTAACTGGTCGTCAACACTACTTTCACTTAACAAAATCCACTCCGAAACATTTTTGAATTATTGAAACAAAAATCGAAATCCAGACGCCATGGTCACCATGGTTTCCGCCAAACACCATCTGTCAGCGGGTATCCAGTTTAGATGTTGGAATTATAAAGTTTAACTATAGTATAATAATGTAATATAATATATTTCTATCCAATTATCTAGCTCAAAGTAAACATTAAGAACTTGTGTTATGGATACTAGATAACGTTTTTTTAACATGCGTAATAATTTTAGATATTTTATAAATAAACTTAAATAAATATATAAACAACCATGACTCGTAAACGAATATTCGTATTATCGCAATTCGTTTTCTTCCTCTATCATTCGTTTCGTTTCTAATGCTGGTAAAGTAACTAATTCTTTGTAAATAAAGTTAAGTAAACCTGCAACGGGAAACTTCGCATTTCGCACATTAAATCAAAACACTTTTATAACATACTGCACTTAAGTTAGGTTCTATATCAAACTTTGACATCAAAAGCTAACTTTTTTCTCATACCGATAGCGCTTAAGACGATATTTCATTACGGACAAATATGTTTTCGGGAGATTATAATCACTTGCTTCTAACAGTAGACAACAAAGAATAAACTTATGATATAAGTTCTATTGTATTCTGAAATCAACTTTATTGCACGTTAACTGAAAGAAAATAAATTTAAATTGAGGATAACATACAAATATGTGACCTTGAAGATCACGAACTCAAAGTTACGATTATTTAAGAGCAGAGCTTTAATTAACATTTGGTAATACGTACAGTTACATCTGGTACGACGAATGAACGAACGAACTGAATGGCTTCAGAGCCTCAAAAAGTGCCAGGTTACATGTCGTTAAGCCATTGTCATACGAAGCCATGACCGTGATCAATTATTTGTGAAACGTAAATTTTTATGTCACACATTGTATTATTTTGCCTAACATTTAACATGAACAATATTATTGTTGTGATAACGTAAAAGTCATCGATTGTATTAAACAAAACGTCCGCGAAAATGCTAAAATCAAAATTACCTCTGTTACTAAATGTATTACCGATGGGCTCGGATTAATATACAATGGTATATAGACATGAAGTTTTGTGACCATACGACCAATTACAAGGCCTCTTTCTTAGCTGACATGGAAGCTGGTAAGCCAGCTTCATATGGAAAATAATAAAGCATTGCTGACAATAAATTTACATATTTTATATCAAGAAACTTGCATGCCAGACCACAAAACTAACCAAGGATTAATTTTTAACAAGAAACTGAATGATGGTCAAATCTCTAGAATGCAGAACCGGATTGGTTAAAAGAATTATTGATTTTAAGAAAAATTATCTTCATACGAAAACAAACATACGTGCAAAATTATTTTCCAAAGCATTCTATTTTACATAATATCTTGCAGTCACTTAAATTTAGTGTAATCTTTAAAACCACTTTATTTAAAGCAGCTTTCGGCCAACAAGCACGTCTAGAAAGGGCAACCGTGAGAGGATCGTGAGACGAGAGTGTCACAGTCATCATCATCATCAGCAGCAGCTCATATAAAGTCCCCACCGAGGGGCTCGAGCCTACCCCACACTAAGGGCGATTAGGCCTTAGTCAACCACGCTGGCTAAGTGCGGGTTGGTCGACTTCACACACAACCTAAAAATTTCTTCATAGGTGTGTGCAGGTTTCCTCATGATGTTTTCCTTCACCGTAAAAGCGTCGATTAAACGTACATAAGAATTCAAAATTTGAAAACACATTGGTACGTGGGGGGTCGAACCAGTTCCTCCCGGGTGGGAGACGACGCTCTTACGCACTACGCCACCGACGCTTTAGTCGACGAGTGTCACGGTGGTGCCACCGACCTGCCATACTCGTCACATCCCGCCAAAGCGGCATTTTCCTCAAATTTAAAGGTCGAACCACTGAATATTTTATGCTGTGGTAGAAATATGACATAATATATTCCACCGCTACCAAATAAATTTGGACTACGGTAAGAAGAAGTAGAAGATGTATACCATTTGTTAGCGGAGTGTGTAAAGAACACAGAGGGACTAAATTGTAGTTGTGAAGGTAAATATACTTGATATTGGTATATTTCAGACTATTTAAGCAAATCCCACATCCAATGAAGCTATGTTGATCGACAAAGTCGCAGCTGAAAGCCTAAGGTCCGCAACATAATTTATAATTAATAAAGTCACGACCGGGCCGACAGGTATTTTTTTTATAAAAGCTTCTTAAATTAATAAATAGAAAAAAAAGGTAAGTACACACAAAAGTATTACTTTTTATTTTTTCCACGTGAGATAATGTCCATGTCATACAAAATACTCGTCGCAGTACCTCTCCAAAAATAAACACACTTTATTTTATTTTACAGACAGTATCACTAAAATCTGATTTTGGTATTATCAGGAACTTGCAATGCAATAATCCGTTGATTTCATAAACTGATAATATCTCTCTGTCAGTCCGCCGCCTGCATGTAGTATTGTTATCTTTCAATTGCATTTTTGTCACAAAATGAATATAGTAGAAAACTATAATATCATTGAGTAGAAAGAAGTAATATTATGTAACACCTATAAAAACCACATGATACAATAAATATATTGAGTATTGAGTATTTAGCTACTTTTTTTAAACCTATCGGCTACAGTGCTAGGGTTTTCAAAACTGTTTCTTTGATATATGATATAGATATGATATAGTATGAGAGCACTTCAAAAACCGTGGCTACGATTCTAACGCGAACAAAAAAGGAAAATATGTGGAAACGTCTCCTTACTAACCTAACATTGATCATCAGGACTGCAAAATAATATCTTAGTCGAAACAACTTAGTTCACTCGAGAAAAATTATGTTTTATTATAATTTATAAAACATAATTATTCTCGTTTTTAAAATATAATTATTCTCCTTTTTGGGATAATGAGCGTGATTGTATTGATTCTTTGTACAAAATTTCTTGAAATTGCACCGAAAACAATTTTCATTACTAAATTCTTAGAATAATCCACATAATGTTTACGCTAAAGGTATTTGAGGTGCGTCAGGTTACAAATAACCCCAAGGTATTTCCTTAATAAAATTACCGGTGCGCCTATAGCTGGGTGGGTGATATAGAAAAATAATTCTGGTTGTAGTATTTCACCGAAATGAAGGTTGCTTTGATAACAATCCGTAAGGAAAAAATATATGTCGTCGAGGTTTTTTGGTAGTAGCTACATACGACATTTTATTGAAAGGCCAATATAATACAAATAAAAGGAATAAATAAGAAAAGGATTACATAAGTCCATTCATATTTCGTTGCATCTTACATGAAACACAGTGCGACATAGCGCGACTTTGTGAAGCGTTTTCGAATTGTATCAATGAAATTTGTGTCCTTTTGTATAGTAGATAGAGAATTATTTTTTGTATCATTGTTTTAAAATGAGTCTATAGTCTGGGTATATGGAAAAAAAGAGAAAAATTTGGGATTAATAATTATGACTCAACGAATCTGTTCAACTCCGATTGGTCACAAAAGGGCTAGGTACAGCTCTTTGCGAGTGTTATTGGTATTTAAAATACAATTAACAGTAGTGCAAGCTAGTGTAATCAAGGGTCTCAAATGAATGAACCCGTGGAATACGAGTTGTCATCGCACACGGTAATTTTACGCACCCACATTGTCGCTTTCAAATCATAATAATTTTCCTTTTCAAATAAACCTTGAGTTTTTTATTAAAAGCCATCACAAGCTTTCGTAATGTGCTAGTAAAATTTTGTGGAGCATTTTAGAATACCTCCAATTACTTTTATAGCAGCAATAACTGTTACAAAGAGTTACATCGCAGTTTTTTGAACATTCAACAAGTTGTATTAAAGTTCGTTTTTAATATTCCTTTTATGGAGGAATTGCTAATGAAAATGTGAAACATATTATATTTTTATAGCTTAAGGGCGTGGGAGGCACTAGACAATCGCCTAATTGAATTTAATATGTGTGCATTAAAGAAATAATTTAAAAGTAGAAAATTTTACTCGCCATGTTGCGTCATTGAGCGCTCTACCGTGTATACCATAGCGAGTGTCCTGAGGAGTTCCTTTCTCTTATGCCGATACCACTGTCTCCCTTTTAAGGACTATGCGTGCTGGCTTACTATGTCACTGACAAACTGTGGTTACTATTCCAACGAGAATGGAAAAGAAATGGAAATCTTCACACGTGTTCCCTCCTTTTTACAATCCTGGGTGAAAAAGAGGCGTGAAGAAGCACCTTGCTGGTTGGCAAGGCAAGCGTGGGTAGTGCGGCAACTTACCTCTCGCATTAAATATCATTGCATTGGTCTCCACTTCTGCTGTGGAATGGAGTCATTTGCTTTCAAAACTAAAAATGGAGAAAAGAAAATTTTGTTTATGAAAATCTAAATGTTTTTTTTGAGGTCGGTCCCAAATACAAGTGAGTACTTTTTTTTTCAAATATTGAGGGTGACTGGCACCGACCTCAAAAAAAACATTTAGATTTTAATAAACAGATTTTTATTTCTCCGTTTTTAGTTTTGAAGGCGGTTTTTTTTATTTCGAAATAATTTATTTTTTGCTTTTTAGTGTTTTAAGTCTAGATTTTTTCAGGAAACTATCTCGAGATCTTTTAAACACACGAGTGATAAGATTACGATATCATCGATGTCAATTAAAAAGGCATTATTAGGGATAACTCAAAAACTGCCCGTCAGATGTCGAGCAAATTTAAATGGGACCACATGACCAGCACCAGCTTTCAAAGGTCGAAAGAATCTTTAAAATCGGGACACCCAGTAAAGAGTTATGAGGTGACAAACATAAAAAAGCTCCACTTTTTTGAAGTCGATTAAAAAGGAATGTATTTTTTAAAAATAAAATGCCAAGCATATTTTCACTCTCTTACGTGACGTTTTATTTAAATAGTTTTGCAAATGACTCCGTCACTGATGGTGCCAAAGCGAAAAAGGAGTTAAATGCGAAGGTATCTATTGGAAGAGAAGTGCCATACAACCACCCTCGTCTTGTCGACATAGAGTACTTCTTCACGTCTCGTTCGGTTAAAATAATGTAAAAAGGAATAGATAATTACATTTCTTTATTGTAGATAAAAAGATTTGCCAATTTCTTTCTTCAGGTTGAAATTGTAGCTAAATTTTAATATTAAGTGAAGATGCAAACTAATGTTACAAGATTCGTACAAAAAAGTTTTGATATTGATAAATTTTTGTATTCTATTCTTAATTAATGGCGTCGCGTCGCATTAAGCGTACGCATTATGCCAATGTAAAGTGGAAATGTAACTAAAGTAACAAAAAATATACGGTTGATTGAGGTTAAAAATGGAGTCTCTCAACACGTGTTTTTACGACAAGAACTCGGGAGAAACTCCTTGATAAAAAAAAAATGAATAAAATATTGCAACATCAAGATAATAAGAAAATTTTGTCCTGACTGATAGTAGAAACCGTATAGAATGTGCAGGCATTGGGTTGTCTATTATTTACCTGCGCGAACTACTGGGTTGTCAGGTATGAACAGGTATGTCGATATCAGTTACTTTCACTCGATTGGATAATAGAAAAAATTTTATATCATCATAAGCGCGCGACAAAATTTTCTTATTATCTTGATGTTGCAATATTTTATTAAAAATCATTTTTCAAAAAATAATTAAAAATAGTCTGTCCAGGATTTTTTTAGACAACCCATTTTTATTATATTTTCTAATATACTAAATTTCTAATATACAAAATTAATAAATATGTTTCATTCTATTATCAGCTCGGTGAAGGTCGATTTAGGTTCGGATCTTAGACTATATTTACTAGGACATAATAACAATGATGTCAAAACGTGGAAACAAAATAAGTACCTATGTACGTTTTATAATATGACAGTAGATATCTTTTTAAAAAGTAATGTTTCGAGGGAATGCTTGGCGAGGTATATTTGTCAGAATATACATTTTTATTACTGATTCCTTGCCATTGAGCGTCACCACAGTGTGAAGCACGCAGTGCGACATGTTTGCAAAATCATATCCGCCAAGAGACGTCCGCTGTTGAACAAAGGTCTCCCCTGAGGATCTCCACACCGGTCGGTCCTGCGCTGCCCGCATCCAGCGACTTCCCGCGACAATAACCAGATTGTTGGTCCACACTGTGTCCGGGCTACCAACGTTGCGTTTCTCGACACGCGGCCGCCACTCGAGGACCTTTCCACCCCAACGGCCGTCAGTCCTCCTCGCAATAAGCCCTGCCCGCTGCTACTTAACGTTCGCATTTTTTTTGTGCTATGTCAGTGACCTTGGTTCTCCTACGAACCTCATCATTTCTGATACGATAACGCAGAGAAACTCCGAGCATAGTCCTCTCCAATGACCTTTGAGTGTCTTTGAAGGCTCTAAGAAATATTGGCCGCTTACAATGGGCCTTCATAATGTCGTCACTGGCAACATGCACGTATGTTTTGAGACACAATGGAAGATGGGTTGAGAATATGCCACGTAGCTTCCCGAACGCTGCCCAGCCGATTAAATTATCCCTTTATTATTTTTTTCAGCATTTCTCGAGGGATTAAATCGTTTTCCTTCTGTCCAAGTGTCAGGAGCGAGAAAACGAAAAACATTTATGAAAGCTTTTTATATACCCTATTATTATGATACGTACATAATAGTACATTGTGATATAAGTGCGGTAAGTTGAAAATTACAGCCGAAGCGATATTGCTAGCCTGAGCCGGAGGCGAGGGCTATAAGAAAGCAGAGGCTGTAATTATCAAAGCGCACGTATTTCATACGACTTTTTATAACATAATTTGCGAGGAAATAATTAATAAATTCATCACTACTTGACGACATCTAAATATTATATAACTCAAAGGACTGACTGACTGACATAGTGATCTATCAACGCACAGCCCAAACCACTGGACGGATCGGGCTGAAATTTGGCATGCAGGTAGATGTTATGGCGTAGGCATCCGCTAAGAAAGGATTTTTGGAAATTCCACCCCTAAGGGGGTAAAATGTTCACACGGACGAAATCGCGGGCGGAAGCTAGTTTTCAAATAAAAATTGGTTGTCTGTAAAGTCGGTTTACTGACGATAGTTGATTGAAAGAGCGGGCTCGCAAATTTTCTACACGATTAATACTTAAATCCTAATTAATCTTTGTTTGTTTTGGCCCTTTTTATGTAAATTTATAATTAAACCTAGTTTTTCAACCACATAGTTTTATTAACAAAAGAAGTTTGTTCTAACGTGAACAAAAATTCTTAAGAAAATACTGATGGAATGGTAGCATTTTTCAAAAGAAAAATTTAATTTCATTTGTTTAATAGATTTCGCATTATAGTATGAATAAACTTGTAATAAAATCTCTTTGGCTATACTATTTGTATCTGGCTGGTTTTGGTATCATTGAAAGTTTAAATTTTAAAGAACATAATTCCAAATTCAAATTAGAGAATTAGATTCAGAGCGAGGTAACGCCGCATGACGTCATGTTTTTTCGTGCGTGCAGCCGGCTCTATCGAATTATAAGACGTTGTCACGTCAAAAACAATACAGCGAAAAGAAAAAGCGCGCGGAATATTTTTTACTTGTTCACAAAGTTTTTCAATCTTTTTTAGGCATAAACAACCAGTATTACTAATAAAGTAAGTTAATATTTTCGTGTTTTTGTTACAGGTAAATGGTTGTAATTTATTGCCAAAATTAATTAAATTAAAGAATTAAATGTTTATTTATTATATTTTATCTCCCCAATTTTATTCATAAAATGTTGACCACTTTTCCGACATAAAAACTCTTTGCTAAGATTTAAAAAAGTACCGTTCATTTTTAGACGGATCTTCTTAATAAACGTTTTACTTTACATTATCGCACAAGTACATAACGAGATACAATACGATATTGAAATTGATGAAATATAAGAGACCCTTTACGAGCAAATGTGTTATAATAACATATTATTTGGCAAAATTACTAGTATATTGAAACTTATTGAATATCTTTCCCAGACTTCTGAGAGAGTAATATCTGTCCCAGTTATTGTCTTTTGTTTATTAGAGTAATTTTGTCGGGCTTAGTGGCTTGTTGAGTTTGACGCCCCTTTTTAAGGTAGGGGAGTTCCTCATAATAGTTACTGTGACTATTTTGAGCCACTGTATAACTCAAATTGTCAGACCAATATTGGAGTATGTGTCAACGCTCTGGAACCCCCAATACAGCATTTATATTGACTCAATTAAAAAAATAAACAGGAAAATGAATAAGCATCTTAACCGTAGAGCCACACGATATAAACAGGAAGTTGCCAGTATTCCATCCCTTAAAGATTGTCGTACTGAGAAAGACCAATACTTTCTCTATAAAATTCTTAGAGGTTTCTGAACTGTCCATTCCTTTTGGAAAATATAAATATGTACGTGGTTCACTCGGACAAGCTCCCGTCTTAATAACTTTTCTTTCTATGTATACTACAATAATTAAATACAGGGTGTAAAAGACATGAACAGTCAAACGAGAACCATGTATTCTGCTCACCATCATAACATTTTTCTTCCTTTAGACTATACCTGGGAAATTGATAGTTACGATTTTATTGAAGGTCAAAGTCAAAATTTTTTTTTTCATTTTTTTATGAAAATGTATTCTATACGTTATTTTTTAATTATTGTCCATGAAATACTAAAAAAAATGATGATGTTTCTTATATTTTTTTTTAGTATTTCATAACAAAAAATGGCTTCAAAACGTTAGCGTTAAATGTAGCTCACTCGATGCGCACGGACACTAACAAATGGGGCCGCCGTCTGGCAAAATTATCGCGGTTTTGCGAATTGCGTGCGAGTTGAGCCCTTTACATTGCGCGGTACAATTTGCAATTTTTGTTAACACCAAAAAATAAAAATCATTTCCCAGCAATATTTTTTTTGAAATATGTCTTATTTTGATGTATAGAATACGTGGTTCTCGTTTGACTGTTCATGTCTTTTACACCCAGTATACGGGTTGTAGCGTACCATGTATTATATGTATGTATACTTTTGATACTTTATGATTTTATTACTTTATATTTTTTGATATTCGTATTGTCACTTTCTTTGCTTGCCTTTTCGCCTGTCACTGCACTTTTCTGGTTTGTAACATTTTCTCATTAAGTCTTTATATTTCATACTTCTAGTTTCCATTTAACTCCGTAACACTGGTATTACATTTTTGTTTTGTTCTTTTAATGGGTTTAATAAGAGATTTAATCTAATACAGCGCTTCTTAAACTTATTTATATTAAGACGCCCCTGAGGATTTCGAGATTTTATGCGACTCAAAAACTCCAAACAACATTTATGTTTTTCTGAACATATCCCAAGTAGCACATTAAGGCTGTACAGCGGCTGCCTTATGGTATACCTAGATACTAAAAGCTGTTTATGATGGTGTTATAAAGGTGTTTACAGCGCATTCTCAGCCTTTATAACTCTTAAATGGGCACAAATTATACAGCCTGTAGTTCACATTTAGTTCACATTTCGTTATAATGGCATTATATTAGCATTATATTGGAGTTATTATGGTTCACTAAGCTGTGTTTCAGATGTTTAATAGGACACATGTTACCTCTTAAGCAGCGAAGGCACTAAAAATACGCTCTCCACGGTCATCTTAAGCATCTTTAAGTTTTCGATAACGCCGTTTTCAATTTTTGGTGTACTATTTTGACATTCGACTTTAAATATTCTGCGGTGTCTGTGAACTGTTAATGGTGTCAAAGTATAGTGGAATTATACAACCTATATATATTTTGGTTAGTGTTTATCACGTTAATATCGTGAAATCAATTGGGGACGCGAGTTTTCTGTGAATCTATATATCAATTTCTAGCAAATTTTTTAAGCGCCTCGTGTATATTACATTTTTGATTAGAAATATGTAACAAAAATGTCCGTAAAACATATATTTTTTTTCTGATTTATTTTTAATGGCATAAATTATGCTTTATTATTATTATTATTGGCTGTAGGTATATAGTTAGCATAAATAAAGCGCATTGATTATAAACAAATTATAGAATACAATATATTTAATGGTGATAAGTAATAATAAAATGGCGCTTCATAAATGCTGCGTAACAGAACTTAGGTGAACCGATATGCCACTTTTGGGATTAAATCATTGTAAATTTACACCAAACTGATACTTTAGGCTGTACTATAGTTCACTAAGGAACTGTTAAAACCAGCATTTTTAGGGTGTAACACGACACCTGCATACAGCAATTATCATATTTTTATACCATTAAAATTCTCTTAAGCAGCTAATGCAATAATAAAATGCTAAATGCTGCAAAAAAGCATTTTTGACAGCATTTTCTACTCAAATACCGTAACAAGAGTATCCATTATTACTTATATAATGCTATTGTAACGATTAAAGTGTAATTCACAGGTTAAAGATCACGGTTGAACCTTAATAGGTGGTTATTAAAGCTAAATGTTCCAATTTACACCAAAAGTGATATGTTAAACTGCAACTTGTGCTACTTGGGTATGAGCATAGCTTCTCAAAACGGGGCTCAAGTTTGAAAATCGCTAATCTCATCTCATTCTCCTATTTTATTTTCTCAACTCGCTCGCATCACTCAGACAGCCAATCTATGTGGATCGACTCACGATACCCCTGGGATAAAGTTTGGGAAACCATAATCTAATCATCATCATCATCAACATCTCATATAATGTCCCCACCGAGGGGCTCGAGCCTACCCCACATTAGGGGCGATTAGGCCTTAGTCAACCACGCTGGCCAAATGCGGGTTGGTCGACTTAACACACAACCTAAGAATTTCTTCATAGGTGTGTGCAGGTTTCCTCACGATGTTTTCCTTCACCGTAGAAGCGTCGATTAAACGTACATATGATTTTAAAATTTGAAAACACATTGGTACGTGGCGGGGATCGAACCAGTGCCTCCCGGGTGGGAGACGACGCTCTTACGCCATACGCCACCGACGCTTTTCTAATAGATATTCTAATCGAATAGATATTTTCTATTGTACTGCTACTCAATTCCAGAAGGAAGTGAATAGTATAATTATCGATGTTTAATTTATAGTTAATGTTATATGTAATATTTTGTATCGGCTTTTTGGGTCTGCTATGTGTTACTAATTTACTAACAAAAATATCTAAAATTATTATGTATATTAAAAATGTCCGTTGTCTAGTTTCCGTTTACTAGGTGTTAGATCCATATGTAGGGTCGTCTGGGTAGGTACCACCGCCTTTCTTAATTCTGCCGTGAAACAATTCGCTGTGTTTCGGATTGAAGGGAAAGGTAGCCAGTGTAATTGCTGGGCATGGAAGGCATAATCATCTTAGTCCCCATGATGGCAACGAACTTGCAGTGTTAAGTGATTTACTCTTAATATTGCAAGTGTCTATAGGTGACGGTAGCCACTTAACACCAGGTCGGCCGCAAGTTTGTTTGCTTGTAGTATATAAAAAAAATAGTATCCATAACACAAGTTCTTAATGCTATACTTTAGGCTAGATAATTGGTGTCGGCGTGGAAATATATTATTATTATGATATTAATATCAATTTTATGTGTTAAATAACTGTGGAAGTAAAGTTTCCACATTAATTTCTGAACTACATTTCATTGTTACTAATTGTTTAAGTTGTATCATGTTTCTTTCTTAAATAAAGTAAAATAAAAATTCCGCTGGGTGGACGCAAAAAATAATTATTGTATGTATTCTCGGGTATAATTTATCTAGATGAAACTTTCCTGTAATTGTAATATGTGGACAAAATGTCATGATAACTAATAGGTTGTGTAGTTAAGGCGTGACGGCGTAACAAGGAAATTCATAAATGAAAATAAAAGTACAAAATTATGTGCTTGACAAAAACTACCGTGATTTGTCCGGTGTGCATTCTGGCGCAAAGGTATGAGAAAAAGGTCCTCACTGCACACTAATTACAACAAAACAATATTAGTAAGGAATGTAATATTAATTATAAAACATTTCCAAATTAAGTTTAAATTTCATTAAATACTGTGCAAATATTTAAAAAGAGTTCTCATAAAATTTTGTTATCAACAATTGGACTAAATTTTATTTCGAGTATTTCCAGAAATGAATCAAAAATAAAAATAAATACTCAAAATACGATTCTTTGCGCACGAATCACCGGCTTTTCACAATGATAAATAAAAATATCTTCGATAGTCCACTCAATGACAAGATAAGTAAGAACATACTGACAAGACGACTTACCATATCATCATAAACAGGCATCAGGACAGTCAGTATCCGACGTATGTAGTAGAAGCATATCGTCCAGTTCACGTTGATTCCGCTACATAAGGACTGGGCTCCAGCCTGGAGGTCATTCTGACTGGATAACTCTAGTCCACCTATTTTGACTGATCACCACTAGAACAACCATTTAAAAAAAACACTAGCCACTTTTGACGCAAAATCAAACTTTGCAACTACCAAATTCAAAATTGGAAAAGGTTCCGGTTAGTTCAATTGTTTTTTTAACAGTCGTAATTTCGAAGCAAAGTTTTCGGACGAGTGTCGATGTATTCCGGGGCGAATTTGGTACACGTCCTATCGTGACAATGGCTGAAAGCGGACTGGCGCGCTGAAGTATCGCTGTGATCCACATTTGTTTTATCTTCGTTGTCTGAAATTCGTATTGCTTTTCGCCGGAAAATGGCTTAGTGATAACAAGAATATTTCCTTCTTATACACGGTTTACGGTTGCTTTTACTGTACAGTAAGCAAATGTAAAAATCTGGTTAAGGTGAAGGTTAGAGAATTAAGCCACTCTTCACTAAAGTCTCCACCAGCGTAATGATTATTCAAATATAATAATAATTATTTTGTCCGAAGCGGTGGTGGAGTTTCTGACGATTTAAAAACACTTAGCAAAGTCCATTTAAATTCGATTAGATTTTAATTTTCCAGCACAACATAGCACCATCAATAAAAATCAGCAAATATTTATTGAGTTGTAATTCATAAACGAATTGACAGTATACACCGTGATTTTTAACCATGAGTCTGCTCCAACGGGTGTCGGTTCTCCGGCAGACATGACCAGCCCATTGCCACTTCAGCGTACTTATTCTTTGGGCTATGTCGATAACTTTCGTTCGGTGACGAATGAGCTCGTTACGTACCCTGTCTCTTAGTGAGATACCAAGCATAGCCCTCTCCATAGCACGCTGAGCGACTTTAAATTTGTGGACTAATCCTCTGGTAAATAACCACGTTTCCGCTGCATAGGTCATTACTGGTAGGACACACTGATTAAACACTTTAGCCTTCAGGCATTGTGGCAGGGAAGACGTAAAGATATGCCTTAGCTTTCCAAATGCTGCCCAGCCCAAATGGATCCTCCTATTGGCTTCTTTCTCGAAGTTGTTTCTACCCAACTGGACTATCTGTCCTAGGTAGATATATTCCTGCACAACTTCGAGAGCCAAATCTCCGACTAACAGAGGCTCTGGGATAACTTGTGCGTTGAACATAACCTCCCATACAAAGTGACCTCTTAATGCAACTACGGGGTGTAAAAGACATGAACAGTCAAACGAAAACCATGTATTCTGCTCACCATCATAACATTTTTTTTCCTTTAGACTTTTTCCTTTAGATTTAATCAATTAACATCAACTCCCAACATCGGTCACGATACACACATGTGTACGAAAACAGCACTTCCTATTATTACAATCCCATTGTTCGTGCAGCAAACAATAAATAACATGGACAATGACTGATGTGATTTGGTGGGGGTACATTCACCGATATGACAACCTAACTGTTGACACGAACGGATGAATTAATGATATATAAGCGTCGACGCGATTTAAATGAAAACAGTACACTGTTTTAAAGACGTTGATGTATAGTATGTAATTTTGTTATTGTAAAACTCTAACTTTGTAAATAAAACAACTCTTACGGAATTAACTCGCGTGTAATTAGATTTTACATGTTGTTAATACTGACATAAAACATAGGTGCGAAACGAAGTCTGCAGTATGTGAACATACGCTAGAAGGGTCCAATCATTACATAAGGCTTGATAAACGTCGATACATCCCAAGGATTTTGAGCGAGGCTATTGAAATAAAGAAACACCGAAATTTCAATAAAGAAGATGGTTGGGCCGTACAGCTTGCTTCGGATCCAGTAATTAAAATTATTAAAACTCAGCAAACCACCACACAGCAAGACCGCTTGCGTAAAATAGAACACTCCAAATTGATAATTAAAGTGACAGTAGATTTAACTATTTCATAAAATATGACAACCTACATCTTTAGTCATCCTGTGACCACGAACGCTGCAAAGTGTTTGAGACTGGGAGTCTGACGGCAAGATTTGTGTTAAGAATAAACTTGTTTGAGATGCTGGAGTTGTTAAGTGTCAAGTGGTGTTATAATTAAACGCAAGGCCGTAGTAGTGAATCGATCTTATACCAACTGAAAGTATGAAATTGTCTCCACAAAATTTCCATCAATCGCGTCCTTCAATTCGTCGGACATGTGGCCAGACGAATTGAGAGCTTAGAAAAGCTTATGATACTAGGTTACGTGGTTGGAAAGAAAAATTGGAATAGAGTAAGCCCCGTTCGCGCTCAGGAGCGCGAGAACACAATTAAAATCAATTGTGTCTGGATATTAATAATCGTCCAGGGATTAAGTGGATAAACCTTGTTAATGGTGACTCCAAAATAGAGGTCCAAACCTGTCTGAGTAGAGCATAAGATAGAACCACCTGGAGATAACTAGTGAGATGTCTATGTGGTGATCACTTCTGTCAGTAATGAAGTATCTATATGTTTATATATTGGCTTAGATTATCTAAGGATATAGGAAACTGTAGATCGGCAATGTAAAAGAGAAAGAGCATACTAACGCGTATATTAGAGCGAGATAGATAGACGAGACCATTTCACGTACACGCAGGGGGCCTAAGGAGGCCTGTCAGTGACGTAGAAGAGACAGCAACTGACAGACTGCAGTACTATTTTTAATGCACATGCGCTTTACGCACACATCGGTGTATTCTTTTGGCCTCACCCTATTCGATTCACTGCCGATCTAAACGTCAATAATATTAAATTTATGGTATCGAATGACGGGAGACATTAATTGTCTCTGATATGCAACCAAAAAAAAACTTATACCCTATCTACCTACATACTACATCACGTCCATAAGGTCTCAGTTATAGAAGGGAGTGCACTTCTACATTGATAATTGTATCAAGGAAAGGGGGAAATGAATATGTGGTTGATGAATACTCCTGGTGACTCTAACAACATCTTTTCGGTCTCCGATAGAAGCTACTGAATAAATCATTCTCTACTTTCCATAAAACATTATGTGGATGGAAAACATATTCGTTAGAACCGCCCCAGCATCGCATAGATACCACTTAGAGTTACTTAAACCTTAACAAATTATACTTCTAAACATTTCTGAATAACTCTATCAGTATATTGATGAAAACCGCATTTAAATCCATTGCGGTGTGTAAACGGTCTAAGACAAAGGACTGAAAGAGCAACTTTAAATTGTCTTATACTATGTAAGTAATTTAGGTAGGTAGTAGTCATTATCCCTTTACATAAAGTATAAAGTGGCGTAGTGCGTAAGGGCGTTGTCTCCTAACAGGGAGGCACCGGTTTGAACCCCGCCACGTATACGTTTGTTTAATCGACGCTTTTACGGTGAAGGAAAACTTCGCGAGGAAACCTGCACGCATTATGAAATTCTTAGGCTGTGTGTGGAGTCGACCAACCGATGAAGAAATTCTTAGGTTGTGTGTGAAGTCGACCAACCCGCATTTGGCTAGCGTGATTGAGTAAGGCCTAATCGCCGCTAATGTGGGCTAGGCTCGTACCCCTCGGTGGGGACATTATACGAGCTGTTGATGATGATGATATCCAAAAGTAACTACCTAGTAGTCATTCAAAGAATCGTCACCTTAAAATCCATAAAATTGACATATTCCGAGCAATCAATAAAATAACAATAGAATATCGCAACAATGATAAGTCTGCAATTAAGAATCTCGTCTCATCTACCGAATTGGAATTATTTACTAATTTATTTCCTCAAATGAATGGTACCAACTTGTACTTTGAGGTTACCGCAGTTGTTTTGTTTTGAAAATGCCAGCTTTATTCCAGTTGGAGCTTATTGTGTTGAATTGGGGTGAGAAACAAGAATGAAAATTAATTTAATATCTCAAATTGAAGAGGGAAATAAAGATTTATTTCCGTTATTAGCTGACAACGTAGAAATGGGTACACAGTAGCGTTGTTGCCGAATATCGACACCATTATGTGTTAATTGGAAGTTATTTTTGTCACAGGCTATTTTTGCTGTAACCACTTTGGTATCGATTCACGTCTTCCTTCAAATAAGTTACAAAACAAAAAATCCGGAGTGGTCTCCCCTTGACTTTCTCGTATACTGGAAACGACTCAAAAGTTAAAAGAAACCTTATATTTTGATGTCATAAATGCATGTTAAATTTTGGTCACCCATCCGAGTACCGACCGCGCACTTGGTTGCTTTACTTTCGTCATCGACGACTCAGAAGTTGAAAGAAACCTTATATTTTGATGTCATACATGCATGTTAAATTTGGTTGCAATAAGTTAAAGCATACTCACACACAGACACACACACTGACATAATTGCAAAAACGGTATTTTTGGACTCAGGGAGGTCCAAAACGTGTAAATCCGTCAAAATCTTGAGGTCGAATTTTTTGACGATTACAAGACTTCCTATAAACTACGTCTATGAGAAAGTAAAAAATATCTCTGAATATTTTGTGTGTGTATAACGCCAACTGTAAGTGCGAAGAAATGCACAGGACGCACGCACCATGTGCACAGGAGTCTGTGGCATATATGTTCTTGACGGAAATTTATCCACGCTTAGCGTATTTTTAACCTCCGATGCAAAAAGGGGGACGTTATACTATACATGTAACGTGTTTGTGTATCTGTCTGTGGCATCGTAGATCCTAAACGAATGAATTGATTTTGATGTGTTTTTTTCCATCTCGACAGCTTTCAAAGAAAAAAAACACATCAAAATAGAAAGGTAGGAAACGGAAACATTCAGAGGTTATTTGGTGTCAAAAAAGTCGAATACACTTTTTTACTTTCTGGTATACGTAGTATAGAGGAAGTCTTGCAAACGTCAAAAAATTCAACCTCGAGATTGTGACGGATTTACACGTTTTGGACCTCCCTGACTCCAAAAATACCCTTTGTTGGAATTATGCCTGTGTGTCTGTGCATTAACATAATCTATGATTAACATGCATGTGTGATATCAAAATATAAGGTTTTTATCAACTTTTGAGACGTCGATCACGAAAGTTAAGCAACCAAGTGCGCGGTCGGTACTCGGATGGGTGACCGAAAATTTAACATGCATGTATGACATCAAAATATAAGGTTTCTCTCAACCTTTGAGTCATTTCCGGTATACGACAAAGTCAAGGGGAGACCACTCCCGATTTTTTAAAGACATAATAATCTTAGGCCCGTATTACAGAATGACACTCAGAAGTCAAACATGTCTTGAGAATCGTTTGTCACTCTTTCTATCACGCACAAATTGATAGAGACGCAGGACGCTCAAGTCGGCGTTCATTCTTGAAACTCATTCTATAATACGAACATTAGTGCTTCTTGCACAACTTATCAATTTAGTATTATTATTTTTTAAAAGCCTCATAAGCTTCGCCACAATCAGTGCTAAAAACAATATTTTGTATACTTTATTTTAGTTCTACAGTAAAAAGTATAATGAAGTAAAAAACAATCACTTTTAAACTTTCGCGTTGCATGATTAATACGAGTAAAAACGGGAATTAACGCGATAAAATTCAGGCATTTAAAAGGTAATTTTATCGCGTTAATTCCCGTTTTTACTCGTATTAAGTAAAAAACAGTATAATACTGTTTTTAACCCCCGACGCATAAAGAGGGGTGTTATAAGTTTGACCTGTCTGTGTATCTGTGTGTCTGTCTGTAGCATCGTAGCTCCTAAACGAATGGACCAATTTTGATGCTGTTTTTTTGTTTAAAAGCTGGCGTGATCGAAACAGTTCTTAGCTTAAATTTTCAATTTTGTAGTTTTTTCAGTCGTGACTCCCCCACGACGGCGTCAAAAGTATTTAGCAAAGTCCAATTGCTTAAAGAACTTATTGATTCTTGATTTCACCATCAAGGCGTGTGCCTATAGCCAACCACATGCCACAATTTTTTGTCTGAATACAGTCCATCGTCTGCACAGGCCTTAAGAACGATCATAAATGCCAACGGTGGCTTATGGGAGAACCAATTTATGAAATGGCTACTTCTAAATTTTCTCATATTTGGCATCTAGGAGACGCAGACTTCATTAATTATGTGGTAAGTACCTACTATAAGTACGCAAGTCAACTTTGGTAATGTGACTGGCGGTAAATTGAAGCTTGCGATGAGTTGGTCGTTTATTTAATGTGGAAGTGACATTTAATTTAAAAAAAGTCTTTTTGGTTATATTTTTTACTTTTATAAACTAGTTCGCAATCACTATTTTGATTATCTTAGACCTATTTCGTAATAATCTGTGCCCTTTGTTTATTAAAAAAATGTTACTATTATACTGGGTGTAAAAGACATGAACAGTCAAACGAGAACCATGTATTCTATACATCAAAATAAGACATATTTCAAAAAAATTATTGCTGGGAAATGATTTTTATTTTTTGGTGTTAAAAAAAATTGCAAATTGTACCGCGCAATGTAAAGGGCTCAACTCGTACGCAACTCGAAAAAACCGCGATATTTTTGCTTGACGGCGCGGCGGCCCCGTTCGTTAGTGTCCGTGCCCATCGAGTGAGCTACATTGAACGCTAACGTTTTGAAGCCATTTTTTGTTTAGAAATACTAAAAAAAATGATAATGTTTCTTTGGACAATAATTAAGAAATAACGTATAGAATACGTTTTCATAAAAAGATTAAAAAAAAATTTATGACTTTGACCTTCAATAAAATCGCAACTATCAATTTCCCAGGTATATAAATCTCTGACATATCAACACCTAAGTAGATAAGAAATAGGAAGTCATGTTTATTTTGTGAGGGGCACGCAATGGAAATTATACACTTAATTGTTCCCAAACAAAAATCAATGAATGAATTATTTTACTATCGCTCAAATTCCTTTTTCTTGTTTTCTGTTCCTTACTTTTCAGCAGATCTTCTTTTGAGCAGACATCATCATTGACATAACCTGAGTGATAACCTTCGCTCTGCGTAAATAGAATTGATTTGAATTAATTCTATTTACGCAGAGCGAAGGCGAAAGCATTAGTGAAATGTTCACTATACAAACACCAGCCGTGTTTTGAGTACATATTTGATGGCCTTTAAATAAGTACACAATCTTTTAGAACCATTTGGACTAGCGTTTGGGTTTTGCGGGTTTGCTTACCTGTATTTCTATCTCGCAAACTCAAACAAACCTTTATTTATTGGATATTTATATTTTTGGATGGTTAGATGGAGCCTTTTGGATATTTGAGCAGATATATACTCACATTGTCCCTGTGTGCATCAGAGCCGGCATAAACCACAAAAGAAGTATACACAGACAGCTGGCTCTAGCTGACCGTAATATCGATGAGTGTGTTGATTTACGCTTCAAAAAACTTCAAAATAGTGCTAGAATTGTGGTCCGGCGCAAGTGAAATATTAATTTTCCAAATTTATTCTTATTGTAATAATAGAGCACAACCTTACTCATAGTATCTCTTCAAATTATAAGTACCTATGTAGATTTTTTTTCAAGCATGGGACTAATTTGGCGCCCTCTTGGTGGAGTGGTCAGTATAGCTGCCTACACATCAAGCGGTCCGGGTTCGATTCCTGGTAGCAGCAAATGTTTGTGTGACGAATACGAATATTTGTTGACGAGTCATGGTTGTCTATATATTTATTTATGTTTGTTTATAAAAATATGTAAAAATTATCATGTATAATAAAAAATGTCCGTTATCTAGTATCCGTAACACAACTTCTTAATGAAACTTAATTTGGGCTAGACAATTGGTGTGAGCGTGGAAATATATTATTATTAATAATTACAATTATTTTTTGGGGTTGGGCATTACGCTGAGCATTATTATGATTTGGAAATCACAAGATTACTACGTTCATCATCAAAGTGCGCGCAGACTTGATTCAAATATGCCGAACTTTACTGAGATCACTGTACGCGGTTATGGATGTTTGTGTAGGCCTGTTTGTGCGCGATATTGGCAGCTGTCTTCCTGTACCTATTTATTTTAGGACTTAATTGCTCACGCACTGACGCAGGCAGATACAATGTGTTCGTATATATACAAACACATTGTGTCTTTCATATACACACAAAGGCATGGCTCATTCGCGTCCGCGAGAGAAAAATATTGTACGACTTATGTAATAACTCCATTGATTCATCTCAATCCTCTAGCGACTAAGGATCTTAATACGTTATCATTATTATTAAATCCCCAAAACGATAACAAGCGAAGCGAACACGATACACAAAATCCTCTATAGTCCTCAGGGAAATTTAACCAAACCAGAATTTTCTGTTTGAATCAAGGATTATTACTAAACCTCGACCAGTATTTTGTTAACTGCCATTCATCACGAGAAGCAATTTGGAGGATGTTTGCGAGTAAAGGGAGGCATAAGTCATATTTTGAATTCAGATGGATATTTGGACGAGGCTTCTTCCAGCGGTCAGGGAAAAGGCTGAATGACAATGTCAGAGTCGGTTGGTGTTGTCATTTTTGTGTTAAGTCAATTGCTAATTGTCAAGTGCACGTTGGAGTTTCCCGAGTTCTTTTTAACTCAATCTACCGTACAGTTTTTTTGTTTCTTTAGTTAGATACAAAGTCGCTTGACATTGGTAAAATGAGTATTTTTTATGGGTCGCAATATCATTAAATGAGAATAGAATAGGGGTGCACGTAACATACGTACATTACCGAAAACATGGTATTTGGATCCTTGGTTTGAGCATAGTACATACAATGCATTAGCAAGAGGTCATATAATGTCCCCACCGAGGGGCTTGAGCCTACCCCACATTAGGGGCGATTAGGCCTTAGTCAACCACGCTGGCCAAGTGCGGGTTGGTCGACTTCACACACAGCCTAAGAATTTCTTCATAGGTGTTCCTTCACCGTAATAGCGTCGATTAAACGTACATATGAATACAACATTTGAAAACACATTGGTATAGCGGGGTTCGAACCGGTGCCTCCCGGGTTGGAGACAACGCTCTTACGTACTACGCCATCGACGCTCATATATACGTCATCCTACTAATACTATAAACGCGAAAGTTTGTACGGATGTATGTGGCTTTGGTACCTACTATTTCACGCAAAAACTACTGAACGAATTTTAAGGAAACTTTTGAAATATACGTGGGGCGCACTAAAAGTTTCCGGAATGAATAAAAAAAAACTATTAAAGGTCAAAAATTTACTTTTATTTATTGTTTCTCAAAATATTCTCCTTTTGCGTAAATGCACTTTTTCATTCGATTAAACCAAATTTGAAAACTTTTGTGCCACTCCTCCGCCGTGGTGACCTCAGAAACGTGGTTTTCCTACTCTTCAACAGCCTATTCTGGTAATGAAAATAGTTGACCGTGTAATTCAGAGATTATCAAACTTATTTCTTCTACCGCCCCCTTTGAAAATCAATTCTTTTTCAGCGCCCCCAATTTTTTATACACTCCTAAGACTTAAAAACCACAATTTCATTACTTTAATTATACAAACACGAACAAACTCGTTTATTTGACAAAACTTGTTAGAACTTGATTGCGTACAGCGTACGGGCTCTCCTACGAAATCTATGGTAAGTGATTTTTAGTATTTATACCATCATACAGGGCAGAAATATGCTTATTATTTGATATTTAGTAGTAGGTAGGTTTTAATATTAGTGATTAGTGTTTTAATATTAGTAAATTAAAATACATAAAAACGCCCCCTAAGCTACGACAACGCCCCCCCTTAACGGCCACCTCTAGGTCTCCAACGCCCACAAGGGGGCGTTATCGCCCACTTTGAAAAAGACTGGTGTAATTGGTTAATTTTTGGGAAGAGTAAGGTGCCAGGTCGCGACTGTATGCAGGATGGCTCACAAGTTCTACGCTTTTCACCTTCAAAAATTCGTTTATCTGTCTGGCCGTGTGGGAACTAGCATTTGTCGTGGTGCAAGATGAAACGGCGTTTACGGTTATTTTTACGAAGTTCGTCAATAATTTCAAACTGTTCATGGCTCCTTAAAACTGTAAATGAAAATAAAGATCATAGATTTATGATCATGATCTTTATTTTGCGTGACATTCACATATTCTTTTAAAAAAAATCCATTTTATACACAGAATGTTACACCGAAGTTAGCTGAATAATCCTCGCTATCTTTATAGCGAGGATTATTCAGTTCATATTGAACGTAGTACGTTCGACTGAACTTGTACACACCCTGAATAGGACCACAGGCCTAACAGCCTATTCTAACCTTTTACTCAGAATAGGTTTAGTACGTAACCCGAAGGAACGTCACAATCCAGATTAGTAATATATGATAAGTAAGGTCGTCTCGAATAAATCCCGTAAGAAGTACAAGAACTGGCTCTGTGAAGATTCGTGTTATGAAGCATGTAAATAAATTCAAACGTAGATAAATAATTATGACAGTCTCAACTCATCTCAAACCGTAGAAAAAGTGTCGTAGCCACCCAAGCGTCCGGGTGATTATGGAAACCCAAATAATTTTTCCGTTGGATTTACGGGCGACTTTGGAAGCCGCGTGGACTTAATCTCCTTGTGTATCAGTTAAAAAAAACTTCTTTAGCCATAGATTATATGGCACTACATTATAGTAGTTTATGCAACTGTCATATAATGAAGGGTATTAAAACACGAGTGTGAGTTTATGAAACGAGCGCAGCGAGTTTCATAATAGTAACGAGTGTTTTAATACCCGTGTTATATGCAGTTGCATACACTACTTTATCTACACTCATACATAAATTCAAATAAAACAACAGAAAAGACAAATGTATGGGTTAGATCCCTTTGCCTTCCCGAGTATTTAAGAAAAATAACTGTATCATAATGAGTCGAACCGGTGTTATAATGGGGTCATTATGTTACAGGTTGTTTTTTTTAATTTTAATTTTGATTATCTGTATTAAAAAGTATGTCATTTTATGTTCACCTTTGATATCGTAATTCGAATATTATGACATGAGTGTAGATAAAATACATTATCTTATGGTACGTATGGTACAGAGCGCTGACTGATTTATGGAAATAAAAAAATTATAATAAAAAATGTTTTTTTTTACAGGCATTTTTCAAGTGGCTTTTGACTTAAATCAAGAATGAATCTTTTGTCGCGATTGTCATAAGTTATCTCGATTAGACAAGACTTTCGAATGGCAACCGCCTCACGGGAGACGCAGCGTTGGTAGGCCCCCCACAAGGTGGACCGACGATCTAGTACAGGTCGTGGGAAACCGCTGGATGCGGGCAGCGCAGGACTTATCAGTTTGGAGATCCTTGGGGCAGGCCTATGTCCAACAGTAAGTGTCTGTTGGCAGAAATGTTGATAGGACAGCCTTTTCCCGAGATTATTACATTTATGTTACGTGCACTGGCGGAACTTTAAGAACGATTGTTCTGAACCTGACTCAAAATCTAGCTACGTTAAGCGTCTAAAGCTACATTAAACTTCTTAAGATTGTCAATATTTGATCTGAACGTAACCCCTCTTCCTTTTTCTTTTCGTTTTTTGACACAAAAATAAATCTATTTTTGTGTCAAAAAATGCACACGATATGGGACAGGTGAAGCCACCTCAAAAAGAAAAAGGAAGAGGGTTAGATACGTTCGGAACAATATTTTTTTTTTAAGATTCCAACTTAGCCCGAGACCTTGTTAGGATTTCCGATTAGGTTCGGAATGGACCTTTCAGAAGACTGCAGTCAATGAAAGTTATTAATCAATCAAAGAATGTTTTATTTTAATTGTAAAATCTTTGTAAATTACTTTGTCGATAGGATAGTAACATTTTCTAAAATATGGTTCATCGATAGCCGGTTCATACGTCACCTTTGAATAGTTCTCTGGCTGACTGGCCATTTCACGAGTTTTCCAAACAAAATATTTGAACCTAGTCGGTTATTATATAGCCTATAATAGCCTTCCTCGATAAATGGACTATCGAACATAAAATAATTTTTCTAATTTAAATAGTAATTCCTGAGATTAGCTTGGTTAACCAAACAAACAAACTCTTTAGCTTTATAATATTTAGTATCGATATTAATTTTCTTCATTATTGCTTAACGTAATAACGAATTAGTGCTGACATAAATAATTATAGTTTTAAGGATAACAGATCCTTAAGGTAACAAACATACAATATTGTTCTCAACTTCTTTTGTGTTTCATCGATCTACATTGTTTGGCTGTATCATATATATACATTATGTAACAATAACACGACTGCGTTATTGTTATTCTTTAAAGGTAACTTAAAAATAACCCCTTTATCAAAATCTGAGCTACAATAAGTCTGAAAGGAAAATTGCGCGTTCTTTTTCCGATGAAAGGTATCCGTTATAATTTATTAATAAAGCTATCGCCAGACTTTTGTTTGCGCGGAAATTGAGGTCATGACCTGTAGAAAAAGTAATATTTTTGTGAATTTAGTTTTTAATGAACATCATTTGGCGTTTTTTAAAAAATATTTAGTACGTAGGTATACTATAGCCGGACCTCTGTGATGATAAGTGTAATATCCTCATTTTCCATAGATATAGGAAACTGTAGAACGACTATGTAAAAGAGAAGAGCATACGAATCGACGTTTAATCGACGCTTTTACGGTGAAGGAAAACATCGTGAGGAAACCTGCACACACCTATGAAGAAATTCTTAGGTTGTGTGTGAAGTCGACCAACCCGCACTTGGTCAGCGTGGTTGACTAAGGCCTAATCGCTCATAATGTGGGGCAGGCTCGAGCCCCTCGGTGGGGACATTATATGAGCTGTTGATGATGATGATGAGATAGACGAGACCATTTTACGTACACGCAGGCGGCCTAAGTTGGCCTGTTAATCACGTAGAAATAACAGAAACTGTCAGACTGCTGTTCTATTCTATTCCATTCTTAATTAATGGCGTCGCGTCACATTAAGCGTACGCATTATACCAATGTCAAGTGAAAATATAACTAAAGTAACAAAAGTTGTGCGGTTAATAAAAATGGAGTCTCTCAACACGTGTTTTTACAACAAGAACGGGAGAAACTCTAAACTCTAAAAAATTATAGATTTTTTGGTGTCACCCTAGTCGATCAATGCCAGTCTAAGACGTCGGTAATTATAAATCTATGGTGGTTTTTGTTTGCTGATACAATCTGTCATTATTTTGAAGTGCTGCTTGCCTTATAATACCAGGCCTTTTTTTTTGTTGTCGGGGAGGTATAATGCATTTACGCATCGTCCTTGCGGGGTGGTGCCAACCGCAGGGGATATGTGAGACTCGAGGTGAAGGCGTTCCCTCCATACCCACTAAACATCCTCCCCGGCCTGACCTCCAGTGCGCTATTGCGGGATGGCTCGGTATCTGCGCACGTGAGTGCAACTACACCGAGACCAATAATACCAGGCCTAGCCAAGTGACCAATAGATTGCGCCGAAAGCTTAACGAATATAATATAATGTATAAAACTGACGTTTTGTGAAAAACCTTTCTGGTATTATGAGCATGTCGATTAGCCATGTAGATTTGCGCAAGCATTACATGATATTAAATACTAGGGTTCGCCCGCGATTGCGCTCATGCTAATGTCGGTTATTGTGCCAAAAAGTATCCTTTCCCTTCCTAGAGTCTCAAAATAATTATCTTCATACCAAGTTTCATCAAAATCGGTAGTTTCGGAGCCTATTCAATGCAAACGATGGTGATTCCATACTTACCATTTAGAAATATTCATCTTTTGGATAAAACGTGCCGCTACTTTTAGTTGTGGCCACAGATTTAATAATACAAGGAGATAGGCCAAGCCGGCGTTTAACTTGTGACAAGTGTATGCCCTGTGGGCATACATTTCCACCACTTCGCCTTCCCATAAAGTCAAGTGAATACGTAACTTAGCGATTTTACCGATCTCTTATGCGGCTGTGCTTAACTTTCATCGCTTCGCAGTCCTTAAGACGCGAGCAATGAACAGTGTATATTACGGCATGCTCAACTAGAACCATGTTTTGTAGTACGGCCGCTGATCGCGACACGCGGTCTTCCTATGAACTCGGTGATTCGACCGATCTCCTTAGATTGATATATCATGTGGTTGTGGCAATTCAAATACCATTCGTAAAAATAGTAATAACATTCGTAAAAAAGTCAACGAGTCTATTAAAAGCACATTTATTCTTTTTACACCGAACTCTTCTGTAGGGTGTTCGTAAAACGGCTGAAATAACAAGTGCAGATCAAAACCACGGAAACATCGGCGAGTCTAATGTAAATAATCGGGCAGAAGTCGAATAAATTTGTGAAAAAATAAAAATATTTACACTATTCTTCGTACCAGGCGTACTTATCCAATAGGGTTTTTTGAGTAAATAATATAGTTAAGGATACGAAGAGATTAGACAGATGTGAAAACACTCCTAATACGCCCAAAGTAAAAATATGTAAACAAGATTGGTACTATATTTGTTAGAACCTTATTAATGGTTGCAAAAACATATCGACGACTGAAATTTATTTTTTGTAACTCTAAAAATACGATACAATTTTTACTTAATTTTAATCAAAAACTCTTTCCCTTGACTTTACGAACACATTTTATATAGGCAGTAAAAGCTTCGTCAAATCACATAATAATTCATATTTTCAAACACATTTCAGACATCATTACATGGAATCGATTGGCCTTACTGTCTGGGCACTTTGGGTCTCATATTTATGGTAATAAAAGGCACAAATTTAATTAGTGCCTTAAGATAATTATACGCTATTCTTGCGGTCAGTATTTCTAAGGTTCCGCGCATCAACCACAGTGACTGATATCTGTCGCGCGCATCATCCTTTGGTTCCTAGTAAAGGTCGGTGACTGCTAAAAGTGGTTGTCATGGCGTCCGCGTTTGTGAGACAAAAAATTCATACATTATTATTCTGAATAAAGCGCAGAAATATCTTTCACTATTGTCTCATAGGGCGGTCCCTCGTCTTAAATCCTGTCGCCTCATCGACGACGGGGACAAATTGAATTCAACCGTTTCGTGTATTTTTCCTCTTATTTATTACAATGTGTCGCCGGTCGTAAAGTTTATTTTGCTGTGATAAAATTACTCAAGAAATTCTTGAAGATTGGTGTAAGTAGTAAGTAAAAATTGTGTCCTAACGATATTTCAGCTAGAATAAATATTGTGTATTTCTTATCAAGTGTTTCATGGTTTTATCTTGGATAATAACAAAAAAAAAATCCATGTTCATTTTCAGATTTTGTCACTCCATTTCCCCCTTGAATTTTTAAAAATTCTTTATTAGTGCACCCCTAGACCTCATAATAGAATATCTAGACCCAGCGGTTTGAACTGTGCTTTGATATGCCAATCAGTCACTCAGTCAGTTTCTTCTTATAACGGAACCAATATAGGGGATGATTTATTGAGAGGACTTTCGTCTCCTATTTTATATTACTAAGGCATGTAAATTGAAAGAACCCAAAATCTCAACTTTTTGGTACAGAATCTCACAAACACACATAATTCCGAAAATTGTATTTTTGGGAGGTCCAAAATGTGTAAATCCGTCAAAATCTCCAGGTCGAATTTTTTGACGATTACAAGACTTCCTCTATACCTAGTATAGTATTATATTATCTGTGTCTATACTACGTATACGAGAAAGTAAAAATATATGAGTGTTTTTATCACCTCAGTAGTATTTTTAAAATCGTTACAACATGGCATACCAAGCTCCATTGAACTAAAAAAAAAATGGAAAAATGCACTGAAAGAAATCGACTTGCCTCAGGCGGGAATTGAACCCGCATCTTCCGCAATCCGGGCGGCTGCGTTGACCATTACGCCACCGAGACACTGCTTTCGATGTCGAAATTTGTCAGTGCTTGGTGCTTGTATAATTTGCACTTCTAAGACCCGAACGAAATATTTTTGGAAGTATTCCATAATGTAAAGTAATTTCATTTTAACTGGGCGTCAAATATTTGCAAATATATTTCTAGTATTAAAAATATTTTCATTACATTTTTTCTAGTATTAAAAATATTTACGCGTTTGTAAACGCAAAAATAAAATTATTCCATAAAAAAACTGGTTTTACATTATTTTAATTCTCCTATTTTTCTTTAAGCAGCAAATATTGAAATTAACAGCGCTCTCGTTTATACACATGCCAATCTGAAACAAAAAATTGTACTTATTAGAAAAGTGTCAAAACTTTATTACTTTTGTACTTACATAAATGGTCACTGCGCGGCAAAAACTCGCTAACTAGCAAAAACTTAATTTACGTAAGTACTGTTAAAATTAATTTAAATATGGTAAATTTTTATCTCATGAATGCGGGAGAACCGTATGTTAAGTTTCTGTAAAGCGATGCGACAGGGACTGGCTATTTTGTCGGAACATAATAATGCTGTTAACATTATTATTATGGCGACAGATTTTGATAAGCTGGTGGTAGCCAGCCAGGTGGACTTGAAAAAACTCCTACCACCAACCAAATTATGGGGCTATACAACATGACCCATACTTTCAGATGTGGCTTTATGTGTAGCCAAATGTTACCTAAAGCGCTACTTAATCCCTTTTTTTGATTACCAGCGTGATCATCAACAACAGCTCATACAACATTCCTAACGAGGGGCTCGAGCCTACCCCACATTAGGGGCGATTAGGCCTTAGTCAACCACGCTGCCCAAGTGCGGGTTGGTCGACTTCACACATCATCATCATCAACAGCTCATATAATGTCCCCACCGAGGGGCTAGAGCCTACCCCACATTAGGGGCGATTAGGCCTTAGTCAACCACGCTGGCCAAGTGCGGGTTGGTCGACTTCACACATCATCATCATCAACAGCTCATATAATGTCCCCACCGAGGGGCTCGAGCCTACCCCACATTAGGGGCGATTAGGCCTTAGTCAACCACGCTGGCCAAGTGCGGGTTGGTCGGTTTCACACTAAGAATTACTTCCTAGGTGTGTGCAGGTTTCCTCACGATGTTTTCCTTCACCGAAAAAGCGTCGATTAAACGTACGTATGAGCGTGATCAAAATGTATGTTTGTTTAGTTAGTAAAGCGCTGAAAGAGAAATAAGCTTTTTACTACACAATAAATCGGGACTGGTTTTCGTGATACAAAAATCGTAAGCAGGATTAAGTTGTACCTTATCTTAGTAATACGACGCTTCCTCTATCATTAGGAGTGCCACACGCAGATAATAGAATTGATATTGATATAGGCTCCCATTTAATAACTATTAGACGAGAGGAGGTCAATGGTGATTACAAAAGCTAAGCTACAAAGTGCATGGTCTGTATACGGATGGGTGACCGAAAATTTTGCAACTCGATTTTTCTCTATGCTTCAGGCTACTGTAAACAAGATGGCAGTAAACAAGTCTGACATTTGCTTTCTTTTCAAACTGACTTCAATAAGATGGATACTCTTGTTTCATAAAAAAGTGAGAGAAGTACTGAATTGCATTTAATATTAATTTAAAAGAAAACTCCCTTCAATGATAGCAACACACCTAATATTATATATAAGACATATTACATGCGCGCACGCAAACACACACACACACACACACACACACACACACACACACACACACACACACAATACACATACACATACACACACACTTAGCCAAATGCATGTATAGATGGAACGCTTTGTGAACAATCTTCGGATATCCAGTGGTGGGCGCTAATGCCTGCGCCACAGTTATATACTAAAGTAGACATTAACGTGCACAATATCTTGTACCATTGTTTTGTTTTTGCTCTTTCTCTTTCAATTGGCGATCTACAGTTTCTAAATCTATAAAATCTGAATTGAAATTTTGTTTCAATGCAGTATTTTTCCTATAGTGCCTAATGACTTTACTCTAAAGAGTACTTTATTAGAACTAAAGTTACTTGATATAGTTATTCTAGACAATTGGGTTTGGAAAAAAAATATTATAGTATAGGCAGGTGGGAAGGCACTGAATTTTTCTCATGTTTTTATCGCGCTAGACATCTAGACACTTGTGTCACTAATCTTTTGATTGATCTCCTTGCCTGAAATATGGACGAGTAATAACATTATACGTAAACAAAGATACACAGTTTGTAAGGGAAAGTCAAGGCATTGTTCGAAATTTATTTTTATTTTTCAAATATATTTTTTAATATTAGCATGACCAGATCTCCAGATATATAAGGCATTACCCGTACTATCATCTTCAAAGTATTAAATGTTGCTTATTCTTATGCAAGGGGCTGAGGCAGACCAGATCTCAGAGCACTTCGACCCTATGGGATCTTTTGTGCTTCCCCTTTCCTTATCACCCATCCCCGCCAACATCGAAAACGTTTTGTATGAGTTTCACGATGTTGGCGGGAATAAGGTCTATAAAGTCCCCTACCCAAGCCCAGGACCTTTAGTCGCCTATTGGCTAGTGCATCGCAGTCACGTAGTATGTGCTCCATGCTTTCTTCCTCCTCACCACACATTCTACAGATGGGGTGCTTTGCCTTTGCATTGTACACAGGTGTCTTTTAGTGGCAAAATGGCCAGTGAGAGCACCTATGAGGCAGCGGATTTGGGTCCTGCTGATTCTTCCCATTTTTTTAAGGTAGCGTAGGTGAGGACAAAAATTTCTTTGAGTGTAAATGTTGCTTACTTGCAACATAATATCATTGACGCGCAAAAGAAGTATCATAGGAGGTAGCACACAGCCTTCTGGGACACCAGAATTCACGGATTTTGAATCGGAGAATGCATCGTCAGTTAAGGCCTTGATGCTCCTATGTGTAAGAAAATTGGCCATGCAGTTGCACAATTTCTCGGGAAGCCCATTAAAGAGGAAACCTTCTAAGCAGAGGTCTGTGCCATATCCAATTAAAGGCCTTCCTATACCTATCCAAGCTGACCGCTAAGGCCCTTTGACTCAAATGCTTCTGCCCAACGATAACAAGATCAGGCAGATCTGGATAAATGAACTATCCAAGACAATTTTTTTTATTTGATTAAGTAGTTTCTGAGATTAACTCGTTTGAGCAAACAAACAAATTCTTCAGCTTTATAATATTAGTAGATATACCATAGTTCACATTACGTCTATCATAGGATTCATCATCATCACAGCCTTTATAATTCGATCCACTGCTGGGAGAGGCCTTGTGCCTCTCCTTTTCAACGAAGGAGGTATAGGCAGTAGTCCACCACTCTTGCCCAATGCGGATTGGTGGACGGAGTATAAGGTGATCAATACCCCTTTACTGATCCGTTGGTCGCCTTCTACGACACCCATTGGAGGACATGGGGTGATGCTATTCTACTCTGCCGGCATCGCATGGCCAATCATAGTATTACTCGTCAGTAATTAGAAATCTATTGTATTGCTAATTATTGTTTATGTGTATAGTTTTATTCATAAAGACATCTCGGGATACAATATTTAAACATTTCCTGTCACTATTTTTTGAGTATTATATTGCCTTCAAAATGTCATATAGAATTCTCGTTATGGACGGGCAATGTATGCCTTTACTTCGTTAAGCTAACATATTTTGTGTTCAAGGCAACCTTTTAAAGGAAATTACATTGGAAGTGGCATTTGCGGCACTCGTCTACATGAATTTCATTACTTTGTCCATGGATAAATATTTTAGAAAGTCGTGTAGCTAGGAATACTAAACTGCCAGAACAGAGCTTATCACCATCAATATCCTACATTCTTCAACTGCTAAATTACTTTTTCATGCTAGATGAATGCCAAGAAATTTTAGCAAACGGCGCCCCTGATGCGTATTTTAAAATTATACTATGCTAGAGGAGATCAACGGGGCCTTGGTCGTGCGTTCTTCGTAACAATCATGAAAGCTAAGCTACTGAGTACGCGGTCGGTACTCGGATGGGTGACCGAAATTTTTTCAACTCGATTTTCATCTTCGGAAGACACGTTAACTGCTGGCTGGACACGGCTGCTGTCCAAAGTAACAGTCATTCCAAGGAGGATTGGTGTCAGGCAGGCAGCAGGCCGTAAAAAAAGAATGTCGAAACCTATAATGATAGCATTATTGTCAATATCAAGCCACTGACGCCAAATAAACTGAGAGCAGTAGGACGAAAGAAGCCTTTGCTGGTAGGTTTTTGTGTACAAAATTAAATTATGGTTCGATCTGCAAATGCAGCTGAATCAAAATATGGCGATTTGTTTAATTTTTCGCTTACAGAAATTAAACCGAGTTTCTAAAAAGAATAAGTTATAGGCCTGAGGAGATTAGGGATTTACTCCACAGAAATATATGTATTACTAAAATGATTGCGGCCCTCAACATCCCTATTATTTGCGTTCCATTTTAATGTCACTGCATCCGGCTCTCATCGTACATGTTCCTTCTTCCGATTTTTATTTATCTTTATCTTCAAATTTTCGACAACTTCCTGATTTGAATAATATGCAATGTCTCTCTACTGGGACATGTAAATAATGATTGATAAACCATCGTAAAAAGGAATTTTGTTGTGATCAACATTTTACTCCGATAACACAGAGGGGAAAAATATTAATATAAGCGCAAGTCATCTTTTGAATCCATTGGATTATCGGATACCAAAAGCCAGTACAAGTTATGGGGAAACAAGTCATTTGAGATAAGGACTTTTTCGTTGGCGACTATGTCGGAGGTTAGTCTTATCTCGATTTTATATGGGATACAAGGGATTTGAAGATTACTATTTATTTTCTTTTACAAATTCCAATACTGGGAGGAAAAAAATTTAAAAAATATTGAACTCCTAATCATCACTAGAGGTTGGACCGATTTTGTTGTATATATTGTGTTTGTTTCAGTAGATTTGAAAGTGTTTAGATTCACAATTCGATTTCATATAAAATATTTTTTTAACAGAATGATATCAGTCGGGTCCGCTGGTTTTATATATAGAGCATAGAGTAACAATAAGTTGTTCAATAAACAGCTTCATCTGCTTAGGACTTTTCATTTAAGTTGTAGAGCAACGAATCCGCAATGATTCTTTGCCGATACTAAATCATGTAGTTATTTGGCATTGCTTTTATTTTATTTTGATTTTGGATTTATATTATTGAGAGTGATTTGTTGCATGAGCACTTGAGCAGTATTAATCGAGAATATCAAGAAATAGTTTCACCGTTTAGATTTGAAGAGATTTCTGTTAGAAATTTAATTAGCCACACCTTTTTTACAATTTGTTGTTTTTCTATTTTTACTTTTCTGGTGTACAATTATTAAATAAATAAACAAACAAAGAAGGACCTGCTTGATACGTTGGTCTGATATAAAACATCTATAGCTGATGATTAAAAAAATACTGAAATCTTCAGTTTTTTTTTTCAATAGCTCTTTTAATAGATCTTCTAAGTTTGTGTAAATTATCGACCATCCATTGTTTTTGTATTTCAAAACCAATACTTCCACCGTGCTTTTCAAAGTATACAAGCCAACTTCTCATTTCGGTTTCCAATCATTAAAATTACGGCACCGAATGTAGTAAAGCAATTCCGATGAAAATTAACTAGCCCACCGTACTGCAAATAATTATGCGAGGAATATTATAAATTAACTTTAATTTTGTAAAATATTTGTTCAACATTATAAACTTTGCTTGTTAACATATTTTAGCATGAACATCGTTTAATAAACAGAAGTTGTATGTTATTGTTGTTAATTTAGATGAGGGCTTTGTAAGTTGTATTAAAAGCATTTATGATTAGATTATTAATAACGGTATATGGGTGGAATAATCTAATTTATTAATACTGTAATACCACGGCAACATTCTTCTGCTGAACATAGGTCTCCTACAACGATCTATCCTTTGCTGTGAATATACCAGCTAACGCGTTCTTGTTAGTGGATAAACAATCTACGTCATAGGATTGGTAGGAGCCTATTTACTATGTCTTTTGATCGACATTCTCCTCTTAAAAACTACTCAGCCCCATCGTCAATTCGTTTTCTGCATTTCCACCTATTGTCAGCTCCATGGACTCTCCGTTTTTTACGCTTCCACCTACTGTCAGCCCCATCGACTAACCGTTTTCCGCGGTACTACCCACCTCAGGTCACCACGGATTTTTAAAACACTTCTGGGATAATAATGAGATAATTTGATTGACCTAATCTTATCCACCATCCATATAAGAATTTATAGAGTATACCGTCCGGACAGAAACGATTCCAGCCAGACTTCTCCACCGCTGCAAGCGAAATCCTTTCTCCAAAATTTAATTATATTCATCCCTATATTTGAATATTCTGATCCTGCCACCGCGATGCAGGTGAGATTTAAAGTTAGTTATAGAATATGGAGAATATTCTTACTCAATTGAATTAGCTAATTCAACTTTAATACGAAAAGTGGTTCATGGAATATTATAATCGCATTTCAATATTTTATGAAATTCGTGGGCGAAATTAGCAATCAAGGTACGACGTCTGGATGGTTTGGTTATAAGTGACATTGTAGATCAGCTAATCTATATGCCACCTGATGTCTAAGGCGTATTCGTAGACGAAACACTTTTTGTGCCATCGAGTCTGCGGCGCCTGATAGTCTGCGTGGCGCGCAAAAAGTCTTCAGCAGATGTTTTACAAAGCACACTACGTACATTTTCGATAATTTTGTCGGCGAAACGAGTATTATTTTGTACTTAAGATACAGAAATAGAGGAAGGGAATAACACTTACTTCTCCAAGTGTTGCAGTTTTCATATTGCATTACACAGTAGTTTGAAAAGTCCTTGAAGTCACCGTTGTAATTGCGCGCGCATATGTGTTGGTATCTAGGTGATAAGATAAAAATATAACTGACAATAAATTATATTGAAAATATTAAAAAACGAAAGTGCTTGGAGAATATATTTTTGCTAGGACAGCAAGTACGAGTATGCTTCAGGATTATTGTTTGAAACAATGTCTCTAACATAATAAGATGTAGTTTTCTTTGACAATACAAACATTAGTTTGTATGACAAGGATTTTTTATCACGTTTGGGTAATTGCTGTCAAAAAAAAAATATTGAAAAGCATTATTATAGTGTTAAGTTATGAGAATTTAGACCGCATATTTATTCTTAAATTAACAAAATATATTTTACATGATGTTCTATAGAAATGCGAGATTTTTTTACTGAGATATGTATCCTTATTACGCGTATTTGTGCAACTGGAATCAAAGATTGATAGCGTTAATAAACTTATGTGTGTGTGCGTGTGTGTGTGTGTGTGTGTGAACTGGCGAAAATTACACAAAGGGCATCTTCAAAGATTTTAAAGGCTTACTCAGAGTCAGACTACAAAAGTCTAAAGCAGAAATAGGTGACAAAATCTGTTGTTTGAAATTTATGAAAGTCTAATCATTGTGGTGCATAGTTTTATTATAAAATTTTAGTGACTGTTAAACAGAGATTTCTTTGAAAGCATTAGGTTTTCATTTTAATCGTCTACGTTTGCTGTTGACTATAAACTTAACTGTACTTTGCAGATGCATGATGCATACTCACTTATAAGTCCCTGGACAGTTGACCAGAAAATTCCTGCAACCTTTCACGAAGAAGTCTGTAGCCCAGAACTGCGTATCCTTTGGATAGTACACCACTGGCTTCCTATATTTGTTTTTCGCAGCCGTAAAATTGATTAAGACGAGAACGACGCAACCTAAAACAACACAATTGGATAGGAACTTCGTTGTATTATTCTTCAATTAATTTTCATATCGATAAATTGGATTCGAAATTAGATATTCGAAATTCGTGTTTTTACATAATCTTTGCTACCGCGGGTATTTTAATTAACCCTTATACTGATAGAGTACAGAATATTATTCATTGTTTTGAACCTCAGTACATTAAGGCTCCATGCGAATGGGTCACCGGTGACCCGCGTAAACTAAGATGGTCGGTAATGGTCAGTGGTCGCCACCGAGGTGGCGGTCACCGAGGACACTGTTGAAGAGCCTGGCCACCACCGACAACACATTTGTGCAAAGCGTCTTTGTAAAAAAGGCTTATGGTACATTTGCGCTTATATAAAGTTCCAAAGATTGTGGTGATAGATCTGCTATTAATAGACAAAGAGTTTATGCAACCTGCCTTAATTTTATGATTTATGAAATTTATTCATAGTTGTTTGTTCGGTACTAGAAAAATGCACTGAAAAAAATCGACTTGCCTCAGGCGGGACTCGAACCCGCACCTTCCACAATCCGGGTGGACGCGTTGACCAATTTCGCCACCGAGCACTGCTTTTCGCTGTCGAAATTTGTCAGTGCTTGGTGCTTATGTTTTTATGGTAAACATCGTTTCATCAAATCTTTGAAATTTGCACTTCCAAGACCCGAACGAAATATTTTTGCAAATATTTGACGCCCAGCTAAGATGAAACTACCTTACATTATGGAATAATTTTATTTTTGCGTTTACAAACGCGTAAATATAATACTAGAAAAATGCACTGAAAAAAATCGACTTGCCTCAGGCGGGACTCGAACCCGCACCTTCCACAATCCGGGTGGACGCGTTGACCAATTTCGCCACCGAGCACTGCTTTTCGCTGTCGAAATTTGTCAGTGCTTGGTGCTTATGTTTTTATGGTAAACATCGTTTCATCAAATCTTTGAAATTTGCACTTCCAAGACCCGAACGAAATATTTTTGCAAATATTTGACGCCCAGCTAAGATGAAACTACCTTACATTATGGAATAATTTTATTTTTGCGTTTACAAACGCGTAAATATAATACTAGAAAAATGCACTGAAAAAAAATCGACTTGCCTCAGGCGGGACTCGAACCCGCACCTTCCACAATCCGGGTGGACGCGTTGACCAATTTCGCCACCGAGCACTGCTTTTCGCTGTCGAAATTTGTCAGTGCTTGGTGCTTATGTTTTTATGGTAAACATCGTTTCATCAAATCTTTGAAATTTGCACTTCCAAGACCCGAACGAAATATTTTTGCAAATATTTGACGCCCAGCTAAGATGAAACTACCTTACATTATGGAATAATTTTATTTTTGCGTTTACAAACGCGTAAATATAATACTAGAAAAATGCACTGAAAAAAATCGACTTGCCTCAGGCGGGACTCGAACCCGCACCTTCCACAATCCGGGTGGACGCGTTGACCAATTTCGCCACCGAGCACTGCTTTTCGCTGTCGAAATTTGTCAGTGCTTGGTGCTTATGTTTTTATGGTAAACATCGTTTCATCAAATCTTTGAGCACCGGGCCCTTTTCCACCCGGATTGTGGAAGGTGCGGGTTCGAGTCCCGCCTGAGGCAAGTCGATTTTTTCAGTGCATTTTTCTAGTATTATATTTACGCGTTTGTAAACGCAAAAATAAAATTATTCCATAATGTAAGGTAGTTTCATCTTAGCTGGGCGTCAAATATTTGCAAAAATATTTCGTTCGGGTCTTGGAAGTGCAAATTTCAAAGATTTGATGAAACGATGTTTACCATAAAAACATAAGCACCAAGCACTGACAAATTTCGACAGCGAAAAGCAGTGCTCGGTGGCGAAATTGGTCAACGCGTCCACCCGGATTGTGGAAGGTGCGGGTTCGAGTCCCGCCTGAGGCAAGTCGATTTTTTTCAGTGCATTTTTCTAGTATTATATTTACGCGTTTGTAAACGCAAAAATAAAATTATTCCATAATGTAAGGTAGTTTCATCTTAGCTGGGCGTCAAATATTTGCAAAAATATTTCGTTCGGGTCTTGGAAGTGCAAATTTCAAAGATTTGATGAAACGATGTTTACCATAAAAACATAAGCACCAAGCACTGACAAATTTCGACAGCGAAAAGCAGTGCTCGGTGGCGAAATTGGTCAACGCTTCCACCCGGATTGTGGAAGGTGCGGGTTCGAGTCCCGCCTGAGGCAAGTCGATTTTTTTCAGTGCATTTTTCTAGTATTATATTTACGCGTTTGTAAACGCAAAAATAAAATTATTCCATAATGTAAGGTAGTTTCATCTTAGCTGGGCGTCAAATATTTGCAAAAATATTTCGTTCGGGTCTTGGAAGTGCAAATTTCAAAGATTTGATGAAACGATGTTTACCAAAAAAACATAAGCACCAAGCACTGACAAATTTCGAAAGCGAAAAGCAGTGCTCGGTGGCGAAATTGGTCAACGCGTCCACCCGGATTGTGGAAGGTGCGGGTTCGAGTCCCGCCTGAGGCAAGTCGATTTTTTTCAGTGCATTTTTCTAGTATTATATTTACGCGTTTGTAAACGCAAAAATAAAATTATTCCATAATGTAAGGTAGTTTCATCTTAGCTGGGCGTCAAATATTTGCAAAAATATTTCGTTCGGGTCTTGGAAGTGCAAATTTCAAAGATTTGATGAAACGATGTTTACCATAAAAACATAAGCACCAAGCACTGACAAATTTCGACAGCGAAAAGCAGTGCTCGGTGGCGAAATTGGTCAACGCGTCCACCCGGATTGTGGAAGGTGCGGGTTCGAGTCCCGCCTGAGGCAAGTCGATTTTTTTCAGTGCATTTTTCTAGTATTATATTTACGCGTTTGTAAACGCAAAAATAAAATTATTCCATAATGTAAGGTAGTTTCATCTTAGCTGGGCGTCAAATATTTGCAAAAATATTTCGTTCGGGTCTTGGAAGTGCAAATTTCAAAGATTTGATGAAACGATGTTTACCATAAAAACATAAGCACCAAGCACTGACAAATTTCGACAGCGAAAAGCAGTGCTCGGTGGCGAAATTGGTCAACGCGTCCACCCGGATTGTGGAAGGTGCGGGTTCGAGTCCCGCCTGAGGCAAGTCGATTTTTTTCAGTGCATTTTTCTAGTATTATATTTACGCGTTTGTAAACGCAAAAATAAAATTATTCCATAATGTAAGGTAGTTTCATCTTAGCTGGGCGTCAAATATTTGCAAAAATATTTCGTTCGGGTCTTGGAAGTGCAAATTTGAAAGATTTGATGAAACGATGTTTACCATAAAAACATAAGCACCAAGCACTGACAAATTTCGACAGCGAAAAGCAGTGCTCGGTGGCGAAATTGGTCAACGCGTCCACCCGGATTGTGGAAGGTGCGGGTTCGAGTCCCGCCTGAGGCAAGTCGATTTTTTTCAGTGCATTTTTCTAGTATTATATTTACGCGTTTGTAAACGCAAAAATAAAATTATTCCATGTTTGTTCGGTGTTTAGCTCACCAGAGTTACATCCAGAGGTCCAGGGTTCAATCCCTACCGTCCAGCGTCACCGGACACCGACACCAGACACCGACACCGGACACCGACACCGGACAACGACACTGGACACCGACACCGGACACCGGCACCGGACACCGACACCGGACACCGACACCGGACACCGACACCGGGCACTGACACCGGGCACCGACACCGGACACCGACACCGGGCACCGACACCGGACACTGGCACCGTACTCCGGACACCGACACCGGGCACTGACACCGACACTGACATCGGTACCGGGCACTGATACTGAAACCGACATCGGTGGATGCGTAATTCTATGAAATCGTATGGTAAGCTGTCTCATTAGGCACGGGCCGACACATGCTGGCGCCGTCGACAAAAGTCACCCACTGATGTTACCCGGTACGCTACATGTGTGTTGTATACATAGATATAGGAAACTGTAGATCGGCAATGTAAAAGAGAAAGAGCATACTGACGCGTATATTAGAGCGAGATAGATAGACGAGACCATTTCACGTACACGGGAGCGGACTAGGGACCTGTCAGTGACGTAGAAAAAACAGCTACCTACTGTCAGATTGCAGTACTGTTTTTCACGCACACATGCGCGTTAGTCCAAAATTGGTGCATTATTTTGGTTTCGCCGTAGTCAATTCACTGCCAATCTATGAACGTCCGTATTTATAAATCTATGGTTGTATACCTACGCAAGTTTCTATGTGTGCGTGTGGGAAGTCTCTGTAGAATTATTTATTTATTTAAAAACTTTATTGCACAAAGACAGTGCAAAGGGTGGATTTAATACAATACAGCATTCTCTACCAAACCCACCTCCAACCCATGGTCCTTCCTGCCTCACGGCGTACGGACCGAATCGTCGGGAGAGTGCGGCGGTACTTGCATTGGGCTCTTTCCCCTCCGCACTGTCTTGACTCCCTACAAGTTATTTTTTTCTCTTCTTCCTTTGTCCCTTGTTACCAACTCTCCCCCTTCTGGGGCTGGAAACGATACAGTACATGACTTCGCGTCGGGCGTCTTTGTCCTACTCGAAAGTTCGTCGAATGGTGTGCCAGGAGTGCGCGAACTCGCGCAGCGCTTCAAAGTTACTGCGGCTACTGGTGAGGTCCTCGTGAAATATGGGACCGGGCTCCGTCCTCTGTCATTCTCTACCAGTCAACCAGAAAGGTGCGTGAGATACAGTGTAGAAGGCAGGATCTCAATTACAAAGAACGTCAATTAAAAGCTTCTTGCAAAGAGCCGACGAATCGTACGGGTCAAATGAAGAATGCTGTAGTTGCCGTGTCTTTAAATACAGACATCGTTGTCGGAGCCGGCCTGGGCCGGCCAATAAAGAAACTCCCTTTGCCTTATTGTCAATCGATACTATATCCATAAACGTATTTATAAAATAAGTCCCTAATGTCACAGGGATTAAATCCAAAATTAATTAGAAAATCTGTGTCCAGTCAAAAGCCAAGCGGAAATATCGCATAGCGGTTCACCGCTTCAGCGGTATACGCGTAAAATGTGTGTGTGGTTATGAATCAAAGGTAAATGGTCAAAGAGGTCAAATATTTTAGTTGTTTTCATGTGTTATATTTCATTATTTATTGAATTGAATACAATTCCTTGTGATATATTTGTACGCTCGAACTCAGACCTAGACCGATTTTATTTGTTTGATGAATTGATTTTATTTGTTTGAGACGAAGCAAAACAGATTTTGCGTCTTTTACAATAAAGTCTTCTCTTTTCAATTGTTTACAGTAGGCCAAATCTTTCCTTATAGTAAAAAATAGATGAAACTACTATCTTAAAAGAAAGTTGCCAAGAACATCTTTAACATATTTTTAAGGTTCCATGCCCAAAGGGTAAAACAGGACCCTATTATTAAGACTCCGCTCCGTCCGTCTGTCACCAACTGTCTAACTGTCACGGTCCATGAGATACTGCTATCTCATGAACTGTGGCTGTTGGACTGTTGAAATTTTCACAGATGATGTATTTCTGTTGCCGCTATAACAGCACTAATAAAGAAAATAAAATAAATATTTCAGAGTTCTCCCATACAACAAACGTGATTTTTTTGCTTGATATTGATAACCAAGACAGGTAAACACTTGCAATGTTTACAGAATATTTAGTTATACATTCATATTAAAAATAAATAATTATAATTTTGGAGTACTGAATGGCCTTTACTGCCAGATGTGGCAGCATACTTGAATCTCTGCTGAACATCTTTTAGGATTGTTAATTTTAGGAAAGAAAAGAAAATTATTATACTATGGGAAAAAAATCAATTGAATACAATATCGAATATTATTAAATTATTGGAATAGTCAAAGCAAGCAAAGTTAAAATAGTCTAGACAAGAAGCCCGACTAGTTGCAAATAATGTAGAAAGTAATCAAACCAAATAGAATTAATTGAAATGTGTCTGCGGTTTGTTCTGAGATACCTAATAATAACGAAAAACATATTTGGGGTACTGCGATCAACCCGTCAATCTACCCGTCAATATTTCCACACAAAATTGTTGTTGAACGAAATTGAATCTTTATTTGTTTTGTTTTTGTTATATCTGCTTACCGGTCCAATAATAATTTGGCGGCCAATTGAAGAATAGTATTGGATGCGTAATTTCAGCCGAGAGATGCTTACTGTTGAACATAGACCTCCCCAAGGATTTCCAAACCAGTCGGCCCTTCGCTGTCCGCATCCAGCGGCTTCCCGCGACCTGTACCAGATCGTCGGCCCACCTTGTGAAGGGCATATCAACGCCGAGCCTCCTGATATGCGGAGGCTACTCGTGGACCTTTCCTCCCTTACGATTGTATGCTTGAGTAAAAGTTAAAGTCTTGATCAAAATGCCTACCAAACCGAATACAAAGGAACCCTGGACCTGATAAGCTCAACATGGTTTGGATTGTGACACACGAGTGGCACTCTTTAAGTCGCGAATGTTTAATTCTACAAAAAATACGAATAGAAAGTTAAGAAAAATATATTTTACTGGTAAACAATTCCATGCAAGTACGATTTGAAAAATGAATAAAGGAAAAACAAATACATACCCACAAAATATGTTCGGTGCATGACGCGTAAAATTTTTATGACTTTAAACATAGCTATGTAGAAGTTATAAACACTTCACGGAGAAATAGGTATGGTATTATTGAAAATTGCTTAAGCAATAAAAAAGTCAAACCCAAATAGCATAGAAAGGGATATTCTCACGTACCTATACGTGTTAGAATATCATAAACCGTGAAATTATAATGAAAAAATTATCACTCTGCGTGAAATCTTGTAAACCTTTACTCCGCGTCCAATTCAAAATGGCCACTACAAAATTGTATTGATTGCAAAAATAATGAGATTCGAATTAACATCGAAATTTGAGATTTAGCCAGTACTGTTCCCGGTCACTAATGGGCGTTCCTTCATTGACTAACCCGACCGGGCACCGGCTGCCAGCACCGAGACGACACCGATAGCTGTATTTTTACTGGCCCGACACGACACGCCGGCTCGTAACTTCAAAAAGAGTTCCCACATGCACATAAAGAAGCTTGCGTTCGGTGCGAAACAGATACCTATATATATTTGATGTCAACTGTGTCCCCTTGGCATTCGAAGTCACATGCCATCGTCGAGTTGTTTTTATTTTTCCACCACGGCTAGTTGGCGACGACCTTGCCCGAAGTCCCCCGGGTGCGGTCCGATGGCTGCTCCCGATGTCCTCGTCAGGAGGACTCGCCAGATCGAACAGCCGTCGATGAAGGAGTGGCTGCTGGCCAACAATTTGTGCAAGGAGTGCCTAGACGGGCAGAAAAGATAAAAGCAGAAAAGAAGGGTAAAAAGATTTGCCATTCATGCTTAAAAATACAATGTAAACCGCGTAATTAAAAAACAATATTTATACTTATGAAACTTTTATGATATTGTAAAATGTGTTGGTATGTATGAAATTTTTACTTTCTCGTATACGTTTTTGGAATTATGTCTGTGTGTGTGTCTGTGTGTCTGTGCGTTAGCACGATAACTCGAGTATGCTTTAACTTATTGCAACCAAATTTAACATGTTTGTATAACATTAAAATATGTGGTTTCTATCAACTTTTGAGTCATCGATTACGAAAGTTAAGCAACCAAGTGCGTGGTCGGTACTCGGATGGGTGACCAAAATTTAACATGCCTGTATGACATCAAAATATAAGGTTTTTATCAACTTTTGAGTCGTTTCCGGTATACGAGAAAGTCAAGGGAAGAACTCTCCCGATTTTACTCTTTTTCGTGCTAGCCTTCAATATTGTGAAGTAACCATTTTTGTTGAAAGCTGTTTCTCTAAACATATAATTTTCTCTGTCATTTTCAGACAATTTAAGACGTTCGTGTGCTGGTTATAAAACTCAAAACTAAAGGTCTTTTACACTTGTGTGTTCAAATCACGTCCATGAAATATTTCAGGCCATCGCTTCTGATGTCATGTCTGGGTATCGCGAAAAATGCTTTGAAATTGACCACGCGATAGTCGTAAACTTAGCAGTATTTTTGACGGGGTGTACGGAAAAGTTCACACAAGAAAATTACACAAATATGCTTTATCAAGGGAAAATATCATATACTATAAAAATCTCGTGTCATGGTGTTTGTGGTCGCACTCCTCCGTAACGGCTCGATTGATTTTTTTGAATTTTGTGTATTATATTTGGTAGGTTTGACATTAGATCGTGAAGTGGTTCTTGCCGCTAAAAATAAAAAAAAACACCCCACACCACACCGGCAAGCCAGCGTCGGGCCAGCCAATATGACAGCGTACCATCATAGATGTAGGTAGTCTGTAGATCGGCAATGTGATAGAGAAAGAGGCATCTATCTCGTGTCGGTCCCTGGTAACGTGGTGGGGAAACTTTCTCGGCGGGTGTGTGGCTTTTGATGTCAAACGTGGTCCCCTTGGCATTCGAAGTCATGTGCTACCGTCGAGTTGTTTTTGTTTTCCCACCACGGCTAGTTCAAGACGGCCCTTTTCAGGGCCATGACCGTGCCCGAAGTCCCCTGGGTGCGGTCCAATGGCTGCTCCCGGTGTTCTCGTCAGAAGGACGTGCCAGGTCGAGCAGCTGTCGGTGGAGCAGTGGCTGCTGGCCACCAATTGGTGCAAGGAGTGCCTAGACGGGCAGCGTTGGGACGGTCTCGGTGTAGTTGCGCTCACGTGCGCAGATCCTGAGCCGTCCGGTAACAGCGCACTGAAAGTTAAAGTTAAGTCACAACAAGTTTAGTGAGCAAAGTTATTTCTTACTGCGTGTGTCGATATTAATTTCGATATGTCGACTGAACTACGATGCAAGCAAACTTAGGGTGAAGAATGTTCGTTTGCGTAACGAAGGCTCCCGTTAAGTATCGATCATTAAATGAAGACTCAACGTAATCTACAAAGGAGGAACGTATTTATTTTAATTAATATAGAAATTAATTTGAATCAAATGCTTATGTAGGGACACATGCGTCAAGCAAATGTCGCTGACGCAACATATTTCGCTGGAGAGCCGCAGTCGCAAGACGGACTGTTCAGTCGTCACTTAGGAGCCCGTAAGCTCACTCGCGCCGTGTTATCGCTCTGCTAGCTCTAAACATCTTGTAAACATTTCCGTGTAACCATTGTGTATCAAAGACAATATACTCGCGTTGGTGTCTATAACTGACTTTCATTTCATAGCACCTTCTGATGAGTCTGTTCAGGTCGCCTATACACCTACAGTAGGGAAGGCTCAACCTGACAGTGGTGACCCCTCAGAACACGATAGTGGTGATGCAAACGGAACATTGTAGTAATTTTTAATGCGTTTTATTTTTATGTACCGCGTGCTTATCGGGCGTCGACGACTCACGGGGCTAGCAGACGCGGCAGTTTTCTATTTATAGTTTTCGTCAGTATCAGTGAGGACGAATTATGGCGCAAGAGGCTAAGCCAGTGCCGGTCATGGAGTTAGCGGCAGTTTCCGTGGCATCGAGGATCCCGGAATTTTGGGCAGACCAGCCCAGGCTATGGTTCATCCAGGTGGAGGCCATACTGAGTCCGCAGAAGCTTAGCGACCAAGCCAGGTATGACCTAATCATCGGGAGGATGAGCAAGGAGGTCATTGGGCAGATAACAGATTTATTACTGCAACCACCACCGACAGGCAGATACGAGGCGCTGAAGGAGAGATTATTATCCGTCTACGAAGAATCCGCCACCAGACAGTTGCAGAAGCTGCTGGGGGAGATGGATTTGGGGGAGCAGAAGCCATCCCAATTATTGAGAAGGATGAGAGACCTTGCTCGTGGGAAAGTAAGCGACCCCACACTCAGTATCCTGTGGCAGAAGCACTTACCAGCGGCAGTAAGAGCAGTTTTGGCAGCCGCGGATAGTAAGGAGCTTGACCGTTTGGCAACAATGGCAGACACGGTCATGGAAGCTACGCGACCCATACAGGTAGCCGAGGTAGCCGTTGCATGTGCCAGTAGTGACGGTACGGCAGCGATTTTGGCGGAGATTGCCAAGCTGACCTCGAGGATCTCCAACATCGAAAACAGCAACAGACGAGGACGCAGTTCGTCGCGGTCACGCGAGGCAGGGAGAGGACGTTCCCCATCGACGAGGCGTAAGGTAGGAGGACCTGATTGGCTTTGTCCCTACCACTTCCGCTACAAGGAACGAGCCCACCGTTGTGTACAACCCTGCGCGTGGAAGCAGCCGGAAAACCGGAAGTAGTGCAAGCTGAGGTGGAAGCTTGCACTGTACAACCGTGCCACCGACTTTCCGTATACGACGGCAACAGTAGACTCCGATTTCTCGTGGACACAGGTGCCAATATTTCTGTATTACCAGTTAAGAACAAATGTAATAGTGCAGTGTGTAGTGACTATAAACTTTATGCCGCCAACGGAACTGAGATTAAAACGTATGGCGTGAAATCGTTAGAATTAGACTTAGGGTTGCGACGCAGTTTTCGATGGAACTTTGTGATAGCGGACATTAAGCAGCCAATTTTGGGCGCCGATTTCCTTAGTAACTTTAGTTTATTAGTAGATTTAAAAAGAAAGAAACTTGTTGACAGTGTCACAAATTTAAATGTTAATGCGTGTATAGTAAGCTCAATCGAGCCCGCAATTAAAACTGTGGATGAGGGTCATCCATACCACTCATTGTTGAGCGAGTACCCTGACATCACCAAACCTATATGCTTTCAGGAAGCTCCGAAACATAACGTGTGCCATCATATCGAGACGAAGGGACCACCGGTTTTCGCTAAGGCACGACCCTTGCCTTCTGAGAGGTACAAAAAGGCAAGGGAAGAATTTAGGCTGATGCAGGAATTGGGCATTTGTCGGCCTTCAAAAAGTCCATGGGCCAGTCCGCTGCACGTTGTCGCCAAAAAGAATGGCGAAATAAGACCGTGCGGGGACTATAGACGGCTAAATTCGGTAACTAAGCCCGACAGGTACCCAATCCCTCGCATTCAGGACTTCACATATTTATTGTCAGGTAAGAAGGTATTCTCGCGTGTTGATGTGAACAGAGCCTATCATTATATACCCGTAGCTGAGGAAGATATTGAGAAAACAGCCATAATTACGCCCTTCGGCCTTTTTGAATTTCTCAGGATGAGCTTTGGTATGCGTAACGCGGCACAGACATTCCAAAGATTCATGGCTACGGTACTAGAGGGCCTAGATTTTGTATTTTATTTTGTTGATGATATTTTAATATTTAGTGAGTGTGATCGTGACCATCAGGAGCATCTCAAGATGGTATTCGAGAGGCTGAGCAAATTTGGCATCACGATCAACATCTCCAAGTGCAGTTTCGGTAAGTCTACTATAGAATTTTTAGGATTTAACGTGTCCAGTGAGGGGATAAGACCTTTGGAGGACAAGGTCGAGTCCATAGGATCCTACCCCAGACCGAAGACTGTAGAGGAACTAAGACGGTTTCTGGGCATGCTAAATTTTTATAGGTCACATATACCTAGGGCCGTCGAACATCAGGCTGAGCTGCACAAGTACCTGCATAATAGTAAAAAACGCGATAAGACGCTCATCGAATGGACAGAGAAAGCTATGGAGGCATTTGAGCAATGTAAGTTGAGCCTTAAAAAAGCCGCCACATTGTCTCACCAGATGGTAAGTGAAGAATGCCCCATATCTCTGATGACGGACGCGTCTGATACCTGTATTGGTGGGGTACTTCAGCAGCGTATTGATGGGATATGGAAACCTTTAGGTTTTTTCTCCAAGAAAATGAATGCAGCTCAGCAAAAGTACAGTGCTTATGATAGAGAATTGTTGGCCATATTTTTATGTGTTAGGTATTTTAGGAGATTATTTGAGGGCCAAAATTTAATTATTTTTACAGACCATAAGCCATTAGTGCATTGTTTCAAAAAATTAGACAGTAATAAGGAGACTCCACGTAGAACTAGGCAGTTGTTATTTATCAGCGAATTTACAACTGATATACGATATGTCGAAGGTAGGCATAATGTAGTCGCCGACTCGTTATCGAGAGTCGCGACGATTTCCTGTCCCACAGTGCTCGATTACGACGAAATCGCAGAGGCGCAGAAACAGGACGACTACATTACGCAAACATCACGTACCGATGATGTCAGCAAGGTATGTATGAAAGCATTGTTTTTGCCTATGTGTAGCAATTCGATATATTGCGAAACTTCAACGGGCAATGTCAGACCCTACCTACCACAGAGTTTTAGGAGAATTGCTTTCGACGCAATTCATAATTTGAGTCATCCTGGTATTCGTACTACCAGGAAGTTAATAGCCAGTAAATTCTTTTGGCCAAATATGAACAAGGACATTAGTGTTTGGGCCAAGTGTTGCATTGAGTGTCAGAAATGCAAAGTTAATAGACACACTTTGTCAGAGTTTAGCGAAATTCCTGCTGTAGATAGATTCGAACATATTAACGTAGACATTATTGGTCCGTTGCCTACTACAGCAGAGGGGTATAGATATTGCGTAACAGCAATTGACAGGAGAACTCGTTGGCCGGAGGCATTCCCAGTGAAGGAAATCACTGCGGAATGTGTAGCCAGAGTTATTTTCAGTGGATGGATAGTTCGTTACGGATGTCCAAGTATACTCACTAGTGATCAGGGCAGACAATTTGAAAGTAGTTTGTTCAATAACCTATTAAAAACTTTCGGTGTAAAGAGACACCGTACTACAGCATACCACCCTCAGAGTAATGGTATGGTAGAGCGTTGGCATCGTACGTTGAAGGCCGCGCTATCAGCTAGGTTAAATAATTCATCGTGGGTTGATGAGTTGCCCACTGTTTTGTTAGGACTTCGTTCTGCGATGAGAAGCGACAATAGCATCAGCGCAGCCGAAATGACATTTGGGCGTACTTTACGTTTACCGAGTGATTTTTATGACGACGACAGTAATGATAAGATTAGTGATGACATTACTTTGGTTGAGAAAATTCGTCATAGTATTAGTAAGTACAAACCGTGTACTAAGTTTAGTAATTCACGTTCTTTTTTTGTTCACTCGGATTTGAGTACCGCTAGTCATGTTTTTGTAAGGGATGATACGGTGAGACGTCCCTTAAAACCTCCATATGATGGTCCGTATAAAGTTTTGAGACGTAACGATAAAGTATTTTTGGTACAGCATCCAGATCGTAAGGTTACGGTTTCTATTGATCGTTTGAAGCCAGCTTACTTGTTGAACGAGAGTGTTAATGATGACGTTACATCCACTGTAGTATCGCAGGATACCAATGTAGATTGTAATATTAAAAATCTCAAGGAGAGTTATGTTAGTAATGGACCGAAGTCCATTCTTAAAAAGTCGAGGAGCGGTCGTGTAATTAAACCGCCTATTCGTTTTGAATTGTAAAGCAGATGACTTATTGTGTCATTGTGAATCGATCGATATCGATATATGTTTTTTTGTTGAATGACTTATTGTGTCATTATAAATTGAATTCCTTTTTAATGTGACATTGGGAATTTGTGTATTTTATTGAGTCAACTTAATCATGAGTGCGAATGTATTGCGAAATATAAAAGTAATTTTATTAAAATAGCGAATACGTACTTTATGCAATTAGGTTATTTATTGAGATTTTAATGTTGCAAGATATTTGCTATCTTGTTATTTTGTGCACGTACGAAAAATGATCAGTACATTTTTATTTTGCTCGAACTGCAGTATATTTAACGAGGACGAGAGAGTAATTCGTCATTTGTATTGAAATCTTTGGTGAAGATATTGACTTCACAAGATTCTTTTAAAATGGGGGGCAGACAAAGCACACAAGGAAGCGTTGCTGTAGCCCAAGCCCAAGTCACGAGTAGTAACACGCAGGTAGAATCCAAGTTGGATCTTTTGACTATTATCGTTATTGTTGTGATAATATTTTTAGCGTGCATAATTTTGATTTTTTTGAGAAGATATTGCTTAAAGTCTACTAAAGCTTGGTTAAGGAAGCAAGTAGTAGTGAGCGGAGGATTAGAACATCCTGTAGTAAAGGTGCAACCCATACCGCAACAACCAGTTCAGCAGTCAGTTTATTAGTGAAAACCCATTATTGTGAATTGGGAAATAAGGTAATTTATAATGATATTTTTCGTACGTACAGTTAGAGTGACAACAGTGTCGTGTTATTTTGTCAGTGAACAAAGTTTATTTCCTTTTACATAATATCAGAATTTAGTGTGTTGATTTAAAATATTGTAATCTGTTCTACCATGATTTATCGATCGTTTAAGCATAAAGGTGCATGTACACCAGGCGTAGTTAAGGTTTAGCATGGTGTCATTGTGTATGACACTGTAGTGCCCGGGGGGCCGTGTTTATTTTATTGCAGGCAGGTCTGCACAATGACTACCCTTAACATTTTTTTTGTGTACAGTTACTCTTCAAGTAACTTTTAAAAGCGACCCGTAGGAGGCGTACGCGTGTGTTTTTTTGTAAATATAAATAAGGTATTCTTACTGTAAGGAGTAAGTAGAAATAAAACATTAGATCATTGTGTGATGATTTATTTAGAATGTTTTTGGTAAAAAAAATTTGTGAGGTTGTAAAGTGACCACAACCTTATTCTTGTAGTAACATAAGAAGTGATTAGTTTGAAATTAAAATTCTGTAAACTATGTGACCAGAAAGAATATTTTTTATTAGAAATTATTACGTTCATTGTATTATTTTCTTTTTTAAATGGGTATTATAACATTATGTATTTGTTTTCAGAGACCATTTTAAGTCGTAATTTCTCTTTCATGTGTATTTAAGATTTTTTTTTTTTACTAACTCTAAGGAAGGGTAGTAAATGTATAAATAACTTTTGGTTCCAAAAGAGAAACCGTTACTTATGGAAATACAGTTGAACTTTGGTAAAATATTATATTGTAAGAATCAATTCAGTTTTAATTCAATGTCTATTTTTAGATTCATTGTTATGATCGTAATTCCGTGTAAACATGCAGCGATAACGGCGAGCTCGGATCATTTTGCAGAGTTTCAAATTCCTTGTGCGACAGCGCGACACAGTCGCTATATTGTTTTCATTTAAATTAGTTAGGGCTGTCACTTTTGTATTGTATAGATTTTTTGTGTTTAAATTTTTTTTTTCTTCCTAATAAAAAATTTAGGAAGGGTGTTATGTAGGGACACATGCGTCAAGCAAATGTCGCTGACGCAACATATTTCGCTGGAGAGCCGCAGTCGCAAGACGGACTGTTCAGTCGTCACTTAGGAGCCCGTAAGCTCACTCGCGCCGTGTTATCGCTCTGCTAGCTCTAAACATCTTGTAAACATTTCCGTGTAACCATTGTGTATCAAAGACAATATACTCGCGTTGGTGTCTATAACTGACTTTCATTTCATAGCACCTTCTGATGAGTCTGTTCAGGTCGCCTATACACCTACAGTAGGGAAGGCTCAACCTGACACTTACATGATTTTCCTTTATTCCTTTTGTTATTGTATTAATTTACCCGAACATTTTAATAAGGCGCTTATTTATTCACTCGACTAACAAGGATCACATATCCTACTTAATTTATTTTGGTAATATTTAATGCTAATATCAACTTTAATTTTGAGACGTTAAAGTCATAAATGTGTTTATGTTATGTTAAAATGAACAACAGATTAATATCAAATACTTGATAATACAAGTTAATGAGAACATAAATGTTAAAGCTAAGAATATTTCCCTGGAGAATTAAATACATGTTGAACAAAGGTTTATTCACAACCACCTATTGCTGTGATTTTATTTCTGAAGAACATTTTGTATTATCTACTTCCACGACTGCCATTATAGATTCATAATTACTGATATTTTTTGATTGGCAATGAATTGAATAGGACTAGAGCAAAAAAATGCACGAATGTGTAGTCTGAGAGTTGCTGTATTTTCTACGTGGCTGACAGGCCTTTTTTTGTTGACGGGGAGGTCAAATGCATTTACGCATCGTTCCTGCGGGTTGGTGCCAACCACAGGAGATATGTAGGACTCGAGTCAAAGGCTTTCCCTCCATACCCACTAAACATCCTTCCCGGCCTGACCTTCAGTGCGCTATTACGGATTTTTTAAACTTTTTTTTTTATTTCGCTGTTTTTAGCTTTGAAGGCGGTTTCTTTTATTTAAAAATATTTTTTTATAAAAAATTGTTATTGAAATAATAAAATTATCTTTAATATGAATAAAGTTTCATTAAAATAACTCTAATAGTTTCCAACCTTGTCCCTTTGTTTTATTTTGGTAAGACCTATTTTCAAGTGTACTAATTTAACGATCGAATTGTCAACGCGTGATGATTGTTCGATTCGACCCTAACATTACCACAAGGCCCCGCCTGTCATCACTTTAAAAGACGCCGGGACGGATCGATTACGTATTCCCTGTTTTCTTGATTCATATGCAAATTGAAATTCACCCAACCCAAATTAGGGTCCAATTAGATTTGGAGACGGAATAGATGTGAGGCTTTATTAATGAATTGGGAAGGCGTTCTTGGTATTAACCAAATGTTGAGTTATCGAAGTTGTCAGCTTAATAATATGTTGTGGCGTGTCTTTACGACTTGCTTGCCACAGCGCCTGAAGACTACTATTTAATTAGTGTCTAGGGAAAACCAAATACTAGTGTGTTCATTATTAAGTTTGCATAAGTGTAATAGAAACTGTTATTGAACAATGTGAAAGAGAAAGAACATTATAACGCGTATGTTAGAGCGAGATAAACAATAGACCAGTCTTTTGAATTTTTTTTATACTACGAGATGGCAAACAAGCTTCCGGCCCACCTGGTGTTAAGTGGTTATCGTCGCCTATAGAGACTTGCAATATTAAGGGTAAGTTACTTAACACTGCAAGTGCGTTGCCATCCTGGGGACTAAGATGATATGTCTTCCATGCCCAGTAATTACACTGGCTACCTTTCCTGTCGAGGATCGCATCTATACGCACGGGATGAGACGCGCGGGAGGAGGCAGCGAGCGGGGCGCCGCCATCGGCGCGGTGGCAGCGCTCTGGGGAGTCACCTTGAGAACCTGACCACGCTCGGACCTCGCTTACGGTCGTCTCCAACCGCAAATTGATCGCGCGCGCACCTAACATTTAATTTGTAAAACGGCAATAAATCAGCCCTATCACAAGTAATACAGTCCACTTTTATTTACCACCCGAAGGAACCTTTACATTGGTCCTTTATGGGTTTGTTGTTTTACATTTTTGAAAGTTTTAACTACCATCGCGCGTAAAAAATTCAAGAGCTCTTCAAGTTGGTCTTCAGCGGCAAGATTTCTTCGAGGGCCTTATTCATCCTCATCGTATGAAGAATCGGCACATCGCAACCAGCTAAGCTCAAGAAAAATATTGATAAGAAGTCGGTTTGCAAGTTGGACTTTGGACCCTACGATTGTTCGAGACCTCATCGTGACATCTTACATCCATAAGTGGACGGTTTGGGTATCTTGTGAGTTCGTTCCAATTTTTCCCTCTTTTTCCTTCCTTATTTCTATTAAATTCATTCTTAGTAGATCAATTTGAGAGTGCATTTCCATTAAAATTATTTGTAAGGCAGTGTAATTTAAACTACTTGTTTTCCTTTTGGAACTTATTATTCTTATAGTGCTTATAAAATTAGTGGCGATTTTGCTACCGAGTGCACAATATTGTGTTTACGTATTAACAGACTGCACGGCGCTGACGCATCGCACAGCTGTTTCTTTTGTTCTCGCTAGTCCCGTTAAAACGGTTTACTACGCTTGCGCAATCTTTCAACTATTATTAGTTTTGTATCAGATTTATTTAATTAATTATAAAATATTCGTTGTAGAATTTTAATTTCAATTTTTAGTTTTTTGGATCTACCTTCAGTATGGCCGATGATAAAAAAGAAAAAGAACGGTTAATTAAAAAACGTAGCGGTCTTAAATCGAAACTTACTATTTTTAATAATTATTTCACTTTGCTTAAAAGCTCTTCTGAACTTAGCCGCGTGCAAATTTTAGATTTAGAAAGCCGTTTCAGTAAATTTGATGCCATATACCCAACTTTTGATAATTTGCAGTCTGACATTGAGATGCTTTCGGAGAATCCTACCGACGAGACCGAGGAGCGCGAGCAGTTTGAAGATCAATACCACTCGCTGGCGGCTGCAGCGCGACATCTGCTCGCGCGCAGCCAGCAGCTCAACCTTCGGGATGGTTCCGTATCGTGCTACGAGGATGTACAGGCGAGTCATTTCAAATCCAATTGCGTTAGATTGCCAAAAATTGACTTACCCGTTTTCCATGGTCACTATCAGGACTGGCTTAAGTACAGGGATACTTTCATTTCTCTCATTCATTCAAGGCAAGATATGGATAATATCAATAAGTTACACTACCTTCATGCTTCGCTAAAGGGCACCGCTTTACAAGTTATTGACAATTTAGATTTCAAGGCCGATAATTACGAAGCTGCTTGGAATTTATTGTGCAATAGGTATAATAATAAAAGACTGCTTGTGAATAACCATGTTCAAGCCTTATTTAATATCGAGCGAATGCAAAAAGAGTCTTGTTCGTCTATTCGTCATCTGATAGATGTAACAAATAAAAATTTGCGTGCCTTATCATCGCTAGGCCAACCCACTGAGCATTGGGATACTTTGGTTATCCATATGATGACAGAAAAATTAGATCCTGTCACTCAAAGGGTATGGGAAGAGTTTAGAAATACATTAAGTGACCCACCTTCTTTAAATACTTTAATTGATTTTATTAGCAACAGAGCAGATTTATTGGAAACATTACAGGAAAAAGGTAAAGTGCACAAAGATATTTACAAACCAAATTCAAACTTTCTTATAGACACACAAAGCAATAAAACAAATACTTACAATAATAAAAAATCTAACTATAATAATCAAAATGTAAAATCAAAATTTAACAATAATATGAACAAAAATAAATCTTTTAAATGCCCTCTTTGCGCTGAAACTCATTTCCTATTTAACTGTGAAACATTCAGATCACTTGCAATTGAAAATAGAATTCAAAAGGCCAAAGAAACAAAGGTGTGTCTTAATTGTCTTCGTCCTGGTCACGTCGAAAATAAATGCAGTCTCGTACCTTGTAGATACTGCAAAAAGTTGCATAATACACTTTTGCATTTACATGAGCCAAGACCAAGTCCTGTGCCCACCATTCCAATTAATAGCGTTGCTAATTTCGCTAATGATTGTAATGACATTATACAGCATACTACTCCTCCACATGTATTACTGTCCACAGCGCTCGTGCAAGTGCTCGACGCATGCGGCGCCGTGCACACGGCCCGCGTGTTACTTGACAACGGCAGCACGGCGAATTTCGTTACGGAGTCTTTGTGTGGTAAGCTGGGTCTGTCCCGCCGCGGTGCCAACTCCACGGTGACAGGTATCAATAACCATATTTCTCAAAGTACACAGTCTTGTAGCCTTACGATTATATCAACCAATGATGATTATAAACTTACTGTTGACTGTCTTATTTTACCGCAAATAACTAAATCTTTGCCTTCTACGTATATCAATATACAACACATTCCTTTGCCTAACGGAATCAGTCTTGCCGATCCTAGTTTTAACATTCCATCGGTCATAGACATTTTATTAGGCGCCGAAGTATTTTGGTCGGTCTTAGGTAATAACCAAATTAACTTAGGTAAAAATCAGCCTAAGTTATACGAAACGAAACTGGGTTGGTTGGTGTCTGGGCATGTTGCCCGTCTTAAGCGCCCTTTCAATGGTTCCGTTTGTAATTTTCTAAACGAAGAACCCAATCCAGACTTAACTCGTTTCTGGGAACTGGACTCGGTAGCAGCAAGGCACATCTTGTCATCTGAAGAACGTGCCTGTGAAGAAAGCTTCCTGTTAACTACCACCAGGAAAACCGACGGCCGCTTTGTTGTAGACATGCCACTGAAGGAAGACCCCTCAGTCTTAGGCGAGTCCTATCAACAGGCCAAATGTCGATTTCTTTCTTTAGAGCGTAGATTTTTAAGAGATCCTACCTTTAAAAATATGTATTTTGAATTTATGCTCGAGTATGAGCGCTTAGGTCACATGACCGAAAATAAGGAACCAACTAACTGTAATGAACAAGGCAGTCATAGTTATTTTTTACCTCACCACGGCGTCCTCCGTGAGTCGAGTAGCACTACAAAACTTCGAACGGTATTTGACGCATCAGCCAAAACCACATCGGGGTTTTCTTTAAATAATATTCTGATGGTTGGCCCTACTGTACAGGATGACCACAAAGTGTTTAGTAAGTTTGGCAACAAGTGCATCAGATGATGACGTAAAAAAGGCTATTCAAAGGGACTTTTACGTCGACGACTACTTAGGTGGATCTTCTTCCATAGAGGATACTGTGAGAATTTGCAAAGGTATAATTTCTACTTTAGAAACTGCCAAATTCAACCTTAGAAAGTTTAAATCAAATAGTAAAGCAATTTTAGATCAAATCGCCTTGTCTCCGAACCGTCCCTGTAACCGAAATAATCTTTTAAATTTTTCAGATATTGATTTAAATTCGCAGTCTAAGACTCTTGGATTAAATTGGATTTGTGACAGCGATGTTTTGTCATTCTCTATTAATGTTATGATACGTAAAACAGTAACTAAACGACACATACTTTCTGTGATCAGTCAAATTTTTGACCCCTTAGGCTTAGTTGGCCCATGTGTAGTTGAGGCCAAGTTAATTATGCAACGATTATGGATTGATCAATGCACTTGGGATGAAGAAGTATCACAAAACATAAAAGACTCATGGTTAAATTTTGCAAATACTTTACCGTTTCTCAACCAATTGAAAATTCCTCGATGGGTTCTTAGTAATAATGCAATCACATATGAAGTGCACGTCTTTTCGGATGCTTCAGAACGAGCATACGGAGTGTGTCTGTATATTCGTTCGATTGATAGTAGCGGTTTGATTAGTGTACGTCTGCTGACATCAAAAAACAGAGTCGCTCCCATTAAGCCGACAACTATTCCCCGCCTCGAGCTTTGTGGGGCTTTATTGGCATCAAGACTGTGTACTAAAGTATTGATATCTTTATCTATACCCATAACAAAATGTAGATTCTGGTGTGATTCTACCATAGTTTTGGGATGGTTAAAAACTCCAACTAGTGAACTTAAGAGTTTTGTCAGAAACCGTGTTCATGAGATACAAGAAAGCACAGAGGGTGTGCGGGTTGTACGGCGTGGGCACATGTAACTATGCTGGGATTGCGTGAGGTCGGAGGGCTGGGATCTTGAAGTAAAACAAATCTTCTATGTTGGTAACCAGGGTCAGGTAGGGCAGGGTGTCAGCGGAGAGAGTTCTTCCTGTTCCTATTTCTTCTATGTTCCGGAGCGTAATGAATGCCCTAGTTTTTTTTTTTTTTTTTTTTTTTTTTTTTGTAAGACTACTGCAGTTTGCCGCTGATGGCATTCACTGCTCCACCGGATTTTTTGAGAAGGCGAAAACCTTGGGGGGTCCTCAAGCCTGTAGGGCGGACGTTCCTAGGGGATTACTGGGCGACCGAGCATCTCCCCCATGGGGAGTCTCTCGACCGCCTAGCGTCCCTAGGTCGACCGGATCGGAAGGGAGCGACACGCCCGAGGGTGCCTCTAAAGGCTCGGACCTCGGCTCGGGCGCATCGGGTTGTGGGGGACACGGCGAGAAGCGCCCCGGCACATATCTGTACCGGGTATAGCGCGTCGTGTGTAGACCGGGTCGACGCACCCTTGTTCGACGAGTGCGGTGATTAAAAGGTGTGACACTAGTGCGTGAGTGTGAAGTGTTGTTGTGAGGCGGTAACGAGGCATTTGCGCTCGTGATTGAGTCGTCGGCGTCCAGTAGGACGTTTTTTGGACGGCGCGAGGCGCGCACGGCATCTCTATTAGCACAGTAACTAGAGGATTTGACTACGAGTGGGTTTGGATGGTGTGGAGCTTTGTCGAAGTAGCGCCTAGACGCTTCCTTCATGAACGAGGATATGGTTGGGAGATCGAAATCTCTATGGAGATCGACATTGCGTATGTACCAGGGGCAGCCTGATGCCATGCGCAGAAAACGGTTCTGAATGACCTGCAGTTTTTTGATATTTGTGGGAGCCGCGTGTGCAAAGACAACGCTAGCATATGTCATGATAGGTCGTACACAAGCTTTGTAAAGCGTCCTCTTATTTCTAAGAGACATTCTACTCCGCTTGCCTATAAGGTGGTATAGGCGACCTAGGACGAAGTAGGCCCTATCTCGGACTTCCTTGATGTGGGGTGCAAACGTTAGTTGTCGGTCAAGGGTGACCCCCAAGTATTTGGTCTTTTTGACTAGGGGTACCGGTCGGTCGAAGACGGATATGGTGGGCAGTGTGTGGCCTAGGAATGAACCCCTACTAAAGTACATGGCAGCACTTTTGTCCGGGTTCACTTCTATGCGCCACTTGCGAAACCACTCTGATAGGGAGTTGGCCGCGGCTTGCAGCATGCGTGCTACATGCGGGCGGTTCCTATGCGAGTAATAGATGGCCGTGTCGTCTGCGAAGAGCGCGAGCTCGGTACCTTCGGTTTTTGGGATGTCGTTCACATAGAGTGAGAAAAGTAGCGGCGAGAGCACGGATCCCTGTGGAACTCCGGCTCGTATCGGTCGGGGAGTGGAGCGCGCTCCCTCGACGCGGTAACGGAAGGAACGGTTCGACAAGTAGTCTCGTAAGATGAGTACGAGTCTGTCCGGCACATTGAGTTTGTATAGCTTGTAAATTAAGCCATTGTGCCAGACCTTGTCGAACGCCTTCGCCACGTCGAAGAAGAGCGCTCCAGTACCTATCGGACGTCGGGCGCTGAGGCCCTCGAGAATGTGCTCCGTTAGGCGGTGCACTTGGTTGATGCAGGAGTGTCGAGCTCGGAAGCCGAACTGCTCGTCAATAAGGGTGCTAGTTGCAGAAGTGAACTCTATTAGTCTAGCCAGTAGTACTCGCTCGTAGAGCTTTCCTATGGAACTGAGTAGACTAATAGGCCTGTAACTAGAAGGGACCGCGGGGTCCTTACGGGGCTTACGGATGCCGATAACGTCGGCGTCCTTCCACATAGCGGGGAAGGCGCCGCTCGTCATGGCTGCGGAATGCCCTAGCTCGCAAACCGTCTAAATTTATAGAGCGTGCGAGAGCGGGACCTTTAGAGCGAGAGGCAAATAGTCGCGACCTCCCTCGAACGAGGCTATACTGTAAGGAGAGCCGACACCGTACCCTACTTAGCCGTATACTTTTATTATCAATTTGTAATAGTTTTACAATTAAGTCTTAGACTATAATTGAGACCTAGATTCGATATACATGCTTAGATAGGCCTTTTTGAGACCTTTAAAATGATATACATATCTCCTATATAGACCTATTGGTCACAAAGATATCACTATTATAAGTGTCAGAGACCCCTACTTTCCAATATCTACTTTTCCTATTTTTAGGTCTCTGTAGGTCTAAGTTTAAGACCTAGACCTTTCTTGTGGTTAGGGAATGAAACTAATGCCAAGACGAACATTTTATTACCAAAATCCCCTACCTAACTATAATACTTCGAAAGTTATGGACTGTAGAACACAAGAGACATAATAAAAATGTACTATAAAAACACTATTCTAACAAACATAAAAACATTGAAATTACTATATTACTACCTAAGGAGACCTAACTATCATTATTCGATGCCTAACTATCTAATAAAACAAAATATAATCAAAACAAACCATAAAAATGCAAGTATATAAGACACTTATTACGAGCTAACTATAACCTATGTACTAAGCCTATCTGAGCACTAAAATCGCTATATCTTATTAAAACACATTATATACTATCAATTTAACGATTATACAATAAAGACAACCTATCTAGCTAACTATTAAAACATAAAAGACACATAAGGATTAAAACCAAGAGATATAAAACGAAATTGAAATTAACTTATCTATCTTACGAACTTAACGCTATTAGCTATGACTTACGTCTAACGAGTGCGCGTGCACCGAACCGTGTATGATTATTATTCATCCCGAACATTCTCCCGCCGTGCAACGACTCGCCGCCGCAGTCGAGACGTTGCATTCTTCTTCGGTGAGGGTGCTCGGTGCCGCTGTGGTGATGATGACGAGCTTCTTGGTAGGTCGCCGTAGGATGCCGCCTTTGGTCCGCACGTCCGCCGCTCGTACGATGCCGTCTGGTCCCGGGTATGTCGCCGTTACTACACCTCGTGGCCATGTGTTGCGTGGTAGGGTGTTGTCTACGATGAGTACCACGTCGCCTGTCTTGAGCGCGGGCCCCCGTCCGTAGGGCTCCCGCCGGTGTTGTAGCTCGGGCAGGTACTCGCGTAGCCATCTCGCCCAAAATATGTCGGCGAGACGCTGTGAGGCGCGCCACTGCGCGCGGCCGATGAGGTCCTTGTCGTCGAAGACGCCTGGTGAGGGTATGCGTGCTGTGCCCCCGAGAAGGAAGTGGTTCGGGGTGAGTGCCTCCAGGTCGTCGTGATGCACGGAGACGTGGGTGAGGGGCCGACTGTTGACGGTGTACTCGGCCTCTGTGAGTAGCGTGTGCAGGACTTCGTCTGTGGGGTGACGTGGTTGTTCGGTGGCTGCGAGCGCGGTTTTCACCGCCCGGACGAGGCGCTCCCATGCGCCTCCCATGAATGGCGCCCCTGGTGGTATGTACCGCCACTGGATTTTCTTCTTGGTGGCCTCGTCTTCGGTGGCGTTGTCGATCGATCTTCTTAATTCTCGGTCCGCGCCGCGTAGGTTGGTCCCGTTGTCGGACCAGATCTCGGTGGGACAGCCACGCCTGGCTATCAGCCGGCGGAGTGCCATTACTGCAGAGTCTGTACTGAGGGTGGCTGCTGGCTCCAGGTGGACGGCTCTGGTGGTGAGACACGTGAAGATGGCCACGTATCTTTTTTCGTTTCTTCGCCCCACGGTGACCGTCAGTGGGCCGAAGTAGTCCACCCCGACGTGACTGAATGGCCGCTCGTGGTGAGCCAGGCGGCATGCTGGGTGGTTTCCCGTCGACGGTCTTGGTGGAGTGTTTCTTCTGATGCAACACGGTAAGCAAGCGTGTACTATTGCCCGCGTCACCGGTCGCAGCCGCAGTACCCAGTAGTGTTGTCTGCACTCGTTGATCGTTGTTTCGACGCCGGCGTGTAACAGCTGTCTATGTGTGTATTCTATCCACAGCTTCGTGCTTTCTTCGTTGCCGTCGAGTATTGGCGGAGTTTTTCGTTGTTCTATGTTGTTGGCGAGGTTGATGCGGCTGTCGAGTTCAATGACCCCGTCCACGTACTTGACTCGTAGCGTGCGGAGTCGGCTCGTCGTTGATACAGGGTGTCCCCGTTGTAGTTTTTCGATGTCGGCGTTGAATGACCTCTCCTGGCTTGCTCGAACTATTAATAATTCTGCTTTTTGTAGCAGTGCGGCGTCGATTTTTCTGTACTTGTCTTCTTGCACTTCTTTCTTCTTTTTTGGAAGCCGGTTTATGTCTTCTTTGTTCTTATTCCACTCCGGATCTTCTTCTTCGTTCTTCTTTGTTCTTTTGTAGTATGTTCGCTGCGGTCGACAGAGTTCGATGAACTGTAGCACTCTCGCGGTTGCTCTAAGTAATCTTTCCCACTTCGAGAAACGTGTTGCGCCCGGGATGCCTTCTTCTATTTTGTATGTTTGATGACGCGCGTAGGTACATTTTTCTTCCCCCGTATTTTCTATGCTGTCGATTATTTTCTCTGCGGGCCATGATGATTCTTCTTCGTACAGGAAGTCCGGACCGGTGTACCATCTATGTGTGCTGCCGAAGTTGTTGGGAACGTCGCGCGTCGCGTCGTCTGCCACGTTCATTTTCGTTGGTACCCATCGCCATTCGTTCACGGAGTCGTTTTCTTCGATGGCGGCGATGCGGTGGGCGACGAATGGCTTGTACGATCGCGACCCTGTCTTCAGCCAGGCGAGCACTGTCTTGCTGTCGGTCCAAAATGTTTTCGAGTCTGGTTTCCTGTCGTGTTCTTCGATGACAGCTGCTGCCATGCGGCTGCCCATGACGGCCGCTTGGAGTTCGAGGCGTGGTATCGATGTAAGCTTCAGTGGGGCGACTCTTGCCTTCGCCGTGATGAGGGTGACGCTCACGCGTCCGTCTGTGGTGACCGCGCGCCAGTATAGTGCCGCGGTGTATGCAGCTTCGCTTGCGTCGACGAACGTGTGTAGTTGTAGGTTGACCGCGTCGCTGTAGTGAAGGTAGCACCGTGGCAACGCGACGTCTCGTAGGTTCTTCAGGTGCGTCATCCATTCCCTCCAGCTGGCGGCGAGGTCTTCATCTATGGCGTCGTCCCAATCAGTTCCCCTGCGCCATACTTCTTGTAGCAGCTGTTTCGCTCGTACTGTGACCGGCGAAGCTAGACCGAGCGGGTCATACAATGACATGACTATCTTCAAGGCTTCTCGTTTGGTGGGCGCGTCGCGTCGCAGCATTTCTTCAGGTATTCTTGTCAGGTCCAGATTGAACCTCAGTTCGTCTGCGCGTGACCTCCACACCAGTCCTAGCAGTCGCTCCCCCTGCGTGTCTTCATTCAGTAGCTTCGTCGTCGTGTTTTCGGTTTCTTCGATGGCTTGCAGTACGGCGCACGAATTTGACCCCCATTTCTTCAACTCGAAGTGAGCTTCTTTGTGTATGTCGCGAACTTCTTTTGCTATCTTGATGGCGTCCTCTTCTGTTTTGTAGCTGTCGATGTAGTCATCTACGTAGTGGTTTCGTATGATGGCGGCTACGGCATCCGGGTGTGTTTGTTCATATCTTCTCGCGTTCTTGTTCTTCACGTATATTGCGATGGACGGCGAACATGTTGCACCGAAGATTAGTGACGTCATTCTATATTGTTTCGGCGTTTCGTTACTGTCTTCTCTCCATATGTAACGAAGGGCGTCCCGATCCTCTTCACGAATTTTTATCTGCATGAACATTTCACCGATGTCTGCAGTGACGGCAATCGGGTGTCGCCTGAAGCGCATAAGTACCCCCGGAAGGCTCTGTAGTAGGTCCGGGCCGGTCAGCAGCTGATCGTTGAGCGAGGTCCCCCCAGTCTTGGCGGCTGCGTCGTGGACGATGCGTACTTTGTCCGGCTTCATGGCGTTGAAGACGGCGAAGTGCGGGAGGTACCAGGTTCTTCTTTCTTCTATTGTAGTCGGTGCGGGTTCTGCGTAACCCTTCGCTGTTAGTGACGTCATCTGCTCGTGGTACTTCTGCTTGATATCGGGATTCTTCTCTAACTTCTTCTCTACTAGCTGGAGTCTTCGTAGTGAATTCTCGTAGTTGTTTGGCATGTCGGGACTATTTTTCTTCCATAGTAACGCCGTCTCGAAGTGACCGTCTTCACGTCGGCGTGTACTTTCTTCCATTATTCTTGCCGCTTGTTGCTCAGGATCGTTGTGTGGGCGCTTCGGTTGGATGAGGAGGCTGTCGATGGCGAAATGTTGCTTCATCATTTCTTCTATATTGTCGTCATTCTTCGTGTACGCGATGTAGTTGACGCGTTGCCCCAGCGCACGAGTGTGCGCCCCATGTAGCACCCACCCCAGCGGCGTGTACGATGCGACCGGCTGGTCGCGGCGTCCCTTTCTTATTTCTTCGGCTAATAGCAGCTGCCAATTGTCTTGCCCAATTAGTATCTTCGGTGTAGCTGCCTTCTGTGTTGCTAGTAGATTCTTCAAATCTTGCAGATGTTCACATTCTTCTATGTCTTGTTCGATGACCCGCTGCGGCGACAGTTGTAGGTTGTTCATTGTTCTTGCCTTGATGTTGTGTGATACTTCGGCACCCTGGAGTGTGATTGTCACTCGACGAGACTGGTAGGCCTTCAGCTCCATGTTTGATATGGCTTCGATGTGCAGCGGATCTACGGGGCCCTTGGCGCCGACTTGCTTGGCGAGGTCGGCGTCGATCAATGTTACGGTGGACCCGTCGTCGAGCAGCGCCCAGGTGTCTTCTTCTCCCGCCGGTCCAATGACGCGCACGGGAACTATCTTGAGATAAGCCTTGCTCCTCCTCGATGTCCACGTTGAGGCGACGGCTTCTTTCTCTTCTATTCTTGCTTCTATCTTCTTGGGCGCTTCTCTCTTGTGATGCAGCAGTCGGTGATGAGTGTACTTGCAGCCTTCTTCACCGCACGCTGTCGTCTTGCAGTGATGTTCCTTCGTCCTGGGCCGCAGGCATCGGAAGCACAGCCTGTACTCCTTCGCCCAGTCCCATCTCTTCTCGGTGTCGCTCTTCTTAAACTTTGCGCAGTCTTCTGGCTTGTGATGAGGTACAGCTTCGCAGATCGGGCACATGTGTATCTTCGGTGCAGTCGTAGTGAAGGCTCGTTGTGGACGACGTGTGTTGTTTTCTATCTTCCTTTCATACGGCGTCGATGTCGAGACGGCCTCCGGCTGTGCATACGGACCGCAGATCTCCGCTTCTTTGTTGAGAAATCTTGATATGCGAAGTAGATCGGGCTCCCCATCCGGCTGCGTGGCGGCGAAGTCGAACCATCTGTAGCGTAGCGTAGGCGGCAGCTTCTCTATTGTGATCCTCGAGGTCTCCGGGCTGTACAGGTAGTGGATCTTCTTGAGCGCCTTGAGTGCTGCGACGATGTTGGAGACACGGCTGGCGAAGATGCAGATGTCCCTCGGCGTGTCGGCTGGCTTCGGTAGATTCTTGAGGCGCTCGAGTTCCGTTGATGCTATGCTGTCGGGACGACCAAAACGTGCTTCCAGCGTCTTCACTATCTCCCCCGGGCAGGTGTGGTGGATCAGCAGGTTCTCGACGGCTTCGCGTGCTTTCCCCTTCAGTGCTCGACGTAGGCGGGCGGAGTTTTCGATGTCGGTGAGAAGGCCCGCAGTCTCGAAGTATGCTGCTCTAAACGATAACCATTCTTGATGTGCGCCGGCGAAGTATGGTAGCTCCGTGAGGTGTCTCGATGGTTGCTGCGATGACTTGACTGCTGTAGTGATTGCTGCTGCTAGTTCCGCGATGTCAGACTTCGGTGTACATTGTTGCTTCTGTACTGGTGGCGACTTGCTATTCTTGACGAAGTCTTGCTTTTCTTCACTTTTCTTTTCTTTAATTCTATCTTCATTATTCTCTTCAATAGGAGCTTGTTGCTTCTTGCTTCCTTTTTCTAAGTATGCCGCTAATACTGGCGGCGGCTGCGATACGTTCGCGGTGGCGCCGTCGCGTCGCGCGACGTGCGGCGGTGACGTCGGCGACGCTTCGGCGGGCGACTCGTTGTCCAACGCTGGCGGGCGTCGCTTATCTTCGATTCTTCATATTCTTCATCTTCTTCGCTGTCTTCGGCTTCTATTCTTGACAGGCGTGCTTGTGCCAGCTCCACTTGCAGACGCAAAAGTTCTTCCTTAGCCTTCGCGACACGTGCTCGGCGGGAAGGCGTGCTGCTTTTCTTCGATGCTGGCGGGACGATCGTTCGTGGTTGCGACGGCGGCGGCGACCTCGACGATCTTGACGGTGACGGCGACGGTACGGCGGCGGCGACGGACATCGTGGCGGCGGCGGTAGGCGTCGTGTCTTCTATAATGCGATCTTCATTCGCGGGGACAATGTTGCTACGTGACACCGCTGGAACATCTTCCCTAACGGTATTGTCGGCCCCCGATTCATTACGCCCCCCTCTCTTTCCACTGACACTCCTGGTTACTGGCATTTTCTATTCTTCAAATTCTTCAAAATCTTCAACAATATATTCTTCTCTTTGCTCACGACGATCCGGCTCGAAGGACCATAAATGTGCGGGTTGTACGGCGTGGGCACATGTAACTATGCTGGGATTGCGTGAGGTCGGAGGGCTGGGATCTTGAAGTAAAACAAATCTTCTATGTTGGTAACCAGGGTCAGGTAGGGCAGGGTGTCAGCGGAGAGAGTTCTTCCTGTTCCTATTTCTTCTATGTTCCGGAGCGTAATGAATGCCCTAGCTCGCAAACCGTCTAAATTTATAGAGCGTGCGAGAGCGGGACCTTTAGAGCGAGAGGCAAATAGTCGCGACCTCCCTCGAACGAGGCTATACTGTAAGGAGAGCCGACACCGTACCCTACTTAGCCGTATACTTTTATTATCAATTTGTGGACGACCACCACGACCACACACTCGATCCGACACCGTTGAGCCACCTACCACATCGTTGTACCCTGTCGTTGATCGAGGTGTTCTCGTGTCTGCCCAACTCGATTGCAAGCTCCGGATTCGCGGCCGCGCGTGTGCATCACTTGTTCGTGCAGTCGCCGACAAGTCGATCGTCCCCCCCCGTCCCCGCAATCCGTCGAGCGGCATCGAGCTGAGCCCTTCGCGCACGCTCGTCGAGCCCGGCTCCGAGCACCTACCGCGCGCAACACCATCGCCATCGGAACGTGTGAGGTGCGATCCACCGCCCCCCCGTTTCCGACGCGACCCACATATACGTGCAGGACTTACAGGACTGTCGGCTGGCGGCGCGAAAATCCTTAGGAAATCTCGATTTCTATAGGATTAAAGCCCCGCAGGCAGCGGCCCTGTAAGATCCTGCAAGTATAGCGACCCGTCGCTGCTCACCGCGAGCAGGCCGCACCGGTTCCCCTTCGGTTGGTCAACAGTTATTAAACAAATTTACAGATGACAAGCAACGAAATTCAAAGTGATCATTTCGCAAACCAACGTTCGATTTATTTATGTTTCACAAACTTTACATCTCACCAAGTAATTGTTTCATATATTGTCATTTTGCAAAAGAACTTTAGTCAATTTTTCCTAACACAAATACGTTAAACGACAAAGATCTATTGACCAATTTTTCTTTAATAATATGGTTACTTGGTCTAAAGACATTAGGCAATTTATGGTATGGCACCGTATCATTTCTTAACTTTTCACACTAAAAACATAACGATTGACCAATTTTTCTTTAATAAAATGGTAACTTAGTCTAAAGACGTTAGGCAATTTATGGTATGGCACCGTATCATTTCTTTTACTTAGGAACTTTTCATACTAAAAACATAAGAATTATAAAAACACAAAGAAATTGTTCAATAATAGTTTATGGGTGCCATTCGGTTCGCCTAAAAATTTTGCGATTGCTTCTTGTATTCTTGCTTGCTACATGGATGCTTGCATTGCATGATGTATGCATGCTTGCATGCATTGCATAGTGCATGCATGCTTGCATTGCATGCTGTATGAATAATTGGATTGCATGCTGTATGCCTGCCTGCGAGATGCTTGCCGGGGGGTGCAGGGGGGCTGGCCCCCCTGCTCGGGGGGGTCGGGGGGCCTGAGGCCCCCCGCTATAAAGAAAAACCATAAGTACGAAAATAAACCTAGGTTAGGTTAGGTTAGACTTGTGACCACGCATAGCGGAGCGAGCGAAGCGAGCGGAGCATTGTATTGCTTGCTGCATGCTTGCTTGCATGCTGCATGCTTGCTTGCATGCTGCATGCTTGCTTGCATGCTGCATGCTTGCTTGCATGCTGCATGCTTGCTTGCATGCTTGCTTGTATGCTGCGTGCTTGCTTGCATATCGTTTTCTGGGTTAGGTTGACATGAAAACAGCGCACAAGCCGAGCAAGCGAAGCGAGCGTTCCGCGGCAGCGGCCGGCGAGTGCCTGAAGCGATTTGAGGGCGATTTCACTGTATTTGAAAAATAGCAAATTGAAATTTTAGTAAACAACAAGATTTTTTATTTTAAAATAAATATATTTTTTTTATTTTAGTAAACATAACGTTTGTAATTGAAATTTAGTCAAACAAACTATTTGTAAAATAACATTTTTGGTTTTTGTAACTTGTTAATTTGAAAATTATCAAATTGAAATTTTAGTAAACAAAAAGTTTGGAATTGAAATTTAGTCAAACAAATCATTTGTAAAATAACATTTTTGGTTTTTGTAACTTGTTGATATGTCAGTTTGTCTTTTAAAAATTTAATTAACAATGCATTTTTGAAATGACTGCTTATCATATGGATGTTTGCGTTTTGATGTCATTGTTAAAGCATTAGTTTGCGTAATGAAACATTGACAAATGTTGCTTGCGAAATGGTAATTTGCCAATGAATTGTGTGCGAAACATTAGAGAACCGGCCGCACCGTACCGGTGGGTGACTCCGCACTCGGCGTCGAGTCCCCCCGCGTCCCCGCGCCCCGCGAGTGACCAAGTTCCGCGACAGTGACGCTTTTAATCGCAATAGGATGCTTTGTGTTTGTGCGTGTTGTAACAGATTAGATTAGGAACTTGACGGTTCACCTGTCGCCTATTGTCAATAGACGAAGGTGACCAATATGGAGAGACCCATACCAAAAAGAAGGACCAAAGTGCCAGCTGAAGCCTTTACACCTGCCTCCACTATGTCGTCAACAACGACATACGTAAATACACATGGCCGCCAACCCCACTTACTCCCGCGAAGACGCCATCTATCGGCCCCCGACAGTGGCGAACTCGAGGAAGAAATTCAACGTCTGCTGCACCGACAAGAGGGAGAGAGTGCTCCGACCTCTCTCGAGGATTGCGCGACGATTTGGCCCGCTCCAAGGGAGAATGCGGGGTATGTCCTTTTTGGAGAAGGACACCCCAGCGATTTCCCCGAGAGCAGGAGCCGCCCAGTCCGCCCACGAGAGAGACTCGGACGAAGCACATAACGAACACCGGGGAGCTGAGAAGAGGCCGAGAATCGGCCCCTCGCCCCCCGCACAGCCGGACCAATCCCGAGCCACCCCGGGACTGAGAAGCCGACAAACCCCGCCGGCCTCACCGAGCCCTAGTCCGACGTACTACCACCGCGCGATGTGTAGTACGTCGCGCTCACCATCGCCACCTACACCGCCCACGCACCCGTCGACATCGTACGCCACTCTGGGGACGCTGTCGTACGCTGCAACGGCCGGACTACCGCAGCCGCCGAGTAACGCCCCGCGCCCTCCGCGCGCCTCGCCGCCACCCGCGCGCCCCATCACCCCCCCAGCCCCCGCAGCGCCCGCCGCGCAGCCCAGGGCGAGCGGCTACCCACCGATAGTGGTGGAACGCTTGCCCGAGTGGCCGCGCCACTTTTAAGCGCTGAAGGAGAGGCTGGGGTTCGCTCCTCACGCGCGCCCCTACAGGACGGGGGTGCGATTCATCGCTGCATCGCCGGACGAGTACCGGGTGGTGCAGCGCTACCTGCTGGAGCAGTCAGAGGCCGACCCGACCATCACGTGGTACGGGTACGCGCCTCTGAAGGATAGGCCAACGAAGGTCGCCATACGCGGCCTACCACAGAACACACCAGGGGACCTAATATGCGCCGCCCTGGAAGAGCTCGGATTTCCGGCCACCCACGCTCGCCACATCCCCCCCCACCGCAACCGCCCCGGCAGCATGTACTTCGTGCAGCTGGAGCACATGTCGCGGGAGGAGCTGCCCCGCCTCTACGAGGTAACGGAGCTGCTCTGCATGCCGGGGATCCAGATTGAAGCGTGGAGAGGCCGCCCTGGACCTGCCCAATGTCATCGGTGCCAAGCATTTGGGCACTCGTCGACCCACTGCTACCGGCCGACGAGATGTGTGCGATGTGCAGGGGACCACATCGCCGCCGACTGCCCCCGACCAATAGACCAGCCTCCTACGTGCGCCAATTGCTCGCGCGCGCACCCCGCCAACGACCGCCGCTGTCCGGCGTTCCGACGCGAGGCACGGCGGAGGGGTATCCACATCCCCCCGCCAGTACCGCGACGCCCGAGATCGGGCGCACGCGCGCCGCCGCCGCCACCACCACCGCAGCCACCGCCGCCGCCTCAGAAGCCGCCTTCGGTAGACATGCCGGAGGCCACCCAGGGGGCCACACTTGCCCCCCCCGCCAACGCCCCAATGGAACGGGGCACATCAACACGCCGCCGCCGCCGCCGCCGTAGAGGCGGGCGCGGCCGCCTGAAAACCGCGCCGGCACCGCCAGCGACGTCGACGCCGAAGTCTCGCGGCGCGCCGTCCGTAGCGGACGAACCGAGAGACGAGCCACCACCGCCTTGCCCGGCACCACGGCGGGCCATACCGCCGCCACCGCAACCCACACCCAGGCGCGTCGCCCATGTGAGCGACGCCCCTCAGTCCCTGACGACCGCGACATCGCGTGCGCGAGACGCGCCCCAGCCGCGAGTACAGCGGCAGATGCGCGAAGCGCCGCCCGCGCATGCCGCGCCGCCGACCGCCGAGCCACCACGCAGCGCCCGCTGGCCTGCCCCTGTACGGGCACCCCAGCGCGCCGCCCGAGGCGCTGGACAGCGCCCCTCCCGACCGCCGCGCCGCCCGCCGACCGCCCAGCCGGGCCGTCAGGCAGTGGCCGCCTATTCCGCGAGGGTGGCCTGGATGCCACCCCCGCCCCCGCTACCTAGCCAAACAAGGGACCGTCGTCGTCGACAGCCACCAGAGAACACACCCGGCCAAGCTCTACTGGACCGGGTGTGTAACATCATCGAGGACCTGACCAGCCGCTTCCGCCCAGGGATGGACCCATCCCACCTGGAGCGCGCGCTGTCGGGCCTCCAACGGGTGATCGCCTCGATACCCCGGGAGCAGTAACCCCCGGGACGAACCATCGGCAGCCACACACCACGACTTGCTGAGAGAGTCGAGAAGAGCAATATCAACAACCGACACCAACATCCCCCCCCCACCCCTCACTACCGCTCCCCTGGTGGCAGTATAAGCCGCGGCCCGCTCGCAGGCGCTCACCGGGCCTTGACGAATGTCATCTCACCCGGTGGGCTGACCGCGCCGAGGGCTGCGCCTCCTAAGCCGGGGTTGTAGCACAGGGGCGAAGAGGGGGGGCGCCGCTGCAAAGCGGCGCCAAAAACACCGGCAAGCTACGGCTTACCGCGAAGATGCTCGGGCAATGAGCCATCGCTCGAGGCCCGCGCCACCCTCCCCCGCAAGGGAGTGGTGAAGACCACAGATGATCAATTTGTAATAGTTTTACAATTAAGTCTTAGACTATAATTGCGACCTAGATTCGATATACATGCTTAGATAGGCCTTTTTGAGACCTTTAAAATGATATACATATCTCCTATATAGACCTATTGGTCACAAAGATATCACTATTATAAGTGTCAGAGACCCCTACTTTCCAATATCTACTTTTCCTATTTTTAGGTCTCTGTAGGTCTAAGTTTAAGACCTAGACCTTTCTTGTGGTTAGGGAATGAAACTAATGCCAAGACGAACATTTTATTACCAAAATCCCCTACCTAACTATAATACTTCGAAAGTTATGGACTGTAGAACACAAGAGACATAATAAAAATGTACTATAAAAACACTATTCTAACAAACATAAAAACATTGAAATTACTATATTACTACCTAAGGAGACCTAACTATCATTATTCGATGCCTAACTATCTAATAAAACAAAATATAATCAAAACAAACCATAAAAATGCAAGTATATAAGACACTTATTACGAGCTAACTATAACCTATGTACTAAGCCTATCTGAGCACTAAAATCGCTATATCTTATTAAAACACATTATATACTATCAATTTAACGATTATACAATAAAGACAACCTATCTAGCTAACTATTAAAACATAAAAGACACATAAGGATTAAAACCAAGAGATATAAAACGAAATTGAAATTAACTTATCTATCTTACGAACTTAACGCTATTAGCTATGACTTACGTCTAACGAGTGCGCGTGCACCGAACCGTGTATGATTATTATTCATCCCGAACAGAGGGTCACACGTGGAGTTACGTACCATCGGCGGACAATCCGGCGGATCTTGTTTCCCGTGGGCTGAAGGCCGATCTAATCAGCAGTTCTAGCTTGTGGTGGGAAGGTCCCACTTATTTGTTAAAAGACGAAACTCATTGGCCTAAAACGCCTAATGCAAGCGTGAAACACGATCTACCCGAATTAGTTGCTTGTTCTGTAGCGCGCGTAGATGAACCTAATGGCTTTGTAGATGTAGTTAGTCGCTTCATTAACAAAAAATCAAATTTCATTTCTTTGCAAAGATCAGTGGCATACTTATTAAGATTTCTTAATAATTGTAAAAATAAAAATAATAAATTAACAGGGCATCTTTCGGTTCAGGAATTACAAAATTCATTAAATTTAATAATTCGCAAGGCTCAATTGGAAATGTTTCCTGATGAGTATGTCATTCTCAAAACAGGTAAAAAATTGTCTAGCAAAAATCGACTCCTTTCATTGTCTCCATTTTTAGACTCGAATGAGATTATACGAGTGGGTGGCAGGCTCGATAATTCTCCCTATAACTATGATGTTAAGCATCCTATCTTGCTATGTAGCAAACATAATTTAACAATAATAATTTTTAATCATTACCATATAAAACATATTCATGCTGGCCCCCAACTCTTATTAGTTCAAATCAGACAAACATTTTGGCCGTTGGGTGGCCGCAATTTAGCTAAAAAGTGTGTAAACAAATGTATTCGGTGCTGTAGGTATAAAGCTAAAACTATTCAGCCTATCATGGGTCAGTTACCTACATCACGTACTGAATTAGAATTCCCCTTTTTACATTGTTCTGTGGATTATGCTGGGCCAGTATTGATAGCCGACAGAAAGGGAAGAGGTTGCAAACTTCTTAAGTCATTCTTGGCGATTTTCATTTGCAATTCGGTTAAAGCCTTACATATCGAGCTCGTTACTGCACTATCTAGTGAAGCGTACATAGCCGCTCTTAATCGTTTTGTGTCTCGGCGTGGTAAACCCCAAAGCATCACGTCAGACAATGGCACTAACTTCGTAGGCACTTATAACGAGCTTTCAAGGTTCTTGGTGCAGTCCGATCTTGAAGGTCTTGTAGCTCAGGAGGGCATCGAATTTAAATTTATCCCAGCATATACTCCCCACTTCAACGGCCTAGCTGAGGCAGCCGTTCGCTCCACGAAACATCATCTTAAGCGGTTATTAGATACAACGCACCTTACATATGAGGAAATGGCCACTTGCCTCACTCAAATTGAAGCTATTTTGAATTCTCGGCCTCTAACACAAATGTCATCAGATCCTTCCGACTTGTCTCCTCTTACTCCCGCTCATTTTTTAATTGGACGGTCACTTGTATCCATTCCACATCCACCGATCATGGATCACAACATCGCTCGACTCGACCGATACAAGAAAATCGAGCATATAAAGCAACATTTTTGGCATCGCTTCTCCACCGAGTATATTAACCAGTTGCAGCAGAAGCTGAAGTGGAAGTCTGGTGGAAATGACCTCAAGCTGGGCTCGCTTATTATCGTCAAAGATAACACTCTTCCTCCACTTCTGTGGTCTTTGGGAAGAGTCATAAATGTCTACACAGGCACAGATGGTGTTGTCAGGGTTGCTGAGTTGAAGACAAAGAGAGGCACCATTCGTAGGGCATTTAATAACATCTGCCCTCTTCCAGAACTTTGAAGCCTTCACCAGCCTTCAACCCGGGGAGCATGTCGAGGATCGCATCTATACGCACGGGATGAGACGCGCGGGAGGAGGCAGCGAGCGGGGCGCCGCCATCGGCGCGGTGGCAGCGCTCTGGGGAGTCACCTTGAGAACCTGACCACGCTCGGACCTCGCTTACGGTCGTCTCCAACCGCAAATTGATCGCGCGCGCACCTAACATTTAATTTGTAAAACGGCAATAAATCAGCCCTATCACAAGTAATACAGTCCACTTTTATTTACCACCCGAAGGAACCTTTACATTTCCCTTCAATCCGAAACACAGCGAACTGCTTCACGGCAGAAATAAGAAAGGCGGTGGTACCTACCCAGACGACCCTACATATGGGTCTACCACCTTTTTTTCGTGACGATGGGAAATCCATTTATGGAACATACCGCACGCTGGTTCTTGACTGGCACCAAGGGCGCGCGGTGGCTAAGCCGCGCTGGGCCAGTCCACCTAAGTGCCGACGAAGACCAGCAGTCGCAGCCGTCTACGCCGGAGGGAAGCGGCTAGAGGATCCTCCTCCTGCTCCCTCTCCGCTGACTCCTTCTGCGCCATCACCGATTCGCAGAAGGTGGCGGCAGCCTTCCAGGCCCTTTTCATTACCAAGCATGGCTCTAACCACGCTGTGTGCGGCGCTCATATAGGTTTACCACCTGGTAAATACAAAGTAAAGTTGAATGACCCATTATAGTAAGAAGGAGGAAATACGTGTGCTGGCAATGAATTCCATTATTCGATTGTGTGAATGGAAACGAGTTACCAAATTTCTTATTTTGCGTTGGAATGGTAGCTACAGTTTGTCGATGGTACTATAAGCCAGCCCGCATAGTTCTTAGGGAGATGGTAGATTAGGGGGACTAAATTATTTTGTGTGTTTATCTATGCATCCATAGTAGTATAAGTTCCTAATTATATTTAACTAGTGACCCGCCCCGGGCTTCGCACGGGTGCAATGCTTATGTAAATATGCATGTATTATACTATTTATAGTTTCGTGATATTTGTTACTTTATCTATATATTTAGAATATAGTTTATCCCATGCACAATAACTGAATAGATTTGAGCTGGCGCACGGTGGTGCTCTCTTACTTATTTTACTTTTTTTTTCTCTGGTGTTCACGGAAGATCAGCGTCGAGGCGCTTTACGGTCGTCCCGATATTGTGCTGAGTGAATACCATTTCACAACTGCTTTTAATATTGTTCAATACAACCTGTAATGCTAGATTTAAGTGGTGTGAATAAATCTTTTCTATTCTATTCTATTCTATAAACCTTCCTTAAGAATCACACTATCTATTAAAAAAAACCGCATCAAAATCCGTTGCGTAGTTTTAAAAATCTAAGCATACATAGGGACAGACAGACGGCGGATAGCGACTTTGTTTTTACTATGTAGTGATTTCGCCAAGAATGACATTTAAAATCATATACCAAACGTACGTCCGTTAGCATTTGGGAGTTACTAAAAAATTTAGAAAAAATCCCTTAGCATTGAAAAAACGTTCTCTTCAAAAACTTTCATACGAACCGCAAGTTTTATAGGCAAAGACCTAATGCACGAGTATTGTATCCAATCTAAGAAATGTAAAATGGTGAAAATTTTTAAATGAACCAATCACATAGCTTTTACATATTCCGTCATTATTCTCATTGAATTTACTTTCTTAGCTGGCAATTCGATTTCAACTATAGAAATGCTTACGGATAAGATGATGGTGCGGACTTGAGCGCAATTTGTAGAAATCGGAAAACGATCGTAATAAGTCGCGTGCGCACCGTAATTTAGACCGACTCATTTTCTTAAGTCAAAGGAATTCAGACTTTACACTTAAGAAGACAGGTATTACGTAAAATAAGGCCGTCTCGTGTAGATGATTGTACATCCTGTTAGGCTTGTCGTACGGGAGACGTGTGCCTGGTTACAAAATGATTGTTCCCTTTCTCTGGTATTAGTTAAAATAAAGGATTTTTGTTTTTGTAATTGTGTGTTTCGTTCGTTCTTTTCTAAATTTTCTAAAAATTCAGCTCTGTCCGCAATAAAAGAAATAAATTGAATAAAAGTAGGTGACTTAGGTAGTGTTTTCCTGTACGCTTCCCAATGTCTATTTGTTGTTGAATCTAGTTTTCTAGTCATCATAAACAGCATTAGTGTATCCCAATGCTCAGTGGGCTCCTTTAAAGTTTTAAGAGCACGGATGTTCTTATTTATGACATCGACAAGTAGCCGTAAAGAACTAGATGACTCAATGAAAACCGGTTCAACATCATAAAGAGCCTGAACATGATTATCTATCAATAGACGGTTATTGTTGTAACGATCGCATAACAAGTCCCATGCCACTTGGTAATTATCACGATTAAAATCAATATTACGTATTATTTCTAAAGCTCGACCCTTAAGTGAGGCACGCAAATAATGGAACCTGCTGATGTCATCGATACAATGATAGAGTATATTAAATATCCTTTATTGTTCTATTCTATTCTATTCTTATGCAAGGGGCTGAGGCTGTGTCTCAGAACACTTCGACCTTATGGGATCTTTTGTGCTTCCCCTTTCCTTATCACCCATCCCCGCCAACATCGAAAACATTTTGTATGAAGTTGGCGGGAATATATCCTTTATTGTACACATAATAATGGTTACAAAAGTAGATACAGAAAGATATGTACAAATATAATATAGTATTATATTTCTACGCTCACACCAATTATCTAGCCCAAATTAAGTATCATTAAGAACTTGTGTTATGGATACTAGTTAACGGACAATTTTTATATGCATAATAATTTTTGGATATCTTTATAAATAAACAAAAATAAGTATTAGGGGTTTAAGTATGAAATTTCCGTTTTGTGTGGAGAATTTAACGAAAATTGACATTTCCATACAAGTGTATTTGCGATTATTTAAGAAACCAATAATCTAAATTTTGTGTAATTTTGTGGATGTATTAAGACAACATTAAGCTATAGGATACTTAGAGGAAAAAAAATGGGAAATGATAACTGTAAAAAATTTATATATTTTTTAAAAGAGACGGGCAACTCTTAGGACAAGCTGTTTTAGAAGATGTATTTCTAGTAAAAAAATAAAAATAAGAATAAAATGTTATACATAATTATAAGTACTTGTAATGAAGTTTAAAAAAAAAAAGAGTAATGGACATAGTTATTGTATTAAAAGAATTATACACTAATGAATAATGAGGAAAAAATCGGCAATTTCATACCTTAACCCCTATTATATAAACAACCATGACTCGTCAACAAAATATTCGTGTTCGTCACACAAACATTTGCCGCTGTCAGAACTCGAACCCGACCGCTTGATGTGTAGGCAGCTATACTGAACACTTCACCAAAACAGCGTCATATTGATAGCATCTACAACGGATTTATTTACAAACGGTTTCATTTGGTTAATATTTCTCATACACTACAATCCGCCGCGCCGTTTTGTAATACACCGTGTTATACGGTTCGCCTACGACATATGCATAGACATGGCTCATCCGCATTTGTGAAATAAAACACTGTTTGATAAAAAGTCCATGGAATTTGAAGCGAAAGGTATGAAACCACTACAATTATTGTACAACCAGTAAAGCTTAATTATTGGGTATGTCTCGTAGCGGTTATCTAAAATGAGGGAACGGGGATACTCTGTGGCGAATGGCATGGCAACACCTGCTCTAGTATTACGTGTACGGCGAATACAATAATAAAACGCTTGAACTTTAGCTTATCTCTTAAATCGGCTGTGGATTATTTTCTTAATAGTAACAGAAACTTAATTTTTGTTTTAGAGCAGAACACTGGGCTTCTCTTGACTGATATGATGATGAGGATGATAGAGTTGTAAAAGTAAAAATAAGTTTCAGCTATTCAAAAACAGCAAGTCCTATTTAACTAATTGCCGACTATATTTATATTGCTGATATAATAATGTTTATACTAGTCAGTAATTAGTCCCTGGCGACGAATTAGGTAAGTACCCCTTTTTATCCCGTGGGTGTCGTATCAAGCAGGTAGGCGGTCAAAATGGTTTATTCATTACAACTCAAATAAATTTAAATCAGAATGGGAAAAAGAAGAAGTAAAGGGGATCGACAATCTGGTAAAGACCGCGGGAAGCCGCTGCAGCGTAGGATCGATCGGGTTGGATATCCTTGAGGGAGGCCTGTGTGTCAGTCGCAACGCTGCACTGCTCCGTAGAGCGCAGCGGGTGATGGCAATAAAAGTAGTTCGTGGCTATCGCACTATTGCCGGCGATGCTGCGTGTGTTTTAGCGGGAACACCACCATGGGACCTCGACGCCAAGGCGCTGTCTGACGTATATAGGCGCAGCGTTGAGGTCAGGGATGAAGGCTTACACCCACCGCCGGAAATGGTCCGACGTTAGCGTGATAAAGCACACATGTCCACTATAAGGGCATGGCGAAGGCGTATAAAAGACCCTGTTGCTGGCCTTCGTACAATAGAGGCGATCAGACCAATTCTAACCGAATGGCTGACAAGAAGACATGGGCGCCTCACATTTCGGCAGACTCAGGTGCTTACGGGGCACGGCTGCTTCGGCAATTATCTGTATAAAATTGCCGGCCGCGAGCCAACCCCCAGATGCCACGAGTGCGACTGTGCAGAAGACACTGCCCAGCACACATTTGAGATTTGTCCGGCGTGGGATTCACTACGCTCCACGCTAACCGGAACGATTGGCACCGACCTTTCCTTACCGACCGTCATCCAAAAGATGGTTGGTGACGAGACTCATGAAGAAGGACAGCTGTTGCCTCCTTCTGTGAAGAAGTCATGACACTGAAGGAAGCCGCGGAGCGGATACGCGAAGAGGACCCTCCCGCTAATCCAATCCGCAGGCGGAGACAGGCGCGGAGAAGGCGGCCATACAGGATGCAGCCACAACCGCCATAGTCAGGGGCGCGGAGATGGGTAGGGTCCATCTTCCTCAATGCGCGTTCCTATGTCGGTAGGGTGTCATTACCGCGGGCACTCTCAAACAGAGAAGAGTCAAACGACAGGCTATTAGACACGACCTGTGATGTAAAGTTATAAACTGCCCTTGTCGTGTCCTCCAGCAAATAGCCAAGTGGTAAACGTCTGGTTTTAGTGGGTATACGCTGCAATCTGCAGGGCGAGTCCCACATAACGACATGGGGGGCCCCTACGCCGCCTCATATACAGGGTGTAAAAGACATGAACAGTCAAACGAGAACCATGTATTCTGCTCACCATCATAACATTTTTTTTCCTTTATACTATACCTGGGAAATTGATAGTTACGATTTTATTGAAAGTCAAAGTCATAAATTTCTTTTTAATTTTTTTATTATAACGTATTCTATACGTTATTTCTTAATTATTGTCCAAAGAAACATTATAATTTTTTTAGTATTTCATAACAAAAACGTTAGCGTTCAATGTGGCTCACTCGATGCGCACGGACACTAACGAACGGGGCCGACTTCTCGGTTTTGAGAGTTGCGTGCGAGGTGAGCCCCTTTGAGGTGAGCCCCTTGACATTGCGCGGTACAATTTGTAATTTTTTTTAACACCAAAAAATAAAACTCATTTCCCAGCAATTTTTTTTTAAATATGTCTTATTTTGATGTATAGAATACATGGTTCTCGTTTGACTGTTCATGTCTTTTACACCCAGTATGTATCCGTAAAAAAAGGCGTGTGTGTCAGTGGGCGTCTATTGGCTGACATAATGATGATGAAGAAGAAGACACTTGAGCAGAACCGAAGACACTTGAGAGTATATAATCACGTGTTACCTACACACACAAAACCACATCTGGCCGAGCCTCAAAATATTGACTAGTTGCACGCCTCTGTCACCTATCGACTACATAAAATAGTCAATAAATGGAAGGAACAAACTAATCGTTCAGTGAACCAATAAACAAAACCGACCAACACGATAGATCTTACACTAGAAAATCCTTTAGCAGTCCGGGTGACTTATCAGTTCATTCGATTGAAAATACTGTCCGTCCCGAAACTCAACTCGATAGAAATAGCTGAAGAGCGCTTCTAGGAAATCTTATGATGTCATCGAAAATTCAATAACGTGGAAAATTCGACCGATACTAAAATAACGAACCTAATTTAGTGTGAACAAACATCTGCAACTTGCTATTGTGTGTCAGTATAATCACTTAGAATAGACGAATAGTAGATGAAGTAAAAATAGATAGTTCTAAAACACTTAAATTTAATGATCCATTATGCTGAGTTTTATTTTTTTCTTACGTCTCTCAGATGGACTGGTTTCGTCCGATCTATACAGTTTCTAAGCTCTTCACAGACGAGGGACAGCGGGAGTAGACAAGTGGCAATCAGTTCATAATGATAAAATATCGAAATTCTTCATCATTATGCCATATTGCATTGTTACCTACAGCGTCTTAACTTTCGCTACCAACTTACTTAGAGATGACGATTGGCCGCGTGATTTTACGACAACTTAGTTGATCCCATATATTTAGTTCTTATCGATCTTTGTTATCGTTTTTAATTTGTTACTTTGTCTAGGCCCCTAGGTCATATTTTCTTACCCATTAAGTTTGCCCTCGACATGACACTCCTCGTAAACGGAAGTTCTACCAACAAAACTCTGGTCAATTGCGAGGACAGACGTCAAGAACAATAAAATAGCTAAAACAAATTCCTCTAATTAGAACACAAATTGACCAATTAATTTAAATTCTAAATTTCACTCACATTAGTTCCAACAAATCTGAGTGCGTATGCAGGCTGCCAATGACATCGCCAACTCTAACATTTGTGTTGGTTTCCATGATGTTTTCTCGGTAATACGTCAGTTTCATACTTTATATTCTTTTCGATAAACTTTCGATGCAATCGATTGACTCGAAACACCACTTTCCAAATCCCAAGAACCTATAAACTATGAAGAAGTAAGGATTTTTTCTCATTAATGTTTGATTAATTGATTGATGATTGAAGATGATTCTTCTTGATTCTTTCCCATGTTGTTCTAATTGTGTACTATCTAATAATCATTTACCATAGGCTTTGGCTCAATCATAAGTCCCCTATGGAAGCTTTACGCGACTTTGGTTCCTTGTCTGCACAGAAGTTATTTCATAAGAGCTGTTATAGGAATTCTTTATGAAACTTCAAAGAGCGAAGTGATACTCAATTCAACTTCTACGTCGAATTCGAATCGATTCCTTTTCACTTTGAAATATTGTTTACTTCCCAGGTGATCCCATACCTGTAAAATGTTTATACAGTTGTCGAAGTCAAAGTCAATTTTCAAATCACACATCAACTTAAAACTAATATGTTTAGTACGAGTAGAACAGTTTAAAAACTTGCCTTGATATCGAATTAAAATCATCAGACGGCTAACTGGTGTAGATACGGCTGAGATACGGCTAGAATTGTTTATGTCAGTTATTTTGATAGCACAGTGATCGGTATTTATTTATTTGAACAACAAAACGGATAACAATCATTGAAATTGTACAAGACAACTGGAATATATTGTCATCCTTTTATGCTGGTACTACAAATGGCCGCATTTGTCAAACATTTGTGTTGCATCTCTTTCATTCTGTATATATTATGATAGAGATGCAGCACAAATGTGTAGTGCCAGTATTAAAATAAGACTCTACTCATAATTCATAGCGCTTACTCCAAATATGAAACCTATAAAATCATACGAAATTGCAACGCCAATGCAACCAAAATGTGCAGAACTGCATCAGGGAACAGCTAATTTTTTAGGTCAATGAGGGTGGGAATTGTCTTGCTTTAAAAAAAAAATCCAAATTTAGACATTTCAACTTAAAATAATGTCATTTTTTTTCTGTGGCACTTCAAATGGCTTCACAATGAATTTTTAAAAGTTCTTAAAATGTTCTCGCGGTAATTTTTCCTTATCTGCATGCGCCTGTCGTGACGACATCGGATGGGTCGCGCGCGTAATATCTTAATATTCGTGACTGTGTTATAGTTATAGATAACAGACAATTTTAATAACATAATAGTTTTGGATATTTTTTATAAATAAACTTAACTAAATAAAAAAAAAAATAATAAAACCATGAAACTTTGAATTTAGGCACGTGATGAGAAATAAATAAAATAAATATTGTGTATTAGTAAAAAAAATCAGGAGTGGTCTCCCCTTGACTTTCTCGTATACCGGAAACGACTCAAAAGTTGATAGAAATCTTATATTTTGATGTCATACATGCATGTTAAATTTGGTTGCAATAAGTTAAAACATACTCGAGTTATCTTTCTAACGCACAGACACAGACACACACAGAAATAATTCCAAAAACGGTATTTTTGGACTCAGGGAGGTCCAAAACGTGTAAATCCGTCAAAATCTCGAGGTCGAATTTTTTGACGATTACAAGACTACCTCTACATATGTCAATATTTTTTATTTCAATGTCTCGACACTCTTTTTCATGCATGTGGTGTTTGCCTGTAAGTGACTGTGCACTTAGTTTTAGTTTTAAATAGTTTAGTAATCAAAATTGTACTAGTGTATAAGTTGTTGGTGAACCAATAACGTAAAAATAAAAAATAAAATAAATACCTATAGACTACGTATACGAGAAAGTAATAAGTAGGTAGGTACCCTAAAAAATTTAAAATGCTGCCAAAAAGTCACTTATCCACGCGGACGAAGTTGTGGGCAAAAGCTAGTTGTGCTCAAGCCGGCAATGTTGGCATCGGCAAACATACCTAATGCACTGCAGTAACGTGGGAGCCCTAACAGCATCCTGAAATTATAGTTCCTACCTACTCTAAGCATCTTAATAGGCAATCTTCATAAAACATCTTCTTTAAAAAGGCACCGTAACATGTTACTTAGAGAGAGATTAGCGTGGATGTCTAAAATGAGATTATGATTATTTTTAAAACTTCGTATTTGACGTAAAAATACATAATAATAAACAGACTCTGATTCGGCAATGTATAAAAAGTTCTTCACATGTTTCTTTTCGAATTCAGAAGATGTGTTTGATTATTTTAACTGATACGTCAACCTTTTGATATTCCGCTGTTTCTAATAGGCAAATCGATAGAAACTGGTAAACAGAAATGATCAAAAAGAAGCGATGAAACTATAACCATTTTGTTTAGTACTCTCTACAATAATTGGACGGCGTTAAGCAGAAGGGAGTCAACACAGATGTCGTATAATGTTTATACAGTACGGGAGTTGTTGTAGGACTGGTTGCTAAATCTTGCCTTGTAAACATAGGCAAGATTTTTACCATGTAGATTATTACAAATGTTTAAACTATTCAAAATTACCACTTTTAGCTTTAACACATTTCTCCGAACGTCCCAGCCATTCATTCTATGTGTGTGCACATATTATATGCACGTACCACATACAATGGTATCGAGGTGGCTGTCTTCACCTAGGTCTGCTTTTAGCAACTCGATATTTCAATGAGGTTTTGAATAGGGTTTGCCAATGTTCAGATGCGATGATCTTTGGGGACTGTCAGTCAGGACAATCTCATCCATTATAACTATAATAGCTCCTTATTTAGTAGTCGTATTTAACAATTGTATTGACTCTGGTGTATTTCCTGACTTGATGAAACATAGTAAAATTATACCGTTATTTAAATCTGGTGAAACCTCAGATCCCACCAATTTTCGGCCTGTTTCTATTCTACCGACTTTAAGTAAGATCTTTGAAAGACTAATGCTCAATCAACTATTAAAGCATTTCAATAAATACAACATATTTCATCAAAAGCAATTCGGGTTCACTCGGGGTCGCTCCACCATTGATGCGGGAGTTGAGTTGTTAAAGGAGGTATTTGCTGCTTGGGAAGAATCACGCGACGCCCTTGGGGTTTTCTGTGATTTATCTAAAGCTTTTGACTGTGTTAATCATGATACTCTGGTCAGGAAATTACACCATTACGGCGTTAGGAACAAGGCTCTCAACCTCATGACTTCATACCTGAGCAATAGAATACAGAAAGTTGATATAAATGGTAAAAGATCTCCAGGTTCTCTAGTCACAATAGGTGTTCCGCAGGGCTCAATTCTTGGTCCATTTCTCTTTCTAGTGTACATAAATGACTTGCCTTACTACATAAGGGACAATCATGACATTGTGTTGTTTGCGGATGACACTTCTTTGATTTTCAAAATAAATAGAAAATTAGATAATTATGACGAAGTGAACAATGCACTTGCGAAAGTAGTTTATTGGTTTGATATTAATAACTTGTTGCTGAATGAAAAAAAAACCAAATTAGTTAAGTTTACTACACCGAATGTGAGATGTGTAGAAACTAATGTACAAATAAATGGAGTAGAATTGAAACCTGTAGAAACAACAACTTTCTTAGGAGTAATGTTAGACTCTAAATTGCAATGGGATCCACATATTGTAAAACTTTCGGGTAAACTAAGTTCTGCGGCATATGCAGTTAAAACTATTAGGCGGCTAACTGATATAGATACTGCTAGAATGGTTTATTTCAGTTATTTTCACAGCATAATGTCTTATGGAATTCTTCTCTGGGGGAGTGCTGCAGATATTAATACCATCTTTGTTCTGCAAAAACGGGCTGTTAGAGCAATCTATCAACTAGGTCCGCGTGACTCCCTCAGAGAAAAGTTCAAGGAGATAAATATTCTAACTGTGTCATCACAATATATATTGGAAAACTTACTATATGTTAAGAAAAATATTATGATTTTTTCCGAGAAATGTCATACGCACAATGTAAATACTAGGAAGAAACACGATTTGGTTGTATATAAAACTCGTCTCCACAGAATAAGCAATTCCTTTATGGGCCAATGTATACGTTTTTACAATAAGCTTCCGAAGAATATTAGAGACTTGCCTATTAATAAATTTAAAAAAACTGTAAAATCTAAATTATATAAAAAAGCTTATTACAAGTTAAATGATTATTTAAATGATCCAAATGCGTGGGAGTAAAATCTGCCCAAATTTACGCATTTAAAATTGTAATTTATTCATATTGATATATCTATGGACATGTAATGATGTTTTGAAATCATTACGAAATTGTAAGCTGCGGAGTTTCTTTCGCCATTTCTTCTCCGTCTCAGCATAATAATAATTATTTAAGTAAAATAATTATTTCGTCGAAATGGTGGGGCTTTTGACGATTTAAAAGTACTTAGCAAAGTCCATTTAAATAAAGAGCTTTTTCATTTCATTTCACAAAAGTGGAGCTATATCGCTCCTTCGTAGGACTTACCCCACCAAACCATCCCAGATGCTGGGTGGTGGCCTCTTTTGACCTTCTAAATTATCTCAGTAGCTTCTTAAGAGCTGTGTACATAGACCCTATCGTTTTGACGGTTGAACTTCTCTTCAACACTAAACAAAATTGTACAGTAGATTTAGTTAAAAGTGGAGTCTCACTACACGGTTGAGACGATAAAGCTTCATTAAGGGAGACGTGGCACGACCCGCGGTGCGGGTTGCCCGAAAAGCAAACACATGGCGATGTATAGAGCGTTCTAGAAGAAGCGTTTTTGCACGCGTTTTTTTGACTTGTAGCGTCGCATGTGGCGGAAGACGTGGCGGGTGACGCGGCTGGTATTCTTAATACATACGCATAAAAGTAATGGATATTTTGCATAACACCGTCCAATTGCTTTTCGTTCGGATAAATCAGTTTCCTGTTTGTGTATCGACTTGTTGTTTATTGTAAGAAGAATTCTATTTTTATTTTCCTTTACTCTGCACTTGTAATAATTCCGAGTACTTTGGCGTAATTCAATTTCTATTATAATATTGATGTTAATAGTACGGTCGGGCTCAGGAGTAAATTAATATTTTAGTATTTTGTAAATAAATAATTTTAATAATGACCCTAATGTCTTAATATTTACAATACTGTTATAGGTTTTAGAATAAGATTTTTACAAGATTTTCACATGATAAATAATCCAAATGCGTGGGAGTAATAACTACCCAAACTTTACGCATGTTAAAATGTAACTTAAATTATATTGATAATTATTTATTGACTTGTATTGATGTTTTGAAATTATTACGAAAATTTGTAAGCTGTGGAGTTTCTTTCGCCATTTCTTCTCCATCTCAGCATAATAATAATTATTCGTCCCGAAATGGTGGTAGGGTTTTGACGATTTAAAAGTACTTAGCAAAGTCCATTTAAATAAAGAGCTTTTTCATTTTCATTTTCATTATCATTGGCCACCTGTTGACACCAACCCTCCTTGGGAACAAATGCTTCCTTTGGACACAAGCCGAGACCACCACCTTAAAGTGCCTTCCGAAGCAATGAGGAAAATTAATTTTTGTCATAATGATCATAACTATTAATGAAAAAAGGAAAGGGGGTGGAGTTGCTTTGACATGCTCGTAGCATTATATTGTTAATCTATTTTGATGCGGACCGTTTCTAAAATTATAATCTTTAAAGAAAGGTAGGTAAATGTAGTTCTATGTTATATTCTATTGCTTAGTTTATTTGTGTACAATAATTAATTAAATAGATAAATAAGGACTAACATAAATGTACTGTGACCGAATCGTGCGTGAGGAGTGACAAGCAACGGCCGCATCCATACAAAATCAGGGTTCAAGTCCTAGAGATATATTTTTTGTGATGAACAATACGAACGCACAATGACATTTGTAATTTTTTCACCAGTAAAAATATTCATATTATTTGTTTTAGTTTGTTTATAAATACGGTCTCCTTAAGCATTTGTCATGTTTAGCAACAGTTCCCTCAAAAATCCTAAATTATGCGTAGTAATATACGTATTATTTTTGAATTTATTATAACATGCATATGAAATATACCGTCGTGGTGGAGTGGTCAGTAATGCCGCCTACACATCAGGCAGTCCGGGTCCGAGTCCTGGTAGTGGCAAAGGTTAATGAACACGTATATTTGTTCACGAGTCGTGGTTGTTTATATATTTATTTAAGTTCATTTATGAAATATCTAGATTATTATGGATATTTGTCCGTTATCTAGTATCCATAGCACAAGTTCTCAATGATACTTAATTTGGGCTAGATAATTGGTGTGAGCGTATATTATCGTTAATATTATACATTCCCGAGGATGGGTTGCAATACCTAATGCCATAACTTCGAATGCAAGGTATACTACACCTACTCCAGTTAAATTGGAAGTAGAATAGGATAAAGAAGGAATACGTACATACGATCACGTTTGTAATCTCATAAGTATAGTGCCACATTTGGCAGTACGAGACATACAGTGCCTCAGAAGTATAACAGTTTGCCAGCCTATCGTCTTATTAAAACTCATCTAATATCTACGTTTATGATAATGTTTTCATACAATACTCTTACATTAGTTCCGAGTCAAGGACCTCAGTTATTAAACTTTGTCTCACCCAATGTAATGAATATAGAAAATGCAAGTGAAACTCTATAAGCGGGGAAACCTAAGCAAATATAGAATTACCATATTAGACGTTGATGTAAGATGAATGTGGGATGAGGCAGTTTATATTATACTCTTTCTTGCACTTAAAAAAAAATGTTACAATTTTAATTAAAATAAAATGTTTGTAACTAAATTCAACCCATGAACGTTTGTGATAAAATTAATTTAGGGGACTAAGACCCGTATTACAGAATGACACTCAGAAATCAATCGTGTGTTAAGAATCGTTTGTTACTTTCTATCAAGCACAAAGTGATAGAGACGTACGACGCTCAAGTCGGCGTTCATTCTTGAGACTCCTTCGTCGTGCTTTCATCGTAACGATCACGAAAGCTAAGCTACCAAGAGCGCCGTCGGTAATCGGATGGGTGACCGAAAATTTTTGGACTCGACTTTCCTCTGTGTGGTCGTCCAGTGGTCCCGGGTTCTGTCGAAAGATAGCAGTCGTTCCCAAAAAGGGTTGGTCTCAGGCAGGCCGTAAATCAAATGCCAAAACTTTTAGTAGAATTGACGATATCAAAACAGTCTTCCACAGACCTCAAATAACTGGGAGCAGTAGGAGAAAGAAGGGGCAGATCACGGCTGATTATCCGCTCAAAGTTCTAGTACTGACCAGCGAAAATTACCTTGGCATTCTCCATGACGTAAATTAATAATATAATAATTTATTTTCAAACAACAAATGGTTAAGAACTGAACCATAAAAGTGAGTAAATGTCTTAATTTAAATTAGTAGGTAAGTAATCGCATTGGTAGGTGGTAGACACATCAACGTCTAGTGAGCGCCTTCACAGACAGTAAACATCGGAACTGCGGAAGGGCGCTTTTCAGGGTCAGCGGATCTTTGGGTCGTGGGTTGGCCGGCTGATAGGTTGGCGGGCCGCCTTGATCAGAACTGGGAGGTCGCTCCAACCAAACCAGAGGTGGTAGACCTAGGTAATAGTCGTAGGATAGGATGTAGGATCGTCTAGTTAGGTACCACCGCCTTTCTTATTTCTGCCGTGAAGTAGTTCGCGTGTTCCGGATTGAAGTGAAAGGTCCCTAGGATGGCAACGCACGTGCAGTGTTTAGTGATTTACCCTAATATTGCAAGTGTCTATAGGCGACGGCATTGAACACCAGGTGGGCCGTAAGCTTGTTTACCATCTAGTAGTATAAAACACCCTACGTTTAAGAATTGGACGGTCTATTTTATACGCAATAACGGCCAGGTATACCTATGTAATCAATAAAATTAAGCGCAGGAAGCACCAGATCAGTTCATGTACAGTACGATCGGTCAAAGAAGTAGTAAAGGGTTCACCCTTTATTAACTTTGTCGTAACAAGCAACGTACATAATAGTTGTAATGACGACTGTTTAAGCCCAGGCATTGCTATGACACGGTACTAAACTGATTATCTACGTATTTTAGAGATCGACGGGTCTAAGAAATGACAGACACATCCTTCTTCCTGTCCTACTAATATAATAACCGAGAAAGTTTGTATGGATGTATGTTTGTTTCTCTTTCACGCAAAAACTACAAAACAGATTTTAGTGAAATTTTACAATAATATAGCTCATAAATCGGAATAACACATAGCTTTTAACTTAACTGACATTAACGCGAGCGAAGCCGCGGGCGACCACTAGCAGGACATAAAAGTAATTATTAATTATAAGCTGCTACATACAGTTTTTGAAAGTTCTATAGCGATGTAGAATTACAATTTTACTATTTTACACGTATTGCTGTATGGTAACGGCTCTAGAGAATATTACTAAACCAAAACGTTCTTAATGATACTTACTTCGGGCTAGATAATTGGTGTGAGCGTGAAAATATATTTATTTATTTATTTTAAAACTACTTGTGGGTGTCGTGAAGGAGTCTAGATAATTTGAACCTAATGGAATTCGAACTAGGTCACCTCATACGGTGGAGGCAATCACCAACATTAGCATTCCGAAGGACAGTGACGTCAGGTAGGCGGTCGTAAAACTTCCAAAATAATAAAGCCAAATCCTTTTTTATAGAATGTTCATAAAATTATTACGCCGCCTTAAATAATATTGGATAAGGGCAGGAAAATTATGAATTATGTTAACGACACAATACGTATTCCCACTCTCATGCCTATTACCATCAAATTGAGCACCATTAGAGGGAATATATTTATTACATACAAAAATACTAAGAAAATACTCATAAATGCTTTCAATATAAAAACTTTTACCTTGCGTCATGTCTCACTGTAGATGATTGAAGACTTAGGAGATAGATGGACGTGGTCTCATGGGTTTACCGGAGATATTTATAGCTAATTTGAAATAAGTTAATATAGTATAGGACTGGTGAAACGGACGGATGAAAATTTGGGTACATATGAATGAAATGGGTACCTATGCCACGGAATGTGGGGATAACAAAAATGGACAAAGAGAAGAATGATTGCGTAAGAGGATGTCAGGCTACCTGCCCCTCGCTCGAGGTATATTGGAACCTGATCAGACTCTCCAGAAGGTGCTCCGAATGAAAGTCAAAGGTAGTCACCAACACGAGTATATTGTCTAGTTACACAAAAATTTACACGGAAATATTACAGACATGTTTAGAGCTAGCAGAGCGAGTGAGCTTACGGGCTCCTAAGTGACGACTGGGGAGACGGTCTTGCGACTGCGGCTCTCCAGCGAATTTTGTTGCGTCAGCGACATTCGCATGACGCATGTGTCCCTACAAGGATATTTGAAAGTAGTGGCTCCCCATTCGCACACAAGACACCCCCGTCTAAGGATTGCCTTTGGACCCTAGGGTAATCCCTCTCAGGCACAGCTCGGCCTGTTGTTGGGTGTCGCAGCCCAGAGACGTTTTGGAGACGAGGCGTACAATGCATACCGTTCCCGAAACGTCCCTATTAAAGGTTGTGAAACCGATGGTTTTTAGTAAGTATTTCCGGGGATTCCCGGATAAGTCCACATGTCACTGTCTAGCTCACAATGCTATACATTCCTTTAGTGGGATTTGCTATAGAAATATAAAAGAGCATCACTAGACACACACAAGACACACAGACATAATTCCAAAAAAAATTTGTTTGGATTCAGGGAGGTCCAAAACGTGTAAATCCGTCAAAATCTCGAAGTCGAATTTTTTGACGATTACAAGACTTCCTCTTTACTACGTATACGAGAAAGTAATAACGTGCGCCAAACATTTAGCTGTGTCCGTGACGTAGAGTTCCTTTTGAATATTTTGACCAAATAATGAACACATCAGGAGATCGATGGTATCACGATCGTGTTTTCTTCGTATCGATACGAAAGCTAAGCACCAAGTGTACAGTCGGTACTCAGATGGGTGACCGAAACGTTCCCAAGGAGGGTTGGTGTCAGGTAATAATCTAATGCCAAAACCTATACCTAGCAGTGTATGACAAAGTGAATGAATACAGCAGTTTTTACGCGCTTTTCATTTTGTATTTGCTTGCTGACCACACTCCGGTGCCCAGTGCGGTCCATCTCTTTTTTATTATGAACACGCTTTTATAAGCTTCGTCTGTATGTTTGCTTGCTTTCTTGTATGTCTGTAACCGACTCTTTTGTAGGTAATTTCTACCCACTTTAAACAATCAGATTTTATTTAAACTTTATACGCTTATGAAAGACCGATGACATTACAATAATTCGATAAGAATATCCCATTATCCCGATTAGAATCGCCAGGGCCAATAAATTAAACTTTTGTAATGTTAGTTCAGTTATCCGTCACTAGATGGCGTTGTCATTGTTTCGACTTATTGTTTAGTGATCTGACGTTAGAAAAGCTGTTTTCGTTTTGGTCTAGTAAATAATACCATTACACCTGATGATAAGCACAAGTGGAGTCCAATTGCAAAAAAAAGCCAGCGCGAGAGATAAGCCGCTGCACTAGCCACCATCGCATTGCTGACCTGCAAGTTGCTTCTTCACGCCTCTTTTGAATAGCCCAGGATTGTAGGAAGGAGGTAAGAAAAGGAAGCGACATAGAATTGACTTGGAAAATTTCTTAGTTCGCGTTGGAATAGTGGCCACAGTTTGTAAGCCAACCCGCGTAGTCCTTGAAAGGAGATAGTGGAATTAGGAGAAAAAGGTCCTCAGAGCACTCGCCGTGGTTGTACAGACGGTAAAATGAGCTCAATGACCTAGTAATATTTGCGGGTAATGTGTTTGCTCATTAATAGTTGCATCATTAGTCCCTCCAAGAAAGCTAAGGCGAAGTCCTTTCCAGTCCTGTAAAAGCTAGCGACTATTCACCTAATGACCGTTATTAATGACAATAGTTTATACGAAAATAATAGACTTTCAACCAGTTTTCAAAAGGCACCTCTGTAACAGATTAGCGACTGCTCATTAACATTGGGTCGTGGATTCGTCACGTACAAATCTTATGGCATATTGAAATTAACTATTAAGCAGTCGTTGATTGTTTTGTGAGACCCAAGTGGGTGCGAGAGCGAGCAGAAGCAAGCGAGCCCTAGAGGTATTGAGATGAAAGAACCTAAGCAAGTACCCCTCAAATGTCCACGGTTTTGATCTGAGTGCCTGTAGGTTGGAACATATGTTCAAAAAGAGGCCATGGAACAGGCATAGGAGGACAACCCTCGTACCAACGTACGTTTTTTCACCAGAGATGTGCATTGCTACGTTGCTATATTGATATCCACCGAGCACTTATGGAAACGGGATGAACTATGCGAGCTGTGGGTGCGTGCTCTAGATACGTGCTGTGGATGCATACTATGAATGGATGAGAACTATTGAGTTCTTCCCTACTCTCGGTGCATTGCACAGCTCGAACTGTGCGTGCATCCTTCTCGCACGGTTATCTTGAGGCGACGCACCTTCATCTTAGCCTCAGTGGAAACAGTCACATAGTTTCAGTGCAACATAGCTGCAATGCACATCACCCTTAGGCTGCCTATCCATTGGAGCGAAGCGAGGCAGCGGAGCGGTGAGCGAGGTAAAAATCCACCAATGGAATTGCATAAAATTTCGGAGCGGAGATTTTATGCAATTCTAATGGTGAATTTTTACCTCGTTCACAGCTCCGCCGCCTCGCTCCGCTCCAATAGTCAGGACAGCCTTACTGGAAGGAGGAGAAGGATGTATGCGTCACTTCAGCTATCAGTATTCAAAATCCGGACTGTTTGATACACAACGATGAAGTCGTCTTTGTAGAAGTAACCTATTTTCTTTGGCAGGAAGGGAGACTGCTTCCGGAGGGTATTCACGTTCACTTGTTTTTTCAAAAGATGACATTGAAAATTTTCCGTTGATATTCTACATAACGGTGTTAAGGGTTTTTTCTTTTGACCAACATTCTGTTACAACATAAATACATCTAAATATATATAACTCAAAGGTGACTGACTGACTGCCATAGTGATCTATCAACGCACAGCCCAAACCACTGGACGGATCGGGCTGAAATTTGGCATGCAGGTAGATGTTATGACGTAGGCATCCGCTAAGAAAGGATTTTTGGAAATTCCCCTAAGGGGGTAAAATGTCCACGCGGACGAAGTCGCGGGCGGAAGCTAATTTTAAATAATTTATTTGCGAACCATAAATACACAGTTGTTTTTCTTTATTACCTTTGAGAACTCATTTTTGAGAATTGCTAACCTTATCTCTCATAAGTATGACAATCATAATTATTACACTGTTTTATGCCGCCTCCATTTCACGGTTTAACGAACTAAATTTCTAAGCTCTTTGCCCTTTAACATAAAGGGCAAGTACATTTTTGTAATAACAAAAAAGTATGTTTGTCCGTTCCTTTGTGGAGGTTACATTGCTTCTTTCATTAGAAGGAAAACCGATTTCAAAGCTCCTCTTTTGTTGAGATTTTCATATTCTTTGGATTTTTTCTTTTTATTATATTTGTAGATACCTATCCTTCAAATGGCGCTTAGAAGTATATTTATATTTATCCTTGAAATGGTGCTAAGAAGTATATTTTTAGATCTCCATTATGTTATAAAATAATTTATATTACAATTCAATTACATCATTTATAAATGCCTGAACATTTAAAAACCCAGCAATTTTTGTATTCCACGAAGTGGACTTTTTACCTCCGTCTCTCCTGGTGTCAAGTTATGATAATGGCACTTCATCTGTCACCCTAGAAATGCCATTTTTTGGAAATAGATATCCCTTAAGTCAAGGATCTTTAACCCGATTGGTCCTGCGCTGTGCTTTCCACTTTGTCATTTCATATTCATTTAACTTAACATTAAATTTGTTTTAATCAAAATATTCAATTTAACTATTTATATGACTTATTTAATTTCCAAAGACATTTATATAAATTAAGGTAATAGATTTCCAAAGTAAAGTAATAAGAGTCCATTGGATTTTTTTTAACCATTTTTTTTTCATACCGACAAAAGAAAAGTCCGAGCAAACCCAGCTGCAATACGCTAACTACCATTACAAAATGATCCGCATCGCAGAGTAGCAATTCTAGATCATTTAAATAGCGAATCAGGAGCGCTCTTGACATTGACTCGTTGCGCAGGCGCATGCGCGGTTGAACGTTGAAGTGTCGTGCTGCTGTTGTGAATATCATTAGTGTTTTGTGTGTTTTTTTTAATAAAAAAAGGTAAGTTTATGCGTGTTAATCTATTAAACTACATTTTTTCTTGTCACTTTAACAAGGGATTACATTACTCTGAACTATTTGTGTTTATAAATAATCCAAATCTGTTTAACTATTTTTGAAATACATACAAACTTTTTTTTTGTTTAGTTAGGTATACTATTTTGGTTTGATTCCACTTTTATACTGCGATGGACTATTGATTTATCATTATTTAGAGGCTTTATTTGTAACCGAATGTTAGTTAAAGCTCTGTTTCACCCTTTTGGTTTTAAGAGTGTGATGGAAATTTGTAATAATAGAAATGTAATACTTACGCTATCCTCCTTATCGCATCTTTCAAAAAGCAGGCATCGTCAACTGCATAGACAAACTATGCTGAACGTGTCGCTCTCGCACGTCTCGCATTTTTTATCTCGCTCATCTAACAATGCAGCTGGGACGTAGTAGGGCCATTGGCCTCAGTTGTCGTCGGCAAACAAATCAGAATCCTTAAATTGAGCGAGCATATCCCCGATCAGACGTAGAGCGCGGATTGTAGGTGCTTGGGCAGCGTATACGGTGCGAGTGGTCGGTCGGAATATTTCATTCCCACTGTGTTTGAGGGTTCCAGGTGAAACTTGAATCCATCTACAACCTTATTAACCATTAGTTGTGATGAAAGACAAGAGCTTGCCTGTTAAGGTTAAAAAAGGCAAGTCACTATGAAAAAATAAACTTGCTTAAAACAAATAGTTGGCTACCTCACAGAACATAGATATGGCTACCTCCTGTAGACAGTATTCTCAATTATGCAGAACGGATGGAAATCTTAAAGTTTATGCACCCTTCACGGTTTTCTTACGACCTCAGGTACTGTAGCTAAATGTTTAATAATCTAATTTAAGATTTAAATTGAAGTTAAGTTTGTCCCACTCCAAATTAAACTTTCAGCCAGTGGTTTTAATGTGCTGGATGCAAGACAGGGCACAACCTGCTAACAACTGATTTAAATATTTTAGTTGACGAACAGCAGTGAGAAGAAAATTTTGAATAATGTACTATACGAAAGATCACACATAAGATCGTGTTGGGTCGAAGTGTACCGTGAAGAAACTCACGGTCCCATCATAAGAGCATAAGGTATTATTATACACTTACGTGCAATGAAATCTACTCATATGCTTTGGTTCAGAACTCTCTAATCAAAATCTACAATTAGTAAATAATAATTTTTAACCCCATGTGTTAAACAAGAACCTAAACTTACATTAGACCAGTTTTTACTGTGATAGATTTTGGTTTATTGATTTTACAAATTGAAAACCAAATACAGTTAACAGAGCAAAAATTTTTAGGGAACTCAGCTGAATTTAAGGGTCACTAAATTTGTAAGATTAATCAATTATTCAATAAACAATGATTCAATTTAACTCTGAAAACTCTGCATAGTCACAGAAATGGCGTATTACGTAAAAATGAGAAATCAGGGTTTCCGAAGAAATGAGTCTATTGTCACCAATACTTCGTTTATCGATGTTTAGAGTACATTAAAAACAGCTTATGAAATATACATTCAAATCATATTTACAAGTTTTGTTTATTTAATCATATTTTTATATACCGATATATTAAGAATCGAAACCGGTATCATAGTAAAATTATAACTAGATTCCAGTGTAAGATTGAAGTTGTCAATAGACACCGTCATTTTTCATAGGCTACATTTTTACCAACTTTAACAATAGAAGGATTCAATAATCACTTTTAAACTTTCGCGTGGCATGATTAACACAAATGAAAACGGGAATTAACGCGATTAAATTATCTTTTAAATGGTAATTTAATCGCGTTATTTCCCATTTTTACTTGTATTAATAGAAGGATTCGAATTTATCATCTTAACCCTGATTTTAACTCATTTAATTCCTTTCTTTTTATTCGTAGCCGGGTTTCAGTGTTTTAAACTTTTCGCTTGTTAAAATAAAAGTTTTCTAAAATACTCAAATTTTCACAGAGTTTAAAAGGAACTTAACCACACCCTAAACTTTTAGTTCAGAGTTTTGTAACATACTGTATATATAACGGCGCATAGCAAAATGTGGTAATGGACCTACTTATTTATTTGCATTGCATACCCATTTATAGACAATTTTCTAAGCCCATTAAACTATCCGAAAGATGTAGTCTGCGTGGACCTTAAAGCGAATAATTATAATAATAAGAACCTAGAAGTTTCAATTCATCGATATCCTAGTGCTGTTCCTGCGGTTTTGGTCACGGTGGTTAGTCTGATAGTGAGTTAGGACGCTTTCTAAGATTCTAGATCAAGTAGCCCTTGAAATGACTCTGATTATTAAAGTGATTATTTTATCCATAAATATGAATGATCTCTTTATTTTAATTTAACCTCTTGGTGAAATGTGAAACTAAATCTATAACCACCACTAAATAAACATGAATGGTGAATCTTCTTGATTCTCGGCTCAAAAGCGTTTAGATTGTAGGGGATACATCTGGCCGGTAATGGATACGCTTTGCCTATCGTCGCCAGACAAAGGAGACTATTGTCGCCTCGCAAATTAAGACACTAGAACTACATACGATAACTACTAGAGACTTGGATTGGACTGGCAACATTGGGAATTTATGAGATGTTCAAAACGTTGATAAAATAATTCTGCCGTCCTAACGAAGAATGCAGTAAGGAACTTCTTTGTTCCTTACTGCATTCTTCTATTCTATTCTTAATTAACGGCGTCGCGTCGCATTAAACGTATGCATTTTGCCAATGTCAAGTGAAAATGTAACTAGAGTAACAAAAATTGTACGGTTGATTTAGGTTAAAAATGGAGTCTCTCAACACGTGTTTTTACAACAAGAACTCGGGAGAAACTCTCACTGCATTCTTCATTAGTACCTACAGCAGAATAATTTCCGAATCAACCTACAACAATGTAGATTATTGACAAAAATTAAAAAATAAACTCTCGTCTACAGTGAGAAAGGCGGTAAAATGAGAAAGATATCCGTCGCGTCAACAAAATTCAAAATGCGACTTAAGGTTCCAAGAAAGTGAGAGAATAAAATGTAGGCAAAAGGAAACAGCGTCAACTAGATTCCCGCACGAACTGTTACAAGTAACTAACGACTATACTTTTCGTTTATGTACAGACCAAGTCGTATAATTTACTAGATGCCTCCTTACTAGAAAGTTCGAACACATGTGAATGAGTAAAAGGTATTTTGAATTATTTTTTAACTTGACGGCTTGGGAGTTGCTTGATTACTTTTAACATCAAAATTGTCCACTCTCTAAATCTTATTAAATACGCTTTGTACGAATGCTTAGGATATCAACGAAATAAGGGAGGAATTTAATTCGCGTCTAGTGTCCCGAATTAGAAAGGGTCAGTGGAATTTCATGTAGTACTTTCGCACATTCCGAATTGTGTTCTACAAAAAACCGACGGATAGCTTAATTGTCTATCGTTAACCGACTTCAAAATAAAAAAGGAGCTTTTTTGCATATGTTAGTCTATACTAGCTTTAAACACATGTGCCGAATTTTATAAGTGTATCTATGTCTGTATGTTTGTCCACGCATACCTCAAAAACTATAAGTGGAATTGTAAAAATTCTTAGCTATCTGTGCAAGTATCATAAAAATTGGTTCAGTAGGTTTGGAAATAGACAGTTATGTATGTATCAGTCACTAGGGAAACGAGTCGCTTAACAGTGTAATTCTAATATGACTTGTCACTATGAATGTTGTTTCAATTACATCTGTAATAAAAAAATTGGAGAAATTAATAAATATTTTTTAATAATTAAACCAATTTAAAAACTGAACAAGGAGAAATAAAAGTTTTGTGTTTTAAGCGATCTAAAAGTCAATATTCCAACTATTGTTTTAGTTCGGTTTAGCCAACCTTGGTTTTAAAGAAATAAATTACATGACTAACTACTGCATATTAACAGTAGGTACGATAGTAAAAAGAAATATGGATAATGATGAGACTGTCATCGACCGCAAAAAAAAAATATGGAATAATGGCTTTTAAATAGTTTAAAACATACAAATAACTTTTTTTATTTTCTCCCTTTTCAATTTTGAAGTCAGTTTAATTTTTAAATAAATTTTTTTTTCACTACTAGCAAAAATAGCTTTTGCGCGACCTCCGAGCAAGACTGTAACGTTCAACCACGTCAAATGGCAATAGCAGTAATTTAACTTTTATTTAACAAAATTCTAGCGTATTATACATGTGTATTTAAATATTTTCTTAGTTTTCTCACCTATAACAATTTCCTCGCTGGAGAGGTGAAAAGTTGTATGTTTCACAAGAGAGCATTTTTCTTGTCTCTTGCCTTTAAATTACTCGCTGCACTCAGTAGTCTATTAAGAATCACTCTCTATGCTCGTCATTCATTATCCCTAGAACCATACCCATCATAAACCTTCAGTAACAGTACCCTGGGGTACCGGTGTACCCCAGTAAGTGAATAATTTTTTTATATATAATTATAAACATTTATCAATAATCAGCTTAGATATACTGTTATGGCACTTATTTCACTATCACATAATAGTATAAGGCCTTAAGAAAAGTGACTTGTTTTAACTGTATTGGCAAATCTTTATCTGGGGCTCTATATTTAGGAAAATTTGACATATTTCACATCGAAAAACAAAGAGCGAGATTTGCAGTCTTTTCATCTGGGACAAAATTAAACATAGTCCAGATTTTGATTCTGAAGGAACTGGAACATCAGATGACAGGTTTTTTCCCCTAATATATCCCCATTTCTTACATAAATATGCATAGGCAAAGGGTACTGGAGCACCTTACTCGCATTTTGCCACGACCACACACTAAGAGGACTCCCGCCCGACGGACGGTTTGACGCAACCATCCATCCTGTACAAATACCCGGCAGCGCAAAAAATCCGTTGTGAAACAAAAAGTAATCGCAAATTTTCAAATATTTTTTTCATTTGTACCCCAGGGTTCGGTTCTAGGGTTAAAGACTATTTCGCTGGTTCGTGATTTAATATGTAATGGTCCTATAAAATAAGTATCATCTTTTTTATGCCTGTGACTTGCAATGAATTAATGAATAAATAAATATCGGCACTCCCAGCAAAAAACAATTTTGGTCACTTGTTGAACAAACAAACATTTTTTTTTTATATGACTCTATGGTTTTATGGCGACAGACTCTGATTAAATAGCGGTTACTAGCCAAGCGGACTTTATTATAAATCAAACCCTTCTACCAATCAAACCAAACACAAGACAAGTGTACTCCCGTGTACATTGAACCCGGGACCTATGGATTTGGTTCCGGTGGACGAACCCAAAAATCCTAAACTAACTTTACTTCAATCTTCTCCGTGGTCTGGAGACGGTTGAACTTACGAGTGAGTTAACTTAGGATTAAGGCCTCCTTTTAATGTTAGAACCTTTTACGGATTAGGAGTCTATTCACACAGCGTGTTTTAAACAAGAAGGAAACACGCATCTTCGCATTTTCATTGCGTTTGTGTCGATCAAGAAATTTATAGGAAAAACGGGAAGCCATAACTCGATCAAAAGCGAAGACATAAAATTTTATCTTGAAACTTCTTATTATAAATTTGTCTTTTTTTAACTACTAGAACACGTGTCACGTGACCGTCTAATACGTCATACGTACGTACGTCATCATATTACTTCTGGGAAGAGTTAGAAAGAGACAGATAGGAAACGGGAACATCAAAGGTTACTTGGGGTCAAAAAAGTTGTCTTGACTTTTTTATTGGTAGTGTGGCCTACAGTTTTACTTATTGATATCTTGGTGTCGATACTAATACAAGCGTCAATTCATTCAGCGCATTAGCAACGCGTCTGATTTGAGTTTGTATCGACAAATCTTAAGCATATAAGCTGTGTCTATAGCCTATAGCCTTCCTAGATATATGGACTATCCAATACAAAAAGAATTTTTCAATTTGAATCAATAGTCACAAACAAACTCTCTGCCTTTATAATATTAGTACAGATTCCAGTTGCAATAGTTTTCGAAAATCAAGACTATATTTAACTGAAGAGAGAATACAACTCGTGTGGATGTAGGTAAACACAAACTTTTGTTCCTATTCGGAGTGATATTTAAAATTTACCTTTCGTAGTTTAGTTAAATAACAAACTGTGGGCAAAGTAAAGCTTTTAGCCAGTGTATATTTTTATTTCGTTTATTCTGCAGACTTAAAATGAAATATTGCACGGCCCGTTATATTATTTATGCTTATTTAGAGCGCCCTAGTTCGATGTCCTAGAGGGTGAGAATTTAATCCGTGGTTAGGGCTTGTTTTCAGTTCGCCTGGCTAGCTAAGGATTAAGACACACTGATCGACCGCCTTCCACAATATTGCCAGTAAAATGCATTACTCCAATCGACTGATGATGGAGTCTTATATATATATTCGCATTCGTACGTAGCTGTACGCAGCCGAATCGTACATACAAACATCTCATTTCGTTATTTTCTGTTTTGCAAGCAATCGTAGAAGGCGATGAAAGAAGTGTCCACATAGATCTTGTTGACTGTTGTTCTTGCCCAAACAAATAATTCTAAAGTCAAATATTGTGCCATTCTACCTAAAACTTTAATATTTTGTTACAGAAAAATCCAAGATGACTCCAACAGCACTACTATCAGCACTTCAATTAATTTTAATATTCGTTCTCCTGAAAAAAGCTGAAAGCGTCGAAGATGGGTACTTGCGTTATGTAAAAGACAGTTGTTTCGTCAAAGGCGAAGCGCTTTCGTGTGTGAAGTATAAAGCGCTAAAAATTGCTAAGAAAACTCTGTTCGGTGATAATTTTAATAGCAACGAAACTATAAGAGCCAATCAGATGATCAGTTTTGTGCCTCTCGACAGAGCAACAATTGAACAGCTGTCTGTTAGTGAGAAGTCAGATGTGGAGGTTAATGAACCCAAAGGGTTTATGTCTGAGTGGGCGGAGGTAGCGAAGTACTTCATGAGACTGGTGAAAGATTTCTTCAAAGTTAAGGGATTGAGAGTTAATTTGCCCGAAGGTGCGAGGACTGTTGAAGAAGATATAGACGACGATGGTAAGTGTTATTTACTACTTTTTTGGTATCGGCACTTACAAAAGAAAATGCTCAAATCTGACCACAATGCGCAATAACCAAACATACCTCAAAAATCTAACAAATTAAGGTTTCTTTCTTATTGATTATTTCGTTGTAAGAGCAGTGTTGTGTTAAAGAGTTATATTTTTAATTAAATGCTCCACTATCTTCCTATGGTCATTTCCTACTATTTCATAGTCATTCTTTTATTTAGGATGTTATATTATTCGATAAAAAACAAATCCTTACGATTGAACCTTTCGATTGGTAGGTATCGCAAAATTACGGCTGTGTTTATTTTTACCATTTGGCGATTCATTCAGGATTTTTGTCAAAATCTTCTAACGCAGTTGAAATTGCTTTTAAAAATTAAATAAATATTCTTACAGTAACATTCTGTATACTTACTCAGTAAGAACGAAAACAGAACAGATTGGCATGGGGCGCCACGCAACGTCAAACTAGTAACTAATCGCGACGCATCTCGTAAGTCATTAAGGTGAAATTTGCTTGACACGCCGCAGATTTCGGTTCTGTTGTATCTTCGCCCTACAAGGGCGTATGTTGAATGAACTGCACCAATTGCGGTCACCCACAACTACAGAATAAATAGAGCAAAACACCACAATATTACAGTACCCGCTTTATCTCTCGACCATATTAATCTTAATTTATGAACTGTGAAAACTAGTTAAAACCAGTAACAATTTTACTGGAGAAATTGATTGGATTCGTGCGTACTTTGGAAGAACTTTCTGAAAGTTGTTGACGATTATGTTTACCTTACAAACAGTTCAACTGGGTAAGTTCAACTTCCAGAAAGAAGTCAATAGACGATTCCAACTCGGCTGGGCAGTGTTCGGGAAGCTACGTGGCATATTCTCGGCTCACCTACCGCAGTGTCTCAAGACGAAGTCTTTGATTCGTGTGTGTTGCCAGTGATGACCTATGCAACCGAAACGTGGTCACTTACAATGGACCTCATAAGAAGGCTCAAGGTCACCCAAAGGGCAATGGAGAGGGCTATGCTCGGAGTTTCTCTGCGTGATCATATCAGAAATGACGAGATAGAAATAAAAAATATATTTGAAAATTTGCGATAGCTATTTTGTTTCACAACGGATTTTTTTTGAGCTACCGCGTATTTGTACAGCGTAGATGATTGCGTCAAACCGTTCGTCGAGCGGGTTTACTCTTAGTGTGTGGTCGTGGCAAAATGCGAGTAAGGTGCTCCAGTACCCTTTGCCTATGCATATCTATCTAAGAATTGGAGGTATATTAGGGGAAAACACCGGTCATATGATGTTCCAGTCCCTATAGAATAAAATCTGGACGATGAAAAGACTGTAAATCACGCTTTTTGTTTTTCGATGTGTAACATGTCAAACTTTCCTATGTTTGGAGCCCTAAACAAAGATTTGTCAAAACAGTTAAAACAAGTCGCTTTCGTTTAGGCCTAATATTATTATGTGAGACTGAAATAAGTACCATAAAAGTCTATATAAGCTGATTATTGATAAATATTTATAATTATGTAAAAAAATGATTAATTTACTGGGGTATTCTAGTACGCCCTGGATACTGTTACTGAAAGTTTATGATGGGTACGGTTCTAGGGTTAAAACGATTACTTTTATTGGTTATATTAACATTTTTTTTCTTTCAATATAAAAAAGATGAAAAAGCTCGTTTATGAAAGGGCACTAAAATTTATGCGTCAGCAAACAGAGATCGCCAACGGTTAAAGTTTAACTTGATGTAAATTTATTCAGTTCGAATTTGGCAGAGTCACCTGGGTAAAAACTGAATTGGTTATGTAACTGCTATTTCGCTTTGATTGATGCTCGTGAGAACTATAAATTGACCCAGTTATAGAGTCAGCGAACTTTGAGACTTAGTTATGCTCTTAGTAAAATTAATACTTTAATAAAAGGAAAAACAGACATTTGGACTTCGGGTATCATCTACCAGCCATGTGATACCGGCAGAGTAAAATAACATCATCCCATATCCTTCAAGGGATGTCAAAGAAGGCGACTAATGGATTAGCAAAGGGGTATTGATCACCTTATACTCCGTCCAGCAATCCGCATTGGGCAAGCGTGGTGGACTACTGCCTAAACCTCCTTCGGTGACAAGGAGAGGCCTTGTGTCCCAGCAGTGGGTCGAATTATAAAGGCAGTTTTGATGAACTACACTTATGTTAGTATGAAATGCCGAGATGTTTTCGAATGTATGACTGCCCTAGTTGTTGGTTTTTGTTGATTGGTTCCCTGAATGTTTAGGAAGTGAAATTCGTGGTTGTAATCGTTGAGAAAATATAAAAAATGTTAGAACAAATATAAATAAATTTTCTTTCAGCCCTTCTTCAAACAGGGTCCCTAGTGTTGAAAGGGAAACTAGGTTCAAAGAAAAAGTCTTTCGATATTAAATAATAAAACAATGTTTATAAAAAAACTACAAAATTGAAAATTTAATGTAACCCCCGACATAAATTTATAGCTAAAAACCATCTCGATCACGTCAGCTTTAAAAAAAAACCGCATAAAAATTGGTCCATTCTTCTAGGAGCTAAGATGCCACAGACATACAGATACACAGACAGTTCAAACTTATAATACCCCGCTTCTTGCGTCGGGGGTTAATTAACAAACATCTCTTTTACATGACTGAGGCACAAATGTACCACATCCAAAAAAGTAGTAAGTAGTCTGTAGGTACTGTTACACGTTACACCAAGGAATCGTAAGTAGGTAGGCGTGAAAGCCCGTAACAGCATTTCAAATGGACGGCTTTCATTGAGATAATGTTTCCTATATCAAAATTTTCTTCACGTAAGATTTTTCTCAAACGCAGTAAAGTCGCAAATCGTGCGGAATAAATACACAAAAATGTTTTTACTACGAACAGAGATGCTCTTTTCATTAAATTTGGTAACTCAACGCAAAGACGGTAATGTGATATAATATGCTTTGGTTAACACGAATTTCAGTCTAAAACACATAAAGTTGTTTAACGACGGGCGTATAATATAAAGGCAGTAATAATAACATTATTTTATTACGTAGAGAATATTTTGTACCCAAATATTATCTGCGTGATCCTCTTCCTTCCATAAAACTGAGCCGAATCCCAATTCAAAAAGCTTTACTTCATATTACTTACAATGTAACTACAGAGTTTATTCTATGAAATTTACAATTAGTATACAATATTATATCGTTGCGTGATACTTTTTATGTACTGGAGTTTTAATAAAGAATGTAGTAAACCGACTTTCAGATGTACTATGTCGCATAAGCTTGAGTCTATTAAAATGTGAGGAAAGTTACTTGTTCTTCACATTAAATTTGATGGATTACAAGGAGGGAAACACATGCCCTGATTTTTGACAGAGAATTAATTTTCTTAATCACCATCGTCATGCGTCATCAACAGCTGAGATACGCCCACTATTTTTTATTTTATTTTATATTCACAGGTGAACAGTTTTATCAATAAACTTAGTGATACAGTTAATGCTATCCAACAAATTACAGATTCACACTTATAGAACTAAATTAGGAAATAAATTTGAGACACATTTACAATGATAAAAGTTCCAATCTTGAAAATTAGAATAAATTATACTACACAAAAATGTTAAGACCTCAGTTAAGACCACAATATGCTGTTAATAAAACTAAAAGAAAATAAACATGAGTGAATACACAAAAAGAAACTCCACACATTAAATTTATATTACGGTAAAATATAGTAATAAAAATAATAATAGGTTATATAAAAAAGTAACAAATTTGAGTATACATATTTCATGGTCCAAAAAATAAGTTAGAAAGTTTGCGTCTCACCACATCACATCCAGAATTAAAAAGACCTATATCCAGCCCACCACTCAAATCATTAAAACATCTGCCCTCTCGAAGTAGGAAAGAATTTTGCCTATAATTGGTATTAGAAAGTGGTACGTGTATTGGATTAAGATATCTTAAGTTTCTCTTTGGAACGTTCAGTTTCAATAAAGAAATTGGACATAAGCCTCTCCCAAAGACCTTCAAGCTGATCAGTCCTGCGCTGCCCGCATCCAGCGCCTTCTCGAGACCTTTACAAGATCGTCGGTCCACCTTTTGGGGTTACTGCGTCTCCCTGAACGAGGACTCAAGGATCTTTCCGCTCCAACGGTCGTTGTCCTTCTCGTAATCTGTCCTACCCACTGCCACTTAAGGTTCACAATTCTTTGGACTATGTCGGTGACCTTAGTCCTGCTGTGGATCTCACATTTTCTGATATGATTAGCTATCTTCTCCATTAGCCTTCAAGTGACCTTGAACCTTGCTAATTGTGAGGCCCATTGTAAGCGGCCATGTTTCGATGTTAACACAAACGTATTAAAACTTTCGTCTTGAGACATCGTACCAACTAATACAGGTAGGAAAAGTTTGGAAACAACCTTTGCCGACCTTGTATGAATTAAGAGTATCTTATTAAAAGTGAAATGTCCCTCTTCTGCGTTAGAAATATTATTTCGACGCTTGAAAGGAAAAGTTGACTAAGCGCCATTTTGAGCCAAATTGAGTTATATATACAGTTTGAATCGCCTAATTTTTCTGCGTCGTTTGGTCTAACTCACGCCTTCCTACGACGACTTTTAATGTCGCTTCTGCATTTTGGACTTTACGAATTATCACTTTTTTTTGTTACTAACCGACAGAAATTTCGGCCTCTTTCGAAAAATTGGTCGTTGAGATAATTGTGCGACGATGGTTTTGCCCTTGGTAAATTTTTACATATATGTTGGGAGAATAATTTCTCCTTTTAGCTTATTTTACTTGTATCTGAAAATACATTGTATTGAATTTGGTATATTTTTTTCATGTAAAGATTCATTCTTGTTTTCACTACCGTCATCTTGGCTCGATTGTTGTTTTTGCCACTATGGCGTTTAGTTAAATTCGCCTATTTCAGAAATACAACTTTTCGTCGGTTAGTAAATTTTTACCTGCCGCTTCAAAGTACAAATTTATTGATTAGGTAACTTTTACTTGAACTTATGCGATTATCAAAATGTTGGTTGTACCCCATTGGCACCACACATACTGGGGTTCCAGCGGCTTTTACCTAAAGTAATACATCTATAAAATGATGGGTACACCTACAAATGACCAGAGCACTGTCGTATGCGCATACAGTGAAATTAGATTCACAGTAACATAGGAACTACCAGTGTGCGACAGGATGTCGCTTAGAGTGCACACGCGCGCATAGTCTAGCGTAGTGCTACCGCTTCCGTATAGGTTGACCTCGTGACAATTGAAATTAAGAACTATAAGTCGAATCAATTTAATTTTTAATTGTTTTTTTTTTTGCATTATTGAAAGTATTAAAGCATGAGTTATATTTCAGACCAATGGATCCAAGAAAACGTGGTCACAGTATTTTGAAAAACGGCACTCTTAAAATGGGGAACGTAGAAATTTTTTAAAAGGTTCAATTTTAGTTTCTACTTTTTAATATAAAAAGGTCAAGCAAATGACTCCATTCCACCTGATGGTAAGCAGAAGTGGAGATCAAATGCGAAGATAACTGGTGCGAGAAATAAACTGCCGTGCCAGCCACCTTCGCCTTGCCGACCTGCAAGGTGCTTCTTCACGCCTCTTTTGAATGACCCAGGATTCTAGGTAGGAGGGAACACGTGCGCTTGCAGTGAATTCCATTTCTTGATTGTGGGACAAAGAAACGAGTTGCCAAATTTCTTAGTTCGCGTTGGAATGTTAGCCATAGTTTGTCGGTGAAAACATAGACGAGCACGTGTAGTCCTTAAAAGGAAGGGAGATGGTGGGATTAGGGAAAAAAGCTCCTCAGAGCACTCGCTATGGTACAGACAATTGAATGCGCTCAACGACGCAACATTGCGACGCAATGGGAGAGGCTCAGATCTTTAGTCACCTCTTCGTCGCCGATGACGCGGACCGAGCGATGCTGCAACTCATCCAAAGCATCGAGTAAGTACATGGCCAGACGCCAGAGTTCACAAATTCGTAGCCAATGCGTGCCACGCGCTGTGCATCTGCTTTTATGTTAGTCTTCTTACAGGACTCGGAAGCCTTATTGTAAGCTGCTTTCAGTGATTCAACATCAGGAGCTTTAAGAGCCCGACCCCTGATCCAAGCGCGATACACTGCCTGTTTCTGTGAAACAGCATCAGCACAATCGCGGTAGAACCTGAGGTTACGTCTGCCCTTACTGATGAGATCGGAATGTGGAATGTAGTATTCCATACCCAATACATCTCCTCAGTAATGGCAGCGGCGCTAGCTGATGTATCGTTCTCATAGAAGCAGAGTTTCTTCCAAGGGACAGATGCAAAGTAGTCGCGCATACCATCCCAATCTGCACACCCTTAATGCCAGAGCCGGCGCTTAGCAACCACCGGTTGCGGAAGCTTGGCCTGCGGCACTTTGGAGGATATGAGGCAGTGGTCAGATGAGCCTAGAGGGGCTAGGACCTCTACCTGATGGGGTCCACGTCCGGAAGTCTCCTCGTGGCGGACCCTGGTAACGTGGTGGGGAAACTTTCTCGGCGGGTATGCGGCTTTTGATGCAAAGTGTGTCCGCTTGGCATTCGAAGTCGCATGCCATCGTCGAGTTGTTTTTGTTTTCCCACCACGGCTAGTTCCTGACGACCCTTTTCAGGGCCACGACCACGCCCGATGACCTCGGGTGCGGTCCGATGGCTGCTCCCGGTGTCTTCGTCAGGTGGACGCGCCACGTCGAGCAGCCGTCGGTGAGGAGGCGGCCTATAAGGCCGGCGTCGGCCAGCGGCCCACAGGGGCTGGCGTTAGTCGGTAGCCCCTGTGGGCTGCTGGCCACCAATTAGTGCACAAGGAGTGCCTAGACGGGCAGCGTTGGGACGGTCTCGGTGTAGTTGCGCTCACGTTCGCAGATCCCGAGCCGTCCCGCAATAGCGCACTGGAGGTCAGGCCGGGGAGGATGTTTAGTGGATATGGCGATCCCTCCATAGCCCTGCGGTGGCTATGGAAGGAACGCCTTTACCTCGAGTCCCACATATACCCTGCGGTTGGCACCACCCCGCAGGGACGATGCGTAAATGCATTTGACCCTCCCCGACAAAAAAAAGGAGGACGTCAGAAGAAGTCAAGGTGGGCGCTATCTCCGATGACCTTCGGGGCGGCGGGGGAACAGTAGTTGTGTCGCTCCCGGCGAAGGGAGTTGGGCGCCTGGTTACGAAGGGCAGCGTAGAGGTAGGATGGTGTGCGGCGGGGGTTCGTCTCATGGACCGGAGGCCCATGAGTTGTTACCGCTGCTTAGCGCCCGGCCACCCGGGGGTGAGGTATACATCTGGGAGGGACCGCAACAGCCTGTGGTACCGATGCGGCGAGGAGAGACACAAGGCGGCGACCTGTCGGGCGCTGCCGCACTGTGCCCCCTGTGCCGATATTGGTCGGCCAGCTGGACATAGGATGGCAGGTGCGCGGTGTAACCCCCCGCCGGTAAGAGGCAGCCTGGGACCGCCAGGGATAGGGGCTATCAGGCTGCCTCTTGGTGGATGCCTGGGGATCCGTCCCCCACCCAATGTCCACTGGCAGGGTCGACACGGAGAGGGAGGAGTCCAAGAGGCGTGAGAGGAGGGGAGCCCTGATGGTGGAGGCGAAGGTCCATCCTGCCACCAGCAGAAGGAGGAGGGAGAGCCCATGGACGCCCAGCCAGCTGCCCAAGAGGTCAGGATCGAGAGCCCCGACAGCAGCTGCAGCAGCGGAAGTGGCGACGAGGAGGAGATGGAGGTGCCCAAGAGTGTCGTCGAGGAGACGGGCCTCCGCAGAGGCCGCTGCAGCGGTGGTGAGGTGGAGGAGGAGGGGCAGTCTTGTGACCGTGTGGATAGGACGCCCATGACCGTGAGGGAGGTGGAGGAGATTTTGAAGACGTGGAGGACGGAATTCCTTGCGAAGGTGGAGGCGAGAGGTGGAGGTTGGCAAGTCTGCGCGGAGGGGGGAATGACGTTTGGTAGGGGAAGGTTGTTGCGGTTGATAAGGTTCCTGCTCCCACCCAGCGTAAACAGAGGAGGGGTAGGAAAAGGTAGGCCTTTTCCTAGCCTTTTCGGCCAGCGGCCCACAGGGGCTGGCGTCAGTCGGTAGCCCCTGTGGGCTGCTGGCCATAAATAGGTGCAAGAATTGCCTAGACGGCGGCGTTAGGGCGGTCTTGATGCTAGTTGTGCTTACACAGATCCCGAGCCGCCCAAGAAGAAGGTCAGGCCGGGGAGGATGTTTAGTGGGTAGTGAGGGAACACCTTTACCTTGAGCCCCACATACCCCCTGCGGTTGGCACCAACTCGCAGGGACGATGCGTAAATGCATTTAACCTCCTCGTCACAAAAAAAGGACCTCTACCTGCTATCCCTCCGGATGGGTCTTGAGCAGAAGAGGGCTGATCAACTAGTTTTGACAAGTCGTGCGTGAGAGCGAATACATGAGCAGTGATTCCTGTATGGTCAGTTTTGAAGGAACTTAACCACTAACTATGGTGAGCATTGAAGTCCCTCAAAAACACCGTACTGCTCCTGCGCGTCATCTGCCACCCGACTCAGATGTTCAGAAAGTCGAGTTGTCTCAGCGTCTCCGGTGTGGGATCTATAAAGACACACGTAGACTCTGGCCTATACTATCGGTTTTGGCTGAAAATATCACTGTTGTGATTGTGTCTCCACATATTTAAAATGATTGTGATTAATAAGACTTATAAAATTTACTTATGATCTTATTATTCCAAATACTATGTTGATTTTTTAAAGATTTAATTGTTAATTTGATTGTGTAACTGATAAATAAAGCTCAATACATTTTAAAATTAATTTTATAATAATTACTAATAAAAAAACAATCCAACTATCTAAAACTAACGACACTTCAGTAACATTCACTTAAACACTTCAATCTAAAAATGACATATGAGCAGTTTTGCCTCTATTTTCTAACTTTTTTAATTTAGGTTAGGTCATTTTTTCTCCGATGACAATTAGATATTTTTTTCTATATTACATTTTTACCGAACAGTTAAATGACCAACGTACGTCGGTTAGTACTTTTTTCCTGTTTCTAGTTTCAGGTGATATTTTACTAAGCGCCACTAACTCCTAAACTATTAATTATTTTTAACAGTTGCATATATCACGATAAACCTGACATTATGAAACGTTTTTGCTTAAAGAATTACGCCTCTAAGATGATTACAAGAAGTTTTATGATTTTTTTTCTAAAAAATGAATCTTTAAGTCGTCCTCCTGAACAATTAACTCCATGTCGCTTAGTCAATTTTGCCTTTCAAGCGTCGATTTGTTCTGCTTCTAAACATTTCAATTATTTTTAATCAGCGTTTAGGTTCCTTTTGACAAAATTCCAATATTATTAGGAGTACGATAAAAGTCAAACGGCCTTTTTGAACATCAATTTGGAATTTAATAATCTACATTTATTTAAGTTGAAAAGAATAAACGTAAGTTGGTCATTATTTAATAATGACCAACTTAAGATTGGGATGTTGCTTGCCAAATTAGTTGAAATACTTTTTGTAAGCTGTCAAAACATAATTCGTCCTCAAATTTTGTATGGCATTAACTTGAACCGAAATTACATGGTTCAATTTCGGTTCAATATTACTTTCAATTACCTTGCTTCAATGGCATTGAGACGTGTAAATACATTTCAATGACCATCTCATTGTAAGCTTAAGTTTACCGAACGCTTTCAATGGAATTGTTTCAATATTGATCATTGACGTCATTGTTCGACGCGATTGAAGTGTGTAAACATGGAGATTGAACGACAACTCATTCCGTGCACGGCAGCAAAGCGTTCGCGAGCACGAGTTTGCGCGATATCGCATTGCGCTAAGTGAACATTGACCGTCATTTAAAATGCTGATATTACACGGTTCAATCAAATTGAAGCAATACTACTGAAAAACATTTAACATTGTTCATTGAACGACGTTTGCAATTTACAAGAATATCATATAAGTGACGTTCAAGTGTTCACTGCGCAATGTGATGTTGCCGAAACTCGTGCACGCGAACGCTTCGCTGACGTGCACGGAGTAAGTTGTCGTGTCATAAAAATTAACTTAGTTATTATAAGTATTATAGTATTCAATATTTAAGTATTTTCCGTAATTTGCTTTGTCTTTGTGTTGATATAGTCATTTTGCTTTTAAAACACTTTGGATAATTATATGAAACAGAAGACTGTTACTAAAGTAATAGCAACTATATGACTGATAATTACAGAATAAAAGTTTGTGATTTACAAAATCTTTTTTAATATTATACCAAAATAAAATGGTTTTCCATATTCCGTTACTTTCATCTATGTATGTATTTATTTTATTTGGGAACTTAACAGCTTATTCTATTGCTATTATACATATATATACATATCACGAAGCGTCGGTGGCGTAGTGAGTAAGAGCGACGACTCTCACCCGGGAGGTACTGGTTCGATCCCCGCCACGTACCAATATGTTTTAAAATTTTTAACTCATATGTACGTTTAATCGACGCTTTTACGGTGAAGGAATACATCGTGAGGAAACCTGCACACATCTATGAAGAAATTCTTAGGTTGTGTGTGAAGTCGACCAACCCGCACTGGGCCAGCGTGGTTGACTAACGCCTAATCGCCTCTAATGTGGGGTAGGCTCGAGCCCCTCGGTGGGGTAGGCTCGAGCCCCTCGGTGGGGACATTATATGAGCTGTTGATGATGATGATAATAAGGCTTGATATCGACAATACTGTTATAGATTTAGGCATTAATCTTTTACGGCTGTGTGCATGCCTGACACCAATCCTTGGACACTTTTAAACTTTTATGGTTACTATCAGAACAAAATTTTACTTAGAATACCAACTGAACAGCAGCGGGCAATAAAGTACAACAATTTGACGCCGTCGTGGTGGAGTGGTCAGTACAGCTGGCTACACATCAAGCGGTCCGGGTTCGAATCCTGGTAGCGGCAAATGTTTGTGTGACGAACACGAATGTTTGTTTGCGAGTCATGGTTGTTTATATATTTATTTAAGTTTATTTATAAAAATATCTAAAATTATTATGTATATTTAAAAAAAATGTCCGTTATCTAGTATCCGTAACACAAGTTCTTAATGATACTTACTTCGGGCTAGATAATTGGTGTGAGCGTGGAGATATATTATTATATTATATTATATTATAATAATTTAATAAGAAGCGTAAGCCCAACTAAAAATAATGTTCTAATAAGCGGAATAAAACTTCGCAAGCTTGTTTGCTAAGTGTAATCGTAAAGTTTTATCAATATTTACGCATGAAATAAATATTGATAAATGTTAACGATTTCACTTACGTGATCATCAACTTTTAATAACTTGCAGGAATCTCATGGAAATACGTCCAAGGTTCCCTTCGAACAAGTTACAAGCAAATAAACTGTGTTATTTGAACCAATTATGTAAAAACATGATAGCTCTCATCTTGTTTCGGCAACCTGTAATTTAATATTTTTGTTTCGTCAACTTACCTACTCGATAAAAAAGAGTTGTAAAAATCTTTATATCGATGAACAATATACCTTAAGCCTTCTGTTTATTTTAAACATAATATATACCATTAAGGGCTAACACGAGCTAACTGTCATTTAATTTTATAAATTAATAATTAAAATAAATGTAAACCATTCATTAAATGAATTACTGTTTATATTTATTTTACTGTTTAGATCAGCGGAATACGTATCTCTTGGCTATGACATAGGTCTTGTTACACCCGTGATATCAAATTAATCAAGTCATTGTAGATTTTTGTTTATCTCGCAATGTTTTTTGTAATGAAAACATTATTACCATTACACAAAACTCACTTTAAGTTGTAAACTTAATTATTTTTGGGATATTTTTTTTGACCAAGTTACATATATTTTTTTCAAAGTAACGATTCAAGAGCCGATTCCAAGCCAACTACTTTCAGAGTGTTCATATATATATCTTACTAACTCTATGTATTTATGTCTCGTAGGGTTATTAGAAAAAGTATCTTCCTTTTTTAGCACCAAAGAAATATTTCAAAAACCTAAAATAAGTTTTAGAAAAACCAAATATTCATAGAATTTTCGCGAAAATACGATTTAACAAATCATCCTGCGACATATGCAAGAAGTTGAACAAAAATATTCATTTATTTATTGTAAATCGCGGTAAAAGCCCTTACCTCAAACAGGTTTTAATTTTGAAATATTTACGATAATCCGCTGTACCTTTTTGAAAAGTCGTCCATTATTACTTTAATACACGTCAGATTGAATAATGGCTTTACTTTGGCTACAGTCTAAATAAAACTTTAAAAGGGCTGTTATAAGGGCAATTTTCCAAAAGCATTTTCAAATGTCAATGACACTATTAAAACAATATATTATTATGTATACACGATTAGTCAACCTCTACGAACCTTTTAAAAACTCTGAGTGGTCACTCACTGATTCGCAAATCCTAAAAGGGGTAAAGTTTGATTTTAAATAACTAATAGGTTATCGATTCATTGTGGTAAAGACGTTGTTTTATAATAAGACAAGTTACCCATGTTAATTGAAGTGTGGAGAACTTCTAAAGTCCTTTTTTAAATACCTAATAAAAAAATTAAGTGGGTATGATTATTAATGATTATGGGACTGATTGCGCCGCTGCGACAAAAAGTCTAAAGGAGATTGCTCAAATTGGCCTAAGAACCAATAAAATATTGGGATATTTGATAATTCTTGTTATAATTTATGCTATAATTAACGGTCATTAGATTCTAACGGACACTTCTGCATATTATATTCATTTTAAAAAGGACTTTATCATTCTACCGTTTTAGAAACCATAAGATCACCTTTTTAATGGCTTTGGTGTTCTAACATACAGCCAAAGATTTATCGAAGTTGTTTAATTTACAAAAATACAATCTCTTTGGTAGAGATTGATTAAAATGAAATTACATTTTATTAATCAATCAATAACAATATTATTATTTTCAACATTATTTACGCTAAATGCAAACATGCAAAGCCAAAAATAAAGATGGTAGTCGCCACCATGAAGTTTATTGTCATACATTTTTCGCCAAGCACTACCTAGATACGTTAAAAGGTGTTACACAATAAAAATGTTTTAATACAAACCTAAAAAAGAAATAAAACTACTGAAGGCATGGCTGTAAGACCTAGATCCCTTTACCTTCCCTTAATAGGGAGAATTTTAAAAATATAAGGTGCTTGTGTTTGTTTACGGTGTTCGATGCGATTTTTTATTTCTAACTTTACTTGGCCTTTCGGACAACGGACTTGATATCTTTTTGAACTACGGACTTTGTAAATGATTCTTTGCATGATAACAAGCAATATGCAAGTAAACTAGGGAACTAGTTTACTTACTAGTTTCTTTTTTTATTTTTTTGGAAACAAAACCTCAATATCAGTAAGTAGTATGCTAATAATTAAGTTCTCAGAAGTGTCCGTCAATAATCAATGTTTATACAGTCATTTACTTATAATTTCGAACCTAGAAAATATTTTTTCATGATTGTTGGTTCTAGGGCAAAACATGTATGGGATCTGAGCAATCTCCTTTAGTGTTATAATCTGGCTTTGATTGTTTTAATGCTGCCAAGGTTAAGAATGTTCCTCCCCACTTCTACGTTTCTTTTGTGGAGTGAGGTTCGTAAAAGCATTGAAGGTGTGGTATATATACCTACTCTCCTGTCCGCAGAATCTGTGAAGAAAGTTTCTTTTAGTTTTATATTATAACTGACGTGTCTCATGACTTTGTCCGTGTTATTTTTTTTGCAATAAGATATCGCCTATGTTACTCAGTGATAAAGTAGTATTCTAACGATGAAATAATTTTTTATATTGATTTAGTAGTTTTTGAGCCTTGACATGACAAACATACGGTCACGAATAGGACAAAGCAGAGTTAAGGTCATAGCACACTTATCAGCTTGGAAAGGAAACGCTTCCTTTTTCCTATGAACGTCACGGAAAGGCTGTTACAAAATGACTTCGGATCTTTAGAATCTGAACCCTTTGACGACCATTGTACCAATCATTTTCATGTGTACAGGATCAGAAAAGCGTCTGTGATACCTACTCCTTGTATTGTAGGCATCCATAAGAAATTTAATCTTCAATATTTAATTATTTAATCAAATTTGAAGCGTCGTCAGTGGCGTAGTGCTTAAGAGCGTTGTCTCGCACCCGGGAGGTACCGGTACGAACCCCGCCACGTACCAATGTGTTATCAAATTTTGAATTCTCATGTACGTTTATTCGACGATTTTACGGTGAAGGAAAACATCGTGAGGAAACCTGCACACACCTATGAAGAGGTTGTTAGGTTGTGTGTGAAGTCGACCAACCCGCACTTGGCCAGCGTGGTTGACTAAGGCCTAATCGCCCCCGCTATGGGATAGGCTCGAGCGGCCGGTGTGGACATTATTGAGCTGTTGATGATGATGCTGATAATCAAATTTTATTATGTTTTTATGGTTTAAAACCAGGAAACATAAATAAACAGGTTCGCCTGCATTTGTGATACTGTACTTTGCTTTTAAGATGAACCTCACCAATGCCCAAAAAGCACTTATATTCAACCAGTGTGTCCTACCAGTATTTACCTACGGAGCTGAGACTTGGGTGACTACCAAAGCGTTTCTCCAGAGGCTCATTGTCACTCAAAGAGCGATGGAACGTAGGCTGGTGGGAGTAGCTTTAAAAGACCGCAGGACCAACAAGTGGCTGAGAAAAGAAAGCAAAGTTTTAGATATTGTGAAGCGAATAGCCAAACTGAAGTGGCAATGGGCAGGTAATAAAGCATGTAAAACAGATTCGTGGTGCAAGGCTCTAATAGAATGAGGCCGTGGCTTTAAAAGATCAGTTGGTAGACCGCAGATGAGATGGAAAGATGACATCAAAAAGTAGTGGGCCGAAATTGGCTACTGACATCCCAAGACAGAGGAAAGTGGAGGGGGTTGAAGGAGGCCTACACCAAATTAGTTGAGGAAGGCTTAAGATGATGAGATGATGATATTATTATTTAAATGTTTATACTGTATTGTATGGTTAACAGAATAGATTGTCTCTTCTATGCATTAATACTGAATGATAATCTTTTTGTGATAAAGGAATTTTCTGTAAACTGTCCTTGAGTATCCTAAAATTTAGGACTAGATACGAAAAAGGAATAATTTAGGAACTAAATTATTCCTTTTTCGTATATAAGGATAAATCAAATTCAATAATGAAACATCTCTCAATTCCACACGAGTTTCCAATAACCGGGTCGTCGAAGCATGTATTAATCTCGAATCTGATCCTTTCGCTGTAATAGAATAGAAATTTTAGAGCATTGGTATTTGGTAATATTTTTCCACGTACGGCATTACGAGGGACGTGCGTAGTAATAAGAACGGACAAGTGAGGGATGAGTACATTCGAGTGAGTTTGAAATTAGCACCAGTGCCAATAACATTAATAGGTAACAGTTGAAATGAAAAGAAATGAAAACGAAATGAAAAGCTCTTTATTTAAATGGACTCTGCTAAGTACTTTTAAATCGTCTAAACCCTACCACCATTTCCGGACGAAATAATTATTATTATGCTGAGATGGAGAAGAAATGGCGGAAGAAACTCCACAGCTTACTATTTGGTAATGATTTCAAAACATCATTACAGGTCAATAGATAATAATAATATAATTAAAATTACAGTTTTACATGCGTAAATTTTGGGCAGTTATTACACCCACGCATTTGGTTCATTTATAATAATAATTTATGTTGTAAAAGCTTTTCTATATAATTCGACTTATCACATTAATGAACTGATTAATTTAAGTCTTGATACCCACCACCATTTTTTGTTATTGTTAGATAGATTTCGCTCAATTTAGGTGCTAAGCATACATTTATAATATGAGTTGGCGTGGTATGGGCATGTAACGAGAAGTAACGATGAGCATATTACTACAAAGAAAGTCATGGAAATGAATATTGATGAATACTGATGGATATAGAGAGAGAGGTAGACTGAAAAAAAATGAAGACTGTCTAAAAGATGCTCATCACTCTATTTATGTTTTATTTTATAAAAAAGAAGTATATTATGTTTTATTATTTATATTTTAACTCGCTATTAATATTTAAGTAAACAATTTTCCACCCATCCAAGGGTTTCGATACGGTAGACTCGGGTCCACTCGAATTGAAGCACGTATTAAATTAAGGGTTTTGAATCGACAACATATTATTATATCCACATTACTCAGATTATCGCGTATTTCTTAATCTAAGGCGTATTTAATTTTTAATATTTTGATGGTTGTCATTGTTGGTTCGTTCAGAAAATTTTGTCATTGTATTGACATACCTAATTATTTTGATCGTTGTCAATGTTTGGGATGTAAATAGAAAAAAGTCTTTATTGTGTTATTCTACACATACATTTGGCTAAGATTGAAAACTTTTAAAATGGTAATGCCTGATATTACGCATCAAAATTTTCAGCCATTTTAGCGAAGGGAGAGTTTTAATGTCGTTAGGATAGGTGTAAAGAAGTTTAGTAGGTACTCCGTGGGTAGGGGATACGAAGTATGCCGGGTAATCTAGTTTTCAATAATTATTTTGAAGATAACCTATAATAAGTTCCTCGCTGGAGAGGTGAAAAGTGTATGTTTCACTCGAGAGCAATTTTTTTCTCGTGCCTTTACATCACGCACTGCGTTCAGTAGTCTATTTATGATTTCTAGACTGGTTCTTGTGCTGGATACGGTGCGCGCCATTAAGTGGCGCGACGTGTCTCCTGGACACGCAATTCTCTTTAAGACAAAAACGACTCTATGCTACGCATTATTACGTTTATATTGTGATTCTTTGACTATCCGCCACCGCCACACATCCCCGCCACGTCTCTTCTGCATAAACCGCCCCTTACACTTTTGGCTTCATCACTTCCCTTAAAGTGGATAAAAGTTAAGTGTTCGAGAAGAAAAAAATCTTTCGTAAATAGTACTGAGGCGGACTGTGTCGTCACTTGTTTAAGTTTCTTATAAAACAAGTTACATGTGTCTACAGGCGACAGTAAACAACACCAGCCCGCCTAGCATGACCACCGAAATACGATATGATATAGCCATTTAACGGTTTGAACTGTCAAAAATCATTGGATTTATACTGGATATACATTGTTGACAGTTTCGATAAAATTTTGAGCTGGTGGTTATTTAATAAATCTGAATGGAGAGTGATTGTTTGATGACAGTGCAGTTTACCTTGTGCTTGACACATCACACAGCCAGCCCGTACCTTTTGTATCAAAGTGTTTAGAGGAGAATAGAATAGTTTAGAAACTTCCTACTTTTATTTACATTTATTTTTTTCTTTCTGTAACTTGCTTCAACATATTTCATGACTTACAGTTTGAGTTGTGAAGACCCACGATGTAATTGTTTTACAAAATCAAAGACGATCAGTTAAATTCAAAAGCAAACATTAAAACATAATTTGCCATTGAATTCAAATAAAAAAACTCATACTTCCTCGTAATAGTAGAAGACGAAACTAAAGAAAATTATAGTTGTGACAATAATAAGCCGTAATACTAAAATTTCGCATACAAAATTAATTACACAGATCTCAGTTCCGTTCTCAACTAAGATTCGACGAAGGTCAGTCCCACGTCGCGGCCTAATTAATCGAAATGACCTGATGATCTGATTGTTTCGTTCGTGTTCAAATAACGAATTCATTCCATTTATAATTCATTTGCTCTTCAGTAAATTTGTGAGGTTAAATTATCGCGGTGCGGACAGCGAAGTAGGGCACGTGGTTTTTTGGTTTATTCGATTAAGGAATTTAAGTTGTAAGAAATGTTACAATATTTTTCGCTACACTCATGTGGATATATCGACGCTAGAAGGCAATCAAATGGAGACTTACAGTAGAGCTTAGGAACAAGATAGATACGTAATTCTTGGAGATAGCTAAGTTTCTGAAACTATGGTCATAAGACGAGATAGAGGATATTGTCTTAAAGTTATTGTAACATTGATTTTATTATACTATATACAGCATAAGGATTTTCAATCTCATGCAGCCATTTTGTTGTATTCTAGGAGTGATAACTAGGGCCTTCCATAAATTTTGCTGCAACGATCTTGCTGTATGTAACTGTACCAAATATAACATTATAATTTACTTTTTGTTGCAACTTGTTAATATATATTAGTTTAAATTAGATTTCTTTTTTAAATAAGGATATTTAAATATAAGAATTGTATAAAAAATAAAATCTGACTTTTTCTTCTTCTCTTAATTAATCGCTTCGCGGTAATTAATTACGCATTTAGCCCATATCAAGATAAAGTGATATTTAACTACTAGCTTTTGTTTAATCGACGCTTTTACGGTAAAGGATAACATCGTTAGGAAACCTGCACACGCCTATGAAGATTTTTTTTGTGTGTGAAGTCGACCACTTGGCCAGCGTGGGTGACTAAGGCATAATTCCCCTAATGTGGGGTAGGTTCGAGCCCCTCGGTGAGAACATATTATGAGCTGTTAATGATAATGATTATGACTAGCTTTTGCCCTTTTGGAATAGTTATTTTGTTTTTTAGACTTTGATTTGATACATCCATACGTCCTTTTGTCACCTATTTCATTCCCACACGGGTCAAGATTCCAAAAAGGCTAGAACAGATATTTAATTATTTCTTATCAAATGCCTAACTTTAAAGTTTCATGGTTTTATCTTCGATAACAACAAACGCCCATACAAACTTTCAACCCGTCATGCCCTTTTTACAAAAAAAGGTCCATTTATGTTCTAGTATATTTTTGTACCATAATTCATCAAAATCGGAGCCGTGAAAGAGTGACTATGAACACGACGCGAGGAGGAAGACTGTACGCTAGGGTGTCCCGTCAATGTATGGGAAAATACTTTTCTCAAGCTACGCTAACGCAAGAGGCATCAAAATTTGCGTAATTTCACACACTTTATGCAGAAAGTAATAAAAAATAAATTATGTGTCATCTTTAGGGTTCTACCACACTTTAAAGTTTTGTAAATTTTACGTTTTTACAGACCTACGCCATTGTGCCTAAAATATTACAAAATCAAGTGTTTTATTCTTGAAATTATTGAAACTGAGCACAGGAAATCAAAATATATAAAAAATAGCTTTTAATCAATAACAAATTAATTAAATTTTAAACTTATTTTGTATTAAAAATTCGATATTTGTGCTTATGATTGCCACCTATTTCTCTCTAAAAGAAGCTTTAGTTTGTATGGGCTCTGTTACGAGTTTATCATCATTATTTTATACATATTTAACCTTATGGTCCCCGCTCGGTCGATACATCGGTTACCTCGGTCGATATCCACAGATTAATCATAGATGATTAATAATATCCAGAATAATTGATTTTAATTGTCTCGCGGTAGACATCTACCGAGCGGGTTGACCAAAAGGTTAAGATCTACTTTCCCTATACTTTCCCTAAATTATATGTCACAAGGGAAGTCACCAAATTCCAATGTCTTATCTTTGATATGGTTTGAAGGTCCTTATTGGAATTGTATTGATGAACTATAAACTGACAATCGTGCCACAATAATCTTAGTATTATTTCTAACAGAAAAGTTATTTTTCGTGGTGTTGATTAATATAAGTTATTTGTTTATATATCGTGGGTTATCACTACTTTTCACTTTTATTACTTAATCGTCACAATTCCAGCTCCCGAGTGTAAAACATAATAGCAATAAGGTTTTACTAGTGCGCAAAAAAATATTTTTTCGTTCGTAAACAGAATTGACAGTGTTGTGTTGTTGTGGATTCTATTGTCTCGGATTAAGACTATATATAATTAGTTAAAAAATATATCTGACTCCGTCAGACACTTCTTACAAGTCGTATTTTTCTTAAGGAAAGAACCAACTTTTCGGCAAGTTATTCAAATTACCAGTCACCGTACACCGTGAATCTGTTTTCGTAACCAGCTAACTCTTTTCTAATATTTCTGGAATATTCTCCAGTATAGTTGCACTTCGGGCAGCCATATTAGTTCAATAACAAATAAGTAATTTTATTTCTAACCCAACCCTAAGTCCTCTGAGAAAATTGTAAGAATATCCTTTACAGTGCCATTCCTTGACGTTTCTATATCGCTAGTAAATTGATCCAGCTTATATTGAAATGATAATATTATATTCTAAAATTAATGATAAATCGCCACATCCCAAAGAAATTTTAGAAGGGAATTTTAAATAATAAATAATTCGTCCAACAACGTAAAAGCCTTTTATAACAGTACCTTCTTGAAGCATCTGGCCGGGCTTAAGATACAACTTTGTGGATCATGTTTTTATCAACAAACAGAGTTAAATATTTGGTAGAAACTATCAGCCCTTGCCACTATTTAGGCTCTACTTGGGTTTCTTGTCTAAAACTAAACAAAACAGCAGTGGCAGATCATAATGATACTCCGCAAATAAGTATCGCAGATCTTAGCAAGTGACAGCATTGGCGGTTGAAGTCGATAGTGTTTCTGTAGAGAGCGTGTTTTTCGGGATTTCATTTATAATCAAAATCAGATACGTTTTGAGGAAATATTCACGCACCGAAACTTCATAACAATTTGATGAGACAGAATCCATTTTAGAGTAGAACATGACTCTTTTGATATATAATTATTGACTTTTCCAGGTTAAAACTTGATGTTATTTTCAGGTTGAATAAACACGAAGTCGATGGTGTTTTTGCATGCTAATCAAAATATCGCTTAAGTAAAACCAGAATACACCAAAAAAATCACATTATTTGAAATATTTAAGCTCAGTAGGCGAAATGAGGAATAGCGATAAAAATGACAAATTTTCAAAACTTTGAAGCCTGGTAGAGCCCTAAAGATATAGTTTTACTTTAATTTTAATATTATTTTGGTAATCTACAGTCAATTACGCAAATTTTGAGAGGTCTTGCGTTATGAAAAGCCAAAAAAAAATTTCTCGGGACACCCTACTGTACGCGCCGGAGAAGTTATACTTCTTTGCAAAGACATTTTATTTGTATTAATTTTGTTTTTTTTTTAAGTGCAAATTGTGTTACATATATTTATTTCGAGAATTTGACTTTAACTTTGACTTCAACTTCTGACTTTTGTGGTTGTATCTTAAAATTTCACTCTCATAATTTTTTCATAAGTCGCCTAAAGAAGTATACTTAACTTTAAAAACTATATTCACTGGTGACCTTTAATCTAAAAAGAGTTAGTTCTTTCTTATAAAAGAAACTACCAAATTAAATTTATTGCCTAGTTTACAATTATAACATTTCAACAAAGTATTTAAGAGAAATCTTCTATCTATTCCAATATTGTTGAATCATTCGTTGGGTTACAATTGAAATCGATTTACATTGTTTTATAAAGCTAACACAAACACATAAAAACTTTGTTACTGGAAATAACGGTTATTGATATCGGGACTGTTTACAGTCAATAAATTTTATTTTAAATTTCGAATCGCACTATGAATGTGGTCGTTATTTGCTAGTTTTATTAATTTTGATAAACTAGGGCTTCGCCCACGACTACGTCCGCTAGGATTTTTTAAAAAAAAAATGAAGTCTATATTTTTAAAATATTTTTTACAAGTAGACATGGAATTTCAGTACAGAGCAAACAAACTGCTAAAGCTTTACACCAAATTCCTAAAGAATAATAGGAAACAATTTAAACAGCCAAATAATTTATTGTTCAAACGCCAATGAGGCTTTTAAACGAAATGGGACACGATAAGATTTATTGATACGTTTAAATGTACAATTTATAACTAGGCTTGATCTGGTATTGATAGAACTGTAAATACTAGAGAAAAGTTGGTATAAAATTCAGTAATTAAATTTTGTCGAACATACTTGACTGCGTCGTGGTGGAGTGGTCAGTAACGCTGCCTTTGTAAATATTTGAGTGATGATCACTGATTATTTATTTAAGTTTATTTATAAAATATCTAGACTACTAATATCTGACCGTTAACTAGTATCTATAGCACAAGTTCTTAGTACTCAATTTGGGCTAGATGATTAGCATGAGCGTGGAAATATTATAAGTATAATTATCAAAAATATTTGGTTGACAAAAAGAGAGATATCTATAGCCGTTTGTGCACTGGTATCAGATCCAGACGCCATAAGTTTGATCCCCAGCAGCGTTTAATTTGTAAGTAGGTACACTAGGTTTGTAAACCAAGTGTATATTACAGTTTTTTTAATGCTGTAAATGTAACTTTAATTTGATAATTTCTGGTATGAACTGCGTCTTAAGGTGGACATATGCCTATAACGAATTGAAGCCAAGGAGGCCACACATCACCACACTGAAAAAAATCGACCGCTTCGAAAGAATCATTTCAAAGAAATCTAAGAAATCGTTTCACTGTAATTATATGTGAATAAAATGAATGCGAGCGCATCTGCTGAGTCGTCCGCATCACCCGCGCCGAATCTGGTGACGTCATAAGAATGGATTTCATAATGATAAAGAATTCTAAAATAAGTTTCGTTCGATACCTTCGGCGCATTCGGCACGACTAAATGTGTGTCCAAGCTCAACTAATGCTGAATCTATAGCAGTATTGGTTGATATCAAGACATATGCACCGACCTAAAATTGGGAGCAGATTAGGAGAAATAAGATTGACTTACTCGAACTACACCCTTGATGATACTGGGTCTTTAGTTCCTCGTTACCCATTGTAGGTACTAGTAAAGTCTTGAAGCGATGGCATCATAATTATATATTTCCACGCTCACACCAATTATCTAGCCCAAATTAAGTATCATTAAGAACTTGTGCTATAGATACTAGATAACGGACAAATATACATAATAATCTAGATATTTCATAAATAAACTTAAATAAATATATAAACAACCATGACTCATGAACAAATATTCGTGTTCATCACACTAACATTTGCCACTACCAGGGCTCGAACCCGGACCGCCCGATGTGTAGGCAGCGTTACTGACCACTCCACCACGACGGCGTCATTGACTTTTATAAGTGCACAAATTGTACCTAAATCATCACTAAATCTACATCCTAAATCAGCTGGGACACAAGGCCTCTCCTTGTCATCGAAGGAGGTTTAGGCAGTAGTCCACGCTTGCCCAATGCGGAGTGGTGGACGGAGTATTAGGTGATCAATACCCCTTTATAGGTCCATTAGTAGCCTTTTACTACACCTATTGGAGAATATAGAATGATGCTATTCTACTCTGCCGGCATCACACGGCTACTGGCGTCATACGGCTACCTAAATGAATAAAGAAATTTTGACTTTGACTATTATTTCTATCTTTCTAATTTTTTCCTGAGTTTCTCCTGAGTTCTTGTTATAAAAACACGTGTTGAGGGACTCCATTTTTAGCCTCAATCAACCGTACCATTTTTGTTACTTTAGTTACATTTTCACTTGAGTATGGCAAAATGCGTACGCTTAACGCGACGCGACGCCATTAATTAGTAGTACTTTTTTCCTTTTCTCATACTAACATCATATTTTATTATGGCTATGACGTACCAACTGCAATTGAAATGGGAAGCTTTACCGAACCGAAGAGTCCAGGATAAAATCGGCTAGAACCGGTTTCCCGAGGGAAATTTTTAACATAGAATAGATGTACAGAAAAAAAATCGTCTTCAATTTGTTATTGGAGCTCAGTGGTCGCTTCAAAGTTTCGTTGATAAAATACATCAAGACAGATAAAACGTTGAAGTGTAGTTTTTTAATCTTAGCTTCGCAAAGTTTAGCCTTGTGTCAAAATTTTACAAGTGCACCTAAGCTTTGAAGTGACTCATTCTTACTTTTATGAACCTCTCGTAGCATGGAGGATAAAAAATCTACTTCTACCCATTCAAGTAACATTTTCCACGAAAAGCAAAAACTCAGATATAAGCTCCTTAAATTAGCGACAGAGAATCTACCAATTAACTAAACTGTCGACTGGAAATACTCTAGACAAAGATCGCCATCTATAGGGTCAAGAATCTTCCAAGATCTTCGCCTTAAAATCCAAAGACGTTCTTATACGGCAATAATCAATCATTAAAGAAAGAACCATATATAATGTTAACAACATTATTGTGTACTGGCCACCAATCTCTTAGTAGTTAAGGATTGCGGGTAAAGCTCGCCTCAAACTTGCCATTGGATGAAATAAAGATTCAGAGCATCTCAATGAAGATGAAATATGTCTATAATATCTAACAAAAAATTTAACACAATAATTTCTCAAATTTTCAGCTCGAGGCAAGAAGAAGAAGCTGGCCATAGTTGTCCCTCTGCTGACTCTACTCGCCACACTCAAAACCAAATTGTTGCTGATACCGATCTTGCTGTCTGTACTGCTCATAAAGAAACTGTTGCTGGTAGCCGCTCTGCTCCTGCCCAGCTTACTGAACACACTAAAGGCCTGCAAGGTGATATAACTTTATTCAGTTACTCTCGTGATTATTCTCTGTATTTGGTACCCAAATTATATGGATAGATTCGAAGGCAGCAGATGGCAGAAAATCGGCCTGAATTTTAAAGAACGAATCGAATGGAAATTTCCCTTTAAATGGAATATTTAGAGACAATTTTCGAATTCAATTATAAGAGACTTAAGATCTTTAGGGTATGGAATATTTAATAACATTTTACAATTTGGGAAACATGACATTAGGTCCCCTGCAAAAAAATTAAATTTATAATTGTTATGTTTACTGCGGTTTCATATTTAATGTGGACATTTATCATATTAGTGTACAGGCATACAAGTCTTCATTTGAGTTTATTTATTTACTTAGTAGTCTCACATGATAACAAAGCACGGTTCTGATTTTGTTCTGATTCATATCATATTAACGGCGTACATAGCACTCAATATAAAATGCAACAAAAAATACATTTATTTTTCCCTGATGTAGAAACAAATTTAATCGAACACTAAAAAGTTTGACAACTTAATTTTGTCATAAAATTTCAATAGTATTTTTTACAGTCGAAGTACAGTTAAAATACTAAAACAACATTAGCTTGTGACAAGATATTTTTTTTTTATTTTTTTTTGACAGGGCGCAGTATACAATGTGCAAATTCTGAAAGTAGTTTGTTATTAATATGCAAATTAATTATTTTGTCATTTTTATTTTAAAATAAATCGTTGTTTGATGTCTGTACCATTTCTGTAAACTTTATTGTCATTACTTTATTTTAATTATTTTTGGTTAAATTTATTGTGCAAATTAGTTTTTCTTTTCAGAAACAGATTATGTAAGAAATTAGTTACTGAAAAATTAGTGACCATAGAACACGTCTATACTTAAAAGTATTAAGTATACTCAATAAGGGTAAATTACGGAACTTTATTGACATGGGATAAATCGACTAAAGCCCAAAGCAATCTACATTTAACCCAGTCCCTGTAAATTGGAGTTGAAACTCGCGCACAATGCAATGGTGTTCTTTAGAATTCTCAGTTCCATTAATGGCTCAAGAATTTTTGGCTTAAAATACTCTGTTAAACGTGTAGGTATTGAAATCCGTTGGATACCAATTCTCACGGACCTTTTATAGGATTTTTCGTGTTTTTCTTTATTAAAATTACTGCTAAAATAGCTCCTCCGTCGTCAATTATACGATAAAAATAACGAAATCATATCTTGTCTTGTGTAGTTCAGTTGAAATGTCGAGATTTAGGAAATCTGTTTTAAAATCACTTTTACCGTAATTTATTGTACCGTGTAGCACTGAATATGTAAATATCAAAATTTTATTCTTGTTTTGTCTTTTGCAGAATCACGATCAGTAAAGTATGACAGATTCGTAAATGCAGAATTCAGTTATGTACTTGAAGGAACTTTTCCTGAGGAATAGTTTGACAGCACCTTTAAACTAGAAGGTAAAGTTCCTGATAGTCATAATTATAAGACTAGATAGTACACTTGATAATTGAAGCGAAGTTTTCTTTATGCCATCGTCCGATCGAATGATTGGGCAGATCTTGTTTCGGCAATCACGAAATTTCAGCTCCAATTTCGATTTCAGAAGATAACATCCTTAAATCATTAATTAATTTATATTTTGTAGAGTAGTGACAAGCAAAAGTCCATACACCGCTTCGCAACTAGTAAATAAATGGGAATATCAAAGAATAGGTGGCTATGATATCACCCACCTACAATAGTATGCCCTACCAACCGTAAACCCTACTTAGGTTCACGGTAAACGTCACCGCTATTCAGATTGACGGTAAAAGTTAGCTCTGCTTAGGTTGACGGTAAAAGTCAACTACTTAGGTTGACGGTAAAAGTCAACTACTTAGGTTGACGGTAAACGTCAATACTAATTAAGTTGACGCTAAACGTCAATACTTGTCAATAGTTTGACGCTAAACGTCAATACTAAGTCAACTACTTAGGTTAACGGTTTTAGTAAAAAAAACTTACCACTTTTATTTAATATTATTTCTTAATATCACAAAAACTAGCATATTAAGATACGTTTGTTTTACAATGTAGAAATAAACAACTAAACGACACCAAAATCATATCACTACTGTTGCCTATCTAATTGAGCGACTAACTTAAAACGCTGTACACATTTAAGATTAATGCATATTTTTTATTAATCACGAATAATACCCTCACGATAAAATTTAATTAGTCTAATAATGAAATAAGTTCAATAAAAAAATAATCAATTACTGATGTTTTTAAAAGCAATATTTTTTTTTAATTTTAGACATGCCATTGTGACGGGCTATTTCTTTAATCCATTTTCAACCGTTACCTATATTACCATCGGATCGTAGAATTGGTCAGATCATGAAATGCCTTGACATATCATAAAACGCCGTAATTTTGGCTTAGGGTAAGAACATGCCGAAGATACCTCACTGCGATACCTCGCGGTCGCTGTTTAGCTCACTAGATCGATATCACCTCCATGTAAAACAAATGCATGCTAATAAACACGCACGCACATGCCGAAGGATACCTCACTGCGATACATCGCGGTCAGCTTCGCGATTTAGATCGATGCCCACGTGCAAACAAAATATTTTGTTTTTACTTCGCGGTTGACGGCAGGCATCCATGTGATCTGGCTCGTGATTGGTCAAATCGGTTCGTCTCAAGTTGTAGGTATCTACTTCACTCTCATACCGCTTCTATCGTCGCCATAATTGATCGCTTAGCTGTTCGATTGTTTTTTGGTGAATTGAATTATGGATAAGGAGGTGTTAAATTGATTTAATTTTTACAACAAATAGAACACTAAGCAACTGAGCTGTCAGGTGCGACCGAATCGGCATGTTGGCACCGCCATCCATGTAGAAACTGCGAGTATCGACATCGAGGTATCGAGATATCGACCGCGACCGCGAGCAGCTTCGGCATGTTCCTACCCTTAGACTGTTACTGGTCCATAAAAATGTCGACCACCACTGGTCCAGTAACCTATTTTCTGCAAATAGTATAGCGGGTGGACTGTTTGTGGGAGCGTCATCTTATGCACAAACATAATATATTTGTGTGATCGATAGATTCAGTCGGATCTAGATCGGTCCAGTTCCATGATTGACTTACAACAAAAAGCTAAAAATGCGTTTAGATATTATGCTAGTTTGCAGTAAATGCAAACGAATAAATACAAATGCACTGATTGTTTGGGTAATTTGTGCCATATTATACAGTACTAAACTCTAAATTCTACCTGTAAATTTTGTAACCAAAACTTGTCAAAGAAACTGAAAACTACATATAAATTTAAAAGTCCTCAAGCAAACTTTGTATCGATCGAATTATGTTTATTATTCAAAATTCTTTGGAGAAAAAGATAACTTTTTGTGGCAGAAAGCTCGAAACGTTTAAGGGAAAACGTAAATGAAATACGAACAATTTAGACCACATTTTATTTTTTTAAATAGTGGCTCTCACGAAGTCTTATCAAATATGGCTGGACGAAGACAGAAGCCAGTTTGAGTGCTGGTGCATCATAGTTTGGGGGGCTTAAAGGTCATAGCACACTTGCCATATCTGAAAGAGAACGCTTTTTTACTATAAACGCTACGAAATGGAGGCTACGGAACGTAGCGCATCGCCCTTTTTCATAATAAAAAGAGACGATAGGGTTCCGAGCTAATTAGTGTGCTATGACCTTAAACCACTTAGGTCATTAATCCGAGGTTCTGCTCATGGCTTCCCTCTCTGAAATACTGTGGACCTGGCACCTACACTATGAGTTCAGGGAATACTTTCGTATTGGTAATTTTTTTTAAAAGTATGATTTTTTTGGCAGCATCATCACCCAACCCACTATTCCTACTTCGGCGGCAGTGACTCTTCGGACTTCAACTCTGATTATGGAAGCACCTACGCTTACGCGTCTGGTGCTGGATACAATAAGGACTGGGCCTCTAACAGAGCCTATATGATGGGCAAACAGAGGCCTACCCCTGCACCCGTCTATATTACAGCTCCTGGAGCTATGGCTTAGGTCTCTTCTAAATGAGTACGATTACAGCTTTGCATTTAACTCTTGAATCGAATCGCTCTAGGCGGAATTGAACTGCAGCCGAATGCACGATACGGGGCAAATATTGTTTCTGCGCTGCGTCGCGCAGTTACGTTGCTGCGTATTACGATCTATCTCAAAAAATTGCCAACATTCATTTTTTTTTAAATAGTATTTTTTATTACATGGATGGAAAAATAGACATTAAATGACTCAACACGGATTTTTTAATTTTCTTTAATTATGTTTCCAAGTATCTTTATTTAAAATTTCAAAACTTTTTGTGGCTCTAAGGCTCTACAAAAATAAAAGATGTTTCAACTGTTAAATCTTTAAAGATTGGGTCACAAATAAAAAAAAGATGGATGGCAAAGACAGTTTCTGTTAGTAATCGCGCGTTGTCCATTTTTCGGTACATTTTGTTTTATTTGTCAAGTACCTAGTAAATTCTGAAAAAATATATAGTGTTGTAAATGACCAAAGCTCCAAACGGTTTCATAATTTATCATATTTTTTTTTGAAATGTTGTCAATTACATTGAAACAATATTTTGACGTGCCGTGTCGCACATTTCCGCTGCAGTTCAGTTCATTCAGTGCGGTCTAGAATTAAAATAAGATAAGATAAGATATTGTCCGATAAGACCACCCCTTGTACAATTGCTTTGCATAATGTCATTAGTTTAATGTTTTTAAGTGTTAAGAAACATTGTAGTATATTCTTTTCTATTTAAAAAGATTTTTAGTTCTAGCATGAAATTAATAATAATTCCATTATGTTAAAGGTTTTGTCTAAACAGATAAACAGGTCGGTTATAAAACAAAAAAAAATGTCATTATTGTCAAAGTTACCATTCAAAATTCAATAACATTAAGCTCTTTAAAAACTTTTTTACTGTTGTTATAAAATAACATTTATTTCCACTGCACAAAGTTTATAATTTGCCTGTTACTTATCTAAATAGAAAAATGGACTGAAATTATTATATAGATAAAGAATGTACAAATAATATTTTTAAATTTATAAATAGAATGGTATGACGCTAAATGTTGTTCTTATATGCTTAGAAGTCCAGCTTTTGAAATTGGAATACAATGAAAAGAGTTTTCTGTTTGCTCAAAAATAATGTATAGTCTAAAGGGAACTTATATTAACGTTTATACACAGAAAAATGGTCATACCGCCCCTACGTATTAAGATCTCTTTTGATTTGTATATTTAATTTGTTGTAATTTTATTTATTTTGGGACTCTTTAGTTGGGAATAATAATTTTAAATGTGTAATTAGTGTACAAAATGGAGAATGCGAATTAAAATCACTCATAGATAATATTTTATCAACACGATTTTATTTTATTTTCTTGAGATGTTCTGTGAAATAATTTAAAGTATTTATTTTATAGGAATGTTATTATTGTTAGGCAGACATCAGTTCACATGAAACTGACCACTTTCATCAATAGATTTTGAACTAAGAATTTGAATTAATATAAAGTATGATTGAATACGAACTGAAGAAGTTTTACAGATTCTCGAGAAATTCAATATCTGTGAAATCAGTAGACGATGAAAATTAATATTCAAATTAAGTACCAACACTTAATTTGAGTATTTATTTACACCGTATAAAATAGAATTCAAAATTATCATAAATGTTTTCATTTCAATTTTGCACATAAAATAGTAAAAAAAGTTTCAAATAACAATACTTTGGAAAAAATATTTACGCATCAAGAAGTCTGTGTGTACGATTTATTTTCTTTAGTATATTTTTATCGAAATGTTGAAGTGTAAAATAAACTTTAGGACTTTTACTTTAGTGTATTAATTTGTAAAATATTAGATTAATAAATTATTGACCTTAATTTAATAAACTTAGCTTTCTAATATTTATTCTAGATTAAGTTATAGAGATTAAGTGTTATTTATTTTAATATTAATAATTTTGCATTTAAATAAAGGCTTGAAAAAAATTAACTGTTTTATTGAATCCATATTAGAAGCTGAGGATAATATTACAGCATAAAACTTATAAAGGCTTTAAATATCATCAACGACATGCCTTTTGGCTTTTAATTTAAATTAAATTCTGGAAGGGAACTTTTGGTTTTACTATTTCATTAAACATACGTTTATGCATACTTACTGTTATTGATAGCTTAATATTGTTATAAACAATTACATACTTTTGGATATTTACGAACACGCTGAAGTCTTTTAATAGTAAAAGATTAATAAGACTTCAGCGTATTCGTAAATATACAAAAATATGTAATTGTTTAAAACAATATTTAAAACAGTATATATAATGCAAACTGCATGTGAAAATTATTGAGTAAGTAACAAATTGTAGCTCGGTATGGCGCGAATATCGTTAATGACAGCATGCGAAGGTGTTGCCGCTTCCCCGCACCGTCCGCTGTCAGTGTTGCCGTGCGTTAATTATTGTATGCTCTATTTTGGGTTATCAACACCTACATACTGTTACTCTCCGTAACGTGGCCAGCAGCGTCGTCCAGAGGCTGATTTATTATATTAAGTATAGAGTCAGTGATAGGCCTTAGTGAATAAAACGTTTAGGTACATTTTTAAATATCTTTTCAAAAGAAGAACTGCTTAAGTAAGTAACCGTAACAAGAAAAAAATAAACTGTAGAGTGATCAAGCATTTCTTACCCTACTTGTTTCCTTACAGCGTTGAAAAGCACAAAAGCTTTACTTATAAGGTTCTTGAAATTGTATCATGCCGTTTTTACTGCTGAATAATAACGCTTACTAAATAACTCTTCTATGGCGTAAAAATGTATTTTTTATTGTTATGGTGTTAGTTATTGACCCGTTAAACATTGCAATCTAGGTTTCATAAACACTGGAATCACTTGAATCGCACACTGTTTTATGCTTTCATCACAACAGCCTTTATAATTCGACCCACTGCTGGGACATAAGACCTCTCCTTGCTATCGAAGGAGGTTTAGGCAGTAGTCCACCACGCTTGACGGAGTATGAGGTTATCAATACCCCTTTGCTGATCCATTAGTCGCCTTCTACGACAAACAAAGGAGGATATGGGTTGATGCTATTCTACTCTGCCGGCATGATGCGGCATTTATGCTTTACTTTCGTCGTTTATATTATTATTACATTCATGTAATATTTTAAAATGCAAAGCAAACTTGAAACTGAATATATAGATTCCAGGACACCATTATAATGAAATTGTGAATAAAAAACCACTAAATATATTCTATTCTATTCTTAATTAATGGCATCGCGTCGCATTAAGCGTACGCATTTTGCCAATGTCAAGTGAAAATGTAACTAAAGTAATATAAATTGTACGGTTGATTGAGGTTAAAAATGGAGTCTCTCAACACGTGTTTTTACAACAAGAACTCGGGAGAAACTCCCACTAAATATATACACAGATAATTATTATCAGAATGCTGAATTTGACGCAAATTATCACTCTGCTACAAATTGTAGCAAAGTGATAATAGGCGTCAAATTCGTTCAGAATAAATATTATTTATCCTCAAGAAATATTGTTGAAGAAAAAATATACAGCTTTGTCGCGAATGATACAAAGAGTCGTGTTGGTTTGAAATTAATGCCTCACGGGAAATAAGAGCGCGTGGTCAACATAACGTGCCTGGTTTCTAAAGACGTTTTTTGGGAACATGTCCAGTATACTTAACGACAGGATAATTTGATCGCAAAGGCTTCATATTGTAAGAATATTCTTTATAACTTGTAAGATATTTTCTAGAAATGTTTACACGATGTTTCGGTGGACATGTTGAACACATTTTCAATTCAGGTGGAATTCTGTTCTATTCATAGCAGACAGTCCTCTAGGCAGAGGATGCATCTCCATGCATGCATACTCTACTTAAGGAACTCCTTTATACCGAACAGAAACCCTAATATGAGACAGAATAGCCTCTCCATCCGAGTAGACTCCAGGAAGTATTAAGTGACATAAAGGCGCTGGGATGTTAAGGAAGGCCTAAAAGAGTTGAACTGGCTGGAATGACCTACCCTCTCACCCTCCGACCCAAAACCCTTATGTCTGATTTCGTAGCCAAGTTTCATAGCTTCGAACCAGGAAATTAAATCCTGGTTACAAAATGGGATCGTGAAACGCGCAGATACAGCGATACAGAGCGTTTTAATCGCTCGTAGCTTCCTTGTTTTGATCAGAGACTCCTCATCAGTTGTAAAATGGTGTAGGTTGAGACAGTACTGCTTTTAAAAAGAAAAAATCGGGAGTGGTCTCCCCTTGGTTTTCTCGTATACCAGAAACGACTCAAAAGTTCATAGAAACTATATATTTTGATAGCATACATGCATGTTAAATTTTGGTCACCCATCCGAGTACCAACCACGCACTTGGTTGCTTAACTTTCGTGACCGACGACTCAAAAGTTGACAGAAACCTTATATTTTGATGTTATACATGCATGTTAAATTTGGTTGCAATAAGTATAAGCATACTCGAGTTATCGAGCTAACGCACAGACACACACACACAGACTTACAGACATACACAGACATAATTCCAAAAAAAATATTTTTGGACTCCGTCAAAATCTCGAGGTAGAATTTTTTGACAATTACAAGACTTCCTCTATACTACGTATACGAGAAAGAAAAAAAATTTAAAAAAAAAATATTGCAACTGCGTCGTGGGCGGTACGGTGGTGTGGAGTACCCTTCTCTTCTTTGTATCGATTCAAGCGCACTTCAACGAGTCTCGAATGCGCTTCACGTTTGTATCATAAATACGCACGGTTCTGAAACGCTCATCGTCTGCGTGTTTCGTGTGCTTGGGCTCTAAGAGACAGTGACATATTCTGGCATCAGGCTATGGCTATCCCTACATAAGTACAAGTACATGGTGCAAACGCCCAATATGAATGACGATGAAATCTCAGTTTGGGCTTCTTTTATTAAGGCTTGTGGTAACTATCAAGTTTTACTGGAAATCTCGAGGTTTTCCGTCGGTAATTTCGAGCTGTATCATTTAAGTTCGACATCCGGTGGTAAGTACTTTGGGAAGTCACAGAGTGGAAAGCTCTTACGGGTGACGTCGTTTCGTGTTTATTGTCTGTGTATTTTGGGATTTACCGCAATTTCTCTCGACCTTTGTACAGTCGGGGTAAGAAAAGGTACGTCACCTTGAAGTCGGCGTTAGTTTTCACAAGGGCATTTATTATCAGTCATGCCTGTCATGTCATGCTAACATTTAAATTCAAACGAAAGAGAATATCGCATCGAACAAATAAAACATATTTGATTTGAACTACGTAATGAGACTGCATCATAAAATAGTATATTCCAGAAGTAAAGTGATATAAATTACAAATGCGTTGAATTTCATTATTACTTTTTTTAATTGGGAATCTTTTGGCTACATATCAATTGATGCCAAGTGATAATAACGCCGAAAGGTGATGAACTAGCTTGTTTTTCTTTTTTATGCAACTAGATGACAAACAAGCTGACGGCCCACCTGGTGGTAAGTGGATACCATCGCCTATAAACACCAGCAATAACAAGGAAAAAATCACTTGGTATTGCAGGTGCGTTGTCATCCTACGGCCTGTTTTTCGACGGGGAGGTCTAATGCATTTACGCATCGTCTCTGCGGGGTGGTGACAACCACAGGGGATATGTGGGACTCGAAGTAAAGGCGTTCCCTCCATACCCACCAAACATCCTCCCCGGCCTGACCTTCAGAGCGCTGTTATGGGACGGCTCGGAATCTGCGCACGAGAGCGCAACCATACCGAGACCGTCCCGTCATCCTGCAGCCTAAGATGCCCGGTAACACTGGCTGACTTTAAATCTGAAACACAGCAAACTGTTTCACGGCTGAAATAGGAAAGGCGGTGGTATCTACCCCACCACGTAGTAAAGCTATCATAAAACTACACACGAACACAATAACGCTGCCAACGCTATTATGATTGACAAAATAAGTCCAACCAAACTCAACACAAAGTATTCCTTTGAGATTCGAACCCGGACATCTGGATGCATCCATAGCAACGTTACATTTTTTGTTAAATAGCTAAGCAGCCAGCGTAGTCTATAGACGCTTCCAACACTGACGTGACACTTGCACGCTGCAGCAGGATTTCCCCGGGGCAGACGTTAGGTATTGATTCGAACTTCCTCTGAATTTTATATTCTTGATCTTGATTTTCATTTTAGAAAAAAAGTTTGTGGATAGCTAAGCAATTTGCTTATAGATATTTCTCTTATTATAAAAAAATGCGCCTGTGAGATTATATGTTGTTTTCGCTCGTGTACTTTGCTGGCTTTTTATATTAGGTGCATCATTATTGCAACTTTACTTGATCGATAGAATTATTAGTATTGTCCATAACATAATATTTATCTTCAATTTAGATATACAATAAATAATGTCGGGGACAGCACACGGAAGCAGCTGACAAACAGGCGAGACGTATGCTCGTTTAACGCACACCATTAGTTAAGTTGGTTAGTTAGTCAATCGACAGGCATCAGGTGCTAAAAGTGAGTATAAATGAAACTGACTTAAATTCTAAAGGTTAATTTTCATACAATGTTATTCAGGGGGCTAGTTCAAATCTATTAACAATCAGGCAGATCAATCCTAAGTTTCTTCGCATTTGGACTCCACTTCTGCTTATCATTAGGTGGAATGGAGTGTTTGCTTGAGCTTTCTTTAAAAAAAAATCTTTAATACTGAAAAACATGGTTAACGCCTCAAATTTTCTATATACAAACTGTTGTTTTAAAAGACATTGCTTGTCCGATTCGTGCAGGATTTAGGAGTTAACAATGTTTTTTGATATGTGATGCCGGCAGAATACAATAGCATCACCCTATCCTCCAATGGGTGTCGTAGAATGTGACTAATGGACAAGCAAAGGGGTATTGATCACTTTATACTCCGTCCGCATCCGCATTGGGCAAACGTGGTGGAATATTACCTAAGCCTCCTTCGATGACAAGGAGATGCCTAGTGTCCCAGCTGTAGGACGACTTACGAAGGCTGTTATGATGATGAAGGATGTTTTTTGCGTCTAGGAGGATATAGGATATAGGAGGAGCCCTAAGGATTGTCCGGCTAATAATGTCTAGTAGCTCTGGAATCTTAAACTATAAAGCATAAAAAGGTCCTTGAAAAGGACTTGAAAGAACACCTTGCAGATCGAGGGTGACTAATGCGGTGCATGCTGTGCATCGTACATGTACAGACAACAGCACGTTGGGTTACCACAAACTGTCAAATTTTCCCAATCGATTATGCACTTTATATTAATTAGTCTTGGGTTGAAAATCGTTTGGAGAAATTTGACAGTTTTGTATAGCACGACGTGCTGTTGACAGTACCTAATTTATAGTTATTTATTTTTTCTTTTAGGGTAATGAAAAAGCTTGGTCATGTCGTACTGAGCTGAGCACATGCGGAGCATAAGGAAAAAACTATTGTTTTTTTTAACAACGGCTACTTTTTCTCTGAGACAACTGTTTTTTTTTTGGATGAAAAAGATGAAAAAAAAACATTATAAATATAGAGGTTTCAGAGGTTTGTCATTTTTTTTTGTGAGATCTATCAGTTTTTTTTAAACACTAAAATGTACACGTAAGTAGTTTAGTTTCACAGTTTTTTTTTCAAATGTACACTCTTACATTAACGCGTGACAATCGTTCAAAATGCATGCATATCACCACTTATCGAGAACCTATCACATTAGCCAACAAAATATACTTGCGTAAGTAAAATGCACAAAAAAACTGATTATTCTACTCGAAACTGCACAGAAACTGCAATATGTCACTGTAAATTGGATTGTGGCTCTGTGACCGCTTGTAGACATTCTCCCGGTTTCTATTGGAGCTGACCCAAAAGACCTTAATAACAGTTATGATACGGCAATTTGCTTTATATCAAACTATACGAGGTTAAATATTATTTATTTAGTATGGGATGGCGTGATTTCTTCGAAGCAGAGGGATCGTACATTTAACTGGCTGTATTCTTTAAATATGTCGCAGGCGGATAGTAAAACACGCCGTTTAATGAAACGGCTAGGCGAATTGTAGTTTACGAGAATTGTTAACCAAATAAAACCATTTGTTGATAAATCCGTAGTAGATTCTATTAATATGAGTCCGTACATCGAATGGAGATCGCTTGTTCATTGGTAGGTTCAGGTTATTTTTTTTATGTCCAAGCGGAGTGGAATATTTGTCACTCGTCACTCTTATAGACAACAATCCGCCTAGGTATTTAGTTAAACGGCGTGTTTTACTATCCACCTGCGACAATTATATATTGGAAAAGGTACACCATGCTATAATTATTCCGCCTATTAACTACCCACAATTCCTTAGTTCAGCTTCAAATTGTTCAGATTTTAATTCTGGTAGAGCACACGGCATCTGTGACAACAAACATCTTTCTGGTGAGTTTACTCACGTTAAGCATGTACTGCAAGCAAATAAACTGCAAGTACCAAGGCCACGTCACCCACGCCGAGTAAAAGCAGCCACAGTTGAGCGTCAACCTGAAGTCTTACCATACATGAAAGGAGTCACAGACAAGATTGGGAACATCTTGAAGCGAGCTTCGATTAAGACCTGTCAAGTGTAATATACCCTTTCAAGATGCAGGTATATACAAGTTGGACTGTGACTGCGGGCTCTCGTATATAGGACAAACAAAGAGAAGCATAGGCACCCGAGTGAAGGAGCATATAGCTGGCATAAAACATAAAACATAGGCGCGAAACGAAGTCGGCAGTGTGTGAACATACGCTAGAGGGGCCCAATCATTAAATAAGGTTCGATAAACCACACATTCTCGCCAAGGAACGTCGATACATCCCAAGGATGTTGCGCGAGGCTATTGAAATAAATAAACACCCAAATTTCAATAGAGAAGATGGTTGGGCCGTACCACCTGCTTGGGATCCAGTAATTAAAATTATTAAAACTCAAGCAAACCACCACACAGCAAGACCTAATGACACCGTGAGCTCCGTTTGCGTGAAACGGAACACTCTAAATTAATAATTAAAGTGACGGTAGATTTAACTATTTCATAAAATATGACAACCTACATCTTTAGTCATCCCGTGACCACGAACGCTGAAAAGTGTTAGGAAACGTCAGGCAATAATAACAACATGTAAAATCTAATTACACGCGAGTTAAATCCGTAAAAGTTTTACTCTAATATTTTATCTCGAATCATGGTTGTTAATTTATTTATTTTAGTTTTTTTTTTATTAAAGGCTCAATTACAGGCAATAAACAAACAAAGAGAAGCATAGGCACCCGAGTGAAGGAGCATATAGCTGACATAAAACATAGGCGCGAAAAGCAGTCTGCAGTGTGTGAACATACGCTAGAAGGGCCCAATCATTATATAAGGTTCGATAAACCACACATTCTCGCCAAGGAACTTCGATATATCCCAAGGATGTTGCGCGAGGCTATTGAAATAAAGAAACACCCAAATTTCAATAGAGAAGATGGTTAGGCCGTACTATCTGCTTGGGATCCAGTAATTAAAATTATTAAAACTCAAGCAAACCACCACACAGCAAGACCTAATGACACCGTGAGCTCCGCTTATGTGAAACGGAACACTCCAAATTAGAATAGAATAGAATAGAATATAGCTTTATTGTACATCAACCAATTAGACATAGACATGCGACAAAACAATTATGAAAGATTTGTACAAAGGGCGACCTTATCACTAAAAGCGATCTCTTCCAGGTAACCTTAGGATGGACAGGATTTCAAAAATGTACAGAATTTGTGGGAAGATGGCGATGTATCAAATTAAGATAAAACAAGTAAAATATCATAAACATACATATACTAGTACTTACCATAAACAAATACAAATATACATACATGAAGCATAATATATACTTGCTAAATATATATACATAATATATACATACATACATATATACATAATTGTAAATACATACATACTTGGCTAACATAATAATACATAATGATTGTATAGGTAATTACAGTGATAAGTAGTACTCATGCACCAGTTTTTTAAAGGTGTTCAGGGTTTGTGCTTGCCGTATGTGAACAGGCAAGGAGTTCCACAGTAAAACAGCCTGTACAGTAAAAGACTTATTGTAGAATCTGGTGAAATGGTCTGGTCAAATTAATAATTAAAGTGACGGTAGATTTAACTATTTCATAAAATATGACAACCTACATCTTTAGTCATCCCGTGACCACGAACGCTGAAAACTGTTACGAGACGTCAGGCAATAATAACAACATGTAAAATCTAATTACACGCGAGTTAAATCCGTAAAAGTTGTTTTACCCTAATATTTGATCTCAAATCATGCTTGTTAATTTATTTACTTTAGTATCTATAACACAATTTCTTAACTACCCAATAGGGGCTAGAAAATTGCTGTGATCGTGAAAACATGTTGCATTCATTTGTCAAGGGACTGTAGCTGGATCTATTTAACCATCAAGCGGGCGCGTGGTCATTTGTAACGTCAGCGGTCGCGCGTAACCTAGAGAGATGACATATTTCAATTATTTTAAAAGACTAATTCATTAATAAACATTTTTTTTTATCTACATATACATTACCATTATGTTAGAATACAATTTGTTTTAAAAATTATAAACAAAATGATATAATCAAATAACGTACATAAATCTTCTTTGGATCAGAAAGTAATTTGGAAACATGGAGTCCTCTTATACCTCTCGAAACAACTTTATACGATATAAACCGCGACTAAAACAAATGCAGTCTAGACACTCTGTGGGGCACGGGCAGCATAGGTAATGTTTTTATTTCATGCACAGTGAAATAATATAAATGAACGCGCATACTACGCTGTTATACTGAGACTGCTAAAATTGGAGCAAAATTGAGCAGATGATGTCAAGGCAGCTGATAGGGAAGAATATATAAAAAAGGCATACTACCCGACCTCAAAAAAAATGGAAACAAATTAGGAAATGGAGGAAGAACATAATTATCGTCTGCGATTATAAATAAAAATTACAAACCCCATTTTCTACAAGAAAGTGTTAACGAAATTGTTTCATTTCAATGGCTTTTTAGTACGTATATGTAATGAACTGTCCGCTATTAACATGTATAGCGTGCTTAGATACCGTAAGATGCAGCTATGGGATGCCGAGCGTAACTTAAAATGCAGTTAAGTCATAAAAACTTAGAAGTTATCGGATTACTGTGAGCATTAAACTGACTAAAGGTTACGAAGAGACGATTGGGTCTTGGTGACGTATTTTGTTTAAGTTGTATTTCACACCACACCCAGTACATCATTTCAGCAGAGATATTATGTGCCAGGTGACGAAAACCTAGTAAAGGAAAGTTCAGTCTCACGCGTGTGTTTTAATACCACCTGCGGCGGTAAGAGTATGAGGAAAATGACTTCATTGATAAAACAAAACACCCACGAGTTATACAGATTCAGCGAATTTATATCATGATACCACAGTATATCAAGAACAGTAGTACCTCTTATACAAACTGGCCGCTATCCATTAGAATGTGTGCGTGCGTACTCGGTGCCGTGTACGCACGCACTGTGACGCACACATGATATAAAAATATGGGTGCATAAGGTGGTCTCGCCGTCTCGGTGTGATCGCGCGTTTTCATGTCATTGCAAACTCGCTTGCCGCTCGTTCCCGCCCGGCACATTTACGATAGCCCCGCAGATGAACTACTGTTCTTGATATACTGTGATGCTGTGGTGTTACCTGTAATTAGTAGGTAAATCTGAATCTTAAAATAAACTTGCTTCAAACAACATTGGTTTTACAAGATAATTAACTAGTTAGATAATGAATTACGTTAGCATTTCCACGAAGCATCTTCTTTGAACCCAAATTTAGAATACGGGGGTGTATACTGTAATCTTTAGATAACTATATGCTTAACAATTTGGATCGAAATCAGGCTCTATGTCTACTTGAGATATTGGAGAGGGAACGGTATGTGTAAACAAACAAAATTGATAGATCGAGGCAGTTTTTGTTTCATTTTACTGGATTGGTTCTTGTTCCAGTATCCAACATTTCTAGTTTGGCGGGACCAATGGCATTTACTTTTCAATCAAAATAAGTATTTCCAATTACTAGTGGAGTTCCTATAGATTTAAGCTCAGACTGCAAATACTTTAAATGTATTAATGTAAAACCTTCTGAATTATGTTTTATAGATAAAATACGTACCCATTTTTATGTTTTATTAGGGTTCCGTACCTCAAAAGGAAAAAACGGAACCCTTATAGGATCACTTTGTTGTCCGTCTGTCTGTCTGTCAAGACCCTTTGTCTCAAGAACGCGTGGACGTATCAAGCTGAAATTCACATGAAATACTTAGGTCTATTGTCCCTTTAAGCTGTGAAAATATCAAACTTCTAAGCCAAGCCAATCAAAAGATACAGCCGATTATGTCGATATTTTCAACAAATTTCCGACACTCGCAAAGGAATCAAAACCTACAGGATACTTCCCGTAAACTCAGAATCTTGAAATTTGGCATGAAGCATTGTCATATAATGCAAATATAGGAAAAATTGCGAAAATCACATTTTTTTAGTTACATTTGATTTAATACGTCATAAATTGTAAACCGCTACGTTTGTACGGCGGAACCCTCGGTGTGCGAGTCCGACTCGCACTTGGCCGGTTTTTAATACTGGCATGTATATGGAATTAATAATAGAACCTCATGTAAGTACTGGCCCTATAATTATAAAAAAGATCTTATTTGAGTACTTAAAATATACGCAATAGATAAGTTAAAAAGATTCAGCCCACATTTATTTTAAAAAAATAGCAAATAACACAATCAAACTGTAAATTAACAAAAAAACATTGATTTGTTATAACAAATTAGATTTTTTGAGAAATCTAGGCTCTTGTCCTATTAGTTTTATCGTTTTTTGGTAGGACATAATATTTCCTTCAAAATATCATTAAAATCTAAGCTCCTACTTTGATAGTGTAAGAGTTATGAAAGTTCAAAGACACCTCAGAAACAAAAAACTTTTTTGCTAAAAGGTATGGTAATTTTGTAATATTAACTGGTGTATAGACTCCATTAGTATTTGAAAGTTCTTATTTTATAGTTAAATATACAGGCAATAATTAATATGACAGGTTGTAAAAAAAAATCAGTAACTGTCTAAAAATAATTAACCAGAAAAAGAATACGAAAAACAAGTCTCTTCTTTCAGTAGCTTTCTTGAAAAATTTTGTTCATATATAATATGATTTATTAGAATTTACATTATGGTTTGTTAATTTTTCTAAAATAAATAAAGGCTGAATGGATGTGTGTTTGTAACTCTTTGACACAAAAACTACTGAATATATTAAGATGAAACTACTAATACTAATCCTGTGCAGATGAAGTCGCGGGCAGGAGCTTCTATAAAAATAATATTTCCTTATTTTATTACGCGCCAAGATGAAGATTGATATAGACCAGCAAACTATACTAAAAAAACGTATCCATTACACTTTAATGGTTTGATAAAAGTATACACACGGTCGGAAATACTAATGTACCCGCGCCCGTAACAAAATGATGTAATATTATTAAGCATTTTATGAGAAGAAATGAAATCGAAAAATTTTACGACGAGAGCGAAGGCCTTGAATTTGAATGATTGAAGGAAGGAAGGAAAACCGCAGAAGACTGATACGACAGAAAAGGGAGTAGGTGGTAAGTTCTCAGCTGATAGATCAGAATGGAAGAAGACAACAAGGTTTCCACAGGTTGTATAGTGGCTCTTCCTACCATCGCGCCATTCGCCATTGACAACATGAGCATTCAGCATCTCCAAAGACCACGCTTTTAAACGAATAAATACTTTGTTTTAATAAATCGTTGGTTTGTATGCGGTTGTGGTAATAAGAAGATGGCGACTTGTCTAGAATGGGCCCATATTGGCTCACATAATATTCTAAATCCTATATTTGTGTTCATAATAATCAATCTTCATAATTTTATTTTTCATACTTTTTTTATTCATCCATTTTTATTACTACCAACGGAGCTCACAACAGTTAGTGATCATATTTTTTTTATAAATACTGCTACCCTTGTTGCTTACAAAAACAGTGCACTCCGCCTGTTCATAAAAAATAACCCTAATCTACCCATCACCCAGCCATGTAGGTGCATAAAATACTATACTCGCCCAAAAATGTATGATTAATGATATTATGAATTTCAATGATTATGTTTTATGAAGTTATGAAGAATGATCATTATGGTTTTAAATGGTATGAGAAATATTTTCGGACGTCCAATGATAGGAATTGAAAAGTTATGTTAGAAAATGCGCCCCCATCTAGAATTTCCCCAAATTTGGTAATGTAACGCATGTCTACAGCTGCTCTAGCGGGATCGTGACAATTTGGCTGGGTAGAGAGATAAGCCAGCTAGGGTAGTGGTGGTAATTGCTGATTTCATATAAGACGGTCCCTTCCACCTACACCTGGGTCACAAGTCTCAGGCACTGCTCCTAGTTCACCTCTCTGCAACACTATGGACACCCTCTCGGTAAATCCATGGAATACTAAGAGATTTCGCCTCAAGTTTTGTTCAGTTCATTGCACCGTTATTTTAGCTAGAAAATTATTGTACCTTTATTGTTTGCAGTACCTATTCTCAGCATCATCATCATAGCAGCCAAGAGACGGCCACTGTTGGAGATAGATCTCCCCCAAGGATCTCTAATCCGATCGGTCCTGCTCCTAACCCAGTACTGTCGGCTTACAGCGGCTTCCCGTACCCTTTACCAGATCATTAGAACACTTTGTGGGAGCCTACCAACGCTGTGTCTGTCGGTAGGCATCTACCGCTCGATGACTTTTCCGCCCCAACTGGCGTCAGTCCTCCTCGCAATGTGACCTGCCCACTACCACTTAGGTTTCACAATTCCTTGGGGTAAGTCAGTGACCTTGGTTCTCCTGCAGATCTCATAAATTCTGATATGATCATGCAAAAAAAATTGTTGAAAATTCAAACCAAATTAAACAGAAAACGAAAAGCAATTTAAAAATCCTGCTATGATAACTGAGACTCTAATCCGCGGCCTTTTGCAATCCGGGCGACTGCTCTTCCAACTGAGCTACACAGGACTGCTCTTCAAACTGAGCTACACAGGACTGATTTTCAAACTGAGCTACACAGGACTTCTCTTCTAGCTGATCTACACAGGATTGCTCTTCCAACAGAGCAACACAAAACTGCTCTTTAAAACTGAGCTACACAGGACTGCTCTTCCAGCTGAGGTACACAGTACTGCGATCACAACAAATGTATATATGTCTTTCGGCTCTGACGTAACAAGCTGACGTATGACTAACAATGCCGAAGATATTATATCTTGAATAACCCACATCAGACGAAAACAGTTTCCAATGTTTCTTACCATGAGTTTGCGTTAGTAAATTTTAGTAGCTTTTGAACCTTGCTCGCTGTCACAAAGACTCACAAACTTTCGGTTCATGAGCTATTAAACAACTAATAGCGATTAGAGAAATGAAAAGCTATTAATACAACAAACAAATAGCATTACAAGACGTAGGTATTTCATTACATAAATGTATTCAACGCATTTGTTTCAACCATAAACTTATCTAATGTTTATTGTGCTGCTACAAGACAAAAGGAATACTTTTCTCTAAATAAATTACATTCTACATCGTATATTGCTTCAGAAAATAGATCATTTCAATACGTTCTTGTAAATAGAATAGTCTGATACTTTGATATGAAACATCTAATAAAATTTACAGAGAATAGGGGAAATAGAATACTTTGAAATCGAGATAAGGTACGATTTACATAAGCCGGCGCATATTTGGAATATTTACTGTCACCCTGGAACTCGGGGTTCTGGAGTACCCCACGGCGTTTTATATTTGTTATTTTGTCGTTAGTTTTGTAGGTACAAGTTTGTACGTACATGTGTTTTCCTTTCTGAATCCTCTTGATTGGTCAATACCATGACAACTTTCGATTTATGTAGACTTGCGTACATGGGGGTTGGTGAGGCTCATGCACCCTCAGTGAAATGCGTTTACTGTGCACCCTAGTGTAGGAAAATAGTAAGTATTTTATAATACTCAATACTCAATAGTTTATTGCAACCATAAAGTTTTTATAAGATGTTTCTACATATGAAAAGTACAATTTATGGACCCTGTCGGGTATCGCAATTTGAAAGAGGAGAGGAGGGCGTAATATTTACATAAAATCAAAGCTACTTTTTTATTAATATGATACATTGATAGATCTCTAATTTTCTTATCTTATTGTTCGCCAAAATCTACCAAAAAGAATGTCACCATGTTGTCAACTTTTCACAATAAAAATAATGAACTTTTAAATTTAATTATGTATGGTTGATGAAACTGCAAGTATAAGTACAATAAAATAAAACAGTAATTTCATAAGAAAAGACTTAGTAGGGTTCACCAGCCATGCTCAACCTATTTTCCCCTGGGTCACGTAGTCACTGCAGCTACACCACTAAAAAAAATAGTATATAAAAAAATAATACTTAAAAGAAAATATTTCTTTTATATATTTTTTTTTCAATATTCATTATTTTCTAGACTTACTTCTATGAGACGGGGTGGGACTACGAGTCATGAATCTTAAATGCCATCTTCAGTGGGACTAGTAGTGGGACCACGAACCCTATCTTGGTGGGGCTACGAGTCCGGTGTGACAAGATTGGTGGGACCACGAGTCAAAAATCGATTCTACTCGTGATTATAAACTACTCAGGAACAAAGTCTAGTCGACTGTGTGTCCCATAAAAAGGGAGACAATAAAAGCCTTTCCGATAGAGTACATTGTCCACCGGTTGCATTGTGCGACTTTGTTCGGTCGCCACAATGCTCAAGTAATGATTACGCGTTTTATACAGCCGTTAGACCGCTAAGTAGGTAGATATTGCTATCGTATAAGTGGACTTTTAGGAGAGCTACATCGTTTTCATTCTCGCATCGTTTTCTCAGTGATGAGTGTCGTGATCAAGCTTTGGTATCATCTTTTCTGCGCTATTTGGATCTATCCTCAGCAGTTTACAAACGGAAGACGCCATTTCTAAAATGCGGAATCATAAAAAATTCAAGTAAATTTTCAACAGCTACAATCATTGTCGATAAAATTGATCAAAATGTCGCGGACAATGTGTCTACTCTGTTATAATTTTTAACCTCAATTATCTCCTATATTTTAACTCCAGAGCGACCCCGTACTTACAGTTGAACGTGAACTTCAAACATTAAAACATGAGCACAATAGATCATTATGCCATTATAATAATGTCAATTGAAAAAGATTTCACTTTCATCTTGATTTTGAATTGTTCCTTTTACATTCAAAATATTCTAGGGTCACACAACTTAGCAAAAAGGACGATTAATATTATAGTCCGCGTTTATTATGGCATCAAAAACTTTTCGTTTGAAGAAAAGCTGGTCTTTGATGAACAAAAAAAAAACAAAGGAAGGTGGGTCAAACGAAACAATGGCTTCCAAATTGTATTTAATTTAAATTAACATATTGTTCACAATAGGAATATCTTTTGATGTACAAGTCAAGACATTTCTGGAAAAGGAGGAGTTGCTGGAATAATTTTCAGTCTATTTTGCCGGTCTTGTGGATAGAAACAGCAAATTCATTAATTATTACCAAAGATAATGTAAAAAAAATTAATTAATTAATTAATTAATTAAATTTAGAATTTCTTAAATTTAGAAACTGGTGATAATTTGTTTAGTAATTATTATACACAGCAAGAATAAAACACTTACTACCTATCTCTATTTATTATCCGATCATTATGATAATTATATTAATTATTTTTAGTAAAAGAAAAAAAAAAAAACAACTTTTACGGATTTAACTCGCGTGTAATTAGATTTTACATGATGTTATTATTGCCCGACGTTTCCCGTGACCACGAACGCTGAAAAGTGTTACGAAACGTCGGGCAATAATAACATCATGTAAAATCTAATTACACGCGAGTTAAATCCGTAAAAGTTGTTTTATTTATAATGTGTAGTGCTCGCGCAAATCTAAGAGAACATTAAGAAAAAAAATGTCTGTTCTTTTTCTTTTTTCAAAATACAACATACATTCAAAGTAAATGCAAAAAAAATATATTAAGAAATAGGAAAATGTACAAACATAGTTTTTTACAATGTTCAGAACATTATAAATTATTTTAAAGAGGAATCAGAAATAGGGGTAAGTAAGTTTGTAGACGGTGCTCGTCTTACTATCCTCTTAATATCGCTCACTTTGATGTTGTTTTGCAAAAAAACATCATGTCATGACTGATTAAGTAATCCATCAATGCCCTTGTTATGATCACGATGTCTTCGTAAACTACCGGATGTATTAGACAAAGTGGAACGCAAATATTTTACTAATTTAGTACAAGTGACCCATAGAACGTGGATAGAACATAAGGATAATTATTATCAATACTAAAAAGTTTTTGCTAAGGAATTTTCGTCAAAAGCCCTACCTTCACTTTGAACATAACTAATAATAAATTATTCTATTTAACCCTTTGTCTGGTAGTGGCAGATAGATTGCCATCATATTTTGAACTTGATATCTATGTGATAAGGTTGAAAAACAATGAAAAATATTTTTTTCTGTACTAGTTAAAGGGTTAAATAATTGTAGCTTCAATACATAGTGCATACCGTCCGATAGTCGCCGAGCGCGAGCCGCAGTCAGTCAGCCGGTCGGTGCCTCGACCGGAGCGTCAGCCTCCAAATAATATATCCCATTTTAATAATTATTTCACCATTATAATAATATAATGGTGAAATAATTATTAAAATGGGGAAAAAGAAACGGAGCAATAAACCACAGCTTACAATTTGGCGATGACTTAAATACCAGTATATCATTACGCCAAATTTCTCAAAACTTTTAGCAGTATTGTGAATATCAAAATATGCACCACACTGCACTGACATCAAATAAATTGTAAGTAGGGTAGGGGAGAGAAAGAAGAAGATTCTATGAACAATTATGTTTTATGAACCATAGTGATGATGTGTTCCCCAAAATGTGGAATTCCGATTTTATCATCAACCGGTTATTTAAAAATATTACATTATAATAAAAAAAATCGGGAGTGGTCTCCCCTTGACTTTCTCGTATACCGTAAAAGTTCATAGAAACGTTATATTTTAAATGTCATACATGTATGTTAAATTATTGGTCACCCATCCGAGTACCGATCGCGCACTTGGTTGCTTAACTTTCGTAATCGACGTCTCAAAAGCTGATAGAAACCTTATATTTTGATGTCATACATACATGTTAAATTTGGTTCATCATCATCACAACAGCCTTTATAATTCGACCCACTGCTGGGACACAAGGCCTCTCCTTACTATCGAAGGAGGTTTACGCTTGCCCAATGCGGATTGGGGGACGGAGTATAAGGTGATCAATACCGAATAATGGTATTCGCCTTCTACACCCAATGGAGGATATGGGGGTGATGCTATTCTACTTTGCCGGCATCATGCGGCCAATTTTGGCGGCAAATTTGGTTGCAATAAGTTAAAGCATACTCGAGATAACGTGCTAATGCACAGACATACTCACAGACATAATTCCAAAAACGGTATTTTTGTACTCAGGGAGGTCCATAACGTGTAAATCCGTCAAAATCTCTAGGTTGATTTTTTTGACGATTACAAGATTTCCTCTATACTACGTATACGAGAAAGTTAAAAGGTCAAGCAAATGACTCTGTTCTTCATGCTGATAAGCATAGTACAGTTCAAATGCAAGCCAGCTCAGCTAGGTGCGGCAGTGACGTATTCGCAAAACAGCCATTCTCGCCTTGCGGGTCTGCGACGTACTTTTTCACGCCTTTTTAATGACCCAGGACTGTTAAGGGTATGTTTGCAGAGATTTTATCTCTTATATGTGCAACACAGTAATGAGTCGTCATTTAATCGTATCGTCAATTTATTTAGTTGGAATGGTAACCAGTTTGTTGGTGTCAACATAAGCAAGCACGCGTGGTCCTAATTATGTGCATTTATTTGAAACTCACTGAATTTTTATAAGAATATAATCACGATTACTTTCTTTGTTCCTGTTACTAGTTTTTACAGTGATTCCATGTTTTATTAACATTAACAATGAGCAAACAGCCATTAGGAAAGCAATTAGCTGTATAAATCAAACACTTCGGAACAACTTCCTAAATTTCGGCGAATGTTGGAGCTAAAAAATTGTATCATGCGACGAAACTGAAAATAACACGCTGGCGTATTTTTATTTTAATAATTCAAACCTGAAAAACTGTTTGGAAAGCTCGGTGGTGTAGGTCTTGTATTTAAATGAACACTATACTTTTTTTTCTGACGGTGGAAAATCCATTGACGGACCATACCGCACGCTACCTAGGCGTACGGCGTGTGTGGGACTCACCCAGCGCGGAACAACGCCGGTCCTACCCACTAAAACCACCGGTACCCTGCTAAGCCCTTCTGGAGGCGTTTTGAGGTCGGCGTACTTAACGTACGCCATTTTACCAAAACGTCCCCGGGCTGGCCCGGCCTAACAGTGAGCCGGAAATGAACACCATACTAACCTAGCCTACAAAAAAGGATGAATGCTCACCAAAAAAGTGTAAAATCTTACCAAAAGTTGGTTTTGGTGATCCATTTTGAGCAATGTACTATTTTTTGGTGGGCACTTAATTTGTTCCCATGAGCTAGTATACTTACACCTTGGATAGTCCTGGATGAAACTACTATGTTTGCAGAGCTTTATGCTGCTTTAGATGAGGAATGAGGTTGGGGGTGAGAAGAGGCCACGGAGAGAGAGCGGGAGGAGGATGCTTTGGCCGCTCCCATACGGCGTAGACGGATGGACCGGAGAAGACAGGCGGCTATGTCCGAAAGTCTTCTCCAGCACTAAGGTATGGCCTGCACACGGGCTAGCGTTTTCCTGGGTCACCCACAGTGGTGCCAAGGAAGGTTCAGATGAAACTCAGCGCAGCTTAGCCATCTGTCTCCCTTCGTAAGGGCGTAGCTATCCGGAACACCGCTTCCTATTGTATGAATCAATGGTTCTGGATGTGGCGTGTAGGCACCAAGCGCTAGTTTCAACAAGGGCTGCCTCCCGTGACACCGCCACAGGAAACAAAACCAGAGGTCACCTCTATCCGCCACCTTTGAAAGCAAAGGCGTATAAGGGGCGACCGACTACCAGTTCTGCTCAAGGCGGCCTAGGACTCAAAGGTCTGTTGGCCCTGAAAAGAACCCTCCGGTGTTCCGACATTGCAGCCAGACTTTGCTCAGAGTGCACCGTGGGGAGGTTTTGGAACATTGCACCCCACACACATGAGTCTCAGGTAGTAGAAATAAAGCCGCTACAAGACGGCAAACTCTTGTAGTTTAGATAAGAAAAAAATACATTGTCTGTATGGAGTCTAATTTGCCTTTCCGATACAGACAGATAGAAAAAAACTCACACGTCGCTTAACAGTTTGATTTTGCGAATATTTTTTTCACTCTCATGTTTATTCTTTCCACATACATAATAGGCCAATAATTACAAACGCAGGTATTTCGCGTGACTGCGGTGCCGTGTGGCTTTCCACATGCTATTTTTAAGATGGCGACGACTCGAAAGTATTTTTTTTTCATGCGAGACAAATTTCCCCGATGTAATGTCATTTAATTATGTATGCGGTCTGATCTTGCTGTAATAATCCTATGTATGTTCTGAGGTGAGTTGGTCGATTCCGATGCATTCTTCAATTGACAGATTATAATACCTAGTCTTTCCTTTGTTATATACTCTTTATTGCATTTAAAAATACATAGGATAAATTGTCAATTACAAACTTATTTACTCTTTTTTATGAAAACATCAAGCAAGTGACTCCACCCCACCTAATCGAAAGGAGAAATGGATTCCAAATGAAAAAATAGCTAGGGCAAAAGATAAACCGTTACTCTAGCCAATCTCGCCTTGCTGACTTGAAAGATGCTTCTTCACGCCTCTTGAATGGCCGAGGATTGTAAGAAGTAGGGAATACGTGTGCTGGTAGCGAATTTCATTTTTTGATTGTGCGAGACAGAAATGAGTTGCCAAATTTCTTAGTTCACTTTGGAACAGTAGTCAAAGTTTGTTGTATGCACCTTAAGCCACCACACGTAATCCTTAAAAGGAAAGGAGATGCTAGAATTAGGGAGAAAAGCTACTCAGAGCACACGCCGTGATATAGGCAGTAGAATGCGCTCAATAATGCAACATCGCGTCGCAATTTGAAAGGAGCAAGATGTTTGGTCTCCTCTTCATCACCAATTATGCGGGTCGGGCGACGCTTTGACCTATCCAAAGGATCAAGTAAGTACTTGGCGTAGCCATCCCACAGGTACGAGCAACACTCTAAGAACAATATATGAGGGTGGATAATTGGTCCTTTAGAAATTTTAGAATCATCGCATCACTATTACTCGCTCAATGCAACGCTGGGATGGCCCGCACTGCTCTCGTTGCTCAGGCCGTCGAATGACATCCCGGTGCTACGCTGCTCCCGGCTGCGCTGCTTGCGGCTGCGCTGCTTGCGGCTGCGCTACTTGCGGGTGCGCCTTGCAGCTGCGATGCTTGCGGCTGCGATGCTTACGGCTGCGCTGCTTGCGGCTGCGCTGCTTGCGGCTGCGCTGCTTGCGGCTGCGCTGCTTGCGGCTGCGCTGCTTGCGGCTGCGCTGCTTGCGGCTGCGTTGCTCCCGGCTGTGCTGCTCGAGCAGCGCAGGGTTACCGTGGCTGAAAGAATACGAAGGCAGATAATTGGTCCTTACCTTTCGAAATATTAGGATCATTGCATCACTGTTACTGGCTCAATGCAAACGGCTACTGTGAATGAAAGAGCAATATAAAAGGGTGGATAATTGGTCCTTACCTTTAGAAATTTTAGGATCATCGCATCACAATTACTGGCTAATGCAAATCTGATTACCGTTGTTACCGTTATCATTATTTAGACAATTCGGGGCTTTTTGCGTCGCTGCGACCTATAATGATCTATTGTGCCTAGCCTCCAAGTAAGTCCTATTGAGGCCTTACATGTACTCCTTTAGCTGGGCACTATCTAAAAATTATAAGGTATTCCTAATACAAAAAAAATACACTGAAAAAAAATCGACTTGCCTCAGGCGGGAATCGAACCCAGCATCTTCCGCAATCCGGGCGGCTTCGTTAACCACTACGCCACCGAGGCACTGCTGATGGTAGATGTTGGGTGCAATTCCCACCTGAGGCAGGTCGATATTGTTTCAGTGTATTTTTTCAAGTATTAAAAATATTTACGCGTTTGTAAACGCAAAGATTATTCCATAAGATATTCCTATCTTGGCTTAGATTAGTAGTTACCGTTACTGGAATTGGTTTTCCAGTAACGGTAACTACTAATCTATATATTTTAATTTTTTTTTTACCGTTTCTCTGTTGATTCCGAGAAACCACCAGCCTTCCATGTTTACGCTGCGCCATCCAGTATGCAAACACCACTCAAAAACTCTTTAATCATTGGAAATCCTTTCTCCTAGCAATTTGTCCCTGATAACAATTAACCTGGATACTGTAAGGTAATCAGTCTTTTAAATATTTAAGAATTTCACTCAACACAAGGAAGATTGTTTTGAAAATAAAACTCTAGAGCTATAAGTGATTTACATTTTTATGTGAACGAAGTTTCAATCAAAGTCACCCCGAGATTCAAAATAACCCCGATTTACCGGTACTTTAAATGAAAAAAATTGTGACGCGATCGGATCCCTTCCTGATACATTCTATACAAAGGTGTATCGACTTTTATTCAGCTTTTAACGTCATAAAATGATTAAGCTCCGAACGACCGTTAAACCTTTTTAAGCCGATCGAAGGGAAAAAATGCGAGTGCTTTACGCCGCCGTTTGTAACTGTGCGTAAATCAACGTTGTTTTAAAATTGGTTGTAAAAATTGTAGGCTATTATGGAAGTTGTTGTAAAGGGCGATGGAATTGTAATAAGTGAACATTATTTTTTCTTTTTTTTTTCTACGCTCACCACTTATCTAGCCTAAATTAAGTATCATTAAGAACTTGTGTTATGAATACTAGATAATGGTAATTTTTTTATATATAACAATTTTTAGATATTTCTATAAATAAACATAAATAAATATATGAACAACCACGGCTCGTCAACAAAATATTCGTGTTCGTCACACAAACATTTGCCGCTACCAGGATTCGAACCTGGGCCGCTTCATGTGTAGCCAGCTATATTGACCACTCCACCAAGACAGCGTCAACATTGACATTCGAAGCTTTAAATAAACATACGACTTGCATTGTTTTATTAATCAATAGTTTATTAATACTATATTACGAATATCTATTAAATTGTGTGTGCAAGTGAAACTTCAGAAAAGTAGCAAAAGTGATTTCAGAAGCAACTGTTGGTTGTCAAAATATTGAACTACAAACTTCTATGCGTCAAAAATTTTCAAATCACAACGGCTGTTCGCGCCGTAATGCAAACACAGATCGCATATTTACCAATCACCAAGCGCTCAGCCAGAAGCTGACCAATCGGATGCGCGCGTCGTGATGCAACGAACCAATAAGAAGCTCCCCGGGTTTTCTCCCGCGACCTCGAGCCAATAGGAAAATGACACAACTAAACATTTGAATGAGCGGGCTCGCAAATTTTCTACACAATTTATATTTAAATCCTAATTAATCTTTGTTTGTTTTGGCCCTTTTTATGGAAATTTATAATTAAACCTAGTTTTTCAACGACATACGACAACAAAATAAATTTGTTCTATCGTGAACAATGGTGCTAAGCCCAATAGTGGACTGGTAGAAAACAACGTTTCTTGTTACATCCTTCAAGTGTACCAAAGGTCTATTGTCTCGACAACACGTCGCTTGCTGCATGTCGGCTACTGACTTATACCATATGAGTGATATTTCAGGTTGAATTTATTCTAGGACTCATTACTCAGAGAGCTCGATAGCACAATCAGCTGACGATACGTTCTCTGATTCAGCGGTGTCGGTTCGAATCTCAGAAGGAAAAAAACTTTTTTCCGGGGACGTTTTGGTGAATAGTGTACGTAATGCACGCCCAGACCAAAACGCTCCCAGAAGGGATTAGGAGGGCACCGGTGGTTTTTAGTGGGTAGAACCAGCGCTGTTCCGCGTCAGGGAGTCCCACACATGTCGTGCGCCTAGCCAGCGTGCGGTATGGTCCGTAAATGGATTTCCCATCGTAACCAAAAAAAAGGACTCATTACTCAATAGTACTTAAGAATTATTTAACCATTAGCTAGCCATTTCATCCAAACTTAACGTGTACGAAAAATTTCATCACAATGGTCTTCTTAAAACTGCTTTAAAATTCAGTTGCAAGATTTGACCCGAACATACATACTTCCATACATAAAAAACATTGCAAGGTAAATATGGTTTAAAAACCTATAGCTATTGTCCGTGAATCCAATACCTACACCAACAAACTACAAGAATTGATACTCAGTCACAAAAATGCAGTATCCACCTCTAGTGATATTTACAACAGTTTTTTGTGACCTAATTAGTAGAAATAGCGAACACAAAATCCTTCACAAAGAGAGCTTTCTTTAAAGACATATTCCAATTTCATATTTCATGTTTTTATTTTTCTGGATAGCCCTTGTCTCAGTTCATTATTTTTAAACAAATTTTGCTCGGAACAAAGCATCTCGTTTGAGGGTATCAAACTTTCTAAGCCTACTATGTCCGCGAGACAAGGGAATCTCATCTCACAAAAAGTAAAATGTGTGAATTAGGTATTATGCCATGGAGGTGGAAAAAGCGTGTAAAGTCAAAATAGTAGTTTCTGTAACTATAATATAATAAATATTATTCTTATGATGACTTACGGAACCGAAACGTGGCCGCTTACAATGGGCCTCATAAGAAGGCTCAAGGTAATCCAAAGGGCAATGGAGAGAGCTATGCTCGGAGTTTCTCTGCGTGATCATATCAGAAATGATGAGATCCGCAGGAGAACCAAGGTCACCGACATAGCCCAAAGAATTGCGAACCTCAAGTGGCAGTGGGCAGGGCACATTGCGAGGTGGACTGACGGCCGTTGGGGCGGAAAGGTGCTCGAGTGGCGACCACTTACTGGGAAACAAAGCGTTGGTGGTGGACTGATGATCTAGTTAAGGTCGCGGGAAGCCGCTGGATGCGGACAGCGCAGGACCGACCGGTTTGGAGATCCTTGGGGGAGGCCTATGGGCCAACAGTGGGCGTCTCTCGGCTGAAATGATGATGATGATGAAATATTATTCATTAACGAGCGGGAGTTTAAAAGAACGAGCTTTGGCGAGTTTTTTAACATCGTCAGGTGAGTGTTTTAATACCAAGTTATGTGCAGCTTTATCTACACTCATAGAATTATATTCAAATAAAACAAAAATAAGCTAATGTAGTTTAGATTTATGTTATCCGTGGTTAACGATGTTGGTTTCACAATTAGTAAGATTGTCATATGAACTAAAACGTAATAAGATTTATTGTGTAACTCTTTGTTTGCCCCAATAAATGAAAAAAAAAAAAAATGTATAATATAATAATTTATGTTATGAAAAGTTTTATTTTTTAGTGTTTATAGTTTTTTTTATTTAGGTGAGCTTAGGTTATATGCAAATTTATACTTCACTAGATAGTATAAAACAAAGTCGCTTCCGCCGTCTGTCTGTCCCTATGTATGCTTTGATCTTTAAAACTACGCAACGGATTTTGATGCGGTTTTTTTTAATAGATAGAGTGATTTTTAAGGAAGGTTTATATGTATAATACATGCATATTTACATAAGCATTGCACCCTTGCGAAGACGGGGCGGGTCGCTAGTAACATTATAAAGTCGAAAAGTTTGTTTCGTTGAACGTGCTAATCACAGTAACTATAGTTCCTTTTTTTTTCATTTTGAATCAGTATACTGATTCAAAATGAAAAAAAAAATGTTTCTGTTGGATAGTCCATTTATGGGGGAAAGCTATAGGTGGCTATATGCTAAATAATAACCGACATTTACGCGAGCAAAGCCGCGGGCGACCTCTTGTGTCTTATACTTTTCGGAAGCTCGGTGGAGACTAATCGTATGTATAAATGACGGTAGATCAGGCTATCACTTGCAAATTTCTTCATTAACTTTAAACTCTTGTCTTTGAATTGATTTTTGAAATTTGTCACAGTCGTGGTGGAGTGGTTAGTAATACTGCCTACACATCAAGTGGTCCATAGCAGCAAATGTTTGTGTGATGGGCACATTGAGCACACTATAATAGAGTGTTAATACGCGCCCTCCGTCTCCGAAACGTGCGTGTTTTTTCACGAACGTCAAACTCTCAATCGCACTAATTACTGGTGTTGTTATAACATAAATGTAAACATGTATCGATGTTTACAGTATAATAACACACTATGGATATGAAGCGTCGGTGGCGTAGTGCGTAAGAGCGCTGTCTTCCACCCGGGAGGCACCGGTTCGAACCCCGCCACGTACCAATGTGTTTTCGAGCAAAACAAATTACATATTTCTCCTCTATCGGTTATGTGCTCAATGAACACGAATTTTGTTTATGAGCTGAGAATGCCTGCCTTGTAAACTTAAATAAATAATAAATAACCATATAAGTTTATAAGACAGGCATTCTCAGGTATGCCACTTTTTTCTGAATCGAAAGCTCTTGAGACTCTAATTGGTAGGACTTGCGGGAGATTCGCCGTTTATTCGGATGAATAGCAAAAGAGGAGAAGAGGACAGGTTCAAGTTCCACCTCATGACTAAAATTGTGACAGAAGTAACCATGTTAGGAGATTTTTTTCGTTTTTAAGAAAATTATTTACATTTTACTAAAATATGAAAATTTTTAGTAGGTATTTGGTTGAAAAAGTACCTACCCAGTAGTTAATTTATAAAGAAGTTAAGAGAAGACGCTACGCTTCTTTGTGTAGCGTCAGACATTACATAATAAAGTAAAGGTCGACTAATATTTCATTCAAATGCTAGTTCCGATCAAAGACCTTTATATAAGATATTCAATAAATTGGAGTACTTAAGTCAATATACCCTTTTTATCTTTGTAGCATAATATAATTTTATATGCAAAAAGTATCCTTATGTACCTTAAATGATAAGGTTACTAGCTGGACGCACTGTTTTTTTGTTTATCTACATATTGCTCTAGGACTTTACGTCATAAGATGGTAAATGATGACTGGATAAAGCCGCCAACATCACCAATGGTCATGCAATCTTTAACGATTTTCTAAAGATCACAAGTTGACAATCAGAGCGTAATTTTTAAAAAAAAATTATGTGCCAAACTAGACTACCTACACAACAAATTAGAATTTCATTTTTAAAATTAGTACATTTTCGTGTATAAAAAATCTTGTAAATAAGGCTTATCAAAATGATAATAAATAGACAATTCTGGTACTTATAGGGCTATATTGATAAAATTTTATTCATTTTGTAGATAATTTCATCAATTATTCATATGAGGAAAAGTAGGATTTTGTTAATATTTTTTTTTAATTTTCTGTGTTTTCTGAGTGTGCTATACACCACCCTCTACCCTCGTGTCTAATTCGCTACAAAAGCGCGTTTCCTTTTTTCATATTACGAGATGAGAAACAAGTTTGCGGTCTACCTGGTGTTGAGTGATTACTGTCGTCTATAAACACTTCGGTATAATAAACTCAATCACTTAACACTGCAAGTGTGTTGCCATCCTGGAGACTAAGAGTGTCCAGTAATTGTACTGACTTCCCTTCCCTTTAGTCCAAAATAGAGCGAACTGCTTCAGGGCAGAAATAAGAAAGGCGGTGGTACCTACCTAGACATATGGGTTTACCACCTAGTAAGATCGTTTCCATCGATACAAAAACGCGTATGAACTGATACAAATAATCGCGGGTGTCGCGATGCAGTCGCGCGGCTGTCAAACGCGCGTCTGTATCGCTGCATAGAGTCGCAATATGTATAGGCCTTAACTCTTAAAACAATAATGCTTTAAGAATTTATTGTTGCGACAATTTTTTGTATGATACAAATAATCGCGGGTGTCGCGATGCAGTCGCGCGGCTGTCAAACGCGCGTTTGTATCGCTGCATAGAGTCGCAATATGTATAGGCCTTAACTCTTAAAACAATAATGCTTTTAGAATTTATTGTTGCGACAAATTTTAAAAAGTTGATGATCGCTAGCCAGGCAAAGTTGGAACAAGTTCTATCATCAACCGAACTGAGAATAAAGTTGTACTCCCCAGGGGTATCAAAACATGATTACTAAAATTTATGACATATCTTTTGAAGTTCTCACAGTCGTCCGACAAGTACGTCTGGGCAGGCAATCGTGTGGGGGACGCGGGACGAGAGGGTTGTCCTGCGTTCCCGAGCTGAATTCACTAACTCGGGACACGTTGGTTCATTTTAGACAAAAGCGGCATTAATTTTCTTCAACTTCAAAGGTGTCGAACCACTATGACTGTAAGTTTTTACGCTGTGTGAAGTTGCTGATAACACGTTATCAATAATCTAGTTAAATCCTTCAATTAATCTAATGCGCTTCTGCTGCTAGGAGTGAATTCACGGCGGTAGTTTAACGGTGGCTCATAGGATCGATCTCCGTTCATACAGAACGAACCACCTGCCTGCGCGCTTCGTTACCGACGCTTTAATTACTTATATAACTTAGATAACAATCGCAAAAGCTAGTAACCAAAAGTGCTGTTGGTTTTCGGATGGGTGGGCAAAACATTTTTTCGCTCTGCTTGGAAAGACGCACCCCGAGGGTCCAAAAATACAAAATCCGGAATCGCCGTTTACTTTGTAGGACTGTATTCCTCTTCTTGATTCTCTACTGAGTAACTGTATTTAATGCTATTGTAACTTACAAGACGAGACGAGACGTGGGTTTACGAGTTTGGCATGCAAACTAGTCAACAAGGTTCGGAGTGGCTTCGGTAGAAGACATAAAGGAGAATATAACAAACTTTAATTTTTAGTTACAATTACGGAACCTTACGTAAAAAATTATATTGTCTATTCCTAATTAAATTAAACCGATCTAAAGCTCAAACTCTCAGTTATTTATTCGAGGTGAGATGAAATGAAAGGGTTTAAAGTGCCCAAGTTGAAAACGCAAATTACGTACCCGTTATAATTCCTGCTTATCTCAATTTTATTTGGAATACAAGATAACCCTTTTCAGAACACGTTACGAGGAAAATGTTGGGCTGTATTTCAAATAATTGCAAATTTAGAAGGTTTTTAATATTTAAGTTTATATTTTTAGACAACAAAGGCTTTTCATTCACTTAAGCTATTGATCCTGATGTGTACTGATGATAAATTATATCCTTACCACACTGACAACGGCTATAATTTGGGACGACGATGTTCGCGCGCTGGATGCGACTGCATATGAAATAATTTCTCAGTCGGGTCCAGAGAGTGTGCATGGAATAATTATAATAATGATTTTTTACTATGAAGAATAACTATGGACGTTGTGCCAGCGTACATTGAGTCACTGGTGGGGACCACAAGATGCGGACGAGTTTCTCCATACATTATGTATAGCATCGGCGCACACCGAGCGTTTGAGTGGCCGCTACCTAGCCACAAGCTGCGGGAACCGACCGCACTCGTTACTTGTGGCCGCGTACTGTCGTTCGACTCGCGAGCACACACGGCTACAGTCGCCGGCTTCTCCCCGCTCCCGCGTCTCATCTCAAGTCTAGTCTAGCAGCGTACTGAATGTCTACGGAGCTGATTGCTCATTTTGATGTTGTTGTTTTTATGACTATTTGGGATTGTAAGTCAGAATTGTTTAGTGACCTTCAAAAACTGAAGCTTGGGACGAATTGTGCCTCAAATTCATTGCAAATTTTAGTTAGAAATATGTAGCGCAAAAAACGTCTGCCTCTGTCGAGTATCGAACAACAAGTGGCAGTCACGGTGCCGCATCCAGCCACCAGTGGGTGCCACTGGTGGCGGCGTGTAGTGGTCTGACTGAACCACTCGTGGTCGCGCTTAGTGGCGGCAACTGGTGCCCATAGTGTGCGGGGGCTCTTATAGATAGATAGAATATTCTTTATTGTACACCAAATAAATTTTAAGTATAAAATACTAAAAGATGAAAACAACACATATAAAGACAATGTACAATGGGCAGTCTTATCGCTGTAGAAGCGATTTCTTCCAGACAACTTTTGGATGTACAGGATAGCCATGCTATAATAATAAGGGAAGTTGTAGGTGTACCGTTACTAAGTTGTTAGTATATTGGCTAAAACAAGATATTAATACATATTATTCAATACCAACTTATACATATACATACATATTACCTACATACCTACAAATACATATATATCACATATTGCAACAAATACATACATATTTATCTATAAATAGTATATATCAACATATACGTACAACATACATACTATTATATACATTTATTCATATTTATGGATGAATAAAGAAATACTTAGTTACTAAAATTATGTTGAGATTGAGAGATAGTGCTCGTTTACTAGGTTTACAAATCTTTCTCGAGACTAAGCTTTTCTTACCGACGTCGGCAATTCATTCCACAAAAGAACCGCTTGAACCGTATAAGATTTGGCATAGAATTTGGTGGAATGCATTGGGACACTCAACCTTAGGTCCTCCGATGATCTCAACAGTCATGAATGAGTGTCATTCACGTATGTAAAACGCTCTTTGAGGTAAGAGGGAGCTGTGGGGTTGAATAGGATATTAAAAAGAAGGTTAACTTATTGTTATTATATTACAACTCACTGACACCGCATCTCCGTGTGAAAGTATGGTTTGCGTTCCGATTGAGAGTCCATACCGATCTCCCGCGTCGGAACAAAATGTAGTCACGTACGTACAGTGGTGCATTGCATTGAATGCAGCATGCAAATGTAGAATCGAATGATTCATGCTGCTGTACAAAGCACTTGGTTTGGTTGATTGTAAGGCTGCTTTGAAGTCCTCCTGGTTAACTTCTAACACATTTCAGAGCCTGTCGTTATAAAAAAATGTGTAACATCATTATTACGTTCCAATAGTCAGTGATAAAAGATAAGACGTGCTTATTTCGCAGACAGAAATTCCACCGAATTTCGTTTAGCAGAAATGTTTCTTAGAATGTTTGATATAATTTTTCTCTTTATTTCCACATAATAATACATAAGTACAGATATAAAACTTAACTTCTGACAAACTGTGACACAGTTTATTGACAAACCTTGTATTCTTGGCAGCCTTGTATTTATTTTGAATGAAACTTTCATTTGAATGAAACTTTTTTCACAGAACGTGTGTTATAAGTGATAGGTAGGTTCAGGGTTAGTTATCGAAGTAAGAATTCTGCGTACTGCGTATTGGTTATTCTAATAAAATGATAAATGAGAAAAAAATGTAAAACTTATCGCACTCGAAAATTCCCCTCCGATTACGACTGTAATTAAATATGAAATGAAAATATAATTCTTTTAAACTTTGAATTCATTGAATAAAATAAAAAAAAAACAAAACTAGTGTTTGGTATCTGTCACTGAGTATAAACACAGATACAAGAGTAGCTCAGAATCGATAAATCTCAACCCAAAAGTTGTTATAGTATGTTCTATCCTGAGGAACTATTAACTTACAAGGAACTCATGAACATCACCCCTCGACGTTAGCAACTAGAATAATGGATTAACTTTCCGAAACATTATGTAAATACATATATTGAGCTAGAGTAAGTTGCTATTTTGCAAACCCAGTTTTTTTACATATTGCAGATAAACAGAAAACAGGAACTAATATAATATAATAAAGTAATTTTGACTTTGACTAAACATATTACAAAATTTTCATTTTTAGTTGATATTTAATAAGAAAATAAGAAAGGCGATAAGTACTATGTCAGTAATTAACTATTTATTTATTGATATTTCGATTCACAATTACATTAACATACAAAATTACAGAGTTAAAAGATATGCCTCTAACTATGTTAGTGCTAATTAGGGTATTGGTGATCTTATTGGGAAACTAGCCAAAGAAAAAGGATTTAAGACGTAATAGAGGAATAGATATTTGAACACTTTTCTTCGGTCATAATTGAGAAATATAAAGGTTTCCTATTAAATCTGTTGATTTTATAAATAAAGGAACTAACTTCTTCTTCTTCTTTAAATGAATGGCGTCCGCGTTATTTATCGCATTTCGCCAATGTCAAGTAAAAATATACTTCTAAAGTAACAAACAATAGTACGGTAGATTTAGGTTAAAAATGGAGTCTCTCAACTCGTGTTTTTACGACAATAACTCGGGAGAAACTCCACCTAACTTCTTATAGAATAGAATAGAATAGAAGTCATTTATTTCAACACAGGGTCATAGATTTTACAATTTGTCCAACATTATTAAATTAACATTATTAAAATATATCAACATCACATTATATTACATTACTTATAATATCTGTTTCTGGACTTGCCATCTATCGTAGTTTTTTGTAGAGTTTAACTCTATTTCTTTGTGAATCATATTCGTGTGCAAAACTTTATTTAAACGTACTTTAATTATTAACATATTAAATGATAAACTTACAGTAAAAAATATTACATAAGTCTCAGTAATATAAGTTAACGCTAAAAGAAAATAGAAATTATAAGTTATCGCACAACTTTAGAACGAAAGTATTTAATTTTAGTTGTAGTAGATATGTTCTAAATACAGATATTTTTTTATTTTCAATCGATATATTTTCTCTGTAGATGTTAGAAAGTCGTAATTAAACAATCTTTTAATTAACTTATTTTGTGCAACTTGTAATATATTTATATTGGTTTTGGCAGCCGTTCCCCAAAACCTCAATAAGGTAGTCGATGTGAGGTTTCACCAGTGAGTTGTATATGGTGTATCTTACTTGCTGTGGGAGACAGCGAACTATACCACGCAATGCTCCAGTAAGGGATAACAATTTTGATTTAATTTTCTCTAGATGTAGTTACCACTTCAAACTACTATCTAGAATGAGACCAAGGTACTTTTCATTATAATCTCTACTAATGGCTGTGTTATTTATCACCAAAGGTTCGAAATTGAGTATTTTTTTATTTTTAGCAGCAAATATTATATAATTTGTTTTAGCGATATTAATAGTTAAAAGGTTAGATTGGAACCAAACATTTAAAATATCTAGGTCGTGTTGTGCGTCTGCTGTGATGGAGCCTATTGTGTCCCCGAAATAGAATATGTAAACAAACAAATTCCAACAATCATTTCAGATATTCCACTCCAAAGTATGTCTGCTATTCGGGTATATTTGTATAGAGATAATTTGTAGTTATATGCAATCGATTCTCATCAAACGATTTCGTAATTAATTCCACAAATAAAATAGACAACAAATCGTTACACAACACGCATCACAAACGCTGAAAAAGTAAAAACGGTCGCGCCTCGTTAAAAAGTTGCAAAAAAGAAAACGAGAAAAAAATCAAAGTAACACGTCACACGTACAAGCACATATAAATTCCCGCGTATATAATGCCACCCCACTGCCCGTTCAACGGACGCCATATAAAACTGTATTACCACTAAGTCGTGTGCATTTGCTTTATAAACACAGTGCGCTTGCCCCGGTGCGCAAACAATTACATATTTTTCCAAAGTTTGTGCTAGTGAAGTGAATTTATCGACAATGAAGGCGTTCCTGATAACGATTTTGTTGGTCGGAATCGTGAGGTCTAGCGAATATGACAACGAGGTAACCATCATTACTACAATTCGATTAAAGCATTCACATTTGCTTGAACCATAATATCGAAATCATAATAGTTTATGTGTAGTATGTATATCAAAATATGCCGGCATGTTATTTTAGTTAATCTCCGTGTGTGTCACTGAATTCTTCCTAAACGATTGGACTGATTTTGATAAGTATTTTTGTGTGTGTATTTAAGTGGATTCGAGAAAGGTTTAGATTAAATATCGACCCGAAAGAAAAACAGGACAATCTGTAGTGGGTTTGCTAGTATTTTATAAATATTAAACTTAATTTGAACAGAAGTTTTATCAACCCGGACAGCAGAGCTGCCGTTCTAATGAATAGTGCAATAAGTCGGTTTTGGCTCCTTTTGAGAAAATCGCGATTAAAAAAATATTTTTCTTTTGTGTTTATCTTCGTTACTATAATAGCTACATTTTTGAAGTTTTTACTATACGACATTAAAAAAACTGCTTAATTTTATGTAATATATTATATTTGTATAAACATTTAAATAGGCATTAAAAACACAACAATATAATTTATCATAAGGGCTGTTAATTGTTTTTATAGAACATGAGCAATAAGTAAACTACTTATTGCAATTAATGTTAGTAAACTGACATATTGCTCTTTTGTGTAGCGTAAACTGTATCTTCAATAGTCTCTTCCAACCATAAGTGCAATAAACATCCCAGTTATAGTAGTAGTAGTTTTCATTAGTTAAATATTTTAATAAGAAAATAAGATTCCTTGACATATCTGAAATAACTTTTACTTGTTGCTCTATTGACTAGTAAATGTCCCCTAAATTGCAAAAACGCGGTAATCTCATAAGTGCTATAACAAGAATTATTGCGGTTATCAAAAGTAGCATCACAAAATATTATAGGAATCCAAGCCATAACTCAATTTGTTTCGTTTATAATATGCACCTTACAAATGGTAGTATCAGATATTGCAGTCGATTAACAAAAGAACCGAAATTACTGTTCAAAACAGCACAGTACAGTAGAAAAACGACGTCTAAGATGAAAATATAGAGCTCATTTTCCTAATTACGGATTTGCGCATAACTCAATTAGCTCAAAAACTCGAATTATTACACTTATCGTTACAGCAGAATAACTGTCCTGGTGGTCAAATATTTGCAAGAATTCTTGGATTACTGGAGGAATTATACTTTTCTGGGTTAGGTGTCCTATTTGTGTAGGCAACAGGCTGGCACTACATGGCCCATACCTACAGCCAAATATGGCGAGTAACTAAATGTCCCACTTAAAGTTCTGCTCAACCCTTTTTAGGATTACGAGCGTAATGTATGTATGTGAGATCTTCGTGCTTATAATACTAGCACTTTTTTGAATTAAATACAGTATAAGTTACTTAGTGATAATGTGTCATTCTACAGGTGAAACAATTCTTAAAATCAGTAAAATTGTCTTTAAGCCTTTTCATTACAAACACACAATTAAATAAACCTTTGTCTAGAAAAAAATACACTGAAAAAAATATTGTCGACAATTGTACTAATAAAAGTTTAGAGACTCGTATTTACAGCCAGTCGCCTGTATCACACCAACCCTCTGATAGATAATTGCTATAAAGCCGATTAGATTTAATAACCAGCCGTGAACCATACACCAGGGTTGGTGGCCTAGGGATACAGAATACTTTATAATTGCTAAAAACAACTATTATCTTTTAATGGAGTTAAAATTAATATGACATTTTTATCATACCATCACATGTCAGTTTGTACGAAATTTGAATTTCCAAAACAAAAGACAGTTATGAACTATGAACGATTAAGTTTAATAGTCTAACTTTTATTAACTAATAATGTCACGTACAAATGTGTCATCAGAGACAGTTATTAATTATCGTGAAAAATAAACTTTCTCATTTCACACGCTTCACGCGTTTCATGCATTGGTAAGCACTAAATACTTGACAATTGCAATTTTCACTTCAATTATGGAAAATAATAGTAGATAGTTAATAGAAATAACTGATATTTTGAAATGGTTCAAATATCTACACTCCTAGTCGTGGTTTATTACTATGCATCAGTAATTTTACTTTATTATAATCACACCTCACCATTCTTTTAATACCTACATATAACGTTAAAAAATGTACTCTTCGATTAAATTCTTTTAATTCCCAGGTTAGGTTTTCGTGCCAATAGCTATCTGGTTGTGGACATTAAATATTTAATCATTCGTACATCACTATAACTATATCAAACATTATTGATTTTATTTTGACCGATTGTTACATATGGTAGCATAGCATGGTGGCCCAGAACCAAGTTATCTACATGTCAAAGTGACTTGGCAAAGCTTCAGAGAATGGCCTGCCTGGCCATCACTGGGGCATTCCGGACCACACCAACGGCAGCCATAGAAAATATCCTTGGATTAACACCGCTGCACGTAGTCATCGAATCACAAGCAAGAGACACTCTCCATAGGTTACAGGTATGTGGAACATGGAAGGACTCACAGCCGAGGACACGACACACCAAATTTGAAAAGGATCTAAACCTAGATATCATCACAGCAATGACAAGTGATGTAAACCAACCATCGTTTGTATCTAGGAGATCATTCAGCATCCATATACCCACGCGGGAGGAATGGAAGCGAGGACTCAAAACCCCCAAGGAAAACAGTCTTATATGGTACACTGACGGATCAAAGATGGAGTCAGGTACAGGGGCAGGTATTTACGCCAACGGGTATGAGTACCAACAAAGCATGGGCAAATATGCAACGGTCTTTCAGGCTGAGACATATGCAATAATTGCCTGTGCTCAGAAGAACCTTGAAATGGGCACCAAAGGAATAACCATTTACATTCTTAGTGACAGCCAAGCGGCACTTAAAGCGTTAACTACCTACAAAGTCACTTCAAAACTAGTTTTGGACGCGATACACACACTAAATAATCTAGGCAAACACAACCTAGTGAAACTAGTGTGGGTACCGGGACATGTAGGGATTGAAGGTAACGAAAATGCTGACAAACTAGCAAGGAAAGGATCGGCTCAAAACATCAATGGGCCCGAGCCTTTTGTAGGATTATCTAGAAGTACCATAAAAATGGCACTAAAGGAGTATTGTCAAAAGAGGCACCTCAGGGAATGGTTGTCCACTCCCCGACTGACACACTCAAAGAAATTTTTAGGATCCTCACACATAGGCTACCTCAAAAGAATGGGAAGATTCAACAGAACCCAAACCCGCTACCTCATAGGTGCTCTCACTGGCCACTTTGCCACTAGAAGACACCTTTGCACAATAGGAAAAGCTGATGACCCCATCTGTAGAATGTGTGGTGAGGAGGAAGAAAGCATGGAGCACATACTATGTGACTGCGATGCACTAGCCAACAGGCGACTAAGGGTCCTAGGTTTAGCTTACCCTAAACCAGAGGACTTTATAGACCTTATCCCCGCCAACATCGTGAAACTCATACAGAGTGTTTTCGATGTTGGCGGGGATGGGTGATAAGGAAAGGGGAAGCACAAAAGATCCCATAGGGTCGAAGTGCTCTGAGATACAGCCTCAGCCCCTTATTTAAGAATAAGAATAAGAATAAGAATTGATTTTATAAAGCTTTTAACTTCGCCATAATTAACTTCGTTAGATAAAACTATTTCGTGAGAGACCAGTCAAAATCTTCGAAATTTTACGTCTTGTACGAAATAACTTCCATTACTTCACGTTGTTAAGAATTGCTGAAAGGGTCACACACTATAATAATTATAGTGTGTGACCCTTTCAACGCTTCTTAACAACGTGAAGTAATGGAAGTTATTTCGTACAAGACGTAAAATTTCGAAGATTTATAGGTGAAAAACTTAAAAAAGTGTTTTATTGAACTACTTGTTTTCATCAAAATGGGGCTAGCGACTCCTTTGAGAATTTTTCGATATTCCATAAATTTAGGATTTGGCATTGAAGGCCCACTTGAAAAATTCACCCTGTATGTAAGAAAAAGTCGGTAGCGTAGTGCGTAAGAATATTGTCTTGCACCCGGGAGGCACCTGTTCGAACCCTGCCACGTACCAATGTGTTTTCAAATTTTGAATTCATACGTACGTTTAATCGTCATTTTTACGGTGAAGGAAAACATAGTGAGGAAACCTGCACACACCTATGAAGAAATTCTTAGGTTGTGTGTGAAGTCGACTAACCCGCACTTCGCCAGCGTGGTAGACTAAGACCTAATCCCCTAATGTGGGGTAGGCTCGAGCCTCTCTGTGGGGACATTATATGAGCTGTTGATGATGATGTGCTATATATAGTGATTTTTTAATCAAGACAAATTAATGTTTCAACATGTGAAAATGCCAATCAACACAAACTACTTATGCTATGGTAGAACTAACACCGAATATTTTGGATGCGCCTGTGTTGCACTTGTGTAAAGAACAGCTGATTTTATTTTTTTAACTTCGATGTTTATCGTGGCACTTTTCCGTCTTGAAATATTTGTCATGGTTAATAAATCACGATGTATTTTGTAGTTGTATGCGAATTGAGTTTGCGAACTGTATGTTACGTTATAATTTTCAAATACAAAATGTGTAATAAGAAAACGCCTTTTTAATTTCTGTTAGAAGATGAACGTTCAAAAGGAATAAAAAACATTGCATGCGCATTTTTTTATATTTTACATAATGACAAACAAGCTTGCGGCTCTCCTCATGTTAAGTAGTTACCGTCGCCTAAGACACTTGCAATATTAAGGGTAAATCACTAAACACTGCAAGTGTATTGCCATCCTGAAGACAAGTAATTACAAGGGTTAATTAACTAATGGTTTATTGCATGGGCACTTTAAAATTTTATAAAGAGGAATTGGTATTTTAAATATTTTCCCGATATTTATTAAGAATTTCGTTTTAAAGCTTTCAATGCACATTTCTATTTTGCAGACGCTTCAACAAAAGATAAACGGCTACACAACAAACAAAGCAATAAATTTTGAAGCCATTTCAAAAGATGTCAAAGTTGTTTCAAAGAGATTCTATCTCTTTCATTTTATTTACGACAGAATAAGACAACTCGAGTTTAAATTTACCAAAGCTTAGAGAAGCGTCTACGAATCGTCATCTGAGTATTATGGCTGTCAAAGTTTAAACATTGTTTGGGATTTATTACCTTCTAGCTAAAGTGGGCTTTAACTCAAGTATTTAGATGCTACTTTCAGAAGTCTAAGCGTTATTTGAAGCTCATACATTTCTGAAACATACTTTATGTTCTCCCAGGTTCACAGAATTTATAAATCTACTAATGTAAAAAATCTATAATAAAATAAGAAATTTAGATTTCATTAGTTGATCGAGAAAAGAAATAAATCACACAATAATACCTCGTAAGTCCAATAATAGTTAAGAGATAACACTACATTGTAATCTCAGATTGACAGACTAACCAAGAACGTACTATACATCATACACAACAACATAAAATCACGCTCATAGTACTCAAAGAGCTCAACTGCAGTTGTAACATTTGGTTACACATAGAGTCACATAGCAGTAAAGATCGTAGCACATTTATCAACTAGGAACCTTATCTCTTCTTTTTTGCTATGAAAAAGGAGCGATTCGCTACGACCCGTAGCTGTTTCATAGGCGCTGTTTCGTAGCCGCTGCTCCGTAGCGTTCATACTGTGGCGACCAAATATCTCGGCTGCCTCCTCATAGATGGCGCTATACTACAATTCTCATACAAGCGTGACAATTGGTATGGGAACCTGAATCGCGCTAACGAAGTTTGCAAAGAAGCTGGATATATAATACAAGTTCCAAGCACACACAGTTGGTCCCTTCCGATTCGGACGCCCTAGAGACGCTAGGCGGTCGAGATACTCCTCATGGGGGAGATGCTCGGTCGCCCAGCAATCCCCTAAGAACGGCCGACCTAACGGCTTGAGGAACCTCCAAGGTCTTTGCCTTCTTAAAAAAATTGGTTGTCTGTAAAGTCGGTTTACTGACGATAGTTGATTGAACGTGACAACGTCTTTTCAAAAGAAAAATTTAATTTCATTTGTTTAATAGATTTTTGCTTGCACTTCAAGCCTTACATGGAACGCCTCAGAGCGAGGTAACGCCGCATGCGTCATGTTTTATCGTGCGTGCAGCCGGCTCTATCGAATAATAAGACGTTGTCACGTCAAAAACCGGTAAAGCAGTAAATGCCATCAGCGGCAAACTGCAGTAGTCAGAAAAAAACACACTGTTGGACTGTAGTCCGTGGGAATATAATACCTTGCCCGGTGAAAGTACCACCTATCATTTAGAGTTCCTTAAATAGTAAAAATCAAGTGTTCCTTTTTCAAGTTAAAAAATGTGCTAGGACCATATAGGTCACGTAGTGCCTCAAAAGAGTGGCAGGTTGATACATAAAAGACACGTCAAACCGAAGTGAAGGTTGTTGGTATCTTAGCAATAGCCCTTTATAAATATGGCTGTCCCATAAAAAACCTAGTAAGGGACACCTTTGACAAAATCGTTTGATTTCATATTCTAGCAAACCTAGTAAGTCCAAACATAAAACAAAATATGGACATTGAAATCACGAGTACCGAAACCTAGTGAGTACACATTTCACTTAACATTTTAAAACCTAGTAAGTCATTTTTACCATTTCAAAACCTAGTTACTCTTTGAGACTAGTTAGCTAGGTTGACTGCTTATTACGGTATTGAAATGGTTAACCAAGAGAGGAGAGGGGAGATGGTTCGCGGGAGCCGCATAGCAAGTGACAAAACGTAGATGCATTCAGTCACTCGCTTCTAGTCTAGATTATATTGTCACTCTACTAACTGCTATACCCATAGATATAGAAAACTGTAGATGGGCAATGTGAAAGGGAAAGAGCATACTAACACGTATATTAGAACGAGATAGATAGTCGAGACCATTTCACGTACACGCAGTAGGTCTAAGTCGGCCTGTCGGCTACGTGGTAAAAGACGGCAAATGTCAGACTGCGGTACTATTTTTCACGCACACATGCGCGTTACTCACACATTGGTGCATTTTTTGGTCTCACCTTGGTCGATTCACAGCCAATCTAATAGGTTGGGGAAAAAGTTTCTTCGCATTTTTTAAGAAAATTCAAAACATTTTTTAATATAGTTTATTTACATTTAACTAAAGTATGTAGGTACCATTTTGTTCGATAACTTTTTGCCATCTTGTAGGTAGGGACATCACCCCATTGCTATAGAAATTTTGGGACTTCTGGTCAAAATACCGCGACAAGTGGTTTTGGCAGTCCTCTCGTGATGTTAACCTGACACTGCCTAAAGAATTCTGAAGAGACCGAACAGGTGGAAATCTGAAGGTGCAAGGTCAGGACTATACGGCGGATGCATTAACACCTCCCAGCCAAACTCTCTTAATTTTTGCTGAGTGGCTAAAGATGTGTGAGGTCTAGCGTTATCATGATGAAAAACCACACCCCTTCTGTTGATTAGTTCCGGCCGCTTTCTCTCAACTTCTTGCTTTAATCTCATCAGTTGTTCGCAGTAGAGTTCAGAATCGATGGTCCTGCCTGGTGGTAACAGCTCATAATGAATAATGCCCTTCCAATCCCACCACACACACAGCATCACCTTGTTGCGAGTTAACCCGGGTTTCGCCACAGTCTGTGAAGCCTGACCGGCCTTTGACCACGACCTTTTTCGCACGTTCTTGTCGTACGTGATCCACTTTTCATCACCAGTTATCAGCTTCTTTAAAAATGGTTCGGTTTCATTACGTCGTAATAAAGAATCACAAATGAGTACACGGTTCATTAGGTTTCTTTCAGTGAGCTCGTGAGGTACCCAAATGTCGAGCTTTTTTGTGTACCCAGTTTTTTTCAAATGCGCCAAAACTGTTTTGTGGTCAATTCACAGTTCTTCAGCTACGTCGTAACTACTGACATGCCGATCTTGCTCCACTTTTTCAAAAATGGCATCCATTATATCTGTAATAGAGCGACCAGAGCGACGTGCATCTTTGACATCAAAATTTCCGGTTTGAAAACGCTTAAACCAAATTTGTGCTACTCTCACAGACACTGCACTAGGTCCATAAATATCGCAAATTTTTTTCGCGGCTTGCGTTGCATTTTTACCTTTTTTGTAGTAAAATTTTAAAATGTATCGATTTTCTTCATTAGATTCACTCATCTTGGCGGTACGAAAAATAAATGAAAATCACACATTTTCCTAATTTGAATTTGGAATTATGTTCTTTAAAATTTAAACTTTCAATGATACCAAAACCAGCCAGATACAAATAGTATAGCCAAAGAGATTTTATTACAAGTTTATACATACTATAATGCGAAAAGACTTTTTCCCCAACCTAATATAATCCCATAATGGCTGTTCAAAATAAAAATATGTATACAAAATAATCTTAGGCATGCCATTTCTTATCTTATGAAAAATCAATAATCTCTCTTCCTCTACACTAGAGCTAGTTCTCCTTTAAAATAATACTTTCTTATCCCTCGTTTTCTGTGTTGTAATGGAGTTGTTATGAACTGTTCAGCGATTTCATTTGAAAACTGTCTTAATACGACTTGATAATGAGTTTTCTTCTATAGTGCACTTAACGCTCGATGCACGTCGAGTTGTGCGATACACACTGCTACGAGTTTCGGGCAAATTTGTTATAGTGAAATACCTTGATAAAGTTTCCTATTATAAATAAATATATTCCGTAGGTATTTTCCCGTTCTTGGTAAAGATGTTACTATTATGGAGTTTGACAAGCGGCAGTCACCGAGCTAGCCGGAAGATGTCAATTCATCTCTCTCTTACCATAATTTAATCTGTCCGTTTATGTTACTGCAACGCATGTTCAGGGATGCTTCTGATTTCATTATCCACATATTAATTTATAAATGTTTAGTGAATTGTCGTAATATCATGACAAAGTTATAATAGCACGGTCATCTATTATATGAAAATGACAATGAAATTACATTGTAAACTTAATAAAATATTTTTAGTGCATAGTTTTTAGAGAGTTTTTATTAGACTACGACGTAGAAGCGCTTGTAATATCATCTGGTATCAAATTAAGATAATGCTGAAAGTAAAAACACATTGCGTTGCAATCAAAGTATTAATTATCAATCATAGTATTTGTACCATCGAAATACCAAATACCTATTATTCGAGTACCACAATTTCCTTACTGCCAACAAAATTTCAAGTACATTCAACTTTTAATAAAAAATTGCTGTATATTTTTCACGGCCGTATGTCACTACACATTTATAACTTCAAGCCGTATTGGATCAGCAGTATTTCAGTTCACTGATTAATTATAACGGTGGAAAATCTCAGTGGAAACTAATGCGGATCGCTTATTCCATTACGTCAATAAACTGGTTTATGTTCTATCACCTATCACTTAAAGTTCTTTTTTAGCTGTCACGTTGACGCCAACTTTCGAGAGCTTCCAAGCTGAGTGGATTTATTAAAATCGATGTTTGAATTGATCGTGGTGGACAGAATTGTAAATGGATTTTCATTTTCGTCGGATTTTGTAACGATTGTTATTTATCGAGGCAGTGTCGAATGATTGCGACAATTCACTTAACTTTAGTAGATTGACGGTTTATAGCTTTATTCGATACTGTTTGTTCGCACCAATCGACAAAATCTGCGACCCGTTTACATAATGAAACTGAAACAAATTTGAAAGCTAAATTTTATTGGAATCGTTACCCGTATCCCGTATAGCTGTACAAACTTCGTGCGTAAGTGAGTGAAGGAATTTTCGACTTCCCATCAATCATACAGATATCTATGGCTTTTATTATGTATCTTTGGCCTCTCCTTGTCATTGAAGGAGGTTTAAGCAGTAGTCCACCACGCTTACACAATGCGGATTGATGGACTGAGTATAAGGTGATCAATACCCCTTTGCTGATCCTTAAGTCACCTTCTACGACACCCATTGTAAAATATGGGGTGATGCTATTCTACTCTATTAGCTCACATGGCAAGATTGTATATTGTCTTAATTCTAATTAACTGTCACCCCACTCCTGTCAAAAGTTACACTCTTGCACCATGCTAAGTCATGTCTCTTAGAGTGTAAAGAGATTCTCTTGAAGTCTGTTTGGTTATGAATGTTATCAGGTGTGGGTGCAGATTGTTTTATTGTGTGTAACTCATGACCAACACGACATATATCGTGCGAGGCTGTGATCGGCCGCAAACTTCAATGTAAAACACAAAGTTTGGATATCCATTCTTATCAGAGCGAAAATAGTTTTGCTTTAATAGACGACCCATTTCAATGTCTCTAGTCACCAAATCAAACTACGGAGAGCCAACTAACTAAATAGGTCAATTCAATAACTCCTTTCAATGCGTCAAAACAGTTCTAGTTCTCCTCAACTCGGAGCTTTTGAATGCTGATTCCGTTTTCGCTGACCTAGTAATTTTAGTTTCGCTTCGTCTGTCATCGATGCATTTGCCAAGTTAAGAATGACTTTAAGTCATATGCGGAAGCGAGTGAAACAATATTCTTGTGATGTGATGTCGAAACAAAATATTTGGTAAATGTAGCAAATTCAAACATTAATTATAGTTTAGAAATAAATGTCAACCGCACCAACTCTTAAGCTTATATTCGAAAATTGTGTAAAAACTGATTTAAAAAATTGCAAATATCATATAATATTTTTTGCGTTTACAAACACGTAAATATTTTTAAAACTAGAAAAAATGAACTGAATAAAATCGACTTACCCCAGGCGGATTGCGGAAGATGCTGGCTTCAATTCCCGCCTGGGGCAGTTTTAAAAATTGGAAATAGGCAGAAAAAACCCTATGAATAATTTGAATGTGTAATCTATCTTCTATCTAAATGAATGAATCCCTGTTTCCCTTGGTCACGCCATAACTTCAGAACTACTTTACCTCTTTGATTCATCCTTTTTCTAATATTTTGAAAACAGTTCTTATGGAAAGAAAAATGTACAAAATCACGCAGAAAATTGGACATGTAGAAAATTTTAATCATAATATTACAAAGCGATAATATATTAGTGACACAAAAAACCGTTGTTAAGCAACGAGAACGCAGCTACATTCTCAACACAAATTGTGTAAATGCGTTTTGCCTGGTCGGAATTTGATAGGATTTTCTTTATCTTCATGAGAAGATTTAATTTTTTTTTCAAAATTAACCACAAAAACGTGTTGCGGGTCAACTAGTTAAGTATAATTCAGATAAAAATAGTAATTCAGTATCATAAACAATTGGTATCCCTTTGAAGATATATAATTTGTATTGTGATAAGTAAGCATTATGTACTTAGAAAAATGCTGAATTGTTATGGAGCTTTATTAATATGCAACATATAAAATAGCATGCAAAATAAAAGGCACGTAAGAATGTGTTTTAAACTGCAATGATGCAGTTAAGCTTATGAAACACTGGACCACAATTACTAAAATTAAACTTTTTGTGTGCCAACAATAACTTATTACATGCACAAAGTCACATTATTCAACAATAGCAAACTTTTTCAAGAGCTTGTAATTGAATTAGCGATCTTTAGAGAGTTGTGGAAAAGTGAAAAATGTTACTCAATAATTATCATATTGTGCATGCATTAACGGTCCGCTCTCATCAAGGTAACAGTTAAATAAGCTACTTTCTTATGACTTGAGACGAGTCATTCTATCTGACGTATCAATTATATACGTGGAAAGTGGAAAACTAGTGCATAGACTTATTCACAGTGTGGTTATTTTTCTGAGTTAAGGGCAAGTTCAAAAATGGACGAGGTGAAGGATTTTTTAATATTATACTGTCTGTCTGAGTTGGGTAGAATAAATTCAAATCTATTTATGTATAAACATGCGAAGTGCAATAAAAAGTTAATGACTATGTTTTAGGTTCTAAAGTTCTTACGATTTAAATTTTTTGTAAAAAGTATCTACTAGGTAACATGTATTTGCGAAGGACGGAGAAACTTAAGATTATTACTTAGAATATTTTTTTTTAAATTACTGACCGACATTTGAAAATTAGATATCTTTACGCCATATCTTAATATATATAATTCTTCTGTGTGTATGTCACTGAACTTCTCTTAAACGACTGGACCGATTTTGATGAAATTTTTTGTGTGTGTTCAAGGGGATCTGAGAATGGTTTAGATTTACAAAAACGACTGGACCGATTTTGATGAAATTTTTTGTGTGTGTTCAAGGGGATCTGAGAATGGTTTAGATTCACAATTTTGTCCGCTGGACAGGACAACGTCTGTCGGGTCCACTGCTTGAATATATTCTTCTTCCACCTTCCTTCTTAGGCCTTCTTAAGCCTACGTCTTTGGTCACTAGTCCGGGAACAGCTTTTGGCTATCCTCTCTTTAACGCGATGGTAGTGGCACCCTCACGGTGAATCCCTGGAATACTAAGAGCTTTCGTATTGATTCAAAATGTGCCTTTTTCAATCATTATAACGACTTCACCCACATGTAAAAAAAAACAAAAAAAACTTGAGGGATAGTAATATCGTTTCAGTGGCTTTTCGGCGAAAGTGACGCTGGAGTTAATGACTTTCGGAAATTGTTATTCGGCATATGATATTCAAAATCATCTAGTAAGCTCCTTGTAACTCAATCGGAATATGTTTTTATGTTTTAAAAAATTAAAAAGTAGTCTTTATTCAAATCATCTTAGATAAGTTGCGTCTTCAAATTAGCAGTGGTATTTTTATTAGTTATTGGTTATATGAGTGGGTGCGGGACATTTATAAAATGCCATTTTACCAATAAGAGTAAATTATCATATTATATGAAATGTGCGAAAACGTGATTTATACCACGTACCTCTGTTTTGTGAATTATCCCATATTTCGGCACAGTTTCATGCGTCATTAATCCTATTTTCTCACATTTAACTAATAGTGACCACGTTATTTTAAAACAATGTATCATTTTATAGTTTGTTTTTTCGAATGCGAAAAATGCAATTTGTTGTTTTTATATTACTTGATTACACTTCCCCTTAATATGGTTACGCAGCGATTAAGCTAAACGATGCGCTTATATTTTTTCTTATATCCGCGTTGAGTCGCATATTTCACATCTGTGTGAGCAGACGGTAGCATAAAGGGGTGATTTCCATCTTAATTCCTAGGAATTAGTGTTCATAATCGCTAGACTTTAAAGCTTAATGTTTGTTAATAGTTTTAATAACCACTTTTGTTCTTTGAGGTCGATAACTCCCGTCGTGGGTTCTGTGAAACATTTTACTAGGGGTGAGCAAAAATTTTCACCTCTTTGTGATTAATGGTGTGCCCATCGTAATTAGATTCAGAAGTCACGATTCAGAATTCACAAAAGCAGCCAAATGTCGGCTTCTTTTGTGAACGAGACATTCACAAGAGCACAGGAGTGGTGTTTCACGCTCCTGTTCACAGAATCTGCAAGCATCAGTATCTTTTAGTCTCATATTGTAGAGATGTCTGTTCAGCTTGCAGTGGCCAGTCGAGCCCTAATCAACAACACGCTCAGGTTGCCCCTGTTAAGCTTTAGTAGCTCGTCAGTGCGCTTACGACAGTATGGTTCGATTAGTGCTTTTGAGTATTTAACCCAGGCGTTCTTTGCCATACCGCTTTTGCCTCTTGGAGGAGGTGGATTTTCAAATATTGCATGGCCTGATTCTTTGAGATACCACAGAAAGGTTCCTGGCCAAACTGTAGACCTTGAGCCCCATCCCTTGCTAGCTCATTGGCCTTTTCGTTACCGATGATTCCAGAATGACCCGGTACCCATTTGAGAGTGATCTTGTTTTGTTGCCCCAAGTCCAGGCCATTTAGTTTTTCCACGCAGTATTTTACCAGCTTTGACTTGAGAACTTTACCGTTTAGTCCTAGTAGAGCTGCCTGGTTCTCTGAATATATTACTATTTGGTTAACGTAGTTTCGCTGGCGGTTGGCTTGTACACATTCAGTTATGGCACAAACTTCCGCCTGGAAAATAGTGGCATATTTACCAAGGGATTCAGATACATACAGGGTTATCTGTAATACACCAAAAACCTTCAAACGATTTGAAGAACTTATCAATACCACAGATAATATAATACTATACTAGTATCAATACAAACTTTTTCTATGGAAGCAAAACTGTTGCAAAAAAAAATCAACTGTTCTATACATTTAAATCAAAATATTGTACAACATTTTCTGGGTACTTTTGTTTTCTTCTTTGTTTTTTTTTCAGAAAAAATTGTTTTTTGGAAAAAAAAATTGGAATCAACTCTGAAGCCGATCCTAAACCACCTGTATTCAGGTTGTGCGCTATTTCTGTTACACGCTGTATAGCAGTATGTTGGTATCAAGACATACTGCACCAACTCTTAAATAATATTGGAAGCAGGGTGGGAGACAAGAGGATTCATTAACCAATTTACTAAATACCCTTCGTGCTATTCAATATCTAAATAAACAAAGAAACCTTTTAATAACCAAAACAATTCCTTCGAAGACTTTGTTCAAAATTGATCTGTATTTCCTAAGGTAACTGCTTTTAAATTATGGAAATCGTGGAAAGAAATTATTCAATTTGTAATTCCAGTCGTAACTTACTAGGCAAAATTTCAATTCCTTTATTAATTTCGAAGGTTGAGTTCGGAAACACTTAATTAAAATTAAAATAAGATTAAGTTGAAAACAATATAATAAGCTTTTAATGAGTTCCGCTTAATTGAGTTTTTACAATTACAATACGGGGCACCCGGCGCCTGCATAGTACACACAGTAAATAAGAAAACTACAGAATGTTCTACATCATCATATGGCCTCTCCTTGTTAAATTTATTCTTATAGATTGTCCTTAGATACTACTTTTCAGCTGTTTCATTATGTGATTATTTTGCTAAGACCTATTCTCAAGATTATTTAAATCCACTAAAATATTACGAATTTTGAAATTTTTTATACTGATTTTCTGTGTAAGTAGTCGAGTTCAAAATCTAGGCTCTTATTGTGAACGCGTGAAGATCGTTCGAAAATCAGTAAAAATTGGATGTTTTCACTTAATATCACCTTAACATTATTATTGTTGCGACAAACTATCATGGTAGTAGCTGGCCAGGAGTACAAGCCCTACTTCCTACTAATACACCGACACACACATACACACCACACACAAAAACACACAAACATAAACATATATACACACCTAGTATTTATAGAGAAATGTACTTGATATACATTTTCTTATTTTTTTATAATGTTGTTTTTTAACCTATCTTTTGTAACATTTGGCTTAAACAAATTTATAGTTATCAGGTAGTTATGGGGATCAAAATTTAGACTTCTAGATAAGAGACCTGTGAACAGACCATCAAACCACAGATGCGGTTAGAAATAGAATTGACTCATAAAAAAAATATTTCAGACAAAAGGTAGTCGATACAGTGTTAGTAACGATAGGTCTTAACAACTATATTAACACTATTTTAAGATTTATTATTTTTACAGGACGCCGAAAATATTCAAAATTAAATTTTCAGTTAAACTAAATGTCCCTTTATCCCTTACGTGTACGTCAAAAGAACCCGACTAACATTTATGTTGGAACGTGATCCAGCGGAAATATGAAAAGCAAAGAAAACTATATTTACGAAGTTTTATGTCAGAAGTGTGTGTTAGGACTACACAATTGTAAAAGTGCGGAAAAAGTTTCAATATCTCAACGAAAAAAGGGGAAAAATATAAAGGTCGCGATGAAATTTAAAACCCTTCTGTTGACTCTTAGCAAAGTTGCACAAAGGAAAGTTTTGTACGAATCGTTGAAGTTTCATTAATATTTTCGTTTGCAGCTGGAAAAATGTCTTTATTTAATTTGCTCATCATTTTCACACTGAAAACGGCTATTTTAATTTGAAGTTTTAATAAATGATTTTACGAAAGGCTTTTTGGTTTTTCTTTATTCTTGTCTGTATTAAATAATAATTGGAATGAAAACTCTAATCAATATTTAAGCGAAGAAGATGAATAACCTTGCAAGATTGCTAGGCGATGCTTGCCATTTAAGCTTTACTTCTGCTTGTCAGTAGGTAGACTTATATTAATTCTAGACTATTTTATTAAAACTGCAGCATTTTTTTTAATTTCTATGCCAATTTAAAAACTACATTTAATAGGGAATCTCACGAGGACAACAATTTTACGCTTCCCCCTACAAAAAATGTGTTCATGGTTTGAGAAAAACACACAATTTAATATTTGCATATTTATCACAAACCAGTGTGCAAGAAAAGAGTTTATTATTACTATACCATTTTAGTCAAAACTTCGTAAACGGGGTGTATCCCACTGATTAAAAGTTGATTTCCTAGTTACGAGTTCCTGATCGAACAAAGCAGAAACTAACGAATACAGAGGTATACATTCTGAAACTTTGCTTTGTGACACGGATACTCGCTTAATTCTCGATTGTACTTACCTCATGAAACTTTCACAGCTAGTTAACGGTGGGGACGATTTAGACGAGACGATGCACGTCGTATCGAATCAGCATCGTAGACTTAAAAATGCCAATTTAGATAAGTTAGAATAAATATTCAACGAAATCTGAAAAGGAAATACATAGATACATACAATCACGCTTATTCTCAAAATTTGTTGAGCAAATTTTGTTACATTATAAAGCCACATCTGCCATTATAAGCCATGCAGTCCCTATAACACACCAACAAAGAAAATCCGACACTCAGGACAGACTTCAAAACTTACAATAAATTAATAGCAAGAAAGAAAGGAAAAGAAAGTAATTTCAAGTTAGTAAATATTTTTTTCTGTTGTTGCAGACGGCGTCACCAGCAGAAGCATCGCTCAAACGGGGTTTGAGCAACAAATGTGTTCAAAGGGAAACTATTTCCGCCTGCATCGCTTACGAGCTGGTGGGATACGTGGACAAGATGCTTAGGACAGCGTCTGTACAATTGAGTGAAGACGCCATGATTGTCGATGAAAGGTACCTAATATCATTGTCACGCAAGAGTTTCTTTTGCAATTAAAAACAAACTTGACGGTGAATCTCTTGGTCCGTAGGATCATCTATCTTTCCCATATTTTCAAAAATTACTCATCTGATGATATAAGGGACGATAAGGCTAAAAGTGGCAGCTCTCTCTCTCTCTCTCTCTCTCTCTCTCTCTCTCTCTCTCTCTCTCTCTCTCTCTCATGTTTTTTTTATTTCGATATGTTCGAGTGTCACTCAGACAAAGGCACGCAACCAGCACGCTGCTAATCTCCATCATATCCTTTCCCCTTAAGAACTCCGAAAATTTATCGACAGAAACCCAACCATACTAAAAGGTATAGGCTATTGGTCTACGGTCCTCTGTAAAGTGGAACTAACTTCCCCAGGACGGATGTTCCAATCAATCCAAATTCAAAAATTCCCATTCACTTAATCTTCGACAAATTACATCCAGTTACTGACAGCTGTCCTCTTAAGGCCATCAGTCCAACCTCTCTTATGAATAAAGGATATTTTATTCATAAGAGAGGTTGGACTGATGGCCTTCCTCTCTTATAAACTGCCAAAATTAAATAGGGCGCCATCCACCATCAATAAATAAACAAAAGTCGCAGTTATCAGTTTTCACAGTGGCATGATCATCAATTTTGCTTCCGACCTTGGATGTACATTTCAAGCCGACACAACAATTTCTCATCCATTTCACGAACCATTTGGTAGAGAAAATTTTACGCTGTGGTTGTAGATTACATTACGGTAACAGCAGAACAAATTGCTCTTGATAAAAAGCGTATTATTTTAAGTGGTATAGGTACACAATAAATATTTGGTTACCTCATTGGTTACACATTCTATACAACTTACAACTGAATTTTTCTTTATCGTTAATTTGAAGAGCAATAAAAATATCATTCAAGATTTTTAGGAAAACAACTAAAATAGTGAAGAGTTACAACTTATCAAATAGAATTGTGCAGAAAGTCCTAATTGCACTTCTGTTAAGACGTCGCTTTATAAACATTCTTACAAGCCTCATAATCACAATATCATTTTCTTATTAACTTATACCCATATATTATATGTATTGAATTGACACATATAGAGCCTGTAAGTATACTCACAAATACAAGAAGCGCCTTAACATTTTACTTGCCTTTTTAATGAAAAGTAATGGTGGTAGCCATGTGATGCCGGTAGAGTAGAATAGCAGCACCCATGGATCAGCAACAAGGTATTGATCACCTTTTACTCCTTCCAACAATCCGCATTGGGCAAGCGTGATGGTAATACTGCCTAAACCTCCTTCGATGACAAGGAGAGGCCTTGTGTCCCAGCAGTGGGTGAATTATAAAGGCAGTTATGATGAAGGGCGGGAGATTTTACCATAGTATTCCTATAGAGTGTGCACAGTATGATGCTCATACTTGCATAAAAAGTAATAGTTAAAATTTTATCTTAGTAAAATCATCAATTCCAACAATTATAAGGCAGCTAGGTCAACAATTATATGTTGGCTAAGGCTTGATTAGAATTATCAAGTACTGTTTTAGAACTACTCATTAGTCACATTTCAGTAAATCAATATAGGTACTCAACAGAGATAGCATAATGGAAACTTTGTGTCTTTAGGCCTATACATCTTTCTAGTAATCACCTCAAAATCAGAAACACTATTATTATTATAAGCTTTTTCCTACTATGAGTACATGTATTTATTACACTCTTCGCAAGTATTAATCCTATGTTAATACTTGAAAAGAGTGTCTAATAATAATAATACAAGTAGTAAAAAATCTAATGTCTATACGACCTCAATCCTTTTTAATCCTAACATCATCTTATATCTGTTTCTTTGTAACGGGCGCTTTTATGTACGAACTCTCAAAGGCAGGCTGAAAAGATTATTTTCATTTCCGCGATTGTTTAGAAGATTACTTACAAAGAAAAAAAACACTGTCAACGGAAACGAATCGATGAGAGTATCGTCAAGAAACAACCCAGCTAAGTTGATTTACTGGAATGATCATAATAAATGGCGCCAATAATTATGTTGACAAAACGATTCGTTCATTACATCGTTCCATTATTCAATATTCTTATTGAATATTATAATGTCGTTGATTGAAACGTCCTGTAAATATATACGTGACTGCAGCCTTCAATTTCAATATTGTCCCGACACACGCGAACTGAATTTGAAATTTATACATACAGAGCAGTGAACACGTATTTATATTTGTAAATTTTTCGTGATTAAATTTAACATTTTCAACAACCCACTTTTTGTTATAAATTTTGTAATTTGTATTGTTATTTAGGATGATACAGTTCCACAGATAAAATTTTTACTTATATTCTATGCTATCTCATGTGCGTACATTTACGAATATCCCAATAGAATTTCCGGGATGATAAATACTAATACCACTAGTTGTCGGGGATGATAAATATTCAATGGTTGTCGTTTACATCAATCCGATTAACAGTTAACATTAGACTATGTAACTGATAACTCGTGTATGCATCTATTCAAATAGTTTTGAATATATCTAGGTATTCTAACATTCTAGTATAAATCAATGTTTGCACCTCTAAGCAAGCGTGAATCCTATAATAATGTTTGCTCTTGTATTTGGTTTTTAGATTTTAACGTTGATTTTTTGTTATAAATATGTGTAAAACCAATTGTAAATACTGAAATATGCAAACAGTAACGAAAATATCGTCTCTAATTATGTTCGCTTCATTAATCTATGATTTTCTTCTAATGCACTCGTATGAAAATTTCGAACAATGACACCTCAAAGAAAATAAAATCTTTTAAATATTATATTCTGTTTAATTCCAGCAACGGGGCAGCCGCAGAAATGTCCGTCAGGCCTGAATCATTAGCCCGAGCGGGTACCTCCTTGGAAGACCAAGCACAACAGCTGATTATGGACAAGCTGTTCGCTTTCGCCACCACAAGGTCCCTTAGGTACAGGCTGCTCGATAACGCCGACGTTGTCATCTCTGGCAAGACTGAGAAGGATGGAACTATTGGCGTTGGTGAGTAGAACTTCGTATTCTGGTTCAAACAAAACTAAATCTTTTTATATTTCTACAAAGCAAGTTGTCATCGAAACATCATCCTTATAAACGTGAAAGTTTGTATGGGTGTATAGATTTTATGTGTGTTTGTTACTCTTTCACGCAAAAACTACTGAATAGATTTTAATGAAACTTTACAATAATATAGCTTATACATCAGAATAACATAAAAGCTATAATTCAACCGACATAGATGCGAGAAAAGACGTGGGCAATCACTAGTATAAAATATTCTCGCAAAAAATGTTTATCTTAATTATTAACTACAATTGCTCCTCTCTGAGTAAAAATCTAAACTGTAGGCATTTATCATTGTTTTTTTACAGTGTAATATTCGCCTTAAAAAGGTTGTCTCATTTATGACTACAGGAAAATATCAAATTTATTAATAAATTTATGTCTGTTATGGGTCACAGAATTCTGATTTGATATTTTCAATTAAGGATTCTCAATACTATAAGTTTATTTAATCAAGTCGTTTCTGTAATCATTTTCTCAAAATTTGGAAGCTTCGGTTGGAAAGACTTTAAGAACCAATTTGTTATTAGAACCAGTAGGTATTACTTACATATCAACTTTTTTAATTTACAAATTCATAGAACATAGTATTGTTGGTAAATTGGACGTGGAAAAAGTATCTCACTACTTTAACTAGCTTTTAAAAAGCCTTATTATGTTATTTTAAAGGGAAGATTGTACGCTAAATGAGAAGTCATATTTATCATTATTATATCAATTGTCATAGCATCAAAGGTCGAGCAATACAGTGATAATTTTATTTCTAGAGCATCTCATCTTAGTTACTTAACATCTGTCGTGAATCTAAAACAGCTAGTACGATTATATTTCAACATGTAATATTATATTTCTTCTACCGTTCCATTAAAGGTCTCAAAATCTTAGGAGTGTAACCTTCCACTTTGAGAGCATAACTTCTTGTCACATTACGATATTCTTTCCAAACTTCAAATCTGTACCAATTGTTGATTTTCGTGTATTGGTGCACTGCTTACTTATTTTGAGTTTATTGCCATTTTCAGCCCCACGCTGGCAAACTGTCACTATTTTGAGAGACTGTATAGCTCATACTGCCAAATGTGGCTCTAAGTGTGCTACCTACCACTCTGCTCAACCGTTTGGTGATTGTAAGCGTGATAGTACGTACAAACGCAAACACAGAAATACAGAAACCAATATTGAACGAGCTCCTACCAATGTTCTTACTTTTAACAATGTGATTGTATTATTTTAGGAATAAGTAGCGCTGTTATCTACTTGTTTATATACCTAGCCAGTGAAGATTAATATTTTCGTTTGGTATCTATCTATATACATAAAAATGAATACTGACTGACTGACATATCAACGCACAGCCTAAACCGCTGGGTCTAGAGATTCCAAATTTGATACGTAGGTTCCTTAAGAGATTCAGGGGTGCACTAAGAAAGGATTTTTGGAAATTCACTCTCGAAGTTTGTATGGAAATCCGTAATTTTTAAAGTAAAATCCATAAATAATGGTGTATGGTCTTTCAGCTAGAAATTAGGATTTTTGATAATTCTATCATTAAGGGGGTAAAATAAGGGATGGATGTTTGTATGGAAATCTGTCATTTTTTAAAGTAAAATCGATGAAATGGTTTATGGCGCTTAGGTTAGAAGAAATAATAAGAAAATTTAAATGCTGCCTGAAATAACTATTCTATGCGGACGAAGTCGCGGGCAATAGCTAGTGAAATATAAAGTTTGAACTATTTAGGAACTGGTCTGATGTTGGCAACTCTTCCATACAAAAAAATCTTAGTGAAGTGAAGGATTATACCACCGTCTCCATCTAGCCCGACCTTAATCTAATTTGCATAAATGCTTCAACAGTAAAAAGACGTTCCGTGTTCCAATAAATGGAAGCCCACCGGACCATATTTTGCTAAGCAATATTAAATGTCAGAGTAATATCCTCTCGATCCGTCAATTTTCCAATTGAGTATTTGAAAATCCCAATATCGTATTGGAAAAATCAAATGAAAGGGTTTCCAACAAGAGCTGTTAATAAAATCGCGCGAAATTGAACAACAAAGCATAATAAACGTTACAACTTTGAATATAAATATTGGCTGGTATGCTTTTTATTTTCACATTAATTCCAAATTGGATTAGGTCAGATCAAAATATGAATTTTTAAAGGGATCGAATATTGAAAACTTGACAAAAATCAAAAGAATCATTTAGGCATACTTTGAACATTGAGTCATCCAACAATCCTGGTATAGTCAGGAGAGCAAGCAGATTAACACTTAAGTACCTTATTGTAGCAATGATAGCGCTTCTGCAGTAATAGTTCAAATCAAATCAAATCACTTTATTTGCGAAATATGGGTACAAAAATGTAGGTCTTAAAAGCTATCAGAGCGCCATATGTTACCACTAGCTTCCGCCCGCGACTTTGTCCGTGTGGACATTTTACCCCCTCAGGGGTGGAATTTCCAACAATCCTTTCTAAGCGGATGCCTACGTCATAACATCTACCTGTATGCCAAATGTCAGCCCGATCCGTCCAGTGGTTTGGGCTGTGCGTTGATAGATCACTATTTCAGTCAGTCACCTTTGTATATTTAGATTGATGGTGTGCAAACATAATTATAGCTTTAACTTAGTAAATAATAACAAACTCTTCAGTTGTATAATATTAGTATAGCTACGTTTTTTTTAAGAAAAATGTTTTTTTTGTTTGTTTAAACGCGCTAATCTCAGAAACTACTGGTTGGAATTAAAAAGTTATTTTTGTGTTGGAGAGTCCATTTATCGAGGAAGGCTATAGGTTACATAGTAGCAGACATTAACGCAAGCGAAGCTGCGGGCGACTTTTAGTTTAACATATTTCACATTTTTAGTTGTTAAGAAAATAATAATGATAAGTTTTAGTTGCCACTTATTTTACCTAAGAAAGGCTGAGAGTTTGACCACAAACACGCCTGATAAGAAACGATGATGAGGCCCAAAGTGATTCAAACTCAAACTAGAAGCTCACCTAGAAGATCCTTTTGTTCACTCTGGCCTTAAATGTTTTGGTGTCCAGATTATACTGATCCGGGAAAACAGACGTCGGCAAAGAGTTCCACTCCTTAGCTGTTCGCATAATGAAGGGGAAGCAAATCGCTTCGTGCGATAGAAGGAATATCAACAACATAAGGGTAAAAGTCCTTATGAATGAATGATAATTATGACGAAGTTTTAATTGAGATGCTGACTTTAAATTAAAATATAATGTTTTATAATCTAATTAAAACCGGTGTAGTTCTGGTAACCCTTCCTCATCCAGTGGGTGTTGTAAAAGCAGACTGGGGGAATTTCTGAATCCCGCATGAACTTCTGGCCATCGGACTAAAGAGTCATGCGCGCGGTGTCAGCGCCGCTCATAAAACTATGACTGATTCTATAGCAGTTTTGTAGGATAGGTAACATATTATTTCACTGACACACAGATATATGGAAATAGTGTAGGAAGAAGGCTCCTACAGTCATCATCAGAAGTTGATTAACAGTTTAGTACCTTCTCTTCATTATTCATAAATTATCGTGGCAGCTATTACCTCACAAGCACTGGCGTTGCCAAGACAAGGTACAAATTTTTCAATCTATTTCTCGTGCTGATTGTAGCTATAAATCTTTACGTAAATGCTTAGAAGGTATACTGAGCTAGTAACTATAGATAAGTAGGTACATATTCTGCCAACCTAAGGTCTCAATTTTATATTTATTATTCGTCGTTTATTGGTCGTTTTTATATTCATCTGAAGCTATGAATTTTTATTCATTTATTCTCATACTATATCCACGGAACATGCCTTTTTTATTACATCAAAAAAGGTATTCAGGACTGATAAAATATGCACGTTCGATGGTCGTAAAATTTACAGCGCTTACTCGATGTCCTACAAATTAAAGTGTGATATTTTTTATTGTCTCCGTAATAACAAAGTGTACCTATTTCGTTTGCAGGAGTGTCAATGAAGGCGCCCAAGGCTGTTGAGACCGGCAGAGCTCGCAACAAGAACATTGGTCCGTTCCTAGCTGCCGCTGCTCTGAAGTTCGGTCTCTTGGGTGCTTTGACCTTCAAGGGTCTCACCCTCATGGTTGGAAAGGCTCTCCTGATCTCCAAGATCGCTTTGCTCTTGGCCACGATTATTGGTCTGAAGAAGCTGTTCTCCCATCAGGTGACAGACTAGTTACAACTGATTAGTAAAGAGTTTGCATGAAGTTTTGTCTTTTCTTTCTTCGTTAACTGCATGCGTTTCGCTTCTGGCACTTTATTCGTTTACCGAAATCTGTTCCTAAGAATTGAGAACAAATCGTAAATGTACCCAATTTCAACGTTAGTGCATGTTAAGTAATTTTGCTGCGTATTTAAGCTTCTACTTAAGCCGCATTTAACCTAATTCGTTACCATATGTGAACTTAGTACTATGGTAATGGATAAAGCCTACCTACGTGATGTACGAAATAGATTACTCTTTTATGTCTTTTATTATTTATTCATATTAATATTTCACACAATCGCGGCAATCGCGCATATTTCTAAGCAATAGCACGTTTATTTCCTTATTTCTTTTCCAATCAGGAATCTTCATCAATGAATTTGAGAAGGTTATCCAGTTCAATAATATCGTTTATATTAGAAGTTTTAAAGCAAATTATTTCCCATATGACGTCAAAATTTTCGTGACCAAACTCGGATACGCACGGTGGTATTTCTGGGCAAGTCTGTGGTGCTAATTAATTTGCACAATCACGCACGTTCAGATATTGTAATAATAACATTTATTTCACAATAAAACCAGTGTTTGGCGTTCTTCAATGTAATTAATGATAATGCACTTTGGTTTTTGGCTGATACTTATTTGAGCTGCTATGTATTTGACTCCAAAAATTAATAAATTTATTTTCATGAGTCCTTTACTTACTTTATGCATTTCTTAGATAGGGTCATTAATAAAAGGAGTTTGTGTGAAATGGAAACACAGTTAGATCTTTTCAGATTTTAATTTTGGTTGCTTCATTATGATTTAGTTTTATTATTTATTTATCATTACAGTCAATTAATAAAAATCTGCAAGTTCAACTGTTAAAATTGAGATAGGTTTCTTTATATCAGTTTTCATTCTGCGATGTGTTTTTACCAATATTAATTACTAATGTAATTACTTAAATGTTAACGAGCTCATCCCCAAATAAACATATTTTATATTTTCCTTTATAAAAATGAGTAAACTACTTCGAAGCATGCACTGAAAAAAATCGACATGCCTCAGGCGGGACTCGAACCCGCATCTTCCACAATCCGGACGGACGCGTTGACCATTACGCCACCGAGACACTGCTTTTCGCTGTCGAAATTTGTCAGTGCTTGGTGCTTATGGTTTTATGGTCAACATTGTTTCATCAAATCTTTGAAATTTTGATACGTCAAAAAACTAATGAAGCATAAAAAAAATAGGATCACTAATGACTCGCTCGATCCGAGACTAGTTTGTGGATTTGTTCTTTTACTCCTTAGAATCCATTTGCAATTCAAGACAACAAGTCAAATAAGGAACCATTTATCAAACCAAAATAAAATATTTTGTTAATACTGTAATCTTCTCCTTCAGCCTTAATATTCCGTCCGGCACTTTTTACCAACACTGCAATAATCAGTAATAATAACCTATTTGAAAAGGAAATTGTCCTCCATAAAAAAAAAGTTGTTGCCTTCTACTTGGCTCGAGTACTCCATCCAGGTTTCCAAAATTCCTTTCATCTATATTCGGTTTGTGTACCTAATTATTAGTGTACTTAAATTACCGTATTTGTACGCATTTGTTCCACTCTGTCTGATTAGTCATCGCAAAGAAATCGATCCTATCTTTGTTAGTGTCTGGATTAGGAATAATAAAGGTTATAAGCTTCTAATGGTGAAAATAAACGACTTTATTCATTATATGTCAGATACTAATCTAGATAATTTTGCTTAAAAAATTCTGTTGGGTAGCTACTTTTCCACCTAGTCACGTTTAAAGTCTTCTGGTTTAAGTAATTAGATTCAAATTGAACACGACTATAAGTTGGATTATGAATTCTAAATTCATCTTACACTGTAGCATATTTCTCATAAATGTTTATAAATCATTGAAAATATAATTCAATCTTCTGAAATCGGGTCTCTATTTACTTGTTGTATTATCTCAGGTACTCTATCTGTTTAAAATAGAATACATAATGATTTTATCGTAGTCATATCTGCACACCGCATGCCGCTGCACGTACGGAATATTTTAGTAGATTCTAAACATCAGTATTCTAAAGCAATTTCTAAAATAATTTTAATATTATGAAAAAAAATTTACACGCTACATGATGGAAATAACTTTAAATATTAAATAGGTCACAGAATATGAAGTGCGAGACATGAGTACGGGTAGAGAGCTTATTAATTCATTATTAACTCTCGCGTTACCCCAGATATACATCGAAATTAAAGGAAAATCACGCAACGTGAAAGTTTAAAAGTAATTGGATTTTAGCTGCTCTATACTTTTGCTTCTGTTTATATTACTGATATGCATTAACATATATTACATTTCACGTTAATTAATTATCGTAAAATATAATATATGCATTAACATATATCAGCGATATAAAAAGAAGCCTAGGTTTACCTGAACATTATTATCTACTTAGTATTCAACTTAAGTTTAGTCTAACGTAAGCTAGATTTAGCCTAAGTTTAGTCGGCTTAACAAGTTTATTGTACTTAGGGCTTTAGCTGTAAAACATTATTCTGTAAATTTGCTGTATATCGCTTGTTGTCTACGTTATCCTTTTTAATGTAAATATATACAATTTTGTGTACCTTAAAAATGCATATGAACATGTAACTGTTTTAAACGAAATTGAAGTACGAATACGTTTCAGGCTGTCATCAAAAAGGACTAACTCAAAATCCTTGACTGACAATTGATGGGTGACCGAGGCGCAATTAACCAACTAACCTTGGGCTTGCATCGCCGAAAGAAACTATGAACATTGCAATAATTTGGGAACCGAATATTAACAACGGAACGGATTAGTGTGAGACTGTGCCAAACAGGCCGAGCTACGGAAACCAAAAAACGAAATGCTGCCAGCGAACTGGTATACTGTGCCAAAGATCCAAATAAAAAAAAATAATTATAGTAAAATAACAGTTCACTGGCGACGTTTAGAAAAAAAATCTCAATAATATTGTGTAAACACGTTATAAAAATGTAAATAACACGTTTATTTATTTATTATTTATTTATTTATAGTTTATACTTTTGTACTTACCTGTACAATGAAGCTGGTTTCGCATTTAATACAAAATAACAAAGCATTTGCTTTATTATTAATAATTTATTATCGTATTAATGTACTAACAAGTATTTATAAAGGATTAAATGAATTGAATACTAATGAATTAATTACTTTCACTCAACCCTAATATCTCTTGAGACAATGATGTTTATTGTAATTACAAAACTAATCATTAACTTATAACAATAGTAAGCTTAAATTACCATCATACACGAAAATCTTCTCAGAAATTATTCTGTATTAGTCAGGAGAAATTGAAACGGAAAACTGTAAGGCTCAATTTATACCGTGATCGAAGGAAACGAAAGCAAATTTTTGAAATGGAATTATACATAATTTATAATGAGTTTTGTACTACACCAAAAAGGAACTCGCACGTCTTCTGGCGAATTCTCAAGCATTCTCGTAGCAACTGTCAGCATCGTTTGTGAAATCTGTTTGATTATTTACAATATTATTATTACAATTGACATAAAGCTCATTATACTATGTTTGAAACGATAACAAACATAATATAATTCATAAATTAGCGTTTCAAAAAATATCGTCTCTTCGCTTCGCCCACAGTGAAGTTACGGTGTAAAAACTCAGGTGTGCGCGTTTACGGCTAAAACGTCGCCATTCCTTTCCCTTCCCTCTCTCCAGGGCACAACACTAACGCTACAGAGCAGTATCACCTTGCTCGGTGTAGAGGTACGTAGCGACTTGAATCTGAAGGACTACATCGAAAGCGTGATATAAACAGCTTCACGGAAACTCGGAGTCCTGAACAAGGTGCGGCGTTTTTTCACACCAAATCAACTGTGCTTGCTATACAAGACGCAAGTACGGTCCTGCGTGGAGTATTGCTCGCACCTGTGGGATGGCTCTGCCAAGTACTTACTCGATGCTTTGGATAGGTTGCAGCGTCACGCGGCCCGCATCATCGGCGACGAAGAGGAGACTAAAGATCTTGAGCCTCTCCAATTGCGTCGCAATGTTGCGTCATTGAGCGCTTTCTACCGTCTGTACCACGGCGAGTGCTCTGAGGAGCTTTTCACCCTTATCCCACCGTCTCCCTTCCTTTTAAGGACTACGCGTGCTGGTCTACGTTGTCACCGACAAACTGTGGCTACCATTCCAACGCGAACTAAGAAATTTGGCAACTCGTTTCTCTGTCGCACAGTCAAGAAATGGAATTCACTGCCAGCACCCGTGTTCCCTCCTTCCTACAATCCTGGGTCATTCAAAAGAGGCGTGAAGAAGCACCTTGCAGGTCAGCAAGGCATGGGTGGCTAGTGCGGCAGTATATCTCTCGCACCAGCTATCTTCGCATTTGGACACCACTTCTACTTACCATCAGGTGATTCCACCTGATGGTAAGTAGAAGTGGAGTAGAAGTTCACCTGATGGTGGAGTCATTTGCTTGACCTATTTATATAAAAAAAAAGAAAAAAAAAGTTAACACATACATACACTAACTGAAATTGAAACAACTTTATTAGGTGTTGTTATATGAAAGAAAGATGGCAACGTAATGTACTTACAGACTAGAAAACGTTAGGTCAACAAACTGTCAATTTCTCCAATAGATTTTCAACCTAAAGCTATATGCTTTAAAGTCCAAAATAGATTGAGAATTCTCGACAGTTTCTGGTGTGGATAACCTGGTTTTGGTAAACTGGTGTGCTTATTGTCTGTCTTGCCCTGTTACGGCATAGTTAAGTTTATGTTAGAGCAAACAAACATGAGAAATGAGGCAATAAAAGATGAAACGGTGGTTGTGGGTTAACATGAGAAAATTTACAATAAAATTAGAGAGAATGGTTGGATGTGATGAAGCGTCGGTGGCGTAGTGCGTAAGAGCATTGTCTCCCACCCGGGAGGCACCGGTTCAAACCCCTGCCACGTACCAAAGTGTTTTCAAATTTTGAATTGGTATAATGTACGTTTATTCGACGCTTTTACGATAAAGGAAAACATTGTGAGGTAGGTTGTGTGTGCAGGTTTGCACACATCTTTGAAGAAATTCTTAGATTGTGTGTGAAGGCGACCAACCCACCATGGTTGACTAAGGCCTAATCACCTCTAATGTGGGGAAGGTTCGAGCCCCTCGGTGGTGAAACTGTTCGTGATGATGATAATGAGAGAGAGAGAGCGATGAAAGCAACATCGCTGAAGGTTTCTTATTCTTATTCTTATGTAAGGGGCTGAGACTGTCTCAGAGCACTTCGACCCTATGGGATCTTTTGTGCTTCCCCTTTCCTTATCACCCATCCCCGCCAACATCGAAAACACCTTGTATGTGTTTTACGATGTTGGCGGGAATAAGGTCTATAATGTCCTCTGGTTTAGGGTAACCTAGACCCAGGATCCTTAGTCGCCTATTGGCTAGTGCATGACAGTCACACAGTATGTGTTCCATGCTTTATTCCTCCTCACCACACATTCTACAAATGGGGTCTACGGTTTTGCCTTTTCGTGCACAGGTGTCGTTTAGTGGCAAAGTGGCCAGTGAGAGCACCTGTGAGGCAGCGGATTTGGGTCCTGCTGATTCCTCCTATTCTTTTAAGGTAGCCCGTGTGTGAGGATCCTAAAAATTTCTTTGAGTGTGTCAGTCGGGGAGTAGACAACCATTCCCTGAGGTGCCTCTTTTGACAATACTCCTTTAGTGCCATTTTTATGGTACTCCTAGACAATCCTACAAAAGGCTCAGGCCCATTGAGGTCTTGAGCCGATCCTTTCCTTGCTAGTCTGTCAGCATTTTCATTACCTTCAATCCCTACATTCCCCGGTACCCACACTAGTCTGACCAGGTTGTGCTTGCCCAGTCTGTTTAGTGTGTGTATCGCATTCAGAACTAGTTTTGAGTTGATTTTGTGGGTGGTTAAGGCTTTAAGTGCCGCTTGGCTGTCACTAAGAATGTAAATGGTCATTCCTTTGGTGCCCATTTCTATGTTCTTTTGAGCACATGCAATTATTGCATACGTCTCAGCTTGAAAGACTGTTGCATATTTGCCCATGCTTTGTTGGTACTCGTACCCGTTGCCGTAAATGCCTGCCCCTGTACCTGACTCCATTTTTGATCCGTCAGTGTACCATATAAGACTGTTTTCCTTAGGGGTTTTGAGTCCTCGCTTCCATTCCTCCCGCGTGGGTATATGGATGCTGAATGATCTCCTAGATACAAACGATGGTTGGTTTACATCGCTTATCATCGCTGTGATGATATCCAGGTTTAGATCCTTTTCAAATTTGGTGTGTCGTGTCCTCGGCTGTGAGTCCTTCCATGTTCCACATACCTGTAACCTATGGAGAGTGTCTCTTGCTTGTGATTCGATGACTATGTGCAGCGGTGTTAATCCAAGGATATTTTCTATGGCTGCCGTTGGTGTGGTCCGGAATGCTCCAGTGATGACCAAGCACGCCATTCTTTGAAGTTTTGCCAAGTCACTTTGACAGGTTGATAACTTGGTTCTGGGCCACCATGCTATGCTACCATATGTAACTATCGGTCTTATTAACATAGTGTATAGCCAGTGCATTACTTTGGGCTTTAGCCCCCATGTTTTGCCGTACGTAGTCCGACACAATCCGAATACCCTTTGGCATTTCTTTATTGTGTTGTCTACATGAGTTTTCCACTTTGGTTCCTTATCTAGTGTTATTCCTAGATATTTTACTTCCGTGGACCATGGCAGTTGCGTTCCATAGAGTGTAAGTGACTTGGTCTGTTCTACTTTCCTCTTCCTGGTGAATGGTATTACTACTGCTTTTTTTGGGTTGATAGAGAGGTAGTGGTTATTGCACCATTGTTCCACCCTTTTAAGGGCCTGTTGCATAAGCGCAGTTACTGTGCTCATGAATTTCCCTCTTATCATAACCACTATGTCATCTGCATAGCCAACTGTATATAGTGGTCCATTGTTTAAATCTTTCAGTAGAGAATCAATGACAAGGCACCACAGTAGTGGGGACAGTACACCACCTTGGGGGCAACCCATTGCGGTTTTGATGCACGCATTGTCTCCCATCAGTGACGATGTTATTATTCTCCCTTTTAGCATGTTATTGATCCACTTACAAAGTGTTGGATCAATATCATGACATATTGCAGCCTTGTGAATAGACTCATGCATGGTCTTATCAAAGGCTCCCTCTACATCTAGAAATGCTGCCATGCAGATTTCTTGTGCCTCTAAGCTCCCTTCTATTTTATCTACCACCAGGTGCAAGGCCGTTTCAGTCGACTTGCCTGGTTGATATGCACATTGAAGCCCGTGAAGAGGTTTCCTTTTCAGTGGCTCTTCCCTAATATGTCGGTCAATGAGCTTTTCGAGGGTTTTAAGCAAAAAGGATGACAGGCTGATGGGCCTATAAGCTTTTGCATCCTCGTAGTCACTCTTACCAGCCTTTGGTATGTACGTCACCTTTGTTTGCCTCCAAACTTTTGGTGTATACCCAAATGCGATACATGCCTTAAATATCCTTACAAGGTGCGGTATAATAATATCCGCTCCCTCCTGCAGTATGATTGGATAGATGTCATCTGGGCCAGGAGTTTTAAAAGGTTGGAAACTTTTAATTGCCCAGCTCAGTTTCTTGTCGTCTACCACCTTTTTTGCGATCTTCCAATCAGTTCGTGAGGTGCGTGTAAGTTGTTCCTCTTCACTGATTGGCTCGCCTTCATATGCATTGATTTGCGTTGATCCCGGGAAGATTGCCCGCTGAAGGTTTAGCCAGAACACTCAACCACAGAGTGACAGGTTGTCTTAAAAGCCGGGTTCAGATTATTTGCAATGCAACATGCATCGCTCATGAGGCAATGTGGACTGTATCCGCGCACGCTGCACGCAGTAATAGCGAACATCTGTTCCCAGCAGCCTTTAGCGCAAACGCCATGGTGCGACAAACATCTTTCAATATTCTCTTAAAACAGTTTTCATTTGAGGGATCTCCATTAAATTTCGAAGAATACTACAAGATTGTTGACACTCTTGTTGTAGGGACAGAGTAAGATAGATAAGATGGTTTAGCATTGAGGCGAAAGGCCAAAATGAGCACTACACTAAATCCTTTAAATCTCTTGGAGTAATTTTTGCGTTTACAAAAGCGTAAATATTTTTAAAACTAAAAAAAATAATATAAAAAAAAATCGAGGGGGAATCGAACACAGCCTTCTCCGCAATATGGGTGGCTGCTTTACCCTGGGCCGCCTGGGGCAGGTCGATTTTTACTTTCTCGTATACGTAGTATAGAGGAAGTCTTGTAATCGTCAAAAAATTCGACCTCGAGATTTTGACGGATTTACATGTTTTGAACCTCCCTGAGTCCTGAGAGAATTTTTTTTTTTGGATTTATGTTTGTGTGTTTGTGCGTTAGCACGATAATTCGAGCATGCTTTAACGTATCACAACCAAATTTAATATACGTGTATGACATCAAAATATAAGGTTTCTATCAAATTTTGAGTCGTCGATCACGAAACTAAAGCAACCAAGGGCGCGGTCGGTACTCGTATGGCTGACCAAAATTTAATATGCATGTGGTATACGAGAAAGTCAAGGGGAGACCACTCCCGATTTTTTCAGTGTATTTTTTCGAGTCTTTAAATCATATTTCTGTAATTTCCTATTGCCACGAGATATTCTAAGAATCCTAAGTAATCCTGTTTCTTTCCCCCACAACGGTATTGCATTACCTACCTCAGATATTTCAGGGACCTAAATATATCAAGGAATCAAAACATTATTGATAATTGTACAGCTATATGAAGATTTTATACTTGAATAAATAAATAATAAAGTCACATCTTGCCGTATCGGCTATGCAGTACCTCAAAGTAGTGACAGGTTACCAGCTTGTCGCGTCCATAAAAGGGGCATCAAACCAAAATAAAAAAAATAACAAGCCTGTGAACCTACAAACAATATCCAACGACCAGGGCATCAGGGCTCAGCAGTTGAGTGCCCGTAGACAAAGGAACAAATAGAAGAACAAAATGTATGGGACTACTTAGGCTGTCATTAAATCACGTGGCCAATCGTAGGTCTTAGTAAAATGGTAGTGTAGGCTAAAAAGCCGTAGATAACCAAGCAATATGCCCAAATACATTATGATGAATTTCGATATCTTATCGTTATGAAAAGAACACCACTTGTCTTGGCGTTAAGTAAAATATGGGATTGGATCACAAGATAGTGCGTCATAATGTCAGGAATAAATGTTACGAGTCAAGATACGATCCAGTTCGTGACCTGTTCGTCCACACTTCCGATTTTATCACGCGTACTTGTCGCAGCTTCGGTCACAGCCATGGTCACAGAGTATTGGTGGATTGCATTCCCTCTTGACCGCCCTCCACCGCCGCGCCGCGCCTTGACAAGGTAGTCGGCAACTATTTGCTTGAGAGTACTATACAGAATGAGTTTTTCAAGTGGGCATGAATGGCCAAACCCGAAGATAAAAGTACTCAAATGAGTGTCGTGTCCGATTTTTAAGAAAACTAAAATTTGTTATTATTCCGAATTATAATGTCACGTGTGGCGTGTATTCGTCTACATTATCGTAGCAAGTCCTCTGACAAAAGCCATGCAGTTCAGTCCGGCGAAATGTCATAAATGTGGACCAACTTTATCGGATATTACATTGTTCAGTTACTAATAGCCATAATTATATCAAAGTTGATTCTCTTGACTTCAGCTATTACTTACTCCCACGTAACCTCAGCATGGCCCTCATAATCACTGGCATCGCCGAAAAAAAGGTGTTGATTTAAAAGTTTAATTTAAGTCAAAACTGTGGAAAACAAGCAACGCTTTTAATTATTAAACTGGGGCATCACCTTCACCTCACAGAAGACCCCTTATATCGATACCTTAATTTGTAAACTAGCTAACTTAACATTTATTAAAAAAAAAGTCTTGAACAATTTGTCCATGTGGAGTAAGCAGGTTTGCAACTAAGGTACCTACATTTACAATAGTAGTAGCACCTTCAAACAACTCTACATTTCGTAGTAATATTTACGCATCTAACATTTACAATTTCAATGCGCAGAAGAAAAACGTGACATTTGAAGTGTTCACTGACATGAGACCACCAAAGAATTGGGACCATTGGAGGAGAGACTTGGAGGACAGCATCAAGAAATACAGTTAACTCTGCTGGTTCAGTCAACAGCAAAAGAAGATGATCAAAAACAGCACTAGTTTTACTAAGTGACAGTTATGGATTATAGATAGGAATTCATATGATGTATTACACAAATTACTACTTGCACACAAGATGAATATAATATTAATATTTCAAACATTTGTGTAATTATTTTTCGTTTAATAAATTTTGCGGTTTTGTTCGTGATCATCTACTTCTGCCGTTGACGATACCACTAACCTGGCTTTCAAAGACGAAATACGATTTTATCTTAAAATAAAAATTGTAAATTAAAAAGTGTTTCTTTTCATTGTTAATTATCAAGGAGAATAGGAAAGGTATGTGGATTTATTTCGCCAGCCTTATTCCACTATAATCGTATAACCTAAATGCTTTATTGCAAAGTTTTCTGCTAGTAAATATCTTACTTAACATTCAGTTAATGGTTCTGCAGTTTTTATGACTATTTCCTGATATTGATGATGACAATAAAGAATTTCTGTATATTAAGTAAAAACTAACAATAATTTCTTCCACCACGAATCTGTTGCGTCATCTTTATTCAATTGTTTATTATTTAATCAAATTAGTATAATATTGTTAAAAAATATGGTCTATTCTGCTTTCAACAACATTAATATAATGTAAAATTATACTAGAAAAATGCACTGAAAAAAATCGACTTGCCTCAGGCGGGACTCGAACCCGCACCTTCCACAATCCGGGTGCATTTTTCTAGTATTATATTTACGCGTTTGTAAACGCAAAAATAAAATTATTCCATAATGTAAAATTATATTAAAAATTCAGGTTCAGAAGCGTCACATTGTAAAGTAATTCAATCCTGGGTTTCTTGGTAAATCTTTTTTTTTCTCATCTCCTTATAATCACTCACCATCAGGTTAGATGAACCAAGAGTTACTTCCACGATAAAAATAATTCCAGTTCAGTAAATGTATTAGTAGATTTAATTTCAAACAAACAGATGCCAAATTTATTTCTTTGGAAAATAATAGAATGACAAACAAAATGTTGAATCAGAAATAGAATTCGGTGTATTATTTATAAAAGTTAAGCTGAAAACAGATTAAATATTAATAGCGATAATTAGGATTGAAACAGATAAAAGCTTGAGTACTGTTAATGGTAAACACAGTTCAGGACCAAAACAGTAAAGCTAATGAAATATGTATACAACCTATCTAAAGTGCTCCACTCCCGCCATAAAAATCGGGGCCATTACTACCTTTAATGGGCTAGTGGAAGCAGATGCTAAAGAAAGTGAGCCTATTGGCAATCTAGGAAAAATACACAGAAATAGCCGTACAAAATGCTTTTAAGAGTTAAACTTAGGGCAGAAAATGTTGCTGCATTTGCGGCATGTTTTGGATAATTCGAGGATTGTTTAACCAATATTTCAGACAGACATATTTCAGACCAATTTTCAGAAACAATAAAAGGATAGCTACGCATTGAGCCATTTTGTGAGACTTCTATTCATATTAAAGCACAGGCAAATCACTCGTCTTGGCACAACGTTCCCACGTTGTGCCAGGACGAGTGATTTGCCTGTACAAGGTCTTGAAAGTCATAATTTTTCGTGATCACTTTAAACTTTAAAGGTAAAATAAAAAACTATCTATTCTGGTTAATCTCCAGTTCTTTTTTTATAGGCATACACTTGTATTAAAAATACGCTGGCTTGATATCGCGAAGAAGAACTTACGTGCCAAACGGCTAGGAAGTTTAGGTAGGCGGACCCCAGGCCCTCACGTGAAGGGCACATCCGTGAAAACGCAACGATGATGATGATGACGTGGATTAAAAATACAACTGGAAATAGCAAGGTTCATTGGTAGGTATATACTTAGGAACATTATTATGAGATCCTATGCCGGTGACTACTTGTGTCTGTTACGGACAACTTACTAAAGTTATGAAATGAAAATGATAATGAAGAACACCTCAGGTCCCAGCATGGACAATGATCAGTGTCAGTATTAATGAAGACGTGTCGTCGGTCAATTTATTTTTAATGACAAAGATCTACCTTTCAGGAATAGTCTGATGTGGTTGCATCATAGAGTGTTTGCACCAATACATTGCATCAATATCGATTATTCATAATGATCCGAGTTCAAGCTGCCCGCAACATGTCAATGCTTTGGTGCGTTGAATAAAAGCTTTTCTGCATTCAGCAATAGTCATCATCACAGACCAGTATTGGTAATGGTAAAATTAATGAAAGAGTTACATTATCTTATCTAAGTTTGTTGCCGCAGTGATAGTGTAACAGCATTATTGTGTTCCGGCAGTTAATGATAATCCTACTTCTTATCATCACCTACAATCAGGTTATAAAAAGGCTTCCATGTCAAAAGAAAATACTTTTACAGAAATATTAAAAACCATATCAGTTTTTCTCATTGTGTTTAATATGGCTGGCTCTGTCTGTATCTACCAAGTTAGCAATTAACGAGCTTTAGAACAACCTGACATAATCCTTTTCTTGTTACTATAAACACTATAAGCTTTTACGAAACATTAGGCTCTAAATATTAATGGAAAATCATTAGATACCAAGGCCGTAGAAGCAGCTAAATCCGTGATAAACTTCATCCAAAGTTTCTTGCTTATAAATACCTTTATCTACCTTTTGCGAAGCAATATGTCACGTCAGATAGAAAAGCATCATTAGACAAGTAAAGAGCTTGGTAAGCAATGACGTAGGAATTCTTTCTACTTCATTGTTGGTAAGCAACATGACTTGTCAGCTGTCATAAAAGTTTGTCTAACAAAGGTGATTTGGAGTAATCGGAAAATGGCGTAATTGAATCATTCAGAAATTCGCCAATACGCATTTTCCTTTTTTGTGTTCTATTTTTGTAACGTTTGTTTTTGGCCCCATTTCATTATCGACAATATTGTCATAATTTCTATATTGCTTTGCTTAAGGGTAACATCTACTGTTGGTCAAGCTAACTCTACTTTGGGAAACAAACGTTCCCAAAGACCATGCTTCAAACAATGAAACAAAAACAATACTATCATTAGACAGTTACTCCTAGTTGGTTTATATCGCAAGCCATGTGCAAGCACAAGGGGTATACCAGATAAATGCTTAAACATTATTAAAAGACCTTGATTTGTCTAGAATTGCCGTAAGCTCTGAACTGGGTCGCGTATCTAAATTAGAGCTTGTGGAATCGTATCAAATATAGCTGGACAGGGACAAATATTGTCATAGATTTCTACATTTATGCCGAGTATACTGCTTTGCTTACGGGTAACGTCTGCTATTGGTCGAGCTAATTGTACTTTAGGAAACCAACATTCCCAAAGACCACGCTAAGAAAACAATGAAACAAAAAAAATACTGTCATTAGATAGTTACTTCTAATTGGTTTGTAGGGCAATCTATGTGCAAAGTGGGTGTATGCAAAATGCTTAAACATTATTTATTAAAAGACCTCGATTTGTCTAGAATTTCGTTTAGCCGGAGTAGTAAATCATCATAGTCGTCTTTCCGTTTTCCTGGTTGTGCCCTAGATGTATTCGCGCGAGGGCCCGCGGTCCACCTTCCTTACCTTTCTTGCCCACTTCGCGCGGTCTTCGGCATTCGGTAGAGAGACCATTGGCACGTTAGTCCTCCTTTGTGACATCAAGCCTGCGTTTCTTGGGCCTGTCTCTTTTACTGGCATCTGGCGGAGGTGGCATGGCATGACATTTGTTGAAAAACAAGAAAACTTCTCTTGATCTTTGGATATCAGGGCGACTGTTCTTCCAACTGAGCTACACAGATTGTTTGATCACGACGATTTTTTTTATGTTCAATAGGCTGTCCGTTTGTTCACAATCACGCCTGATGGAAAGCGATGATGAGGCCTAAGGTGGTACACGCTCACCTAGAAGATGCTTGTTCACTCTGGCCTTAAAGATGTCCTGATAATATTGATAACTGGCTACACATCAAGCGGTCCGGGTTCGAATCCTGATAGCGGCATATATTTATGTGTCGACAACGAATATTTGTTGACGAGTCCAGGTTGTTTATATATTTAATTTAGTATATTTATGAAAATATCTTAAGATATTTATATAAAAAATTGTTCGTTATCTAGTAATTAAGACCTTGTATCATGGACAAGTTCTTAATGATACTTACTTTGGGCTAGATAATGGTGTGAGCGTGGAAATATATTATTTAATATTATTATAAGATTTTAGTATAAAAAAAACATAAAGCCCTCGCTATGCCTGGTCGTCCGGTGGTAAAAAGGGGAAAGGAGGATCAAATTATGCAAAACTTCCGCACACTCTCCAAAATGTTACTGATAAAATACCGAGAAGCTGGCCACACGTCTTCGATGGTTAAGGCTCTTGAGATTAGTCTCAACGAAAACGACCTTACTGATGAGCCTCTTCGCCCGGTGCTCCACCGAGTCCAATCTAACTGATATCGAGCAGATCCGCCCCAAAGGTGACAACAGTACTCCAAGGAGGAGCGAATTTGCGCTCGATTACGGCTTAGGAGCTACACAGATGTGAAATATCGTCTACCTTACAAAATATGCCAATTTCTTTGGCAACGGTTTTAGGAAAGGACTCGATGTAGCGACTGAAATTGAGATTGGCGGAGATATATATACTCAAGAGCTCGAGATGGTCGTAAATTAGCACGGAAACATTTCGGGAAGTCGGAGTCAGATGGAGTGGACTCCGTTTCGTCGATAAAAGACAAGCCTGTGTTTTGGAGGGATTGAATCCAACCAAGTTCACCTTCATCACAGAGGGAAACAGGATCGGACATCTACACCAGACTTCGCATCAGACAAGTACCTCTTCAAGACTGTGCTGACGTCTGCGTACCAAAAGATACCGGGAGCTAAGAGCAGATTATTGATATGCAGCAGTAATAGAGTTGCGGAGAGAACATAACCCTGGAGGACACCAACAAGAAGCTCTCTAGAGCACACAAATTAACCTCTAGGTTAGAAAGGGACAAATAAGAAGTAAGCGGAATCAAGGAATTTTGTCTTCACTTTTTTATTGGTAGTGTGGTGTCCAGTTTCAGCTATAAATTTCTTGATTCCACAGAACATGGATATTAAGAGATCTATGTTCTGTGCTTGATTCGAAGTCAAATTCCTAAACCAATCTGTTAAGTCTTAAGGCTTTGTTGAATCTTGTGAAAAGAAACTTTTGGCAAATCTTCAATTAATATTATAGCGTGTGTTAAAGTGTGTGTTTAAGTAATATTCTCGACATTGTTACGTGAAATTGATAAATTATTTTAAAAGGTTACTGAACAAAGCCCTCGGTCATTAAAAATTTGTTTGCTTACTTACAGCTCCATAGCCGAAGTTAATTGCCACAATTAATTTAGATGACACTGTGAGTCGAATCAAAATGACTGGGACATGTTTTATTTAATGTTTCAATTAAGTCTGAAAGATTATTCGCCAAGAATTTTATTTGGGTTTAAATGTTAATGGCAACGTTGAATTTAGCTCCTTCACATTTTGTATAAGAAATTAGTGTAGCTAGTGCATTTACTACATTTATACTGCCAGGGGCTTGAATATCACGAGTTTCGTGTAATTTTCTCGTTGAATATTCATAGCAGAATATTGCTGAGCTTCACTATTTATAAAAGCAACGCCATTTTGCAGTAAGTAACGCCAGCTTAATCTTAGCTTATACGGCGTCTTGTTGGAGTTACTCCGAAATGTAAATGCTTTTTATGATTTCAAGAGTCTGTAGGCACATGGTATGCACCAAGTAATTTATATCCCTAACTGGATGCTGAGGCCAACCTCAAAATCGTTTCGAAGACAAAGCTACATAAATTTATGGTGTATCTTTATACTAATGTGCCCATACAGTGGCAAGAAAGAAACACACTCCATTTTTGTCGTTGTCTGACGGAACGATTTCCACTTTTACTGTGATAAAATCAAATCTGGACCTTAAACGTACCTATATTATGTTTTAAGTACAATATTTCGATGGTGGTCACATAGCAAGAGTTGTTTGTATTGACTGGCGCTTTAGTACCTTGAATTATTTAAGGCGGTTAAAAAACACAGTGTAAAAGTTCCTTGGTATGCACTAAAAGTCTTTAGATAGAACGAGCATTTAGGAATTGTATTGAGCAAACAAAAATGTACAGCTCGATGGCAAATCAGGTCACCAAAACTGTCAAATTTGTTCTGCGACTTATACGAGGTGGCTTCCTTACGGTCCTCTCACTTTTTCCCACCCTGCTCCTCATTTATTTGGAGTCGGTGCACTGTGTCTTGATAGCACAATTATATACTGCTTAAGGATTTGGCATTAGATTTTTACGGCCGTGTGCCTGACACCAACCTTCCTTGGGAACTGCTATCTTTCAACAGCAGCTGGTACCACCAACGTACTTTCCGGAGCAGGAAGGAAAATCAAGTTGAAAAATTTTTGGTCACCCGCCCAGTCCCGACCGCGCACTTGGTAGCTTAACTTTCGTGACTATCACAAAGAAAGTACGATGGCGGCGACATCGAACTCCTCCTCTCGCTCATCCAAGAAAAGGGAAGTGAAGGAAGGGGAAAGGGAATAAAAAGGGTTTGTATCTAAGAAAGAGCGAATCACAGACCAGGTGATTGTGTTCCTCCGAGATCAAATCGTGTGCCCAAGGGAATTGGATCCTAAGGGTCGGGTTCGATCCTTAAGGGAGTGCAAATGTATGCTCCATTTGGTTGGTGGTAGCACAGTATTTATAAGTTCTTACCAAAGCTCCGTGGTTCTTACGGTCAGACAACGAGCACGTCTAGAAATTCCAATTGCACTGCACTCGTTCGGGAGACGCTGTTCCACTAAATGTCTACTGTGTAAAATGTGTAAGGCCTATATGTAATGAGAGATTTAAAAAACTTAATATACTACCGCTTCCTTGAATGTATATAAGGGATGTATGCGTGTTTGTGAGCAACCACCCTACCCCACCCACAGTCATGGCGAAGTGTCATCGCATCTGACCAGGACGCAAGTCATGAAACGAATATATCAGCCTACATGTCATTCTTTCATATTAAAAAATAATATGTTTAATATGGATGTGTAAATTTATAATAAACTTCCTGATAGATAAATTAAAAGCTGAGAAGGGAAATGTGTTTAAAATAAAATTGACAAAATGGCTTATGCTACATTGCTTTTAGTCACGATTAACTAAACCGTAAAAATCTTAATATTTGTAATGATTGACATTTCTCCCGAGTTCTTGTTGTAAAAACACGTGTTGAGAGACTCCATTTTTAACTCCAATCAACCGAACAATTTTTGTTACTTTATTTACATTTTCACTTTCTACGACCGCGCCCCATGACCTCGGGTGCGGTCCGATGGCTGCTCCTGGTGTCTTCGTCAGGAGGACGCGCCAGGTCGAGCAGCTGTCGGTGAGGAGGCGGCCTATAAGGCCGGCGTCAGCCAGCGGCCCACAGGGTCTGGCGTTAGTCGGTAGCCCCTGTGGGCTGCTGGCCACCAACAAGGAGTGCCTAGACTGGCAGCGTTGGGATGGTCTATTGCACTCACGTGCGCAGATCCCGAGCCGTCCCGCAATAGCGCACTGGAGGCAGGCCGGGGAGGATATTTAGTGGGTATGGAGGGAACGCCTTTACCTCGAGTCCCATATATCCCCTGCGGTTGGCACCACCCCGTAGGGACGATGCGTAAGTGCATTTGACCTCCCCGACAAAAAAAGGGCTTTCCGCATCCAGCAGCTGCCAACAGTTCCCTAAGATCATTAGACCAACGGGTATCCATGTAGGATTCACCCCCTCCTTCCGGTCCGGAAGGTTTTTTTTAACTCTTTTCGCTGCTTTGTCTTTCGCTCCTCCCCGTGGGGGAAGGAAAAGGAAGCAGCGGAGGGGGTTAGGGGAGAACAAAAAGACCCATGGGTGGAACTGTAAGGTGGCCTCGCACCGTGCCTCACACCGCACTGCGATTTGTGAGGTTCTTTGTATGAAACTCTGTACTGTGATGCAGTCTGGAGTTTCATACAAAGAATACTTTACGGCTGGAGTTGTGGCGATGATAATCCGATTCTGAGCTGATATTTGTACTGTGACCTTTCACCTGTACGCTTATTCAACATACCTATATTAAACGTTCATTTGTACGAGGCTTTGTATCCGAGTAATCTGATGGAGTTGCGGCTTTAGAAGTCAAGAAATTGGAGTCGGGTTTGCCTATTGTTATATCTTTAATTCAGATCTTAAGAAAATATCTCATCTCAATATTTTCCACCCAACGCGTAAGCATTTTTATTTTGAATTTCTTAGTAGATTTTAAATAATACCTACAAAAAACCTTTATTATTGATAAAGACGTGATTAAAAGAAAAAGATAGCATTTATTCAAGTTATGCTTTGATAAACTTTTTTTTGTAGACCTAAATAATCATTACCTAGTTAAACTGGTGACTTTAGTTCCAATTTAACTAATAATTATAGTAAATTAATTTCACAATTTGTGTCTAACAAAATGAGGCTCAATTTATACCACGAAAATCGTCTGGACCGTTTTTCCATGACATGATAATTTTCAATTGCGATATTGTTAAAAGTATTCTGTCTTTGTATAACAGCAAAATGTTCTAGAATAATCTGCTAAAGGTGGTTATAAATACACTGCTCTGCAAACTAAAATGGTTGGTACAGACAACAGCACATCAGACTATACAAAACTGTCTAATATCTCCAACCGACTTTCAACCTTACTATGCTTGAAATAAAGGACAAAATTTATTGAGAAAATTTGACAGTTTGTGGTAGCCCGATGTGCTGTTGTCTGTACCAAAAATCTCAATAACTTCCAAAGTATTGGAAGTTATTAGAAGTTACTGGCTTTATGAAATAAATACTGTGTTATAGACAATTTTATACTGCTTTACTTCTACCTTTACTTACATGTACACATATGATCACGCTCGTAGTCCCAAGAGGGGTAGAGCAGAGCCTTAGGTAGCATTTTGTTACAAATAAAGCCATTTCTGGCAGTATGCGCCATGCAGTGCCTCCAAATTGTAATAAGTTGACAGCATATCGCCAACACCGACCCCAAAAAGTTCAAACCTTCAGTAAATAAACAAGCAAAAGACAACAACCATGACGGATGTTAAATTAAAAAAAAAAACTATTATAGATCTTATAAAAAATCATTTAATACTCTGCTAACTTTTGACTGTGAGCTTCCAATCACTAATATAGTCTAGAGTGCATCAACATTTAAACAGGTGATAATTAATTAACCAATTGTTTTTGACAAATAATTATTGACATTTCTTTCATACAATAAAATGTCAAAAACAGTCGGTTAAACAATTATCGCCTGTTCAAATGTTGGTGAACTCCAGCCTAACATGTAAAACTAACGATTAAAAGTTAACCGTCAGTTTTTGGCAATTCTTCTATACGATAAAATGTCAACAACACTTGATTAAATAATAATTTGACGAGGCTTTGTTATTGTGTGTCAAGCCGACAGGTCTGTGCTAATAGCGTATTAAGTTAAATAAACTATAATTGTCGTGAAATCACCGTGTTTCCATTACATTCCATAATTTTCCATATCGCAGTTTAATACAGTCCACCAGTAGCTATCATTTTGGTTCATTCTTGCCGTAAGTTAATTTCAGCATCGTAAATACTAGTTGTCAAAAATTTTCACGTCATTTAAAATTTTCATTTAAATTTTGAAATTTGCATTTCGTAGTTACATTTCGTACATATCTCATTTTCATTATGGTGGTGGAAACACGTAACAAGACAAAGGCAGACCTGGCGGCTGCAGAAGCTGAGCGGACGCAGCCCGGACTTCGCGAACGTTCACCGCGCAGCGTCCGGCCGGTTTCAGCCACAATAGATGACGATGCCTTCTCGTTGCCACGTAGTACGGGCATGCAAACGGTGCGCACACCTTTTTACGCCGAGGCTCAGCCTGGTCCCGCCGCCGATTGCACAATTGCCCACCCTTATTCGCAAAACGAAGGCAACGCTAAAGCACCATCCACACACGTTTGTAGCCTTCACAGCCAGCAATCGCGCAGCAAGCACACCCACTCCTCACGCACTTCGACAGATTTTCATGTGCAGAAACTAGCTCTCTAAGCTGAAACAATGCGACGACAAGTCGAGCGTGAACGCGAGCTAGCGCGACAACATGCAGAGCGTGAACGTGAACAGGCTAAACGCGAACACGACCGTCAGCTGAAGCTCGCCCGCCTCGAGGCCGAGGCAGAGCACACGGAGCTCCAAGCTAAACTCGCCGCTTTGAAAGTTAAGTCACACTCATCTCGTAGTTCGTACTTTTCTAACTGTAACGCAGAGAAACGTACTGCAACGTGGGTTTCGGAACAAAATGCAGACATGATCGATTTCGACCTTGCGAAGGTACCCGGTGAAACCGCAGCTGTCACCACGAGTTACCCTCACGGACTTCACTCACAGCCGTCCGCCCCTACGAACTTAGTATTTTCTGCATTACCTGATGTCAGCCGTGCAATCAACACGAAACCCCCTCATACAACGGTCAACAACAACTACGGTGACAAGGTGACACAACAACCATCTGATCATTTCTCTATAGACCCAATAACCAAACTTTCACATGCCATTAATGCACTTTCCGAGAGACCAAAGAAACCCGAACTTCCTACATTCTCAGGTGACTCTGGTCAATGGATGGCATTTAAAAGTATTTATGAGAGATCAAAGTCTAACTTTTCTGCTTCAGAGAACGTAGAGCGCTTGAATAACGCGATTCGTGGCCAAGCGTACCAATCGGTCGCGTCACTCATTTGGACCTCCGCAGACCCTGAGGACATTATGTCCTCCCTGGAACGGACGTACGCGAGGCCGGAACTCCTGGTGGCGCGCGAGGTCGCCGAGCTACTAAACACATCTAAGCTAAGTTCTCCCCATGATTTGAATAATCTAGCGAACAAACTGCGAAACTTTATAACGACCTTAAGATTGCTCAAACAATACGACTACCTATCGTCACCAGAACTTTTTCGGTGCGTTTTGGTTAAACTGAGCGAACACACTAGGGCTCGTTTCACAGATTTCGCCGCAACTTCTGAATCAGGCGAACGAAATATACCAAAGTTGGAACTATTGTCACTCTTTCTTCTTTCTGAAGCTGACAAGCAATTAAAATTTAATTTTGTCTTCGATACCTCATTTAAGACACTGACCCCAGAGGCACAACAGCACTCAAAGTTTCATTTAAGAAAGGAAGCGGTACACGCCACAGTATCCAACCTCAAGTCATCAGAGCAGTGTACGTACTGTCAACAAGGGGCACATGATCTAAAAACGTGTAAAAGTTTTTTGCGCCTCACGGTTGACGACAGGTGGCGCTGGGTTCGAGAGGCCAGAGTGTGTTACCGTTGTATGAAGTCCGCGCCTCATACTTGGAACAAATGCCGTGCTAAATGTTGCGGAGTTGACGGTTGTTTAAGGCGTCACAACGCACTTCTCCATGGCACAGCGCCATGTCGCTTTGGTAGGAAGACGCTTCCAAGTGGACAGTGCAACACCACTCAGACCTCCCCTACTCCCATATCTTTCCCTACCTCCAACCCTATCGACGAAAGTAACATAGACAACGCGTCCAAGCCAGTCGATAAAATTACAAACACCTTTGATCACATGATTAACGCTACAGGACTATCACCGGCATCTTCACGTCCCCGTGGTCTGCTGAAAGTGGTCCCAGTTGTACTTGAAGGCCCCGACGGCGAGTTCGAGACGACAGCGCTTCTCGACGAGGGCAGCACAGCGACCCTTATTGATGGAGACGTAGCAGCACGCATCGGAGCTAAGCCAACCTCTCAGGAGCACCTTCGCATTGAGGGCGTCAGTGGTATGACAAAAGAACTTGACGTAAGTTACGTTGATTTTTATATTCGCGGTCGTAATCTAACGGACCGTTACTTGGTGAAAGACGCACGAGCCATTAAACCATTAGGACTGCGTACACAGCACCCCGATAAAATCAACTTTATGGATTATAGACACCTTAGCGATTTAACCGACGCTCTTACGTATCCTGACGCTTCTCCGACCGTGCTCATCGGCGCACCCGACTGGCATTTGTCCATAAGCCACAAGGTAAAATGCGGGAAAAGAAATGAACCCGTTGCGTCTAGAACCCTGTTAGGTTGGGTGCTCCATGGTGCGTACTCCATCTCCTCTAAGCCATTAGAGTTCGTGAATTTCGTCGACGATGACCTGGACACCCTTCTAAAAAGCCAATACGATATTGACGCTTTAGGAATCTCGAAAACAACGCCTAGTCCAAACGAGGAAGACCAACGAGCTCTAAATATTATCGACTCTTCGGCTCGTCAGCTCGACAATGGCCATTTCGAGGTAGGACTGCCCTGGAGGGTAGACCTGCCTAAAATCATACCTGATAGTTACCCGCAGGCACTGTCACGGTTCAAAGCACTCGAACGCCAGATGTCTAAAGATCATTCGTTCGCTAACGCCTTTCATCAATTCATCAACGACATCATAAACAAGGGCTACGCCGAAGAGTGCGACCGTAAGACCTATCATAAACGTCTTGGATCCAATGCCTCCTACGTTAATACGGACGGTTCTGTTCGTTGGTACCTACCAATTTTTGGTGTTTTTCAAGAAGTTGAGGGCGGTTCACGACGCAGCCGCCGCCACGAAAGGAGTAAGTCTGAACAAGCTGCTCCTACAAGGTCCAGATTTATTGGGTGTGAAGTGGAACCCACGTCAGGATTCACTCGGGTTTCGCGCTGCACCTCAGATGGCGACTGACATTTTAACGAAGCGCAATCTATTATCAAACGTAATGAAAATCTACGATCCCCTTGGCTTAATAACGCCAGTCGTCATCTGGGGACGAATTATAATACAGAAGCTGTGGCGGGCAGGCGTCGATTGGGATACACCCATCCCTGACGTGTACGTAGGCGAGTGCATCGACTGGTACGCGCAATTACAAGTCGCAGCTACCGTGAAAATCCCTCGCTGGTACATGTCCAAGTCGGACACGTCCGATGTTCAGCTACACTTGGTGGCTGACGGAGGTGAGCAAGCATATGCATGCGTCGCCTACTGGCGTTTTAGTTATAGCGACGGCTCCGTATCCACGAGTCTCATTGGTAGCAAGGCACGAGTCTCTCCCCTTAAGCCAATTTCGATCCCGCGGCTAGAACTTCAGGCCGCGGTAATAGCAACGCGTTTTGCTCAAACAATTGTAAACGCACACCGTTTTAAACCTTCCGCTATCGTGTTCTGGACAGACTCGTCCACAGTATTAAAGTGGATACGAAGCGACGCTCGCACATACAAGACGTTCGTAGCACACAGGTTGGGAGAGATACTGGAGACCACAAATCCGTCACAATGGCGGTGGATCCCTACCTCTCTCAACGTGGCCGATGATGCTACTAAACCGAAAAAAAATAATCTCACCGCGACTCATAGGTGGTTTTCGGGGCCAATGTTCCTTACGGAGTCACCAAACACCTGGCCGACCGAGTACACAATCGTCACGGAAGAGTCGTCACCAGATCTTGAACTCAAGTCGGACCTGGTGATTCTACTCCTTGACATATCATCTTCGAGTTCAGTACCTAATCCGACGCGTTTCAGTTCGTGGTTGCGTTTGCTTCGCACCACCGCCCGTGTTCTCCAGGGCGCGCGATTATTCCGGCGCAAATTATCTCGACCAATACTGCAAAATTCTAAATTATTTTTAGATAGCACCACGTCACCTTACCAACTTCACGCAGCCGATATCATCGAAGCCGAGAAGATGGTGGTCCAGTATGCGCAGACGGAGAGTTTTGCCGAGGAAGCGGCGGCCTTGCGCTCTTCAAAGCCAATCTCCAAGAACAGTCGGATCTTTAAACTCGCTCCCATACTAGACGACGAAGGGATTTTGAGGCTGAACACACGAATAAGCGCCGCGCCAGGTCTCAACGAAGAAACTAAGTCGCCTGTCATCCTCGATGGTCGTCATCACGTTACCAGGCTCCTGATCCAACATGAACACGTGAAAGTAGCACACCAGTTCAACGAGGTTGTATTGAACGAGCTCCGGCAGAAATATTGGATATTACGAGCCAGAAGTACCATACGCAGCGTGTCCAACTCCTGCCCTCAGTGTCGCAGGTGGAAGAGCCAGACCATACAGACTCGAGCCGGGGACTTACCAGTTGAGCGTCTAGACCATCATAAGAGGCCGTTCACCCACGTGGGCGTCGACTATTTTGGACCGATCCTGGTGACCATCCACAGGCGCAAAGAAAAGCGATATGTCGCACTGTACACCTGCTTGACGTCAAGGGCGGTACACCTAGAAGTCGTGAACTCACTCTCATCAGACGCCGCAATTATGAGTCTACGCCGCTTCATCGCCCGCAGAGGGTCACCTACCACCATATATTCCGACAACGGGACCAACTTCGTCGGAGCCTCCCGCGAGCTACGCCGCCTGCATGATGACTCTGTGGAGGAATACGCCACGAACCACAAGATCAAGTGGAGCTTCATTCCACCAGCGTCTCCATTTATGGGAGGCGCCTGGGAGCGACTCGTGCGCACAGTAAAAGCGGCACTCAGATCCTGCCTTATAAACCAGTCGCTGAAAGAAGAGGTGCTGTCAACGCTCCTTCTAGAGGCCGAAGCAATAGTCAATTCGAGACCGCTCACCTATGTTCCAGCTTCCCCTGACTCGCCAGAGGCCATAACACCATTTCATTTTCTCTTGGGCTCCTCGTCAGTTGCTCCGTGGACCGCCTCGCTGACAGACGATGACCTAACGCGACGATCTGACTGGCGAAAAACGCTACGACTGGCGGACCACTTTTGGACGAGATGGCTTCGTGAATATTTACCAACGCTACGACCCAGAGAAGCAACGAGCAGACATATACAGCTTGGCGAAGGTGATGTGGTCCTGATAGCCGACCCTACTCTGCCTCGAGGCTTGTGGCCGCTAGGGAGGGTAGTGAAGGTCTTTTTAGGTCCCGACGGAGCGGTCCGCGTAGCAGACATCCGCACCCGCGGCGGCTTGCTGCGCCGACCGGCCCGAAAATGTATTTTACTGGAAGCTGCGCATGAGCCAGTATCCACCGGCTGTTAGTGTTCCGCACTGGGGGTCCGGTATGTTGGCGACTGGCTCATACGCAAACCTTTTTATACTCTTTTATAAATTATTCTGTCTTTTTGATACTTTTTTTCTATATCGTCTTTGACGAGGCTTTGTTATTGTGTGTCAAGCCGACAGGTCTGTGCTAATAGCGTATTAAGTTAAATAAACTATAATTGTCGTGAAATCACCGTGTTTCCATTACATTCCATAATTTTCCATATCGCAGTTTAATACAGTCCACCAGTAGCTATCAGCCTGTTTAAATGTTGGTGAATTCCAGCCTAAAAGTTAGCCCGATAAAGGCTTGAGTTCACTAACATGCAAAACAAACGATTAAAAATTAACCGCCAATTTTTGACAATTCTTCTATACGATAAAATGTCAACAACACTCGGTTAAATAATAATCTCCTGTTTAAATGTTGGTGAACTCCAGCCCCTATCATCTTGGCGGGTCGGCGGCGGCGGGCGGCAGTATACTTTTCGATACACAAATCGAATGTACAACAGAGTAATGAAACAAATACATTTAGTTATTATTATTTTATTTCACTAAGTGCTGAATAAATATCTTATTACAACAACTCTTATCACTAAAAGTAAATTACAGTAATTAAATAAAGTCGACGGGCTCGCGCTTAGCAGTCTAAAGAGGTTCAGTCTTAAAAAATAAATTTACGTGGGCAAATCAGCAATGTTTTAAAATACCCAGACTGGCATTCCAAAAAGTTTCAATGTCAAAATTTAGCTGTCCGGTAAATTAAAACATTGCATCTGCTATATCTGTCAGACCACCACGCGAAGAATTGGATCAAGGAGTAAGCGTGGTGGCCTGACATCTAATCAGCTATTGCCACTTGATCCAGTACTTAATGTTCGTTGTCCAATTATGTTTGTGCCGCTGCTGGCATGGACATTGGCGCGCCAACCATTTGGGGCAAGACGTACATTGGCATTGGCATTGAAGGGGCACTCAGTGGCGCGGGTGGTAGGCCAAATAGGAATCTGAAGTAGCGCGCGAGGTTCCATAAAACATTGGACGTCTCCGGTACCCTGTAGAACAATTTATGTCAATTACAAATACCAAAGTTATTAATTTAACACGGATTACAAACAGTGTGAATGTTGTCAGCCTTATAATTGCTTTAAACTTTGAAGATGTAACATAAGAAGCAATGAATTTATAAGAAATTTATATATATAAAAAATTCAAAGTCCTGACTAATTGACTGAGATATCAACGCACAGCCCAAACCGCTGAACCTTGAGACTTGAAATTTTGCACATTGATACCTTGTACAGTGTAGGCATTAACTAAGAAAGGATTTTTAAGAAAATCCAACCCTAAGGGGGTAAAATGTCCACGCGGACTAAGTCGCGGGTGGAAGCTAGTCAATTTATAAGCCAATGCTACAATATCAACTTTAAAGCAATCATAAGATTGTCAAAATTAAAATTTTAATAACACAACTAAATATTTACATTGAATTATAAAACCCTTTTAACACCTAAGTAGTCTTATTTCAATAATATTTATCAAATATACATTTCAGTGTCATTTCAGAAAAACCATCACCAAAAATGATAAAGAGGTGCCACATTTGGATGTCACAGTGGAACATTTTTTTATGGCTTTTTGCTTAAAAAAGTAGGGAAAAATGTAAAATAGTTACGTGTGGCACATCTTTATAAGAGAATTAATGATAAATGCTCTTGTAAATGCAATACCTCTTATTCGAAATTGCATAATTGCTTTTATTTTATACAAATATTTCAACATCTATGATTGTTTATGTGTCGTCCTTTTTTCTGCAGTCATCTTCTTTTTATTCACTTTTGACTTTTTCACTACATTATTCTTACTTAGAGCATGTTCGCTTACAGCTTCTTCGACGCTCAATAATCCATCGAAAGTTTCTAAACTCCATACAAGTATATCATAAACGATGCTATAATATTTAGGAGGCTCTTTAGATTTAATGGAACCTTTTATAACCGATTTAGCGTAGCTCTGAGCTTGTTTAACAAACGTATACATTACTTCAGAGCTGAAAAAGTCTTCGACAAATTTCATGACACTCCTTCCAATACCTACAGCACTTCTCCATTTAGCAATGTAACTAGCATTACGAAAACCTACACCGTCTGCTAGATCCATGATACTTCTTTTTACTCGACCTCGAGATTTTGTGTTTTTTTTATTAATTGCTTTTGTAGTATTATTTTTTTTAGACATACTTACCGATAAAACTTGATGGTCGGCAATTACTACAATAGGCTTCCACTCAGTGGGTACCTTGAGTACAGTGGTATTAGAAGGGCTGTTACTAGTTAAATTAGATGCAAATGTGTCTTTTTTGTATGGCCTTAGTCTACTATTATTTGGTTTGTTAATGAAATTTGAAGGATTTACAAAATACTTGACTTTTGGATAGTAAAAGGTATTAGGATAGTTATATTTATATTTCTTTGTTTTGATGTAATCATAAAGATCCTTATTGTGCTTAAGTCTTTCCAAATTGATTTTCAATTCAGAATACTTCTTTGGCCTGTGTCTGTATGGTTTCCTATGATTCATTTTCCTCTGCGCAATAAGTCTTGGTTGTGGGACCAAAATAACTTTTGCTTGCGTGACGCTCTCTTGGGCTTCAGGTTCGTAGCTTTTAGATTCAGTTGTTGACACCTCAGAGTTTAAGCCTCGGAACGTCGCCGGCATGGAGTAGAAGACGCTAGCGATTGGGTCGACAAAGCTCCTGACTGTATCGAAGACCGGTTCAAGGAGTTTCAGTAGTTTCGACTTACCGTCCCATCTTTCTGCAGCTCGCGTAGAGTTTACTAGCTGAAGTGTTGGCGCCTGTTGCGACTGCTGAGCACTGGCGTCTGCTTGTTGTAAGAGCTCATGTGCTTGAGAATGTGAAGCCAGAGCGGTTGGGGAATACATCTCTGGTGACGCGAATTGCGGGCTCACTCCACTTACGGAGTACGCGTGCGAAGAGGCGCTCGGAAAGTCAATCGGGTATTGTGAGTAAAGGTATGGGTGATTTAAACCGACGCTGGAAGGTAAATAATTATGCTTTTAGTATGAGCTCTAGCGCGTTCTATAGTCAAGCCTGTTAAGTCTCGTCCTTCTTCCAAGTTGGTATTTGTCATAGTCCGTCCTCGTTATGTAGTCGTCCATTGCCTATTTATCCAGTGTCACAGATTCAAATTCATTATTCATGATCTTTGTTATAAAACAATTTAGCTGAAGATCCTATATTAAATTTGGAGATTATGATTGAGTACAATATGATAATCTCCTGGCAAATCTTGAAGTCTACGTGACGTGATTTACGACTTGATTGTATATTTATGTCATCAACTTGGTACTTGAAATATCTAAACAATGTTATTAATTTTATAGCTTTTGTGGGAAATATCAGGTCGAATGGTAAGTAAAAATATTTATTGTTTTTAATTATGATAACCTCGCAAATAAATTTTATTAGAGAGTTATTTTATGTATTTTATCTTTCAGGTTTTGCTGCTGGCCCTTTGCTTAGTTTTTTAATTCTTTCTTTAGTTAATCTCCTTCTTGGGATGTGATAATATGCAAAAGTTAGTCTGGATCTGGATATTGGCTTTAATATTTGCAATGACGTCATTCCTTCGATTTATCAACGACAAACGTGAAGTCTGTCAGTTTCCAATTCCAGCTTCAGTTCAGTCAGTACAGTCAGTCAGGTAAATATGTCGAGTGAAATTATGTACAGTGAAGAAATCCGCATGATTACCATAAGTGTGAAAGTAAAAAAAAGAACACGCAACTGTTCGCGTGTAAGAGGAGAAATGTGTTTTTTTTTCAGACGCTCTATATCTACGGAACTTTCCTCCACTGGACACAGACATTATGTGCATAGCTCGCATACGTGCGTGTCAGTCAGTCAAGTCATGCGACAAATTTACAGTTTCAAATAATTGCAATGGTACAAGAGAAATGGATGGTGCCTAACGCTGCTTAAGAGACATGGATGATATTGAAGTTATTTGTGGATCATCATCATATAGAACACGATTGTTAGCATCAGATATGTTGGCATCCGATTTATTTCTAACTCTTTTCTAAATTATTTTACCCTCTAATTCCATTTCCTAAATAAAAACTTCTACCCCAATTCAACAACATAATGCAGTGTTCCTAAATGAAACGAAATTCTGAGAATTCAGAAAAGATGATTTATGGAATGATGTTCTTTTTCGTTTTCATAGGAAATTAAAAGAAAATAATGCTCTAAAATATTGCAAAACTTATCCCAAACAACATTTTTAAAATGTTTTCATTAAGTTAAAAAAAAATAGTTATTTAAATGTGCCTATGGTATTTTCTACGTAGAAAATACCATAGAGACAATCGCGTAAAATTAATTTCGTGTATTATCAGACGCTACTATTTATATTAAGAAAAGAAATTATTAAGATCAATCACTTTCTCATCCCTAAGTCCTAAAAATTTCAAGATGGAAGAATGAAGGCCTCCAATTACCATTAATGCACTGTTACGTAAGTTAAATAGAACGACTCTGACATTTTGCGTTAGAGAAAAGTCGAACTCTCATTCTTATAACGTTTGTAACTCAATTTAACACATTGATCGAGTTAAGTTACAAGACAGATGGTACAGTAATTTAGACAATTCCATTTAGCCTACAGCTGCAATTTAGGTAATAGGAATTGATTTCAAATAACTAAATAATAAGCAGTCTCATGTTCGAATATTGTAATGAGTATTATTTAAGCAAAACGGAATTTGCTTCCGATCTCATTTTGTTCCATATAATTTTCGTTCGCATGTCTTTACGTACATAATTACGAAATAAAGTATGTATTCAATTCACTCTTCTTCAATTTAGTGTTTTATACAATAATACTGGACATATTAATAGTTTTCTAGCTCTGCTTCAGTAATATTGCTAACGAGCTTTCGATAATTGTTATTATTGTTGTGTTAATGGATTTGGTAGTAATCTTCAATATCGTCCATTTCTCTCAGAACTGATTAATTGGAAATAGCGTCACAAATTCTTGTCAAAATTTTAATATTAGGAAATGACAAAATTAAATTTTATTAATAAGTACATATTTACGCAATAAGTAGTGAAGCAATTTCCAATGTACGTTACTATTTAGCTAGTTTATCATAATTGGGTATCTAGAGCAGGTTTCGAGTAAACACTCAAATAGAATGGGCCTAAATATTTGCTAGCTATAATTGTCCACATTCTACTAAGTCAACGTTTCAAAGTATGAATATCAGTCTGATAAATTTATTCAGAACCAAAAACATGGCACATACTTTACTAACAACATTGTCATCTTGCTCTCAATTTAGAATTTTAATTTGAGACCCATATTTCTTCATGTGTTCAATGTTCACGGTGTACGTTTTCTCTTCAAAGTATCTGATATTTTTTTTTTCGCCAATTGCCTTCAATTATCTCATGAAAGCAAAAGCTTAAGTACAGTCACGAGTAATAATATATATACCTTGTCACATTTTCTAAAATATCTTACCTTAAACCATTCTAGAAAGAAGTGTACGACAATTTGTTCTAAATTATCTAACCATTAAACTGTGTCAAAATTAGGTACACATTTATTCCACATTAATATAATCGAAACAAAATCAGAAATAACTTCACACTTCCAAAATAATATTTAACTATCCATGACAAATTCTATAATATGTATACAATTGTACACATGTAATAGAAACTGTCATGGATACATTAAAATGATATTGGAAGTGTATATCTACTTTTTCCCGTTTTTGTTACTTTACTCGTTATTTTAGTAGAATTCAGTGATGATTGAAAGGGAAAATTGTATAAGTGTAATAGAAACTGTCGTGGATACATTAAAATGATATTGGAAGTGTATACCTACTTTTTCCCGTTTTTGTTACTTTACTCGTTATTTTAGTAGAATTCAATGATGATTGAAAGCAAAAATTGTACACGTGTAATAGAAACTGTCATGGATACATTAAAATGATATTGGAAGTGTATACCTACTTATTCTCATTTTTTTAATAGTACATTATGGTACAAGTGTGTAATGTTGGTGATTACCGCTGAGGCGCATTGAGGCCCGAGCCGTCAGGCGAGGGTCTTAAGGAGCCGAGGACGGTAATCATCAATACACACGTGTATCATACAACGTTTTTCAACACACTTCTGAATAAAATAATACTTAAATAAAAAACCATTTTACATAGTAGATAAAAAGTTTATTTAGAGAAACAATTAGTAAATGTGCAGTTAGTAAAATTATAATTAACTATTTTTGATGATATAGCGGTCTCATCAGATAGATTATTTACTGAAATACTTTCATGTTCTATTGTTATTTGTGATGGTTCATTATTCGTGTAGGTAGGTGAAATCCAATCATTGGATGTACTTGGTATTTCGCTAGTAGGATGCGTCTCAGAAGGGGCGGCGCGGGGGCGCGGGTGCGCGCGCGCGTTTACTCACTCGTGAATAATAGTAATGAAAAAGTCACAGTTTGATTATAGGTGTCATTATGTGCCTAATTGCCATGGGATTAGAGCCACTTTATGAGGAAGTGTGTTTAAAAGGTTTTATTTAACGTGCAATGTTTGTTACTTGTATGTACGTTTGGGTGAAATCTTGCAACTGATTTTCAAAGCAGTTATCCTCAATCGATTGTGACGAAATTTTGCATACAAGTTAGGTTTGGATGACAATGCATGCTTAGCTAAGTGGTGTCATTCTAAATCCAATATGGCGGACGGCCTAAGATGGCGGACTACTTATTTTTTATGCACTGCCACAATATGGGGATCAAATGAAAAGATTTGCTGAATAGAATACGAATACAGTAACTAAAAATTAAAGAATAAATTTCTTTAAAAAAAAAATTAGGTAAGTACAAACCTACTACCTAACTATCACTTATCCTTATCCGGGCTACTGCAATATTTCCGTAGGAATCTAACAGCACAATAGCTTTAAGGCGGTATACGGAAATAAGTATAAGAAGTCGAAGGGCGAGCCGTTATGCGACGCATTGCCACTCGCTGATGGCTACCTACCCTCTTTACTTCAAATATTAACTTTTTTCTTTTGTAACATATCCTAATGACGAAATTAATAGAAAACTCTAGAAATAAGTATTTCTATTTATTTGTTTTGATTAAAAGTAATTAATAATATTTAATAGTAATTGTTTACATATTTTCGAAATTGTACTGTGTACATATTTTTGATTTGCTTGGTGGGTACATAATTATGTAACTAAAAGTTAATATTACTTTTTGATTACCTGTTGTTTACAATAATTTTATAAAAATGTGTAGTTTATTTTGATACACTTTAGCGTTTACATAATTATTGGCTTAAGTTTAGCATACTTATTTTTGCGATTTAATTTAGCTACATGAATATGAACTTTAAAGATGTTTCTATGTTATTACTCATGACTGTACATTTTTGAATGAGATGCCTCAATCAACCTGCTCTTGACCCCAAGGCTCTTAGGCATGATATATATGAATTTACAAATCTTGCAATGGCAGCAAATATTGCTAACTCACCCGCTACTATATGATTCGTATAGTTTCTTGGCAGCCATTCCTGCTGTAACAAGCAGGGCAGCTTTGCTGGCGATGTACGCTTTAAGCGTGAGGACGGTGACGATGGCCATGGCGAAGATGACTACGGCAGCTGACTTCATGCCGAATAGCAGGGGAATTACGGCCATGAGGACCTTCTTCTTCTGTCTCCTCCCTGTAATGGATAAGAGAGTGGTGAAAATACCGTTTCAACTGCAACTGAGGTGACTTTATCAACAGCAGTCTACTAACTATTGGATACCTATTTCAAACGATTAAAATTTTTTTTTAAGAAATCACGGTGACCATGAATAAGTGCTATAAATGGGATAGCACATTATTAATTATCTCCCAGACCATCATGATATTTCTTTAAAAAAATAATAACGCAGAACATAAATGATTTACTAATTTTCACATTGTAATTAAACGATACTTTCTTTGTTTGTTTTTCCGTAAATTAACATACCTATGCCTGTTACAACAAAACAAAACGATGTCGATAGCATTATTGGCAAAATATCACGAATACCAAAAAAATTCAAGAGAGTTTGTCAAATGTTTGTGGATTAGTCGATAATTAAAAATGATTTAATGAAGACATCATGAGAGACATAAATCAATTGATATAGATAATTAAAATCGGTAAATTTATATAACGTTAGATAAGTGTTTATAAATAACTATCTGCGAGACTAGCACCTAGTCGCAGAAGGTACAAACAAACACAAACTTCTTGATGCAGGTTTTGTTTCATACATATTTTGTTTAGTTGGTAAGGTCATTGTCCTCTCGACAAACGAATGTCTAAGAAAACATTCTACAAAAAACGGACACTATGGCATGAAAACCGATTTCGGTTACTTTCTATTTGATAATATTTTTACCGACAGTGTGCAACTTTGAATTATTGACTTAGATGTTTTTTTTTTAAATATTTTTTTCAAAGGATTAAGATGTTTCCAGATAACTATTAGTATCATCACTGTTGTCATGTATCAACGCTAGGCACATGTTTTTCTACATGGTCTCGAACCAGAGATCAGGAGACGCATTTTTGAATCATTAGAATACACTGACCTCTATAATAGAGGTCAGTGTTAGAATACTAATCCGATGCAGGCTACCTTTAAGTAAAACAAAACTTAGAAATAAGTTAAATTTGTACCCATTCATTATGAGAAGTAGCGTATGTTTTGTTGGTTACCTAAAAATTTATTAATCAAACCATAATATTTTAAGAAGTAAGAATTATTTAAAGGGCTATACCATTGTAAAACGCTTAAAATTCTAGCACCATCCTCTACGCTGGATATCTATTGTAAGGTCTTCTGTCTCGAGTGTAGACAATGCGATATCGCTAAATTAAATTCTTCGCTATCAGTTGAATTGTTCAATCGTAAAATGGCGACTCGAAAGCTCTGGGAGGAAAATAATGTAATAACTGTGAAAAGGTTAAATGTTAGAGAGCAATCAATTTCAGTTAAAACAATTTGCAGGATATTTTTATTCTCCGCATATTAAGAATTCCAAAAATGTTCTATGAGACTATTAGTATACAAAAAATCGTCAACTGCGGGCATAATGCCCGGTAATGTTACGAGATGGCAGACAAGCTTTTGGCCCACCTATGAAAAAATTCATTATCTTTGATTTTCACTTTATCGCTAGGTTATTTTACTATAATTGCTACAATTTATACGATGCATCCCGATGATAATTAATAAAGCACATTTCATAAAACTTAATTAAAAAATTAGGCCACGAACATTTTTCCAGCGTTCAATTTGTTCAGAACTGGGCAGGAATTCTTGAAGTCAGAATATCCGATAAGCACAAGCAATGATTCCTCGATAGGCAAATGTAGACTCTACGCAGTCGCTAATAAAGCCCGTGCCTTTTGGCGGTATTGAGCTAGATTGGTTCTATCATTAGTGCTGGTTGAACTACGAAAGGTGTCAATGGATTCGCGTCCGGCTCGAAAGAAAGTATTGGTTGGTAATTAACATTAGGCTTGGTCATGCTTGCATTTTATGTTTGTTTTTGTTCTTTGCATATCTGCGGTAGTAGGAATAGCGGGCAGTAGATGATTGTTATAGATGTAAACTAGTATGTCATTGTATTTTTATGTGTTAGTGATACACGTTCGGTTGAAGAACGTATTATCATAATGATTTATATCAGAACGTAATGATTTTATTTTAATTTCGAAGCAATTTTATTATATTAAAATAAGACGATGAAAGTGAAAAAGATAATTTGTGCCTCAATCATATTATGACAATGCTTCTTTTAAGTCTGAAGTTCAAATATTACTACCAGATACTTGATTAAAATTAAATTATGATAGTTATGATTTCGACATTTATTTCATAAACTACCATCTAGCCACATTACTATCATGCAAAAAATAAATCCGTCAGGTTCTTGAAATATTTGCCCAAGTTTTTTGTACTGATATATATTGAAATATGTTTATCAAAATCTTATTGTTTCACGTACACTGGCTCTTCTCGTCTGTTAGAAAAGTGTTTTAATTTAATACTCGTACATGTCATAATCTGGACAACTCTGTCCAATAGGGTTACCTCAGCATCACTGGTTTGCCCCTTGTCACATGAAAATCTGATACCTGCTCACTCAGGAGGTGTCTGTATAGAATATTGAATAACAACGGATAACATTATCACTTTATCATTGAAGGTTTTCAGATTGAATAAAGAATTGTGTGGTTTCAATGGCTTTCTAGATTATTCTTAAGCGGCGAAAATACTACGCATCGGAATCCACCCGTCTGTACTAAAATTTGCCTCAAGTTTAATCTATCAAATACTTTCTAATCTGTGTGTTTCATATTACAAAAACATCACATAAATCGACGTTAAGAACAATATTTTTAGTTAATCATATCATGATAGATAATTACCAATGGGAATGTTTTTGTTTTTTTTTTTTGCCACTATCCTGTTGCGGATCAAACAATCTATTGGGGCATCATTATTGTCTCAATTTGCTTCTCATCGATTTGTGAAGACATTTGTTAACATTTAATCTACGCTAATATCTATTTCGCTATTTTAAGCTTGTTACGAACTGGCCATCAGGCCGATGAAGTTTTATTGCTTTTCTTACTTTGATGTCAATGACATCTTGGTTGTCATTGTCTTGTTTTTATCGTTATTGGTCGCGGTCCTATGTTTTTCTCTGTGTTTTTTTTATATTATTGTAAGTAGCTTTGTTTTATTAATATATTATTTTACTTTGAGCTCCTCTCTTTATTCCTTACAGTCCGCTTACACACCAGTTCGTTAAAAAGCTGTCGCTATAGCCCATTCTACCGTGATTTAAATGTTAATATAACAATAAAGTCTTCCTTTGCTTTATATCTCAGTTGGTTGGCAGACAAGCATCTGGCCTGCCTGGTGGTGAGCAGTCACCGTCGACTACAGACGCTTGCATCACTTACGGAACCCTCACTCGCTGCCAACCCTAATCCCCTTCCCTAACTCCGTGTAGCCCTGGCAACACTCCTACAATTATTTCACTTAACTTACAACTATTACTATAGTAAGATACTAATGAATTGCTTTCGTACATATTATTATGTTACCGGCCAAACTCGATTTTAGGATATACTAGTTTTTCCTAGGCCAAACCAGTTCACTAACCTACCCATCACTCAGCCATGTAGGTGCATAAAACACAAGCCCCTCCCAAAAAAACTGTGCACACTGCCTGGTCATAAAAAAATAACCCTAACCTACCATCACTCAGCCAATAGATATCTCAAAATCTCATAAAGGACTAATTGGTTTGGCCTAGGAAAAACTAGTTTATCCTAAAATCGGGTTTGGCCGGTAACATATATAACAATTGGTGACCCCGACGAAAGTCACCAATTGTTGCGGGCTCCGTAGCTAAATAATAACACCTCTGGTTAATATATTGGCGTATAATTTCTGGTGTTTTTGTAAGGTACTTCTATATTTTGGAAATCCTTGGTATTGAAATAATATTGAACTAAATAGAAAACTTGTAATTGTTCTCTTCTTTTATTTCTTTGGTACCGTTATAAAAGTAATTGTGTAATAAAATTTTGTTGTATAGAGCCTTTTCATAAACAACTATTATGAAAAGCCTTTTAAAGGTGTTGTTTCCAAGGGCTTAATGTGAACACACACAAGGTTTCTACAAATAGGCAGATTTAAATACAAGCTGATGTCTAGACGGTACATTTATTGCTGTGATGATAAAAACCTTTGTTACTTTGAATATCTTTTAGCATTGAATTTTGACAAATTTGGAAACTGAAGGATGGTGGTGAAGTTTAATTAAATAATAATAAAACTTGTCAATTATTTCATTGGCCTTTCTCTCAATTCGATACGCATCGGCGACCAGTATTGTAGGTAAGTCTTAGGCGAGGTAGGCAGTGGGGTTCACGTCCGGAAGCGGACGGACTCTGGTAACGTGGTTGGGAAACTTTCTCGGCGGGTGTGTGGTTTTTGATGTCAATTGTGTCCCCTTGGCATTCGAAGTCACATGCCATCATCGATTTGTTTTTGTTTTCCCACCACGGCCGCGCCCGAAGTCCTCCGGGTGCGGTCCGATGGCTGCTCCCGGCGTCCTTGCGGCGTCCGTCCGGCGCGCCAGATCGAGCAGCCGTCAGTGGAAGAGTGGCTGCTGGCCACCAATTGGTGCAAGGAGTGCTAGGCACTCCAGCGGGCAGCGTTGGGACAGTGTCGGTGTAGTTCCGCTCACGTGCGCAGAGCCCGAGCCGTCCCGTCATAGCGCACTGGAAGTCAGGCCGGAGAGGATGTTTAGTGGGCAAGGAGGGAACGCCTTTACCTCGAGTCCCACAACCTGCCAACAGCAGGGGATATCCCCTGTTGTTGGCACCACCCCGCAGGGACGATGCGTAAATGCATTTGACCTCCCCGTCAACCAAAAAAAGGCAAGGTAGGCAGTAACAAAAAAAATTAAGTACTGAAATACTTGTGGTAACTAGTAGCTGGGCGCTATGCGTATCGAAATGGGAGACGGTGCTTGCGCTCTCAACAAACAATTGCAAAAGATAATTTTCACCAGCATAATGTGAAAAACTGTAGTGGGTGTTAAAGTCTAAAATACTACAAACGAGTAAGTATCTTTTTTTATGTTGATTAGGCTGAGCGTTGGGCCACAATCACGCCTGATGGAAAGCGAAGATGAGGGCTAATATGGTACACGCTCGCCTAAAAGATGCTTGTTCACTCTGACCTTAAAGATTTCCAGATTATATTGAACCGGGAAAACAGACCTCGGCAATGAGTTCCACTCCTTAGCTGTTCACATAGTGAAAGTGGAAAACACTTCGTGTGGATGGGAGGTATATCCACAACAAAAGGGTGAAAGCCTTCGCCGCACCTGATCGTCCGGTGGTAAGAAGGGGCAGGGGGATCAAATAATACACTTCCACACACTCCCCGATATGTAACCGGTAAAAGACCGAGAGGCAATCCACACGTTTTCGGTGGTCAAGGCTCTGGAGATTAGCCTTGCCTCACTGCCGATGAGTCTCCTCGCTTGGTGCTCCACCGAGTCCAGTGTAACCAACTGATAAGGAGTACGTGTCGTAACTTATGCACGCATTGTGTAGGGTTTTCATAGGCAGGTGTAGGTTTAATGACATGTTTTTATTATTTTAACCGATAATAAAAGTATGTAGTAGTATGATGAGATAAGACACAAAAGATCCCATTGGGTCGAAGTGCACCGTGGGGAAACTCACGGCCCCTACATAAGATGATGAGAGTGTCGAAATCATGGCATTTCTCCACCAGCTGATGTGCATTGAGTATTTGTTCGCGGGTGCCTCTACACTTCACAAAGCCCGTCTGCTCCTGTGGTATCTACCAATCCAAAAAATGCCTTTACCGGTTGTTCACAATATGACGAAGGATCTTGCAAGCATGCGGTAGTTTTCACAATCATTGTTTGATCCTTTCTTGCGTAGTGAGATGATAACCAATTCAGTCCAATCGTCAGGTCATTCACCCGTACGCCAGACCAGGTCACAAATTAGGAGTCACACTCTCTTTACAGCCTTACAAATTAGGAGTCACACTCTCTTTACAGCCAGCCAAAAAATGCCTTTACCGGTTGTTCACAATATGACGAAGGATCTTGCAAGCATGCGGTAGTTTTCACAATCATTGTTTGATCCTTTCTTGCGTAGTGAGATGATAACCAATTCAGTCCAATCGTCAGGTCATTCACCCGTACGCCAGACCAGGTCACAAATTAGGAGTCACACTCACAGATAAATTCTTTACAGGGAACATAACCATATCCAGTGTGTATTCAACACTTTATATAATTCAAATATAAATTCAAAACTTTGTTAGTGTATATAAAATTTGTTATGTTCGAACTTCAGAATGGATTATTTTTTCTCCAATTTCAGTTTTGAGCTCGAGTTCATCTTTTATTTATTACAATAAATAAGGCTCGAAACCCCGTAAATCATTCCATGCATAAATCGGGAAAAAGTTTTCTGACAGATCCGCAGATTATCACATCTATCATAAACTGATACAGAATTGATGCGAGTTGTACACGTTTTTAACGGGAATCTGAAAACTTAGCACATTCGATACATCACGAAAAAGTGTTTGGCAAATGGATTCTTGCAAAGATTTGCTTTACGATGCAGGAAGGTTTGTGACTAAAGAAGGATAAGGTAAATAGGCTGATGATAATGATTATCATCCTTGAAGTTAAATATAAAAACTCCATCGCGCTTCGAAAGGCAACCTTCTGGTGAACTATTTTAGTAGATCCAAAATCGGTCTCCAAGCAATCGTCTTCACCAGCTAGGCTAAGACCAAAAACTTGGCCTCTTCACAGATAGCTTTTATTGTATCATTAAAAGAGAAGATTTTTTACGTATTTTGTATTTTTATCTATCATATTATTCAATTCAATTTACAATCTTCATAATTTATTATTTATCGGATGTGTCACGTATAACTGTAATAAGATAAAGCTTATGTAACCCTGTCTTAAACATAATTGTGTTTGCCAATGTTTATGACGTTGATGATCAATAAATGAATAAATTATAATGGCTTGAAATAGTTCACATTTCATCGTACGATTATCATTTGCATAAAAACGATCAACAGCAGTAGTCGTCTTCTTATAATGTGGTTAACCACCATGACAGTGGCAAAAAAATTTTAGTTTCGTAAACCACTTGCAATTTTTTTTCGGTTCTTGATGCCTAACTTAAAATACATATTTTTGTTACTTGTGTTTGTAAACTTGTGTAATAGCAATAACAATTTATAACTTTTGTTACAATTTGTTAAAAAAGACAACAAATGATACGCCACATTCTCTAACGTTATATACCTGCTATGTGGGAGACCTTTACAGATTCATAGGAAAAATAAAGGTGCCTGTTTTTTGATGCTAATATGCTAATAGTGGATTTTTAGTAGGATCTAATTTATTTTAATTTATGATCTAAACCAAATACCTGAAGCAGTACATTGATCTGAAATGTAATACAAGAGGACTCTACACAATAATTAATATATTGCAGTTCTACCAAAAAGAAAATCGGTAATTATGCAATTCTAATTCAGAAGTAGTCGCAATCATATAATTTGCAACTCAACATCCATACACTATAAGACATATGGGAAGTAATAGCATTATCTTCCATGAATACAAAAGAGTCCATAAATCCATCTTTAGCAAAAGAAAAATACAAGAACGAAATTAAAGTATGTAATACGGTGCCCGGCGTGGCTTCTACCTAAATATACCTAAACAGCGTATTAATAATATTTTTATAATTATTTTGGTTTTCAGTATAATAATAGTAATATGTAAAAAATTTACATAATTTGTCATTTTTAAATATACTTTGTGTAAAATAATATAAATTGTGTTTTTATATTTTTTTAAATCTTTTGTTAGTTTAGGAAGCATTATTGACATTTTTCATTGTATTAATTGTCGTGAACGCCAATTTATGATTACACACATGTACCAAACTGAAAAAATGTATTTGATTTGATATTTTCCGACAGTACCCGTCCCGACTGCTGTCGAACCGTTGTCATCAGCGTAACGTGCCTTTCGAAGTAAGCACGAAAATCGAGTGAGATAAATCTCGTTACCAATCCGAACACACTTGGTAGCTTAAGAGCGTGCATTCATCGAAGTACCAATAATATTTTTTTCGTAGTATTGTTGTTCGATACTCATGTCTATGTGACCCCATGCACACGTAGACATTGGTTGCAGAGCGATAGGTCCTCTAGCTGGGAAGACCTGGGGTGTACGATCGAAAAACGGCCGAGAGCTCGAATTTAGCCTTATTTTCAAATGAATATTAAAAATATCTAATTTGATATAATATTGTTATAATATCGTTATTATATCCAGCATTATAATATGTATTATTATATAGTAAGCATATTAAATGAGTATAATTTGAAAAACATTGTAATAATCCTCCTTAAAATTTACCAATTTATAATTATTTTTAGTATTCCTTTTTAATATGTTATCTCATTTTTTTACTTATTCAGGCTCTATAGTGGTTTATAATAGTATAATTTCTATTAGAAAAAGAAATTTTCGCAAAGTACTGTTTTTACAGTACATTATAATGCTCCTCGCTTTACAAAACTATACGTATAAATTAAAATATCTCTCTATAGTAGTTTCAATCAAGAATTAATCTTCCTATATTATATGATTTCTTTGCAAAATTTCTTCACATCGCTTCGAAATCAAGTCTGAAAAATCCACAAAATGTGACAATTTTGACATAAATCTAGTGCACGCCCTTCTTTCGTAATCGTAAGATAGTACGGCGACGTTTCCATACAAACGAAGAAAACATTTCCGTGCCCCAATTTCTTACCAGATCTTTATGATGACTGTACTAGCTGACCTGCCACATGTAATTGTGTTTTATTTGAAAATAAATTGAAAACTACCCTAAAGGCTTAAGCAAAACACAATTTTACAATATATGCGTTGAGAACGCTGCTCTTTGTAATAATTTCAATAATCTTTATAATATCCAATTTCCTTAATTTTTCTTTCCGTAAGAACTATCTACAAAAAAAATTGAAAACGTTTAAAAAAGTTCCGATCAAGTGCGAATCGGTTCGCACGGAACGCACGCTCGAAGTGTTCCGTTCTCTTTAAAAAAAAAACGAGCAAAAAAATCACGTTTCTTGTATGGGAGCCCCTTAAATATTTATTTTATTAGTATTTATTGTTATAGCGGTAACAGAAATACATCATCTGTGAAAATTTCAACTGTCTAACTTTCACGGTTCATGAGATACAGCCTGGTGACAGACGGACGGACGGAAGGACTGACAGCGGAGTCTTAGTAATAAGGTCCCGTACCCAAAGGGTAAACCTTTGGGTACGGAACCCTAAAGAGAAACAGATAAAGTCGTTCTGAAGTTAAATTAGAAATAGGGATTCATTTTTAATAGAATGCTTGTAATAAAAAGACAAAGTCTATTGTCCATACGTTATATTTTTTTCAAATTTAGACCTATATTTAAAGTTATTTTGAAGAAAAATTGAAAAAAGAAAACGTTCATACATAGTGTTTTACTATGTTAAAAACCTTCTATAAAATCGTAAAGATCGGATAAGTATTAGGGGTAGGAATACGGTTTTCTCCATAGTGTTATTTTGTATGAAGACTCTTGAGAAGAACCCATGACCACTGCGCCATCGACCTTTTCAAGTTTAATTAATTAATATAATTTATGTATATGCCAAATATTATAAAATTGAGAAACACCATAGATTGAAGGCAGATAAACTTAGCGATATACGAGTAAGTAAACGTGATAATTTTGATGATAGTCCAGGAAAGTTTTAGATTAAACGGAAATGTAAACAGTTTTTGAACCAGACTATTGGTTCGCTGTTGAAATTCAAGCATAAATCGACCATAACAAATAATTTAGAAACGCGGTTTTCAAATTTTTATATATAAAATTACTTCACGAATTTATTAAGCTATTTATATGTTACAAAGTACACATACGTCACGTTGAAATATTTACAGTAGTGATAAATGTTTTTGATATGGAAGAGACAATCCCTCCTTGTCCGTTATCTAGGCGCAAAGTGGAAAATGATCATCATAATCCCTGATTTACTGAGCGCCTCCCAAATTAATTCTATTGCCAAATTACTTGACAATAGACAGTCCAATGATATAATTGGCTCCTGGAACTGGCTCGTTTGTAGGCCAATCGAGACTATTATTTTGTCATTTAATTTTGATTTACGTTAGGCAACCTAATCGTTATTCAGAATTATAATTATGAAAATCTGTGCGTTTAATGCGTTAATTACACAGAGGGTTTGAATAATTGTCGTGCAGCGAAAGTAATATTTTATGACAGTTAAACTCTTTCATAGAACTCTTGGAAAACGATTTTTAAGAACTCCGTGTTGGAATGCACACTTTTTATAAATACAGCGCTGTTGCTTATTTCGATAATACAGCGTTTATGCATCATAAATGTCACTCGTGATTAGAAGCATGCAATTCATGACAACGGTATAAGTAACATCTGAAGAAGTCAATTACGATATCAGTGAAACTGCGATTTAATCGAAATGCTCTTAACGTGCAAGCAAAAATTGTAATAATAACATTCTGACTCCATAAGAAATGCGTAAATCATTTTTTACATAATAGAAACGTTTCAAATTAATAAAAAAATGTACCTCTTATGGTTCCAAACTGAGTAAAACTATAAATGGAATGACATTCAGAAGGTATAATATCGACTGCTCGGAAAAAATAAATAGGCATTATTCACAGAAATGACAAATAAAGAACGTATAGCTAAAGCAAAAACTTGAATAGAAAGGGGTATATGAATAGCCAGCTCATGCCAATACAAAGTTATATAACTATCAATGACTGCAAACAGTATTGAAAAAAATCTTGTCTTGAGTACTATTCGCTCAAGTTCTGATTTAAAAAAGCTGATAAACTAAAATTTTGTTTTAATAAAAGTTTTCCTTTCTTGCTTTGTTTATACAGGTGATCCGTTTACTTAACCCTTGCATGCCTGGTAGGGACTGACAGACCCTGTGTTGCATAAAATCGTAGATATATTTTGGAATTCCAAACTTAGAGTTTTCCGCGCTTGCGTAGCTGGGCATTGGAAATATAAGTTAATTTTGATGTACTTCCCGCAGTCCAGCGCCCGTTCCCATGTCATTAACATGCGCACTAAGTGCATACTTACGGCTCTGAGAGACCCGACCAGGCATACGACGTCACGTTCTGTTAGTTCATTAGTTTTAGTAGATTATCTTTATTAGTTATCGTTTTATGATGTTATTGTTTTATTTAGGGATTTTTTTTACTGAAAATGTATTTTTATAATAAAAACATGCCTAGGACATTATCGGAGGCCAAAAAAGGATTTTTTTTTTGTACTTTTGCGATCCTGCTGAGCCACCATGAAACAATTCTAATTCTGGTACAAACAGTTTTGTTATTAGTCATACTTGTGCCTTTTACAATAATCACATTAAGTATAGTTAGTCTAGACATGCTAATATTGTGTGCGGAAATTGTATGACAGAGGAGGACCAAGAAAACAATGGTGAAGAAGTTAATAGTTTATATTTGTAGTTAGTATGTAAGAACATTAAATAGTGTCTAATAATAACAACCAAAGGATCTTAGTCTGTAATGTAAGATTTATAATGTAAAATTTTTGTAGCCATTTGCAAGAGGTAGGACTGAAGATTTACCAACATTATTTTTTTGTATAATTTCATATAAAATATGACGGAATAAACCAATAAGTAATAATAAAGTTCTTTAAACTTTTATTAAAAACTTTAATAATTAAAAAAAAAATATTTTTGAATAATGGATCCGCCAGACCCACCCGGCATATGACGTGTTATTCACCGGGCATGCCAAGGATTAAATATTTTTTCACAAAAATGCGTCATTGTGTTTTAAAAAAGGTCCCTTGAAATAGAAATAATAGCAAGTACCATGAAATTTTCGGACATGCCACAAGATGGATACCCCTGACGGTTTGCCCAAGTTCCTTAGCAAGGAATTTTCGAGATTAAAAGCATATTTTGCCTTGTCATGATTCTTGATAAATTACTTAATTTTATAGTAAACGGATTTATATATGTGGGTTTTGCTATCGTTTTGAATCGCACTTCACTTTGTAACTGATCTTGACGTTTCAGAATTTACATGAGACTCTGAGTTATTAATATCCGCTACGGAATTTACAATATCTACTACATTGAGAACTTCTGCAAATAGTTAGATTAGGTTATTCAAATTATTAACAATCATCTTGCTATGTTTATTTTACTAATTCTCTATATTCCCTTTATAGATTTTCTCACAATGTAGTGCATATATTTATGTTAATCTTGTTTCCTTGAAATATCGCTTCCAAGTAGAGTAAATATAGAAGATTGTAAAAAGATTTATAATAAACATGATAGATAGATAGATAGATAGATAATAAATTTATTTGCATCACAATATACACACACACATGCTAAAATGAAATTGAAAGAAAAAAAAAATACATAATTAATTTTTATAAACAAAAAAGAAGTTTCCATTGTATAAAATAGACTGTATTAGCGGACAGCATGTGTGGCACAAGGATACAAAAAGGTGTCAGCTCAGCTTGTGGCTTGTGAAAAGGACAAACCGCTGATTTTCAGCCTTAACCTTTGACGAGACGAGACGACAAGAACGACACGGCTGTGCAACCCAAAGATAAATGGTAAATAGGTAAGTATTTCTCCATACAAATATAAAAAATCCCTGATAATAAATAAATAATAAAATCGGTATGTCTATAAACGCAGCGAAATGTACTGTCCCAGGCGACTATTGCTGCGGATGCCAAACTTTTGAAAGTCCAGTAAACTCGATTTAAATTGTTTTTTAAAGGTCAGTTTGGAAGTAGCACATCTTAAAGGTGGAGGTATATTGTTCCAGCATTTAGTCGCCTGGTACCGAAAGCTGCCAGTAAACGCTACAGTTCTGTGAATGTGATTTGCCAAGGGATTTCTCGTTAACCTAGCAGATCCTGATCCATAATAATTATGAAATGTTGAAAATTTTAGCTTTGAGTATAAGTATTCTGGTTTCTTCAACTCAATCAAATCAAACATAAGAACAGCAAGATGCAATTTTCTGCGCGATTCCATATTAAGCATGGATGCGTTATTAATAAAGGGTGAAATGTGAGTACGAGGAGGAATGTTAAAGCAGAAACGCATGCATGCATTCTGGACACGTTGAATCATTTTCTGAGTCCTATATAACAATCTGGGGCCATAGACAAGATCCCCATAGTTGAGCTTCGATAGAACCAATGATTCGCAAAGAGTGATACGTGCCCTCTCAGATAAATAATTGCGAATTTTGTAAAGAATCTTTAGGCGAAAGAAACAACTCCTTACCAAACTCAGTACGTGATTTTCAAAACGCAACTGGTTGTCGAATACAATGCCAAGGTTTCTGGTCTCAGTCACCATCTCTATATCTACTCCAGCGATCCTTAAAATAGGTTTTCCAGATATAATTCGCTGCGACATGCATGGTGGATTTCTCGGAAACTTTTTAATTTCTTTGCCCACAAATACAAACTTCTGTAAAATGTCTTTCTAAAGCTTTATATTAAAATTCTTTGGTCGACTTTTCATGTGCGAGGCTGCCGTTTCCAATACATTGGAGGGGACTGTCTTCACTAATATGTGTTCAGAGCACCCCTTACAAAACAATGCGTTATTAAAACTGATTTGGAATTTATTGACACAATTACCTGCTATAATCATTAAAACTTTTTTCCTTAGTAAAGAAATACGGTAATTTTTCCTACGTTCTTGTGACTACAATTCTCTAGCGCTTCTGTGTTTAAGTTGTGATGCAAACGCGACTTAGAAGTGATACAAAGCAATATTGGAGTAATGCTCACCACACCTAGGTATATAGGCAGAGGTTCCGAGTCGAATTCCCATTTACAAATTTGCGCTCGGTTTGCTTGTAAAGGCTTGTGTTATTTAAATGCGTTTCTCGGTAAGAGAAATCCAATTTCGATGTGTTCCAATTTCAGATTTGTAATTCGCTGTACCATATCTCTCTAAAATTATTAAGGTACCTACATCTGTATTTATAAAGGGCAGAAAACAGAAATAGGTCAGAAAAGGAAACCACTTTGAATCCACGAGACAGATGGTTTAAAGTAAAAAAAAAAAATCATTTATCTTAAAAAGGGACAAAACTGCGTGAACTGCGCTTCGCGTAGCGTTCTGCAAAGTGTCGTAGTGATGCTCCTAATAACATTTTCTTCCTTGACTCTTAACTGTTAAACAACAATAATACAATACCAATAAATGTACATAAAAGACAGCGTGTTTCAGCTCAGTATTTACTACAATTGGTGTATTAACCCGGCGTCATTGTGGCCAGGTGTCTAATACCCGACTGTTTTTTAAATCTTAATAATTTTAAAACAAAGTATGTGTGTTATTTGCCGCTTTCAGTAGCTGGAGTGCTTGATATTTTTGAGTGAATTAGCTGTTCTATTTATTGTTGCCGCTGCTATTGTGGAATTGACACGTCTATAAAGAGCGCACGGTATGACTTATACCAAAGTTGCGTTGATTTTGAGAGCGCTTTACTTAGTCTAAAGTCATATTCTAGCTTTGTTTTACATGGTTCATAATTTTATGTAATCTTGTTGGTATCAATTTTGTTTATAAGGTTTGTTTGATTTTTTGATTATTTCTTGTAATTTATGTCCCAAAAAATTGATCTTAGGAGAAAAATATTTATTTATTTAAATTATGATGATTATAAGTACATTTTATAATAAATAAGTGCCTAATTCTCACAAACTATGTATATAACTGTAATTATAGAAAACCAATATAAACACAAAATTGATTTTGTGTCAGTAATGTACATGGGTATAATATACCCGGCCACAACGGCCATGTTCTGTTCGGTCGCCACAATGACGCCGGGTTAAATATCTTCCGTCTATATACACGTAAACCAAATTTACAAAAGGTACTTACTGAGGCCTAATTTATTGTGAGGTCCCTTATCTGTTTCTTTGTCTTCTTCAACTTTGCTTGACGATTTCTTCGGATTCGGATCCGAAACATCTGAAATAAAAAAAATTATACATATTTATATTTACACTATCAACAATAATACATTGCATCACAAAGGTGAAATGTACAAAGGGTCACATGGACACTCTTGAAAACAAACCAGTAATAATAGATATTTATATATTTACAATAAACAAAATATGATCATGAAGTCCTTTTTCCCACCCTACTCTCATTTTATTTGGGGTCGGTGCCGGACGTCATGCTACTAACATATTGCTATAAGTTTAGGCAATAGGTTTTTACGGCCGTGACACCTGACACCAACCCTTTTTAGGACCGACTGCTGTCTTTCGACAGCACCCAGGATTACCAGCTTAACATGCCCGCCGAAGCACGGAGTAAAATCGAATAGAAAAAGTTGCGGTCACCCATCCGAGTACCGACCGCGCACTTTATACCTTCTTAAAAATACGAAAACCGACTTCAAGACGTACCAATTTAAACTAAAAAAATAACAAATAAATAATATTTTTATTAAGTAAGTAGTTGAAAAGAGCGTCATAGAAAACCAAAGAAAGTATACACATTTATAATTCTTTATTTATAATTCATACTCCGATATATTTTGAGCCGGTGCCAGCCAGCAAAGGAGGTTAGTGTAGCCTTTGCAACAAATTTTCGAACTTCACGGTGCGAATAATAATAATATATTTTTCACGCTCACACCAATTATCTAGCCCGAACTAAGTATCATTAAGAACTTGAGTTGCGGATACTAGATAACGGACAGTTTTTTTTTTAATAAACATAATAATTTTAGATATTTTTATAAATAAACTTAAATAAATATATAATATAAACAACCATGACTCGCAAAACAAATATTCGTGTTCCTCACACAAATATTTGCCGCTACCAGGATTCAAACCCGGGCCGCTTGCTGTGTAGGCAGCTATACTTACCACTCCACCACGACGGCGCCTTTATTATGCATTCATATTATGTATAGTTAATGGATTAATCAAGTTCGTATTTGGCTTAGGCTGGCACCGACATCATATTCAGACGAATATGACATAAATAGCCATGTGATGCCGGCAGAGTAGAATAGCATCACCCCATATCCTCCAGCGGGCGTCGTAGAAGGCGACTAATGGATCAGCAAAAGGGTATTGATCACCTTATACTCCATCCACCAATCCGCATTGGGCAAGCGTAATGGACTACTGCTTAAACCTCCTTCGATGACAAGGGGAGGCCTTGGGTCCCAGCAATGGCTCGAATTAAAAAAGGCTGCTGTGATCATGATGTGATGATGTGAGATTCAATTTACTTCAAAATATACTATAATAGCATTTCATTACAAAAATTCTACAAAAGCAGTTCCGGTTTACGTAATTAAAAAAGGAAATAAGAACCACGACAATCCATTAACAAAAGTGCTGACTCATCAAAATTGTGTACTAAAGTAAGATACATAAATACGGAGTATCGGTAGGCCAAACCTAAAAATTTATAGCGGATTTTGCAATGTTTATTGGGCTTTTAAAAGATTTTATGGCAATATGTATCAGAAGAATATAGTAGCTTTTTATGGAAGAATGCCGATAAAAGGTTACAGTTTGGTTTTATGAAAAAATCATCAATATACATGGACTTAGAAAGTAATCCATAAAATATTTTTATTGTTATATTGAGTAGGTAGGTATTTGTAATGCTGTATTTCCGTATAGTACTCTTACATAAATAAAGTGCAATTCTATTAAACTACAAGAGATTTCAGAGTGTTTGATTAAATATTAACATTGAATGTTACGATGGCTGCTCATTTACAACGAAATTGTTTTTTTTTACATATAAATTTTCGGCGCATACATTTTATACGCTCGGACCCGACAGTGCTAATGGTGGTTTATAATATCTCAATTTACCTAAGAAATACTTAATTATATGCTTTTTTTGAAATTAGCATCGAAACTTGTGAAGATATGACATAACCCTGTCGAAGGGAGATGAAGATTGAAGAATCGATGTATAGACTGCGTGTGAGACGATCTGACAAATAAATTAGTTATTATTGAGATGACGGCTGATCGATATGCGAAAAAAGGGAATTTTAGTCTAAAATAAAATTTTAAACCAGGCTTGGCAAAACATGGTGTTATTGATACAATCCCTGTGCAAATAGAATAAAAAATTCTGTAACTTTTTACTGTTATTAAGAAACTACAAATATCAGATTAAGAAAATTACGACGAAATGTCGCACATAATATGCATCTAGTACACTGAGAATGTTGATGACATCTAAATTTAGAGATTTTTTGATAAACTTGAAGAATTATTACATGCTTGAGTGATACGATTGTTTGAAGATTTTAGATAATATTTTGAGTACAAGCTCATTCCCACTTCTGTTTATATTATTATAACATCGTCATATACCTTTATTATTACTTCAGTTTATTTAAATTCATACTTCACAGTTGTCCCAATAATCTTTTGTGACAAAATTCGCCTATAGCAAATACTTATTCCCTATATCATACAATGGCCTGAAGGGATTATTTGCAGAAGCCATTATTTCTTTGAGGAGGTCAGCCTTACAAAAGAATCCGGATGGATGGCTGGCAAGTGACCCGAACGCCTCTTTGAAATTGACGACAAGTTTTAGTATGTCCTACTGAATAAAGTAGTCATTAAAACGGGTTAAGTCAAAAAATAATAATTTGATTTTTTTGCAACTATCACGTCACGAGGAAACCAAAAGAAGGATAAGCAATTTTAATAGAAAACTTTTGGGTGCGAGATTGGCTGGGAGACGTGATCTCGAAGTTTGTTCCATACTTTTTATGTATTAGGAAGTGAGTTATCGATTTATTTCAAAGCGACTGTGAATTTCTAATTCAATGTGGTAAATCTGTGATGTTAAAGGTATAAGCAACAATTTCTGAAGCTTTTTGTATTTTATGATTGGCGTCTTCCTAGTGCAGGAGAATCTAAAGCAAAGATGGCGAAGATAGATAAATATATAAAGATAATAGCAAGATAGAAAGCTGTTTAGTTATCAGAAGAGATGAATTTTTTTTGATGATGCGTAGCTTATACAGACTTTGATGTTGCGTAGTTTTTTACTACGCAATATCAAAGTCTGTATAGGCAAGTAAAAAGTAAAGTAGTAATTCACCGTAAATTGCTAATTGGTCGGCTTTAATTCCCGAAATCAATTTAAATCTGATTCAGCTATCAATCTGAAGATTGACAGGAACCTGCAAAAATAATTATGTACATTCCTTAAGCGTCGGTGGCGTAGTGCATAAGACCGTCGTCTCCCGCCTGGGAGGCACTGGTTCGATCCCCGCCAAGTACCAATGTGTTTTCAAATTTTGAATTCATATGTATGTTTAATCGACGCTTTTACGGTGAAGGAAAACATCGTGAGGAAACCTGCACACACCTATGAAGAAATTCTTAGGTTGTGTGTGAAGTCGACCAACCCGCACTTGGCCAGAGTGGTTGACTAAGGCCTAATCGCCCCTAATGTGGGGTAGGCTCTAGCCCCTACCAAGGGACATTATTTGTGCTGTTGATGATGATGATGACATTCCTTAAATAATTATCTACGTTCCTGATTTTAATTTATCGTGTTTCTTCTTAAGCACGAAAAAACCTATGTTTCTAAAAAGTTGGAAGGAGTAAAGCCACAAAATGTTCACACTACTGCTGCTAATCCAACACATCTGCTCTGAATTCGAAATATAATTTGCCGACTTCTTCCACAAAGTTTTTATCTTACAAGAAAATTATTACAAAGTACGTATGTAAGTCCCCTCCCCATAAAATAGATCCGGCTGAATACGTGTTAGGTCACGCAGAAGAAAAGGTCTTAGTTGCCATGCCTACAACAAAAAGTAAGTTAAACCAAAATCATGAATTACAAGAAACAAATTTGACTCCACGTCGAGGCAACGGCGCGTAACTTGGGTCTTGAATCACTCTTGTATTAGTTTGACCCTTGGAAGTTGGGGCAAAAATAGTGGCTTATTAGATGTTTTAGGCAACGATTTAGTATCATTCCTAATTCGTTGGTTTTAGGTCTATTTAACGATACAATTATGGTCACCGCAAACGCTGACCTAGAAACGTACTGCTTTATTAGCACGACGAACTAGGACTAATGCGTAACTTCCACCTCGTCTTGCACTTATGCTGCGACTGCACACATCTCGATATCATTCAGGCGGTAATCTTCATCTTCGGCCAACGTAGAATTATCATTACCACACATTGCGCGTTGTACAGCATAATCTATGTAAACAAATGCAATTACCAAAAAATGGACGCCGCGGTCTTTCTTTATTTTATAGCTACGAATAATATTTTAAATTAATTCAGATTTTCGGTTCAAGCTGGTGGAAGTCTGGATTACGTTATAGGTAGTATTTTGGAGAGTTGTAATTGATACCACGAATGCCAGTAATAATCTGTTTATTATAATTACTTATTGATAAAATAACAACTGTGTGTCACGTGCTGACACACGGGTACATAATTGGGGTCAGGTTGAATGACTTGAGTAGCCACAAGCTCGTAATTCGCAGTAAATTCTAAAATATTGTCGCTACTTCAATAAATGGTCGTCTCGGTCAAATCCGTAGGTCATTTACCCTAATTTACAACAGCACGTCCGCTGCGCACAATGTCCGTGGGCCGACTGAAGACTGCGAAGTGTGGCCACGCAACTCAAGCGAAGTTTATCGCGATAAAACGCTTTGATGTTCAAGAGTTTGCTGACAACGGAGCGGTGTTCTTGTGACTTCGCACGATACGTCGAGGTATTCACGAATATTTACGCGAATATTCGCGTTATCGCGATGTGTGTGGCCGAGGCATTAGTGACACAGGACACTTGAGCACTCGCTACACGTCAGGACACCGCACCTGTAGACTCGTGCGAAGACTCAGTTTACATACGTCGCGCTATACCCGGTACAAATATGTAACAGGGCGCGTCTCACCTATCCTATCCACAACACGGCGTTCACACACTTATCACAGTAATGTTATATATCTAGTATTGTATCTTCATACAAACGTTGGGGACGCTAGTCATGTCCACGGGACCAGAGTTCGTCACACACTCGTTAACATTCGTGACTGTTCGTGGTACTGAGTGAGGACCAGATGTGTACCGAACTCTGGTCACGTGGGCATGACTTAAGACTCGACGCCTTACAGATATCGTTATAGAGACTCCCCCGCGGGAAATGCTCACCGATTAGAAATCCTCTCTAGCGTGGTTTGAATTACTGGCTACAGGATCTATCAAGGTACCCTCCTTCTCAAAAACCAGGTGATACTGAAAAGACCATTGCGGCCGCAAGCATTAGTCAGATACAATTAAAACTATTTTGAAACATTATTTTGTTTTTATGCCACAATTTTGGCAAGCAAACGATTTTCTTGATGCTAAGTTTCAACATGTGAATCCTAATAATACTAGATTGTCATTCTATGCTAATCTTCTCCAAAGAGAAAGCTTTTCTCACTGACTAAGATATTTCTTTATGATAATTCCAGTCTTCTGTAAGCTTTACAGACTCCCCAGGTCCATCAAAAAATAAGTCGCTCAAAATTGATGCGATCAGTCCGCTAACCACACCTGCCTCTCCCTTCTCAATTATTATTTTAGTTAAACCGTTTTCATTGTGGGATTAATAATAAGGTGACATGCGGAGTTTATCTAGGCCGTCAGTATAAAATGCTTATTAAATTCATCTGGTTCAGATCGCAAATTTAATAATTTTGTCATGTTATTGTACAGCCTTCATTTTACAGAAATACTTGTATGCAGCGTTGTATCAGAGTGATAATATGATTGATTGTAAATATTATAGTGTACCTGTAAATAATAAAGATCAGACACTCAATAGGAGTCTATTAATAGTTTAAGAAAATATGTTTTCTAATAACGATATTATACATACAATTTTCTGGTTCCACAACCTCTATCTAACCTTTTTTAAATATATTGTATTCTAGTGTACCTAAGTTTATTTTTCAATGTTACTAAATTTTTACCCCGATGATGCGAGTTAAAGCGTTAAGTGGACAATGACCTTATTATCACAAGAACACAATAGCAAAATCCTCAAGACATCAAGCGTAACGTTATAAACTGGGTAAACCTTATACAATCGTAAAACAGCTGCTTTTGCAATGTCACAGTGTTCAGAGAATACGATTCCTTGAAATAACGAAGACTGGGTTTTTTGAGCTTTGTTCGGCCTTTCTTGGACACTCCCACATTTCAGATGGACATGTCTGTATGAGTGATGTTAACTTCGTAAGGGAAGTGAAATATGTTAGTCAGTGTTCAATTTCATTGATGTTTAAAATCTTAAAGACTTTGTAGGTGAAATGTGAAAACCATCGTCATTTATATTAGAAAATCTCTTTAAAAGATTGAGCAAAACATCGAATTTAATACAAGAAACGTAGCCAAGGGCCAAACCTAGTGGTTTATTAGAAAGTACTACGTCAAACCGAGGTTAATGATGATAATGACGAACGCGAAAGGTTATTCTGTAATAAGCAGTTTTCAGAGCTTGACAAATTGTCGAAAGTAAACACTGTCAGGTTGTTGGAGGAAAAAGTTAAAACAATATAACCAAAATAATGTAAGGCTAATATTGTTTCTTACAAACCTGCTGAGACAAAACTTAGACAAAAGCCTTTAAGAAATGCCTTTGGAAAAGAGCATTTTTTAAAGCCTGTCGGTAAGCAGTGTTCATAGCCTATAGACGCTTACGACACTCAAGCATTGCCAATCCTAAAGCCTGTAGAGCTCTTGTAACCTTACACACCAACAGAAACGCAACACCACACAAATGTAGTGATATTTGACTTGATTGTCGTCTTCCTGTAAGGAATTTAACTCACACGTTTGCAGATACTTCTGATTCGTGTTTATCATTGATAAAGTATAATTAGTTAATAATATTAAACTGATTCGAATGTGTTGTAGCACGCGAATGACAACGTAAATATACAGTTTTCTAGATCTATTATGAGTTTATTATAAGATCAGATATAAAATATATTAAAACCTAACGTTAGATGAGTTTTGTTGTTAATATGAGTGTTATCGATGGACATGCTCAGTCGATTCAAGAAAGATGCGGAGGTACAGATAATAAAAATAATGAAAGCAATGGGAAAGTAAATGCTTGAAAGTCGATGCATATTGAAAGTGTTGGAAGTGGAAAAGAAATAGATAAAAATAAGTAGCAAAATACAGCTTGTAGACCGTTTAAATCAACATCAAAATGTCTTATGATTATTATAGCTCTCATTAAGCATTGAGATTTTTGGACTTGTTTGTTTTTTGTAATGTTCTCTGGGCTAAATCATCATACTGATACAAAGAATGAAGTCGCAGTGATATAAGTGATAGCAATTTATACTAACGGTAGACAAATCTGACGCAACGCTAGATGAAGTAAATAAATAACTCAAAACATTCATAATGTGTTTAGTCACGTTTTAATGAGCGTCGAGCATACTAGTAATGTTACGTCCAATGACCCTTTTGGTAGATGTCGGTATAATGATTTATTTATTTAAAGACTTTATTGCACAAAAGAAAGTACAAAAGACGGACTTAATGCTAAACAGCATTCTCTACCAGTCAACCGCAAGGTGTGAGAGAGATTCCTGTTTGCGTGATTTAGTTGCAAAGATAAATTTAGAGTTGCGAGTTTTCGAAGTTTAGTTATTCGGTGGGGTATGGAATTCGTGGTTCAGTAGCAGAGTCTAATTAATGACTTTAAAAAAAATTACTTAATTATCTACTTATTGTCAAGAACAGAACACTTTATTGAATCAACGACACCACTCGACGATATTGCTAGTGCACTTTACAATGGAAGACATTAATTATACATACAATTATACAAATATTAAGCCCAAAACGGAAGTTCATTACGTTATTAGAAAATCTTAATAGTAGTAATATATAAAAAAAAAACATTGATGTGCATACCCTATTTCGGTTAATGCAAAGACTAAGAGCAACCACCAATCCGCATTGGGCAAGCGTGATGGACTACTGCCTAAACCTTCTTCGTTGAAAATGAAGTTGTGTCCCGGCAGTGGGTCAAATTATAAAGGCTCTGATGATGATGATGAGAGAGTAAACTACCGACGCAGACTGTTCATGGAAGTACATATTTACCTAATATCCTTATAATAACTATGACAAAAAGTCATAATAACAAATGTAAAGAAACGCAAAAAATCATGTTGTAATATTCCTTCATAATTAATAAGATAAAAATTGTAAACGACATACCAGCGATGACGTCGCTTGTTATCGCTGCAAACGTAACCTATTTTTAAGAACATAATTTGGATCACTGCGTTGTATTGAAAATATTTGGCCATACTCAAGAATAGACACTTGTACGTCGTGTCATACGAGTCTATAGTATATCCCTTATGTTTGTAATAAAATAAAAATACTTTTCTAGTATTGCGTCCATACACTACAGACTATATAATAGAGTAATACTTCAAACATTGAAATATGATAAAAGAATAGGAGAATGTATAAGAAAAGTAGACACAACTATTCAAGAGGAGCAATAAATTTGATACAGAATAACATTATCGAAAGGATGATTGATTACATGAAAAATGGGGGCAATACTTTGGAAGTTACAATAAATTGCAATAACAAGGAAGTAAACGGAATTCAGACAATAGCCTTATTTATTTATAAAAAATACATTTCAGTCAATACATTTTTTACAATTTTTAACTAATGTTAAATTTACACTTTGTATTTTATAACATTGTTAGCCGCATGATCTTAAATGTATGCACCTAAATTGAAAGAATGTTTGTAAGTACCTATCTAACAATAACATAAAATGGTGGTGGGTATCAAAATTTAAATTACTTAGCTCATTAATATGATTAATTAAATTTTAAAGAAAAGCTTTTCACAAGATAAATAATCCAAAAGCGTGGGACTAATAACTTTCCAAAATTTGCGCATTTATTGACCTGTATTGATGTTTTGAAATCATTACGAAATTGTTAGCTGTAGAGTTTCTTTCGCCATTTCTTCTGCATCACAGCATAATAATAATTATTTTGTCCCGAAATTATTAGATTTAAAAGAACTTGGCAAAGTCCGTTTAAATAAAGAGCTTTTTCATTTCATTTCATTACAATAATGTGATAATTACTTTTTAAAATTTTATCATTAATATAAGGTACAAGCATTTGACTTGCTTGATTGTAACCGTAGCTTATAGACGCTTGTAAAACTCATGCACTCCACTGACGTGTAGATATCTGACAACCTTACTCACGACTGCGATCTTCTTTCGGTCAAGAATAAAAAACAATACTCCGTCACATTACAGGTTAATCTACTTAACACTGAATCCCTTTAACTTAAATCCAACTCTCTAACTTCTTCTTTTTGCCATCCTGCTCTTTTTTTATTTGGGTTTCGCGCATGTTTATTGACATACTGCAGATTTTGGTATTGGATTTTCGGTATTGAGATTCCAAACGACCTATTTACGGTCGCCCGCCTGACACCAATTTCCTTTGGAATGTTGTTGAAGGTTACCGACCGCCTTGTGGGTGAATTCCGGGTGCGTTAATCTACTCAGGGTTTAGAAAACGCCCTTAGTCGACTTTTCCAACATACACGAGACAGAAATAGCCCTAATCAAGACCCGGCACCTACCTTAGAGTCACTGTCACGGCACAGAACACAGAAAGAGATGTGTAGTGTGTCAATTAACAAACGCATGCCCATAGTCAAACGTGACGTTGCCGCTCCTAGGACAAAGTTTTATTTGTTTCTTCTACAAGATACAAATAATTATCAATTGATGATGGCGTCCGTATGATGTGAAAATTACGTGGACTGTAGAGTAGACCTTACTCTCTATCGAAAGACAGCATGCGGGACGCGGGTATTTCCAATAAATCATAATCATAACAGCCCTTATAATTCGACCAACTGCTGGGACCCAAGGCCATTCCTTGTCATCGAAGAAGATTTAGGCAGTAGTCCACCACGTTTGCCCAATGCGGATTGGTGGACGGAGTATAAGGTGATCAATACCTGAAAAATACTAGTATTAATATTTACGCGTTTGTAAACGCAAAAATAAAATTATTCCATGATCAATACCTCCTTGCTGATCCATTAGTCGCCTTCTACGACACCCATTGGAGCATATAGAGTGATGATTTTTTACTCTGCCGGCATTACATTGCCTTCCAATAAATTTATAATTAAATCTTTCACCTAAACTTGTTTCCATTAATAAACATCGTTTATCGAGCGTTTCCAATTCGTCTGATTCATTGAAGCCTTTCCTGCGTCCCACGCTTCTACGATAATGAAACGATCTTAGCGATTAAACTTGAAAGTATAACGTTCCTAAGATATTAAATATTTGATAGCGCTTTTGTGGTTTAGATTTAAATGGACCTCAAAGTCTATTGCACGGAAATTCGCTGGGTGTAGTCGTGAGGTTAAAATTACTCCGTTTAAGTACTAATGCCAGGCTTTCTACTCGAGTTCCCACTGGGTGTGTTATGCACAAAGGGTGCTAAGGGCTTTGAAAGTCGAATAATATAATAACGCTTCAGGATTCTACTGGGGCTGCGCCGCCGCTTCTGCAGCGCTTATGATATGTTCGCAGATGCGCGCACGGGTTCGATGCAATTACTTATGCGCAAAAGAAGGCTTCCTTTTGAAGCAAGAGACGGACAGTAGCAACGATATCCTGAGAACGGTTACAGAGAGAAATGATTGTCCCATTATGAGACATCTTGTAGGGAGCCATGTAAGTAGAATAAAGCCGTTGCTCCACTGTGGCGCACATGGTGCACGATGTTTACTCCCATGCTAGATGTATGTGCCCGCTTGTCAGTCTACGTGGGTCGATAATATGGGTAGCCAACCACACGGTAATACACGGAAAACGTCACAAACACATGCGCGGACTGACCCACGCAGTTCAATGCAGCTCAAACTCAAATTTCTTTATTCATTTATGTACAATTTGTACACTAATGAAAGTGTTAAGTTTGATGCCATCGGCTCAAAAGTCTACTAGGAGGCCTTGTTCTGAGAAGAACCGGCGAGAAACACAACAAGTTTTATCCACCCTTTACAGTTTTCATAGTATTGATTTGGAAAGAGTCACGCTATACACGTTGCGCACGCGGGTCATTACAATCGCTGTGCAGTGTGCACTCCACGTAACCGTAGGCGTCTTTCAACATTCGTGGGCTGATGAACCCACGCAGCTACCGTGAATAGCCTCTATGTGTGTAGCGTGTATAGCAGGGATGCACAGACTTATTAAGACTAGGGGCCACTCGGGCAAATCATGAACTGATGGCGGGCCGCCAGAAGTATAGGTAATTAAAGACAATAAAGAATTGATAATATTTTTTTTTTTAATTTGAAGCGTGGCACTGCATAGTGCTTACAATCTTTTTTATATTTGGCTCAAATTTACTTGTAGCAACACGTAAAACTGTTTCTCATAGCTCAACGCTGCGCAAGCTATTACTGTATAGCTTGCGCAGCGTTGAGCTGTGTGGGTGACATATCCGATCAGTAGAGTCATGACAATGACAATAACGTTATTTCATGCGTAGCGTGTCCTTTGGTTGCAGTGGAGCAGCGGCTTAATAATTTATTTAAATGTAGTACCTGTTTACTAATATAGTTCTTAAGATTTTTGTTGTTAACATTAAGGCTTCCTTGTTAACTCAATAAATAAATAAATGAAAATTAATGGATATTCAGTCTAACAATGATTGTTTTATGTATAATAAAATATATTACTTAGATGTAAAATAAAATATATTAGGTGTAACTAATTATTTGCCTTTGTTTTGCAACCTCTCCATTACCTGTTCTCCATTATAAATAATATCTTCTAGTAAGTATCGCATTCCACGTATATTCAGGGAAATGCTCTTAGTTTTTACCATTAATTTCAATTACCGGGGTTTTATAGCTCTGAGTAATAATAAAATTACACTTTCAAGCAGTTTATGTTTCGTTTAGTGCTTTACAAAAAGGAAGTAATACTTGTTGTAAATATCTTTGAATGGTAACAAATTATTTTGCGTTGGAAATTCAGTTTTGTGAAGGTTAAATTTTCATATCACGGTTTCGCTCTTTTCTGATAGTATGTTCAGCTTTCAGGATGATTTAAATAGTATGGTGTAACAAGAAATTCCTTGTTCGAAAATAATTCTTTATTTTCTATAGTCTTTTTTTTTCAAATTTTACAAAAACAGTAATAAAGTTTCGAGCTTCGTGAATTTGTGGACTGCTTTTTTTTAATTCTGGTACTGTAGGGGTAATTCTGTTACTGGTACTGGCTAGGTTAGGTTAGGTTAATTGGTCAATTCACCGGTCTCAGACTTTAATATATTAGATTTGAATTATGTCTATAAGGTATGGCTTTGTTTTGGAAAGACGCCAAATGAAAATACCTACGTTTATGATCAAAAACAGAACTACTAAATTCGCAAAGAGAAGTTACAGTGATTAAAATTATTCCAATTTTAGCGTAATCATTTTTGAAATGCATCAGCTGTATAATTATCTATGTAGAGCTTCTTCCTAATGGAAATAGTTTCCATTTTCATCGTTCCTTTTTTGCTGTTGAGTGTACCAAGCTTAAAAACGAGAAAGTTCTAGAAAGAATCCTTTTATGTTCTTGTCATATTTCACTCTACATAAAAAGGATAAAGGGTGTGAGGTATAACCTTATTGGGTGGAAGTCGCCCGTGTTTTATACTTGCGTCCAAAGATTAAGCGCCTACAGTCAAAGTTTGAATTATAAAAAATAAATAATAATAAAAATTCAGTGACATAATATCTGCTGAAATTACTTCGCTTATTCTTAAGATAACTTCGCTTTAGTACCTAAAAGCAATATTAAATTGCCATGAGAAGCTAACTGAGCTATATAGCCAGAATTAGCCGATGGCATTGTCGTTATTTCGATCGTGTAACAAGTCACGCTGTGCAAAATACATTGGATGCGTTCTGCGGAAATTGACGAAAGTCTGATACATTCAAGTGTATTACTGCGAGCGTCGAATGTTCAGCGACATACTTTTATCAGGTGTGTCATAATACTGTGTGTATACTGAATCAATCACAATTGGAGTTGGTTTCGAAATTGGATTGTCTGCCAGTACACGTGTTCCTTCCTTCCTATAACCCTGTTCATATTAGGCGCGAAGAAAGTTGTTGGCAAGGTGAGGGTAGCCAAAGAGAGTAGAGTTATGAAGTAACCAAAAGCAAGTTTATTCACCAAGTCAACCCAATGTCTTATTTGTTATGTAGAATGTTCAGATGTATCCCCTTATTAGTGCTATAAGACATTGCTTTTTTCTTATTTTATTCTAGATACGGGAAGCCCAAAACTCGAATTGCCTAAAACTTATAATGCTTAAAATTCAGAATACCTCTAAATCAAAATGCCTAATACGCCAAAAGACTAGAATAGACTCATAACTATAAAATTAACAACATATAGAAGTTACTCTAAAACCTCTATTCGATAAAATATCAGTTAAAAAACACATTGCGATTTTACATGATTTTTTGTGCGATGAAAAACCTAAAATGAAATATCATTATGGATTAAATGGTATTTTTAAACGACTCATGTTTCAACAGCCAGTATATTAAAATATAGCCACTAATGATCATGGACAAATTAGTTTTAATGCATTACGTCGTTTAGGTAATCTAAGTTTTAGGTATTCGGCTTTTCAGGTTAATAACGTTTTAGATATTGTGCATCTTAGGGTATTTGAGTTTTAGGTATTTTGATTTTTACACAATTTCGCATTTTCCTACTTAGTCATTTTGCGTTTTAGACGTCGCATTCATAACCGAAATTTTAATCCCTTGCAATTATTAGAATATGCCACATAACAAGTGAACAAACGCACAACGAAGTGATTCTGTAAGATATTAAATTTCATTTTAAATTTCTGAAGTCTAAAAAGTGGTAATAGGAGAATTATTGTAATTTCCCTTGTCGATAGGTGTTAACGGATACAGTATGGATGATCTAAATAATGTTCCGTTGCCATATCTAATTTTTCTGGGCTACTTGTTAACATCGCGGTGACTCTCTTCATAGCGTTACTAATACACTAGAAAACTGATTGAATAATTCATAATAATATTAAATTATTTTACTTTGTGTTTAACACGATACTATACATCTTAAAGACTGTGCCGAGATCGAATAAGCGATTCTAGTACCTTCTTATTATGGCTTTATTTAGGACCGTAATTTGCTTTTATATTATACCTATGCCAGAACTATTATATTATTTTACAGCTATAAGCCCCTTGAAGAAGTGCGGTGAACAATGACCTGGTCACATATAAAGTCGGTAGGTTAAATGTATGGAAATAATTAAGTTATGCCAAAGTTAATGCTAATTAAAAACACAAAAGCCATTCATTCATTCATTTAGGAACCCACAATATTGCCTTTATATCAATAACTTCTTGCGGATTACTACAGTTCCAATTATATAAAACTAGCACTCCGCCCGTGACTTCGTTCGCGTTAATGTCGGTTATCGCACCAAAAAGTAACCTTTAGCCTTCCCAGGGTCTCAAAATATCTGCATACCAAATTTCAATTAAAAAATAATTAAAGCTTTTAATTTTACTAGGTAATCGAGAAGAAGAAACAGTTTTTATACGCAATATCAAATATAGATATACCTTTTCATACCAATAAAAATAGAGCTAGAATATTCTATTGAATAAATATAAAAAGTCTTATATGTATCTTACTATCGGAATGTACCGGACTGGATTATTATCTACAAAATCTTGGATAAGCTAGAATATCTTTAGTATTCAGGTCCTAGGGAATACTTTTAGGGAGTATATTTTTTCGGGGTTCTATTTAATGCTTTTATTTCCTTTATCATTGTGAGTTCATAAAACGTGACGCAATGTTGCTATTTTGTTTTATGATAGACCATAACTAGGGGCAATTTTATTATTCTCAACTTTATGATGTGAAGATGGTGCGGCTTTGTAATATATAATCCATAAATTGGTATACATTTTTTGAAATATACTACCAGTATTAATATTCAGAAGTAAATTTTTATGCATACATTTTTATTTCATCTTATATTCTACAATTTGCCACATTGTAGATTTTTAAAATCTTAACAGGTAAGTTCTTGGAATCGATGTTTAAGCCGAATCGACAGAGGGACTGACTATATCTTATCATTAATTGTCATAAAACAATAATGCTGTTAACATTATTACTATGACGACAGACTTTGATAAGATGGTGCACTTGAAAAAAGTACTACCACCAACCAAAAATACTTCAAGAGAGCGAATATTAAGCATAAAAAACTACAAGATTTTGCGCACATGATTGTAAAGTGTTAAGTGGTTCTTAGTAATGTCAAATTCCAAAATATGAAATTAAGGACCGGCTTCATAGGTTCCGATTAGGAGATATCTGTCAGTTTTATATGGACTATCTGTCAAATAGGATAATAATGTAAGCTTACTTGAAACTTGTGAATTGGCCATTAAGGAAATTACACCCCATTTCACAGAAAATGCTCAGGTAAAAAGTACCTAATTGTTAAAAAGTAAAGGTACGGAAATCCATTAATGATTAGTCTCGAGAGCTGTAATTACCTTTCCATCCGAAACTCCTCAAAGACCGCCAATTAATACTTAGCGCACAACTTTAGCGGAAAGTCTCTTTTTAAACAAAGTTTTAATTATATCGTCGCGATATCACCAATAATATTAGATAAGAAACTGTTGAAAGTTAGAATCAATTAATGGGAATACGACAAAGTACTTTATTGGGGCAAACTTCTGGACGTCCTAATGACATATTTTTATCTAAATTAATTCGAAAGGTAACCAAATGGAAAGGTATAATTTGGTAATTACGATATGGAGCATCCAGGTTTCTTTTACGTATAAGGAGATGAGCTTTGCATACTTTAGTGATATTACAGTATATAAAGGTTGATAAATAATAATAACAAATGAAAATGAAAATAAAACAAAAGTTTAAGGGCATTATATTGTTTTGACAATTAAGTGTTGCGCAGTTGGGAAGGAAACTAATCAAAGTTTAATTGACTTTGTGAATGGTTATATCTAAATAAATCTACAATATTTATTACGATCTACAAAATGCATTATCTAGTTATGAAGCGGATTTTCTTTCGTGATTAATATTATGTTTTAGAATAGAAGATTTTTTGAACTCTTCCAGCTAATAATCTAAAAAATAATCATTTGAAGATTTACTGTATAATTAAATTTGTAAGCCTACGTGTGTGTCTTTGTTGTTTATTGATAGTATTACTCAGCTTCATAGATATATCTAGTTGATTAGTTGCTTAGTGTATTGTACTGTTTATATTATTACTTTTAATTCTCAACTTTTCTCATATTTACCTGGATCGTGCAAAGCCCGCTCATCCAGTGTTTATATAGGATAATATACACCCTGTACAAGAAGGCCTTCTAATTAAATAACGAACATGGAAGTAGTTCATAGGTTATTCATATTAGCGTTTTACCACGGAACTTAAACTACATGAAATTACAATTACAAGAATCACTGAAGGTGGTTATTACTCGAATATTATGAAAAGACAGAAACCAAAATTTGACCCATAATGCAATAATCAAGGAAGTTAATTCACAGCTAGAAATTATCGTCTTTGTTTGAAACAATTGATAAACTAAATTCAGATTGCAAATTCTATGTAATTCCGTGCTAACGTGCCATATTCGTTGATTAATTTAAATTCGTTACGGTCCAGAGGCTTCCAGAGAACGTTTTTTAGACAACTAACACCGAATAATTGCAGCTTCCATAGCGAATAGAAATTAAATTCTTCCATACGAAAGTCCATATTGTCACGAGATTTCACGTCTATTTGCACTAATTATCACCGGTAACCGTGCCGGCGAGGAAATTGCTAGGATGCGTTCACGATTGTGATTTATTCACTTTGCTCACAGAACATTTAATTAAGTAACAGAATCTGTTTACATTATAATTGCTAAACTGTCACGACCCAATGTCGCATGGAAAATTTAATTTAGCAAGTTAGTCGGTACACACTAAGATTTATTGTTAAAGAACTTAAAATTTGTATAACAATTTATTACATTAAATAAAATTTTGAGGCATTTGAAAGCTATCTACTGACAAATACATAACAGAGAACAATAATTAATATTATTTGTATTTGTTATATATTAATGACGCAAATAAATATTATGACAAAATGTTTTCTAAAATATTTAATAATTGACGCTATTGTCGCAGCATCATCTTCTATATCAATTTATGTCTCATTACTTTTTAACGTAGTTACATAAGTATACTTTAAATCAATAGTGGTATCTATCGAATGGATTGCTTGTGAACAAAACTTTATTTCATTGAAAGCATCGATGCATGAAGTAGAATGCCCATGTGTATCACTGTCTTAATCAAAACAAATAGTTCGAATGCAGTTAACGTTATTTTCAAATACATTTTTATTGCCTCCTATTCATCAGTCTGATAAACATTTATCGATGCTGCGCTCCACAATTACACACTCATTTTATTTCTTATTATGATTCTAAAAAGCTCCCATATCGTGTGTTAAATATTGCATTACTTCAAAGTTTCTATATTTTGTTTCTTTTATTGAATACGTTGCAATTAAAGGAATCGGTAGTTAAGTTTTCGGTATTTATTGAAAATTTGGTTAGCTATTTTACGAATACTTTAGCGCTCTTTTAATAGTAGTCCTAGTTCAAATAATTTGGTATAAGAAGATTTCTGAGTCTATTTGTGCTTTGATGTATGTGCTTGGGATAATTACTTTCCTTATAAAGATAAGATTGCATTTAAAACTGACTCACCTTTAGCACTCCTGCTCTCGTAGACCTCCAGGTCCAAAATGTCACTTCTGTCTTGAGGTCTCGTCACCCTAAACGTGTAGTCATACCAGTCGAAGCTGAAAGCATTATTCTTCGTAAATCTCGCCAGCGGACCCTCGTTCGACCTCGACTGCCTCAGCTTCAAAGGTTCTATCGTTATCGCGTCAAATAACCTCACAGTCTTCTGTTGCCTCAAACTCCGCGCCGTCTCTTTCAGCATGTGGTCTATGCAAGTAGCATTATCACTACAGCTTAGTTCTACCACCTCCGCGGTTACGTGCCCTAGCGTCAACGCTACCAAGAAAACTAGAGGAGTCATTTTGAACACTTTTAAATAGTTTGTTTACTATATATCACAAAACACTTTCGCACAAAGTCGTCACCAATCCATTTGTAGGTCACGCCAGCTTAATTCGTACCACCCTCATCGGTAGTTCCTTAGTCAATGAAGTTCTGTATGCGGCGTTGATGATTTTTATCCATCGTCACGCTGCAATGGTCCTGTTTGGCTGTGTGTGCAATTTTTTTCCGACAACTTCATGTGTGTTTATACACGTTTTATTTGCACACAGCACTTTTCTTTCCACGATGCGTGAGTTCAATTGATAATTTTCCGTCGTCCCTAATTTTAGAGTTGAAATTTGCGTTGCGATTCTGCAAATTTATGCAGAAAAATTGCAATGTACAACAGAAATGGGTCTGGAGAAATGATATTTTACTTTCAAATGTAGTGGCAGCAAAAGCGATACATTTATGGAGATGATGTATGATTAGAGGAATGTAAGAGAGTGATTTGAGCGTAGCAAAAAAGTGCAACATGCAAATAAAATTGAAAATGCATTTATCGAGATGACTCATCGAAAGTAAAATATAAGCGTCTGCAGATGAATTGAAGTTAAGTAATATTTATTATTCTTTAACTAACTGCATATTTTATTGGATGCATAAATCTGCACTTGCTGATTAACAACACTTGCCTCTGTTTTGAAAACAAAGTGTAACATTATCCATAATCTTTATCTTTATTGGATCGCATTAATATTGGCGTAGTATACGCCTGTAAGTTTTATTTATGACAATTATTAGCATTACGATTCTAATCCTGAATATGTTTTTTTTTTTTATTTTAATGTTTTGTCTAATGTCTAACTCGTAATTTGTATTTCGTATTGTAATTCGTAACGCTGATAGTGACAATTTTTTTAATTTTTAAGTTGAAAATGTAACAATGATATGGGCAAATCAAGATTACATTGCCAGCAGAGTAGTATAGCATCATCCCATATCCTCCAATGGGTGCCGTAGAAGGCGACTACAGGATCAGCAAAGGGGTTTTGATCACCTTAAACTCTGTCCACCAATCCCAACTGACCAAGCATAGTGCACTACTGCCTAAACCTCATTCTATGAGAAGGAGTGACCTTGTGTCTCAGCAGTGGGTTGAATTTAAGGCTTATGGTGATGATGATAAAGATCACGGTATCTTACATGGTGGTGTATAAGGAATGAAAATCAACAGTCATAAGAGCAGAGTTGTCCTATCTATCATGAAGAGACCGTGTTTCACCAAGCGTAATGTGCTGTAACGTGGTACTATAACATTGACATGTAATAGCACCTATTTCCTAGTTTTAAATGTTCTGGCAATATTTAAAAGTAATATAAAGTCAAACTTCAAATTTGTACTTCGGCATTTGATTTGTTTTTCCTTACGTTTTTCCCGCTTAGGGATCACTCTATTGCTCACCGCGTAACTCTTCACACGTTTCTCTCATATTACTAGGGTCTCGCTCTCAACGCCTACCATTAACTAGAGCTTGGTACATAAAGATATCATCTATTAAAAGAAATAATATATTTATCTCTAGGCACTTATTGTAAGTACTTTATTTAATAAGCCTTTTTTATAAAAAGGTCAAGCAAATGACTCCATTCCACCTGATGGTAAGCAGAAGTGGAGTCCCAATTTGAAGATAGCTGATGCGAGAGATACACTGCCGCGCTAGCCACCCTCGCCTTGCCGACTTGCAAGGTGCTTCTTCACGCCTCTTTAGAATGACCCAGGATTGTAGGAAGGAGGGAAGACGTGTGCTGGCAGTGAATTCCATTTCTTGATTGTGCGACAAAGAAACGAGTTGCCAAATTTCTTAGCTCGCGTTGGAATGGTTGCCTATTTTGTATTTGTGTCTATCTAAGTCTAAAATGTTTTTGATGTGTTCAGTCTTACAGTGTATCATATATTCCTCCAGAATGCCTTATTTACAAATAAAAATAAACATATGGTGACGTAATCGGTGCCTTATTGCTTGGACCTCACACATCGCGACTTTACAGTGTGATGGTTTACAACCTTTCAGATAACCTAATTATAATTGGAAGCTCAGAATCGAGATTTGTGGCGCTTCATGATAGAGACTGTCTTCAGCAGTGTGAACAGGGTCATCAAAAAGTTCAAGGCCATTTGAGATAAGCTAAGGGGATATCGTCTTATCTTTATAAAAATGACCAGCATTGGACTCGATCCTTAAGGTAAGCGGAATCGAAATTTCCATTCCATCTTTCATATTACAAGTACTTCGACCACGCTTAACCCTTAATTATCTTTTAAGCGATACATTAATAACTTTAATAATGTAGAACATAAAAATAGAACATCAGAAAAATTATAATAACTTCTGTTTCCTTTGATAGTAATCATTTATACTGACATAATATATGTTCTATTTTCAGCGTAGTATTTTAATAATCACGAAGATCGCGAGAATAAGGTATAAGAATAAATCGGGAACATGTTTCTCTTAACAAGTTAGTGAAGAAAAATATGTATGTATTTTCTTTCAAGCAGTTTTCCTGACGGTACTTTTAATTTATTGGCATGCTTTGCGCCCACGACGCTACACGCTACATTACTTATATAAGGTTAGCAGGTAAATTGTATTTTATGTCCTAGTTCCAGGGTAGGAAATAAATTATAATAATAACTATGTGCATCGTCGGTATCAGCTGTTCGATTAGCACGAAAGAGTGGTGCAATGTGGGAACCAAACATAACGTGTGCTTACTAATGTTCGTATTATATTATAGAATAAGTTTCAAGTATGAACGCCGACTTCGGCGTCCTAAGTCCTTATCACTTTGTGCGTGATAGAAAGTGACAGACGATTCTCAAGACATGTTTGACTTCTGAGTGTCATTCTGTAATACTTAACGTGAAACTTATTCTATAATACGAACATAAGTCTGTCTGCATGATTATTACTAACTTACATGTAATTGGCGTTGGTGACGTAGTGCGTAAGAGCGTCGTCTCCTACCCGGGAGGCACTGGTTCGATCCCCGCCACGTACCAATGTGTTTTCCAATTTTGAATTCATATGTACGTTTAATCGACGCTTTACGGTGAAGGAAAACATCGTGAGGAAACCTGCACACACCTATGAAGAAATACTTAGGTTGTGTGTGAAGTCAACCAACCCGCACTTGGCCAGCGTGGCCTTGGTCAACCAAGGCCTAATCGCCCCTAATGTGGGGTAGGCTCGAGCCCCTCGATGGGGACATCATATGAGCTGTTGATGATGTAATTGGCGATAGGCTGGCAACCTATCACTATTTGGAGGCGCTGCATAGCTGATACTGTCGGATGTGCCTTTATTTGTAACAAAGTGTTACCTAAGGGACTGCTCAACCCCTCATGGGATTGCAAGCGTGATCGTATGTATGTATATAATTACATAAAATTACAATAATGCTTAGGGTCTGTGAAAGTTAATTGATAGATTGTGTAAATGCTATTTAATGTTGAAATGAAGCCTGGTCATCAAGTGTGCAAGTAAAATTGTAACCCCAAGTTGTTTTTTCTCCTTTTTACACTGCGATCTGTCACCATAGGGACATTTATCAGTGGGTTGGTTGGGTTTGTTATTGTAATGCTCGGTATGCGACTAGTGTCGCATCCTACTTTACTTCACTGTTACAATTTGAGTGTGTCTTGAGGCATCTTCCGTTTCAATCTGCGAATTGTATTGGCTGTCTTCCATCAAGACATTGGAAAGGCTGTTCGGGTGATCTTTAATTCTTTCCTAGTATTTATCTGTATGAAAGAGTATTTCCTGTTTGACTGTGGTCATATGCAATTCGTGATGAAGTTGTTCATTTGTGACGAACCAGGAGGCACTGATTATGCCTTATGATTCTCAAAATTTTGTTTTGGAATCTTCGTAGGATTTCAATGTTGGAATGGGAGGCTGTTCCCAAGAGTTGTATTTCGTAAGTCCAAATTGGTTTGAGGATCGTTTTGTAGAGTAGAAGCTTGTTACTTAGCGACAGTAACCCCAAGTAAAATTGAAAGCATGAGTCATATGAATGTATTTCTTTAATCTTATAATATAAGAATGAATCGCAAAATGTGTTGGTAAGCGCATAACTCAACAACGCCTAGGCCAATTTGGCCAATTCTTTTTTTAAAATGTTCGTTGAAGTTCAAGGATGATTTTTAAGGCGAGAAAAATTCGAATAATTTCTTTATGACAGGACGAAGTCTGTCGGGTCCGCTAGTACTTTATAAGGATAGTACGGCAAAAGTACCGTCTTCATATAAAATAACATAAACAGAGAAATCGTTATCCTATCCCTAATATTTATTCGATCTTTACGATATTTTAAAATGCATTAACGTACTAAAAAATATACCTGTATTGTACGTGTTCCTTTTATAGAAATTCAATTTTTTTTTTCAAAAATCTATGTCGAATTTGGTAAAAAAAAGTCCTGTACGTTTTATCTTTTTTTCTTCAAATTCGATTTATAGATTTTTTTCTTTTTATCACAGACATTCTAATACACCATCTAGAAGGATAGGAAATAGGGGTAGGAAAGCATTTTCGCTGTTTGTATGGAGACGTAAGCACCATAACTCAAGGATGTCGATGGCGCAATGGTCGTGCGTTTTTCATAACGATTATAAAAAGTCAAGCTACCAAATACGAGGTCGGTACGGATTGGTGACTGAACGTTTTTAACTCTATTTTCCTCTGTGCTTCAGAACACACGTTAAGCTGTTCCTAGCTGCTGCAGAAAGGTAGCATTCATTCCTAAGGAGGATTAGTGTCAGAGAGGCGGCTGTATAGATATAGATTGGCAATGTGAAAAAGAAAGAGTATACTAACACGTATATAAGAGCGAGATAGATAGACGAGGCCATTTCACGTACACGCAGGCGGCCTAAGTCGGCCTATCAGTCAATAGAAAAGACAGCAACTGTCAGACTGCATTACTATTTTTCGTGACCACATGCGTATTACTGTTGGTGTATTTTTTTGGTCTCACCCTAGTCGTTCATTGCCAATCTATTAGTCAGTAATTTTAAATCTATTAGGCCAGCCGTAAAATTTAATACCAAACCATTAGCAGTCAATTGATAAGACGACATAATAATAATGTTCTCTTAGATTTGCGCGAGTACTCCACATTGTAAATGAAACAACTTTTACAGATTCAAGTCGGTTTTAATAATTAAAGTGACGGTAGATTTAACCATTTCATAAAATATGACAACCTACATCTTTAGACATCCCGTGACCACGAACGCTGCAAAGTGTTATGAAACGTCAAAAAAAAATAACAAAATGTAAAATATAATTACCAGCGAGTTATATCCGTATAAGGTGTTTCATTTACAACATTAAATAAATTGAAAACAGGCTAGAAGAAAGAAGATGCTTCAAAGTCATTCTGTATTTGCACCTTTAAAGATCCATTTCAAATAGTAGAATAGCATTTAAAGGGCGCGAACTGATGGTAGTTGGGGCGGAAAATTTCTAGCTTCACGACTACGTACTGGAAAGTGCATCGGCGGTCGACGTCACTAGACGAACAACCTCTCAAGGTCGCGGAACTAATGAGTATCAATAGAGCTATTTATTATGCCATATGTGCGGTTCAACGGTCCCGTGTTCAATTCTCAATGCTCCGCCATCTTTTCAATCCTGTCCCCATTAGAAAAATTAATATCAACTACACTTGGAGCGATACTCATTGTATAGGCTTTGCTGATAAGCTACTGCATTATCCGAAGACTGTACACTGTGTTTTTCAGCAGTAGAAAAAAGCACAAACACTTACCTGGATAGATAAGAGAGATGGGATCCACCAAGAACGGGGGCTACGTGCCTGCCAGCTTGCGAATCTCACAAAATACACTAGTTTGCACTGGAATTTTCCGAACTCAGGCAGAGTTGATCGATCTTCTTAGGTCTCCTCCTCACGGGACTTCCAGAGTGCAACATTTGCGCTGGGCCACAGACCGCTCTACATAGGTCACACCGGTCCTTCTTCGTCTTACACTGTTAGGTATACGGTCTTTCAGGGTGATACCGAGCATAGAACGCTCCATCTTGATGCACGAGTTGATCGATCACTATTATTATATTATGCACTAGTGCTCCACCTGCGACTTAGTCCGCGTAGAGTTTTTTTTAATCAATTATAGCCTGTGTTACTCAGGAATGATTTAGCATTCTAATGGTAAAAGAATTTTTGAAATATGTCCAGTGATTTTTGAGCGTATTCGTTAGAAACATGAAAACATTCCTCTATTATATACCCTTTTTGCTTTAATCTAAGCTACTATTTAATATTAAAATGTCAAGAGCGGTTCCACATTATTCAATCCGATATCGCTATCGGCAGCCGATACGATAACGGAAGCATTTAAAATATATGAAATATGTACCCGCGTTTCACATTGTCCAGCTCTGAGGTCCAGCCTGATATCATAATATATAGGACTGTCAAATTGCATAGGTACCTTAGTCTTGACATTACTCTCTGATAAAAGAGCTTGCTTTTGGTGAAATAATTGATAAAATCGCTTTTGTAGTTTAGGCGTGAAGGCGTAACAAAATCACTTTTGCATTTATAATATTAATTAGGATTATATTATGCTTCATTCAATCTTCTAGTTGTTATTAAAAGATTTTTATTGTTACGCGCAGTAACACTACATAGCTCAAGCCACATTAATCTTAATTCTTCAGCAGCGGCGCTGAAGTCTCGTCGCTGACATGTAAAATGACAGCCCACCGTGGCAGAACGGACAGGAAACAATTTGGAGAAAGAAAACTGGAAGGATTGGTATGATGTTTATACACCCCTCTTTATTTCCCCTTCTCCCCTTTAATTCCTTCACTTCTCCACATGGAGAAGCCAAAGAGAGGAACAAAAAGAAGAAGAACTTCCCGAATCCGAGGGAAGTGGAATCCTGTATAAGGTACTTGTAAAGTGGATTTAGGTTGCATAATACGAACTACAGCTTTCGTAAAAAAAAGAAAAACACAAAAAATAATTTAAGGATAGCGCTTAGTTTATTTAATATCATTAAGATGCCGTAGCTGGTATTCCAGTAACGGTTCCAGCAACATTATGCAAAGAAGTCATTATTAAGTAAGCTAACTTTATACAGAGTAACCACAACGTAGATAAGTGGAGAAGGTCCTTTTATGAGAAAACGATGTTTGCGACTTGCAACAATCCGGATAAAATTGAAATTTAATATTGAGTGTTTTTTTATAAATGGTATAGCAAAGGACAGGCTGTCTGACGGTAAGACGTGGAGTCCAAATGCTAAAGGTGCGTTTAAACGTCTCATGGTAGCGCGAGCCACGCCTGGTCCGGCTCAAACTATGCCGCGCCACGCGCCTGTTAGACAGCCAGGCTCGGCGCGGCAAAGTTCGCATGATCCATAGCTTGTAGGTTTTTTGACACGGATCAAAAGTGCGTGCGCGCCACCGTCAGATCGGCCGGTGTTAGGGCCGAAACACATAAACGCTTTGCGGCGCCGTAACGCTGTAATCAGCGGTGGATTCCGACGCTTCTCTAAGTAATTAAGTTGACATTGGCTTGGCCCACCGCCGATTTCGGCGATGTGGCGGCGCAACGCGGTTATGTCTGTGGGCTCTTAATGCGCGCCGTCTAAACGGATGAAACAGAGTGCGCGACGGTATTAGTCTCTCACTTTTTGATTTTATTAACCATCTACTTCATCTTTCTCTTTTATTTAAATAATCACTACTGAGCAAAATAACAGTTGCTGCTGCTGTAGCAAGGCGTTGTTTATCTATATTTTCGTTAAAAGAGGAACTGACACGCGGATGGGGCGGCAGCTCGCGTTGTTGTGATCCACGCGCCGCCCGCCCGCCACGCCGTGTTTATTCAAATTCAAATTCAAATGTCTTTATTGCTTGTCACATGATATAAAGATGTCAATATTGTTGTTTGTAAGTACATGTGACGTCCTGTTAGGACGTTGCAAAGATTTTAATTATAAAGAGGAACTTACAAAAAATAAAAACATATGAACAATGATAAAAGCTTACAATAATAATAAAATGATAACGCTAAAATATTTAAATTATGCAAAATTCTTAATCATCTATACTGAGCCCAAAATAGATAGGTACTATTTTTTGGTTGTGTCCCCTAAACTCTTATCCTGAAAATATTCAGTGACACTGTAATAGGTTTTCGAAATTAGCATATTTTTAACTTGTTTTTCGAAGATCGATTTTCTCTCAATATTTTTTATGCAGATGGGGAGATGGTTATATATGTTTAACATCATTGAGTGTGGAGCTGAGAAGTATAATTTTAATTTTGAAAAAGGTTGACTTAATTTGTTTACAAGTAGGCTTATGTTCGGAATAAGCCAGGCCGCATCTTCACGGACGGCGTGGCTCGCGTAGGATCGTGCTTTCACGGGTCGTTTAAACGCACCTTAAGATAGCCAGTGTGGCTGTTAATTTAAGACTCACCTCTTCACCCCTCTTTTAAATGAACCAGCCCGCCTAGCATGACCACCGAAACACCTTATGCTATAGCCATTTATCGCGTTGAACTGTCAAAAATTATTGGATATAACCGCAATCTTGGAAATTTATCGAAACTGAGAACACATATAAGCCTTATAAATGTTCGCAGTGTCCATAAAATTCCAAGTTGGCGGTTATATCCAATAATTTGTGACAGTTCAACGCGATATATGGCTATATCATATCGTGTTTCGGTTGTCATGCTAGGCAGGCAGTATTGTAAGATTCTTGCACTGTATGCTGTTTTGACCTTCTGTATTCTTCTACTCAGTGTAAAAAGTTAGTCTGTTTGCGGTTGACCGTCTTATTAACTTAGGTCGTGAGCTTAATTCAAGCGCTGTGGTGGTGTCATTTAATTAAGAAATTAACTTAAAATATTTACATTAATTATTTTATAATTAAGTTTAACGGGCACGGTTAGTGGCGCGATTGTGACTTGCTGAGGCTTAAGTTTTTAATGACAATAAACCAGATCATTATAAAAGAGTAAGTGTAAATTTTCTGTATATTGTTAAGAATAGTTTCTTAATAAAACATAATCAAACAGCAAAATTCATTGACCGTTGATATTTTTCCTGAACATTATAACTTGTTTGCCTTCAAAGCGAGAGTAAATAGAATATTTCGAAGTAAGGATTGTAGCAAGTGGAAAATAGTTATCTCTGCCTAGCCCTATGGGAGAAAGGTGTGACCCTATCAACCTTCGTACAATACTTCCAGTTTTCAAATCCCTACTGAAGCGCTGGACAGGTTAACAATACCATCGCAAGCACGCGATGACCGCTTACCATTAGAGAGACAGTATTGCTAATTACCACTAGTTACATTGAAATATCTTTATGGAGGAGTAACAGCTTTCGCTGCAAAGGAGTGGGAGAAAGTCGCTGCACTATTAGCTGTGTTTAACTTAATATTCCCACATATTGTTCTTCGATCCAGACTCATAATCATGACCCGTGGGAAGTCTCAATTAGATTATTGGTGGCTTAAGGAGGCTTCCCACGCGTGATTTCACAGATGTCATCAAGGTTACGGGAGTTCACGCGTCATTGACTTCAAGTGCAGATAAAGGGGCAAAGTAGAGTTGTATTTCATCTAAAATTGACTATCTAAACTAGGGCAAATATAGGAACCATAGTAGCGTACTGGAGGTCAGGCCGAGGAGGATGTTTAGTGGGTATGGAGCGAACGCCTTTACCTCGAGTCCCACATATCCCCTGCGGTTGGCAGGGACGACGCGTAAATACATTTGACCTCCCCGACAAAAAAAGGATAAAGATAGGAAGCGAATGAAAATGGAAGGGGAACTACAAGTAACTGTATTGCTATGGATAGCTAGTTCCAGAGAGAGTATTAGGCATCACACTAGTCACCCTCGCGCTGCTGACCTGCCAGGTGCTTCCTCACGACTTTAATGTGAATAAAGTACCATATACGCATTATAGAACAGATTCAAAGAATATTGTTTACATGCAGTAGTATGTTTTTCATTCACGTCTTTCTCATATATAGGTATTACTTCTTTCCACATATTACTATCAAATATTTCTTCACTTCGTCTGCTGTCATCACACTGCTTGGCGATTATCGATTATCGAATACTTTTGACCTGTCCCCTTATCACGATGTTCTCGATTTGATCGATAAAAATTCCCCTAGGTCTTACCCGTCTTGCATACAGTGAATGCGCCAAGTACCCTGTGTGCGTTAAAGGCACGACCTAGAGGAACACGTCAGTTTTTAGTGGGTATGCCCTGACAGGGTGAGTCCTACATAACTTTGGGGTGGCCCCACCTGCCCCAAAGTATGCGTAAAGCATTTTCTGACGCAACAAAAAGGTTTTCTCAGTCTTGTATCTTTGTCCTTTTCCGATTCATTCATTTACGTCAATCTACTTTCACACATCTTTCTTCTTCATCTTCGTCGTAGGGGCTGTTCCCGCAACTCGACGATTATGAGCATTTTTGCGTTGGATGGTAAGAGGGATCAGACCAACGAGACCAACTCTTCCAGGAAATCACCCAGAGTCTTGACGTCTCTAAAGTCATCCTGGAGTCCATCTGGATGGCCCAAGTAGCGAGACCGGAGTGCTTCTTAGGTGGCTGTTTCTTCTGCCTCCATACATCATACATCCTTTCTACATGATCGAACCATGAGCATACCTTTCTCAACTCTTGCCACTATTATCTTCTTTTAAACCACACTCCCTTATCACGTCATTTTATTGTGAAACGTTTGATGATATTCAAACAATTTTAGAGCGGAAGAATATTAAAACGATTATCATTAAAATGTCCTCCGAATATTTTTATCATTAAAAGCAATTATCAACAAGCAAGTACAATTAAAAGTAACTAAGTTATAACATTACAACTGTAATCATATAAAATCTGAAATAGGTAATTAGGAAGTGTGCAAAAAGTAAAAAAAAAAATAGGAACCGCGTAGACACACGCTACAGTCCAACCTATATGCATTATAATCGATTTCCTGTTATCAAAGAATATAACTTTTCAGTTTATAGAAGCGACAGTTTCTAGACTTCAACGTTAAATTGCATGTCAAATAATAGACCAGTACTTTAGTGTATTTTTAGATAAGTAATAGAGTTCGTAACTTTATAAGAATTTATTATTAATATAGAACTTTATTTTACCTCCACGGTAGTAAGGAATCACATCTGTCTAAACTTAGTAAATTTTTCAGTACATACAAAAACTTGCATAAGCATTGCATTTTGAAAATACTAAACTTTTTTTGATGAATAAGTGGCAGGAAACATTTACAGTAATAGTTGCGAGCAATAGCTTAAATGGCATCTCTAAGTACGAGTACGAACGTCAAAATAATATAAACAAATATTCTCGTCCACACAAGAGAAATCACGAGAAAGACCAAATGAGAAAGACTTTTAATTTAACTAATTTAGCCTTTTATTTAATAATTTATAGAAATTAAACTAATTTAAATTGAACTGACTACTATTTCTGCAGATAAAAATGACAGCTTTAAAAAAAACACCAATAAAACATTCAAATTCACTTTTCAAGTGAAGCCATGAGAATGCGAAAAGTAAATACCTACTCTAAAGAATAATCTATAAGTATTACGGACCATTTTTATAGCAAGGATTAAATTCTGTATTCATGACCTAATCTCTACACAATATTTATGAATCTTATTACGAGGATTTCGCACATCTTCAAGTGACGCAAAAGCTTTTAACATTCAAAATGGCAGCAGTAAAGGCCTATGACATCGGCAATGGCAGATTTGTGCTACGTTAAGGCCTTATTAGTAAATATATTCCCACCACATTTTGAACTAATGGACTTTGACAAAAGATATAGAGGAAGATATAAAGGGTTTATTAAATAGGAGATATTATAAACCGAGCCACAAAACTTTTTTTTTTGGACTCGGCAACTAACCTCAATATTAATAATTAAGCCACGTGAAAATTAGCAAGCTCCTAATAAATTCCTAAAAAGGCACCAAATGATGAACAACAATTATTATAACTTGTCGCACTAATTTATACCTAAGCACCTAATTTAATCACTCAGCCACGGAATTTGTAAATTGCCCTCATTTAAAATTTTACGCATTCAACATACACATAACGACAACTATATGTCGGTGAAGTATATCTTGCTATTGACATAATGCTTTAGGATTTAGCATTTGATTTTAACGGCCATGTGCCTGCCAACACCAACTCTCCATTGGAACAACTGCTGCCTTTCGACAGCACCTGGGACCATCAGCTTAACGTGCCTTCCGAAGCACGGAGGAAATCGAGTTGAACAATTATCAAGTCACCCTTCCAAGCACTGACCGCACACTTGGTAGTTCAGCTTTGGTGATCGTTTTGTAAAAACCCACGACTTAAACCAACCAAGGCAATTATAAGTTTAAATTTAAATGTGATAATAATGTAATTTTTTGTTACGTAAATTTATTTTCAGTTGTCTTAAAAGATTAAACAGTAATGAAATGATCTCTTAAACTTCTTAAACAATCAATAAAGTAACCTCTGCAGCGAAACTTACTTACCCTGAAACCACAGAAAAATAGATTAGAATAGGAATGATGGTAAACAATTAAGTATAAAGTAAGAAAGGGGATGCATAATACGAATGGGCGTACGAGCAGCAGCAAATGAATGATAGAACTGGAATGAAAGAAAAATAAAATTGTATTAACAAAGATCTGCAATAATGTTCGCGCGCACGTTCCCTTATGTCTAGTTAATGTTTATAAACAATTTGTATTTTCTCTGTAAGTGATTATTTGTAATCTTTTTGAGAAAATAACTGTCTTAAACCATAAATATAGTTGGAGTAGTGAAGAAAAAAAACTTAAACTTTATTTTCTTTAACACTTTAGGAAATGGTAGAAAATAAAAATTTTTCATTAAATATTATTTACGGTTGTTCTTAATTGAATTGTCTGTTTATCATTAAAAAAAATATTTAATTATATGTATGTCTATAAGTATAAACAACTTACTTGTCTTTATGACTTGTAATTTAAATTTATGCTTCTTTCTATCCATTGGACAAACTTAAACAGAATATCGTGTCTACCAACTAATACTCTATGACGCTATTTAACGGTCATTAAATATGTGTGTCGTGAGTGCCTATACTAGTGACTATTTAAGCGAGCTGTTGTCAGTATTGTAATCACAACTTTATTTTCATAGCAAACGAGTTGATTAAATCATAAATTTATCCGAGCTCCGAAATTGCATCATGTCAATAAAGTTTATTATTCATTATTGTTACCAACCATTTATATAATTCAGGTATTCTATACAAAACCTGGGCATTGTATAGAATACCTGGAATACGAGTATGAAATATTATAACTATTATTGTCCATTAAACAGTCACCTAGGTAATAACAATAATATATTTCCACGCTCACACTAATTATCTAGCCCAAATTAAGTATCATTAAGAACTTGTGCTATAGATGCTATGGTTAACGGACAAAAATACATAATAATCTAGATATTTCACAAGTAAGCCTTTAATAAATACATAAATAACCATGACTCGTGTACTAAAATTCGTGTTTATCTCACTAACATTCGCCACTACCAGGACTCGAACCCGGATCGCCCGATGTGTAAGCAGCGTTACTGACCACTCCACCACAACAGCGTCAAATGTATACAATGCCTAGGAATTATCTATAGTATCTGGTCGTCCGGCAATGTATAAAATAAATAGCATGTAGGTGAGATATCCCCTATTGCGTCGCCGCCATTTTGTAACATTTCGCGCATGTGTCAGTTACTTCCGGATTTCCTTCGCGAATTTTCCGCGTGTAATAAAAATGCAAAATGTTTAAAATTTTGTTTTTATTTTAGAGTTTTTGTCACTAAAACCGTAATAAAATAAGCTTACAGAATAATATATAATAAGGATAGAATTATATTCTCAAATAATAATGATAATAATCATCATTTTCATCATCGGAAAACAGTTTTCTGATATTTTTCGTAAATGACCATAATTTTATGTTACGAAGGAAATTTACCGTCCAGATTTTTATATGCTACTAGCTTATGCCCGCGACTTCGCCCGCGTAGAATAGTTACTTCGGGCAGCATTTAAATTTTCTTATTATTTCTTCTAACCCAAGCGCCATATACCTACAATTATTCATGGATTTTCCTTAAAAAATTACGGATTTCCATACAAACTTTCATCCTTTATTTTACCTTAGGGATTGAATTTCCAAAAATCTTAAAATACATCTTTCTTAATTTGTAACTGAAAGTCCAGGTACCTACCAATTTTTATGGATTATACTTTAAAAATGACGGATTTCCATACTAACTTTTCACTTCCTTTTCATCACCTTAGAGGGTGAATTTCCAAAAATCCTTTCTTAGTGCACCCCTGAACCTTATAAAGAACCTACGTACCAAATTTAGAATCTCTAGACCCAGCGGTTAGGGCTGTGCGTTGATATGTCAGTCAGTCATTCAGTCAGTCAGTATTAATTTTTATATATATAGATAAGAACGACTGCCGATGATTTTCATTATCTTAGACATTCAAAAGGTCAAATATCTTAGTTCCCTTCTATGAGTAAGTACTGTTGAAGAAGTAATAACCTTAACGGCCGCTGCATTAAGTCAAGTATAAAAAATAGTGTGGTCTTCTGTTGGAACGTGGACTAATGTTTGCCTATTAAATATTAAAAAAAAGCTTAATTGTTCAAATGCTAGTGGTTTCATTCACCACACAAGAGTCTTTTTTCACGTGCGTAAGGTAGGTTATGTGAAGAAGAGCAAAAATGAAAGTTAAATAAAAAACTGCTTGTATATTCTAGTTTCTTTATTTTCTTCTTGTTTTTTACTTTGTCATAGTTTCCCTGCGATGTTCATATTTTAATGGGCTCGGCGTTAATTAATATGAAGTGAATACACAGCGAATTCGACCATGCCACGAAGACTCCACGCGCGCACAGCGATTGGCGCAGTCGACGCCGTTTTGAATTTGACCCCATCTTTGTTTTATGAACCTTTAAAGTAATAAAGCTAACAGCATTGTATTCTCTTCGGAATCCATTTTGTTACTAAGTTCCAAAACGCGGAATGCACGCTGCGATCTTGCTAGGCACTCGCGGCGTCTTCGCAGTGAGCTCGCTGCGAGTTCACAACTCGGCGCACACTCGGGGCGAAGTCGCTGCGCTCTCGTCTCGTCTAGCTTTGCCATTATCACACAGTTCATCCATTTTTTCTTCAATCTTCCTCCCCTCCTGTATCTTGTAACATTCATTCTTCTTACATCCATCATTATTTTCTCTTTTTGCATTATTTTTTTATTTAAAGTTGAGAGAGTTTTTGCTTTAAGGTGTGTGTGTAATGCATTATAATTGGCATGTGCATTGAGTGATTGGAAAAAAAATGTCCACTATTATACTTTCCCTATAGAAATGCGTGGTCTTCTGAGATGTGTAGAATGTAAAATATGTCCTGGTGGTCGGCTTTTGTTTGTTGGTTGACTGAAGATTTAGTTAATTTCTGGTTTGGTTTTCCTTTTGTGCAGGCGACAGACAGTCAACCTATCGCTCTATTTTGGGAGCACTGATGGCCTAATGTGTGCGCAAGCTTTGACGTCTCCAAATTGCCTAATGAAATAGACGTAATGAGCGGATGCTCTCACAAATTTACATGAACATAAATTATTTAATTCCTTACACAATTGTAGACAATTTCCTCTTCAATTTCGAATTGTACCGTTACTTGCGAGCACTTTCGATTTCTACAACAAAACCAAAACACTCGATACTTCGAGCTATAAACATTTAAAAAGTAAAAAAAGATGGCGTACTTTTAGCGGTCTTTCTAGGGCACGTTTGAAGTTATCACTTTCACTCTTTAGCGGGGGAATTGTTAAAAATATCGCCATCCCTTTCAGTCGAAATTATTTTGCATTGAGATCAGAATGCCTAGTTTTATTTTACGATATATAACTTGAGAATGTAATCAAATTGCTATTAGTCATTGATGACAATGACATAACATGTTTCGGTTCAGTGATATTGACTACTTTTTTGTGTGCTTCTGTAGTCAGGAGCTGAAAAATATACTTAATTTTATTTTAAAACTCATTTTGAGTTCAAATCCCGTCAGGGAGTAATGACTTTTGATAAATGCTAATATTTTGTAGCACAGAATATTAATGGAGCACTGGTGAAAGCTTCTTTTAAGGCGCAGGATTGCAGGCAAATACTAAATAATAAGTTAAATTACTTCTACTAAGCACACAATATTTCACCGTGCACAACTTGAACTAAGGGAGGCGAGTCAGAGTTGCCGTCACTAAAATAAAATTAATTATTTATGTTGCTAGCAATACATTTATTTACCAGCCTACTCTTAGATATACCTGATGGGTACTCGTATTTTCATATTCTAAAATGAATTTACGACAGTTAAAGTGTACATAATCTACTGGTTATATACACTTTAATTCTCGTAAGTTAGACAGAATAACTTAATTTTACCGCTTCTTCGTATGAGGTTTTGAAATATCTTAGGATAAAATGTAATTTAAATATAAATGTATTTTTTTCTTTCTATACTGACGCCAATATATTTCTGATGTTGATGCTTCCTACCCTAGTTCAAAATTGTAAACCCCTGGGGCCTTACCATCATCTTTATGCTAGCGATTCAAATGCCACATCATATTACTAAACTTCGGTTCTATAAATTTAAGCTTCATATTAAGCAAATTTTAATGATGAAAGCGTATTATACAGTTCAGGAATACAAAGACGATAAAAATGTGTGGAGACATTCAAATATGGTCGTTGCTCCATTATTACGTAGTGAGATATCAATATGTGTACAATTTCAAATTGACAATATTGTGAGGGAATACGTTATAATTCACATTTTTTATTTTCTATTATTATTATGTTATTACAAGCTTTAATTTAACTTGGCCTGTTCGTATGTAAGTATGCAAGTTGTCTGTCAAAATTTACAAACCATTTTTCGACCATTTGTTGGTACTCGATTGATTTGCAAACACGTTTAGTTTTTATGAAAATGCATGTTTAGCTAAGTGGCGTCATTCTAAATCTAACGGTTTTCAGTTTTCAAATTAATAGGTTCCTGCATTGTATTACGTAAATGCCATCATCTTTTTATAACTGAGTTAGGTTTGCACCTTGCACCGAATGAATGAACGAACGATGTCGTTTTTTATTGAAACGCTGAAAATGAGAGAAGATTTTGTCAGTTCAGATTATCACGGTATGAATTCTCCTTCAATTGAATGAATGATCTCAGTTGCTCTTAAAGTTTTCATCTGAGAGATTATGCAATTTAATGTAAACATGTTCTTAATATAATATTTTTCAAATGGACCAGCTGATGCCCTCGATGATTCATGGTGATTTTAATTTCTCTGCAAATATGGCTAACCAATAAAATGAACCGCTACTGCTGCGTAGAATGTGCCACATCTTTATAAGAGCAAGAAAAAAGGAAAAAATGAAATTAGTACGTAACGGACAAGAGATTGAATGGATGTGTAATAGTCGACTTAATTGACAGCAAACTATAGAATTTATTTGACGACTTCTTATGTTATGACTTAGAAATCTTTTCTCCAGTACATGTGAATTAAAACATCTTTTTTTTTTCTTTAAGGTGAAGCTCTTATGCCCGTATTACAGAATGACACTCAGAAGTCAAACATGTCTTGAGAATCGTCTGTCTCTTTCAATCACGCACAAAGTGATAGAGACGTAGGACGCAAGTCGGCGGTCATTCTTGAAACTTATTCTATAATACTAACATTAGAGTTTTAGACGAAAAATACTAAGTAAAGTTCATTTAAATAAAGATCTTTTTGATTTTGACTTTAGATTTTCATCTCACTTCGTCCTGTCATAAAGATTTGTAATGTTGCAGTTTTTTGTTCCTACGTATTTTACCGTTCTGAACGTTCCTACATTGCTTAGACAATAGTGAGTGCTTGTAATTTAATATGAACTTTATACAATAGCAGTAAAGCTCAAATTGACAACGTTTTTGTTTGAAAACATTTGTATGGGAAAAACAAAAGGGCTGTTTTTATGGTTTTTCCGGCAATTATTCGAATTTTTCTTGCCGTAAAAACCATCCTTGAACTTCCACGAACATTTAAAAAAATAATTGGCCAAATTGGTCTAGGCGTTGTTGAGTTATGCGCTTACCAACACATTTTGCGATTTATTTTTATATTATAGAAGATTAACCACTGAGTAACGAGTTTAGTTCACGACATTGACAGTCACTTCATCGATGGTTCACAATATCGACGGCACGTTGTATCAACAGTTGGAGGGTTTTCTGGCGCTTCGTCGGTCTCTGACGTCACGTTCGCTTTGCTCACTCCTCACTCAGATTACGCTTTGTTTTGGTCACAGTTCTAACCTAACTTAACATAATCTTAAGCTAAGGTACTTGACGTACGCCCCAAAATGCGCCTCCTTAACCCTAGAACCGTACCCATCATATACTTTAACAGTACCCTGGAGTACTGGAGCGCCCCATTAAATAATTATTTTTTTACATAATTATAACCATCTATTATTAATCAACTTACTTATTTAAGTCTCAGATAATAGAAATAACTAGTCCTAAATAAAAATGACTTATTTTGACTGTTTTGGCAAATCTTTGTTTGGGGCTCTAAAAGTTAAAGTTTTTGTATAATGTTTTCTCCGTTATTAAGTTACGTGATGATTTTTAAATAAAATAACGAAAGTATTCTATGATGAATAAAAAGCCTATACCCATTTACGTTCGCAAAGTAAGCTTTACTTGCTTTTACCAGGTTAAATACCGTAAAAGGGGATGTTACGTCACCTGCGTCTGAATTAGCAGAGTTAGAGGAAATTTGGTGATTGATGTGGGTGTATCTGCTGTGACACCAGCGTATGTGGCCTAAAAAGTACATTTAAACTCATTGAGAGCGAAACGAGACGAAAAAGTCACAGTTACTTATGTCTTTTTAATTTTATTGTTTTTTTTTTACTTATTTTCTCTCCTAACCCCCTCCGTTGATTTCCATTTCCTTCCCCCACGGGCAGAAGCGTAAGCCCTATCTCGACTTTGTAACATTTCATAGGGACTTTAGTACAAATATATGTTGTATTGTCGGCACACGATACAAAAGTAATCAGCATATTTTATTACAAAACTTGTAAAATTAAATATCTTTTAAGTTTATTTAAAAAGCTCTCCCCTTTTCAACGTCTTCCTCACAATAAATTTGTATAAATACATCGCCACAAAATAATACCACTTTACGAAAGCCGTAATTATATTCAAGAAAACTCAATTCAACCTAAAAATGGAGCAAAAATTTTGATGCTGGACCGATAATGCCCTTCGCTATGAAATTATAAACTTTCATACAACCTGCAGAGTAAACAACCGAATTTGGTCTTTATAATACTCTTACACTTCTGTGATGAGAATGAGAATTGCGTAACAAGGTGTTAACGCGACGGCTGCACAAACACTCTCACTCTAACTAAAAATAAAAATATACCATAACGCCAATGGCTAAAGAAACGTTCGATTTTAGTTATTTCACTATCCGCGACTCGGATGTAAAAATTGATATAAATTTATTCTAGAAGTGACTATTTTGCATAACATATTATTAAAAGTTAAAAAATAATACTTAATTTAAAAAAAAGGTTATCAATGCCGAAACTTGACTAATTAAATATTTTTACTGATTCCAAAGAATTTTAAATCGTAATATTTAGGGGCTTTATAGGTATATTGCCATAAATGCCGATGCGATGCTATACGGCGTGGGCTCGTCAGGGCGGTGTCCTCATCGCGTCGATTGGAGGTGATCTCTCGTTGCCAACCGTCGTGCAACGCATGATCTCTAGTGAGCAATGCTGGAAAACGGTCACGTCCTTCTGTTAGGATGTCGTGTCGCAGAAAGAGGAGTCAGAGCGGCGTCGCGAGGAAAACCCCCTCACGGATCCTTCCCGAAAAAAGAGGTCCTCGACGCATATATTGATTGCGCTAAGTACCCTGTGTGTGTCGCGGCCACGACCTTGCGCAAAACATCGGTTTTTAGTGGGTATACCGGGATATCCGGGGATTCCTATATAACCTTGGGGTCGCTCCACGTGTCCTTGGGTAGGTATAAAACCTTTTCCGATAAAAAAAGGTATATTGGCATTTTAGCGAGCCATCTACCGCAGTGTCTCTAGACGACTTTGGTACGTGTGTGTTGCAAGTGCTGACCTACGGAACGGAAAATTAGCCGCTTAAAATAGGCCGCATAAAGGCTCAAGGTCACTCAAAGGGCATTAGGAGGGCTTTTCTTGGAGTTTCTCTGCGTGATCATATCAGAAATGATGAGATCTGGAGGAGACCCGAAGTCATTTACCTAGTCCAAATAATTGCGAACCTTAAAGTGTCAGTGGGAAGAGTTGGGCTGTCTGTAATGACCGGCCTCTCACCCTCCGAGACAAAAGAGGCGTATAGTCGTCGAGTTGTGGAAACAGCCCGTACAACGAAGAAGAAGAAACTTTATAAACTATTTGTAGTGTGCCACCATACTAAGGAGGTTAGCCACCTATCTAGCACCATATCCATCCACTGCCTTCCTGGACACATGCCTTCCTACCCATAGATAGACGAACTTGAAAAATTTACACATCATTTCTAGTATTTAAAAAGCAGAATATTTTGAGTACTAATTCTATGAATTTTGGGTGAATTTTAATCAACTCCTGTAATATAATAAAGCAAAGCGTGTCATGTTTTAAATAAATGCTAGCTGAAACCGCAAATGTTCTTCTGCCATAGATATTTCTTTTCTTTGTAGCGACATGAAATATACTTTACGCTCTATTCATGCATATACAGTTCGATCACAAACACAGTGAAACGAGATTTTTATATATTAGATATTAATTTAACAGGAAATCGCTTCTAGTAAGCGTTACATGTTGAACAAACGTAAACCATTGTTTTACTTTTATTTACAAGTGGTTTCAATGCCGTGATTTAGAGCAGCGCCATTCTGCAACAAATTGCCTAAAAATTAATGCAAACATTAAGATCACTTTTCATTAGCTGTGCCACTTAAGGCACAGTATTAAATGACTAAGGAGGATGCCCAGGGAAAATTTGTGTCAGGTATAAAATCCAAAGCCAAAATTAATTGTAAATTACAAGCAGGGTAGGATAATATATTTCATGATTTAAAGTCTACTACATATTTATAGTATGGATTTGAATTAATATAATATGTCAAAGCCCACAGAATTATCCAGGACATAACAGGGAACAATAATGACTTCTTATTTTCAATTAAAATATAACATTACAATTATATAAATTCATATGAATGGCTTGGTCCATTTTTAAATAATATATGTTCTTTTTAACGAAATTAAAAAAGTTCAACTTGGTACAACCTATAAATAAGTAATAATCGCAAATATATAATTCTGATTTATAACTACGCACTATATTATTTATAGTAGGTTTGTCTACTAATAATTTATGGTGCAAGATCTTTATTACACGCAAGATTGCTGTTAAATCATAAATCAGTCATAAAGTTATGTTTACTAATAGATATTTACACATGTTTACGGCATCATAACAGAATATGCTATTAAGATTCAATCTAACAAATTTACAACCATTGCAGAATCGCCCGCCTTTTTTGTTACACTGTACGCGAGTCAATTGGTTGAGTTTGGAGTTGTCATTTTTTTGAAAGCTGCAACTATAAAAGTGTTTTTGATCCCGTCTCTGTCTTATTGCTCGATTGATAGCGAAACGAAAATGTACAGGGTAGCTATAACTTTTTTGACACTTGTGTCTTTAGGGTTAGGGTCTATTTTGGATGGTGATTTGGACATAGTTGAAGGTGTGAGGCTAGTTAGTATTCCAGTGCCTAATAGTTTGGAGGATGGAGCTCGTTCTCTCGGCGGGAATACTGTTTTGGGCAGGACGGCGAAGTTTCTTCAAGGACATGAGCTGATGGTCAGGCTTCCTAAGCTGATTGAGAAGGATAAGCTTCTGGAAGTCTTCGGTGAAGGCCTGAAGGTTGTCGACGAGACCGCTAGGAGTAGCAAAGGTAAGTCACTCGTAGACACAATATTCACACTCTTAGTCCCAAAGGGGATTGAGCAAAGCGTTAGTTAGGTGATTGTTTGAACGTAAAGCTGCACCAAGCATGGTACTCACAGTATAATCACAACGTAAAAACATATAAAGACAGTGTTATAATATATGTGGTATATTCTATATTATGTGGTATGGATCCCTTGAAGTGGCAGGCAGGCATAATATGTCTGTCAGTTTATATCGCGCTTGTGGAACGCAGACATATTATGTCTGCCTGTTAATTGCATTTTTCATACGTCGCAATTTTGGTGTTTTGGGGGTGCCACTCAAAGGAATATAGATTATCACCTAGTAGTAGTAATTTTATAATTGAAATATTAATTATAAACTTTTAAAATAGGCCTTGCTAGTTATTTCTTCATAGTCGAATACCCTACACGTGCTTCGGGACGGGTGAATTACAGAAATATAAAAATTATTCCGTGCTTGTGGAGATAAAATGACGTAAAAAACCCCGCCTCTTTAATGTCGTAGTGCAATAAATCGACATCAAATTTCAGATAAATAAACATGTAAGTAAAAATGAAATACACTGACAAGTAACAATTCATATAAATAAACCACAATAGTTTATAAACTAGTAAATACAATGGTATATACCTATATAACTTTTTCATTTCAAACTATTTTATCTCTCACTTAATGAGTTAGTATCTCACTCACATTTTTGGGTTTGCTGGAAGCTATGTCTTCTAAAGAACGTTCACCCTTGCAAACTGTATTATTGTTTATTTGTGTGTATCTTATAAAGCTCAATATATAATTTATATAATTTATGAAAAAAATAGTTTCCTCTTTAAGATCATTATAAAAAAGAGCGTTTTATTTTACACATTAAAGTTTTGTTACCAAATGCTGTTTTCCCTTTGCGTTATTATATAAAATTCAATGTTACTTTGATTTCATAGAGCTATTATTATGAGTTGTTTAACAAGTGACGTTGCCCAAATAAATGACTAGTTATTTTAGCTCGTCAGTTTATTAAATTCGTTGATTATTAATCATTCATTAATCACATATCTTCTGAAGCGCTTCTTTCACAAAGTATAAAAATTTTTCAAATTAGGCAAATAAACATTGTTAAAAATAAACGTTTCTTTTATATACTCATAAGTCATAACGCTCCGTTTATTAGACAACGTATGCATAATAAATTTAACATTACGACTTGGTACCCCATTTAATGTAAAGTGTAACATAAATTAATATTATTGCCACAATTTTATCTTAGGAACTAACTCGTGTTCACTATGTGTGACCGGAGTATTGTACCCTGATAATCATTAAGACACTTTATATTTACTCTCGCATAAAAAGACCATCAGGGTTATGTGAGGTTTTCCGGCTCGGACATAGTCAATAAGAAACTTTATTAAGAGGCTGTCAAGAGTCAATTACTACCAATAAATTTAATTTATCAGATCAGTTTTGAAAAATCTGAATCGTCCACGATCTTCTTAAATGCGATCTAAAATTAAATGACTTACCACAACTTTTCATATTTCCGTTTAGTTTTAAAATTGGTTTTTGCGATAAGTGTCCACTATTAACAAAAGCCCATTTAATAACTTAATGTAAGAGCATAATCGAGTGTACAGTAGTTCAATAAATATTCGAATAAATATACATTTTTCAAAATAGATTTGGTTTGAATATGAAATTAAATGTATTGGTACCAGTTGCCTCAAATGAGCCTCCTACTTTAATATAAAATCAATTATAATATCGAGAAATGTTATAGTAAAAAATTAATATATCTAGCCATTCCGCCAGCCCCAGCACAGCTGCAGGTTGTACTAACAGATTAGCCCAACGGACTACTAAATTGTTTACCCGAACTTCTTTTGCATGCATATAAAGTATAATGCGTGGGTTGATTCTTTCACCAAAACACGAATAAATTGCTCTATCGCCCAACCCGGCGCGGTGGCTTTGACATACGCGCTCTCCATCGGCTAGTTTTTGACGCTTAGCTTATATCTAATGACCACACTTTCCTGAAATTTGTGTACAGTGCCAGAAACTTATCCGACTCGACGTCAAAAAATAAAAACTACAATTTACCCATAGATTTGACATTTCTTTAACACTATTTGTTCACTACTAGCTGTTGTATATTATCTCTCAAATCAAATCAAATAAGTTTATTTGCTTAAAACACAGTTATAAAGTTCTTAATTTCAAACAACGTGCATGTGTTCAGCCTGCATAGTAAGACTACGGAAACTCAACGTAGAGTGCCACAAACTTATCTGACCCGTCGATGATGTCACTAGTATTGTATTATTATCTCTTTGGTTATGCGAGCATGGAGAAAATAAATGGGTCAGATTTGTCACATAAAACTCAATGGTTGTGTTTATTTAATATTTCCCTCATTATTTGCTGAAATACCTTAGATGTACTAGACAAACCAAATTATGTTCTTAAATATCTCTTTGGCTATGCGAGCATAAAGAAAATAAAGGGGTCAAATTTGTCACTTGAAACTCAATGGTTGTGTTTATTAAAATTTAATATTTCCAAAAAGTTATAAATATTTTACTATAACAGCATTATATTTCTCATATTAAATTTATCATATTTTACGCCTGTATTTTCTTTATGCTCGCTTAACCAAAGAGATATTTAACAACATATTTGGTTTGTCTAGAACATCAGAGGTGTTTCAGCAAGTAATGAGGAAAATGTTAAACAAAAATAACCATTTGAGTTGATGTGGCAAATCTGACCCGTTTATTTTCTTTATGCTCGCATAACCAAAAATATTATAATACAACACTAGCGACATCATCAACGGGTTAGATAAGTTTGTGGCACTCTACGTCGAGTTTCCGTAGTCTTACTACTAAGCATGGTAATTGAACAAACCCTTAAAACGTGACAAAAAAGAAAATATCCCCATAGAAGAATATACCTATATCACTAGATTACAATTCGGAAAATCGAATCCGGTATTCCGGCGGGACCTCGGGATATCCGACATCAGTAAACTTTTATCTGATCCGATAACAATATACCTGTTGATAGCAATTTTTAGCAACATAATCGCGCTGTTGTGTGAATAGGTGGATACTTTAAATGCGTAGATATGCGACCGTTAACAGTAACTACTTATACACTTACGTGCAATAAAATTGACCCACGTCGGTAAACAAAACTTTCAAATATAATTTGAATGTATATTTTATAAACTTTATTTTAACCTACTCAAAACATCGATAAACGAAGTATTGGTGCCAATAGCATAGCAATAGTGGAAACTCCTGTTTCTCGTCATACGCCATCTCCGTGTCCAGGGTGTTAAAAGTTAATTGAATCATGTTTATTCAATGATAATAATATATTATATTTTCACGCTCACACCAATTATCTAGCCCGAAGTAAGTATCATTAAAAACTTGTGTTACGGATACTAGATAACGGACATTTTTTTTAATATACATAATAATTGTTAGATATTTTTATAAATAAACTTAAATAAATACATAAACAACCACGACTCGCAAACAATTATTCGTGTTGGTCACACAAACATATGCCGCTACTAGGATTGGAATCCGGACTGCTTGATTTGTAGACAGCTATACTGACGACTCCACCACGCGTCCGATTCATTAATTCACTAATCCTACCGATTTATTGACCCTTAAATTTCAGATGATTTCACCAAAAATTTTAGCTATTCTCTGGGTTCGGTTTTCGATTTGTAAAATCAATGAACCAAAATCTAGCACAGTAAAACTCGTCTAATGTAGGCTTAGGTTCTTGAGTACAAACAGTGTTAAAACTTATTATTTAATTGTAGAGCTCTGAACCAATGCGCACATGTGGGTCGATTTCATTGCACTCAAGTGTATTTTGTTTTCCTCGATCGTTTTTTACTTAGTTTTGATTCGAAAACAAGCCTAAAAGCTAATGGAAATAATGGAGCCTAAAAACGACTCGAGCTCTAGTGTCACGCTTCAAGGCTCACTTAAGCTCGCAGTCGACAATGAACCTTGCAAAAGACTCTCAGGCTAGTATTATAGAATGAGTCTCAAGAATCAACGCCTTTAATTTTAAGATACGTTTTTGATTATTTTTATTTTAAATTAAGAAGATAATTTTAATTTTCAAAAATAGTATCAAAATCAAAAAGCTGTAATAGTTAAACTTCCCGAATGAATAGATGTTTTGACCACTGTGATTGCTTAGGTACTTAACTTATTTTCCGAAGGACAAAATGTGTGAACTAGAGTAGTTTTTCTTAAAAAGCACGCATTAATAAATTAGACGGACACTTGACAGGAATTAGGTGCTAAAGGCTAAAGGTGAACAAAAATTGGACACTTCTGTTTTTTATATTATGTTATTCAATTGGCTATTTCTAAACTACAATAATATGCAAATAGCCAAATAAATCATAAGGGTCAGATGTCTTCCAATCATAGGTAATCTATTTCCACATCGTTCGCCTATCAGAAAATAAGTTGCAGCGTATAAATTGGTCGAGAATCACGTTTCGCCGAAGAACCCATGGTTGGTTCTACAAATATTAGTGTGATTAAGCGAATGGTCCAGTCATTTAGCCGTGTGATGCCGGCAGAGTGTTTACTCTGTAGGATATGTTAAAAAAATTTAAATAAAAAAAAAACCGCTTTCAAAACTAAAAACGGGAGAAATAAAAATTTTGCTTATAAAAATCTAAATGTTTTTTGAGGTCGGTGCCAACCTCAATAAATTTAATAAACGTTGTCACTTGTATTTGGTACCGACCTCAAAAAACATTTGGATTTTTATAAACAAAATTTTTATTTCTCCCGTTTTTTCTTAGTAAAAAAGCGATACAGTCTCGTTCCCTTTCTGAGATGATAAGTGTGTTACGACGTTTATACGGTCAATAACTTACGTCTGGCAGCGCTGGGATCTTGGACTAAAGTAATTTACTTGCTAACATAATTTTTGAACACCCTGACTACTTAGATAAAATTGAAAGAAAAGGTGCTCGCTCAGTTAGTTCGAGCACGTTAGGTAGGTACTTAGATCAATATAGTAATATTGATTGTCTAGGTAAAATTTAATTTCTGTATGTGAGAGCTTTAGTCACGTTGGGCGCTTGGATGATTATGACGCTGACTGTATCTCAATTCTTACCTGGTATATATTTCCCTTACACTCACCAAGTGTCTTTAATCGCCTGTTATTTATAATTCCCGTGTCACGATGTTTGTTTTGGATGAACTCCGAAACTAACAATCCAATTTAAACTTTTTTTTATGTATTTTTTGTTCCAACTTGAGAGATAGGATAGTTTTTATCTTGACAAAATTTTCACTGCAAATTCAATGTTATAGGACAGTACTATGAAATTACCACAGTAACGCGTGGCCTGGACAGCTAGTATTTTATAATGCTTAAAGAAATGCAAATTGCATGTGTATTGCATGTGCTGAGAGACGTCCAGTGTTGATCTCCTCCCGCAAGGATCCAGTGCCGCCCTCATCCAGTGACTCCCCGAAACCTTTACCAGTTCGTTGCTCCACCTGAGGACCTACCAACACTGTGTCTTCCGGTACAAGGCCGCCACTCGAGCACCTTTCCATACCAAAGCCGTCAATCCTCTTCGCAATGTGCCCCGCCCACTGCCATTTAAAGTTCAAAATTCTTTGGATTATGTCGGTGACTTTATTTCTCCTGCGGATCCCATCATTTCTAATGTTATCACCCAGGAGACACTTTAAGCTTAGCCCTCTTAATTGCCCTTTGAGTAACATAAAGCCTTCTTAAAAGGCTACGCAAGCGTTTGGATGGACAATTGCTATAGAAGTGGTATAAATGAGGGAAGTTGTTGAAGGAAGATTTACAAAAGCCAGTTTTCTTTTCCAGTGACCGGTCGCGGCAAGCATGGCGGTGGCGGTGGTGGAGCCGCAGCTCTTCTTGGATTGATGTTCGCCAAAGCACTTGGGGCAGCTGGTATCGGTGCTTTAGGTCTTCTGACTATGAAGGTAAGGATTATTTTCACGAAGTTTCAAATTGAAATAAATGCTTTAGTTTCGGTTTTCGCCTTGCAATTACACACTAACAATCCCAAAAGGGTCAAACAGAGCTTCAGGTAACATTCGGTTACACACAAAGCCACGTCTGGCAGTATGGGCCATACAGACAATTAGGTAACTTGATCGAAGCTGATATTTAGGACAAAGCGAACTAGCTGCTTGAATTTGGCCCGAAATGGGGTAGTACTTCTACCTTACAGAAGACAGAGTCAAATAACACAACATTATGTGGTGTTGTTTTTCTGTCCACGGGGTTTGGAAGGGGACTAGTGTTGGAAGCGAGTTAGTGTCACGTCAGTGTTCTTATAGGCTGCGTCAAGCGTCTATAGGCTACGGTGACTGCTTAGGCAGGCCGTATGCTCGTCTGCCAATCAAAAATCATTTTGTATTTATAGACTTTTTTAATGTGTACAGAGAAGTCTAAAAACATTTTATCTATTTATATAAAAATGAAGTGTTGCTGCTAAGCGTTCGGTGGCGTAGTGCGAAAGAGCGTCGTCTCCTACCCGGGAGGCACTGGTTCGAACCCCGCCATGTACCAATGTGTTTCCAAACGTTGAATTCTTAAGTACGTTTAATCGACGCTTTTACGGTGAAGGAAAACATCGCGAGGAAACCTGCACACACCTATGAAGAAATTCTTAGGGTGTATATTATTATGAAGTCGACCAACCCGCACTTGGCCAGCGTGGTTGACTAAGGCCTAATCGCCCCTAATGTTGTGGGGTAGACTCGGGCCCCTCGGTGGGGACATTATATGAGCTGTTGATGAAGTGTTGCTGTTATAATTGCACAGTTTAGATTTCATTCGAAGGAGCAATTTGTCTTCATACCTGATTGTTACTATTGTACATTCTCAATTGTAAAACTGTATTATGCATTATTTTTTTCTCCAAAATGTAGATAGACGATGAGTTACGGTGCAAGGAAAATCCTTGGGGCTTATGAGGCTCCTTGTTCAATTGTTAAATTTATTTTTATTTTCGACGCATCACCAAAACTTTTTCACTAAAGAAAAGTTTCTGACACTATCGCATTCTTATTTAATTCTATTGGTTAAAAGTTTTTAACAGAATAACTGTTAAGTCAGCTAGAAATAAATATATACTTAACATGCAATATCAATTCACAAATATTAAAACGTGAAAACAATATATCATGCTCGTTTCACATTTGGAAACATCACGAGGCATATCTTTGTTATAACAATACAAATGCAAAGTTTCATTCCCTAATGTATTTGCGATATTACGAAAACCCATTTGGCAAATATAACAAAACATGTTTGCATTAAAATGAATTTCAAGATAGAAATTAGGAGAGAAATTTTGTGGATTATTATAAATAAGAATAAAATTAGATTTTAAAAGACACTATGCGAAAATAAAGTTTTGGCGTCGCGGAAATATTATTTTCTATTGTGCCCTTAATCGCATTAGGCGGTTGAGAACCAGTTAAGATAACAATAGCATTGTTAAGAGGATATTATGGCACGCAAGTCTCCATACAAACGTGGAAAACGTTTTCCAACCCCTATTTCTTATCCAATAACTACCTATGATGTAATAGAATGTTTTTTTAATAAAAAGAAGAATTCTATGCCTGTACGATTTACTTAATCCAAAATTCGACATAAATTTAAAGTAGTTTAGAAAAATACCGCCTTTAAAACTATAAAAGGGAGAAATAATTTTTTTTTTATAAAAATCTAAATGTTTTTTTGAGGTCGGACCCAAGTACAAGTGACAACGTTTATTACAAATATTTTTATTTGATTTCACCCCATTTTTTTAGTTTTGAAGGCTTTTTATTTAAATTTTTTTTTTCTTTTTAGTGTATTAGTGTAAAGAAATTTTCAGGAAACTATCTCTAGATCTTTTAGACAAACTTTTTAGGAATAGAACTATTACGATATCATAGACGTATTATAAAATAAGAATTATTATTAACTCAAAAGAAAGCTACTAGTCAGATGTCAATCATATGTAAATGCGACCAAATGACAAGCAGATCATTCCATTATTAAAGTTCTTTGTTTTAAAAAGTATACAACACTATCACATGTACGTAGATCGAAAATTAAACGACTAATAAGTTACATTTCATTTCATACGTCATAATTCATTACTTAAAGCCAGGATTCTTTGTCTAAGCTTAAAGCCTTAAAAGCAAACACTCGCAAATGTGACATTAGGCCACTGCGAAATAAAATCATTGCCTGTGAAATTTCACATGTGGAATCATAATGAAAAAAAAATCATCATTGCATTAAATGAAAATTAATGAAAAGTAGCAATCATTTCCATGCCTAGAAAGAAGAGATTAGTGACTTATAAATTCATAGAATTACAACCGCCAGCTCTAAGTTGAAGTTCTTTACGATAAAGCGAGAATTTCCAGTTCACCGGAACGACTAGTGGTTTCACGATCAAACAAGTCATTTTGCTACCGATAATTTGATCGAAAGGGTTCCGAGTCATTCGATTCGATTCCCACCAATCCAATTTCGCGAGCGGACTGGGAACTTTTTCGCTTTTTACAACATCGTAGAGAAGATGTTTTATGTTTTAAGAATAAGGCATTCGCAACGCGAAGCGCCGTCGTAAATTGTTTGTTATATGAGAATTGAAAGCGAAACTTTGAAATATTTATACTGCATTAGATTTTTTTATGTTTAAAGTAAAAATTGGCCCAATGATCCAACGTACAAACTTTGTTAATTGACTCTCACCTCAAACTTTTAAACGTGGTACGGTACGCCTCACAAATAGTACTTAGTTATAAACATTTATTCAAACTACTCCAATGTCTAAAGACTAAGGCGTCATCAGTGTGTCCTACCAGTAATGACCTACGCAGCAGAAACGTTGACACTTACCAGAGGATTAATCCTCAAGTTTAAAGTCGTTCAGCGCGCGATGGAGAAGGATATACTCGGTATCTCGTTGAAAGAGAGGATTCACAACAAGCACATTCGTCACTGAACGAAATTTATCGACATAGTCCAAAGAATTATTACGCTGAAGTTACGAAAAAGTACTACGTTGCTGAAACCCACGTCCAGCAGTGCTGGACACAGGCTGTAGACCATAATAATTATTTAACTCGGCAGGAGGCACTACTGGGTGAAATTTACCAGCAGAAGTTCGTAGATATTTCTTGTTCCCTATATTTTTTTGCTGAGCCCTTTTAGGTAGATGTGTGACAGTCCACTCAATAAGAAAAAGCAGTCAATTGGTATGCATTTTCTAGCGACAACAGCCATAATAGTAATTTTTTAGGTTTTATTTTAGCCGTCGGTGAGGAGGCGGCCTATAAGGCCGCTGGCCGACGCGTCGGCCACAGGGGCTGGCGTTAGTCGGTAGCCCCTGTAGGCTGCTGACCACCTACCACCCTGTGGGCTGTGCCTAGACGGGCAGCGTTGGGTCGGTCTCGGTGTAGTTGCGCTCACGTGCGCAGATTCCGAGCCGTATCGTAATAGCGCACTGGAGGTCAGGCCGGGGAGGATGTTTAGTGGGTATGGAGGGAAAGCCTTTACCTCGAGTCCCACATATCCCCTGCGGTTGGCACCACCCCGCCAGGGACGATGCGTAAATGCATTTGACCTCCCCGACAACAAAAAAAAAAGGGCCAAATCCTCCATAACGTTAGGTCTGGCAGCTCTGAGATCATACTCTATAGGTAATTTCGTTAGCAACCTATTTCTCAAAAATTCGTATTATACTGTTTTTACGAATATTTTTCTAAACAATAACTATAAGGAAGCCGTTTCAATTACAAATAGAAAATAGTGCCAAACCACAAAGAAATGCAATATAAATAATAAACGTCACAATGCATTTGTTTGATAGCTGTAATGAACTCTGGACACAATATAAAAATAAGAGAGAAGGCGAGGTTCAAAGACGCACGCTCGAGACACACAAAATCGCTTGGAATCGAATCCCCATATGCCATCTGTCCATGTTTTTAACAGCTGCATTTTAGTGGTTTGTCAGTTGATTTCAGGTACAAAGGCCATTAAGGTTAGGGGTTGAGGATAGGGTCTTATCGCCCACCAATCATGTCCAGGCAGTTGAGAGGGCTTTTAGAGATATCGCCGAGTGATTTCTTTATTCCGATGTGGATTGGCTAGACTAGGCCGACCGCAGAAGCACCGTGCGGAAGCATGCATATTCTCTGCGCGTGTACCGCTTCTTGTCGTAATGCCAACTTGTCAGTGACACTTTTCTTTCGCCGGTATCTATAGATTGTGGTAACTTTAGAAGTGTAAGATCCTCATATAAGAACTTGTCTTCTGTCCACTTTATTTTGTGGTTAACTTTAAAACTAATGAACTCAGTACCAGAAACTACAGCAATTAAACACAAACGCATGTGGCACGACACGTTCGCTTGCGCATATTTTTGTGTGAAAACTGCCTCGTGTTACAGGGAAATGCGTGAGGAAGGCTATCGTTTGATCGCTCACGATCGGGCCCGATTAAAATTGTTCAAAGTAAACTAGGAAGGTAATTCGTTTCAATGTTTCCACCGCCGATTTCTTTGGCAGTCAATATTTGGACGAAATGGAACTTGTTCTTTTTGAGGTGGAGAAAAAAAAATCCTTTGATTTGCTATTTAAGATGTTCGTTTGTCGTTAACCTTACTTACAAAGTACTCGCCGTTTTCTGCAGCAGCGTCACTAGTAAAATGAATTATTTCCGTATGTTCCACGGATTCGAGTTCATTGATAAACTAATAACAGTGCGCAAGCAGCAAGACACGATAAACAGAGAACCGGTTAATGACTTACATGACACGAAGACCAAAATCTTTCACATACACCTATACAAAGATCTGCACCCAACAGTGACACATATACATGCTGATGTTGTAAATGAACATAATGTTGATGATGAGTATAAAGATAATGCTAAAATCATTTAGAAAAAGGCTTATAGACGATAAGTAATTCCTTAAAATAATTCAAACGAGAACAATAGTAAAAGGAATGAAAAATATACTGTTACAAACACAATGACGGTTCTTTGTTATTAACAGAAACACAATGAAAACAATTTTCATTAACGTCATTGAAAGTTATGCTAAAAATAACCAAGTTCGGTGTTTGAGCCGTTTCTTCTTACAAAAGGATTCTTACCAATTTGTCACTGTCACTTCTAATGCTTTAGATAAAGATGGAAATCTAATTTTAATCTTGTGGAGTCACCAAAATTCAAGGGGGATTTAAAGTGCGTTACGTCGTCGCTTAATTAAATGGAAAGCATATTTTACATTTAAGGGAGCTTTAATGTAAATATTTGTTTCTTATTTTAACATTGAGTTGGAACTAAAAATGGAAAATTTGGACCAACAAAACTAATCTGAATTTACTCAATTTCATCTTAAATAAATCAATGTAATATGGGATAAAGGAACATTGTGAATAAAACCATTGTCGACTAACTACCAATTAGTTTAGTTATGTGATACTCTAAGATATATTAACGAAGCTTCTCAAGGAAACGTCTTAATGCCAATTAGTTTGTCCCAAAATAACTATTATATTGACTGTAATGTATTAGGGGTTTAAGTATGAAATTGCCGTTTTGTATGGAGAATTTAACGAAAATTTATTTTTCATACAAATATATTTGCGATTTTTTAAGGAACTACAAATCTAAATTTTGTGTAATTCTGTGGATATATTTAGACAACATTAAGCTAAAGGATACTTAGACAAAAAAATTGAGAATTGATACCTGTAAAAAATATTCATATTTTTATAACGGAGACGGACACCTCTTAGGACGAGCTGTTTTTGAAGATGTATTTCTAGTAAAAAAAATAAAAATAGGAATATAATTTTATACATAAATATAAGTCCTTGTAATGAAGTTTAAAATAAAAAAAGAATAATGGACCTAGCTATTGTATTAAAGGAATTATACACTAATGAATAATGAGGAAAAAATCGGCAATTTCATACCCCTATTATTTGACATAATCTAGATAAGTTTCAAGCCTCCACTTCTTTTGGTGGTTCAAATCAGTTTCAGAATATAAATTCTTGGACAACATAGATCCATTCCAATACCAAATGCAGCATTAATACTTATTTATTTGCTAATTTCAAATAAATTGGTAAGGTATAAAAATATCTGGATCCCAATTGAAATTCAAGTTAATTTAATTCAACTCGAATTAGGTGCGTGGGTCATACTGCTTTGTAAGGTTTAGATTACCACCCTTATGTTGTTGATGTCCCTTCCATCCGCACAAAGCGATTTGCTAACTCTTTTATAATGCGGGCAGCTAAGGAGTGGAACTTTTGCCTGCTGATGTGTTTCCTGATACTTATAACTTGGGTGCCTTCAAGGCAAGAGTGAATAGGCTATTTCTAGGTAAGCATGTAACATCGTAGGCCACATCTTCGCTTAAGATCAGGTGAGAGTGTGGTCAAATGCTTTCCTATATTCACTAAAAAAAAAAAAAAAAAATCAGTCTCACTCCCACATTGTTTGAGAATGATCAGTGTGCGGTTTATTAATACGGACCAGAGTTCAATGCATTAAAAGTTCTTAACTATTAGGCAGTGAGCTATCAGCTATCCATTCAGTTACACTATTCTTGTCTGGCATTGCAGATCAAATTACAGTAGGTCTTGTTAACCCTAGAAAGATAATCTGCGGAAAATTTACGCATTTGATGCATTTGAAATATTGCTCTCTCGTTCCGAATAGTACAAATCTGTTGATGTGAGTTTAGGGCATCTCACACTTTGCTTATACTTGTCGATTGGGGCATGAGTCGTTGAGGTAATTGTGATGAATTTTGAAATATAACTACCGAGTGAGTCAAAATGACGAAATATGTATGAGACTGATTTGAATATAACTATATGTTCCTATTATGTGTTCTAAATCATTACTATAGAGTATACATATAAGTTGACATGGCTGATTATTAGAAGGAAAAAGCTATTTGATAAAAAAATATGTATATATATTTCGAAGTTTTGTAGATTTCTGAAGAAGTTTTAAGTTTATTTCCCAATGTAAAAAATAAATATAAAAATATTGCTTGTGATGAAAACACAATAACGGTAAGGTTTATTCAAATCAATAAATAAAACATCACGTTGCACCTACTTAAAACTCGTGCGTGTATTTGACGCATAATTATCTTTAACGTACAACAAAATTTGATTATCTTTCTAGGGTTAAACTAATAAATTTCCCTTTGCTGGTTCGCAAAATCGAATGGTCCAATGCTCTTACTTATGTTGAGAATGGTTGAATCTAAACTTGCCCTGTTTCGAAGTACTCAAACGCCTCTCATAATTCAACAACTATTTACGATGTGAAGCGAAAGTGCGTGTTATCGAGTTGCCTTGGACCACTCATTACCATCGAACCGCTATCAGTTCCCCCTCGTTCCGATTGGACGCATCTATTGTATTTCGATGACCGTTAGCTTCACGATGTTTCTGTTAATCAATGCAATCACTCGACGTATTACTTCTCTTTTAATTAAAATGTTGATTGATTCCACACTGAAAAAAATAATGGTTAAACAAGTTAAAATCTTGCTTGATTGGAAAAAATTTGATTGGGTCATTCAAGAAAATATCACAAACAAATTATCACGGTATTTTGTCGCAATAAAGCTGAAATGTTTGAACGTGTATCAAGTCAAATGTGTTGAATTTATTAAGTTTACTTTATTGATGTCGAGACATGGTAAAATTTTATCATCAACTTATTTATATTTGTCAAGTTGCTATATTAATACTACAAATCACTAGTTTATTTTAAAAAGAATATTATTATTTTAAACAATATAGCCTATTGGTTTCAAATAATTTTATTATTGAAAGAATAAAGTTTCATAATTCATTCGATCACTCAACTTTATAACAATGAACGCGCGCTTTTTTGTTTGAAAGATGCACGTTGACAGTTCAAATAACTATCTTCCTTCTTTATATCTTGCACTTTCAATCAAACGTGTTTCAGTTCATTTTGATCTCCGAGCCGTTGGAGTGTGCATCTTCTTGTAAATTCGTGTTTGTGCCTAAAATATTACAAATAATATAAAAGTTAGGTGTTTGCGATTGAATTGAAGTATTCAGTATCACCGTAAGATGGATGAAGTGATGGATTTACTCAAAGCCTGGGGGCTCCCGGAGTTGGGGCCACTTTTCGCAAGTAAGTACCTACCTATATTTTGTTCCTGCTTCCTAATTTCCTATTTTCCACACTTGCTCACAAGTCTATTATGCTGTGCAGTGTGAGGATTTGGTGCAATAATTAACCGATTGGTTTCAACTCCCGATACTAATATGTTACGTAGATTACCTAAACATGGGTTCACTCTACACTATATCTGGTATCTTTAACTTGACACAGCTCAATGGTTTCATCTCTTAAGACAATATCGATTTAGAGAATAGATAGAGTAATTACCCACTTAACTTACTCGATTTTATAAGTTATATTAAGGTTCAATTCTCAAAAGTCATTGAACTTTAATAAAACTAGTAAATGCCAAGTAACACTATTGCTAGTACTCCCCCTTAGAATAGATACCTGCTCCCCTGTCAGTCTGTGTGTCATAACATAAGGGATGTATCTTTTGTACCGTAAAGTCATTTGTATATTATACAGCACGATTAAATACTCTGCCTGCTATAATAACATAATAAAATTGGAAAATGATTTGTTACAGGTCCTTTCTGAATTATTGAAAAATAATTTCGAGACTTCTGGGTTATTGAGGTATAAAGGAAAAACTTTAGAAAACGAAAATTCTTCGACGAAAAAACGTTTCTGAAACAGTAATGTAGAATGTAAGAAAGTTTTGAATTTGTATTGTTATTTTTTATTATTTTAGTTTGTAATAAAGTTTCAAAATATGAAGAGTTTTATGCTGTAGATTGTTTGTATATTTATAATATGTTGTGTATGTTATAGCCATACTTACTCTTGAAACAGAAAAGCTTTTTTTTAGTATTTACTATGTATTTGAAATTTATAATAATACAGACAGACGTATAAATATCAAATAAATGTCTTTTATTTACAGTCCTCTATACAGTTAAAATAAACATGAGCGAATTATTGTATTTATTAGCCTATATAGTATAGATATATAGATCATTATAACCTAATAAGATCAATCAAGCTACTTGTTTAGACTAAACTCTAATTGATAAAGAAAAATAAGTGACTATATTACAGCCATCAGAAAACTTTATTAAGATTACCTAGTCTAAGTAACATGCACAAAATCCAGTTGATAATATTAATGACATAACTTAATTATGTCGATAATTATTTGTTTCACATTATCATTATAACATAATAAGGTGAATCAAGCTACTCATTTAGACCTTACTTTACATTATACAGGGTTACAGGAAAAGTCGACCTAGACCCGTTAAGGGCGTGTAGTACACATCATTTCTGAATGATTTCACTATGGAACCCCCCATCCTAAACTTAATCGTTTTCGAGATATTCGTGTTTTAATTTTTTTTATGAAAATGCCCAATTTTTCGGCTATTTAATTGAATATTTTGAATTTTTTTGATTCTAATGATTATTTTTTCGGTTTTTTACATGAAGAATGAGATGGTTAATGACCTCAATGACTAAAATTACACGTAAGTTAAGTAAATGGGTCATTGTAGACGATCGAAACTTAAGAAAATAAGTACAAATTATAAAAAAAAAAATTTCTTTTCTGGATATCTCAAAAATTTATCATGGCACTTGCTCTGCAGATGTGCTTAAAAACATCTACATTTTATCAGCTATCCAACGAGGTATAACAACCTAGGGTTGTATTTAAACTCATAGAAAAAAACATAGTTGAAAAGGTTCAGGTAGTAGGTCTAACGGTGAAACTTAGTTTCTAAGGCTACATGGGGCATTCAGAATAAATAGCACTTATTTAATCTAATTAATTTGACTTAAGTTCAGCATCATCATTTCAGCCTACTGGCTTCCACTACTGAACGGCCTCCCTCGGCTAGGTACAATCTTCATGCATCCATCGATGTCCCGCTATCCTGACCTAGGAGATCATTCAGTAATTCACCTAATGTTTTTGAATAAAATTTTATAGTTCATGTTCTACGTGTCCACCTCTATTTCGCACACATTTTCTAATTCTTTCACGTAGTCCACTTTTCACTACACCAGTGGTTAATGTTCTTCTTATGTCGTTATTAGCATTAATTATCCTTTCTTTGAGAACTTCCACTGACGATATGGGGTTGAGCTCACTGTAAACGAGGCTCTTCATGTGCCCCCATACATAAAAATCCATGGGGGTCAGGTCGGGAGATCTGGCTGGCCAGGGTAAAGGCCCACCTCGTCCAATCCATTTGTTAGGATAGTTAGTGTCCAACCAATCCCTAACGCTTCTTCTGAAATGAGCAGGGCAGCCATCATGTTGAAACCACATGTCCCACAGTAATTGTAATGGGAGATCATCTAGTAGGTCACCTAAGTCACCTCTTAAGAAATTTTGATTTCGTTGTCTTGTTCCTCGTCGTCATCAATGACAAGTGGTCTTCCTAAGTCCGTACGTCGTCGCAAAACAGAGCCAGTTTCACGAAGTCGTCGGTAAACTCCGTCGAAAACGCTCACATCAGGTACTCGACGGTCGGGATAGCGTCGTATGTACTCAGTCCGAGCTTGTGCGAACCTTTTCAACTATGTTTTTTTCTATGAGTTTAAATGCAACCCTAGATTGTTATACCTCGTTGGATAGCTGATAAAATGTAGATGTTTTTAAGCACATCTGCAGAGCAAGTGCCATAATAATTTTTGGAGATATCCAGAAAAGAAAAATATTTTTTTATAATTTGTACTTATTTTCTTAAGTTTCGATCGTCTGCAATGACCCATTTACTTAACTTACATGCAATTTTAGTCATTGAGGTCATTAACCATCTCATTCTTCATGTAAAAAACCAAAAAAATAATCATTAGAATAAAAAGAAATCAAAATATTCAATTAAATAGCCGAAAAATTGGGCATTTTCATAAAAAAATTAAAACTCGAATATCTCGAAAACGGTTAAGTTTAGGATGGGGGGTTCCATAGTGAAATCATTCAGAAATGATGTGTACTACACGCCCTTAATGGATCTAGGTCGACTTTTCCTGTAACCCTGTATAAATAAATAAGTGACTTTATTATAGTCATCACAAAACTTCATTAAGATTTTAAAGTCTTGGTAAAATTTACAAGGTGCATTTGATAATAATAATGACCAGGCTTGATTATGCCGACAATTACTTATTTGAATCTACATTGTTTCTTGTTCAGTTTTTCAATCAAGATGACTTGATTTCCGCGATCACAAAACTTTGTACGCTCGTATATAAACAAGTTACTTGATACCCATAAATATTTTTTTAATTTATGCTATCAAGTTTTTTTTTCAGTGCATAGGCATTGCTTAGCATTGTGTTTATTTTGTCAAATTCTTCAATTGTGTTTGAACAAGAAGCTTATATATTTCACCTATAGAACTATCTTCGTTTGAAGTAGTCTGTATGGAAGAGCTAGATTCATTCTTGACGATACACTGCGTATTAAAGTTTTTTTCATAAATTTAAATGTTAAATGCTTAACTTGTATCAGCACTAATATGACGTAAAGCAATAAAATAATATAAAATCACATTACTCAAACATGAACAAGAATAATAATTTGATAATCATTGGAATTGCTATACGTGTATGTTTCAGATGATTTGGTCTATACATAATATTACTAGCTGTCCCGGCCATGCGTTGCTATGAAAATTTCATACTACTGTCCTATGACACTGAATTTGCAGTAATAAATGAGGACTACTTATCGAGATAAAAACTATCCTACATCGGAAATTGGAACAAAATATAGTTATTAAAAAAATCGAATTATTAGTTTCGGAGTTCATCCCGGACAAACATCATGACACGGGAATTATATATTATTTGTAAATCTACTACTGTGCTATATTCCAGAAGTAGACATAGAATAAAAGAGATAAGAAAAAAATATGTGTCCAATAAGAAGTCAGTAAATTAGTACAGTAAAAATAAATTAAATATTTTTTTATAATTACTTACTACACTGAAAAAAAAACTTGATAGCATAAATTAAAAAAATATTTACGGGTATCAAGTAACTTGTTTATATACGAGCGTACAAAGTTTTGTGATCGCGGCAAACAAGTCATCTTGATTGAAAAACTGAACAAGAAACAATGTAGATTCAAATAAGTAATTGTCGGCATAATCAAGCCTGGTCATTATTATTATCAAATGCACCTTGTAAATTTTACTAAGACTTTAAAATCTTAATGAAGTTTTGTGATGACTATAATAAAGTCACTTATTTATTTATATAATGTAAAGTAAGGTCTAAATGAGTAGCGTGATTCACCTTATTATGTTATAATGATAATGTGAAACAAATTATTATCGACATAATTAAGTTATGTCATTAATATTATCAACTGGATTTTGTGCATGTTACTTAGACTAGGTAATCTTAATAAAGTTTTCTGATGGCTGTAATATAGTCACTTATTTTTCTTTATCAATTAGAGTTTAGTCTAAACAAGTAGCTTGATTGATCTTATTAGGTTATAATGATCTATATATCTATACTATATATAGGCTAATAAATAGAGGACTGTAAATAAAAGACATTTATTTGATATTTATACGTCTGTCTGTATTACTATAAATTTCAAATACATAGTAAATACTAAAAAAAAGCTTTTCTGTTTCAAGAGTAAGTATGGCTATAACATACACAACATATTATATTATAAATATACAAACAATCTACAGCATAAAACTATTTTGAAACTTTATTACAAACTAAAATAATAAAAAATAACAAAACAAATTCTAAACTTTCTTACATTCTACATTACTGTTTCAGAAACGTTTTTTCGTCGAAGAATTTTCGTTTTCTAAAGTTTTTCCTTTATACCTCAATAACCCAGAAGTCTCGAAATTATTTTTCAATAATTCAGAAAGGACCTGTAACAAATCATTTTCCAATTTTATTATGTTATTATAGCAGGCAGAGTATTTAATCGTGCTGTATAATATACAAATGACTTTACGGTACAAAAGATACATCCCTTATGTTATGACACACAGACTTACAGCGGAGCAGGTATCTACTCTAAGGGGAAGTACTAGCTATAGTGTCACTTGGCATTTACTGGTTTTATTAAAGTTCAATGCCTTTTGAGAATTGAACCTTAATATAACTTATAAAATCGAGTAAGTTAAGTGGGTAATTACTCTATCTATTCTCTAAATCGATATTGTCTTAAGAGATGAAACCATTGAGCTGTGTCAAGTTAAAGATACCAGATATAGTGTAGAGTGAACCCATGTTTAGGTAATCTACGTAACATATTAGCATCGGGAGTCGAAACCAATCGGTTAATTATTGCACCAAATCCTCACACTGCACAGCATAATAGACTTGTGAGCAAGTGTGGAAAATAGGAAATTAGGAAGCAGGAACAAAATATAGGTAGGTACTTACTTGCGAAAAGTGGCCCCAACTCCGGGAGCCCCCAGGCTTTGAGTAAATCCATCACTTCATCCATCTAACGGTGATACTGAATACTTCAATTCAATCGCAAACACCTAACTTTTATATTATTTGTAATATTTTAGGCACAAACACGAATTTACAAGAAGATGCACACTCCAACGGCTCGGAGATCAAAATGAACTGAAACACGTTTGATTGAAAGTGCAAGATATAAAGAAGGAAGATAGTTATTTGAACTGTCAACGTACATCTTTCAAACAAAAAAGCGCGCGTTCATTGTTATAAAGTTGAGTGATCGAATGAATTATGAAACTTTATTCTTTCAATAATAAAATTATTTGAAACCAATAGGCCATATTGTTTAAAATAATAACATTCTTCTTAAAATTAACTAGTGATTTGTAGTATTAATATAGCAACTTGATAAATATAAATAAGTTGATGATAAAATTTTACCATGTCTCGACATCAATAAAGTAAACTTAATAAATTCAACACATTTGACTTGATACACGTTCAAACATTTCAGCTTTATTGCGACAAAATACCGTGATAATTTGTTTGTGATATTTTCTTGACTGACCCAATCAAATTTTTTCCAATCAAGCAGGATTGTAACTTGTTTAACCATTATTTTTTTCAGTGTACGATAAATCATAAAAAATATATTTTATTAGAAAATAAAGTTGTTAAACCCATAGATACAGGAAACTGTAGATCGGCAATGTAAAAGAGAAAGAGCATACTAACCCGTATATTAGAGCGAGACAGATAGACGAGACCATTTCACGTACACGCAGGAGGCCTAAGTAGACCTGTCAGTCAAGTAGAAAAGACAGCAACTGTCATACTGTTGTACTATTTTTCAATTATAACGCACTGTGCATTACGCATACATTAGTGCATTTTTTTGGTATTGCCCTAGTAGATTCATTGCCAATCTATGAACGCCAGTATTTATAAATCTATGGTTAAACCGGACGTACTATAGTGTGTCTATAGTGTGCTTGCTTACAATCAATGATGATTTATAATGGCAGTCTATTATATCTAATTATAATTATCGAAATGTGTTATATTTGCCGCAAAATTAAGCATAATTACTTCAATGTTATTTTCTTTTCTTTTTGGTTTTATCTTAATTATTTAGCACAGGAACGGGAACTATATCTAATAATGTAATCAGAACGTTTTAAAATAATAAAATCATAAAATTTATAAATACAGAAAAAATATGTTTAAATTTTTTTTTATTCTATCCTGCCCAAGATTCTCGTAGTCTACGTAGAAGAAATCCGTATAATGTTATCTGAACTAAAGATTAAAATATAATTTTCTTCGTTGCAGCCTTATAATAATAATATTACAGCGCCATTAACAGGATTTTTCTCAAGTATCTTGTCGAAGATCCACACGCGATAACGTATCCGAAGCATTAATTGGTAAAAGTGAATAATTACTGGACCAGATGCGCACGCGCCGTGACTGCGTCGTGAAATGCTCGTGTGATTTACAGTCGTATCAGACACTAGTGGTTACCCAGCACTTTGTGTACGAGGAATTTGAATGCTACCTGATTTAGCTTGCAAGTAGGCCAAAATAAACATTTCCAATGTAAATTAATGTGAAGGAATTCTCAATAGAAAGGAAAGAGTTGAAGTTGTAGAACTTCTTATAGCATATAATTCCACTTATAAAATAATTTTTGGAACATTTCAGAAACTGTTTCTCGAAACACCAATTTCAAATCTGTAGAAAAAATAATAGTTCCAAATAGTTATAATCAGAGAAGGAGTATTCTTATTCGTAACCGGAACAACGCCGGTAACGATTGAGCAAAACCCTTCTCTGATACACTACAAATAGATATTATTTTATAAAATCTGGATCCAATCTAATAAAAAAAAATCTATGAGCCACGATCAAACACGCATTTGAAAAGTTAAATGCGTGTTTGATTTATGACAGACATTCCACAACTTTTCTTTCTTCCATTTAGTAATGATTAAGTATGAAACTGATTAATCGAAGTTGAATGATGATTTAGAATGAAAGAACTAAATAAGTAAACATTCAATAAAATATTATAGATGTGTTCTATATGGTTGGGGCATTATTGAAATTTAAAATTAAGTCTAATAAGTGCCGCTAGTTGTTAGGTCGTGTCAGCTCAAATTAGTATTGGTTTTTTAAATAATTATAAAAGGATTACTTGACAGAATGAACTATATAATACTGTCGAAAACTAAGTATATAGTTTTGCCAGTCTTTCAGTCCTTTTTTTAGGGTTCCGTACCTCAAAAGGAAAAAACGGAACCCTTATAGGATCACTTTGTCGTCCGTCTGTGTGTCTGTCTGTCTGTCTGTCAAGACCCTTTATCTCAAGAACGCGTGGACGTATCAAGCTGAAATTCACATGAAATACTCAAGTCTATTGTCCCTTTAAGCTGTGAAAATATCAAACTTCTAAGCCAAGCCAATCAAAAGATACAGCCGATTATGTCGATATTTTCAACAAATTTCCGACACTCGCAAAGGAATCAAAACCTACAGGATACTTCCCGTAAACTCAGAATCTTGAAATTTGGCATGAAGCATTGTCATATAATGCAAATATAGGAAAAATTGCGAAAATCACATTTTTTTAGTTATATAATATAATAAAAATATTTTAATAAAATGAAACTTACTACCTTATTTCTCACGAACGAATAAAGGTATCAAATTGAAATTTATAACAAATACCTAGGTCTATTATCCCTTTAAGCAGTGAAAAAATCAAATTTCTAAGTTAACGCGATCAAAAGATACAGCAGTTTATACCGACACCTTAGACAAATTTCCGACACTCGCAAAGGAATCAAAATCTTCAGGATACTTCCCGTAAACTCAGAATCTTGAAATTTGGCATGAAGCATTGTCATATAATGCAAATATAGGAAAAATTGCACAAATCACATTTTTTTAGTTATATAATATAATAAAAATATTTTAATAAAATGAAACTTACTACCTTATTTCTCACGAACGAATAAAGGTATCAAATTGAAATTTATACCAAATACCTAGGTCTATTATCCCTTTAAGCAGTGAAAAAATCAAACTTCTAAGTTAACGCGATCAAAAGATACAGCAGTTTATACCGACACCTTAGACAAATTTCCGACACTCGCAAAGGAATCAAAACCTACAGGATACTTTCCGTAAACTCAGAATCTTGAAATTTGGCATGAAGCATTGTCATATAATGCAAATATAGAAAAAAATACGAAAATCACATTTTTTTAATTATATAATATAATAAAAATATTTTAATAAAATGAAACTTACTACCTTATTTCTCACGAACGAATAAAGGTATCAAATTGAAATTTATACCAAATACCTAGGACTATTGTCCCTTTAAGCTGTGAAAATATCAAACTTCTAAGCCAAGCCAATCAAAAGATACAGCCGATTAAGTCGATATTTTCAACAAATTTCCGACACTCGCAAAGGAATCAAAACCTACAGGATACTTCCCGTAAACTCAGAATCTTGAAATTTGGCGTGAAGCATTGTCATATAATGCAAATATAGGAAAAATTGCGAAAATTACATTTTTTAGTTATATAATATAATAAAAATATTTTAATAAAATGAAACTTACTACCTTATTTCTCACGAACGAATAAAGGTATCAAATTGAAATTTATACCAAATACCTAGGTCTATTGTCCCTTAAAGCAGTGAAAATATCAAACTTCTAAGTTAACGCGATCAAAAGATACAACAGTTTATACCGACACCTTTGACAAACCGACACCCGCAAAGGAATCAAACCCTACAGGATACTTTCCGTAAACTCAGAATCTTGAAATTTGGCATGAAGCATTGTCATATAATGCAAATATAGGAAAAATTGCGAAAATCACATTTTTTTTTAGTTATATAATATAATAAAAATATTTTAATAAAATGAAACTTACTACCTTATTTCTCACGAACGAATAAAGGTATCAAATTGAAATTTATACCAAATACCTAAGTCTATTGTCCCTTTAAGCAGTGAAAAAATCAAACTTCTAAGTTAACGCGATCAAAAGATACAGCAGTTTATACCGACACCTTAGACGAATTTCCGTCACACGCTAGGGAATCAAAACCTACAAGGTACTTCCCGTGAACTCAGAATTTGATTTAATACGTCATAAATTGTAAACCGCTACGTTTGTACGGCGGAACCCTCGGTATGCGAGTCCAACTCGCACTTGGCCGGTTTTTCAAGTGGGCCTTCAGAGCCACTAAAAGGAACTAAAAGGAATATCGCAAAATCTTACACAGCCTGTATTATTACACCATTCGATAGTGTTGTTAATAAAGATCGATTTCTCGCTCGAGATTTCTCTTGATCGGGAAACTAATAATAATAATATAATAATAATAAACATTTATTTCAGGACTTCAAACTAATGGAAAATGTCAAATTTTAATAAAATATTTCTTGTTCCACCTTGGTTGAAGCGATAATCAAAGCGACGATCATTATTTTATTAGTCAATCCATTTTTGCAGTTTTTGTTTTCATCAAAATCGGGCTCGTAATTCCTTTGAGTATTTTTCGATAATCCATATAGTTTAGGATTTGGCCCTGAAGGCACATTTGAAAAATTCACCATGAATATTCTAATCATTTTCAGTTGAAAATTTTCCTAGCGAATACTTTTCGGGAAACTGTAAAAGAAAAAACGGTGTTACAACGAAAAGAACAGTCTAAAACGAAAATGCTGATATTCCGGACATAGTGTAGGTACATTAAAAACAGTAAATATTCTTAAGTCTTTAAAATTCCAATTTATGTGCTTTTTTATGAACATTGATTCTAACATGTTAAGATGAAAAAATGTACAGACAACAGCACGGCGTAATATAACAAATTGAAATATTTTCACAATTGATTTGGCATTTTAAATTCCCCGATTCGAATTCTAGTGGTGGCAAATGTTTGTGTGATAAACACGATAGTATGTACTTGACATTTCCACACACTGTATCGCCTTTATAATATTTTTGATAATAAAAGTGAAAAATATGTATCCAATATTTTTTCGTGTACTGACAAACTAAACAAAAAATTTCCGATATCAACCCTATATTCTGTAAAGAGAAATTAAACTTAACGTACTGATATTGGTTTGACTGTGGCGCAGTATTTGAAAATGAAAATGAAAATGAAAAAGCTCTTTATTTAAATGGACTTTGCTAAGTACTTTTAAATCGTCAAAACCCTACCACCATTTCGGGACGAATAATTATTAATATGCTGAGATGGAGAAGAAATGGCGAAAGAAACTCCACAGCTTACAATTTCGTAATGATTTCAAAACATCAATACAAGTCAATAAATAATCAATATAATTTAAGTTACATTTTGACATGCGTAAAGTTTGGGTAGTTATTACTCCCACGCATTTGGATTATTTATCTTGTGAAAAGCTTTTCTATATACATAATTTAATTAATCATATTATTGAACTAAGCAATTTAAATTTTGATACCCACCACCATTTTATGTTATTGTTAGTTAGGTACTTACAGATATTCCTTTCAATATAAGTGGTAAGCATACATTTAAGATCCTCCGGTTAACAATACAATGTGTGGTATACTTAAAAAAACAATTATTACATATTATTATTGCATGTGTCATACAATTGTCCATCTAAAGATAACAAATAATTATAAGACCTACGTTTACATCAATCAAGAAAACATGAGATGACCAGGCCCCGCTGGCGGCACCTGTTCACAGGCATGACGCAAGAATCAGCCATCGCTTCGCTCAACCATATTTTAGGGAACGTAACGACCCGACGCAAGACGACACCGCAATTTGACACGAACATCTCGTTATTGATGCTGCTATTTTCAGGCGCCGTTTTTCGTCGATCGCAGTTTTACGAAAAACTTTAGTATGTTCCGCGAATTCAAAAAATCGTGTTTCGTAAACACTGCCAAGAAATCACGTAGGGTTAGAATAGTAGTAATAACTATTTATTTTCTTGTATACGACGTAATCTTTACTATAATATTATAAAGCCGAAGAGTTTGTTTGTTTGGTTGAACGCGCTAAACCAAGGAACTACTAATTCAAATTTAAAAATTATTTTTCTTTTGGATAGTCTATTTATCGAGGAACACTATAGGCTATTTCTGACACGCGAACGAAGTCGTGAGCACAGCTAGTAATACTATAAGTATACAACAATTGCTGGATTACTGCGTCATTACATTTTACATATGAGCAGCTCCTAAGCCTTTATCGAGCCCAAGTTCGCTCCTGCATGGAGTACTGTTGTCACCTTTGGGACGGATCTGCCTGATCAATGGGTGATCCAATCAGTTGGATAGCTGATTAGCAATGATTAGCAGTAAGGCATCTCTAGAGCTTTGAGCACCGTAGAGGTATAGCTGCCTCTCGTTATTTTTTGGTTACGTTTCGGAGAGTGTGCAGAAGTTTTACATAATTTGATCCCCCTGCCTTTTTCCACCACCGGACGACCAGGCGCTGCGAACGCTTTCACCCTCATGTTGTGGATAACCTCTCATCCGCATGAAGTGATTTAGCAGACATATAACGAGTGGAACCCGTTGCCGAGGTCTGTTTTCCCGCATCAGTATAATCTGGGTATCTTCAAGGTCAGAGTGAACAACTAGGTGGTAGACCCATATGTAAGGTCGTCTGGGTAGGTACCACCGCCTTTCGTATATCTGCCGTGAACCAGTTCGCTGTGTATCGGATTGAAGGGAAAGGCAGCCAGTGTAATTACTGGGCATGGAAGGCACATCATATTAGTTCACAGGATGGCAACGCGCTTGCCGTGATAAGTGACTTACCATTAATATTGCAAGTGTCTATAGGCGACGGTAACCACTTAACATCAGGTGGGACGCAAGCTTGTTTGCACTCTCATAACATAAAAAATCATCCTATTGGACATTAAAAAATAACATTTTGAAGTGTTACAGTTTGTAACATTGTCGTCTTCTATTCGTTGGTTGATTGAACATATGGTTCCTTTTACATGTGATGTCCATATATAGGTGGCGGCCTGGCCGCTTGTCACAGGCACTACATAATGCGCACTCCCAGATGCGGCTATGCCAAAGCAAATATTACCTAACAACTAAAAGCACTAACTATACTGATTTCACGGTAAACACAAATCGTACGTTGATCCAGGTTCGTCGGAACAGAATTTCTTTTTGACAGGTCAACGTTTTTAAAATGATTTTTTGCGACGTGCTTTTAGTTCGTGTTTCACTTGTTTGAAATGTTAGTGTAACAACATCGCTTGTATTGTGGCAATAAAATCATCTCTATTCTAGTATATTTTGGGTGAATATTTGACGCTTCGTGTCGTGACGGTCACAATGGGTGATCCAAAAAATTTCAACTAAATATTCCTCCGTGTGTAAGCCAAGTTAATCTGGTGATCCCAGGTGCTGTAAGGCAGGCACACAACCGAAAAAATCGAATGCCTAAACCTATATATAAGCATAGTAATTCTCAAGACTTAAAGCACCGATCATAAACTTTGGAGCAGAGTGGAGAACCATTAAGCTTAGATGTTGTTAAATTACAATCCACATAAACGTATAGATTTTACACATAGCTGTATGTTCTCTTTACAATTATGTGGTTTTACTTTCCACTCGATTTGAGCACGCAATGCAAAATATTTCTCGTTTCCACTTCTCGCTTGACTCGACAAAGTGATTCACGCAGCTGTCGTGTCTTTTGGATGCGTTTTTGTTCTAGTAAGTAACATTAGTACACTGGGCCTGGATTTGGTTGTAAAAAACTGTGATAACTTTTGAAAAAATTGATAATTCCTTTAAAAATATTAAGAAATAAAACACTCTAAAATTGACTACAACACAGTGTTGATTTCATAAAGCTAGTTTCAATATTATAAGTGTTATTGAGGTATTTTCGTCTTAACGAGACACTGTTTCAATTGGGCTTACTAGGTAATACCAAATGACGAAAGATCGATTAACATACCTGAATACTTTTGACCGATAACTTATTCAACCGCAGTAACAAAAGCACGAATGCTTACAATCTCGAAGGTTCATAATCGAACAGTCGACAGACCGAGTTGTCGTAAGACCGATACACTGATGCCCGAACATCAAAAACATGTAGATATTTTGATGACATTAAATATTAGGTACTGTTACTATATAGGCATCATTTGCCTAAACAATAGGTAAGGCCGAAATAAGTATGAATTTTGGATTAAATGAATTATGTACGATTCAGGTTTTTAATGATTGGTCATTTGTAATGATTTTGCTATTTTGCGTCAATATTAGTTGTGGTTTTGACTTATCGTAAGTACTTTTCAGGAAATATGTTCATGATTAAGTCAAATGCAAAATTAATGCAATTATGTGGCAAAAAGCACAAAATGTATAATTATAATTTATGTAAATAAAACTAAGTAATATTGGCTTTTTGAGATATGCGTCTGCAATTTATAAGTCTGTAAACTGGCAACACTGTCCTCGTCTCTGATTGGTGAACGTTCCCTATTGGTTGTAACGTGAGCCAATCAGAGCGAAGCGCGTCATTAAGGTGGCTTGAAAGATTGTGGAAGGCAGTCAGTCTGTTTCGAGTCGTCGTTCAGTTAACACGTGTTGCGAGGTTTGAGTTTAAACTATAGTAATTCTGTGTAAGCAGTGAGTGAGAACAAAATTATGTTCGAGTGAATAAATGTGACGATTGTGCCGTACTGGATTGTTTAATTCATTATACATTAGTGTATCGGTCTTGTGACCGACCACTCAGTGTTACGACCAATCGGTCTTTTGAACGTTCGAGATTGTAAGCGTTCGTGCTTTTGTTGCTTCAGTAAAATAAGTCATCGGTCAAAAGTGTTCGGGCATATGTTAATTTTATTCTTTCGTCATTACCTAGTAAACCCGACTTCAGATGCTTATATTTACCTTGGTAAGCCATCAAGACTATAAGATTAACTTCCCTAGGCGATGGATGGATGGAGAAGGAGTCCAAGCCCCCCTCCTCCTATGAGGGAGACTGTATATCGCATATCGCTTAATGTCTTCGGGCGTTCGAGCCTAAAACGTTCCTAAATATGGAATAAGAGTTAGAATGGGCTAGTCTTCTTAATAATCCAAAAGATTAATATACTGCTTGCCGTAAGGTTTGAACTAAAAGATCACCAGGAGTGCGTGAGAAGTATTGGCAACAGTAAGACAGATACTTTTTATTTATTATTTAATTTTTAGGACAACCAACAAGTCTACTACAGCTTAAAAATATGTGCTTAATTACGGTGCTTAACAATCCTTCTAAGCGACAACTTAATTATAGGTTGACACGACATGTGTTGTGGGTAGTTGCATGATTTTAAGTGTGCCTTAACGTAAATGAATAAAACATAATTCACTCGCTTGTGTTTCACTTATAACAATATGGACTCGATGCTACATAACCTTAAGTTTAAGTTGACATAGACAATTATATACCTATCTCACTCCCACGTTGTTGTAAGCGAGTTAATGCCGACCTAACACAAGTCTTTACAAATCCCTCTTCATTCTAAGTCAATAAGAGTCGGTTTAAGTCCTAAAGTCCATTCAAAAGGTTTCCTTGGGGTGTTCGTTAACTAGTTTCTTATAGCTTTAGCTACCAAATCATGTACGCTTCAAAGTATGTAAATTCGTAAGCATAATAATTAAGCGAATTTTCACCCGATTTTAACAACGTCCACTAATTAATAGATAATTTGTATCCCTTAAAATAAAAGAACTCATAAACGAATCCCTAATTCAACAACTAAACAGTCCTGTTACCATGGGACCAGTGATAGTTTTGGCTACAAAGTGATATTGGTCCAGATTTGGGACTCAGAAAATTAAGGATGACGAATAAATAATTAATATTTGGACAATAATAAAGATTACATAAATCAAATCAACAATCAAAAATTTTAATTTACTATCCAATTGTAACAATGTGATAAGAGTGGTTAGGATCTTAGAAGGCAAAATATTTACATGTGAGGACCTCAAAAAAAAATAGATTTTTAAGAGACCACATGACAAGCACCAGTCTCCAAACATTAAAAGAATCATCAAAATCGGTACACCCAGTGAAAAGTTATGAGGTAGCATAAGAAAGCATAGAGTCGCATTGAGAACCTCCCCCTTTTTTTGAAGTCGGTTAAAAAGCAACCGCGCGCTTAAAGGTACTATGAATTGTGACTGCGACTGCATTTGGTGCTGCATCAAGACTGAATCGAGTTTTTATCGTCGTATGTAAGGGATATTTTTAACTAAGGTTCCGTGTAATTCCCAGAGCAGGCGCTCCAATTTCGAGTTGTTAATTCCCTGTGCGCTAATCACGAAGTAGTGAATTCGAACATCCGATGAAAAATCTATAATATATTTCTACGGTCACACCAATTATCTAGCCCAAATTAAGTATCATTAAGAACTTGTGTTATGGATACTAGATAACGGACAAATATACATAATAATCTAGATATTTCATTAAGAAATGTAAATAAAAATATATAAACAACCATGACACATGACAATTGAATTAATCAAATTAATTTTATGAACGTAATTCAAATTCTGATAACCTACAAATGTGTGGTCAGTTATGGAACTGACCTCAAATAAATAAATAGCCTTGAACTTTATGCAATTCACACTTGACACATTCTGAAATACCATCCTATAGAGTAGAATCTTAAACTAAATAAAAAGTGTTCAAAATTTCTATACTTATATGTGAACTACATATTTTAGAACGCTCACGTCCATAGGCGCTTTGTAAATGAAATCGTAACCAAAACATTACGCCAACGAGCTTTGTAAGTAATACACTTATCACGATGACCTAACTCGAGTGCCTGCAAATAAATTCCCAGATAACTTTCTCTAATTCATAGCTATAAAAGATAACTAGTCCACTATGGGCATTACGTGGTAAGCCAAGTACTCTAAACAATTACTGTCAACGACATAAATTCTAGGGGGCGTGGAGGCTTCTTCGAGACCCAATGGACCCCTGGAGATTGGGGTATCACGCTCTCAGAACTACTAGCTGTTAATGTTCATGGATAATAAACTTGATTTAATATTCTCCAAGATACTAAGGGTCTCTAGACCCTAATGGGTTAATGTCGTATCCAGGCACGATTTCAAACTAGATTGATTGACATTTTGATGAGGAAAATGTTTAAAATACATAAATAATAAACAATACATAATAAAAAATAAACAATACGAAACCATAAATTCATATATATTTTTTGAAGTTTATAAGTTCAGTAGTAAAGCTGTAAAGATCTTTCGAACTAACGTGCGTCGAAGTTCAGTAGTAAATCTGTAAAGATCTTTCGAACTAACGTGCATCGAAGTTCAGTAGTATCGCAGTAAAGATCTTTCGAACTAACGTGCATCGCAGTCTTGAAGCATAGTATTAGCATTTATTGGTATTTGGTGCGTCGACATTCCGTATTTGACTCATGTTTAGATATTTAAACCGCCTCCATGGTTCTATTAGACCCAAAGATCCCGGGTGCGATACCCAGGTGAGTGCTTAATTCTTAATCGGTTTGGTTGGTGGTAAGTCTTTTTTCAAGTCCACCTAGCTAGCTACCACCATTTTCTCAAAATCTGTCGCCAAAATAATGTTAACAGCATTATTCTGTTCCGACAGTTGATGATAAGATATCCAGTCCCTCTGTAGTTGAGGGTTCCAGGTGAAGCACGATTCCAGACTCAGCCTTTTCGTCACTTACCATCATGTGAGATGAAGATCAAGAGCTTTCTGAAGAAGAGAAAAGTGATCTAAAATTTCTCGCTAGACGTCATTTGTTATCAAGTATGTTGGGTCGACAAGTATTTTTAAAATTTCCAAACCCTCAGTTTCTACTATTCCATTACGAGGCTCTAATCGATATTTACCTATCTGTAAATTATTTATTGTGACCGATTCAATAAGCCTAAACACGATACCTCTCCTGTAATTATGGGAGGTGGCCATACTGCAGATAACATTTAAAGACCCACCGTCTTCAAGAGGCAAAAGTGGACTGGCAAAGAACGCCTGGGTTAACACATTCAAAAGCACTAATCGAACCATACTCTCGTAAGCGCACTGATGAGCTACTGAAGCTCAACAGGGGCAACCTGAGCGTGATGATTAGGGCTCTGACTGACCACTGCAAGCTGAATAGACATCTCTACAACATGAGACTAAAATATACTGAAGCTTGCAGATTCTGTGAATAGGAGGGTGAAACACCAATGCACCTCCCTGTGCTCTTGTGAAGCTCTCATTCACAAAAGAAGCCGACACCTGGGGAGACACATTCTCGACCCAGACGATATCAAAACAATCCAAGCTGGGAATATCTTATCATTTTTAGATAGTACCCAGCTAAAGGAGTACATGTAAGGCCTCAATAGGACTTACTTGGAAGCTAGTCACAATAGATCTTTATAGGTCGCAGTGACGCAAAAAGCCCCGAATTCGCGAAATAATAATATACTGTAGATTCTAGGTGATCAGCAATATCATTAAATTTATATCACACCAAATTCTGAATCGTTCAGATCTGTGGAAGATACCCAGGTCGTTTTATAAACTGTACAAGATAATTATGTTGAACTTCAAACGGCTTATTAGATATTCTTGATTTATAGCTTAGAACACTTTCGATCAAGTTACCTTTCAAACAAAAAAAACCCTTATCAAAATCGCGTTATTCTTTTGGGAACTATGATGGCACCAGACGAATATAAAACAATGCGTTCACTGAATGGCACAGACAGATACAGATGTCAAAGTTATAATAACCCTCCAGTCAGGGTTCAATAATTCATGTCATGATATGAAACTGTTGGTCGAGTTTCTCCCGAGGTCTTGTTGCAAAAACACGTGTTGAGAGACTCCATTTTAAACACAATCTACCGTACAATTATCGGTTACTTAAATAAAATTTTCACTTGATATTGGCGCAATACGTTTTCTTTGTGTGTCGCGATCGGCATTCGTTTAAAAGAAGAAGAAGAACTGTTGGTCCAAATTTTACAAAAAATAACCACTTTTATGTACAATATCTAAGCAAAGACTGCCTGAACTGTACCTATTACTTCTATCTCCGTTCTCCTCTTTTCTTTGTTGGTTCGCTCGAGGTATTTACTTTTTGGGTACTGCCAACCTGTCACTATTTAGGGGCACTGCATGGCCCACTGTTCTAATGTATAACTGAAATGTTATCTGAAACTCTACTCAACTTTCTGGAATTGTGAGTGTGATTATGTATGTATAGTAAGAAATTAACATTTGATTTCTTCTTTCACAGGCGCTGGCTGTGTCCGCTTTAGCTCTCCTGCTGTCTGCAATTGTGGGTGCGAAAAAGATGTCTCATCATGACCACGATGAACACCAAGTTATCTACGCTGGACACCATGGACACCACAGAAGGAAACGAGATATTGAAACACCTCTACCCTACCAAGGCTGGCTCAATTACGCCTCAGAAAACTCTAGTTAAATTACCAAATTCTACATCATCACTAAAATTTATCGTAAATTGAAATTGTTACCAATAGATACAGTAACTATCTCAATGTCTCATACAATTCAGTAAGGTTCTGTGGTTTTGCCAAACATAGTGTCGCTTCAGAGCGTTGCATATTGCTAGCGCTGATGCTCAGTGACTCTCTGTTATGACCGTATAATACACAGTACACAGTCGGTATAAATAAGTTCTTTTTATGCTGTGATAATACTATCATGGTGTTATACAATGTAATTCAGCGTAGCGTCAGCACGAGTTCTGTTTGGCAAAGTCTTAAATTGAAACGGGTATCGGTATGGTAACTAGCATAGTATCAATTCAATTTACGGCTTTGTAATATTGTGCTGTAACAGGTATCGATTTGAGACTACCATTTTATTGGATGCTCTTCGTTAAGCTGTTTTGGTTACAAATTACAACTAAACTATCTTATGTTAACCAACTTTCATGTAGGTATATTACTCTGTCACTCGAATTTAAGGAATGGTTGCATTTTATAATTTTACTGTTATTATTGTGTAAATAGTACAATAATTTATTACAAATTGTTATTGTTTATTGCAATGCTAATGTTAAGTATTTATTAATTTAATTTATTAAAGCTTTTTTACTAAAGTGACTTTTTTATTTAGGTACCTTGTTTATGATCGAGAATTCTGTGAAAAATCCATGGCCGCTTTATATTTTCTTTTGTTAAAAAGAAGAATAATTTATTATTCCTTTAAGTATTTATTCATAAGAAAATATTAGGCTTACGGCAGGATTTTTCCTTACGCACAAATGAGTTTTATCACATAATATTTGAAAATATTTTCCCGTATTATATTGTCTTCCCGTATAAGTTGCCGTTGAAAATACATTATGAGAATTAACAAAGACAATAAATAACAAATATAAATCATAATATAAAGCGCCTTGTCCACAATAGATTAAAATCACATAGTGAAACGGTTGCCGAATTAGTGGCTAATTAATTAGTTTGCAATTGCATCAAGGGGTATGCGTGGCAATCTCTTGAATAAGATAATTTAACCAGAAAAAAAAATACCGAAATAGATTTCAATCGATTAATCTAAATATATGCACCGAGTGCCGCGCCTCCTGCGCTTCGTGGATTTTTCACCATCAAAACTGTATTTAGATAATAATTAACGTCAAAAACCCGTTTTTTTATTTATATTTCCTGTAATAAGGGGTACGCGAATTTCAGGACCTTCTTGAAGTGGTACGCAAGAAAAAGTAATTGGGGACAACTGACATAGAGCGACTCTCACAAAACAATTTACGAGTGTGCAAATAGCAAGACTATGTAGACTGGGCAATATCTGCGTAATCTATCACAATAAATTACCCGGATATTGCAAAGTCTATACATAAAATCACAGAACACAGTAAAATGCCAGTCTATACCAAACCTAGTCCACTGACTGTATTAAAAGAAAAAAAAACGGCAGTGGCCTCCTCTTGACTTTCTCGTATACCGGAAACGACTCAAAAGTTAACAGAAATTTTATATTTTGATGTCATACATGCATGTTAAATTTTGGTCACCCATCCGAGTACCGACCGCGCACTTGGTTGCTTAACTTTCGTGATTGACAACTCAAAAGTTGAAAGAAAACTTTTATTTTGATGTCATACATGCATGTTAAATTTGGTTGCCATAAGTTAAAGCATACTCGAGTTATCGTGTTAACGCACAGACACACAAACAGAGACATAATTCCAAAAATTGTACTTTTGGACTCAGGGAGGTCCAAAACGTGTAAATCTGTCAAAATCTCTAGGTCGAATTCTTTGACGATTACAAGACTTCCTCTATACTTACTACGTATACAAGAAAGTAAAAACGAGTAATAAAATTCCTTTGTTACCAACCCAAATTCCAAAGCCACGTAGCACTTTTCGGGGTTCCTTATTTTAATCTCCCAAATTACCTGCTCAATATATGAAAGAACTGCACAGGTATAATTAATGTCGTTCATATCTTTAATTTTTTCTTTAATGATAGCTACATCTACACCCTTTAGAAAAAGTGTGTTATTGCCAACGAATTAATACCTAATTCGTTGGTGTGTGCAAATCGCACACAGGTAAGCAGTGAAATTTCAACAAAGTACCTAGCTAAACATATTTCAAAAGCAACAAATGTTTAAATTGGTTGCCAAAATGTTGAACAACAAACTTCTACGCTTCAAAAACTTTTAAATGTCGCTTTTTCGATTCATCAAATTTTCAAATCACAACGGTGCTAAAGCAGTTCGACTTCAAAAATGCAAAACAAATTAAATTTTCCGACTTTTAAACAACTGAATCAACCCCCTGTTGCGCTCGCATTAAATACTTAACACCATAAATACCAGAAGGATCGCAGTTAGTCTTATTTATTTACTATACGTGATTTTGCAGCTAATTGCGTTCCTGCGACCTAAAAACATCTATTGTGACTAGACACCAAGTAAAGCTATTTAGGCCTTATAATATGAATTTCTTTAGGGCGAAGCCACACTGTATGTAAATAAAACTACTTTACGGATTTATCTCGCGTGAATTCAGGTTTCACATTTTCTTATTAGTGACCACGGACGCTGCGTAACATGGTGTTACGATACGTCACGAAAATCTAAGAGATAGATATCTATCTGAAGCCACACTGGTCCGTAACATTGCGTTGCGATGTTTCGCGGAGCTGCATCATTTTAAATTATTATTATAACGAGACAGGTGAGATGACGCACCTGCTGTCATCCGTGTTTTGACAATTAGAAAGTTGCGCGACATAGGATGCGCACCAATTATGACTTTGACCTTCAAAAACGTAACGAGGTCATTCATCGATAGATTTTACTCCTCACATTTTTCTCATACCGGGCCCCTTATATATGCAAATCGATTCTTAACGAGTAAACTCCAATACATGATATTCCTACATTGCTTTGTCGTTGCCGTGCCTCGCAAAGACGAACGAAGCGGGAGGATCACAACATCACCCTGTACGCAAATCGATCTTTATATGAAATGTCGCCCAGGAAACGTGCTTCTGTGAAAGGTGTTTCTATATGACATAGGAAACCCTGTCGGGGGTGTCGGAGTGCCTAGAAATGCCCTAAACAGGTGTAAAAAAAGACCTATGAAAAAGCAGAGAACTACGCAATCCGCTCATAATTAGGACCATTTTCTTTCTTCTAGACTGGAAAATTAATAGGTATGAAGTTATTGTTGGTCAAAGTTAGATTTTTGAATAAAAATGTTTTATGAATAAAAATGTGAACCACCGTGCGATGTGTGGAGCTCTTTTATGTTGTGTGGCGGGGTTGCAACGCTACCCAACAGAGCAGCTGTGTGGCCTCGCTGTTAGCTTCGACCTACCTAAACTTTCCGAATCATCCCTATTGCGAACAAAGAATTGCGAATCTTAAGTGGCAGCGAGTACCACATTGCGAGGACTGACGGCCGTTGAGGCAGAAAGGTTCGGCCTCGTGTCGAGAGATGCTACGTTAATAGCTACGAGTATATAGGCCCCCCATAACGAAGACTGATGATCTGGTAAAGGTCGCGATCCGGTTGGAAATCCTTGGGGGAGGAATTCTTTCAAGCATAGCTCATGATAATGATGATGAAGCTGGGAAAATCCTATGATTTTTAGCTTAGCGTCCAGATAAAGGCTAAATACATTTAGGTACTGCTATTTGGTTAGTTACAATAATTAAGTTTTTAGCTCACACCAATAATACAAATATCTAGAAGTACAAACAATATAGAGAAGTATAGTTATATAGAGAAGTATAATATAGAGTAAATATCTAGAAGTACCAAAAAGAACTTGTGTTGTAGATACTAGATAGCTAACGGGCAAGTATGGTGTTTTAATCTGAAAAATGATTTCACGGAATTTACAATTTTAAAAGTAATAAATAATAGGATCTCCCTAATCTTAGTAATAGGATCCCGTTTTACCCTTTGGGTACAGAACCCTAAGAAGGGGAACTACTGATTCAAATTGAAAAATTCTTTGATTGTCTATTTATCGAGGAAGACTATAGGCCAGGACTTCCCAAACTTATTTTCATAGTGACGCCCTTAGGAATTTTCCAATTTTTACGAGCCCTCCCACCGTTATAGTAACAACCAAGTTAAGTACATACCTACAAAAACGCAGCCGCCCGGATTGCGGAAGATGCTGTGTTCGATTTTTTCGCCCGCCCTAGACAGTCGATCCGGGCTCAAGTTTTGAAATCGCGACTTTCATTTCTTTCTCTACATTTATTTTCGTTCGACTAGCTCGCATAGCAGCTAGACAGTCATTCTATGTGGATCGTCTCACTACGCCCGCCCCCGGAATAGAACCGCGAACCCTGGGGTGCCAGTGCATCGCGACGCGCAGTATGGGAAACCCTGATATAGGCCTATATACCTCCATAGCATCACTCTACGACTAATAGGAGTTGAGCATCAATGAAAAATGTTGCAAAAATGGGAAATCCACGCGGACAAAGTCGCGGGCACAGCTAGTTACTTATATTCTTAACCTGAACAGTTCGTTTATCTGTTTGATTGAATGCGCTTATCTCAGAAACTACAAATTCAAATTGAAAAAATATTTTCGTGTTGGATAGTCCATTTATCGAGGAAGGCTTTAGGATAGGCTATAAAACTTCACGCTACGGCCAACACGAGCTGAGCATCAATAAAAAACTACGCGAACTAAGTCTCGGGCACTTCTAGTAAATCTATACTAGTAATAAGTTAATAATATAACTTATTACTAGTATAGTTTGTGTGGTAAGCGCGCTAATCTCAGGAACTACAGATTGAAAATGAAAAATTCTTTTTATGTTGGATATTCCCACAGTGTAAAAGATAGTCCATTTATCAAGGAAGACTATGGGCTATATAATAACCTAACGCAAGTGAAACCACGGGCAACCAAAAGAAAAATGTACCTACCTACTGTAGATTTAGTTAAGAAAGGGAGTGTGTGGACAACAAGTGTTGGGTGTAACCACATATTAAATCTGTGGGTGTAACTAAATATTTCCTTAATAAAGTAAAGTCATCTAAAGTATCAAAGAAATAGGCGAGATCCAAAAACCAATAATAATGTTTAATTAATAACGTGCAATTAACATGACTTGAGACTTACTTACTCTAAAAGTTTCTCTGTAGGTAGGTACTGATAAAAAAAAACCAAAGCCTTACTACATTTCGTCAAACGAAATCACTTTCACTTCGCGATTAGAGTACTTAGATACTTTTCTATTTTCCCCCTGCCCTAAATTCATAGAGAAAAATAACGAATTAGGAATAATAATTCGTTGGAGAAAAAATAATTATGTCGGTAGGTACCTACCTACTTACGATTCGAACATGGACAAGTAGAACTTCTCGATTGGTAGGATACTTAGGTAGGTACCCGAAGGATTTTTTTGTGATCTAAGTAATTTTTTATAACCGTCGTAATTTTAATACCTACTACGAGCAGCGTAAGAAAGAATTTAATTACCTAATAAATTAATTTTATCTTATAAATTAGATTTAAAAAGATGTTTACTTTTTTAGTTAAAATTACCTTAAGTACACTGCAGGAATGAGAAATTTGAAAACAAAACCTAATTTTCATTTTATGATTTTGAGGTCCACCAATCACAAACTTGTTTAAAAAAATTCTTTCAAAATGTAACAGCGCCATCGTCATTAAGTACAAAATAATACTTCATGTTATAAGCATGCTGAAGAAAATTCATCTTTCGCATGCTTTTCGTGTGCGTCTGCTATTATTTGTCATTATTTACATTGAATAATGGTGTTGATAAAATTTAATTACACAACTATAATTTTATTTTAGAATTGAACAAGTATGAGTAGGTACATATACGTTTCAATAATCAATATTACAAGAACGCTTTAAATGCCACCTAGAGTAAAATTGACAATTCATATTACTCATCTACTTTTTTTAGCATGCTTTTGTCTGCTAAACTTTCTCTTTGAAGCGCCACCTAGAGTGAAATCTATATACCTACTTCGTAACATCTAATTTCTTCAGCATGCTTTTGTTTTGCTAAACTTTATGTCTGTGGTTTTTTTATCTATAAAAGATGATACCAAAATTGTGATTAATTAATAATGTACTTACTATTTATTATATATCTTATATAATAAGTATCATCAATAGCGCCATCTAACGAACGTGCCGTAACATCTACTTTCTCCACTATGCTTTTTCACTCGAAGCCTTTCCTCTGCTTTCATCGTGCAACTTTCACTTCAAACACAAGTCTCAAGAAAATAATAGATGGCGCTATTATGCAAAATGGTTTTTCTCCACCTTTTCTTCTATAATTTTGTATTATTATCTTCATCACTTTAAACAGTTAGCTTGCATCAATCGTCAAATATTAATTATGCCAAAAACTCAATAAAAGAAAACAAATACTTTGATTCTATTTCATAAAAGTTTTGATAGTAATTATGAAAGTAAATTATTGGTTACATTACAATTTGAAATCTAACGTAGGTTTTTGTGTTTTCCCTGACTGTAAATACTTACGCATTTAAAATGCGTTAAAACCATTGGCGTAAAAATTCTTTCACTGGTCAAAAGCTATATGTTCACGGAATATTTATTTTTTCTAAGAATAAATCACCAAGAAGTTTCGAGTGGACCCCGGAGAGCAGGAGAGGCATGGTTGTATTAAACTTATCTAGAATGGTTATCTAGTCATGTGACTAAACACCATAAAAAGTGTACTATATTGTCTGACTAAACAGTTCGTATCTAAGTTCAAGTTAACATTCATCTCACAACGCTTTGTGTAAAGCAGGTTAATGTAGTCTAGTGATGTTGATGTTTATCGATAAAAGTTTTTAAAGGTGATAGTGACAGGCGCATATAAATCCAACTATGTTACCAATAAAGCTGAGTTCTCGAGATGGAAATAAAGGATTTTCTAGTTATGAATTATCTGGACTGCGATGTTTTTGAGAGTAACATACCTAACATCTGTCCTTGTAATCGGCTTTTGATTGTTGGTTCATTGAAGTTTTTGTTAATAAGTATTGGATTTCTTGCCCCTTTTATGTAGGCGCCATCTGTTCCCGCTCTTTCGGGTCCAATCGCATCGTTCACTCGCATCTAACATCCGGCATATATACCGGACAGTGGGCCCCCGGTCTTGGAGACCGGTCCCCACCGCGCCCTAGTCCCCCATAGTGGTGCCAAGGGTGGCTTGGGTGAAACTCAGCTCACCTGAACCCCGATGTCTACCCATCTGTCCTCCTACTTAAAGCCGCAGCCATTCGTCATAACGGTTCCGCATGAGTCTGGCTGTGTAGTGTAGGCACCAGGCGATAGGGCAGCAATGCCTCCCATGACACCACCGCGAAAAACCAAACCAGGGGTCGCCTTAATCCGCGACATAAGGGAGCAGAGACATGTCAGGAGCGACCGACCACCTAGTTTCGCTCAAGGCGGCCCACCAGCCTATCGGCTGGGGCAATCCACGACCCAAAGGTTAGCTGGCCTTGAAAAGGCCTCTTACGTGTGCCGACGTCAGCGGTCAGACGTCGTCGGGGTACCAGAAGGTGCCCAGGGTTCATAGCGGGGTGGTCTCGGAACAAAGCACCCCAACCAAATGTTAACTACTCCACAACTCTTTTTAGGGTTCTGAGTGCGATAGTATACTAGTACGTAATATGGTAAGTTCTTAACTCAGTTAAAGTACCTATACATTTTACAAGCTCAACTCGAAATAAGGAAAGCTCGTTAAGCTTTCCTAATGTTCACACACTAATTGCACATCCATTGTTACTTTATCGATGTCGATAAAACGTAGCGTAGGTCTTAAGTTATGGGAGTTAATACACCGAGCATGTGGGTTACAAGGTGACCCAACACTACTGATGAACTTAACTTTTTTCGCATTAGCATGTAAATGTTTTTTTACAATATTTTTAGTACTTTCGCGAAGCTTTCAATCGCTTCCGTGATGTGAGGTCTTGGGTTCGACAATCAGAGAAGTACTTTGAGCTTGTTTAACCCTAGAACCATACCCAGTGGTACAAATAAAAAAAAATGGAAAATTTGCGACTACTTTTGTTTCACAACAGATTTTTTGCGCTACTGGGGTGGATGGTTGCGTCAAACCGTCCGTCGGGCCGGAATCCTCTTATGCTCAGTTTCAACAACTTATCCATCTATACTTTTGCTTACTAGGCATAAAATTTCGACAGATATCCTATACAAAATATCGAAAAGTTCTACCGTTACCAAGGGAAACGATAGTTATGTTATCCGATGCGTAGTTTAAAACTTCTATGCGCACATACCAAAAGAGAGACTTCATTTCATACTAATATAATATACAGGGTGTAAAAGACATGAACAGTCAAACGAGAACCATGTATTCTGCTCACCATCATAACCATTTTTTTTCCTTTAGACTATACCTGGGAAATTGATAGTTACGATTTTATTGAAGGTCAAAGTCATATTTTTTTTTATGAAAACGTATTCTATACGTTATTTCTTAATTATTGTCCAAAAAAACATTATAATTTTTTTTTTAGTATTTCATAACAAAAAATGGCTTCAAAACGTTAGCGTTCAATGTAGCTCACTCGATGCGCACGGACACTAACGAATGGGGCCGCCGTCTAGCAAAATTATCGCGGTTTTCCGAGTTGCGTGCGAGTTGAGCCCTTTACATTGCGCGGTACAATTTGCAATTTATTTTAACACCAAAAACTAAAAATCATTTCCCAGCAATTATTTTTTTGAAATAATATGTCTTATTTTGATGTAAAGAATACATGGTTCTCGTTTGACTGTTCATGTCTTTTACACCCAGTAGATGTCTATAATATTGTTAAAAAATGATTTATTTACTGGGTTACTCCATGTACCCCTGGGTACTGTTGGCTTAAAGTCTATGATGGGTGCGGTTCTAGGGTTAAAGTCCATCTGACTAGATGGTAGAATTTTATCAAGGCGATAGTGTCAACCTGTTAACAGTGTTATGTTCCGATAGTAGCTTTACTTTATTGAGATGAACGATCACGAAAGTTAAGCAACCAGCGCGCGGTCGGTACTCGGATGGGTGACCGAAATTTTTTCGTATCGATTTTCCTCCGTGCTTCGTAAGCACGTTCAGCTGGTGGTCCTGGGTGCTGTGGAAAGATAGCAGTCGTTCCCAAGGGGGGTTGGTGTCAGGCACACGGCTGTATAAATCTAATGCCAAATCCTTAAGCAGTATTGTCGATATCAAGGTATATTGCACCGACACCAAATAAATTGACAGCACGGTAGGCAAATGATGAGTAGCTTTACTTTACTATGATAAGGTGTACGTAGTACCATAGGTTAGCTCAATATAGATAACTAGCTTCCACCCACGTGGACATTTAACCCCCTTATGGGTGGAATTTCCAAAAATCTTTTCTTAGTGGATTTGAATTTTATTCAAATTCAAATTTCTTTATTGCATGCCACAATATGACATAGATGATACAATAACAGTCAAAGTAAACATGCTACGCCCTGCAAGGGCACTGCAACATTTGAGGGCAGAATTTTATCCTAAACAAAGTTTTAATCAACTAAGTACATTAAAATATTATAGTGTGTTTTTTTTTAACTGGGACAGTATGGGGAAATCCAAAACCATAGAAAATACAGGAAAACGGCCTTAGGAACCATTTATTCTTTTTTAGTGGAAATTTTTTTTACATAGAAATGTTTTTGGTCAACCGTGAGTTGTCCAAAGAAATGAGTCATTTTGAAAAACAATTTTTTTGATGCGGATCGGCTCAGTTTCATATAGGGAATATATCATTGTACTGAAAGAAAAAAATCTGAGCAGCAGAAGTTAGTCAAATTTAATAAAATATTTCTCATACAACAGGTTAGTTCAAAGTACCCATCTACTGCATCACAGTCGATACTTACACGTACAAAAAGAGTTCCATATTCAAAAATGAGATTTTATTTGCACTGTAGAATTGGAACTGGACTGCTCAGATTTTTTTCTTTTTATACAATGAAATTGCCACACTAACGCGCACAGAGACATTGGTTCATGTCTACATAAACAATCATGACTCACGAGCGTTCGTGAAAAAACACAAAACATTAACACACAGAGAACACAAGAACATACACATCACAGATAAAAGTGTTGTAAGCAATTTAGTCTTTGCTTTTTAGGCCTTTTCTAAAATTACTCGTAATTGAGATTGATGTTATAGAGAGTAATCGGACGTAATAACAACCACTTTTGTTTTTTCAGGCGTTGTTACTTAGAAACGATTATTGTTATGGAATTGGTTATTTGTAACAAAAGATGGAGGTGGCTTATGGATTGTTACTGTACTAATGACACTTATAATGTCCTTTGAATGGTTGAATCAGAACATGGTTTTGTAGTATGCTTTTACACAAATATCAGAACCTCAAGAACAAATGTTTTCTTTTTATATTGCACATGATTTACGTCTAAATTGACACATTTTTGGATTTTTCAGACCTAATTTAGAAGTGATGTGAACAGCTTTTCAAAGAAATTCTACATTATAGCTACAGAAGTTTTGTAAAGCGAAGAGAATCTTATGGCGCAGTTTTACGAAAATGCAGTTTGTAATTTCTGTATTACCTAAGAGTTATTATTTTTTACAAAAATATTTATTTATTGTACTAATAATTCTGCTAATTGTTTTCCCGTGTTGGCTTCCCGTGAACTTTGCCATCTTTTCCTCCATCCTTTTGGGATAATGAGAGCGATTGTATATATAAACAATTTTGTCTATCCCTATCCCTGCCTCCCTTAATATATTTTCCTTGTGGGAGAATAAACTGTGGATTGCGGCGATTTCACATGGACAACGGGATGTCCCCTGTTGTCGCGGAAACGGTCATTACGGGAGAGAAGCAATTTTCTACTAGACACAAACCGGACTTTTCTCGCCGTACAGTCAGACGCACCTAATGATAATAAATCAATAATTTTACTTTTACTTACCGCTGTTAGGCAGGATCATGACAGGTTGGGGTCCACGTCCGGAAGCCTCCTCGTGGCGGACCCTGGTAACGTGGTGGGGAAACTTTCTCGGCAGGTGTGTGGCTTTTGATGTCAAGTGTGTCGCCTTGGCTCGCATTCGAAGTCACATGCCATCGTCGAGTTGTTTTTGTTTTTCCACCACGGCTAGTTCCGGACGGCCCTTTTCAGGGCCACGACCGCGCCCGAAGTCCCCCGGGTGAGGTCCGATGGCTGCTCCCGGTGTCCTCGTCAGGAGGATGCGCCAGGTCGAGCAGCCGTCGGTGAGGAGGCGTCCGATAAGGCCGGCGTCGGCCAGCGGCCCACAGGGGCTGGCGTTAGTCGGTAGCCTCTGTCGGCTGCTGGCCACCAATTGGTGCACAAGGAGTGCCTAGACAAGCAGCGTTGGGACGGTCTCGGTGTAGTGGGACGGTTTGGACGGTCACGTGCGCAGATCCCGAGCCGTCCCGCAATAGCGCACTGGAGGTAAGGCCGGGGAGGATGTTTAGTGGGTATGGAGGGAACGCCTTTACCTCGAGTCCCACATATCCCATGCGGTTAGCACCACCCCGCATGGACGATGCGTAAATGCATTTGTCCTTCCTGACAACAAAAAATGACAGGTTACCAGCCTGTCGCGTACGTAGTAGGAGCAGTAACTAAATCTTCAGCCAATAAACAATGCCTACTAAAGTATCATCAAAATATTTTCGGAACGTGCTATTCTGCAAATCAGGGATTCCCAGACTATTTTGTGCAAGAGCACCAAAATTCTCATAGATCATACACAACATGCGCTAATTAATTAGGGGTTTATTTTTATACCTCGTCATTCTCCGAAATCAGTTTTCGTTTATGTCAACCCCAGGGAAACCAATATTGACCACAACCATTTTGGGAATCCATGCTGTAAGTTATTACTCTTTATTGCACTTGAAAACATATGTGGCGGCCAATGCCGCTTCCTCGTAGAACACATAGATGGCGCTATTCAACAGTGCTCATACAAAGCGCGCAATTAGTATGGAAACCTGAATCGCGCAAACGAAGTTTCCCAAGGTGCTCGCTATATATAGAAGTTCCAACTACAGATAGTCGGACCGCGGTCCCCGGGCATACAACACCTTGCCCGGCGGAAGTACTTCCCTTTGGACTTCCTACAGTGGTGACCCTCGACAGAGCACGCAGCACTGAAGATCTTCAGCCACGGACAGCAGCAGCGCAGCCAGCAACCCCCACTCCTCATTCCTCATCACAACCACGAGTCTCTCATCAGCAGTCCACAGCAAGCCAGCATCTCTCCCGCCTCAAGGTTCCATCGCAGCATCGTGACGACGCTTCCTGGTTCCTCGGCACACTCGACGGCATCATCCCGACCTGGTCATCGCAGCCCACGACTGGTGCATCATAGTGTTGGGCCCACTCACTCCGGCGTGGCAGCCTGCACCCAGCAGCTCGGACCCACTGTCAGCTCCACATCTGGACTCACTCAGACAGGAGCACACTCGCTGCAGCTCAACTCATCCCACGCTCGTCTCGACCCACCGTAGACTGTGGGGCACCTGCAGCCACCTGGCACTTGCAAGCACTGACGCACGACTGCTGAACACACATGGACTATCGACCTCCGGTCTCAGGGGGGGAGTGGTGTGGCGGCCAATGCCGCTTCCTCGTAGAACACATAGATGGCGCTATTCAACAGTGCTCATACAAAGCGCGCAATTAGTATGGAAACCTGAATCGCGCAAACGAAGTTTCCCAAGGTGCTCGCTATATATAGAAGTTCCAACTACAGATAGTCCGACCGCGGTCCCCGGGCATACAACACCTTGCCCGGCGGAAGTACTTCCCTTTGGACTTCCTACACATATATAAGCAATTTACATAATATTACATAGTTTGCAAGGGCGGACTTATCCCTAAAAGAGATCTCTTCCAGTCAACCCATGGATGTTAGAGAATAAACCGAATGCAAGTGATATAAAATGCAAGAGTGACAAGAAAAAAAACTAACAATATTTAAAATAACAATTTTCATGCTAAAAACAATATTTAAACATACATAATCATTATAAATAAATAAATACGTAAATTACCTATATAAAAAAGCAATATATATACACAAATATATACCTACATAATTATATATTATACACATACATAAGCAATAAATAAGACAAACTGATAGGAAACACTTACGATGACTATCAAGAGATTTTTGTCAAAAAATGCTTCTTCTCAAAAAATAATTCTGTAAAGATCTCACTCTTAACTTCATCGCTCACTTTGATTTCACACATGGACTATATGACATTTACTAGGTGGTAGATCCATATTTAGGGTCATCTGGGTAGTTAGGTACCACCACCTTTCTTATTTCTGCCGTAAAACCGCTCGCTGTGTTTCGAATTGAAAGGAAAGGTAGCCAGTGTAATTACTGGGTATGGAAGGCATATCATCTTAGTCCGCAGGATGGCAACGCACTTGCAGTGTTAAGTGATTTACTCTAAATACGGCTTGTTTGCCATCTCGTAATATAAAAAAAAAACATCCTTTCGTTGCAAAATAAATAATATTTCGAATGCACAATAACGTTTATTGCAATTTGGGACACCTGCGAGTGTGGTGTGATGTCGTTATATTGAATGGCCAATAGGAGTAAAAACCTTAGGAGTAAAAAGTCGGTTTCAAGGATTCTGATTAGGAGATATAACAGATTTGTTTTCACCATATTTGTTTTGCAGAAGAGGGCTGTTCGTTCTATATATAATATGGGACCAAGAGAATCCCTAAGAGAAAAATTCAAGACAATCAACATAATGACTGTTCATAACCAATATATATTTGAAAATTTAATGTATGCACACAAAAATATTGATAAATTTAAGAAAGTCAGCGACGTACACTATATTAATACTAGAAATAAGCATAAGCTCGCTGTGCCCAAAATTAGGCTCCATAGAGTTAGTAATTCCTTTGCTGGTAATTGTATTAAGTTTTACAACAAACTTCCAAATCTCTTTAAGGAATTATCTAATAATAAATTTAAATCTGTTATTAAAACAAAGCTTCTTTTGAAATTCTATTATAGTGTAAGGGATTACCTTAACGACAAAGAAGCTTGGAAATGAATATAAAAATTGTAATTGTATACCATAAGACGTACATAAGTGGTCGTTTACCTAGTGTAAGGATCAAAAATGTAAAATCAATAAATAAATAAATTTCCCTTAATGTTATTTGATTGTCTGACAAGGATACGGCTAGCGTTGTGGTAAGCAGTCACCGCAGTCTATAGACGCCTGCAACACTGAAATGACACTCACGCGCTGCCAAGAATTTTTTAGTTAAGACTGGAAGCCAAAACTCGATCAAAAATTGACCTTGAAACTTCTTATTTACTTGTCTCTTTCTAACCACTGGAGCCCATGTCACATGACTGTCTAATACATCAAACGTACGTACGTCATCATTATTACTTGTGGCGAGAGTTAGAAAGAGCCAGGTAGGAATCGGAAACATTCAAAGGTTACTTGGGGTCAAAAAATTGGTCTTCACTTTTTTATTGGTAGTGTGACTTTCAGTTTTACCAATAAATTTCTTGCACACTGCCAATCTTAGACCCCTACTCTACTACGTGCTCTGACAAAGTTACTCACCAACAGAAACACAACACCACGAAAATTTTGTAAATTAACTGATTGCATCTTCTATAACGAAGCGTCGGTGGCGTAGTGCGTAAGAGCGTCGCCTCCTGCCCGGGAGGCACTGGTTCGATCCCCGCCACGTACCAATGTGTTTTCAAATTTTGAATTCATATTTACGTTCAATCGTCGCTTTTACGGTGAAGGAAAACATCGTGAGGAAAACCTGCACACACCTATGAAGAAATTCGTAGGTTGTGTGTGAAGTCAACCAACCCGCACTGGGCCAGCGTGGTTGACTAAGGCCTAATCGCCCCTAATGTGGGGTAGGCTCGAGCCCCTCGGTGGGGACATTATATGAGCTGTTGTTGATGATGATGATCTTCTATAAAACAGGACCTAGTGTTTATTAGAAAAGAAGTTTACCTCATATTTTTGATGTCAACTGTACATTGTTGCTCAGCGGCATTGGTTTTTGCGAATAGAAACGCAGACGCTTTATATAGATTGCACGTGTTAGCGGTTCTATGTTAAGAAATATCGCTGCATATAATGCTACTTTACTTCGTGGTTTCGCTTATGTCAGGGTTGTTGCATGCGAGGCAATAAATGTAATGTAAAGTGCAATTTTGTTATCTATTACGCGATTTTTTTTAATAAAGAGGTCTGGCTAATGAACCCATTCGAACTGATTGCAAGCAGAAGTGGAGTACAATTGCAAAGATAGCTAGTGCCAGAGATGAACTGCCACGCCAGCCACCTCGCCTTGCCGAACTGTAATGCTGGCACTTCAAATGACCGTATTTGGCAAACATTTGTGCTGCATCTCTTTCATTCTGTATATATTATGATAGAGATGCAACACAAATGTTTGCCAAATACGGCCATATGAAGTGCCAGCATAAGGACATCATCCTGTTTCATTCAAATACCGTACCAAACACACGACAATAAGGTCGTTAATTGACACTTGTTTATAAATACAGTTGAAGACTGTTGATGTTGAAGGTGTTGCAGTAAGCAAAACTAGTTTTATAGCTTTTGGTCTTCGATCATAGATGATCGAAGCTTTTGGTATATGCTTCTAGACTCTATGACTGGGATCATTGTTGTGTTGTAATAAATGTGTTCATTCTAATCAAGTCAATAAGTGTTTACTAAGAAGATCTATTGTTTAATTTGTTTGAAACCATAATAACATGGTGTCAGAAGTGGGAATTCTTTTTGTCTTGTTAAAAAGTACAATTTGTGTCTGAATAAAAGTCAATTTAATATGTTTTATAAACATTATTATTACATTAGAATAGTTTCAAAAAGTATCCAAAATTCCTTTTCATCTACGTAAGCAGAAATGTATCACACGTCTCCCGCACCAACTCTTAAGCAATTTGCGTAGAAAGTAACACAGATTTACTTTGAAACATTTGAAACATACTCGTGCTTGACACTCATACTTATATGATGTGCTATGTTGACAATCGTGGGAAAATCAAAGAAAGGTTGGCATATTTAATCTTAAAATTAGATTTACTGCATTCTAATCTCTCGTTCACATTAGAAAACATTTAGGGAGACACATTTTTGACCCAGATGAAAACCAAAACGATCCAAGCTGGGAAAATCTTATAATTTTTAGACAAAGTCCAGCTAAAGCAGTACATGTAAGGCCCCAATACTTTGAAGTTAGACACAATAGATCTTTATAGATCGTAGGCCCGTATTACAGAATAACACTCAAAAGTCAAACATGTTTTGAGAATCGTTTGTCACTTTCTATCACGCACAAAGTGATAGAGACGTAGGACGCTCAAGTCGGCGTTCATTCTTGAAACTCATTCTATAATACGAACAGTACCTAGTGTTGCATATATCCCCGAAACAATGAAATACCAATAGAATAGAATAGAATTTAACTTTATTGCACAAACATCAACCAATACAAAAATAAACACAGTAAAACAATGATTTGTACAAAGGGCGACCTTATCCCTAAAGAGCAATCTCTTCCAAGCAACCTTAGGATGGATAAGATTTAAAAATAAATGCTCTAGGGAAGATAGCCTATTATAATACTTAATTTTTTTCCGGACTGTTGAGATGATTTTGAGTTTGCCATCTGTCCAGCCCGCCTGGCATGACCACCGAAACACGATATGATATAGCCATTTATCGCTTTGAATTGTCAAAAATCATTGGATATAACCACAAACTTGAAATTTTATCGAAACTGCGAACATGTTTAAGGCTTATAGATGTTCGCAGTTTCGATAAAATTCCAAGATGACGATTATATCCAATGATTTTTGACAGTTTATAGCGATAAACGGCTATATCATATCGTGTTTCGGTGGTCATGCTAGGCGGGCTGGTCGTTGGCTTTGGTTTACTGAAGGATTGTTAATTTTTGGGCTTATTGCCCCTTTTCTGTAGGCGACAGGCTGGCACCCTGTCACTATTTTGGGGTATTGTATGGCCCATACTACCAGATGCGACTTTGTGTGTAACTGATTGTTACTTAAAGCTTTGCTCGACCCCTTTTGGAATTATGAGCGTGATTACATGTATTTATGTATATTTTTTTTCTTTGAGAGGGAAGTTCTTGGACTTCGTCTTTGTTAAAGTGATGATGACGCTGGTGATGGAACTAAGCTTCGAAGAATTACGCAACATGTGACCTTACTACAAAAGTATCTCTCTTCAAAATACAGACAGGTTTTCTATCACACGATGTCCCTTTAGCTATGAATGTTATGAGGTGTGCATACACATTGTACTAGTGTGCGTAACCTCGACAGCACAGTCACGATCGTTCACACGCGCGCTTGCTTATCAGTAGGTAGGTACACGTCATAACTTCGGCCAGCGGCCCACAGGGTCTGCCGTTAGTCGGTAGCCCCTGTGGGTTGCGCCACCACTTGGTGCACAAGGAGTGCCTAGACGGGCAGTGTTGGGACGGTCTCGGTGTAGTTGCGCTCACGTGTGCAGATCCCGAGCCGTCCCGTAATAGCGCACTGGAGGTCAGGCCGGGGAGGATGTTTAGTGGGTATGGAGGGAACGCCTTTACCTCGAATCCCACATATCCCCTGCAGTTGGCACCACCCCGCAGGGACGTAAAATGTAGTTGAGCTCCCCAACAAAAAAAAAAGGTACACGTCATAACTACAGCCAAGTCCAAACGGACTTCGTAAAATAGAATGTCTATATAGCAGTAATTTATACATCATACAAAGTTCAAACATAGTTCAGGTGAAAGTTTGTTATAGTAATGTAATTGTGTAATATGCATGAGAAACAAATTATACGTTAGTCGGACGACCAGTTTATCACACAAAATTTTGTTGGTAAATTTTATGCCATTTTTATTTATATAGTAAATTTTATGCCATTTTTATGTATACAGGTTAAATCATAGATTTATAATACTGTTGTTAAATAAGTCTATCAGCCGGATGCAATAGGTTATATTTTTAACAATTTCGTTAAAAAAACTAAAAAATCGGGAGTTGTCTCCACTTGACTTTCTCTTATACCGGAAACGACTCAACGGTTGATAAAAACCTTATATTTTCATGTCATACATGCATGTTAAATTGTGGTCACCCATCCGAGTACAGACCGCGCACTTGGTTGCTTAGCTTTCGTGATCGACGGCTTAAAAGTTGATAGAAACCTTATATTTTGATGTCATACACGCATGTTAAATTTGGTTGCAATAAGTTAAAGCATGAGTTATCGTGCTAACGCACAGACACACACACAGACATAATTCCAAAAAAAAAATATTTGGACTCGGGGAGGTCTAAAACGTGTAAATCCGTCAAAATCTCGAGGTCGAACTTTTTGACGATTACAAGACTTCCTATAAACTACGTACGAGAAAGTAAATATTCCATTTTTATTTTTTTTTTTAATTTTTAGTATGATTTTTTTGTATGAATCAAGTTAACTATTACGTTATATTTTGCAAAATTGTAAAACGTAAAACTAGTGTTTCTGTTGCAGTTATTTACACCGCCATTAGTCTGTCAAAAAAGGTTTTAGATAGTCACCAAGGTTCATTCACCAATCTGAGAATCCCTTACCTACACAGCTTCTACTGGAAATCGATGGTGCTTGCTGATTAACTAGGTAATGTTACGTCCGTCAATTTGAGTAAAAGGAAATGCAGCAGTTTGCATTTCATTTTAGAATAATTTCCCTAACAATAATAAGAAAAATTCCATTACTAATTAAGGTAAGATCATCATAATTTCTACTGCAAGAACTACACTGACTCGATAGCTTATTGTTCATTCGCAAGTCAATTATTGGAAATCTAGAAATTATTGCATTTCTTGCGATTGGTGATATTGTTACTATTCATTTGCATTTATTTGGAAATATATTTTTTTTTGTATTTTTCTGCTTACAATTTGTATACAACAAAGGCAGAATATATTGATTGTAACCTAGTAGGGAGTATCGGAGTGCCTAATTTTTGTGCTCTTGGCTTACAAACAATAAACCTTTGGCTTTGGCTTACAAATAATAAATTTTCGCATAATTTTATTTTTATCGGGTTATTTTAATTACTCAAATGCGACATTAATAATCTCTACTATGTACAATAATTCGAACAATGTTAAAATGCGCAAGAGTACAATGCCTATCTAATAATTTTTTGACAGTTTCATGGATGCAAAGATAGTAAGAACCAGCAAGCATGCATATGACTTCAGTGACGGTTCCGGCAGGCTGTTCCACTTGCCTGTCGCAGGTGTCTTTTAAAAGAAAGAAAGAAATAAGAACGAAAGAAGAAAGAAAGAAAGAAAGGAGAAATGTTTATTTCATACACTTACTACAATACATAAAGTACGTAAACTATAATTTAAAATATCATGTTGCGTCACTAAGTTCGCTGTATCAAAGGTCTCCGCTCAGCATTGGTCGCAGCAGAAGGCCGAGATGCTGGTATTCTGTGGATGCTTAAAAACAAGAGTAAGGCACATACCTCATCATCATTACAGCCTTTCTTATTCGACCCACTGCTGGGACACAAGGCCTCTCCTTGTCATCGAAGGAGGTTTTGACAGTAGTCCACCACGCGTGCCCAATACGGATTGGTGGACGGAGTATAAGGTGATCAATACCCCTTTGCTGATCCATTAATCGCCTTCTACGACACCCATTGGAGGATATGGGGTGATGCTATTCTACTCTGCCGGCATCACACGGCTTAGGCACATACCTACTATTTTTAAAATTAGGCAACAACACAAACTCCTTCTTATCAGTAAAGCTATACCTACTTATTACAAAATCATTCCATTTTAAGCAATATATTTTTATACTATACTAAGCTTATAAAGCTGAAGAGTTTGTTTGTTTGTTTAAACGCGCTAATCTGAGGAACTACTGATCCTAATTGGAAAATTCTTTTTTTGTTGAATAGTTAATTTATCGAGGAAGGCTTTAGGCTACAAAATCCGACGTTAACGCGAGCAAACCCGCGGGCGTCCACTTTTATACACACAATATAAATATTATTATCTAAATTTTATTTTATTACTCATTTGTTGAATATCCACTCCGCCTTTTGGTTGCTTCAGCTTTCAGCTTGCTGCGGTCTCAGCCGCTGCGGGTCGCTCTACTACCTCCTCTAATCAAGACTTTTCCATCATGTCGAATTTTACTGTGAAATTTTGAGTATCGATAATTCCATGTCATAAGCGTCGATGGCGTAGTGCGGAAGAGCGTCGTCTCCCACCCGGGAGGCACTGGTCCAATCCCCGCCACGTACCAATATGTTTTCAAATTTTGAATTCATATGCACTTACGTTTAATCGACGCTTTTACGGTGAAGGGAAAGATCGCGAGGAAACCTGCACACACCTATGAAAAAATTCTTAGGTTGTGTGTGAAGTCGACCAACCCGCACTTGGCCAGCGTGGTTGACTAAGGCCTAATCGCCCCTAATGTGGGGTAGGCTCGAGACGCTTGGTGGGGACATTATATGAACTGTTGATGATGAATTCCATGCTAATAGTAAACTGAAGCGGAGTTCAAATGCGAGGAAAGCTAGTCCAAGAGATAACCATACAGGTCGCATCAATTACCGCCAAAAGCTTTACAGTTTTTAATTTCGCGCTAGGTTTTCAACCAGGAGTTTTAGTTGGAACTAGCTGTGCCCGCGACTTTGTTCGCGTGTTGTGATATTATATAGCCTATAGCCTTTCTCGATAAATGGACTATCCAACACAAAACGAATTTTTCAATTTGAATCAGTAGTTCCTGAGATTAGCGCGCTATACGTATCACTATACGTAGTCTCTACACTAGGCTTTTATAAGTGACATTCACAAGACCTTGACTTAATTGGAAACTTAAAACGATTTCATCTCTTTTGTATTACATCACCAGAAAAGGGACAACAGGTGACACATTTCCACAGATCCGCGTATGAAGCGAAAGTGAGTGAAAGGAGACGGTTTGTATAAACAACATAATTTTTACCGAATCATCATGTAGTAAGTGGTTTTAATACATGATTGAGAGGTATGGCGTGTAATAACAAGGTACTTATTAAAGTGAGCACTTAATTTGAGTGTAGGTAGTTAACGATAACAGGTAGGCCATTGAAATTTTATGTAAAAATACCTGCCTCTGTCAAGTAACAATTCAGATAGAGTTGTGTTACTTTACCACAACTAAAGTTTAAAAGTTCAAAAACAACTGAAGAAATAACAGTATGCCGTTACTAAAAACTTTAATGACTTGCGTTTCTGGTCAGCAAATTTAAAGTTAATGATAAAAAAAACACATGAAACAAGACTTCCTCTATGCTACGTTTACGAGAAAGTAAAAATCGGGAGTGGTCTCCCTTGACTTTCTCGTATACTGGAAACGACTCAAAAGTTAATAGAAACCTTATATTTTGCTGTCATACATGCATGTTAAATTTCGGTCACCCATCCGAGTACCGACCGCGAACTTGGTTGCTTAACTTTCGTGATCGACGACTCAAAAGTTGATAGAAACCTTATATTTTCATGTCATACATTCATGTTAAATTTGGTTGCAATAAGTTAAAGCATACTCGAATTATCGTGCTTATTAATGCACAGACACACAGACATACAGACACACAGACACAGACATAATTCCAAAAAAAATATTTTTGGATTCACTGAGGTCCAAAACGTGTAAATCCATCGAAATCTCGAGGTCGAATTTTTTGACGTTTACAAGACTTCCTCTATAATTCTTAAACGAGAAAGTAATAACAATAATTTTTTATCAGGCCATATAAACCCATAGTAGCTAATATTTAACACTTAACACTTACATTTAACATTATCATTAAAAAATATAGTTACACATTTAACATTATTAAAATTAAAAACAAAACAAAACATCAATATTATTATTGTTATGTTGTATCATAGCAGTAGCAATATCAAGTACTATAGTAGACACACGTAAAACAAAAATAAAACGAAGTTCATGAAATTTTCGAACAGAGAAATTTTCAAACAGACAAAAACATATAAGCCTTTGAAAATTATAGTAAATTTTAGGTAAACTAGCAAAAGAATTCAACTCTCCGACAGAAATACAACACTAATGTAGAGTTATTTGGCTGACGTATTCTGTAAGGACTGTAATTTCTGGAAAGATAAAAGTCCTTTAAAAATAAAGGGAATAAAAAAACTGTAAGGAGGAACTCCGGGCGTTCTAATTATCTTTTACAAGCTATGATGAAATCATTGCACTTCAAATGCAGTTGATCCAACGGCATGAGGACTGCACGTCGACTGCAACCCAACCGTGCAGCTAGCTTGCAGTCAACTTGCAGTTGTTGGAACTGCATACAAAAGGACAGTCTATCGAGCTAGAAACAACACTACGAAAATTTACATACCAGTTGTTACTAAATCTTATTTTAGATGAAGTTTTATTTGAATAAAAACCTCATAAACCAAACATGGTTATTAAAACTAATTAGTTGTAAATGGTTCATTAAGTCTACACTACGCTAGACAGTTCCTAGACAGTAGTAAAACAAGTTTTTTAAGGAAAAGACGCCGTCTGTTATGTAAAGTGACTAGGTTCGGGGTACACTGAGACCAACAAAGATTACGATGAAATTTTTTAACCCCGCCGAAAAAAGAGGGACATTATAAGTTTGACGTATCTGTGACACACAGGTGTGTGTATGTGTATCTGTCTGTGGCATTGTAGCTCCTAAACCAATAGACCGATTAAGATGCGGTTTTTTTTTAAACTGACTGATATGGTTCTTAGCGACAATTCATGAAAATCTGTTCAGGTGTTTCAAGGTCATCAGTTCTCTCTTTAATAATATTTAAGAAAAGTTTAATTTACGTCTAATCTCAATTTAATCTATGGTAATTAGGGTGCGCGAATAATTTAAAAAGAATGTATATTAAAAGTATGTAATATAGTATGGTATGGTATATAAGTATGGTATATTAAAAGTCCTGTCATTTCTGACCTGATTAGTCCCTGATTAGTTTACCGACAAGTTAAATATGAAACAAATATCCCGTAGGATAGGGGACTGCCCTAGGTCTCCCGAACAACTCCCTCATTCCCTACAGAAGAATCTTTATAATTTGCCTTAGTGCAGCTGGAATTAAATTTTAATATTACATTTCTAATACTCGGTGTGCCCCTGTCATTTACTTAGCAAACATAAACTTATGTTTTCACACCCGTACGTAAAATATTTGTATGGACAAACATGTATGTACCATTTTCATATTTGCTTGTTAAATGTGAACGTAGACTAATACTTACAACTCCAAGAATAATTGCTCCACACTTTGCCAGTTTCGTTGGTAGGCTAAAGCGCTTTGTAAGGCGAGGCGGTGCAGTCTTTTTCACCACGAAGCAATAAAGACCATGTCTGAACGTCGATGCCCGTGGCTGCCCTCACCGCGAACACAAAGCACACAAGGGATTAGTTCACGACGTTCGTTCTATTGAAGAGCAGAAGGAGTGGCGTGGACTGAGCTAGCCGCCCGCGTTGCCGTTTGCGTTAGTGCATACAAACTGGTTTGTGTGATACGTGGCGGGTAGCCACGGATATGCCGCGCCTCCAGTACCCATCGGGCACCTATTGCGCGGTCTCTTTGCCCTCTATGTGCGTTGGTAGTACAGGATTCCCTTTGCGCTATCCTTCGCGGTGAAACTGACCGGCCTGGCCCGCCCCGCTGTTTTCAAAGTACCTAAAGGTCTTAGTCTCAGATCGTATATGATCTGAGGTTGTCGCACACTTATTAACCCGGAAAGGGAACGCTACAGAACAATGGCTACGAACCGTATCATCACCTTTGCATCACCTCTCTTTTTATACTAAAAAGAGGCGATACAGCGTGGAAACATGATAACAGCTTGGAACCCAAGCTTGAAACCCAAGCTGTTAAGTGTGCCGTAACCTGTAAGGCGATCCAAACATAGAACCATGCATGCGGGCACGTATCGCGTCCTATATGCGTTGTTCTGCAGAGACGCGGTGTGGCGCCATTTATCGGCAAAGCAGGTTGGAGCCTCGTCGGCGTTAGGTCTAATACATGCTCTATAAACGATGGACGTAGAAGTAGTTACGATATTTATTAAAAAAAAATATATTTTTAATAATTCCGCTAGAAAATATTGTGCAAAATGCATTCATTATCATCATCACACCAGCCTTTATAATTGGACCCACTGCTGGGTCACAAGGCCTCTCCTTTTTATCGAATGAGGTTTAGGCAGTAGTCCACTATGCTTGCCCAATGCGGATTGGTGGACGGAGAATAAGGTGATCAATACCTTTTAATATTGCTGATCCATTAGGCGCCTTCTACAACACCCATTGGAGGATATGGGGTGATGCTCTTCTACTCTACCGGCATCACATGGCAAAATACATTAATTTCATGTAATAAATAAAATGAGTAAATTAAAACAACAAAGATATAATTGAGTAGGGTTTAATTAACGTAATTACAGTAACGAAAACTATCTTTTCAAACAAAAAAATCAGAAGACGCCATACACAAGCCGAACGCTTAGACCGATCTTGCCTCTTTATCGCTTGTTCCGCGCTCTCACTTGCACGCTTAGCTCAGGGAACGTAACAATGAGTATACTTTTATAATTATTATGAGTATACTTTTTCGTGCGTGCAGCCGGCGTTCATCGAGAAGACGTTATCACGTCAAAAAAATAATAAAAATACCACATTTTATGTACTACTATTTTTCACAATATAATTTATTTCCTTCTCGGACTTTTAGAGTTTTTTTTTAAATATACTTAAAACTATTACTTAATATTAAGTTAAGAAAATAATAATAAAAAATTAAAGCGTGAAGGTTTTTAGAAAACTATTCGGAATTACTATCATTTGCAGGTGCAATCGATCTGTGAGATTGATTTCTAAACAGTCGTCAAGTATTAGCACTAGGGCGTATACGCACTACTGAGGGTAGATGTCATCATTGAAGGAGGATACTTGAAGGCCTGGTCGCCATGCTCAAGTGGTTAAAGTATAAAACAGACTTGCGCAATCTGACAGATTTATTGCGCACGACGGAGGGCTGGAGCTGGTTGATCCCAAGTTCAGTTAGGTTATTAAAATGTCATTTGGAACATTATTTATGGAACAACTTTACAAATCTTTACGTGAGAATTATCCACAATTTATGTTATTGATTTGCACGTCATTCTAAACCTTCTTTTAGGTACTCACTTTCTCCTTCCCATGTCATTAGTTTTAACGTTTTTAGAGATCCGTATAAAAATACGCTATTGTTCAAAAACTCTCATAGTTAATACGAAACAAACGGTGCGTTTTCGTAGTTCAGGTCGAGCTTTACATCGAACTAGCAAATTGTGTTAATGTAAAATCGTACTTGCTCGCTGTGTATTAAGTGTCATTACTTTTTTGTTGTAATTGTATTTTGGGAAGGCATTGAAAAATGGGTTAATGTTGAGTGCAATTAATTTAATAAAACCCAAGTGGCATTTGAACGTAGCTCACAATAGACCTCATAGAAGGTTCAAGGTCACGAGGTCTATGCTCGGAGTTTCTCTGCGCATCATAATATCAGAAATGATGAGATAGGTAGGAGAAATGAGGTCACTGTTATAACCCAAATATTTGCAAACATTAAAAGGCAGCGGGCAGGGCACAATGCGTGGAGAGCAGGCGGTCGTTGGAGCAGAATGAACACCAATAAAATTTAATGTTATTTGATTTCGGTCCTCGGTACGGTGGAGGTACTAGTTCTGGCGCTACAAATTCAAGCAGCTAATCCGCTGTGCCCTACCATGACTACTATACTATCTAAAAAAAACAAAAAGTACCCAGAAAATATTGTACAACATTTTCTGGGTACTTTTTGTTTTTTTTCAAAAAAATTTATTGAAATCAACTCGGAAGCCGATCCCAAACCACCTGTATTCAGGGTGTTGGTTATTTAGTTTACATGTTGTATATCAAGAGATACATCTAAGGTCATAACTAAGCAAGAATCGAGTTCCTATTTCAAAGTAATTTGTTTTTTTATTATTTTTGTAGGAGGATTGAGTCCGCCGCAGTACTGATGCCAAACCCGACTAAATGCCAATGACTAGGCAATTATTTATTTAATAATATTATAGTAAAAACGAAAATTAATTAAGTAGTGACTAGTAACGTGTTACATGATGTAAAAACTCGCAATTCTTTGGCATATTTCGTTGAACTTAATTCTCCTGAGGATCTCATAATTTCTTATATGATCACGAAGAGCATAGTATCCTTCGTTGCCCTTTCAGTGATGAATAATTTAAGGAGTGCGAAAATAATTTAGGAAACCTCTGTCCGCCTCCTCAATAAAAAAAAAATAGCTAGCAAAGGAAGATGGGAACCACCTATCGTAGAAGTACCAAATAAAATGCATTGGGTCCAGTAGATTAATTTGCGAGTGCAAATGAAGAAATACTTTTATGATCGTCATCATTTCAGCTGAGAGACGCCCACTATTAAACATAGGCCTCCTGCAAGGATTTTTAAACCAAAAAAAAACGACAAAGAAAGAATGACATAGGTACATTTTTTTTCAAAATCATTGGGCTTGATTCTTGGCTATTGATTTTTAAAAATTCAATGAGGCACATTTTTTATCAAAATTGGTCTCGCGGCTCCTTTGAGAATGTTTCCATATTTCTTATAGTTTAGGATTTTACCCTGAAGGCCCACTTGAAAAATTCAACCTGTATATTAGCAATTTTTTTTGGATCGGCTGTGACGCCAAATTATTTATAGCACAGCAATAATTTATATCAACTAACAAAACTGGTGTCATTAATTATATTTTTCTAGGGTCATTCGACAGTTAATCGAAATAGTCACATTGCAAATTTATTTTGACATTTGAAATAATCATTTATTTCGTATAATTTACGACAGCTATCTATGGTAGCTACCATTTTTATTGGTTTTATACAAATTTAATTTAAAGTTATTAATTTCACCTCGTGACATTTTGAGCTAACCTAAAAAATTTAAGTTTTATGGGACAGAGTTCCTTTTACCAAATAAGAGCAGAGCTTTGTTAATTTGACGACAGAAAGAGTTTAGCTCTCTCATTCTTCTTTGCAAAGTTTTGGATTTTCTTCTTTTTACTATCCTGATCCCAATCGTTTTGGGTCGGTGTAACATGTCACCGTAATGCCACAGCCTATAGAAGTTCATACAGTCGTTCGACGAGCCCGTCTAGACAGGTCAATCGCGAGGAGGACGTGGGACGCAGGGCGAGCCCGAGCTTCATGCACTCACTCGGGACATTCTGGTCAAGGATGTCGCAAAACATTAAACGCGAGCGCGCGACTCGTACAGTAAACAGCAAAAGTAGATTATCAAAATCAAATCTAAGTACACTAAATAAAAACTAAGGATAATTAATAGAAATTTAAATTATGCACTACCCAAAATGACCACTTACAACGTACACCCACAAGATGAGTATGTTTTTAGGAATTTTACATTTCTGTATTTATTTTGCTTTTAATGAATTTAGAAGCATTGTTTTGATCATCTACTTCTGCTGTTAACTGTACAACTGACTACCCTTGACAAAAACAGCATTTCCCTCAGCTTCAACCGTCAAATCTTTAATTTTTATTACGCTGTGATACTGCTATAAGCTTTGGCATAGCTTTAATGTCAGCCGCCTGCCTGACATCAAGCCTAATTGGGAGTGCTGTTCTTGTGGTGCCTTAAGCCATTTAAGGATACAGATTTACACAGCGTAAGTAACTGTCTCTAATTCGAGGAAACTCAGTGTTGAATTGGTACTGACCTAGTGTAAATTGATTTGGAGTCAGTACAGCGCTGTCGCGTAAGCGCTGACTTCAATATTCCCGCTTACTGACTGCACGTAAACGGTGTGGTCAATGGCGCCAGCACTGACGCCTGTTGCTGACATTTCTTATCCAGTATATGTCAGTCTTTACTCGCCACCGCGCGTACATTTTGATCCAAGTACGATGTTTAAAGGCTGAAATTGAAGGCTAGCTTCACTTAGAACCTTCAACTATTATTGTCGGGATACAATTATGATGCTAGCTCTGTTATTATGAAGACAGACTTTGAAAAGATGGCGAATACTAGTCAGCGGGCTTAAAAAATGGTAACCAAACCAACTAAACTAAGAACAAAGTAAATATTAATGTCACGGGATTTCGGGATTTAATTCCAGCGGGCGAACTACAAAATCATGTGGACAGTGATAAAAACCTAAAAATAAATCAAAACAAATACAAGCAATTGAACGCAAAGTCCCGTTACAAGGTAGGTACACTACTCAAAAGAATGATAATCTGTGCTTTGTAAGCAACGGCTGAGTCATTGTTTACGTGCCTTGAACTTTAAAAAAAACATTTAAATTCCATAAATTTATTTTCATCTATAAACACTTTCGCGGTACCGGTACTGACCTATCCATTTGGGGCCGCTAAGTGGACTAATATAAATATCTCTAACTCAGAAACGAGAAATCGAACTACACTGACAAGGCTCAACTTTTTGCACCTTTTTTAACGACGTAAATAATATTTCGGAAGACAAGAATACAGAGAATGGATGCAAGAATAGATATTTTTATTACACCAATAAAAATAATTTAAAAAATAAAACATATAAGCTTGTGTAATAGTGACGTGAAACATTAAAATTTTAGGAATTGCTCGATAGGAAATGACTACTTGATTTTTGAAAGACTCCAACGTGCGAGTACTCCTAAAACTCTCGGGCAGAGCATTCCACAACCGAACAACATGAACGGAAAAGGAAAAGGTAAGGAAGTCAGAGCTATGGGATGGTTTATCGAGAGTGAGATTGAAATTAGATCGCAACGTGCGATTTACTATAGAAAGCGAAAGGAAAAAAGAGATCGGAGATACAGAGGAGAGCTGGGTAAGAATAGTACGGAGTAAAGAAGCGTAAGAAGTCCCGTCGCCGACGAATTGGGACACAATTTAGTTGAGAACGATATACATAACTCTGCAAGAGATGCCGGCATAACCATTAAAATGTCTCAGCATTATCTATGCCCCGCATGTCGATGTGCCTTACGAAGAACCCCTCCCAGTCATCGCACGGCCTCTTGAGGCCCCCATAGAAAACATCTCTATATTGCTTAAAATGTAAGCGATAGAGCATCATCTCACTGCTTCTATTCAATCTGGTAGAGGGTAGGTATCTTCCTGTCGATGTCTTGAAATCAAAACCAAATTTTAAGCTATGAAGTTTCTTTCGCAATTTTTTCTCCGCCTCACCATATAAAATTAGTTATTATTTTTCCCGAAACGGTGGTAAGGTTTCTGAAGATTTTAAGGTACTTAGCAAAGTCTATATAAATTAAGATTTTATTTTAATTTTGATGCGTCAAGCTCCCTAGCATACATTGCAGTCTCTTGGATAATGAGGTTTTCATCATCTTTATCATCAATAGCTCATATAATGTCCCCACCGAGGGGCTCGAGCCTACCCCACATTAGGGGCAATTAGGTCTTAGTCAACTACGTTGGCCAAGTGCGAGTTGGTCAACTTCACACACAACCTAAAATGTTCTTCATAGGTGTGTGCAGGTTTCCTCACGATGTTATCCTTCACCGTAAAAGCGTCGATTAAACGTACATAAAAATTTTAAAACACATTGGTACGTGGCGGTGATCGAACCAGTGCCTCCCTGGTGGGAGACAACGCCCTTACGCACTACGTCACAGACGCTTCACACTTAACATGGTTTTGACCCTTATAAATTACCAAACATAGATTGTAAATATTAATAAACCCACAGTAAACCTTTTTATTTCTACAGTCTTGAAGTGGATCTTTTTTGTCCGTGAGTAAGGTCAGGGTTAAGTATGCCGGAGTATTTGCCGTTGTAAGCCTGCTACGGTAACTGCCTACTAAAACATTAAGTTTGTTTGAAAATCACTGACGGGGTACCAAGATTTGAAAGGTGAAAGTTTAAAGATGGGCCGATCAACGAACAGTATATTACAAGTATCATATTAAATTTCATTAGTAATCACACCAATTACCTTGTTCATAAAAAATAAATCATAAGACTCATTTCACACAAGTAAGTATATGATTTGGTAAAGCTATTGAATGATGGGGAGGTCAATGGATAACGATCGTAGAAGTTAAGGTACTAATTGCGCGGTTGGTACTCGGATGGGTGACCAAAAAGTTTCCCTCTATTTTCCAAAGTACCTTCCGAAGCACGTTACCTTGGTGGTGCCGGGTGCTGTCGAAATATCATGTCAGATGAGGGCCTAGAATGCTAATACGTTCGTTAAAAAAATAATATTATCTATAGGCGCATGCTTGTTGCTAATAATATTCAAAAAACTTCTAATTATCGTTTCGAGCGAGATGGCATAAAGCTTCTTTTTTTTAAGGAAGACTGGCTTACGTTGCCATCGACAAACTGTGGCTACCATTTCAAAGCAAACTAAGAAATTTGGCAACTCATTTCTATCATATGTCTGACAATCGAGAAATGGAATTCACTGCCTGTTACATATTTCCTCCTTCTTCCAATCCGGGGTCATTTAAACGAGACGTGAATAATATTATTAAGCCTATATAAATTTACTCCTTCTTCTAAGACTGTCGCCTAAAAATGGATAAAAAGTGTATAATAGGTATCTGGCAGTACCTAATAAAGAATCATTTGATTGATCGACTTAAAATAATTAAAAAAAAAAACAAAGTTTATAATGGGCCTTTTAAGAAAGCCCAAGGTTATTTATAATACGAGATGGCAAACAAGCTTTTGCCTATGGATACTAAATACTGCAAGTGCGCTGCCATCTTGGAGACCAAGATGATATGTTTTCCATGCCCAGGAAAGGTAGCCAGTGCAATACTGGCTACCTTTCCCTTCAATCCGAAACACAGGGAACTGCTTCATGGCAGATATAATAAAGGTTACTCAAAGGGCAATAGAGAGGGCTATGCTCTGAGTTTCTCTGCTCGATCATATAAGTAATTATGATCCGCAGGAGAACTAAGGCGACCGATATAGTCCAAATAATTTAAATGGCAGTGCACACTGGGAGAAGAACTGACGGCCATTGTGGCGGAAATATGCTCATTGGTAGGCCCCCCACAAGATGAATCGAAGACCTGATGAAGATCGCTGGAAGCCGCTGTTGATCGGGTTGGAAATCCTTGCGGGAAGCCTATGTCCAACAGATACGATAAATAAATAAAAAACAGAAGACTCGTGTTTAGATATTAATCGACATGTTATTTAGAATATGTAAGCGTTATATGCGTAAACTTCTCAGACTATTTATACACAGTAACCGACCACAACTAATTAATACAATCTCTCCTATTCTAGCACCATGTACTCGCATTTTACCAGAAATTACGTGTCGATGACCCCGCACTTGAAAAGTGAAAGGGGCCGTACGAAACGAATCTTCGAGCTTCTTTGAAACAACGTATGGGTGTCACGACCAACCGAGCTTAAGTGGTTCTGTACCATTTTACCTGGACTGCTTCGATGTCTGTTTGGAGCCTATCTATCCTGGTTGTATGGTTTTGTTTGTCGACTTACTGGAGATTTAGTAAGTTTTGGATTTCATGTTCATAGAAGTCCACCATTTAATTGGGAAAGGTATCATCAAGATATGACTTAGTTCAGTTTTAAAACACATTAAAAGGCAACTTATTATGAGGATTCTTAACCACATCGCAATAATTAAGCTAACTCATAAACAAACTCATAAACCAGCAATGTGTTTTTAAAAAACCTCAAACGGTGACCACGAAACCTAAATAGCTTATAAAACTAAATGAAAGAACAAAAGTTCTTTGGTGCTTTTGGGGAAGTACATACATAGATACAATCGCGCTCATATCCCAAAAGGGGTTGCACATTACATTTGGTTGCATATAAAGTCACAGCTCGGCAGTATGGGCCACGCAATACTTTAAAAATAGTGATGCTTACATAAATGGGGTATTAAACCCAAAAAGTACCAATCCTTCGAAACAATAAACAAAAGCCAGGGCAGATCATCAACAGCTCATATAATGTCCCCACCGAGGAGCTCGAGCCTACCCCACATTAGAGGCGATTGGGCTTAGTCAACCACGCTGGCCAAGTGCGGGTTGGTTGACTTCACACACAACCTAAGAATTTCTTCATAGGTGTGTGCAGGTTTCCTCACGATGTTTTCCTTGGCCGTAAAAGCGTCGATTAAACGTATATATTAGGGGTTTAAGTATGAAATTGCCATTTTGTATGGAGAATTTAACGAAAATTCATAATTCATATAAATATATTTGCGATTTTTTAAGGAACCACAAATCTAAATTCTGTGTAATTTTGTGGATATATTTAGACATCATTATGCTATAGGATAATTAGAGAAAAAAATTGAGATTTGATACCTGTAAAAAAAATATCGTTTTTTTATAACGGAGACTGACACCTCTTAGGACGAGCTGTTTTTGAAGATGTATTTCTAATGAAAAAAATAGAAATAAGAATAAAGTTTTATACATAAAGATAAGTCCTTGTAATAAAGTTTAAAATAAAAAAATAATAATGGACATAGCTATTGTATTAAAGGAATTATATACTAATGAATAATGAGGAAAAAATCGGCAATTCCATACTTTAACCCCTATTATTTTGATACCTTGAATTCAAAATCTGAAAACACATTGGTTCGAACCGGTGCCTCCCGGGTGGGAGACAACGCCACCGATGCAGGACAAATGATACACTGTAATTAATCTCAGCAGTCAGGGCAGAAGTGATTAAAAATTCTCACTTACATTATAAGGTCCAGGTAGCTAAGGTACTAGATGCAAAAATTGCCAAGAATATAGCTAAAAATCGTCTCCGCTGGTACGGTCATGTCATACGACGCGATAAAAAACTCATCACTAGAACCAGTATTGGCATAAAAGAGCCAAAACGTGGACGTGGTAGATCTTCGACTATCTGGATTAGAACAGTGCAAACAGATATGAGGACGATGGGACTACACCGTGATACGAGGCAAACACTACCGTAATGGCGTGACAAGATTAGGAGGGCCGACTCCAAAAGATACGGGACGTAGGCACAGAAGAAGAAGATTCTAAGGTCCTAGGGAGTCATACAGTGCCGGCTTATTGTGTGGTAAAAGGTGTGCAGCGACATTGCTTTTGGGTTTTGAGACCCTTCTCGATATTGAAGGCTCCAAGTTATTATTTGCACCCTGACGCTACATGTGCCAGAGGCGAACCTGGAGTTTTGGTCGTAATACTGCCATGCTGACCCAATGCATAGAAATAGTCACTATCAAAACTAGAAACAACATCTTAACTCTTAACACCGCTCTTGGGGGACTAGGGGAAATCTACACTGTTACCTCAATTCGATGGCTTTTGCGCCAGTTACGCGTCGGAGGATGAGAGGCATTCCTGTCACCTTAATTCTCCCAGGAAGCATTCAAGCGCTTAAGGACTATCGAAATTATAAATTTTTAGAGGCCTAGCTTGAGCAACTAAGGTGAATAATCTTGGATAAAAAAGAGTTTTCACGTCACCAGCGCCTTATCCCATACCGGTTCAAATTACTATTCATTGAAATAGAGTCGTTCTAGTCTATCATGATGTTTTCAGGTCTGTGGTAGGCGGGGTCGATATCGCTAATCGGAGTGTAGTAAGCAATCTAACACCAACTACAAGAGGATTGCTTATTGATGTACCAATTAGATGCGTCTTTCATGAATTCGGCTATGAAAGAAAAACAAATCTTTATGAAGGTTTACGTTTCGCATGAACCAGGGTCAACCAGTAGCAATGTAGAGGTTTTAATCTATTTTATTTTAAATAGGTTTACAGCTTATAAAGAATAACCTACTTTTAAATAACCTGATGGCAGTTTAGATCACATTACATACGCTTTGTAAAGTATCGTCTAATTTCTAAGAGACATTTTACTTCGCTTCTCCAATTAGTATAAGCGACTTAGTACGAAGCAAGCCCTGTCTTGGACTTATTCTATGTGAGGTGCATCTCGTGATCGTTCATACGGAACCCCAATTTTAATGATAGATTCCGTCACGTATGATATAAAACAACCAGATGGTTCCACCAGCGCTCATGTCATGACTAATCTCACCAGTTTTTCGCCAGTCCTAATATCCGTGTCGTGTTCTCGAAAATGTTGCGTGTCTATTTTGTATCGATCAAAATTTACATGCATTCTTTTCTATTTTGGTCTTCTGTGCATAATTTGTGAGAAGTGTCTAAGATTACGCGTTTATTAAACAAGTTCATTTTAGTTCTATTTGAAAAGGAGATCGCAACATTCGTAACCATGTTATAATACGTGAAGAAAACATTAGGTATATTCTTTTTTAAAGTATAAAGCGCGATCGGATTAGTTTGAGATTTGAGATCATTTAAGACCACGAGAAGAAGTGCAGAAAAATAAAATATATTAATGTTTGTTACGTGGTATAATAAACTGACACCTACCCATGCTAACATAGTCATATAAATACTATGGTGTTATCCAAATAAAAATGTAATATTAATTTTAATTTACTGTTCGAACTATTTGTATGGAGTAAACCAAAGGAGGGTTTCTGTCAGGCAGGCGACAGATCATAAAACTGTAACAAAGCCTATAGCAGTGTGGTGACATAATTGCACCGACTCCAAATAAACAGGAATCAGGGTTGGCTGAAGAATAATACATTCAGTTATTCTTGTTAATATTTACAATTTTGGGATGTAATTTTGTACTTTAAAAAGTCAAAGCTTTGTATATTCAAAGACAAAAGGGAAAGTGGTATTTATTTGAACAATAATACTATCACGTTAATACCATGAATGGGTAATTTTGGTAATTTTGTCAGCAAACAACGTCAGCTTAAGTAGTCATGGATGCTTTTTCTCATCTCTTTGCTGTCGCGCTTTGAAAAGTAACTACAAAGATATTCTAGCATTTATGCGTGCGAGTTTTGCATTCAAATTATTTTTCGGTCATTGTTTTGAATATTACTACATATACCGAAGTTGTTTGGTGCGTGTTCAAGTAAGCGTAGAATGATTAGCAGTTAACTATTACTGTCTATTTTTAAGAGAAAAAAAATACACTTTGTATAAGTCAAATAAATTTCCGTGTTTTTAAAATATGAATATTTGTAAGATTTTTTGATGTGAATAAGCTCTAGCAAATGACTCCATTATCCATTAGCCATGTGATGCCAGCAGAGCAGAATAACATCACACCATATCGTCCAATGGGTGTCGTAGAAGGCGACTAATGGATCAGAAAATGGGTATTTATCACTTTATACTCCGTCCACCATTTCGTATTGGGCAAGCGTGGTGGACTACTGCCTAAACCTCATTCGATGACAAGGAGAGGTGTTATGTCCCAGCAGTGGGTCTAATTAGAAAGGCTGTTATGATGATGATAGTCCACGAAGTAGATTCTATTCCGTGATTCCATCCCACCTGATGTTGAATTCAAGTGGCTGGCTATATTACTTATCTGATGATACGGTTGCGTTACACTTATCTACGTTGAATATATGGCAACAAATAAATGAATTACATGCATCACCTGAAACCAGCTCTCCGCTCCTTAGCAAACATCGTCGCAGAAACAGGTGAACTTTCAGCATGTAATTTGGCGTTTATTGGTCGATGCGAAGATGTATAAATAATGAGAAAGAAATAAAATGTTATTTGTTGGTTTTAAGTTAAGCGGTACTATAAAGTGGTTCACCAAAATAGAGTTACATATAACGAAATGGTCACCACTCAGCATCTGCTGCAACCTGGTAGGTCACGGTCTTCTGTAGCGCCAAACGAGAGTGCAACGCGGGCCAACCGTCAAACCTCAAGTTGTTTGCGTAAAGATGCGATGTGATGCTGAGCAAACTAAATTATTCGTCTCAATTACTGATGCGCGGTCATTGCGCGGCGGATGGCGTAATATCAAAGGAAACGATCTGATTGTCTTCTGTTGCAGTCGTAGAAAGAGTTGGCATATGCGCGGTGGATTAAGTCAAGCTACATGCACGCTGCTACCAAGGAGGTGATGTGGAGCATAATGCCAGCAATGAAATATACATGTAACTATTAACTTGTTGCTAAGAATTATGAAAAAACGCGTGAGCATCATCACTAACTATCAAAACTAGTGAAGAAAGGACTCGAGGTTTATAAGCTCTTTAAAAGGAACTCGACTCAAGTCATACAGTTTACAACTCAAAGAGTCTTTAAACCCTGAACCCTAAGCCTTATTTGAGTCCAAGACTGGCACTCGAGGCTTATTTTAAGACTGAGTCATTTTGAAATGCCTCCGAATTTTAAACGACTCAGTCTCAACGAAAAGGTTCGAACCCTTTTTAAACGACTCAGTCTTAAGTCGTGAGGCGCACTCATACTCGTATACTAGAATTAATTTGGATATGTATCAATGACTTAAGTTCACTTGAAGCACGTACGTGGCAATTCACATACGGGTGAATACCTTGAGACGATTCACGCGCTCAATGGACAAGTGGAATCAAATGAGTTCTAAAGGGAGTCGGTTACTCGCGACCCGAAGCGTGGCACTTGAAGCACGTACGTGGCAATTCACATACCTTGAGACGATTCATGGGCACAATGGACAGGTGGAATCAAATGAGTTCTCAAGGGAGTCAGTTACTCGCGACCCGTAGCGTGGCAGGTCACTCGCAATACTAATCTGCGGCGCTCATGTCGCACGCGGCCAAAAGGTGTAATTGAAACATAGGTGAACTCATAAAGGATGTTGGAAGCAGGAAAGGATGGGGCGTTGGTTCACGTATCCTACAGTAGATGGCGATGACACCCGTTTTAAATACGTCTTCGACTTGATCGATAAACGTCCGCCTAGGTTTTCCTCGTCCTGTATCTCTGTTTACTTCAGATTTGACCTTTTCGTCAATCTACTTACATACATCCTTTCTACATAACCGAACCACTTGAGCACCCCTTTCTCAATTTCAACGTCATGGTATAACCTATCACTCAATTTTACACCAACCATGCTCCTAAAGGCTCTTGTTTCAACCGTATTTATGCTGCTTTCATATTGTCTTTTCTCTCATACCCAACTTTAACCCTAGAACCGAACCCGTACAAATAAAAAAAAATATTTGATAATTTGCGATTACTTTTTTGTTTCTTCTTTGTTGCGTCAAACTGTCCACCGGGCGGGAGTCCTCTTAGTGTGTGGTCGTGGCAAAATGCGAGTAAGGTGCTCCAGTACCCTTTGCCTATGCATATCCATATTAGAAATGGACGTTTAGAAGGGGAAAAACGTGTCATCTGATATTCCCGTCGCTTTAGAATCAAAATCTGGACGATGTTTAATATTTTCCCAGAGGAAAAACTGTGAATCTCGCTTTTTGTTTTTCAATGTGAATCATGCCAAACTTTCCTATATAATTATATACAGACCTAAACAAAGATTTGCCAAAACAATTAAAACAAGACACTTTTATATAGGCCTTATAGGTACTATTATCTGATACTGAAATAAGTGCCTTAACAGTATATTATAAGCTGATTGATAAGTGTTTATAATTATGTAAAAAAAAAATATTCATTTACTGGGGTACACCAGTACGGTTACTGAAAGTTTAAGACGGGTACGGTTCTAGGGTAAAAAATGCTTTTACAAAACTAAAATGACACAAAAAAAAATGCTGATACAAAACCTTAATGACAGCACGCGCAAAAGACAATAGATAACATGTGCACGATTGCTATAGATTCTAGGCTGCGTCCCCGATAATGTCCCAGTTATTACACTGTTTTATTTTCCGTCTCGCGAACATCGCGGTTCAATTTTGATTCTTTTTTCTATAAAAGTGGAGCAAGTGTAACCAATTGTGTTACGCAATTGTTGATTTTCTTTTTTTGGATGACTTTGCTAAGTTTAGTTTTTTGAGCTGTGACGTAATGGAGGCCAGTGACTTTTGGAGTCTCTTTTTTGTACAATTTAGTAGAGTCTGTAATTTTGCTTACACGTTAAGAGTGTTTGACGAACATAGATTTTAAACTTTTGTTTGTAGTCTTTATTGTATTAAATAGAATGGGTGCATACTTCGCCACGTAATGATAGCAGATTGGAATAGCACACCCCAACGGATGCCGTAGAAGGCGACTAATAGATCAGCAAAAGGGTATTAGATCTTTCGGCTGCAGTCGGGACTATCAGCATCGCGTCCCTACTTAAGCCCGGTATCAAATTTATCATTAATGGAAATGAAATAAACTTTAGTTGTACTTTCTAACTTTCAAGTTATTATAAACAAGCTTTACGATTATTTCCCATTCGAATAATAATAATTACAGTTGTAAGTTAAAGTACTTTGCAGCCGTTTAAATCATAGCCTTACGAGCGTTGGCGAGTTTTTTTTTATCACGCAAGTGTTTTAATACCAAGTTGTGTGTAGTTTCATACACTACTATGTATATAGAATGAAATTAAAAGTAAGCTAATGTTAGGTTTTCCGAAAACAGTGTATATTTCAATTTTACATTCCAAGAATACTCATAACATTTTTATAAACTTTTTTGATTTTTCTGGCAAACGAGCTAGTTATCTCAGAAGCTTTTTGAAAAATATATGGCGGAGTCAAATTTTCTGTATGGGTTTGAACCCTTTGCCATTGACGAAATTAAAAAAAGTGTCAATTTGGCTCTCTGAAACACTTTTAACATGGAGTTTCTCCCGAGTTCTTGTTGTAAAAACACGTGTTGAGAGACTCCATTTTTAACCTCAATCAACCGTACAATTTTTGATACTTTAGTTACATTTTCACTTGACATTGGCAAAATGCGTAGATACGCTTAATGCGACGCGACGCCATTAATTAAGAATAGAACACTTTTGACAAAAGTTTGTTATTTTTTAGGAAAATTAGCTGCTATTTAATGAGCCGCACCGATGTTATAATGGTGATTATGTTACAGTTTGTTATTTAAATTTTATTTTAATTATCTGTCTCAAAAAGTATATCTATATAATATACGTTCAGATTTGAGATCAACTCTTTGATTACTAACAACGCAACATTTTTATTACTAACTTATCTAATATTAAATTTTATTTTCAAAATAATTTAAGAATCCGTTACATTTTCACGTCTTCTATTTTACTTATTTCCTTCCATTGCAAAATTATGAAAAGTATAAAGTTTCCTTTTTTTACTTTCTCATATTCGTAGTATAGGGGAAGTCTTGTAATCGTAAAAAATCGACCTCGAGATTTTTCTATTTACATGTTTTGGACCTCCCTGAGTCCAAAAATATCGTTTTTGGAATTATGTCTGTATCTCTGTGTGTCTGTGCGTTAGCACGATAACTCGAGTATGCTTTAACTTATTACAACCAAATCTAACATGCATGCATGACACATAAATATAAGCTTTCTATCAACTTTTGAGTCAATTCTGGTATACGAGAAAGTCAAGGGGAGACCACTCCCGATTTTTACAATACATTATTTTATGCATACATATTACATAGCCAATACACGGTAACATATAAGAATGTTTTGTTTTTAGCGTACCTAAGCATAGTTTAATTATATATCAATGACTAAAAAAAATTGTAAATAGAACTCTTTATTAGTATTTGTGTACCATCTTCTTCTTCTTTTATTATATATAATTTCCATGTCACGATATTTATCCGAGATAAACTCCAAAGCTAACAATCCAATTTTAACTTTTTTTTAAATGTGTGTTTTGTTTCAACTTGATAGATAGGGTGGTTTTTATCTTGACAAGTAGTCCTCATTTTCTTTTACTACACATTTTTTTTCCTACAATATTCAGTTATAGGACAGTAGTATGAAATCGTCGGTGGCGTAGTGAGTAAGAGCGTCGTCTCCCACCCGGGCGGCACTGTTTCGATCCCCGCCACGTACCAATGTGTTTTCAAATTTTGAAATCATATGTAGGTTTAATCGACTCTTTTAACGGTGAAGGAAAACATCGTGAGGAAATCTGCACACACCTATGAAGAAATTCTTAGGTTGTGTGTGAAGTCGACCAACCCGCACTTGGCCAGCGTGGTTGACTAAGGCACAATCGCCCCTAATGTGGGGTAGGCTCGAGCCCCTCGGTGGGGACATTATATGAGCTGATGATGTATGATGTATGAAATTACCACAGCAACGCGTGGCCTGGACAGCTAGTATCCTATACGTCATTGGGTAAATCATTGATATATAAAGGTTTTATGTGCAGTTGTTTGTAGACAAGAATATGGCCTGCCTGATGCTCAGCAGCTTCCGTAGCCTATATACGCCTTCAACACTGTGGAGCACTAGCAACCTTACTCACTAACAGAAATACAACACTACAAAACTGTAGTGTTTTTCTGTGGAGGCACTACCCCAATTTGGGCGCTCCAAATTCAAGAGGCTAGTATGCTGTGTGCCCTACCTCGATTAAGTCGGTATTAACTTTGAATTACCTAGTTTTCTATTACCTTTACGTTGTTGAATTTGGGTAAAATAAACATTTTATTATAACAAGCTACTCCATTTACATTCATTTACTAGGTGGTAGACCCATATGCAGGGTCGTCTGTGTAGGTACCACCGCCTTTCTTATTTCTGCCGTGAAGCAGTTCGCTGGGGTTCGGATTGAAGGGAAAGGTAGCCAGTGTAATTACTGGGCATGGAAAGCATATCTTCTTAGTCTCCAGGATGGCAACGCACTTGCAGTGTTAAGTGATTTACCCGTGATATTACAAGAGCCTATAGGCGACGGTAACCACTTAACACCAGGTGGGTCGCAAGCTTGTTTGCCATCTCGTAGTATTAAAAAACAAAAGCTTTTAGTTTCATTACATTATTTTTAAAAAATATTAAATGATTTGAACGCAAAGGAATTCACGGGCGGAATGCTAAATTTGTCACAGTTATAAAAGAATAGTTTTTAACTAGAGAATATCATGAAAATAATTTCCAACACACATTAACAATTAATTTACTTGATATTACTTTTTATTTATTTATTATAATTTTATCGCTTGTCATCGAAGTCGTAAGAATCGTTAATAACGTAATAAATTAATAATCAAACATTATATTTGACCATTAATTGTTTGTGATGTTAGTATTTGATTGTAATCAAATCTCAATTAAATTAAAATTATCACCGTTTGATGCAAATATTTCTGAATAATTTAACACTGATTTTAACGACTCAATCGATTCGTATTTTCTTGAGAATTTGTAATCACGTTGCTTAGATTTATTAATTGAAAATGAAGTAGGACATGAACTCGTAGTATCATGATTACTTTGTCGAATACACTTACAACTTACGAAAGGAAAATAACGTATTGATATAGTCATTGGCAAAATATTTAACCTAAGGTATAAGTATATCTTATATAAAAAATTCCATGTCACAATGTTAGTTACCGTACTCCTCCGAAACGGCTTGACCGATTTTCATAAAATTTTGTATGCGTATTCAGTAGGTCTGCGAATCGGTTACTATCTATTTTTCATACCCCTAAGTGATAAGGGCTGTTCACCCTTAATATTTTTTTTAAATTTTTTAATTTTAGTAATTTAATCATTTTTGTAAGGCAAAATAATGTTTGCCAGGTTAGCTAGTAAAGGTATAAATATAAGTATTTTGTTTGGACCTATGACCCACCAGCGACCAATAAGGTAAGTCGGAGTATCTTAAGGACCATGAATACTACCCAATGAGATAAGCCGCATTCCTTTTTACAAAGTTCTTTTAGCGAAACAAGAATTACTATGATAACGTATTTTCTTATATCCATATCCTTCTCAATGTATAAACAAACAGCTTACAAAAATGCACAAAGCTCTTCCTTAAAAGGTACAAGAATGTTTAGTAGCTTTTCTATGTAGTTTCCCCCGCGTCATTCAATGCCCCCATTTTCAAAAATATCTACTAGTTAATAGGTAATGCTCGATCAAACCTGAAAATGGTTACTAACATACATTTTTTTTAAGAGAATTAAGTAGGTCAATGAGAGTTAAAACACTTTCTTTTTCACATTTTTATTCATTATTAACAATGTTAATTATGACGTCATCTAAGTACAATGAAAACGGTTTTGGGCTTAGTATGAAAGAGAGAGCCTCTTAACTCTGTATTACAATGTGGATTACACCATACGAGCGCCAGAGAGCATATCTCAGTTGTATTCTAACTTATATATTATTTATATAGGATTATAAAAAAAAACATTACGTGAAATTATAACCCTCAACCTTCAAAACAAACCACATGTCAATAGTGCACGCGAACTTCGATGTATCGGTTCAAAAATGCCCAATGAACTTTAACCTAAATTTAGTAGTAAAATATTGGAGACTTGCAAGAAAGTACTTTTTTATGAACAATTCAATACAAATCGTATCTTTTAGATTCGTAAACTTTTCTTACCAAGACATCTCCCTAGTTTTCAATTACCTATTATAAACGCTGAAAAATAAGAATAAAAGTGCGTTGAGTTTCTAAAATCTTAAATTTACGTGAGTTCGATCCGTTAAAGTTAAGAGTGCTCTTGTTAAAATTAAAACTTACCTAACATCTATTTTTTGACATGATTGTTGTTACAATTCAGTAATGTAGCCTTTTTCAGTACAAAAGTCACTTAAGGCTAATTTTACTAGGCTCAATATATTCAGAACACAATTCCATTGAGAATACAATATAAAAGCCTTAGCACTGACAATGAATCATAACTTACAGAGTCGTGCCAAACGTAAATAAGCCACTCGAGGCCATCCTCGCAATACCTCACAACAAGTGCATAATACGAGTTCGTAACCTTTGCAATGACCGCACGGGCTTTCACACAAACGCAACATTACGAAACCTGGACTTTACTTTTACTCCCAGACTGAGAAAGTCAATTCTGAGTTTTCGGTGCGTTTTTTCAACGGCTTCGAGGGGTGCGGAGAGGTAGTATTTAAGGTCATGTCGGCTCCGCCGCCGCACAGTTACAAACGAGAACTGATCGCGAATATGTGGAGGACCGTAGCCATACTATCGCTTGCCGCCGCGTGCGTCGCGCTGCCTGCACAAGACACGGGACATTCGGAAAACGACCTTGAAGGATTGGGCGATTGCCTCCGCAAGGACTCCACATCATGTCTAAAATACAAATTCTTTTCGTTCGTCGACAAGATGATCGGCCAAAAGGAATCTTTTGCTCTCACCGACGGTGTTACTGTTGTCAAAGCAAGCGACTTACCAGCTGAAACTGGAGCTCCGAGGTCATTGGATCCTGTTGCAAGATTGAAGAATTATCTCGAAACTCATTCGTTGCGTGTCGAAGTTAAAGGCGCGGATGTTATCGACGCTGTTTCTAGTGCTGGACGAGCTTTGGAGGATACTGTTTCAAGCTACGTTGAGGATGGCTCGGAAGAAGGAAGAGGAAAGAAGAAGAAGGCAGCTAAGCTTCTCGGGCCTCTTTTAGCGGCGTTGGCTCTGAAGCTGATGGCGTTGACTCCACTTGCGATTGGTGCGATTGCTTTGATAGCAGGAAAAGCGCTGCTCATCGGAAAGTTGGCTTTGGTGTTGTCAGCGATTATAGGACTGAAGAAACTGCTGTCGCAGCAGAAACATGTGACGTACGAAGTGGTGGCGCATCCTCAGCACACATCGAGTCATACATCGAGCCATGACTACAGTAGCGGTGGTACCAGCGGCTATGGAGGTGACTCAGGTGGCTACAGCAGCGGAGGAGGAGGCCACAGCGGGGGTTGGAGCAGATCTCTCGACGGTCAAAGTTTAGCTTATTCCGCGCAAAAGCCTCAGTGAGCGCGCTCTAGAATTACGTCCTCTTTTCAAACGATTTCTCCTCGAACGTCGAACGAATTTTTCATTATTTATTGTGTGCAAGTGCGATGTGAGTTTGTATTTATTGACTGATTTTGACTTCGTATGCGACCCGCGCTCAATCTTATAGTCACTATTTATGATTCTTAGACCTTATAGGTCGGTTTGTGTAACTATTTTCATAGTGTATGTAATTGTATTATAAAAGATATATGACTGTATTAGTATTATTGACTAGTGTATAGAGATGTATATTTCTTGATTGTTAGTACCTGGCTTTAATATATTATAAGTACTATGTAAGAAATATTGAATTTGTATATATTGTCTGACTTATATGTTTACGTTATTCATGCCTTTAGATTTGTTATAACTATCGTTATATATTTGATTTTATTTATGAAAAAATGGAATAAATAATTTATTTACCTCTCGTTGTAATTTAAAGAAATATAATTATGAACCTGATGTGAATACAAAGATTTTTTACGAATAAAAAATAATAAAATCTTGACATTGGTTTTATTTATGACACTACATGATAAGGTAATGAAAACTGCACTTTATTACCATATTAATAATGATGATATCACTCTCTCTATTTGATACATCTAAAACAATGCCTTAGCACAAGACAAAGCAACTTTAAACTGTACAATACCTAACTGTTAAGAATGATGTCGAGTCATCAATAATATTTTCACCACATCTAATCTGCCACTCCAGTTTTCCAAGTGACAAGAGAAAAGCGGATGTTGATCGTTGGGTCACTATCATTAAAGAGACATAAAGATAAGTATTACGGACTAGTTTTCTCTGGCTTACGAGTGTCCAGTTTCAAATATGCCATTGAAGGGTGTCCGACAATTCTTGTAAGTGAAAAACAAGACCGATTTTTCCATTCAAGGTGCCTCGTCTAATTTATCGTCAACCCGTTTTTAGCGTGTGGCTCAAGTGCATCCGTTTATATTTCCCTCATAATTCAAAAGCTTTGCTCCAGTTACGCTTTGAAAACAACTTCGTTTTTAATCATCGAAAGTCGAAACCACAGAAGTGTTAATTCCAGTAAATGTTGAACATTAAATCACTTTATGTAACAGGTAGGGTTTGCCAATATAGTTTGTTGTGTTGTTTAACTTTTGACATAATTAAGAAGTGCATTGTAAAATTATTAACAATTTAGGTAATTGTATTAAGATTGAGTTGATTTTATTTAGTTATTTAAAAAATATTGTATAAACGCAAATTAAACAATTTTCAATTTATTGTTCGAATAATGCAATTGACGTAAGTGGAATGTCTTTGACTTTGAACATGTTATTTAATTTGTTTTCCATGTCCCCTATTCGCTATGATATCCTGGACCTTTTAATACAACAAAATCTCTGCAATTATTAAAGTTTAGATAATCTTTTGAACAAAACAAAAACAAACGAAAGATATTGATAAAAGAAACATGTAAATGAGTTGATGAATAGAAATATGATACGTAAATTATTAAAATCGCTACCGCTTATGTTTTATGGCATGTACAGCCGCTGCAGCTTTCCTTGTATCCAGGTCGCAGCCTGCCCCCTAACATTAGAGAAAGGTAAGGTGAAATTGCATCTGTCACGATCAACACAATGCATTAAAAGTAAAATTTCCTTCAAGTTTACATTACTGTCTATCGATAAGTTATGATGTACCTAATCCTGTTTGTTTTGATTTTAAAGTTCTATCGCCATTTTTGACCCGTAATTTACGACGCAAATGTTAAGCTCAGTGCACAATTGTGACGTGATTCGTCAAGCAAGCGAATAAGTGTGGCGAAGTGGTCTTGCTGCCTTATCATCGTCTTATTAAGGTTTATGCTCATAAATTTGTTCCGACAACAGTTAGTAACAATATGATTGAGGCTCCTGCTCCTGGCTCTATTACTTTCACGTAATCCTAGTGAAATGTGCAGCAAAATATCAATTTTATCGATATTTTGTCTAAAGATCAAGCACGTTTTCGTTACTGAAAGTCACCGAAAGAAAACGTAGAGCATAGACAAGTGGCAAGCGATACAATGTTGCTATCAAACGAATGACAATTATTGACTTCTACATTTAATACGACGGTCGCCATAGAGCTTTATCAGTAATACGTCTGTTTCGTGTTATTATTTTTGTTAAACGTTCAACGCAATCGATTGGCCACTTCGCTAGGCACCAAGGGTGCCTAGGTTCAGGTATCAAAATCGGACGGCACGATGTGAAGGCTGCTTTACTGACCACTTCAAAGCAGCGCAGGCCGGGACTGCAGAAAATTTATATTAAAAATATACCTCATTAGTACTTTGGATGTGAGTAGTAAAAATTTAAAACCGGTCTTCCGAGACGTTACAGATAGTAACTTTGTCAGTACCTCAATAATTCCAAAATTACTCGTTGAGAAAGTACAGGAATTCCAAACAGCTGTTTCGGCCTGGGGCTAGCACTTTCCCTTAGGAACACGTGCAGGAGAACAAATTTGTCGAATACAGAAATACACAACTGATTCATAGTAATAATGATTTGATGACAAATAATAATACGGATATCGAATTCATCGTCAAAAGTAGTTTTTACAAAGTGATGAAAATTTACCTTGTTAAACGGTTTGGTAGTATCAATTTTAAGATATGGGATCATATTCTGGGGCAACTCCACAAATAACGATCTAGTATTTAAAATGCAAAAACTATGCATAAGTTTGGTTTGAAAATCACGGATAGCTGCAGACCTTATTATAAATGAAATTCCGTCATTATTCATTTTTGAAGTGCTTATGTCATCATCATTATAACAGCCGAATATACGGACTGCTGGGACACAAGGCCTCTCCTTGTCATGGAAGGAGGTTTATGTATGTGCTCATGTATGTGAAGACAAATCCACAAAAATTTCCCCGTCTATCAGACATGGTTAAATTTTTGTACACCTTCCGAGGCATTGTTATATTAGTATATGCTTGTTAACCTTAGCATTTTTATGACATTATTACAAATGTTTTAAACCATAAATAAATAAAAAATTATCTATATCTTAAAGTGACTTTTCGTCAACCAAAACCAAGTTTCAATTTGTATCATTCCTCCTTGGGGATTTAATAAAACAAAAGTAATATGAAATTTTATAACAAAGTGTAGCAACCAAATAATTGTAATTGGCACAAAATAGTGACGTGGACTGTAAGAATGGGTCATACTGACCCTTTTGCCGTTTGGCCGCATATAATTTCAAGTACAGGCACTGACTAAACAGACACTAGAAATGAAGAGGTTGTGACTTCAAATGCGGATAATGAGAAGCGTGATAGCATTGCACTGATGTTTGAAAAAGACGCGTTTAAAAACATCACTGGTCAATATAATCCAACCTGACAGTCGCCGGATTAAGTAGGTATAATTGTCAGGAAAAAGTAAGTCTAGAAAAAAAATACAAATATATAAATCTCATTTCAACAGTCAGCTTAAAAATGTTCTGTAACCTAGACAAAATCAAGTTTATTTTCCTCTCATCGCCCGTATCACATTGAATAAACTGGAATCTTACGGAAGTTCCCAAGAGAATGTAGGTGTATCTAGTCGCTTCATTGTGTTTTTTTTTGACGCCAACTGGCCCTGGTTCCCACTGCCGTGGCAATGGACCACATACATAGTCACAATTACTTAAAAACCTACTAAAGGGGAACATCTTCCGTTCATGTTGAATACCATGTATTGTTACTGACAATCTATAAACTTCGTAATTTAATAGTTCAGATACCAAATCTATACAATATACAGGTAATTGACAGAATCCGGAAAATTTTGGTGAAATGACGTACGTAAAGTACGCCGATCTCAAATTTTAATGGCAAATCAAAACTTGTAAAGGAAATTCAATGATTCAAATCATATGTCTTCTGATTGATTTATGTCTCATCGGATGTTGAAGATATAATATCTACGATATTGTTTTATACGTCAGCTTGTGACGCAATGAAAATATAAGATGAATGAAAAGAGTTAAAATGAAAGAATGAAATGCAAAATGACAGAATGAAATGAAAAATGAAAGAATGAAATGAAAAATTAAGGAAATAAATGAAAGAAAGGAATTAAAAATAAAACTAAAAAGCAATGAAAGACTTAAATAAATAATTTCTCTCTATCCTGTGCAATCCTCTCGTAAGCGTACTGACGAGCTACTGAAGCTCAACAGGGGCAACCTGAGCGTGATGATACGGGCTCTAGCTGGTCACCTATAAGGTGAACAGACATATATCTACAACATAAGACAGAGACTAATGCTAGTCGATTCTGTGAACAGGGGCGTGAAACACCAATGCAAGTCCAGTGCTCTTGTCAACCTCACATTCACAAAAGAAACCCACATTTGCGAAGACACAATCCAAATTGAGAATAATATCTTATAATTTTTAGACAGTGCCCATCTAAAGGAGAACATTGTAAGGTCTCTAGGATTTAGGTACTTGGTGACTAGACACATTTTTTTTAAATTTATTACCGCCTTCGAAACTAAAAACGGAGAAACAAAATTTTTATGTAGTAAATAGACCCAATATGCTTTATTACTATGCGCGTTATTGTACGCAGCGACAGTGTACAGAAATACCTTCAGCAGTTAGCAACAATGTTTAGAGTTATCGTTAACCGTAATTTAGCTTCAAGGAAAGTCAACAAGAATGCTTCTTCCTCTTCGCTTAGAACATTCTAATAATATCACAAATCACAGTGAACTACAAAGATTTTGAATTTGTATATGAGTGTATGCGTTTCTGTGTACACGCTTATGTGCATCTAATAGTACTGTTTATTATTAGTATTAAAATATTGATATTTATATAAAAACTATCTGTGCCCGCGACTTCGTCCGCGGAGAATTTACCGAAAAAGAAAAGAAAAAGTAGCCTAAGTTACTCCTTATTATACCAGCTACCTGCTAAAAAAGTCCCGTCAAAATCGGTCTAGCTGTTTCAGTGATTAGCCGGAACAAACAGACAGACAGACAGACAAAAATTTAAAAAAATGTTATTTTGGTGTATGTACCTCATATATATATACATGCATGTAGTAAAAAACGGTTATTTCAATATTACAAACAGACACTCCAATTTTATTTATATGTATATAGATGTATAGACAGATATAGATGTATAGATTATGCTTCTATAAATGATTGTATCGAACTTCCAATTGTCATAATCAAATGATGCAACATAACTTACAGTATATCATTGATTTATCTTGATTCTTTGTTAAGTTTAGCAGATATTGAAGCATGGAAAAAACTCTTTTTTTTTGGTCACCCATCCGATTCTCAACCACGCACGTAGTTGCTTAGTTTTTACATTTGGAAAGAACACGGAGGCAGTATCATTGTCGTCTTCATTATTTTCGGGTATAATAAAGAATATTTATTTACCTAACTATGTTAAATTCCTTAAAAATCTCATGCAAACATAATGAGGATTTGAAATCGGCGTTCTTTAAAAACTTCTCTATTCAAGGGCCAAAGAAAAAATAATCTCTATGAAATATAGCAGCATTAAGCTCACTTTGCCGCCCTCATTCGGAGGTATCAAATATGCATTTACTATTTCTGTACAGTTAACCTTACTGCCGTGTAAAAGCGATAATATACACCGTAGGAGTGCAAAGAAAAACGAGTCGGGAAAAAAAGTTTAATGGCTTAGGTACTATGCTGACAGGGCAACTGAAGTTAAGTGGGGGATGGAAAATTTGGTACCTAGATAATTTTTGTTATTAAAAATATTTGCTTTAATGTACTTAATTTTATTGAAATTGAGCTTAGTTGAAGTTCCATTTCACTTCAGAAATTGCTAGACTCTAATCTTATTTTCTAAATGAAAAAATCATTTAAAAAGTTTAATTTCACATAAAACCATCTTTGATTTCAAGAAGGTGCGATACAACTTCTTATAGTAAATTGAAGATATTCTCTTTCGACGAAAGCGAACAATCAGTGTTATGTAGTACGGCTCAGCCTTTAATAAGGTATTCGTTAGTTCTATTAAATAGTCAATGCGACGCGTTGCACACACAAACCATACTCTGTGCGTTTCTATGAAGTCAACTTACTTGTTTACTATGGTACTATGTTTATACGTAGCTGGTATCTGTAATACTGGAAGCCGACTACGAATATATCCGTAGCTTCAATGAGTGTTACAATGAAATATTATGTGAAAACTGGCCTTTTCAGCAGACATACAAGGCAGCCGAAACGTCGAGTCAAGATACATAGTATTTCGACAATTACTACTCGTATGTTAATATTGTGCGTAAATGGCCTACATAATTATCCAAGTAAATAATGCAACGCGAAAGTTTAAAATGCTACTTTTCGACAGAGCATTAATTTATAGGCTGGCACCTCAAATAAAACAAGCATTAATAAAAGATAAACTTTATTGATATCAAGGAGGCATTCCTTATGTTGATATTATAGCGTCGCACTGCAATACCAACTTTACTTTGTTAGTAAATAAACATAGCAACAAGAATATTACGCGGAGCGTGGGCATTTAAAACGTCTAAATTAATTTCAAGTGAAAGTGTGTGACAGTTACTCTGTACTCTGCATTTATCACATTCTGAATATAAATACCGGTAGTTTTAATTAGTGCTTCTTAGCTGTAATACTTAGATGTACCGCGAAACTGGACAATTTTTTTAAATGCAGTTTTATTTAAATTAATAAGGGATGGAAATTAATGTGTGCAGTTTTATGTACTTAGTTTGTAATTTTTTTTAAACTAGGATCAAAAACAAAGCATGCCATAATTTTATTTGAAAGGTCTAGCCATTGACTCCGTCATGTCTCCGTCAAGTCCAAATGCAAATGTACCTTGTGTGAGAGATAATTGGAGATAATACAGTAATTTCAAAAATAAATTCAAAATGCCTTTACAATACTTCTTGTATTTTCGTTTATCATGACTTATTGCAGGTTATTTGTTGCAACACAGATTTGATAATTTTTAATACGTCAAAAATATACGAAGACTTGTCAGAGCGTTTCGAAGTTCATTTTAGGCTCACTTAACTTGTTATCGCCTCTAAATAACGAAGTTGATGACCGCAAAGCTGTCTCACAACGGATATTTCATATCTTCTTGGTGACAGGCTGGCAACTTGTCACTATTTGGAAGCACTGCTTGGCCCATACTGCCCCATGTTGCTTTATGTGTAACAAAATGTTACCTAAGGCTCCGCTACCTAAGACCCTCCTTAGAGATGACTGTTATCTTTCGACGGCACCTGGGACCACCAGCTTAACGTGCCTTCCAAAGCACCAAGGAAAATAGATTTGAAAAAATTTCGGACCAACACAGCACAAAAACTAGGATGACATTTAAAAATACATTAATATTCATCTCTGTTTCATTTGTTTCTAGATTCAAGTAGTGAAGGCAGTACGTGTGTTAATAGTGTCACCATAACAGCCTTTATTAATCGACCCACTGCTGGGACACAAGGTCTGTCCTTGTCATCGAAGGAGGTTTAGGCAGTAGTGCACCACGCTTGCCCAATGCGGATTGGTGGACAGAGTATAAGGTGAACATTACCCCTTTGCTGGTCCATTAGTCGCCTTCTACGACACCCATTGGAGGATATGGGGTGATAATATTCTACTTTGCTGGCATCACATGGTTATATTTGATAGTGTGATAATTCGTAATAATTATTTTATATTCGTATGAATTGAAAAGAGAGGAGAGAGACTCTCAGAAGCTCTTAGCATTCCATGGATTCAGTGTGCGAGTGCCAGGTCTATTGCTTTGCAGAGAGGGAAGCCAGAAGCAGTACACGGATTTGTGACCCAGGCTTCCTGATGGTGCACCAGTACTCCTCTTCACTGACCCTGGCTTCTCTCTCTGCCTAGCCATTTTAGATAGAGCCACTTTAGATACGCGTTCAATACCTACCTACAGAACTTATGAAAGTTCTAGAAAATCTGAGGTCTTATAATATTTATTTCGATCAACCCATTTCTATTCTAGTTCCAGTTGATAACGTAGAACAGAATTCACAAAACATGTATTTTCTGAGTTTCTGATAGAAGTTATCAATATCAATGCCAGAGAGACACAGGGAGTCATCGTAGTACCTCTGTGCCGTGAAAAGAAAGAAGTTATCATCATTATTGTGATAAGTAAATGAATGAAATTTATCTCAGTCCATAGACCTAATGCATTATTCACATTATTACGTACATAAAACTAAAAATTGTAATAAGTAATAGTATGTATTATTTTCCCTAATATCCATTAACAAGAGCCAGCAAACACAAAGTTGAACAACCTCAGCTTAGATAATGCTTACTTACACCAAAGCAAACCTAATAACCGACACACAAAAGAACACAACAAAACTTAACAAAACACAACAGAACACGAAAAAAGCAAACCCATTAAACCTTTTTTAAACCACGAAGTAGGTAGACATAACAATTACCTCATTCAATCTGAGATGCGCTAAAATAAAATCAACAAGAGCCCAGTCACGCCATCTTACCGCAGCGACGGAAAATAAAACTAAAACATCGATCCATTCATTGCAGTGAGCTAGTAACCTTGAGCTTGAGAATCGAGGGCGCTAGTGTCGTTAGTATATTTACACTTCACAAGGAAAACTGGTGATAATTCCTTGTTTATTTAAATGTTAGTTGAAGTATTGATTATGTTATGTTTCATAACTTTTGAGGAACAGAGAAATGGTTTGAAGTGCTTTATTAAAATCAATTTATATTTTTAAATACCTAAGGCTTCAAAATATATTTGCTACATTTCTTTTCTTATATTTTCTCCTGTGCTTGTATGTAGCTGTTGTAATGTAGGTTACACTTGAGAGAGAAGAGTACTAGTATACTGTGATACTGGCCAGCCCGTCTCAGGCACCGTTCTCTTACAATCTTCTGTTGCCCAGGGCAATTCGTCTTATCACAATTTGCCAAGTACTTAAGACCGCGGAGAAAAATAAATGGAACTTATTATTTTACCTTATATTACTGTATTTTTCTCATCTTAGTTTAACATCTTCAATTATGAAAGCCTTAATGCTTTGAATGAGGCATTGTTTTAATGATGAAGAAGTTATAAATAAACGGAAGGTTACTCTATCAAAGTACTATTCGTTAACTTGATCATTTCGTTTTGAAATACAAAACTGCATAACGTGAACCTAACGCAATATTTGCGTAAGAAATAAGCAAGCATAGTTCAACGACATTAAACCACGTGCTTTATCAAGGCCTCAAAGTTCAGCGTTGTAAACAAGTATGGCATTGAATTTGTTTAGCTTGGTATACCCAGAGATGGCGTTAGTAGCGTGTGACAGTTTGAACTTTACTGTCAGCGGTTAAAGTTGACTTTCTTCGCTATGAGAAAATAAAGGAGCAAGGTGATGCAACATGAAATGTGCAGATGGCGCTCTTTTTTCGAAGAAGATATCGATTTAATTTTAAAATACAAATTTTAGCACTAACTTACTTTGTTATACTGGTAGCGATAACAAGAAAATAAAAAATATTAAAATTTGTACCAAATTAAATAGAAAATGAAAGTTACGTCAATTAAGCCTCAGACGGGACTCGATTTTGCAATTTCAAATATTTTACATCATGCTTTATAAAATTAGAAAGAAAATTTTAATAAATTGTTTTATTTGATAATATTCTTACAAATGTCACATGCATGAACTGAACTTTAGATAAGTACCTACTTAACCAAATCCGACAAAAAATACAGCTGTAGATGTGGCAGCCGTATTGTATAACACGCCACATTACAAAAAGGCGCGCTGGATTGTAAAACGTCTCCCTTTTGTAATGCGCCTAACTTACTTTCAGCCTGACTATGATGGCGATGCGTTGTACAAAGTGGCGTCCAACGTTTAGCTAAAAAGGCCGCAAGATACAATGTAGGGTCACAGCCATATCATTTAACACGCCGTATAACAAAACTACGCGTTGGATTGTAGTGTGTGACAACAATTCTTGTACGCTTGGTCATAAAAAATAATAACCTGAACCTACCTAATAAAGTGATTTCAATTCAAATATTAATTAAATTGATAAAATCCGATACGGACTTAACGTCAAACGGTTTTAACCTTGGCGACAACGGTTTTAATATTAGCCTGTATAACAAAACGGATTTCATCACTTAATATTTGTTGGAAGGTTCGGGTTTTCTTATATGATATTAGGAGTAGAATCATTGTCACCCGAATCGAGACGCCATTTTTGTTGTTATAATCATGCAGCGGTCCTTGCAGTGATAATTGGAACTAACACTTTCAAAGCGGCGGCGTATCGACCACGCGCCCGTTTGTATTTGGGTGCTACCTTAGTTCGCCGCTTTACACATACGAACGAGAAATGCTCATACAATACGGCGTACTTTATTTCAGGTAAATTATAATCCAGCTTAACGTGTACTTAACGGCGACGTTTTACAATCCGGCTGTGACATAGATAAGCATCTACGTTTTTTTTTAAAATCATCAATTTTTATTTTTCTCATCCCAAACAGGTACAAGTAACACACTAAGTGACTTAGACTGTTGACATTTTTTTTTTCTTAACCTAGTTTGTGTGAGACTGGTGCCTGAAAAAGGTACCTGAATACCTGTACCATAGGTCACCAGGTCCCACCTCTCAGGTCTCAGGTATAACAATAGTAGGTGTCTGTTTTAGAGGCTGTCATCATCAACAGCTCATATAATATCCCCAATTCCCCAACGAGCGGCTCAAACCTACCCCACATTAGGGGCGATTAGGCCTTAGTCTACCACGCTGGCCAAATGCGGGTTGGTCGACTTCACACACAACCTAAGAATTTCTTTACAGGTATGTGCAGATTTCCTCACGATGTTTTCCTTCACCGTAAAAGCGCCGATTAAACTTACATATGAATTCAAAATTTGAAAACACATTGGTACGTGGCAGGGTTTAAACCAGTGCCTCCCGGGCGGAAGACGACTCTCTTACGCACTACGCCACCGACGTTTCCACAGAAGCTATACCTCTCTAATAATGAAGGAAATAAATAAGTTCAAATTGTAACTGTCTGCTTTGATATTGTATTTGTTTCACTGCCTCATTCTAGTCTTAAAGCGTGCTAGACAGGGTAAATAACTAGGAAACCAATGCCTAAATCGAGAAAATTCATCATCATCATTTCAGCCGACAGACTCCCACTGTTGGACATAGGCCTCCACCAAGGATCTTCAGTCCGATTGGTCCTGCGCTGCCCGCATCCGATTGTTTCGAGAGCATTATAGCGTAATATTATCTATATGAAAATTTATAACCGTATTCACATGATAAAACTAACAAAGTCAAAGTCAACAATGATGATGAAAATCCCAAGGTGCATGAAGAAGAAAGTACTATTAGCGTCTTAATGATCGAACACGTCCACTATCCTATAGATCTTAATAGAAATTGTTCCCAAGACGAAGGGTTAATTACTTACAAGACTGCACACTTTGGTATGCACTAGCTACTTCCATTCCTTTCGCAACATTAATCATACCTGTATTAGGGTCTAAGGTCATTGCTGACTCTCGTAATTTCGCCAGCATTCTTGCTTTTCTAACCAGCTTTATATGTGGTTCAATTGGAAACTTTCTTAGAACATTATCATAACGACGAGTAATTCCTGTGTTTGAGTTTAAATTAATAGAATTAAAAGTAGCAAAGGCCACTTAATAGATTAATTGCGTAATTTCCCCTCAAAACTTGAAACATACAACCATTTTCGCTGTAAAAGGAATAAAACTGTCCTAATAATTTCGCCAAATTAACAAAATCCTTCTTTTACCTTAATTCCTGTTATATCTTACCATTACGACATAATTATTTGGAGTTTAACGATAATTGCTATTAATTGTAAATAATCATCTTCAATATGAAATTATACATACATCATGGAATGCAGTAAAGTATGGAGTGGAAATTAGTTTGGTTTCCTGGAGTATACTCCTGATAGGCTATAACTTATCCAATCACAATTTCCAATTGTAAAATTGCAGATTATAAATAAGATGAGACGTTGAAATGGAATGGAAGGAAATAAACAAGGAAATTTAACATCAATTTAGAGTCTTATATCAATAGGTTAAGGTGTTAGTAAGCCCAGAAACTGACCCGTTATACAAAATACCAGTAAAATTCTTGAGATAGACACTTGACTATGTATTAGGAACGCGCTGTATTTGACATATAAATCGATTTTCGCTGGGTGTGGCCGACTAGTTTATTGTAGGTTACTATGTCTTAGACAACATAGTTCTAAGGGCCACGCTGTACGTACTTCTGCAAAGCTTTCAGAATAGTAGTCCATTCATGAATGAATATGACTTGCATTAGGAAGTAAGTGTGAAAGCTAATTCGATAATGAATCGATTTCGCGCAATGATTGTAAAGAAATGGGAAACTATTATATGTTGAATGAATTATAGAAACATCTGATGTAACTTCATGATTTAAATATTTCAATACATGACACCTATTACTTTTAACTTTCTAATGTCCACGTGTATGAAAATGTGTATGATTAATTATAGAAATGTGGTGTTTGAAATCGATAAGATCAATTTTTATGGAACTAAGTTTACTTTAGTTCAACTTAGTTCAGATTTTGTATCAAGGTTTTTTTGGATCAGTTTGATAGAATAATCTGAGATTCAATAACTTCAATAGGTTCCTGACAAATTCCGCGAAATCATTGGAGAAAATAGACGAATGATATTGTATCATGAACTAAACTTTCCCTATCTATATAATTTCCCAAAAGAAGGAATGCGAAATCATGCATTGAACACAATGACACAGCAATAGGAATTCTCCAGACACATGTCGTGCATTCTCAAACAGTTCAACCTGCATGTATAAGTGCTGAGTTGTGTTAGAAAAGGAAAGCAGTTGTTTTATGAAGCATTGTTGAGCTTTACTTTCCGCTGCATTTACCTGCATTCTTAAAGTTACCAAAATAGAAACTGCCTCCATAAAGATTGTAATCAATTCCTAACATACACTGGCTGTTTTAATAGTAATTTTGTGTACTCGTCCAAAATAAAGATGATGAGAATAACTTTTCACAGTTGAATATTAGTTCTGTAAATCAAAAGGCAATTTCTAACCAACATCATTATTGGACAATAGTTACCCCTGCACGAATGATTCGCTAATTACAGCATGACTAATGATTACAATTCTTATTATATTACCCATAGGTTATAATTCCACTATAATTCATATCATGTCCAAGTTTGCGTTGTCAGCTTAACTTACACTTTTAAAATCACCATTAATTAAGGTTTTCGCTTGTGTCAGCAATTTTTGCTCCCATGTTTCTGAGCTCACGCTCCGAAGCGTTTAGTGAAAGTTTGATAATTATCCATTGTAATGTGATAATGTTGTAAGATTTCTGAAATAAACATCAATCCATGTCTCTGGAGCGGAAACTTGTTACTTGACAGGTGTTGTAGAAAAGTGATACGAATTATCCCAAATGAAACATCATATTAGTTCTTGCTTTAATATTGCATCAAATAGTACTACACGTGACGTTACACAGGAGGTAGAAGACCTAGGCGAACGTTTGTTGATCAAATAAAAACATCCAAAGATAGGCCAGGTCAAAAATACTCGCAATCGCCGAGGATGTGTGAAGACTGCGATTGGAGTAGATGAAGCGAAAGAAATGTTTAAGAATTGTGGCAAGTGGAAAGGAGTGTTATATGCATACGCCTATGCGAGAAATGCGTAAGTTTATGTAATATTACACCTACACCACACAAGGACTCATTACATGATGTGGGGTGTAAAATCTGTATGGTTTTCTGATTTTGTTGGTTGGTTATCTAAAGGTTTACTTTTTGGGTTTGATGTCCCTTTTATCTATGCGCTAGGCTGGGAACCTGTCACTATTTTAAGGCAATGCATTGCACATAATGCCAGATATAGCTTTATGTGTCACCGGATTAAAGCTCTGGTCAACCATCTTAGGGTTATGAGCGTGATTTGTATGTATTACACGAGTCATCGAAGCAAGTATCAAAGCATATCCAGTGATTAAAATATCTAACAGGTCACTACATTTTCAATCGCTACTTTAATTTGAGGAACTAGTGGATACATTTCGTATCAATCTTAATTGGTTGTTAGGTAAATAAAGTTAGGTCCCTATTTGAGATATCTAATAGGTCATTAAAATTTTCTGTAGCTTATAAGGTTTGGTTATCTCCTTCTTATCATGTAATTAATCTTTGAGACCAGCGTGGTCCCAGTTAATCAAGTTGTCCCATTTATGGTTCAGTATAAATTCCGTGGTTTTCAAGGGCTTAAGATATACTGATAGAATCTGTCAAGAATTTAACTTCGTGATTTTTTTTTAAATTGGTTATAATTATAAAAAGAAATAATTATAAAATTATTGTAAAGTATACGACTTATACATTAATTGTAAACTATTGTTTACTACTAATATAAAATAAGGTGACAATTATTATTGTTTGCTTGCACTAGGTTAAAACCTGTGTTTCAGGTAAGTAAGTTGTTTAACTATGTTACAACCGTCTCTAGTGCTTTGCCCACTGGAATTAAGATCGAACCTTGATCTCCAGGGAAGTACAAATTTGTACTTGATTTGGTTGGTAGGACTTTTTTCAAGATCAAACCGCACTTGGCCAGCGTGGTTGACTAAGGCCTAATCGCCCCTAATGTGGGGTAGGCTCGACCCCTCGGTGGGGACATTATATGAGCTGTTGATGATGATGATGACTTTTTTCTAGTGGACCTGACTAGCTATAACAGCATTATAGTTCCCCGACAAGTAATGGTCAGATATCCAGTTGCTCTGTGTTTGAAGGTTCCAGGTGAGGCTCGATTCCAACTAAGGCCTTATTTTAACTTACCATCAGGTGAGATGAAGAAGATCTTCTCTGTCAAGCAATAAAAAAAGTTTGACGTGTGTATGTGTCTGTCTGTCACAACGTAGCTCCCAATGACCCCGATTGTCCAATTTTGATTTATTCCGTTTTTGTTTTGTTTAAGAGGTATTCTGATCAAAAGTGTTATAATTCAATAATATGGCTGCAGGTCAGTTCCTCCAATGAGATGGAGGATGAAATGTTAGCGGGAATCCCAAAGTTTGTTACAGCCCGAGGCGGATGCTAAAATCTTGAGAGAAAATTGTAGTTTGTGGTCGCCTTACAGCAAGCCGTCTGCACTCCGTCTAGCATTTAGTAGTGCTAGCATGCAATCATGCCTTAATCTTATAAAATCTATCTAAATATTATTTAACTGTACAGAGAACTATTCTTCTAATAATTTTCTAGGTAGGTAACATTTCATTTCTTTTAAATCAGCTTTTTATGATAAACTGTATTAGACATGTACAGACACAAATTGTCTTCCGTTGCATTCGAAGCGTATTTGTAGCTCTGAATTAATTTGTCATTCTAAAATCTTGTACTAAATGCAAGTATCATAACCTAATACATTCAATTTTGAAAGCTACTGACCACAAAGAGCACCAGAAACTTCTCCAGCAAGACGTGCCCTTCGACTTTCTCTCAACGTTATTTATGATAAGAGTAGTGTGGTGAGCATGTGGGTTGCTAAATAAGTATAAACGGTAATTGTGAGATAGAGTATTGAAATATTTATTTACTTTGCTACTAACCTCTTGATCAACGTCAATGACAACAGCTTAAAGAGCCAATTATTCTATAAATATATGGACATATTAAGTGTTATTACTTTCCAAATTCTCTAAATAGTAAAACTTGAATGAATTAAAATAAATTGGCTTTTATCCAGACGACTCTTTAGTTTGCCGTGATGAGTCAAAAGTATTACACAAGTTTATTCTAAGCTGAATATTTTAAGTCCACGGAATGGATTATAACTTTCCGATTCAATTTTTGAGTAAGGTGAGGAAATAAAACGTATATTTTTTTATAAAATGACTATTATATTTTGTATTTTATTTGAGGGTGGTTTGTTATAATTTATCTATAATAAAGTCTAGAAACACCAAGGTCATAGATTTGTACATTGAAGAGAGGCATCACCTATGTAAATATACTAATGACAATGTAAATGATGAGATATATATAATATAAATATGAATAAACAACGAAGATGCAAAAACAAATATTTTACGTAAATATTTTCATACGAAGCATATTTACAAAAGCTATACTAAATATAATAATAAATAGAAATGATAAAAATATAATACGTATAATAATATTATGAAATACGACTAGAAGAATATGAACACATATCGATGAACATGATAGATGAAGATGAAATTCAAACAAAATTATAAAAATATTAAAGCTATTGACAACTTAATCAAGTTACTATTTGTACTTGACATAAACTTAACTCAGAAACAGGTACACGATATTAAAAATAAAATAAACTTAATTACACGAAATATTAAATGAAATCAAAGATATGAATATATTATATACATAGAGTCGGCGATGCTTTGGAAAATATAGATGAGACAAGATGCACTCGTTCGTTTAAATAAATTAAATAACAAACTTTTTAAATAATTTAAATAAATTATTAAATAATAAATTAAAATCTCGATCTGAGGTCCGTACTAGACTAACCGAAGATATTACATGAACTATTAATACCCTAAATTAGGATGCTAATAGCTTTCTAATACTATCTTAGGTATCAATTTGAGTAAGCGTTGTAAGCCAGGTTTTGAGCGTCCTGGGATGACCTTCCCCATCCACCGTGACCGCCACCGTGGCTGAAGTGTTCTTCGTGGTGAGGGTGAGCTACAACCTCGTAGCTTTCATGGGTATCATGTTTGGAGAGGAGTTTCTTCAGGAGGACAAGACCAGAAGCCAGAAGAGCAGCCTTGGCTAACAACAGACCCTTGACAGCAGCAAAGGCGATGATTCCCAGGAACAGAGGAATGAGGGACTGGATCTTGAGCTGGAGGAGAGCGAGGAGGGGAAGGAGCTGCTTGAGCTTCTTCTTCTTGCCACGGCCTAAAAAGAAAATACAAAGTATGTTTAGATTGTTGGACCACTCATTAACTATCTTTCCCATCATAAGAAGTAATAAAGTATGGTGTAAGTTCGCGTTGTCTTGGGAAAATTTATATGATAATGAAGTAAACAATGTCTCATCCAGAAATTAGAACATTCCCATAGAATGAAAATGGAAACTCATGAATGGCATCAGTATACTAGAGCAGACCATTGTCCGAAGTCTAATTTGAATTCAAAACATCGATGTTAGCAATGTACACCAGCACTGAAATTTAAACAATATCACTTTCATTGAAATTCACGATGTTACGTTTGGTTTGCATAACAACCTCGTTCATCTAGAAAGTGCATCGATTACCGGACGTTATTCGAAAGCTCCGGACCCACTTCCATATTTTGTTAACGAGATTCCGCCTGGAGCGAGACTTTTACTCGATTCTCGATCAAGATTTCGATCACGGCGACCCGACTTAACGGAACTATAAAACTAGTTACGTGTAGTCCTACATACTTGCAAGTGTAAGGTACTATGGAAATCTAGCAAAAACTAGACTTAGCCCGTCCGCTTTCCACTATAATCAACCTTGTTAATGGGTTAGAGAAACTCCTACGAGACCTGTTGGCTTTTACGATTTCTAGTGTCTTCTTTTTATGGTGTATGTCACCGAGTGGATACGGATGTCCGTCAACAGATTTAGCTCCTACGAATTTTCTCATCCCTCTCAAGCCCCGGCCAGTTTCACGGATGTCATGACGACAGCAATTTATTTAATTGAATACAATATTAATTTTAAGATGACTTTCCTTTTTATTCTCATGTGTACCTGCTGGACCGGTTTCATGCCGCCTTTTTAATTTATAATTCGGCTATGACCAACAATTATATACGGCCATGGGCAGGTTTATATAACACTTTTTATTTTATAGAACGTACCCCAGATTGCTTAGCGCTCTCAAATTGTCAATATCGAAAACTGGGTTAGAACGAGGAAACAAAATTAGCCAAAGAGATCGACATTCAAATCAACAACTTCCATAAACACGTAATATTGAAATAGAACCCATTCGTCTCGTCGTAAAATTTTATATCAACTTCGAAAGAAATGGTGCCTGATGTAAAAACCAGTTATTCAAAATACGAAAGATTTTAGTGTCCTTTGCGTAATATGTGATGTAACTTTGATCGGATATCCGATTGAAATTGAATACAATGACTTATAATGTTACTTTGAGACTACTGTTCCCTTTGAATGAATGAAATGATTTAACCTTATAATCTAAAATCGTTACATTTTCTACCACCATATTCACCACAGATATTTAATGAAGAAATGGAAAATTTGCAGATATTGATCTTATTGTTTCTAATTATGTATTCGCATCAGAGCCCACGGTATCAAAATCACCAATCACGCCTCAAAGCACACCCATCGTTTTCATCCATCCATTCCACGTGTAGTTTGAATTTAATTGCGTTTATTGTTAAGCAGACAATCACGTAATAACTAACTATGACCCTTGCCAAGGGATATATCCGGCTTTAACTGCTATTGTGACTTTCTCTTTTTGTAATTTACCACTTACGAATAGTGCCAAAAAACTTAACTTATGTAGTAATGTATAATTTAGTGCGAAACGAAACGAAAAGTACACCCGTAATTGAGCGTTTAATTTGCCACACTTACTACATAAACCAGACCCAACTTTTGCTTCAGGTAGTAATTGGATCTGTAAGATGCACTGGATTTTTACTCCAATCGCAGTTTTAAGAATCTGCTGCAAATTCTTCAAAATGCCTCATCTCACTAATCACATGCAAATATTGGACCTAATTCTCAAAAAGAGTTTGACTATCAATGTGGTCAAACAATCATTGTTTATTAACACTTCTTTGCACGCAAAAGTTAGCTTACACCCAAGTCAACAGACGAGCTATTACATTCAATAGAGCCTTACATAACATCGCTTTGTGTCTGACATTGAGGTTAGACATCCAAAAAGAGAATAGAAGCGTAAATTTGTAGGTTACAATTGCGGTTATGTATTACGATTATCGTTTTGGTTTTTTTGTTCCGGAGATGAACATGAATGGATGTGATGATTCTAATATTTGAGAAATGCAAACTAGATGCATTCCGGAAATAGAACAGATAATATATGTAGTTTTTGGAAATTCTACTTAAGTGCCTTCAAAGAAAGATTGTGGAATACAAAATAATGATGTTTAGAGTACGCTGGGACGTAAAATTTTGGATGCCATAAAAAATTTAAATCTCTCACCTTCATCAAGGGATCTTTTCACATCTTCGACAGTGCTCTTGGGCACACGCAGCTGGATCACATGGTTCTCCAAGAACTCAGCAGCAGCATCAAGAAGCCTGGACTCCACTTGGTTTTCTCTGGCCTTGGGTTCTTCAGGGAGGGGCTCGTATGACCTGGCGGAGCGGCTGGATCCAGTTCCGATGAGGCTGACACCGTCGGTAAGGCTGACTTCCCGTGCTGAGTTGATGTTGTCGACGTATCTCAGTGCTCTTTCCTGTGACGATAAAGAAATTAGTTAGACAACGTTTTAATTTTAATTGGTCCTAACTGTTGCACTAATTGCACCGATATTTTTTGATAAATTCAAATCAATTAAATGTTATATTTGGATGACTCCCTCAAAGATGCAATTAAAATATTGAACTAGTTAGGTTACACTTTGAATATTGCACTCCAAAAAGTTCGTAATTAAGTTCGTAATTTCTTGAGTCACTAAGCACTGTCACAACACACCTTCAGGCACAACGAGATATCTTCCTCGGAACAGCTCTTGACGACTCCAATGACGGATCCAACCACGTCATCATCCCCGGTGGGTTTGCAAGTCGCAACAGCGACGGTCACTAGGAATATTAGGAAGGTCTTCATTTTGGTTTCCTTGGCACCTGCAGTGGTGATAAGTGAAATGTAATGCTGCTAGTGTAGCCTAGCGGTTTTATTCTCCGTACCCCCACTGCCTGCGCCGTGTTCCCGCCAAATTGTGCGTAAGCACATTCGGAGTACGTACCGGCGTGAGTTTTGAATTTCATAGAGCGGGCATTCGGTGTCAATTGGTCTAGTCTGTATAGCTATTGCTAATGAAATTTGAATCTTAATGGAAGCATATTAAAAGTAATTTAAGTCGAACTAAATTTAGCGACTATATTAATGTAAAATTTGTATACATTTGGTGTATAAAATAAACAGTGACCTCAAATCGTATTATTACAAGAGCAGAATAAAAATATTGTTATAATTATCTTTGTCAATATGTTCAATGTAGCACATAGGACGTTCCAAAGTCGATGCTATTTATCTCCCAGATTAAATAACAATGTGTATTTATAAAGATAATTTATAATTAAATAAATTATTTGTATATATAAATAATAGTTTTTCCTTTTTTGGTAAAAATGTATTGTAAATGTAATTAATTGCATAAAGTATCTAACTTTATCGCTCGACGTTAGGATATTGGTATTGTTGACTATGCAAAGCTGGCAACATTATATACTCTTTTATATTGTCTATTGTTTTTCTATGGTTTTATTGATTGTATTTTGTTACGTTTTCATATTACATTGTCACTGAGAGCAAAGAAGAAGAAAGTTTTATTTTTCAGCTTTTCACAATTTCCAACAGGTATCGATGTGTGATTAAGCGTATTTAAAAAAAAATAGAAGCTGTGACGTTATTTTGAAAACCCCATGCCGCCTCTAGAAGTTTGTAACACAACTTCATACAAGTTCACGTGCTCCAGTCATTCGATTGGTTCGCAGTCTCGATGAACCGTCTAAACGGTAATTTTCTACGCAAATTAATATTTATGTGATGTTTTCTAAACTTGCATAACGCCAAAATTGATATCGAGTTCGGAAGTTCGGAATCACTGTTCTCTTGTTACATGCAATTGTATTGAATCTGTTTGTGATTTTCATTCGGCGTGTTTTTGAAATGTTTTAAATTTAAATCATATTTAACAGAAAACGTGTATTTAAAAGAAAGGATGTATAGCCATGTGATGCCAGCAGAGTAGAATAGCATCACCCCATATCCTCCAATGGGTGTAGTAGAAGGCGATTAATGGATCAGCAAAGGGGTACTGATCACCTTATACTCCGTCTACCAATCCTCATCAGGCAAGCGTGGTGGAGGCCTAAACCTCCTCCAATGACGAGAAGAAGCATTGTGTCCCAGCAGTGGGTCGAATTATAAAGGCTGTTATGAAAATCCTGCAATTATAAGTGCTGACGCGCGACTCGAATTCGCATCCTCGGGCAATCTGAGCAACCGCTCTTCCAACTGAACTAAACAGACACTTGCCATACATTCATACGATCAAGCTCACATTCGCAAGAGGAGTTCAGCAGAGCCTTAGGTAACATTTCGTTACACATAAAGCCACATCCAGCAGTATGAGCCATGCAGTACACCAAATAGTGACAGGTTACCAGCCTGTCGCCTAAAAAAATATTTTTTAATAAAAAAAACCGCCTTAAAAATTAAAAACGAAATAATAAATATTTTTGTTTCAAAAACCCTTGAAGATTTTTTCTTAATTTTTATTTCTCCGTTTTTTGTTTTGAAGGTGGTTTTGCTGTTTTTTTTATAAAACAAATAATAAATTTTTAGCCTTTTAGCGTTTCAAGTATAGAATTTTTCAGGAAACTCTCAAGATCTTTTTATAGACACAAAGCGATAAGATTACGATATCATCGATGTTAATTAAATAGGCGTTATTAGGGATAACTCAAAAACTACTCGTCAGATGTCGATCAAATTTAAATGGGACGACCAGACAAGCACCAGCTTCCAATGGTCGAAAGAATCTTCAAAATCGGTACACGCAGTATGAGGTAACAAACATTAAAAAAATACAGTCGAATTGAGAACCTGCACCTTTTTTAAAGATGGTTAATAAAAGGGGCACCACTTTTATTAACCGTCTTTAAAAAAGGTGCAGGTTCTCAATTCGACTGTTTGTATTTTTTTATGTTTAAATTATCCAAAGAGTAACAATCCTTCAGTAAGCAAACAAATGAAAGCCAACCAGGACAGATGTTACACTCAAAATAATTTCAGCAGTTCAAGTAACACAGGACATCTTGTTCTATATCCTATCCTGCTCATATTTGGGGCCGATGCAGTCTTGATATCAACAATACTGCTAATAGGAATTGGCATGTAATTCAAACTCAAATTTCTTTATTCATTTAGGTACAATATACACTTATGAAAGTCAAGTTTGATGCCATCGGTTCAAGAGTCTACTAGAGGCCTTGTTCTGAGAAGAACCGGCAAGAAACTCAGCAAGTTTTATCCTGCCTTTACAGTTTTCATAGTATTGATTTGGAAAGAGTCATAATTCACATTTTCAAGTCTTTAATAATTAATCATAATAAAATAAAGACTAATAATTAAACTTTCAATAAAAAAATATTATCGTACTTATATAAAAATATGTTTTAGACGTCTTCCCTTAAAATATTGATAATTAGAAATTTTAAATTGTACACATTGATATCTCACTAGATTACAATGGAGAATCGAGCACATTTGGATGTGTTCACACATTTTTATCGTCTTTATATTCCTGAACTTTATAACACGCTTTCTTCATTAAAATTTGTTTAATGTGAAGCTTAAATTTATGTGATGGAAAATCAGGTACATGAACTAGGAGTTTATTTTATATATATCTATATGTCATCAATTGGCCAGACCATGAAATGCTTCGGCATATCGTATACCTACCGATCACACAGATACGTAGATTAGACTCACACAAACAGTCCACTCCGCTTGGCCTTAAAAAAATAGCATTGCACCTACTGTTCACTCCTGACCACTACCATTTTTAGATAATGGGCTACTCGACCAGTGGTCGAGATTTTGGAAGATGGTCCAGTAGCATTTCATGATATGCCGCACATTTCTTGATCTGTCCAATTATATGATCGGGCCACGACATATACATTTCCCCATGAATGAGTGACTAGTTTTATGAAGTCTGAAAGTTAGATCAGCAAATTTATTTCTACCTCTTGTGTTTATATTAAGTAAATCACTTTTCTTCAAAAATGTATTCAAATTTCCATAGACACACCAACCCACCTTCTTCTTTCAGGTAACATAGACAAGATTTTTTCTTGTTTTACGTTTTCTATTTAATTTGGTTTTTTGAAACACATAAAACAAGAAATTGCATTTTTCTTTCTCATTGTGCAATGATTCTTGTTAATATTCTGTCATATTACGTTGACGTAACAGCCTTTTCACTGCCCAAGTGCCGTACGGTCTCAGAAAGCGGCTGGTCTTGTAGTAATTAAACTAATTTAATTTGCTTGTTGCTATGAACGGCGATTTCGCTAATAGAAAAGCTTTGGGATTTTTAAAAATTAGAATTTGTTGGACGTTTTTATAACTTAATTACTTCTTAGTACAGTCGCCGTCAGATATATTGGAGCAGTCAAAGTGACCAAATACTTCTGAACAGATTAAAATGTGAATAAGTTCCATACGCTACAAGTTACCAATAATATCTGAACATTCATTACTTCAATAATATCTGAGCAGATGCGGCTCAATAACTTCTATATACACAACTAACCAATAATATCTGAACACATTTATAACGTCAAGTGTATCTACGCAGCTGCGTAAAAGAGAACTTTTTCATAAATATGATGGATTTGATGGTGTTTTTGTTGACACATGACGTACGTTGCTTTAGTTTTACGTTTTACCCTGTGTGAGCTCACTCTGTAAGTGTGTGTGTGTCACGCACGTTGACTTTACCGTTATGAACGTGTTCAGAAATTATTGGTTAATTGTGTGTACTATAGAAATTATTGGACCGCATCTGCTCAAATATTATTGAAGTAATGAATGTTCAGATATTATTGGTAACTTGTAGTGTATGGAACTTATTGACATTTTAAAGTGTTCAGAAGTATTTGGTTACTTTGACTGCTCCAATATATCTGACGGCGACTGTACATAAGAATATAAGCAGTATATTCTTACTTCATTATTATTTTTTTAAGAGTTATCTCTTACGGTAGTAGGCTTATATGGATAAGCCGGACTACCGTTTCTCATCAATCACAACACTACCTTACTTTTTATCAAGCAAAATTTGTTAGAGATGTACAACGCTCAAGTCGGCGTTGATTCTTGAGACTCATTCTATAATACGTGCCTTAGTTCCAACAAGGTGTTTTCCTTCACGATGTTTTCCTTCACCTAAGGTGACATTATGTTACCTTCACATAAAGCTACATCTGACAGTATGGGCCATGCAGTGCTTCCAAATAGTGACAGGGTTGCCAGTAAACAAACAAAGGCCAATTATCAGGACAAACTCAAAATCATCTTGGTTTATAGTCATTGATGTAATGATTTTCGCAAATAATTGTTTCGAAGACACGTAAGGGAACCATTTCACATGATGATAAGTGATGGCTGAAGGTGGGAGCAAGGTTCAACCGAAACCGTATCTTTTACACTAACTATATTTAAATTTGGACTCCACTAAACTTCTGCTGAGCGTCTGGTACAATAAGGTCATTTGTGGGAACTTTTTATATACTGAATATTTTTATTTCAAAATAACATACAAAAGTTAAATAATGCAGAGAGATCCAGCAGAGACACTGGGTCAAATATTTGCGAAAGCGCAAAATTAAAGTTGTAATCATTTGCTTATTCAAATTTCAACTTGAATATAACACTAAAAAAGTCTGTATCTAAAAATGTATGAATAGGTAAGTACATATTTATATTTATGTAAACTGGCAAGGAAAATGATCGTTGAGGTTCCCGTATTATGAGTAACCTAGTAATATACACACATGTGGGTCTATCACCTTTACTAGGTGGTAAACCCATATGTAGGGTCGTCTGGGTACCACCACCTTTCTTATTTCTGCAGTGAGGCAGTTTGCTGTGCCCAGCCCAAATTGAGTATCTTTATGAATGGATCACTCGATAAAAGATAAACGTAATAAAAAGTAAAATATAGGTAGAGGAAGGCCACAACAGACTAGCCACTAGAACTTGGAGCACCTGAACTGCGGCAGTAGCTCCACCTTACAGAAGACCACAGTCAAATAACACTACACTTTTATGGTATTGTATTTCTGTTGGTGAGTAAGATGATGTTGATGGTGAGTCTTGTTTCATCCTAACACTCCTTTTTACTTAAAAAGTAGATTTAAGTTCCTTCAAGACACTCACCCAAGAGTTTTGAGATCGTCGGAGAATCTTAGGTTGGAGACACCTGTACACTTCACCAAATTCTATAGTAAATCTTTCACTGTGCAGGCTGTTCTATTGTGGAACTCTTTACCTGTCCGCATACGGCATGCACAAACCTTGAGCTATTTCAAGAAACAGGTGGAAGAGTATTACTTGTCACTGATTATTCACTCGTAAATATAGATATATACATGTAGATGAATTGTATGGATTGTATATTTAAATATGTATTTATATATTTGTATGTATTGGTGTGTAGATATAGTATGTATTATGTTTATTAGTTAATATGTACCTATATATTATCACCATAAGTATATATATTTATTATTTAGATAGTATAATTATTTCTATTTTATTTAATATAACTATTATATCTATTAAAAATACATCGCCATCTTCCCACAAATTCAATATTTTTAAATCCTGTCCATCCTAAGGTTACCTGGAAGAGATCGCTTTTAGCGATAAGGTCGCCCTTTGTACAAATCGTGTATATGTTTTTCCTGTGTATAATTGTGTAAAATTGGTTGATGTACAATAAAGTTATATTCTATTCTATTCTATTCTAAGGTCGCTAGAACGACACGGGGTAGGTAAGGGGACAAGGAATGGCAGTCTACGAGTTTCACGTCAGTTTTGTGAGTGTTTATAGATGCTACAGTGATTGCTTACCACCAGGTAGACTTGCTTGTCTGCCAATCAAATAACATAGAAAAAGATTGCCGGAAGTTGACGCCATCTTGGTGGAGTGGTCGGTAACGCTGCCTACTAGCGGCGGTCTAGGTTCGAGTCCTAGTATGTTTCAATTTCAAACGTTTGTGTGATGAACGTACACGAACATTTGTTCACGAGTCCTGATTTATTTAAATTTGTTTACAAAATAAGACAGCGCATGACCGACTGATTGAGAGATCCTTGGGGGAGGCCTATGTCCAACAGTGGGCGTCTCTCGTCTGAAATGATGATGAGACGTATGGCAGATGGTTAAGGGTTTGGGTCCACGTCCGGAAGCCTCCTCGTGGCAGACCCTGGTAACGTGCTGGGGAAAATTTCTCGGTGTGTGGCTTTTGATGTCAAGTGTGTCCACTTGGCATTAGAAGTCACATGCCATCGTCGAGTAGTTTTAGTTTTCCCAAAACGGCTAATTCCGGACATCCCTTTTCAGGACCACGACTGTGCCCGAAGACCACTGGCTGCTCCCGGTGTCCTCGTTAGGACGACGCGCCAGGCCAGCAGCCATCGGTGGAGGAGTGGCTGATGGCCACCAATTGGTGCAAGGAGTGCCTAGATGGACAGCGTTGGGACGGTCTCGGTGTAGTGGCGCTCACGTGCGCAGATCCCGACCCGTCCCGTAATAGCGCACTGAAGGTCAGGCCGGGGAGGATGTTTAGTGGGTATGGAGGGAACGCCTTTACCTCGAGTCCCACATATCCCCTGTGGTTGGCACCACCCCGCAGGGACGATGCGTAAACGTATTTGACCTCCCCGTCAACAAAAAAAAACAACAAAAATGGTTAAGGGTTTAAATATTCGTCCAAGTAATTTTTCCATATACGCGTATCCTATTAAAATCCATAAATATAATCCATAAATTACCCGTGTCATTTAAGCCTAAATCATTAAATTATATTCATATAATACGTAAGTACCAAAAATAAAATAAGAGTTTTCACTTTCGATGCTGTTCGAGTATCGTCTTGTAACGTTGAGTGAAATGTGATGTCCGATGACACTGCGCAATATGGCAAAACGGTGTTATTAGTTTCTTAGTAAACTTGCAAATATGATTGTACAATTTGTAAAAACGGGTACTTACATATCAATAAATAAATACTTTTCAATAAAAGTCATTGAAAAATCATGTCTGCTTTACTTGGAATATTTTAAATAACAGGATTGATTGCCCCCAACTGCTTGCTAAGTTTAACCTTCATGCTCCCTCCAGATATTCTCATAGAGGATAATATATAATTCCCCCATTATGTTTGATCGGGATGAACTATGAAACTAACAATCCGATTTTAACTTTTGTTTTTAAATATGAGTTTTGTTCCAACAATAAGTGTTAACATAGGATAGTTTTATCTTGACAAGTAGTCCTCATTTTATTTTACTGCAATGTAGGACAGTAGTATTTTTTTTTTTATAAAAAGATCAAGCAAATGACTCTATTCCACCTGATGGTAAGCAGAAGTAGAGTCCAAATGCGAAGATAGCTGGCGCGAGAGATAAACTGCCGCGCTAGCCACCCACGCCTTGCTGACCTGCAAGGTGCTTCTTCACGCCTCTTTTGAATAACCCAGGATTATAGGAAGGAGGGAACACGTGTGCTGGCAGTGAATTCCATTTCTTGATTGTGCGACAAAGAAACGAGTTGCCAAATTTCTTAGTTCGCGTTGGAATGGCAGCCACAGTTTGTCGGTGACAACGTAGACCAGCACGCGTAGTCCTTAAAAGGAAGGGAGATGGTGGGATTAGGGAAAAAAGTTCCTCAGAGCACTCGCCGTGGTACAGACGATAGAAAGCGCTCAATGACGCAACATTGCGACGCAATTGGAGAGGCTCAAGGTGTTTAGTCACCTCTTCGTCGCCGATGATGCGGGCCGCGCGACGCTGCAACCTATCCAAAGCATCGAGTAAGTACTTTGCGGAGCCATCCCACAGGTGCGAGCAGTACTCCACGCAGGACCGTACTTGTGTCTTGTATAGCAAGCAAAGTTGATTTGGCGTGAAGAAACGCCGCACCTTGTTCAGGACTCCGAGTTTCCGTGAAGCTGATTTTATCACGCTTTTGATGTAGTCCTTCGGATTCAAGTCGCTGCGAACCTCCATACCGAGCAAGGTGATACTGCTCTGTAGCGTTAGTGTTGTGCTCTGGAGAGAGGGAAGGGAAAGGAATGGGGGAGGGGGGGGGGGGGGGGAAGTATGAAATTACCACAGCAACGCGTGGCCGGGACAGCTATATTATTTATTTGGATTGACATCGGATAGGTAGGTAATTTCCTTTAAGATAGCGTCAAACCTCTGTCAAACAGCTAGCGCGGTGTATACACCGCGTGTGATGATCTCTGTGTGATGATACTCAAACAATTACATAGAAATCAACTCACACTCATTAACACTGCACCGCGCCATACTATTTGGCAAAGCTTTAAATGATTCCAATGTACCAAACCGAGCTGACAAACCTGCACTCTAAAATTCGAGGTCGTTTGAGATGATCTCAAACTGTCACTTAAAAATGTGTCTAGTAAAACTAGTAGTCGCCTTTTTATCATTCTTTTTTCGATGCGTCATCGAGCAAAAATGATCAGGTGGGTCTGAGGTTAAAATTTTGATCTTAAAATAAGCTTCCGTTCTAGCTTTCTTTTGCATGTTGATAAGGCAAAGACTCGCTGTCTGTCTTTTTTGTACAAGTATATGGTCTGATAGTAAGCAACCATTGTAGTCTTCTCTTCTTTTAAACTAATAGTGATCGCGACATATAAAGATTACGCATTTGACCAATGTCAAATGAAATTGTTCATAAAGTAACATACAATTGTATGGTAGATTAGGTTAAAAATGGAGTCTCTCAACACGTATTTTTGCAACAAGAACATAGTAGAAACTCTCCTTTGTAATCTATATGTACAATCATAATTGTAAAACCTGTCACCCCTGTCAACTCAAAGACCATTCTATGACCTTTACAGATCCCGACCGTATTCGGCCACAGGGACTTAGATATAACTATTGAGAGCATCGTTGGTGTGCTCACAGGTGACTGACGTAACCAATTTTTGCAGTAAATGTACGATCACATTCACTGCAAGTCAGCACCCCTCCCACGTAATTATAATGAATGGCCACAGGTGGTCGGACCTTGAGTTCGTTTCGCCGAGCATCAAGCTCTGCTCTACGCTTCACCTCAAAATCCAATACTTTGGTGTTCACTGTATGCCTCCACAGTGTTCGTTCTGTTGCCAATGTCTCCTATTGTGACGGTTTCAGATCACATCGCTTCATGTGACGCTTAAGCACAATCTTTGTAACGCAGAAGTTGACCGCCGCATTTGCGCTTGCCATCCTGCAGTTCTGAATAAAAAATGCGTTTCACTACTCTATCGTTAGACATCCGGGAGACATGGCCTCTCCACCGCAGTTGTCGAAGTCTTACTTCTGACAGAAGCACAAGGGCGCAAATATATATTGTTGTCTCACACTCAGAAATCAACCATGTCTCGGGAATCGTTTGTCACTTTCTATCAAGCACTAAGTGATAGAGACGTACGAGGCTCAAGTCGGCTTTGATTCTTTAGACTCATTCTATAATACGTGCTTTGGAATTCTTAGGAGCATCGCACACGGTGCGGCGCGGCGCGGCGTGGCGAAAGCGGCTGGCGAATTTTGTATGTGTGTGCACAATACAACGGACGCGGTGTGGTTGCCACCCGCACTGCGCCACATTGGTAGTACTAACGTCAACACGAAATGTCAGCAAGCATTGCCGATTAATCACGCCGCACTGCGTCTCGCACACATCGGACGCGGCTCGTGCGTTGTGCGGTTCTCCTTACTTCAGACAGAAGCACAAGGCAGCAAAGATGTATTGTTGTTTTACTGCGGTCTTCCAGGTCAGGTGTTCCAGTCAGCGGTCCACAGGGGCTGGCGTTAGTCGGTAGCCCCTGTGGGCTGCTGGCTACTAATTGGTGCGCAAGGAGTGCCTAGACGGGCAGCGTTGGGACGGTCTCGGTGTAGTTGCGCTCATGTGCGCAGATCCCGAGCCGTCCCGCAATAGCGCACTGGAGGTCAGGCCGGGGAGGATGTTTAGTGGGTATGGAGGGAACGCCTTAACCTCGAGTCCCATATATCCCCTGCGGTTGGCACCACTCCGCAGGGACGCCAATCTGGGCAATTTGAGTTTCAACATCAACCTATCCCTTTAGCATTTAAAATCAAAGAAAAGGCAAGTCGATTTTTTTCTAGTATTAAAGAAAAGACTTGCAAAATGTTTGAAAATAATTACATTTATTATTTCTTTTTTTCACAGTAAATCAAGTGTAAATTGTAATGATTAAAATAAGGTAGAAGTAATTTAGATAAAAAAAATACGAAGCACTTTTAATTTTTCAGTACGACTAATGTCAACCCTCCATTACGTCCTCTATTATCTATGGTTCTGTTTCAAATGATCTTGGATTTACGAAGGTCGAGAGAAAAGAAAGAACTAGAAGATTAATTTCGATTTCTAAATTAGCCACATTTCTTTTAGCATAAAAATGAATCTGATATTTCTCTTTTAGGGAGGAAGAGAACAGAGATATCTAAAAGTCAAATTTAAATATGGATTCAAAATGTTTCTTCTCTTTAATTTATTGAAAATATAATATCGTGAATATAACTGAGAAATATAATTACACGTGTTCTTAAAGTCGCAACAATTAAACATGTATTCCAATAAATTTTTCATTCACCTTCAACGGTAGTCACAAGCTTGGCTTTAAGAGATTCGAAGTAATGCATCTTCAATTGTGAGAGCATACATATAAGGGTCCTAATTGAAAAGCACAGCAGATCATCCATAAAACATTTCCATTAAAGTAAAAATTAATAAAGTTTGATATTACATTTATTTATGAGGATGCGGTAAGTAATGATATACATACATAATACAAATTTCTCTTCCATAGAATATTATGCTTATTTCTAAGTAATTCATTCTCAGCATACGTGTCGTTAAAAGTAAAAGCGTGCTTTGCCCAGTAATTAACAACTCATTCGCTAATTAATTTCAAGTCGCGTAAAAGTGTAAATTTTAACTTACTTATTTTAATTGTAATACGGAGTTCTAGGATAGTTCCGTGTAAGGGTCTGTTCATGGCAATTCTTATTTAAGATAGGGTAAGGAATATCAGATCGATTCGGAGCATGATACCTCGTATTGGTTTCGTCGTATCAGGTTTCCGTAATTGGGAAAGGTTTCCAAAGTAGGGTATGGGATAAGTTCATAGTTACAAGTGGGTGTATGACAAGACTTATGCCAACACCAACTAATCCTGCAAGGAGCAGAGAGGTCCGAAGAAAACCTGGCTAACTAAATACAAACTGGCTCCAAAATCTTCCACAATGGTGTAACACAAGCACCACAGAACTGCAATAGCAACATCACAAGCTCAAATTGCACAATGAACACAGGTGGTTCCTTGCGTAAGGCTGGGGCAGTCCGCCCCGGGTACCAAGCACCAAGAGGTGACAACGACAGCACCGAAAGGTGTGACAACGTTACAGTTCAGAATGCTACCATTTAGTACCTAGTAACGGCGCCAACTTTGATTGAAGCGTCCACCCTTGGTTCCAAACTACCCTACGCCGCCACTGAATGAACATTAATGTCCGATAAATTATAGCACTCATGGAAGAAGAAGTATGTTACTGGGATTTTGAATGGTCATCCCTAACTACCATGCTGATTATTTTACTTAGGTTCACTAGCTCTTGGAGAAATAATTATGTATGCTTTCTAGTTATCAGAAAATGTCTAGATCTGATTCTGACATCTGAATGAATGAGTCACATTTGCAAATAAGGAGTTATGTAATCCATTGCCCAGTCTCTCTCATACTTACTCTTTCATGACGTTCGATGGTATTTGCTCTTGATAACGCAGCAAGCAAGTAATACCAGAAGTTAAGCTACATAGTGCGCAGTGGGTTCTTCTTCTTCTTCTTCGCAACGGGCGGTCTCCGCAAATCGACGACTGTTGCGCCTGTTTTGCGTCGGAGGGTGTGGGGCTGGTTCACTCCAGCCATCCTAATTCCTCCAGGAAGTCACCCAGCGCCTTGACGTCACCAAATGCCTCCCGGAGGCTACCCGGGGATCCCAGGTATTTTGCCCGGTAGCCTGCCACTCCACTGCATTCCAACAGAACGTGGGCGGCTGTCTCTTCTGTCACCATGCAGGCTCTGCATAGTCGACTGTCCGTGATACCTAGGTTGAAAAGGTGTCTGTTAAAATATATGCTATGTCCAGTCAAGGCTCCAGTAATTAGTCGGAGTCGGGATCTACTTAGCTGTAATAGAGCTTTGGATAGGCGAGGTTCTATGTTGGGTAGGGCGAGTCTCGCCTGTTTACAGTCCTCTAAATTGCTCCAGTATCGCTCATGTAAAAGTTTGGTCCGTTGACTCATTCTACCTTTGAACCAGCTCGGAGGAAGGGGGATGATTGGTTCGGGACCAACCGGTGTCATGCCTGACCCCCTTCTGGCTAGTTCATCCGCAGCATCGTTTCCTCGTGCACCACTGTGCCCTTTGATCCAATGCAGGGTGATAGAGTTCGTTGTTCCTACCATGTTTAGTCCCAAATGGCACTCGTGAATGAGGCTAGAGCGAATCACGTTGCTGTTTAGGGCTTGTAAAACTGATTTGCTATCAGAGAATATGATAATGTTAGTGTTTGTTACATCTCTCGCTAGAATTGCCCTGGTTGCTAAAATGACGCCCATACATTCAGCCTGGAAGACTGTGCTATGAGCTCCTAAGGGCATTGTGATTTTCATGTTAAGATCCTCAGAGAAGACACCCGTGCCTGTACCTGAGCTCATTTTTGAGCCGTCGGTAAAGATGGTTAGTGCTTTGTGAGTTGTACTTTGACTGGATATCTCCGATAATTGTATTTTATACTTCTTATCAAAGATGAAGACAGGTTTCACCTTGTCGCTGATGGCCTCTGCCAGAGGTGTGTCTATCCAGTCATGTGTTAGTTTATTGAAATGTTTTACCTTTTCATACTTTACCAGCTTTAGGTGCTTCAGTCTCAGCGCTGACTCAGCGGCTGTCTGTTGTATGTGCATATGTAGCGGGGGCATGTTAAGCATCGCTTCCATTGCTGCTGTTGGGGTTGTTCTCATACATCCTGTGATTGCACAGCATGCGAGTCTCTGGAAGCTTTCCAGTTTGTTAGCACAGGTCGTCAAATTCGTCCTCGGCCACCATACTAGAGCTTCGTAACTTACCATGGGCCTTATGACCATATCATAAAGCCATTTGAAGATTTTTGGTGCTAGTCCCCACCGCTTGCCTACCATCCTGCGGCATTGCCATAAGACAATGCTGGCTGACTTTAGCTAAAATAATAATTATGTATGCTTTCTAGTTATCAGAAAATGTCTAGATCTGATTCTGACATCTGAATGAATGAGTCACATTTGCAAATAAGGATTTATGTAATCCATTGCCCAGTCTCTCTCATACTTACTCTTTCATGACGTTCGATGGTATTTGCTCTTGATAACGCAGCAAGCAAGTAATACCAGAAGTTAAGCTACATAGTGCGCAGTGGGTTACCAAAAATGTTTCCTCTCGATTTTTCTCCGTGCTTCGGAAGCCACGTTAACTGGTGGTCCCAACTGCTGTCGAAAGATAGCAAGCGTTAACACTAGTCATAACAGAGGCCAGAAAAGGTGACTTGTAAAAACCTTGACACCAGACTGTCGATAAGAAGAAGACTCTTATATTAATCCTAAAGACTAAAGCTGTAAGTATTCCATGGATTTACCGTGCGGGTGCCGGGTCCGTCACGTTTTGCATAGAGGGGAGCCAGAAACAGGGCCTGGATTTGAGACCGCAAGCGTAGGGCTAGGCCTCCATGCCGTATACCGGCACCGCCCATCCACTACCCTGGTGCCTCTCTCTCCCTGCCTATCCATATTTGATACGATTCCGCTAGAGCCATTTTAGATTTACGTTCCTGTACAGAAAATATGCAAGTTCTAGGTCCAAGTCTTCAAAAAGAGGTCTTTGAATAATGTATATAGTGATTTGGCTTGTATACCCCTCGCACCTACATCTACCGCATACAAACCAACGATATAGCATTTTTTGTTAATTGGTTTGTTAAACGCGAAAGTTTGTATGGATGTCTGGATGGATGTGTGTTTGTTACTCTTTCAAGAAAACTACTGAATGGATTTTAATGAAACTTACAAAAATATAGCTCATACATAAGAAAATAAGAACATAAAGGCTGATTTTTATCGCGAAAAGGGTTTTAAAATAAATGAAAATTTTTGAAATCTTGATCAGTGTAGGGATGAAGGGTCGAATGAAAATCCCAAAAAATGCTGCCCAAAAACCTAGTTATTTATAAATTATCAGCAAAGCAAGAATGAAATTATAAACACACCGTACAAATTAGTTGCAACTTTTTACAATACCTTTTACATACAGCTGTTACGTGACTAGAAACTTTGGCACTAAGTTCTTGTGCGGTCTACCACAACTTAGGTAGGTAATTAGCATTTACTTTAAGTGTTCGCTAAGAAACATATTGTTTCTAGCTATTATGGTGTTTAGATGCAGCTTATACAAAAGTGCTTTGTATACGATTTTTAATTTTAAATTTGTCTTTACTAAGCTGTGTAATTGTATGAAACTTTTTGTTGTTTCTCTCTTTTGCTAATGGCTTTCAACTGTTTTCATTTCAAATTACTCAATTTGCATATCTTAAACTCTACTTTTTTATATTGTAGAGCGGCAAAAGTCACAGGGTATAGACAAGTGACCGATTTGCTGAATTTGATTGAATCGATTGCTTCAAAATGCTTATTGAAAAGGATATTGTGTATGATGCTAACATAATACTGAAAAAAAAAACTCAGGCGACCCGATCGTCATGTCAAATGTTAGAGTTGACGTTGTTACTTGTAGGCACTCAAATCTGTATATATTATATATAAAACGCAACCGTTACTGACTGATCTATCAACACACAGCTTAAACCAGTGGACAGATTGCGCTGTTTGGCACGCCCATACGGATTACGTAGGAATCCATCTTTTGTCTAGTCAGCATGCAATAGACATACAATGGACTAGCGTCTACCAAACGAGTGTATGGCAGTTTGGTCTCGTCCCGCATCCCTTTTACAATTGCGCTGCCTAGACGTGTTCGTTAACTGATAACTGTAAGAATTTATATAGACTATGACCACACCAAAGGCTCCAAGGACCAAGGGACCAAGTAAATTACCAGCATTCCCAACCATGGTGTCAGGCAAACAGTCGGCCATAAAAATTGCAAGTGAAGTGACATATTGCACCGAACTCCAATAAATTAAGACAGCAGCAGGGCAGAGTAGGAAGAAGAATACAATTAGAAACTAATTTTCTCTGGTACTGTATGTGAACAAATCTTTACACGATATGTTTTAATCATGAGCGATTCCGGGCGCCAACGTAAATATTGCCCTAACTGTAAATTAGATGTAAAGGCACAAGATTTGCAGTCCGCAACATCATTATTTAAACAACTGGTAAATTAAATCTGATACAAATCTGAAGAGAAATTTGATTAGAAATTCTTTATATAAATATTTACTTATTTCAGAAACTTTCTTAATTTAGATTCCATTTTTTAACAAGCTAATGTCTCTGCAAATTTTAGTAGCACAGACAGTGCATCAATATTTTCATCGTCATTATCATCTTCTTTCGCGTTATATTGAAGAAATACATCTAAAATGTTTGAAGAATTTGAACTAACTTCTCTCTAATGGCTCCTATGACCTTCAAGAGGTCATTTGTATTGGTCAAAAAAAAAATTAGGTTTGTAAAGTCGCTAATAATATGTCATTAACCCTCCCTGTACCAGGTGGGATTTAACATACCCCAGTCTAACAAAGAGCGCAATAATTTTAAAAGTGTGAAAGCGTCGCACTTGGATTTCTAAGTAGCTGGAATAACAACGTTGCTGTTCAGATCGGTGTTGCTAAGTCAGTTTGGGGGCCACTACTAAGAGAGCAGTAGGACCCTAAAGCGCTCATAGCCATCAAATATCCCACCTCAAACGTCAAATTTGAATTAAGTAACTCAATACCGTTAATATTTTATATGATTAATGTCTCAATAGTAATTGGAGAAATGTATAATAATGAACACATATGCAACAAATCGTTGGTTCCTTGTTTATAATTATTAAAAATGTTTTGATAGATACTTTAATTTTAAAATTTTACTTAAACTGAATTATTACTGTGCATTTATAATAACTAAATACATAATTTCCTCTAAAAGATAATCTGTTATTTTTGCTACTTTTATATTTTGGGCTATGTCATACCGCGGGGTGACTTTCAGGAGGTGACTAAAAGACAAGTCTAGGTGGGTACGGGGCTTGACGTTTAGTCATCTCCTCCCTCAATCGGGGTCTGGAAGTTCTTACCTCTTTTCGTTCCTCTATCTTTCCGCTCCTCCCTGTGGGGGAAGGAAAGGGAGACCAATAGAGGGGTGAAATAAAATCGCTATGGTTCATCCTGACAAACTTTGCAATTTACTCACTTCAATCTTTCTAGTCCATTAGGTTTTTCATACAATCATCATCATTAAACCATTAGCAAAGTTCAATAAAAAACTGCTGACCTAATTCATTTTCCCAAATAATGTATTCCTCATTATGTTACGTTACCACTTAATGCACAATCGTGTATAATTTTCCTGTTTAAGTCAATAATTACACACACGACTGCGTGTGCGTTTGTGCATATTGTTAGGTTGAGTACATTAGAAAAAATCGGAAATAGGAAGATGGTACTGCACGTGAAGCTATTGTTATAGACATCATTTTAATGAATAAGTGGAGCTTGGCTTTATGTGATCTAGCTGACTGCATTTGATGGAGGATAGCGAGGGATTAGCGGCTTTTATCAAGGTCATTGCAATAAACAAACTGGAATCATTGCACCGATTGCTACGCTGCGTTTAGTTAGACCACAGATATATCAATCTAAGGCGATCGGGCGAATCGCCGAGTTCATAGGAAGACCGAGTGTCGCAATCACCGGCCGTTCTAAATAACATGGTTCTAGTTGAGCATGCCGTAATATACACTATTATTTAAGCACAGCCGCAAAGGAGATCACTCAAATCGCTGAGTTCATAGGAAGTCCGAGTGACGCGGACGGCGAAATGGCGGTAATATATGCCCACTGGGCATACACTTGTCACAAGTTAAACGCCGGCTTGGCCTATCTCCTTGTATTATTAAAACTCTGGGTTAGACCGACTTATAGCAAGTCAAGTTATGCCAGCAAAGCAGAATAGAATCACTTCATACCCTCTAATGGGTGTCTTAAAGGCGACTTACGGATCAGCAAAGGGGTATTGATTACCTTATACTCCGTCCACTAAGCCCTTTTCGGCAAGCGTAGTAGACTACTGCCTAGATCGATGACAAAGAGAGGCTTTGTGTCCCAGCAATAAGTCGAATTATAATAGCTGTTATGATGATACCAATTCAAGAGGAGGTCGATGGTACCAAGGTCGTTCATTCTTAATGATGGCAGGATTTACGCTACTATGTAGATTACCAGTGGTGGTGTATGGTATATTGGAATCAAAGGTGACGCCGTTACCAGGTACTAAAGATAGGGTAGCATTCTGTAACTGTAACGTTGTCACCCCTTGGTGCTTGACACCTTTTTTTGTAGACGGGGAGGTCAAATGCATTTACGCATCATCCCTGCGCCAGGGGTATGTGGGACTCGAGGTAAAGGCGTTCCTTCCATACCCACTAAACATACTCCCCGGCCTGACTTCCAGTGCGCTATTGCGGGAGGTCTCGGGATCTGCGCACGAGAGTGCAACTACACCGAGACCGTCCCAACGCTGCCCGTCTAGGCACTCCTTGTGCACCAATTGTTGGCCGGCAGCCCAGGGTCTACCGACTAACGCCAGCCCCTGTGGGCCGCTGGCCGACGCCGACCTAATGGGCCGCCTCCTCACCGACGGCTGCTCGACCTGGCGCGTCCTCCTGACGAGAACACTAGGAGCAGCCATCGGACCGCACCTGGGGACCCCGGCCGCGGTCGTGGCCCTGAAAAGAGCCGTCCGGAATTAGCCGTGGTGGGAAAACAAAATCAACTCGACGATGGCATGTGACTTCAAATGCCAAGCGGACACACTTGAAATCAAAAGCCACACACCCGCCGAGAAAGTTTCTCCACCACGTTACCAGTGTCCATCACGAGGAGGCTTCCGCACGTGGACCCCTAGTACTTGGCACCTGGAGCGAGTGAAGTATTAAAATATATTTTGGTTTAAAATGTATTAATTCTTTGATTCATTATAAATGAAGTTCTAATACCTTGTGGGTTGTTTGAAAGAACATTAACTTGTCTGTTTATTTATAATTGAGATAATAAACCTAAATTAATCGAAACCACAACACAGGCCAGCAAATCGGCTGCTTAGTGGTAGTCCATTACGGCTATTAAACATGTATTCCTTTTCTTTCTGTGTGGTGCTACATTTTACATTTACGTGTCTGTTTAGTATCAAGAACAGAACTGTCTGCTTCAATTATTGTTCATTATGTAAAGATATGTTTGTGTTGCAAATCAAATTTTTATTTCTTTCTTTCTAATTATATTTTAGGCCTTATTATCAAGACGTTTTTTTGTAATACGTTATATTGCATGATAAATATAAATAACTTGTTCAACTAACGTGATCGGTAGCAGCGTTGAAATTCTTCCGGACCTTCATCTGGGGGCACGGCAATGCCCCCGCCAAGTCGAGCGCGAAGCAAACACTTCCGTACCATCCTTTACTGGAACCATTTCGCAGCATTTTCAGGCCCCTATTTGAGAACCTCTGGATAAGACCAGAACGCAGAAATTTTCGTCATCCAGTAAGCTATAATCACATACTTAAAATCCAAAATTTCAAGTCTGTAGGTCATTTAGTTCCGCAGTTAAGCGAAAGCAAAGTTTCGCATTTATGACACTCACTCACTCACTCATGATCATCAGAATAGAACTAGTAGTTCCCATAAACTCAGAGAGCTGAAATTTGGTACAGAGTTAGGGTTTAATGGCCACATAAAGGGAAAACTATAAAAACTAGGATAATCGAAGATTTTGTAATAATAAAATAAAACTACTCCTAAAAAGAAAAAAACTGTGTTAAATAAGAAAATCTAATAAAATAAATCAATTTGCCCATGTTTCTACAATAAGCAGTGAAATCCCACCAAAAACATTATGTAAAAAACTAGCCAAGTCTCGATGGAACTGCTTGTTTATCTCTAAAAAGTAATGAAATCTAGACAAAGTCGTGCCAAGTCTAAGGTTCCTTACTGCGATTATTTATTATTATAGTTAATGTTGTGTGACTGGACCGTTGAAGAGTACACAAGGGTACAAAACCAGGTGCATATAACATTACGTGTAAACAAAATTAACTTGTACCCACTAACGTATAAAGAATGTTCAACGGCCAAGTCACACAACATTAACTATAATAATCAAGAAATCGCAGTAAGGAACCTTAGACTTGGCACGACTATGTCTAGATTTCATTACTTTTTAGAGATAAACAAGCAGCTCCATCGAGACTTGGCTAGTTTTTTACAGAATGTTTTTGGTGGTCAGTTAGTCTGGAATGATTAATCATCATCATAACAGCCTTCATAATTCCACTGCTGGGACACAAGGCCTCTCCTTGTCATTAAGGAGGTTTAGCAGTAGTCCACCACGCTTGCCCAATGTGGATTGGTGGACGGGGTATAAGGAGATCAATACCCCTTTGCTGATCCATTAGTCGCCTTCTACGACACCCATTAGAGGATATGGGGTGATGTCAGATGCTATTCTACTCTGCCGGTATCACATTGCAATGAGTGATTATTAAAATGTTAATATGTCATTAACTGCTCCAGTACTAGCTAAAGTAGCCTTACTTATTGTTCAAAGAACGCCGATGAAAGACGCTGCATTTATTTGATAAAAAAAACCCTCGATCTTTATAGATGCATATTCGTGACGGATTCGAGTTAGTCATGTTTATCATTAGTAACGTACTGTTGGTTATGATCTAATCTTCGTGTTAGTAGCTTATGAAAACTAGTAAGACAACAGTTAAATAAAAGTCCTACTTAAATAAAAAACCTACACGTTTAGCCGAAGATAAGAAAGACGTTATGATATCATCGTCTTATTTTGATGCATCTTCAACAGACTTGTCTAAATTTTCTTTTTAAATATAGATGGATGAGTAAAGTGAATAGTAATGTATTGCACCTATTCCTGTAGTTGCTAGCACTTGATACCTCACTGAAGCACAATTTGCAAGCACAAGCACAATAATATGGGAATATGACGCCGTCGTGGTGGAGTGGTCAGGACAGCTGGCTACACATCAAGCGGTCCGGGTTCGAATCCTGGTAACGGCAAATGTTTGTGTGACGAACACGAATGTTTGTTTGCGGGTCATGGTTGTTTATATATTTATTTAAGTTTATTTACAAATGATCAGCTTATTTACACTGATCAGCGTTGGCGCTTGATTATTTTTGAGAAAAAATAAAGAGAGAAAAAAATAATCTGAACTTCAAAATTCATTTTCTTTTTACAAAATTTCCTTTGTAAATTATTATGAGTTAGATATTCTGTTTCAGCCAACGTCAGAGTATCTGCGTTGTGATAATATGGATTAAATAGGTATTTTGTTAATAAAGTTTGGTTGATTAAATTGATTGAGATTGATGATTGACATAGTTGTGAAACATGTGTCCCATCCTTTCTTTAGATGTAATGGCTTCGACGAGTTCAGTCTGCAGTAAGAAATAATTAAGTAATTCACCGTAAGTACGGTGATTTTGATGGTTTCTTGCCGTGGTCGTCTTCGCTGCTTGTGTTTTGTAGGCAGCCCGTTCGGAGCCCACTATGGAGAAAATGTGGCCTGACGTCTTGGCCGACGGCCGACGCCATGCGTCCACGCGCCAGCAGGCGCTATTAAAATAGAATACGGGCAGCATCGACGGGTTCATATTCCCTCCATAGAAGTATTTAATAGAAAAGAATCATCATCATCATCAACGGCTCATATTATAATGTCCCCACCGAGGGGCTCGAGCCTACCCCACATTAGAGGCGGTTAGGCTTTAGTCAACCACGCTGGCCAAGTGCGGGTTGATCGATTTCAAACACAACCTAAGAATTTCTTCATAGGTGTGTGCAGGTTTCCTCACGATGTTTTTCTCCACCGTAAAAGCGTCGATTCCGTCGATTCGTCACAGGGTAATCGGGCTTGAAAACGGCATCAGTGCTCACCCAGACACTGGCATTTGGAGTGGGAGAACAAACAGGGGTCTTCTTACTAAAAACTAAAATCTAGGTTATGGAGATTCTATTCCATAAGGTTTGGAGTAAACTTTTGGAATAAAAATTTGGAGCAGCAATCTGCAACAAATTACAACAATCCGTCACAGTTTGCCAGATGATATTCTTTTATAAGCGTCGGTGGCGTAATGCGTAAGAGCGTCGTCTCCCACCCGGGAGGCACTGGTTCGATCCCCGCCACGCACGTACCAATGTGTTTTCGAATTTTGAATTCATATGTACGTTTAATCGACGCTTTCACTGTAAAGGAAAACATCGTGAGGAAACCTGCACACACCTATGAAGAAATTCTTAGGTTGTGTGTGAACTCGACCAACCAGCACTTGGCCAGCGTGGTTGACTAAGGCCTAATCGGGCCTAATGTGGGGTAGGCTCGAGCCTCTCGGTGGGGACATTATATGAGCTGTTGATGATGAATTTCTCATATAGCTACGTATCACACTAGCAAAAGACGGAAGCTTTCTACTAGGGTTTCGATTTGAGCGGAAGTATCTGCGGAGCTCATAAAATTATTCAAATGTTGACTTTTAAGATCACTAGGTGGCATACTAAAATATCTCTTTCATTATACAACGAACTTTGATATGCCTATTACATAATTACTAATCAACTTAAAAGCATAAACCACGGAAACCTTTTAATTCTTTTCATTTTTTATCGGCTTTATAAATTTCCATAGATTTGGCTACCCACATAACATGAACTTCCTTAGTAAACAAACTTATATAATAGTACGGAATTAAAATAAATATATGCACATAATTAGATAATATTATGTAAATGTCATATAGGTATAGGCTTGTAGGTATAGAACAACATAGTTGTAATGCCACCGTAATATGGATTACTCTCACTTCGGAACCGATTCGCTTCTTCGAGCCAAAACTAGGAACAGGTATGTTTTAGATACGGCAATAATTTTATTATTAACTGATTTTTAATATTTTATTCGTTATTACTCGGAATGCTGATATGCCTTAGAGTGGAATATTTTTTCTGGTTGTTGGTATTTGTTTGGATTGCTACTTTGGGTGTCCCATTTGTGTAGGCGACAGGCTGGCAATATGTCGCTAATGGAGGCATTGGAGGCACTGTAATGTCCCATACTGCCAAATGTGGCCTAATGTGTAATTAAATTTTAACTAAAGTTATTTTATGTTAGAAGTATTTAGAAAATTTAATTTATTATTTTTTATAAAGTAAATAGGTTTGTCCAATATTTTAACTATCTTTACTGCGCCCTTGCAGGGCGTCGCATGTGTACTTACCTTATTCTTAAGATCGATGTCGATGGTCGAGTCTGTACTGTAAATTAATGTGACATGCAAAAGAAGATTCTATTCTATTCTATAAAGCTTTGCTTAACCCTTTTGGGATTACAAGCGTAAATATATATATGTATGTTAGTTTATCGATGGCTCTTACGAAGATAGTACGGCATACAGCGAATAAACTATCTTATATTAGATTTTTTTTTTAAAAAGAAAAAAACTACTGTGTATTTTTTGTTTTTCTCAAAAGTTAAATTATAAGTAATTTTGAAAAAAAAAATATTTTTGAAAAAAAGAAAACGTACGGACAGGAGGACGTTACGAAACGACGTGCCTATGAAATTGGGTCCCGCAATTTGTTATTTCATTATTATACGCGCGAGTTAACAAGTTGACTGTACAGGCCAAATCGAATTGACTCGTAATGATGCCCATTAGTGCATAATTTCTTTTTTATAATAAAAACTTGTCTGATCATTTGATATTTATTTACCTCAATATCTAGATATCCTTGTGATATTTTTTAATGTAACTGAGACGTTCATGAAATTAAAAGACATTTGATTTCGTATACCCACTTGCATCACATGTGATGCATGAACATGGGATTGGGTATATAATTGTATCATATGTGATGTAGGGACAGTTGACGTGTTAAGTCCGTAATTATGTAGTTTTCTTTATACTTCTTACTTTAATTGGTGTATATTATTATTAGTAGGTATATTATAACTAAATATCTCTATTCTATATTTCATATAAAAACTACCGCATCCATTTAAGCTCAACATTCGCAATTCATCCACAGCTCGTCCGTGTCACGAAATGCAATTTATCACTCGCACCGGTATAATAGAACTTTCGTCGACTTTTCGTTCGAAAATAATATCTATAATTCACGGTTACTTCTCACACGCTGCCTACGTAATATGAACAAGTTAACGCAATTAAAACGGTCTTGTCCCTTCTAAAATGATGACTGACTTGTTGAGAGGTTATTGTCCCCTTATTCCTGGCTCAAATCATTCTTATTCAAAACACGTGTATTAAAATTAGGTACTATAGTTGTCAAGAGACTAGTACTATTGAATGGAAATGGATAATACTCACGAAAAAACGAACTATATCGTATAGAAGCAAATACAGCAATATTCACTTTTTTCTCAAATGACCCTGATAATAGCGCCACCATCTAAGTAAAATTTCAAACATTTCTTTTAAAGTAATAGCGCTCCTAAAACAGAAATATCCCGTATAAAAAGTAGTTTAACTTTTAATGTTCGGTGCAAATATAGCAAAAACCAATTGCAGCAAAGTCCTAACTAGCCAAGGTGCGTTATTCAGTATGGCGAAAAGGCGTCCATCGGGGCAATACCAGCAAAATCCCAAAGTAGGAGATTCAAAAACAACAATATCCGACTGTCAAGAACAATATCAGCAATATCCAGTATAATTTTCAATATTTTGAAAATGAAAAAGAAAAAAATTATTATTTTTTTAAATTTGTTTTATTTTAATTTCCCATAATCACCTTTCATGGATGTTGCTATATTTGCTTCTATATGATTCCATTGTTTTTCTTTCTTTCTTTCAACTATATATTCTGTTTTCATAATGTAGATTTTTGGAATAAATTATATGTTGACTTTTTAATATTTTTTTAACCATTCCCCAGAGACTTAATCTTAGGTATGACTTCGCATTTAGGCAATATCGAGTTGAAATAGTTAATGTAGTTTGTAGATTTAATAATGCAGTAGCCTCTAAACACGTTTTTTTCAACAAAAACTCGGGAGAAGTTCCATTCACCTGAGATTTGGACTCGGATTTATGTTTCGATCCTTCAATTTTATTTGTTTAACTTTTGCGATCGCCTCTACAGAAGTAGGACTTTTTCATCATCATCATCATAACAAAAACAACAGCTCATATAATGTCCCCACCGAGGAGCTCGAGCCTATCCCACAATATGGTCGATTAGTCCTTAGTCAACCACGCTGACCAAGTGCGGGTTGGTCGACTTTACACACAACCTAAGAATTTCATAATAGGGGTGTGCAGATTTCCTCACGATGTTTTCCTTCACCGTAAAAGCGTCGATTAAACGTACATAATTATGAATTCAAAATTTAAAAACACATTGGTACGTGGCGGGGTTCGAACCAGTGCCGCCCTTACGCACTATGCCATTGACGCTTCCGAGACTTTTTATCACTATTTAAATAGACCAACTATTTAATAAGTCAACTTATGTGAACTAACAATTACATAATAATAATATTTTCACATTAATACTTAACATCTCGCTCAAGTAAGAGGATAGTACAGCGAGCACGTCAGCCCTATTTCTTATCGGACTTTGACGATTATTTTTTTCACGTGGAATTTATTACCTACTTATAATGAAAATAGGAAAACCGTACTGACTTAGATTCTTTTTCTTTCTGATTGAAACAGTTTAATATAATATATTAGACTGTAAAAAAAACAACTTTTACGGATTTAACTCGCGTGTGAGATTTTACATGTTGTTATTATTGCCCGACGTTTCGTAACACTTTGCAGCGTTCGTGGTCACGGGATGACTAAAGATGTAAGTTATCATATTTTATGAAATAGTTAAATCTACCGTCACTTTAATTATTAATTTGGGGTATTTCATTTTACACAAACAGAGCTCACAGTGTCATTAGGTCTTGCTGTGTGGTGGTTTGCTTGAGTTTTAATAATTTTAATTACTGGATCCCAAGCAGGTGGTAAGTTGCTTTATTTACAATGTGTAGTGCTCGCGCAAATCTAAGAGAACATTACATATTAGAATATTTATTACACTGTTTTTATCAAAAAAGAAAAAAAAGTAAGTCTGTACGTTTTCCTATTTTCATTATAAGTAATAAATTCCACGTGCAAAAACAAATTAGTCCTTGGTGATGATAAAATAAGAATAACTGTCAACAAATACTACTTATCAAGTTTCTTGATCAGTGAGATTCTAACCACAGTTCGCTCCACAATCGAATAAATTGTACAATATTGTGTTTAGTGATGCATCGGATCAGCCAAAGAACTTTCAGTTTCCACTTACGTGCAATGAAATCGTACAATGACTCACCGGTACGCTTTGGTTCAGAACTCCCTAATCAAAATCTACAATTAGTAAATAATAATTTAATTTTAACCCCGTGTGTTAAACAAGAACCTAAACTTACATTAGACCAGTTTTTACTGTGATAGATTTTGTATTATTGATTTTACAAATTGAAAACCAAATACAGGTAAAAGAGCTAAATTTTTTGGGGAAATCAGCTGAATTTTAAGGGTCAATAAATCTGTAAGATTAATCAATTATTCAAAAAACAATGATTCAATTAACTCTGAACACTCTGCATAGTCACTGAAATGGCGTATGACGTATAAATGAGAAACCAGGGTTTCCGAAGAAATGAGTCTATTGTCACCAATACTTCGTTTATCGATGTTTAGAGTAGATAAAATAAAGCTTATGAACTTCAAATTCAAATTATTTTTATAGGTTTTGTTTATCTAATCTTATGTGTTTCGGATTGAAGGGAAAGGTAGCCAGTGTAATTACCTGGCATGGAAGGCATTTCATCTTAGACCTCAGGATGGCAATGCACTTGCAATACCAAGTGATTTTTTTCCTTGTTATTTTAGGTTTTTAAAGGCGACGGTATGCACTTAACACCAAGAGGGCCGTTTGCTTGTTTGTCATCTAGTAATATTAAAAAAGTAATGACAAAAGCTTTCAATCACCGTACCGCTCGCCATCGACAGAGTATTCATCCTTACACACTGGAACCGAGTTGGTCACGTGACTGTGCGTTTCATAGGATTTTTTCCCGCGTATGCTTCGGTTGTGGAATGAACTCCTTTTCGAGGTTGTCCCTTAGGACAACATGGCTTTCTTCAAGGCGTGAAAAGGTTTCTGCTAGGCCCGTGTGATAACCCTAGTATTGCAAGTGGTCCATAGGCTGTGGTGACCGCTTACTAGCAGACCGTATGGTTTTTGCCATCAATGCAGTATAAAAATGAACTGCTCGAATTTAAAGAAGATTCGTACAGAATTTAAATAAAACGGCGTTTCGTAGTGTTGGTTACATTGAGAACTTCAGAACCGGGAATTTTATCATTAATTGCTGGCACATACTTAATAATACTTTTTGTTGCAAATATCTTTTTTTCAGTAATAACTTATCTTATTTACATTTTTCAAACGATCGTATTGATAAACCTACACTCTATCAGAAGTATATAAAACAAACTGAAGATAACAAACGATTTAAAAAATATATCTGTTCCACGAAAATATAGCCGGGTCCATATATGTATCATTTGCCGGATCCGATCAGCGTATCCGTATCGCCGACGCGTATTATGATCGCATATGTGGATGGGTGATGATACGCGTATCATGATACGCGATCTTGATACGCCGTTATGATACGGACCGTCCCATGTCATGTCAGTTTCATACGATTCTCATACGGAGCAAATCGAGGCATCCACATGTATGTTTAGATTGAGGTGCCAGTTAAAATGTGCCATATCTCCAAATTCACTCATTTCAATTACTGAATTATTAGCCTACGTTTCAAACAAAAATGATACAAAATGATAAAGAATTTGCGCATTAAATAAACTGTTTCTTCTTTGAAATAATCACGCGTCAAAGTGTGCTCTGAGGGGCCACCTATAAAGTATTGTATCTCTTTTAATATCTACACCACGCAGTTCAGATTTTATGTAGTAGTTATTCTCACAACATACAAAAACATACATAGTGTTGATAAACATTGAACCATAATGTTCGAGGTGGCACCTTAATTCAAACGTTTAGATTGAGGTGCCACTTTTATATACATTATAACTTTTGATGTATTCCACTACATAATCCAAGCTCGGACGTACAAAACTTTCTTAAGTACTACTAAATAACTCAATATATTTAATTACGATAGAAAAAGTGGGACCTCAATCTAAACATACTTGGCATCCACAACTTGACGGGGTTTGATACATGATACGCTGATATGGATACAATGACCGAATCGGGCAAATGATCATATCTAGATCCGCCTTTAGATAAAACAGGATGACATGTAACCATCAAATCGAGTCTCTAAACTTCCACAATACAATATGCAGACCACTAATATAATTTTTCACTTCAAAACATCGAACAGTTCTCTAATGAATTTTTTTAACAAATTGCCATTAAAGGTCAATGTTTTTGGCACCACTCATGCAGCTTGGGTGGCAATTTCGGATGATGCAATATTCGGCCATTCATTTTGAGACCGCTTACGCAATTCGAAACTTGAATGAAATGATATCCGTATGCAGAGAATCCAAATTTTTTAAAAGTGTGCCTGGTTACGTGCGTCAAGTGGACTACAAAATTAAAAGAATGCTGTTCCTTTTGCCCGCGGCTTTGCTCGGTAATGTAGATTTAGAAAGTTATTTTTCTATCCCACGGGAACAGTAGGTTTTTATCTTCTGGATGAAAGGTAATCTACAGGTAGACTTTTTCAAGTGGGCTTTCAGGGCCAAATCCTAAAATATAAGGAATTAAAGTTACGACTATGATGATAACAAAAACTGCATCATTGGATTTTTGATAAATCAATAATCCTAGCCAGGAATCGAACCCAATGATTTTGATTAAAAAAAACACAGCCTGTATTATTACACCATTCGATAGCGTTGTTAATAAGGATCGATTTCTGAGAAGTAATGATATACGGGAAACTAATGGAAAATGTTAAATTTTAATAAAATATTTCTTGTTCCACCTTCGTTGAAGCGACAATCAAAGCGATGATCATTATTTTATCAATCAATCCAATGATGCAGTTGTTTTCATCAAAATGGTGCTCGCGACTCCTTTGAGCATTTTTCGATATTCCTTATAGTTTATCTGTATATCCTTCTTTATACCTCTTCTTCTGTCTAACCTGGTATTCATTTCAAGCCGGTGCAATATCTTACACACTGTTTAGACACATTTTTATAGCCGCCTTCCACACTTTTCAGCTCGGAAAAGGAATGCGTTTTCATCATCATCAACAGCTCATATAATTGTCCCCACCGAGGAGCTCGAGCCTACCCCACGTTAGAAGCGATTAGGCCTTAGTCAACCACGCTGGCCAAGTGTGGGTTGGTCGTCTTCACACACAACCTAAGAATTTCATCATAGGTGTGTGCAGGTTTCCTCACGATGTTTTCCTTCACCGTAAAAGCATCGATTAAACGTATATATCAATTCAAAATTTGAAATCATATTGGTACGTGGCGGGGATCGAACCAGTGCCTCCCGGGTGGGAGACGGCGCTCTTGCGCACTAAGCCACCGACGCTTCATTGCGTTTGAATGCGTCTTAAAAACGGAGAAAGAAATATTTTGTTTGTAAAAATCTAAATGTTTTTTGAGGTCGGTCCCAAATACAAGTGACGTCGCATATTCCAAATATTGTGGTTGGCACCGACCTCAAAAAAACATTTAGATTTTTATAAACAAAATTTTGATTCCTCCGTTTTTAGTTTTGAAGGCGGTTTTATATATTTGAAAATATTTTTAGCAGATATTTTGGGACTTACTATTTTATTACGAATGAACATTTGGAATAATACACAATAAATAATACAATAAGTACTTAGGACATGTGACTATCCAAAATTAGTAGATTCAAATATTATAGTACTCGATTATTATGACTTATTAGGTTTAGAAGTAAGGAAAATGTAAAAGAAGATTTCGAATTTTTGAACATTATTGTTACTGAACTTAATAGAAAAGGTGTTATGGATAATGATTTTCTGACATACAATTTTATAAGATAATGGGGAAGTACCTGTTGCCACTCTCGTAGAATGGAAAAGTTTGAGAGGTATCTAATTTAATTTAATATAAATATATTATAAAATACTGATTATTCTCTAATGACTTCTGTCGAGAAGGTAAATTAATTCGAGAAAGCAAGAACTGCATTTATTTGAAAACAAAAGCCAGACACTATGTTAATATAAATTTGAATAAAAAATAGGAGATTTCATATAAATAATCATGAAGTTGTGTCAGACTTATTTTATAAACATTTTTGCAACTGGCTTATTCGCTTTTATTTTGGAAAATAGTGATAGAACAAATACTTCTAAAGTAAATTAAAGTAAATTTACATCTAAACTGAGACTTAAACCTTAGCATTCGATGGTTTTTAATACTACAAGATGGCAAACAAGCTCTTGCGGCCCACCTGGTGTTAAGTGGTTACCGTCGCCTATAGACACTTGCAATATTAAGAGTAAATCACTTAACACCGCAAGTGCGTTTGCCATCCTGGGGACTAAGATGATATGCCTCCCATGCCCAGTAATTACACTGGCTTCCTTTCCCTTCAATCTGAAATACAGCAAACTGCTTCACGGCAGAAATAAGAAAGGTGGTGGTGGACCACTCAAAATAACACTAAATATTTGTAGTGTTGTGTTCCCGTTGGTGAGTATGTACCGTCCTGCTGCCGCTTAGCTCTAAGTTAGTTTTAAAGTTTGTAGGATTAAGTGTTTTTTTGGGGTCCATCGCGAGTGCCGAAAAAACCACACCCATTTCGCCTGTCGCGAGTGCCACCTTCCTAGGGACACAAGGCGTTTTTCTGTTAAATAAATGTACATAATTATTATTTTTAACGTCTCTCTTATCCTTTGTAGTTTGAAGCTTTCCTTATCTTATCCTATTTCTCACCTCTCTTCAGGTTTCTCAACTGCTCCGTTACTCCTGTTCTCCTCCCGGGAGTAGGTGTAACGCGACAAGTAAAGTCGCCAGACCTCGACGGAGTAGGGAAGCCAACTAAGGTTCGCAGCGCGCGAGTGTCACATCAGTGATACAAGCGTCTATACTATCGTTATTATAGGCCTTATCCTTGTCTGTCAACCACTAGATCTAAAAAAAGAAAAATAATTGATCGAACAAACAATTGACCTAAAGATATTTTCTAGAACAACTTACTGTCATCTTTACCAATGATCGAATCTCAGACCAATGATTATGATCGAATGAACGTTTGGTAGAAAGAGTGACAGCATTGACTTTTGCTAATTGAAACATATTCTCCGAACCTAACCTAGCCAAAAATCACCGACATTATGTAGCGATAAGAATGACCTTTTTACTTCAAAGAATCTTTTAATAAGCCTGTTGCTCTTTCAACCATTATTCCATAAAACTATACCACCGACGCGGGGCATTGTCTCCCACCCGGGAGGCACTGGTTCGAACTCCGCCACATACCAATGTGTTTTCAAATTCTTAATCTATATGTACGTTTAATCGACGCTTTTCCGGTGAAGGAAAACATCGTGAGGGAACCTGCACACACCTATGAAGAAATTCTTAGATTGTGTTTGAAGTCGACCATCCCGCACTTGACCAGCGTGGTTGACTAAGGCCTTATCGCCCCTAATGTGGAGCAGGCTCGACCCCTTGGGGACATTATAGGAGCTGTTGATGATTCCATAAAACTTTTTAGGCCTGGGGGGTTAGGCAAGTGGCAATCGTTTCATAACGAAGCGATATCGAAATTCGTCACCAAAGGGCATCTTGATTGGTTATCTTCGCGTCTTAGCTTGAGCTGCCACCTTACGTAGATATGACTATTGGCCACGTGATTCAATCCCATATATTTTGTTCTTGTGTGTTAGCCAATTGCTGATTAGATCTATTGCAGATTTTTTTTAAAGAAGGGCCAACAAATAACTCCATTCCACCTGCTTATACGGAGAAGTGGAGTCCAAAGGCGAAGACAGGTAGTGCGAGAGATAAAAACCAAGGTTATAAATACCCACTAAAAACCGATGTTTTCCGCAAGATCGTGGCCGCGACGCACACAGGGTACTTAGCGCAATCACTTCGAGGACAGGACAACAGTATCCGCTATCGAGCCTACTGGGGCTATGAAGTGCCCGCGAAAATTTTTAGTTGCGTTTGACGAGGCCCCACCCCGTCACCGCAGTCCCTGTTATGGCATTTGGAGTTGCCATGCCGACTTGCCAGGTGCTCCAGAATGACCCAGGATTTTAAGAACGAGGAAACACGTATGCTGGCAGTGAATTCCACTTCTTGATTATGCGACAAAGAAATGAATTGCCGAATCTCTTAGTTTACTTTGTAATGGTAGCCATAGTTTGTCGGTGACACGGTAAGTCAGCACGCATAGGTCCTTATAAGGAAGGGAGGTGGTGGGGTTATGAAAAAAAAATTAGGTAAGAATGACAAGAATGACCTATACTTGTTTTCTCATGCTAAAATAAAGAGTGAAATTAATTTCGGTTTACAGTGGGGAACCCCTTTAGGGTTATATAACAATGTTTCATAACTAGAAATGATTCTATTTATAGCGTGAATCGATAATCCCATACACATGGTACTTCCTTACTTTTCCGGCCATATCACGCACCATTTAACATTAAAACACCATAATGTTTTCGCTCACGAATCCAAACGATAACTAGACAATACGCATTCGTTCGACATTTAGAGCGTACATACTAAATGAGGCAATTTTGATGAATATTGATCGTATCGACGCGGATTTCACTTTCAAATCCCTTGTTGAATGTGGGAAACTAGGTTTGTGATTTGTAAAAGTCAAGGGTCGTTCTAATTGGTCACGGTAGGATGGATGACTGAGATATTGCATAGATATTAATAACAATTATGTACTAATGTACGAAGATAAGTACATGAAAGTTTATTTCTATTGCTTTCTATTTTAATACCGCATTTAATGCTAGAACCGTACCCATCATAGACTTTGAGTAACAGTACCCAGGGGTACTGGTAACCCCAGTAAATAAATATTTTTTAACCTAATTATAAACATTTATTAATAATCATAGCCATGTGATGACGTCAAAGTAGAATAGCATCACCCCATATCCTCCAATGGATGTCGTAGAAGGGGACTAATGAATCAGCAAAGGAGTATTGATCACCTTATACTCCGTCCACCGATCCGTATTGGCAAGCGTGGTGGACTACTGCCTAAACCTCCTTCGGTGACAGGGAGAGCCTTGTGTCCTAATAGCGGGTCTAATTATAAAGGCTGATATGATGATGTAAATACGTATAAGTACAAATACGCGGTAGCGCAATAAAATCCGTTTTGAAACAAAAAAGTAATCACAATTTTAAAAAGAAAACATTTGTACCCCAGGTCACTGTTCTAGGGTACGATCAATCGCGCGCAAGGCTGCACGCTCAATCTCGCGCGGTTATTTTTTACCAGTACCGCCACTACTGAAACGCTGCTGCAAGGTTGAGTCTGCTGGGCTGGTCAGCCAGGCTGCTTTGCCCAGCCACTGCTACTGGGATTGGTCCTGGACATCATTCTCCACTCTCCGTTATACCCGCTTTTTCTGTCATATCTCCTTCTTAAACTACCACTGGGGTGGTCCATCGCGAGTGCCGAGCTGACCATACGCGAATGCCGCACCCATTCCGCTCACTTCCTCGTTTCCTGACGCGAGTGCACCCTTCCTAGAGACAGTAGATGTACTTCTTATTTTGCATTTTCTGTTAAATAATTATACATTTTATTTTTAACCTCTCTCTTATCCTTTGTAGTATAGAGCTTTCCCTATCTACCCCCCTTTCTCTCCTCTCTCCAGTTTTCTCTCCTGCTCACCCAACGCCTATTCTCCTCACGGAACTAGGTTTAACGTGACAGTTTGGACCCATATTACAGGAGTGCAGAAGAAATAGTCCGCCATCTTGGGCCGTTCTGCATATTGGATAATGACGTTACTTAGCAAAGCATGCATTGTCATCCCAACCAAACCGTATATGCAAAAATGTCATCTCAATCGATTGAGAATAACAGCTTTAAAATAAAATTGAAAGATTTGAACCGAATATATACTGGTCTGTAAAACTAAGTACTACACTTTTAATATTACAATTGAAAGAAAAAGTATTATTTTTGTTTTGAAAGTTTATTTTAGCCATTTCTTAGAAAAGATCCTCGACTATGAAGTATTTTTCACAGAATTAAAACTCTTTTTCTAGTCCTTTTTATTTCAAAAGTATATCTTGTATACTTATAAAGTTATTGCAATTTTATAAGTATGATACTTCCTTATGCAGGCCAGTGTATATCACTTAACTTCATTGCAATAAAAGCTTATAACTTTTAATAATAAAACGAATAGTCACCACTCTTCGCGGTGAAACTACACTGCGTAAATCATAAAGAACAAATAATACGAACATGTAATTAACGACAATTTAATTATCATGCAGATAGCTTTAATTAATATTTTATTAAATAATTGCTGTCTATATGCTCGTCTTAAATCTTAAGGTCGTAACGATCTTAAAAACTAAGCTACCAAGTGCACGGTCAGTACTCGGATGGGTGACCGAATTTTTTTTTTACTCTATTTCTTTTTGTGCTTCGTCAGCACGTTAAGCTGGTGGTCCCAGGTGCTGTCGAAAGATAGCAGTCGTTCCCAAGGAGGGTTGTTTTTTTTGATAAGTGGTTGGCAGGCAAGCATACGACCTGCCTGGTTCACTGACATGACACTCGCGAAACCCTAGCCCGTTCCCTACCCTTAAGCTGGAAGTCAGAAGAGAAGTCGCTCTCACGGTGTACTTGCTGAAAGTGTTGAGGGGTACTATACACAATCCGATGGTGTTGGAGATAGTGTGTCCCGGATGAGTGCGTGGGTCGCAGGCGCAGGCCCCGCCTGCTAGTGGTGCCGCGAGCGCGCACCAACCTACTACAACAAGCACCACTTATGTGTGCGCTGCATATTCTCAACACTATGACTGAGAAAACGAATTTATTTTTAACCGACTTCAAAAAAGGAGGAGGTTATCAATTCGACTGTATGTTTTTTTTTTTAATGTTTGTTACCTCATAACTCGTTACTAGGAGGACCGATTTTTAAGATTCTTTTGACTTTTGGAAGCTAGTGCTTGTCATGGGGTCCCATTTAAATTTTATTGACATCTGACAAGTAGTTTTTGAGTTATCCCTAATAAAGCCTATTTAATTGACATTGATGATATCGTAATTTTATCACTTGTGTCTAAAAGATCTTGAGGTAGTTTCCTGAAAATTTCTATACTTAAAACACTAAAAAGCAGAAAAAAAAATTTAAATAAAAAAACCGCCTTCAAAAAACGGGAGGAATAAAAATTTTGTTTATAAAAATCTAAATGTTTTTTGAGGTCGGTCCCAACCTCAATATTTGTAATAAACGTTGTCACTTGTATTTGGGACCGACCTCAAAAAACATTTAGATTTTTATAAACAAAATTTTTATTCCTCCCGTTTTTTGAAGGCGGTTTTTTTTATTTAAAAGTTTTTCTAGTTCAATGAGGAAGCTCACAAGATTCGCTTCTTGTAAGTACATTAGCTGTGACTACACCCTCGCATTAGGTATTTAAGAACCTGTAATGGTTGTGTAAGTTTGTGTGTAATAATAATACCCCGTGGAGCAACCTTACTCACCAGCAGAAACACAACACAGCACAACACCACTCAAATGTAGAGTTATTTGTTCGTGGTCTTCTGTAAGGTGAAAGTACAACCTAGTTCGGGATGGTCCAGATTGGAGCGGGGAGTCCGCTGTTCCCTACCTCGACTAATTTAATGGTTAGATGGTAGAGGTCAGGTGGCTACCAGTATAACAACAATGTTAACTAGTTTATTTTATTCCGAGAAGTGGTGATAGGATAGCAAGTCGCTGGTCAGACAGAAGTGAGGCCCGCTGTCACCTTCACATGACATCAGTTGAAATGAAGAGCAAGAGTTTTCCCTTCAACGATGAAACAATATAAAACCACCAACAGAATTACCTACCTATATTTTTGTGTTTCTCTAACTTAAATATTTTTAGTGCTAAAACGAGTACTAATTACGCAGGGAAGACATCTATGATTTCTGTTATGGCAACTACAAAAAAACATTCTAGACAAATTTTCGCGGTCAATGTGCTTTTTGAACCGTTTGCGTGGAAGCATGTGGGTACGCAGCTTTAGTTTCAAGTTCCAGGTGTCGCCAATAGATGGCTCTTATCAAATTTTTGCAACCTTTGAAAATAATTTGGAATAATAGAAATAAATAGCTAAGCTTTATTCTGGCTTTATTAGGTATGTAATGTCACTAATTTTTGTGAGTCAATGAATTATAATATTCTTCCAGACTCCTGAAGATTTTAATTACCTTAGAAGATTAAGACTCAAAATTCTAGATTAATTCAAGATTTCAATTACTTTAGAAGATTGAAAACTCAAAATTCTAGATCACTTCTCAATTACTATAGAACAGGCTACTAAGTAATATTATTTATACTATTAGATAATAACACATGTTTTATTCTTGTAAAAAGTTTATAAACAAATAAATTATTTCTCTAAAAAAACCACTGAATTAAAAAGCGAAAAAGTCTTTTAAAAAATTAAACCGACTTCAAAACTAAAAACATGGAAATACAAGTTTTTATTTAAAAAAATCTAAAAGCAAATATGCCTACTATTTTTTGAGGTCTGCTTGTTTGTCCACCAGCTCAAAAATGTGTATCAAGATTCTCCATATAAAAGACATCAACGAGTTCGAAGTTCCAAGCGGCAAAATATTACTTCCGTAGACTGCTCGACCCACACACGTCTATGCCCGGGACGTGGAAAGAACGTATACCGTCAGTGGTTTTAAAATATCAATAGTAATATTGCGTACTTTTTGTTTGAACTCGTTGAAACACGTCTGTCTCTGGGCCGACGACAGACCTTCATAGTCCCAATGCCCGCCCGACACGGCCCCGATGTGCGTGGATCACAGAGAACAGAATGTGTGGAAAGACCATTTCTCGTATACATACATCCTGTTGATGTTTTAGTGGTCAGTAAGAGTGCATTAAAACTAGCGTTTATCCAGTGCAGGCGTTCGATGAACGTATGCAGAGCGCAGACATGTCTGCTGGAGCACATACTGCTGCGAACGCCACGCATGATCATACAGACTTTATAATTCGACCCACTGCTGGGATACAAAGCCTCTCCTTTTCATCGAAAGAGGTTTAAGCAGTAGTCTACCATGCCTGCCCAACTCGGATTGGTGCACGGAGTATAAGGTGGTCAATACACACATAAACACTCACACGCGCGTTCATAAGCATAAGCAAGGAAAAATGCAAATAGGCCGGAATATTTTTTGATAATTTGATTTGATTTGAGTTACTCCCGTGACTGTATAAACTGAATCTCTTCCGTTGTCTTTGTCCCTGATTATAATAATGTTTGTGAAATTGAAAATTATAGAATGTGTCTATACAAAGGCAATACATAAATTATTTTTCTTTCTTCTTTTTTCAATTACCCCTTTGCTGTACCATTAGTCGCCTTCTACGATACCCATAGGAGGATATGGGCTGATGCTATTCTACTCTCGTCTGGTCTCGTCTCGTCTCGTCGTTGAGCATATTACAACGACATTGTGTGACATCTGCGCCATGTAATTTTGAGCGTAATTATATATTTATAGAACCAATGATAAAATGTTATTTTTAAGAAATATTTAGTGATATGCCTGCGCAATGCGCATAAATTGAGAATATCAATTTTCATTATTTTTCTCCAGGTACAATAAAGCTTCATTCATTCATTCACTATCCAAAACGAGCACATTAATTGGAATATTTTCTATTCTTAAGAAAAAAGTCATAAAAATATTTCACACGTTTTTTATACAACCATAAATCTGAACAATACCTCTTTTCACCAAAGAACAAGTGAGCTGTATAAGTATTCTTAATTACGGGTAAATTATTAGCTCAAGCAATACCTGGACTAATAACTTTTGAAAAGAAAATTTCATTGTGGTTTTTGTATATGTTTCTCACGATATCATTTCGTGTTCCTATCACCATCTTTATAATAAATGGTTAAACACATAATAACGGTAATTTATAGTATACTAAATAAAGAGGACTTTCATCATAATCAACTTCAATGTCGCACCTTACAGTGTAAAGCGAGACTAGTAAAGTTAAATCAACCGAGAGACGTCCACTGTGGACATAGGTATAAGGATCTCAAACTGGATTGGTCCTGAGCTGCCCACATCCAGCGGCTTCCCGCGATCTTTACAAGGTCGTCGGTTCCTGGTCGGTTCACATTGTGGGGGCTTACCAACGCTGCATCTCCTGGTACGCGGCCGTTATAAGAGGCATTCATCATCATCATAATAGCCTTTATAATTCGACTCACTGCTAGGACTAAGGGCATCTCATTGTCATCAAAGGAGTTTTAGGCAGTAGTCCACCACGCTTGGCCAATGCGGATTGGTGGACGGAGTATAAGGTGATCAATACCCCTTTGCTGATCCATTAGTTGCCTTCTACCACACCCATTGGAGGATACGGGGTGATCCTATTCTACTCCGCCGGTATCACATGCTTAAAAGGCTTTAGAGGCATTGGCCAATTATTATTGTTTGGCATAAATAATTACTACAAGTTGATCCCAGGATTGAGCAGTTGTTTTAGTAACATTGTTTTAGTCGAAGTACAGCAGCAGCCTCTAGAGTTTGGAGTGCCCAAACAGTGGTAGCTCCTCCACCTTACAGAAGACCACAATCTAATAAAGAAAATGATGTGTCGTATATCTGTTGGTGAGCAAGATTTTCCAAACTCCACGGGGTAGAGAAAAGGACTAAGATTGGCAGCACGGGAGTGTCTCAGTACGGTGGGCTTGTCTGCCAACCCAATAACATAAAAAACACAGTAACACATGCCTCGAAATAATGAAAGTTGCGTAGCCGGTCGCATACATAAAAGAGGATTCAAACCCTAAACTTAAATAAGCCTTAACCCTAGAAAGACAATCTTATTTTGACCTACGTAATAGATAATGATACGTCTTGGAGACTCCATCAACAGCTCATTTGTGTCCCCACCGAGGGGCTCGAGCCTACCCACATTAGGGGCAATTAGGCCTTAGTCAACCACGCTGGCCAAGTGCGGCTTGGTCGACTTCACACACAACCTAAGAAATTCTTTATAGGTGTGTGCAGGTTTCCTCACGATGTTTTCCTACACCGTAAAAGCGTCGATTAAACGTACATATGAATTCAAAATTTAAAAACACATTGGTACGTGGTGGGGTTCAAAGCAGGGCCTCTCGGGCGGAAGACGACGCTCTTACGCACTACGCCAACGACGCCTTAAAAGGTGAGTATCTTACAAGTTTCATGAAATAAATTGTTTAAAGGTGATTAGATAGTTCATGTTATAATATTACCGTACTATACAGGTATGAAGAGGGATACGATCACCGTGTAATTGATAGTTAACTATATAGAATCATGAGCGTCAGCATGTACGTACAACTTTTCAAAATTTCTTCGGAATCCAAGTACAGATTCCCATAGAGCAAATTTACGCCTACTACGACAAACACGAGTCAAAGTCGAAATATGACCCACTTAACGGCGACAACGGACGCGAACAAAAAAGCGTCACGAGTTTTATATGCGGCCTGTGAAAGTGATCACGTTGCTTCCGTAGCACCTGTTTGTGGAAACATACGGGTGGGAAACACGGCAAGCCTGTCCGTTGATTTTTGGGAGGAAACTTAAGAGCGTGCACTTGATTTATAACAAAACTGTCACATTTTGTGTATTTTCAGACCTGATTTTGAAGTGACGTGAACAGACTTTGCAAAGAAATTATGTATTAAAGGAAGACTAACTCTTGATTGAAACCACTATAGAGAGTTATTTTAATTTACACTTACAGTTTTGTAAAGCGAGGAGAATCTTATGGCGCAGTTTTACGAAAATGCAGTTTGGCAGTATGTTTCAGATAAAATACAAGTATAATAATGGCAAACTATACTTTGCGAAAATGTTTCATATAATTTTAATATGCCTATACTTTTAGGAAACTTCTACCCAATAATCTACGTTCTGTCATGATCTTAATAAGCAAAGAATAATTGTGAATAAAATAGACACCATTGAAGTATTTATTCAACGAAGTTTTCCTTCTATTTTCTTATTTATTTGATATGAAATGAAATTAATAAAAATATTGTGTTAAGACAATGGGTAGCAAATATGATTTTTTTTTAAATTCTAAGATATATTTTTCATAAATATAACATTTTAATGTTTACATAAATATAACTTTTTTTATTAAATGTTATTTTATTTTTTAACATTGTTTGTGGTGCTGGTAGATAGGACAGTATTTGTAATATTCCCTATTATATTTTTTACGTAACAAGTAATTTAGAAAAAATACACTGAAAAAGTTCAACTTGTCTAGGGCGGGAATCGAACCCAGCATCCGCAATCCGGGCAAAGATTTGATGAAACAATGCTACCGTAAAAACATAAGTAGCAATCACTGACAAATTTCGATGGCGAAAGCAGTGTCTTGGTAGCGATTCACGCAGCCGACCGGGTTGGGGAAGATGCTGGGTTCGATTGCCGCCCTGGACAAGTCGATTTTTAATTAAGTATAAAATATTCACGCGTCTGTTAACGCAGAAATCATTCCATAACAACTCATTATTTACAAGTCGTAACTACTATTATTACACCGTGTTATTACTAAGGTATCTTAACCATTATATAAACACTTCCCTACGAACTAACATGATTGATAATTTTATTTTGTCTTATAGACTGGCGTGAGTAAGAATATGAAGTTTTTCTTCTTTTTTCTACCTTTTCAATTGCGGATTCGATGCATTATTCCACTTTACGGCTATAGGTAGCGTATTGTCCTACCGCTTGCCTGGCAGTAACCCTCCTTGGGAATAATATTGTAGGTGATTTATTCGCTACCACGCGAGTTACCCCTTAGTAATTGTACCATGGGGTAACTTACGTGGTAGCAAGTAAATGTTGGTTTTCACTGGGTTCAGAAACTCTCTCAGTCAGCTTTTACGATACCCGCCACGGGAAGAGATAGCTCACGTTTGAGACTAGAGACAACAAGAAAATATAGTAATTGTAGGATACAATCTTAAGTATTTTATTTATTTCCGAACAGAACAAAGTTACCAAACATGCACGACACCACTATCCCCCGTGTGTTTCGTAATATGACTTAGCCGGTTTCTTTGAGAGTAACCGACCATCATCTGACGAGATTTCAAAAAAATCTTTGACATGTTTGTGCTTACGCAACGGCCACACGTCAGAGGTACAGTTATATAGTTTCGCGTAAATCCTTTGTGAGAGTTTTTTTACTCTCACTCGCGAAATCTGAGTGCAAGTACCAGGTTCTCATAAAAGAATAAGATGTTTATTATCTTCATTCACTATCGTTCACTACGACAACGGGCCAAGTATCTCTTAGCCCGAGAGCTGACAGGCATATTTGAGTAGATACCTTCTTGAGCTCAAACCCTGTCATATAACGCTCCCATAATACCCCAACACAATCTGCAAACCTGGCTGGGAAGTAGTGTGCTAAGTCAGCTACACAGCCATTTATTTCTCGATTGATAAAAAAAATACCTAACATAATTTTTATTACATTGCTTTATAAATAAAATCTGGACTTGTAGTTTTTTATTCTTAAAATAATTCAAGACAGTGGATAAATAAAATCCATGTCTGTAAAGTCAACAATCTAATTACAATAACAGTTTGTTATTTTATGCTATTGTTTCATGCTATCAATGCAAAGCAAATAATTCCGAAATAATATATTATTACGATACGTAGTTATTTCATGTGAAAAAAAACGTTTTAAGCGTATCATAGGTTAAGTATCCAAATCCGTACCCAAAAACATAACAATGGGAGGTCCATTAAATACTATGTTATTTTGTTAACCACTGCAACCTACGATGAAAATTAAAGTAACAAGTTATTGTGACCTCCACGCCATGATACACAACAACAACGATAACTATAACTTTTTTAATAAAGAAATTAAGTAGGTAACTTAGAATAAGTACGATCTCATCTAAGCAATTTCGTCAAATAAGTATATAATAAAAAGAAATAGCATTGAGTGAACCTCCTATTAAGTATTTGTTCATAAATTTTTATTAAGCTCAATGTTCATTGTTAAATTAAACACGGAACAAAAAGATCAACTTCTAAAGATAACTACGCGTTTTGACCGAGTGTTGTGAAGAAACGCATAAAACGCAGACGAAAGGAAAAGTGGGATCGTAAAAGTTGTAACTCACACTTCTTACTACAAGTACAGTTGTATACAAAAAATTTGTGGCGACAACGTCTCTATACAAACAGAGAAAATGTTTTACTACCCCTGATTCTTTTCCGATCCTTATCATTATATTAGATGATTTTTTACAAAAAAAGCCGCAATTCGAACAAAAGTGAAGACAAAAAATTTGACCTTGAAACTTCTTATTATCCATTTGTCTCTTATGGCATAATTTTATTTTTGCGTTTACAAACGCGTAAATATTATATAATACTAGAAAAATGCACTGAAAAAAAATCGACTTGCCTCAGGCGGGAAGTCGATTTTTTTCAGTGCATTTTTCTAGTATTATATTTACGCGTTTATAAACGCTAAAATAAAATTATTCCATAATGTAAGGTAGTTTCATCTTAGCTGGGCGTCAAATATTTGCAAAAATATTTCGTTCGGGTCTTGGAAGTGCAAATTTCAAAGATTTGATGAAACGATGTTTACCATAAAAACATAAGCACCAAGCACTGACAAATTTCGACAGCGAAAAGCAGTGCCTCGGTGGCGAAATTGGTCAACGCGTCCACCCGGATTGTGGAAGGTGCGGGTTCGTGTCCCGCCTGAGGCAAGTCGATTTTTTTTCAGTGCATTTTTCTAGCATTTGTCTCTTTCTAACCACTAGAGCACGTGCCACGTAACCGTATAATACGTCATACGTACGTATGTCATCATATTACTTCTGGGGAGAGTTAGAAAGAGACAGGTAGGAAACGATAGCATTCCAAGGTTATTTGGTGTCAAAAAAGTTGTTTTCACTTTTTTATTGGTTCCTTTTTTTGGTTCATTTCTTGCATTCATCCAATTTTGCCCCTTAGACTGATGGATGGCAAAATATGACTGCAAGTATCAATCGATTCGTTATTATGGTCCAATAAGAATCAAATTTACCTTGTAAGCCTCGATTTTAACCGATTTCATTTCTTAATAGGTACTAGAAAAAATACACATGAAAAAAACAAATTTCGACAGTGAAAACAGAGCCTCGGTGGCGTAGTGGTTAACGTAGCCACCCGGATTGCGAAAGATGCTGGGTTCGATTCCCGCCTGAGGCAGTTTGATTTTTTTCAGTGTATTTTTCTAGTATTAAAAAATATTTACGCGTTCATCGTGGAATAATTCCTTCCATTCCTTCTGTAGTTGAGTTATGGTTTTATTTAAAGAAATTGCTTGTTACTATTTAAAAAACATTCTAAAATAATGTTGTCGGAACACAATAATTCTGTAAACATTTTTATTTACTATCGCGAAAGATTTTAATAAATGGTTGGTTGCAAGCCAGTCTTGAAAAAAGCCCTGCCACCAACCAAACAGAGTTCAAATTCGTATCTTATCGAAACAGCAGCCCTGGTAATTTATGTATTAAATAATGAAGGTCACGCTATAGAAATTAAATAAAAACGAAAAATACACGACGAACTGTACTATAATCGTCCATGTTATCTATTACAAGCACGCTCAAATTCACAAGTACAAGTTTATGAGACTGTGACACACTCACAAGCAAAAGTTTCACGTGTTTATCTAAATTTTTGGCATACATCGGTAAAAACTACAGCATAACACACTAACATGTTAGGCAGAAACCACTTAGTAGAATGGCTTGCAAATGTATTATAATTAAAGTGTCTTAGAGGTGATAATGGAGTGTATTATTATAGCACGATACGGCTATTTTATTCCGTAGCCATGTGAATCCGGCAGATTAGAATAACATCACTCCATACCCTCCAATGGGTGTCATATAAGGCGACTAATGGATCAGCAAAGAGGTATTGACCTTCATAGACTCCGTCCACCAATCCGCATTGGGCAAGCGTGGTGGACTACTGCCTAAACCTCCTTAGATGACAAGCAGAAGAATTGTGTCCCAGCAGTGAGTTGAATCATTAAGGCTGTTAAGTTACGGCTATTTTTATAGCTTTAGAACTTAAGAAGTTCGAGTCTTACGTGAAGTAGTAATGTATTCGAATTCGACTTTGAAATTATCAAGTTGATTCTATAAAGCGCACAACAAACTTTTAAGCTTTAATAAGCCTACATGATTGTAATAATAAACTTAACTTGTTTTCTAAGCGGGTATCATTTGTGACCCCAAAATGCCGGCCAAGCTGAAAGGACAGGTTTACAAGACCATCAGACCTGTCCTTCTATATGGCAGCAAAGCGTAGCCTGTGCTAGAGCGGCATTAGCAGAAGTTGCGAGTCACGGAGATGAAGATGCTGCGTTGGATGTGTGGGGTTTCACGTAAAGACCGCGTACGAAGCTCTCACATTCTCGGCAGCCTTCGTGTCCATGACATCGCTGATAAGTTGCAGCAATGTCGCTTGCGCTGGTACGGTCACGTTTTGAGAAGGCCGGTATCCTACGTTGGCAACAAATATCTTGCCATGCTACCTCCGCCAGGTGCCAGTAAAAGAGGAAGGCGCAAGAAACGCTGGCTTGATGTGGCGAAGGAGGACTTCCGTGCCAACGGTCTCTCAACCAAGGATGGCGAAGTGGGCAAGAAAGCTAAGGAAGGCGGACTCCGGGCCCTCGGGTGAAAGCGTTTAGGGCACAAACGGGAAAGCGCAAAGATGATGATGATCTTTACTAAGCGGGTAGATAAAATTTTCAAAAACTTAGGACACTATCACGTCTATTCGATAACTTTATTCCACTGTGAATATTTGACTGTAAATCTTCCAACAACCAAATAAATAAATAAAAGTCTGAACCCTCTATACACCATCGCACCTGGGGTCACTCAAATGGTGGCGTTCTGGAAGTTCTGGTGAAGCGCTTGGTAATTGGCGCGAACAAGCATATTCAAATGGAAAATTGAGAAAAAAGCACTTGTTTTGGAAATGAATATTAGTATGTTTTGTTTAATTGAATTTATGTGTCAGTGTAGATAAAGTAGTGTATGTACTGCACATAACTTGGTATTAAAACACTCGTGGATATTATTTAAACAAAACTCGCGTTTTTAAACCCAGTTACATAAACTATTATGATGGCTTCATCTAAAGGCTTTATGTTTTCACTATTAAAGTTGAAATTCCGTTGTGCTTAGTATACTAATGAATGTTAAAATTTTAAAAGAATAATTGTTAATTATCGTATGTTAATAAAGCCTTCATACATAACATTTGTAGCGTATAAATATATGTGAAAGATAGTTAATTAAAAAGTTTAATTCAATTTCTTTTTTTGCACTTTCATATTCAATTTAAATATCTCATAACTTTATTTTTAACAACTTAAACGAATCATTTCTATTCAAGATTTGAATTGTTCAACTAATATTATGAAAAGGGTAATAAATCAGTATGTATAAAAGCCACTTTAATATTATAGGCAATTTATGAAAAGCATAATTTTCTCATGTGAGAAAATAAGATTCCATAATAGTCGTATGTTAATAAATTGACGTGGGTTCAACTAATATTATTTTTAACTTGAATATTCAGTTCCCGTGTAGTTCTTCGTAATAATCACGAAAACAAAGCTTCACCCATCCAAGTCAGTACTTGGATGGGTGACCGAAAAAATTTTAACTTAATTATCCTCCGTGCTTCGGAAATCACGTTAAGCTGGTGATCCCGGCTGCTGTTGTTAGATAGTAGTGGTTCCCAAGGAGAGTTTGGATCAGGCAGGCATGAAGTCTGTATGGTACGCCGAAATACCCTTCACCGAATAGGACAGTTTTCCGATAACACTGTACTCCCGATGGTTAGTTGATCTAAATAATACTTGGTATTTTTTAGATTTTAAGTGCAATTAAGTCTAGAAAAATGTACACTGAAAAATAAATTTAAATAAAAAAATACCGCCTTCAAAACTAAAAACGGGAGAAATAAAAATTTTGTTTATAAAAATCTAAATGTTTTTTGAGGTCGGTGCCAAATACAAGTGACAACGTTTATTACAAATATTGAGGTTGGGACCGACCTCAAAAAACATTTAGATTTTTATAAACAAAATTTTTATTTCTCCCGTTTTTAGTTTTGAAGGCGGTTTTTTTTATTAAATTTTTTTTTCTGCTTTTTAGTGTTTTAAGTATAGAAATTTTCAGGAAACTACCTTAAGATCTTTTAGACACACAAGTGATAAAATTACGATATCATCAATATCAATTAAATAGGCATTATTAGGGATAACTCAAAAACTACTTGTCAGATGTCGATAAAATTTAATGGGACCCCATGACAAGCACTGCTTCCAAAGGTCAAAAGAATCTTAAAAATCGGTCCACCGAGTAACGAGTTATGAGGTAACAAACATAAAAAAAACATACAGTCGAATTGATAACCTCTTCCTTTTTTGAAGTCGGTTAAAAAAACTACCTGCCTAAGGCGGGAATCGAACCCAGCATCTTTCGCAATCCGGGCGGCTGCGTTAACCACTACGCCACCGAGGCTCTGCTTTCGCTGTCGAAATTTGTCAGTGCTTGGTGCTTATGTTTTCATGGTAAACATTGTGTCATCAAATCTTTGAAATTTGCACTACTAAGATCCGAACGAAATATTTTTGCAAATATTTGACGCCCAGTTAAGATTAAACTATTAAAAATATTTACGCGTTTGTAAACGCAAAAAATACTTCACAATTAAGTCTTTCAATAATTATTATTATGTTACACATGCGGATCTATGTATGTACAATATTATACTAATATTATTTTAAATGTTTTCTCAATTGAAACAGAGTAGTAGAATTTGTATGCATTAAATTAAATATTACCTAATACAAAATAGTTTTGCATGTTACACTGGAATCAAATATTTATACCCAAATCGGCGGTACACGGAACATTGACCTCTGAGTTGCATTAAGTATGCTAGCATAATAATATCTGTCTGTGAACAACTTTATGGGTAATTGTGTGCTGGATTTAAGTTTATTGTAATGTCTTTTTACGGAATACGTATAGACCATTGGCCCCAAAGTGGGGTCACGCCAAGTAACCTTTAGTATTATCTAATATTAATAAATAATTTATAGGCAAAATTAAAAAAAAAATATATAAGTTGGACAATTTAGTTAAAAATCTCACACTAGGCTAGGCATGTTTTGTGAGTGCTTTTTTTTAAGTGAATTCCAAATGGTACTAGATTGACCATTAATTGACATAATAGGCAGTATTAATATTTGTCCGACTGAAAGTTTTTTTATATTATTTGATTACTTGGTAAATAGTAATAAACACCAGGACTGCTGCGATGATTTTGAGTGTAACATCTGTCTTGGTCGTTGGCTTAAGTTGGTTTGTTTACTGGAGGATTGTCAATTTTCGGGTTTGTTAACCCGTTTGTGTAGGTGACAGGCTGACTACCTGTCACTATATTGGGGTACTGTATGGCCCACATTGCCAGATGTAATAAAAGATAAGATAAAATTTGTTTCTTTATAAAGTCTAAATAACATAGTAAAATCTAAGTAAATTACAAGAATATAGTGATACAGAAAATAATAATCAATTAATGCTAAGTATGAGAATTACATAATAAAAATGTGGTGTGTGTAACCGAATGTTACCGGAAGCTCTACTCGACCCCTTTTGGGAGTGTGAGCGTGATTATTTATGTATGTATGTGTAACCATAATTATGTCCATATGAGTTCACAGTAATAAATGTTAACGTTTTCCTTTTTGAAATTTAAAAGGTCAAACTTATGACTCTAATTCACCTGATGGTAAGCAGAAGTGGAGTCCAAATGCGAAGATGGCTGGTGCGAGAGATAAACCTCGCACTAGGTTTCCTCGCTTTGACGAACTGCAAGATGCTTCTTCACGCCTCATTCAAATGACCCAGGATTGTAAACTAAAGGACTGTTGCGGGACATAAGCTCTTGTCCAAATGCGAAGATAGCTAGTGCGAGATAAACCAAAGCACTAGGTATCCTCGCCTTGAAGATCTGCAAGATGCTTCTTCACGCCTCTTTCAAATGACCCAGGATTGTAAGCTAAAGAACTTCTATTGCGGAACACAGAACCTTATAGAACGAGAAAACGACCGGTTATTTGTTGCCGCATCTACGCTTCTTTCTCGTACAGGCTGTTTGTGCAATTTGACGATTTTTGCCGCCTGTTTTGCATCGGAGGGTGAGAAGCTAGTCAGCCAGAACAAATCTTACAGCAAGTCTTCCAGCGCCTTAGTGTCTCTGACATCCTAGAGTCTACTCCGATTGCCCAGGTAGCAAGCCCGGTGTGTTGCAACTGTGTTACACTCCAGTAGCTGTGGCTGTTTCTTCTGCGTCCATGCATGCTATCAAACTCAAAAACTGGGCTTAATATCAGGTATAATACTCAATGTAGGGTACAGAGGACTAGTCGCTCGAATTGGGTAGTACTTCTTTACAGGAGCTACAATATACCATTACATTTTGTGGTGTAGTCTTTTTGCTGGCGAGTAAGATTGCTTGAGCACGGGGTAGGGAAGAGAACTTGGGTTGGCAGCGCGTGAGTGTTACGTCAGTGTTGAAAGCGTCTACAGGCTATGGTGCCTGCTACCACCTACCACCAAAAAGGCCGTATACTTATCTGCTAACCAAATAATAAGTCGGTGGATCTCTTGACCATGAGGCGAATGAGTTTGTAGGACGTGGCTCTGTTCGCCAAATCTTCAGCGAAAACGGAAGATCTTCCGCCGAGCTAGGTGTTCGCTCGGGGAGCGCGGCCTGACTGTACATCGTTGGAAGTTGTATATATACTGATGTACCTCGGAAACTTCGTAAGCGCGATTTAGGCTTGCGTTACGTATTGTGACGTTTTTGTGTCGTATCTTGGCTCCGTGTTTGCGTTTGCACTTTGCACTGATCAACCATTTATCGGTTACTCGAAACTAACAGTCTATGTAGCGCTGTGACGTCGCCGCTACAAGTTGTTTCAACAAATTGCTCTTATGACTCTACTCCACGTAAATCACTAATTGGCTTCTATTCAAACGTCACTATATTAGTGGTGAGAATTGTTAATCACATCTTTTTACTCTCTGAATGAAAGTGAGAATTTGCTCGCCCCACAATGTGCTGTGGTGTGAAAAGCGCAAGTGTGATTTTCCTTGTAGCTATTGTTACGATCAAGGCAATTATGTTATTCAGAGGTTTCGCTTAGAAATTGAATTGATACACGTTTGCCTTTCTTATAAAGTTTGGTTAAGCGATGTTTTTTAAGAATAAGTATTGAAACAAGTAAAAGTCTTGATAATTTGAGCACTTGATAATGACAAGTAGACATTATAGGTATTTTTGTTGCTTTTCGTTGTTTTTCTGCTTTTAAACATTTTAAGGCGCTTTGCAGACAGATCAACTCTGGTCTCCGTATTGTGGCAACAGGCAACTGTTTCATCATCCAACAGCACATAGAATGTCCCCACCGAGGGCTCGAGCCTAGTCAATCACAGTGACCTGCGGTTGGTCGACTTCACACACAACTTAAGATTTTCTTTATAGGTGTGTGCAGGTTCCCTCACGAAGTTTACCTTCATCATTAAAGCGTCGAATAAACATACATATGATTTCAAAATTTAAAAACACATTGGTACGTGGCGGTATTCGAATCTTTTTATTATTTTTTTCATTCGTTAAAAAACTCTTATATATAAAATTTTTCAATGATATCACGGCCTTTCAGGCGTATCGAGAGACTCAACTTTGGTAACCCTCCAGGTGGTGGATCGGCGATTTGATAAAGATCGCAGGAAGCCGCTGGATGCGGGAAACCCAGGACCCATCGAATTGGACTTCCTTGGAGAAGGTCTATGTCCAACAGTGGGCGTCTCTTACTAGATGATCTTTGATTTGTTTGATTGAGAGCAAGGCAGGCAAATGGAAAGGCATGTAATTTTAACAATTACATTGATCCCTGAATACTTTAAACCTTTTGGATGTGTCTATTACGGGTGTAGAATTTATAGAAATTCTCCAATTTCCGTTGACCTGTTAACGCAGAAGCAGATTCAAGAACCATAAATCATGTACAGACAACAGCACGTTGGGTTACCACAAACTGTCAAATTATCCCAATCCATTATGCACTTTATATTGAAGAGCCTTAGGTTGAAAATCGTTTGGAGAAATTTGACAGTTTTGTATAGCCCGACGTGCTGTTGACTGTACCTACCTACCTATCTTTTTTTTGCTTAACACTATGATTAACTAAACAAGGCTTAACGAGGCCACGGCCAAAATTGAATCCTCTTACGTATGACATAATGAAGATATTACTGCTTTTATTTCACACTGTTCCAGTCATCATGCCGATCACCTCGTAATTTCTGCATTTCCTGTACCAACTAGTTACCTAACAATTTAATTTGTTACGGTAACAATGATCATGATGATTGCACTTGCTTCGTCACCTATCCTGTGAGCTTTAGAAAGCGAATTCACAATAAACCACAGATTGGGTACCCCACTAGAAATCGTATGCCCTTTAGTCGAAAATACATACATATGTTTTTGTATGTATTTTTTCATGTTGTTTCTAAATGATTTTTTTAGGTCGGTCCCAAATACAAGTTTCCAAATGTTAAGGTTGGCACCGTCCTCAAAAACATTTAGATTTCTAAAAACAGATGTTTTTATTTTTTCGTTTTTAGTTTTGAAGGCGGTTTTTTTTATTTAAAAGTGATTTTACTTTTTGCTTTTTAGTGTATTAAGTATAGAAATTTTCAGGAAACTATTTCGAGATCTTTTAGACACACAAGTGATAAGATTACGATATCATCGATGTCAATTAAATAGGCATTATTAGGGATAACTCAAAAGCTACTCTTCAGATGCCGATCAAATTAAAATGGGACCACATTACAAGCTCTCACTACCTTACAAAGGTCGAAAGAATCTTTAAAAACAAACAAAAAACATACAGTCGAATTGAGAACCTCCACCTTTTTTGAAGTCAGTTAAAAAAGAGCATTAAACTTAAATGCAACTAAACTTTGAAGTAAACAGTGAATGTAACAATAAAAATCAACAACCAGGCTTTTACTCAGCTGCCCAGTTAAAAGGTTTCAGCAGTCCGGGTAGTCGAATATAAAATAATCGAATACCTTCCCTCGAAAACCATAAATGTGATAAATCATTGATAAGTGATAACTTCTCCGAAAGGTTTTGGAGAATTAAATATTCGAACAAGAACCATTTGATATGAAGTAAGGATACCCAGACACGTTGAAAGCAAGAAAGAAGGTAAGAAAATGAAAGTGCGACTTAAAATGTCATGTTGAGGATGAGTCTCAAATTTTTGCGTATACTGCGCTGCGGGCTGTTTATAGCCCACGATTTTGGTACCGGAAATATTATATTCAATTGTTTTAATATTTATTATGAGTGTACGAGACCAGAATATTAGAAAATGCAAAGATATTGTAATAAATTTAAACAATGCAGATTGAAATCACACGTACTAAATGTAACTTGTTTTATAATTGATAGTATTACAACGTGATGAGAGAAAGGAAAAACGATATAGTAACAAGAATCGACAAAGGGATGTTTTAATGTTTCGGTCATGTAGAATGGATGGTGTCAAAGTAGATTGACGAACAGTATATCAATCGGAAGTAAACGGAGATGTGGGACGAGGAAGACCTAGGCAATCGTTTACCGAACAAATCAAAGACATCTTGAATAAGGGCCAGGTCAACAGTACTCGAAATCACCAGACTTGTATGAGGACTGTAATGAAAGAACAAGAAAAGAAAGAAATATATAATTGTAGCTAGTAGAATGAAGTGATCTCTGACTCCCCTTAATGGGAAAAAGGCGTAACTTTATGCATGTATGTATTGCAAACTTTTAAAACGTGCCAAATGCAAAGTAGTTTATTTGTAACATACTTTTGGGATCCTTGGTGAAGTTCCCGGTTACTAATAGTCCCTTCACATCCCGTGGAAATCGTAAAAGTCGACCGAGAAACCGACCATTTTGAGCTCGTTCGGCGTCTGACCCAAGGGTTAACGTTCCCTCAGAGGGCGACAGGCAAGCGTCCAGTCATAAAACTATGCCAAAAGAAATGCCTTTAATAAATTGGAACCAGGGAAAGGAGAAGACATGTGATGGCAGCAGAGTAGAATAGCATCATCTATAAAATTACCTGGTGTAGAAAGTTCTCTAATACCTAATTGTTTTTTTTTTTCATCTCTACGGCTTTCTAGCCGAGACCTACAAATAAAGAAAAAATAGGAAAGCAGACCCTAGGAATCACTAGGCGCAACCGGCATTGGGGTGCTATGTCCGAGACCTCCTCGTGGTGTACCCTGGGCAACGTCTGTGGCGGACAGAGAGCTGACATCAGACGCAGGAGTGCCCTTTTTGGAGCTAGCGGATCTTTGAGTCATGGGTTCGCCAGCTGATAGGCTGGTGGGCTGCCTTAGGCGGACAGGGGTGGTCGGCCGCTCCTGCACGCTTCTGTTCTCAGAGGTGGCGTATAGATGTGACCTTGTTGGTTTTCCACGGTAGTGTCCCGGTGGGCAGCGACGCCTTATCGAAGCTAGCGCCTGGTGCCTATACGTTGGCCGGACCCAATTGAGTGCTCCTCAATTGGAGCCGGTACTCCCGGATGGCTAACGGCATTAGGTAGGGGGACAAATGGCATAGACACAGGGCTTAAACTGCACCGAGTTCCATCTATGCCATCCGCGGCACTACTGTGGGAAAGGCCCTTTTCAGGGCTAGGGGAGCCTTGTGCTCGGTGGGTGCCGGCCTGCAAGACTGGCGGTCCGTTCTGCGGACATTTACTCGCAACGGTGCAATCGATTGGTCCTGAAAGGGCGGGCGCAGATGGCGTCTCAGTGAAAAGAGAATTATCGCAATCCCGGATCGCTGCGCTGTCGTAGTGTGCAATGGCAGGATGCCTGGAGAGGACGTTTAGTGGGTAGGGGGGGAACGACTGGTAGGTCAAGTCCCACAGCAGCAGGAATGATGTGTAAATGCATTTGACCTCTTCGACACGCCACCGGAATTAACGCTCGGATGATGATGATGACAAATATTGTAACTTAGTGCCCGATAATGCTCAAATAGATGACCTTATCAGTACCTACTTGTGTAACTGACCCTTATCTTTGAAATTCTGCGTAAATTATCGATATAGTATTTTAACGAACATTTATGGAATTTGAATGCTAAATCCATTATTTAGACTAAATAAATCTCATTAGATTCTAAGAGTTCTATTTTAATAACGGTATCATGGAAAGTAGAAAATTTACAAAAATCACTAGACATTACGCAAACCAACGGAATCCGAGTAAGTTCATTAACATAGCGGATCTAACGACAATATGCGATATGAAAATGAAAGTATTTGTACAAAAGGTTAGCTAACCAGATTGAAAATTACGTCATATCTATTTAACTTTTAAGATAATTATTTGGAGAGCAACTTCCTTAACGCACTTTTAAAAGAATAATCTTGAAGTTGTCATTATAGCCCGAAGCACTCCGTATTGCAAATAATACTTAAATCTTTCTTTCACCTCATGCTCCCAATAAATTTTGGGTCCTTATGGGCAGTATGCCTTGATATTGATAATACTGCCAAGGGTGGCATTAGGAATATTGAGTTGAAAAATATTCGGTCACCCATCCGAGTACTGACCGCGCATTTGGTAGCTTAACTTTTGTGTTTGTTACTAAGAACATTCACCTCCTCATGCAAATAATGTATTGTTGCCGGCAGAATATAATAGCATCACCCGATATCCTCCAATGAATGTCGTAGAAGGCGACTAATGGATTAGGAAAGGGGTATTGATCACCTCATACTCCGTCCAGCAATCCGCCTTCGGCAAGTGTGGTGGGCTACTACCTATAACTTATTTGATACCAAGGAGAGGCCTTGGCGTCTGCGTATTCACAGTGCCGAAGCTACGAGTCTCATTGCGCGTGTGTTTGGTCGTTCTCATACTCTGCTGCGGAGTTCGAAGACATGGATGACGATACAATTTTACTAACGGAAAATTCGTACTTGAAATGAAAATTTCAGTATATTCAGTTTTGGTTGCTTTGCCAAATAGCAGTGCGATGTTGAACTGCAGATATAAATTCTTCCGTATTAATATCCATGACGACGATACGGGCGGACCGAGCCATTAGAAACACCCACGCCCTCACGCCTCATGTAGACGCGCGGCTCGCGGGAGCACTGTGATTGTAACTGGCATCTACATTCATTTAAATTTATATGCTTGTGTCCCAGCACCCACCCGTGGGTCGAATTACAATGGATGTTATGATGTCGATGTTGTCATCGACATCATAATATCCATTGCTTTTATAACTGTTTTTCTGTTCGTGTGTTTGTTATTGAAGTCCTCCTAAGCGGTTGGACCGATTTTGATAATTTATTTTTGTAAGTGTCAAGTGTTCAAGCGGATTCGAGAATGGTTTAGATTCACAATCTGATCCGATAGCAAATGTTTTTAACGGTACAACGTCTGCTGGCCCAATAAATTTAATTAAATAAATGAAAAATATCTATAGCTGGAAGTACGAGAAAACGTTAAGTATGAAACACAGGAAAGTCATTGGTAAACAAGTCGTAATAAAAGTTTGATAGTCAGTATGCTCTTGTGTAGTAAAAATGCCAGTTAGAATAACAGACTGTATTTAATTTATTTAACTAACAATTACAAAAAGCCATCCATTTTGGTCAACGGAGGCAACATAACAGAACGAGAGTTGCCATTGCAACAAAAATACAACTGGCACCAATCAGTGATGCCGTTACAAAAGCTGATTCTAATAATCAAGAATTTATATGTTTTATGAACAGCACTAAATATAAATCTATAATAAGCTAAGAAAAAACTTTGTACGGCTTTTCAAACACATTGCACGCACGGTGAATGTAGACTTGGTATAATAAAAATTAGGTGTAAAGATATTTAATATCAAAAAAGACAGAAATAGTCACTCAATTGAGAACAGAGTAAGCTAAAAACAAGTCGTTCGTCCGTTTGTAATGAGGTTATAGATAAACAACAACAGAGAGCTTACACTTCACTTAGATAGACACCAAAACAAACCAGTCACAAACATTATAAATGTTTTTTTAGAACATACTTAGCCAATTTGGATTTGAAAATATTAAAAGAACTTTCTTTTTTAATTATACAGATATGCTCCCATACATAAACATTTTTTCTGAAGTTGGTTCGTGTAGGGAAAAGTGTCTAAGCCATTCAGGCCATTTTCAAAATGGCCTGAGAAAATGATAGTACCTTGCCTGTTTGTTTTGCTCGACTGAACAATTAGATTATGATTGAATTTAAAATGAATTGTTTGGTATTATTGATTAGATTTGAATATACATAATCCTGAATGCCCTTAAAACATAGCCAAATAAATACATAACAAAACAGTGGAAGCTTAAATAGTTAGATCGTTAGATATAAAAGCACCTTAACGGTCCCCTGTCATCTTCATCCACGTCTAACTTTCGATATCGATCGATTATGTGTTATTGTTCATCTTTGTCTACCACAAAAACCTTCTATTACATCTCACTCTTTCTTTCAACAACAATATATCACAATCAATCTTGCAGTTAATTGTTTCACCTTGCTTTCTTTGTGCGTACTATGGTGTGAAGTTGCATAGATGACTTGTCATTAAGTTCATTTTCTTCACAAGTGTTGCATCATTTTTGAGAATGTCGTAATAAATAGTATATTTACGATTGTTCTATAGGACGAAGATAAAATTTTAGTAGAAAATCAGTTTTTAGCCAAATTTACATTATAGTATAAGACAATGTGTTACTTCTTAAATGTGGGAGTATACTTTGATTTTATATTATTAATTCCCCACGGGCCTTTGGCAAAGTCTTGAATTATTGGTTTGAAAATCACAGGTAGGTACTGGCCATGGTCACCTCTCTGCTCCACGATACACCCGGCAAACCATTGTGATCGATAACAAAACATTTGTGTTATCTAATTTGAATTTGAATATCTCTTGAATATTTTTTTTTATCTTCAAAAATAGTGAATGCATAGATGAGGCGAAGACACGTATGGCAATAGCAAGGACGGGAATAGACAAGCTGAAAAAAGTATGAAGGAACGTGAATCTTACGAAAGCTACTAAGATCCCGCTTATCGGGAGATTTGTTTTCTCCATTTTCTTGTACACTGCTGAGACATGGACGTTGCGTGAAATCGAGAAAAGGATCTCCTCTCGAGAAAGATTCTCAGGAAATGTGGTACTGCAGAATGCTTGGAGTACCCAGGAACCGAAATTCGTTCCAACATCTCTATACTCCAAGAACTCGGTGTGTGTGAGGATTGAGGGCCACTTTGTCATATTCTCTTAAAAATGTACCTATGATTTAGTGTGCGTTCTAAAAGAAATGTGAAAGCCTGAAACGACTTTGTGAAACCTTTGAAAGGCGAGTTATGGGCTGAAAGGTTGGGCCCTCAATCCTCTATGTGAGGATTGAGGGCCCACCTGTAACTAGTAAACTAAACACTCTACAGAAAAACTTTTTATATCAAAATCTAACGCTACGTTAAAAAAAACTGTGAAGTTAAAGATATCAGCGCATAACGCTATAGTATTTGGTATACTGCAATTCAAAGTGGGCCCTCAATCCTCACGCTTGCAAAAATTTGTTACCAAAAATAAACAAAATTGGTTTACTTTCAGACATTGTCTGCTTATCCAATGTGTTAGTTAAAAAATGTGAAATTTTGTGGAACCGAGAGCTTGCTCCAACTCCTCCTGGTTTTATGGAAATGACCTTGATAATGTTTGGGCCCTCAATCCTCCATCTGTTTCTTGTTTTTCTTTATTATGTATTGAGTAGGCATAATTTGACAAAGCTAAGGTATTCTGTTTTTGTGAAAAAAATGTGAAATAAATTGACATTAAGAGTAATTTGAAAGACTCATTTATTATTACAGAAAACAATATTTTATTTTTTATTGTATAAATAATTTTTCACTAAGTAAGATTTGACAGCAGGGTGGCCACAAATTGTAATTATGTCAAAAACGACCGTTGTTGGCACAGACTAGTTAGGATTTTCGAATAAACATTTTTAAATTTTCCCTATTACGGGACGGCAAAGGCATCTAGCCCATACATCCATGGCTTAAGTTTTCTGTCTTCTTTTTGTTGATTTTCACATTAAAATGTGGGTGTCACACATCTTAATGCATCTCATCACCATCATCTAGGGAGTGCTTGGCGAGAAATGCATGGCAACAAACCTCATGATGACGACTCATGAGCTGGAAATCCCACTGTAAAATACTCAACGTCATACTGTAACGTTGTCTTTCACAATAAAACTATAATTATTTTTCTAACCTTAAGTGATAATTCCAAAAATCATGACTTTTGACAGGATGGGCTTTTGCAAAATGTTTTTTTTGTATACATGTTGTATTCCACAAGCTAACACCATTTTTTCCAAAATTCTTGGACTCAGAACACCTCTTGAATCAAACACTTTCGGAATCGTGAATTTTACAGAACACGATATAAAGCTTGTTGTTGGAATCAAGAAACTCCAAAATTTATTTGTTTGGTTACTAAAGATGACAATTATGTTTTTTTTAATTCACATGGATATTTCCATATTCCTTTTCAAGTAACAAACAGTCAAATTGGTTGGTTGTACAAGTTGTTTCCTTTGCCTTCCTTGAATTTAAAAATATATTATCTGTCATGCCAAATGTCATCGAGACTTAGAAAATTTTGTAATTTTTTTTATTTTATATTGATCGGTCAGTCGAGATCGTTTTGAATTCAAGTTGCATTTATGAAATACTTATCTTTCTTCGTGGTTAACCATCGGAATTGAACCGTGGGGAACTAATTCTCGGAGCTTCGATCCGACAGCCGTTAAAACACCGTAAATAAGTTTTCCACTCGGTGGATATAATATTCTCTGGTCTGCAGAGAGACGTGCCAGACCCTTATAAACCTTACATTCTACGCCCAACAGGTAATCATCTTTTACTATAATTGTTATCCAAACATTCCACCTTTCCTAGTAACTTAAATCTGCAATTATTAGCTAACTTAAATGTAAAATATTTATTTGGTGAGACACACCAGAAGGTAGGGTAGACTTTAGGTCATGGAACACTCCAGAAGACTATAACCATCACCGTCAACCGGTTAAAGTCTAATATTACTCATGTAAAATTGCAGAAATTACAAAATTGGGAAACACATGGTAACTTGTTATTTTGTATCTACCTGCTTTGGACAATTTGTTAATAACTAAGGGTCACCGCCCTTTTGGCATGTTCGGGTCAACCTATATCTAAATAATACCCCTTTCGCTTGATTTTCCATTCATTATATTCAAAATTAAATCAGTAATTAACTTGTAATTAACTAAAGAAAATCACATGTCCCTTCCCCAACCACATGTTTTATTACCTACCTTATTTTGCTTACCCCTTGTTAATGTGAACTTCAGGGCATCTAAGTTTGGGCTTAAACCCATCCAAACCAAGAACTAGTTGAGGAATAAACTTGACGGAGAGGAGACAACATCAGGCGCTACCAGGTTGCAGCAACTGCGGCAAACCAGCCTGCCTTAAGAGCCGTCACCAACCGTTTCCCTTGTTTGAGGTATCATAGGAGAACCCAAACTAACCCTGCAGCATTACTCAATTTTTGGTTCAGTTATCATTAACTTGTTTTATATAAAATCATACCTGTTTGCCAATATCGATCAAGTAGACCTCCATGATCCCTGGATACTATAATTTGTTCTTATGTAGGTAATTGTTTAATCAGCTACTTATTTAGCATTTAATAATGTCTACATAATTAATTAAGGATTTAGAACATTAAGAAAAATTATTATTCTAAATACATTGTTAATTAAAAACTTTGCGTTTGTTGATATTATTTTTGAACTTTCCCTTGGATACTAACCACCTAAAGAAAAGTTACGTTACAATACACACCAGTCACACCACAAAACCCTTATATCAATGATTCCTCAAGTCAAGACCTGATCGTCAAGCTTATGCATCGAAACAACACCAATTTCACTGCACAAAATCCACACCGAAGCAATTTTGAATTATCAAAACAAAGATCGACATCCAGACGCCGTGGTTTCCTACTAAAGACAACTGAATAAATCGTAGTATAATAGTAATATATTTTATGCTACAGTTTTTTTAAATATGTTTTTTTAAATTAAATTTTGCCTATTATGGGAAGGAAAAAGGATCTAGCCCATACAGCCTTGTTTTCAGTACTTTATTCTTGAAGTTTACATTCAAATGTAACTATCACATATTTTCCACAACAACACCCGAACCTGACGCCACGACAGTGCGATAACTCAGCTGACTGTGCATTGAGCAGAGCTCATGAATAATATAGTGTTTTCAAAATACTGAGAGGACGGTAAATTTAATTTATTTTTATTTTGGCGAGAGTAGACTCTTATTAGCAAGATTGGCCTCTTTTAGGATGTCCAGTGATGTAAACACTATTTTATTCGTCTTTGCTCCTTGAAGTTATCATTTCTTTATAAAATCGCGATAACCTAATGTTAGGGTTAAACTATTAAACGAAAAATTAATTGTTTGAATTGGCTGTACGGAGCTAGATTCCTTTGCGTGAATCGGCAGGGACAGAAAAAAGTGGATCGTTGCGTAATGGCCGCCGGGCAACGGCGCCGGCATTCTGGTTTCAACCGCCAACCCGACAAGACCTCTCGTTAGTGTAACGGGCATACGGAGCAGAAGTATCATTGTGAATATTGTACTTATGGAATACATCAAATTAACAAGGTAATTGTGTGTTTTCATTATTATCTTCCCTAGTTGTAGCAAGACTGCTACACTAATAAACAAATTACAATTTTCGTGCAAAAAGGTAAATATATTTTATTTATAATCACGCCATTCCGCGCGTTAAAAAGTGTCAACGACTGCTGGTCCAGAGGCGACTTTACCTATGGTGCAGGGTGTGCACACGGCCGCAGTGGTCTTACGGACACCGAGCGCCACACGCCACGCGCCTTGGATCTGGCGAATCGGGCAACTTGGTCCTAACTTAAGGCCACCACGTTCACTCATCTAGACTGGACTTTTTTCTATTGGGTTTGTTTCAACTGCATCTAATAAAAACCATGGCAATATTAGATGAGCTTCGAGCTTCGTCAAAAATCACGTCATAAAAGCACGTAGAATAAAAGGATATTTTTTAATGCGATGTTGTCCCTGTATGCCAGTTGCAAACAATTCGAACATTTACTGTAATATTAATAATGCAATAAAGAGAATAGAATTGTTTGTACAATTTTTTTTTGTTTCATTCAGTATTTTTCAATGATAAACACCTATTTTGAGCCCATGACAAAAATTAATGGCATCAAAAATTATAATTTATGAATTTTTTGTAGATAATTTTCCTAGAGTAAGTAGTTTCAAACTTAGTGGCGCCAAGTTTTTTTCACGATGCGTGAAAGTGAAGACAAAGTAAAAATCTTTCAAAATTTTAGGGAAAATATGTAATTTTTATTGAATTTTGTTTAAAAATTACAGATATTCTGGGATTTTTAATGGTTTTAGTGATTACCATATTCAAATAAAAAAATCAGAAATGTTAGAAAAAGTGTAGTGGCCTAAACTCCCAAGGTGTGGCAGTTTTCGAAGCCTATGTCAATGTTTTTTCTTTTAAATGAAAGTGGAGTTATATTTTTTGCTTTTGGTGCCCGCTTATCGTTGAATTTTGGACACGTTGTTGTAGGTATAGACATTTTAACATGAGAACGTTTCGGCATTTCAGTTTGTTAGCGCGCTTACCAAACAAGAGAAAATAGAATTTTACAGGTGATTCTAAATAGAGTCAACAGAACAAAATAGTATCCTAAACTGTCATATTTTTCAATCGATTTTCAATATAATGCCCTATCATTAGAGTTTATTATCCATTGGGGAAAGACAGTTGGTGGTAAATTAGTGTGCTGTCATTGGATCGTAAGGGTTTTGTGGTGTGACTGCATTTCCAGCTGATGCGGTCTGTTGCCATGCATTTCTCGCAAAGCATTTCCTAGATGCATTAAGATGTGTGACACCCACATTTTAACGTGAAAATCAACAAAAAGAAGACAGAAAACTTAAGACATGGATGAATGGGCTAGATGCCTTTGCCGTCCCGTAATAGGGAAAATTTAAAAATGTTTATTCGAAAATCCTAACTAGTCTGTGTCAACAATGGTCGTTTTTGACATAATTAGAATTTGTGGCCACCCTGCTGTCAAATCTTACTAAGTGAAAATTTATTTATACAATAAAAATTAAAATATTGTTTTCTGCAATAATAAATGAGTCTTTCAAATTACTCTTAATGTCAAGTTATTTCACATTTTTTTTCACAAAAACAGAATACCTTAGCTTTGTCAAATTATGCCTACACAATACATAATAAAGAAAAACAAGAAACAGATGGAGGATTGAGGGCCCAAACATTATCAAGGTCATTTCTATAAAACCAGGAGGAGTTGGAGCAAGCTCTCGGTTCCACAAAATTTCACATTTTTTAACTAACGCATTGGATAAGCGGACAATATCTGAAAGTAAACCAGAGTGTTTAGTTTACTAGTTACAGGTGGGCCCTCAATCCTCACATAGAGGATTGAGGGCCCAACCTTTCAGCCTATAACTCGCCTTTCAAAGGTTTCACAAAGTCGTTTCAGGCTTTCACATTTCTTTTAGAACGCACACTAAATCATAGGTACATTTTTAAGAGAATATGACAAAGTGGCCCTCAATCCTCACACACACAGAACTCGGTATCAAGCAGCGGCTATCTAATGTAGTTCAGACTCATATTTTAAAATAGTTCAGACATGTCTCACGACGCGATGCAGAGTTCATGGAGCGCCTCGTCGTACAAGACAGAGTAGAGGGTATTAGGCCTCGTTCATGGAAGTTCACCCATGCGATGGACAGATCAAATTAAGGCTGCAGTAAACTGTCCGGGACACGACAAGCAGTGAACGATGGCGGGGCATTTTGAGGCGAGTAACATCAGTCTACCATCTACCTACATCCTGACCACGACCAGTCTGGCAAGAGTGATAAGAAAGGAAAGAAGATCTTCTGAACGCTCTCACAATCCATTCCTGATCTTTAGAATCCAAAGGTTTTTCTGGAATGGATAGCTCTTGGCGATAAAACGGCCAACTGTACCACTAATATTTAAATGAAATGAAATTAATTTGAGGTCAATTACCACATCGTTCATAATTAGGTTACTGTTACAGTCATAGGGTATTATCATACATAGTATTACTATTATTTTTTAACAGCATCACTCGACTCCACACTAGGATTCCCTGTATCGTGAAGACCAGACTTCTCATTTAAACTATGCATGTATTTTTATGCATGTGCGTGTGTGTGTGTTTTTGTGTATGTGTGCGTATGTGTGTGTGTGTGTGTGTGCGTGCAAACTTTTTTTTTAATTTTTTTGTTTTATTTTACTCGGAAAATACTTTAATAATATAATACGTTGTAGTAGTGCTAAGTTATTTGTATTAATCTTTGGTGTACAATAAATAAACCAATCTTCATTAAATTTGTTTTGAATTAGTAAAGATATTTAATTAATTGTTGGTAAATCGTTTGAATAATATCAGTTCTAACATTCTATAGCTTTAAATATTTTCATCAAATACAGAAATTCTCATCGAAATCAAGCTGAATAAATATTTTAAATCGATATATTGAACGTTACGATTGACACAAAATCAATGAATAGTAATTTTTTATTTACAAGATACCTATTAATATGAATTATTTTTTGGCGAATAAATTATTTAATTTTATTGATAAATTTATAGCACCGACGATCTGGTAAACGTCGCAGGAAGCCGTTAGATGCGGGCAACGGAGGACTGATCGAGCACGATAAACTTGGGGGCGACCCATGTCCAACAGTGGGCATCGATATATATATAAAAAAATTAAACCGACTTCAAAACTGAACAGGTAGAAAAGTTTTATGTTTTAACCGACCTAAAAGTCAATTTGACAACTATTTTTTTTCAGTTGGGTGTCAGCCAAGGTGTCAGCCTTAGTTAAAAAGCAATAACTACATTACATGAGTAGGTAATTACTGTCTACTATTTATTTACACAGTAGGTATGAAAATAAACACCGACCTCAAAATAAAGTTGGCATATTGACATTTAGATCGTTTAAAACATAAAACTTTTATTTCTCCCTTTTCAATTTTGAAGTCAGTTTAATTTAAAAAAAACATTTTTTTTTATTTCAGTTGTAATTGAATAATGCCTTTTTACTTTCTTGTATACGTAGTTTCAAGGAAGTCTTGTAATCGTCAAAAAAGTCGACCTTGAGATTTTGACAGATTTACACGTTTTGGTCCTCCCTGAGTCTAAAAATACCGTTTTTAGAATTATGTCTGTGTGTGCCTGTGTGTGCGTTAGCACAATAACTCAAGTATGCTTTAACATATTGCAGCCAAATTTAACATGCATGTATGCCATCAAAATATAAGGTTTCTATCAACTTTTGAGTCGTCGATCACGAAAGTTAAGCAACCAAGTGCACGGTCGGTACTCGGATGGGTGAACGAAAATTTAACATGCATGTATGACATCAAAATATAAGGTTTCTATCAACTTTTGAGTCGTTTCCGGTATACGAGAAAGTGAAGGATCCACTCCCGATTTTTTTATAATTAAACTGATAAGTAGAGCCTTTTTGGCAACAGGGAATAATAATTAGTCGGTAGGAGTCCGACATAACCTTAGTGCCGGGGCTAGGGTATCCATCCATGTAGGATTCACCTCCTCCTTCCCTCGTTTGTCTGGAAGGTTCTTCTGGCTGTTTCGCTGCTCTGGCTTTCACTCCTCCCCGTGGTGGAGGGAAAGGGAAAGTGGCATGGGAAATAGGAGAGAAAAAAAAACCGCGCCAGTTAGCGCTGCTCATACTATCTTTCAATTTTAAATTTATTTATTTATTGTCTATTGCAGATTGTCTCTGATGACATTTCCTGCGTCACTGGGTTTTTAAGAAGGCAAAGACCTCGGGGATCCTCGAACCTGTAGGTCGAACGTTCCCAGGGGATTACTAAGCGCTGAGCATCTCCCCCGTGGGGAGTCTCTCGGCTGCCTAGCGTCCCTAGGGCATCCGTGTCGGAAGGGAATCTTTCAATAGAAACACGTGAGGCTAGAAAACGGCCTAATTATTGTGTCGAATAATAACCTCAATACCCTTTATTAACTACTGATTAATCCACATAGTTCTTCTTGTCGCCGCTATTGTTTATACATAAATAAGTCAAATTCGAAAAGAGGCATGCTTTCTATTTTTTTCAATTTACAAAACAATCGCAACCAGTTTTGCGATATCTCTTGATGACAACTTTTACTTATCAAATAACACTACTTTTTAAAGTGGAGTGTTTTTGTTGAAAATTATTAAGACTACCTTGACCGTTATTAATAATCGCCATCTTTTTTTGTGTTATTTTTTTTGCAGACAAGCATACGGCCTAATTTTCGGGCACCCATTCGAGTACCGATCGCGATAGATAAGGTAACAACCTTATCTATCGTGATTGTTACGAACAAAGTACGACCGCGGGATCATCGACTCCTTCTCACAAATACTCGACATATACTAGAGAAGACATTATTAAAATAGGTGTCGAAAAAATGCAGCCAAATTGAGTTACTATACAGGGTGTAAAAGACATGAACAGTCAAACGAGAACCATGTATTCTGCTCACCAACATAACATTTTTTTTTCCTTTTGACTATACATGGGAAATTGATAGTTACGATTTTATTGAAGGTCAAAGTCATAATTTTTTTTTTAATTTTTTTATGAAAACGTATTCTATACGTTATTTCTTAATTATTGTCCAAAGAAACATTATAATTTTTTTTTAGTATTTCATAACAAAAAATGGCTTCAAAACGTAAGCGTTCAATGTAGCTCACTCGATGCGCACGGACACTAACGAACGGGGCCGCCGTCTGGCAAAATTATCGCGGTTTTGCGAGTTGCGTGCGAGTTGAGCCCTTTACATTGCGCGGTACAATTTGCAATTTTTTTTAACACCAAAAAATAAAAATCATTTCCCAGAAATATTTTTTTTTAAATATGTCTTATTTTGATGTATAGAATACATGATTCTCGTCTGACTGTTCATGTCTTTTACACCTTTTTGCGTTTACAAACGCGTAAATATTTTTAATATTAGAAAAAATACACTAAAAAAATCGACCTGCCTCATGCGGGAATAGAACCCAGCATCTTCTGCAATCCGGGCGGCTGCGTTAACCACTACGCCACAGAGGCACTGCTTTCGCTGTCGAAATTTGTCAGTGTATTTTTTCTAGTATTAAAAACTTTTGCCATAAGTTTTTTATTTTTTAAGAAATGTAGTTTTAATATTAATGAGTTGAACCGATGCTTCAATAATCATTATGTTTAATATTGTCTTTTTATTTTAAGATTTCTAATTATTATACGAGTTATAAAGTATTTCAATAATTATATTCACCTTTAAAATCATAATTCGAATATTAAAACATGAGTGTGGATAAAGTTTTTAATACTTATGATTTCATTGCTTCAATATTGGGTTATGTTGATAAGAAAGCCTCTTAAGCTTTGTTGAACTAACCTTCTTATGCTGACGGTGATATTGCTGTATCAACCATCTTCAATTTGTTATAAGCCTCTTGAGCCAGTGATACCAAACACTTAATAACAGATGTAAGGGCACTTCGGTTTTACTATATAGCCAATAACAAACTTTGTAGTTCCAATGACAATTTTCAAAGAGCTTAACTTACCCGATTATATTTTGAGAGCAAAACTATTTTGTTTTTGGCTTTTGGTTGTTGTTTTATTTGTGACTTAATCGGTTTGATGTCCTATTTCTACCTGTATTCTATTCTATTATTAATTAATTAATGGCCTTGCGTCACATACAAAAAACGCATTATGCCAATGTCAATTGTAATCTGTTCATATTGATATATCTATTGACTGTATTGACTGAATTCATTACGAAATTGTAAGCTGTGGAGTTTCTTTCGCCATTCTTCTCCATCTCAGCATAATGATAATTATTTAAGTAAAATAATTATTTCGTTGAATGGTGGCAGGGCTTTTGACGATTTAATACTTAGAGCCTTTTCATTTCATATCATTTCAATTATGTAGTTAACTAAAGTAACCATAAATTGTACTGTCGTTACAAAAATAACTCGGGAGAAACTCCAGTGTCCTCTTTTGTAGGCTGGCTGTCACTATTTTGAGGTAATATAATAACCGTATGGGCCGTTTAGGCCGTTTAGGTGTGGCTTTATGTGTAACAAATGTGACATAATTATGGCTCTCTTTTTCTTGCTTCTGTTCTGTCGGAGATCTTCTAGTTTTATGAGCGTGATTGTGTGTATTAATTACAAACGTACCTAGTTATTTTTACTTTTCAATTCTCACAACTTTTCTTTGGTGTTTATCTACTGGTAGTGAACGTGCACACTTGTTTAATACAGAGGCTAAATTTGAGGTCTGGTCGGGTTGAAGATCCTTGGGGAGGCCGCGTTGCACTCAGGGCAACGGCTTTCGCCTAAAATTTGTAGCCCTAATTTTATATGGCCGTATTGGCCTAGCTATTTTCGCAATATTATTGTTTGGTCTTAAAATTGAAATAATAATTTAAGGATTTCTAATATTAAATTCTCTAAATCTGATGTCCCCAAACTACCATGTCTCGTATACCACTTGGTATATTTTTCGGTTTTGGGTACACCCTTGCTGGGCTAATAAAGCATTTTTGAAAATGCGTCCATTGAGACCACAAAGCGTATATTCACTGAATTACACAATTTCAATGCGTCAAAATCTCGAGTTCGAATTTTTTTACGATTACAAGACTTCCTATAAACTACGGACGAGAAAGTAAAAAACACAGTCAAATTGAAAACCTCTTTTTTGAAATCGATTGAAAACAAAATCGGTCTTCAATAATTTTAAATTTTCTAAATCCTTCTAATTTTATTATTCTCCTTTTGTCCCCGAAACATTGAACTGAGGAATGTGGGTTAGAAATCGAGTTTATTCGTGGACACGATTAATAAAAATAAATATAGACATAAATACAGGTTCTAGCTCGCTTAAATTGAAGGATAATGGTAAATTTTTAACATTCTTTAACGATTACAAACAAGTACGGTTTTTTATTGCATTTTGGACTATAACGCTTTTACGTTTTTGCCTTCTTGAAACTCCCTTGTGATACAAGCTCATACTTAGTCCGTAACTCAGTTTTCATATAGGTACCAACTTTATTTTTGTTTTGTCCCATGTAGGTATAATAATTGTATTTGTTTTTAAACATTGTGGAAAAAAAATATCTCTATGAGTGAGTATTCTCCTCTTCATATAAATTATACACACTTAAAATCAAGCACATAATCCTAAAAGGGTCAGAGCAGAGCTATAAGTAAAATTTAGTACTTTAGTACTCACAATAGTGAAAAGCCCGTTAGTTACTTTTGAGTTTGATGCCCCGACGAAGGATTTAAATTAACTACCATGTTATAATTTATCAAATAATAATTTATTAATACGAACTTATTATACGTCATCATCATCATCAACAGCTCATATAATGTCCCCAAGGGGCTCGAGCCTACCCCACATTGGGAGCGATTAGGCTTTAGTCAACCACGCTGGCCAAGTGCTGGTTGGTCGACTTCACACACAACCTAAGAATTTCTTCATAGGTGTGTGCAGGTTTCCTCACGATGTTTTTCCTTCACCGCAAACGCGTCGATTAAACGTACATATGATTTCAAAATTTGAAAACACATTGGTACAGTCAACATCAGAAGTAGATGATCACTTTAGTACCATGTCATAGCAACGCCAGCGTTTGTGCAGTAATAGTTGCGACAATTATGTATGAATTATTATTATGACAAGGTACTAAAATGATCATCTACTTTTGATGGTGACCGTACGTGGCGAGGATTGGACTAGTGCCTCCCGGGTGGGAGACGACGCTCTGACGCACTACGCCACCGACGCTTCTTATAAATTCATCATCATCATCATCAAAAGCTCATATAATGTCCCCACCAAGGGGCTAGAGCCTACCCCACATTAGGGGGCGATTAGGCCTTAGTCAACCACGCTGGCCAAGTGCGGGTTGGTCGACTTCACACACAACCTAAGAATATTTTCTTCATAGGTGTGTGCAGGTTTCCTCACGATGTTTTCCTTCACCGTCAAAACGTACATATGAATTAAAAAATAGCCTTTCCGCTTTCATAGAAAGAGGCATGAAACCCAAATAGCAACTAAACTTTGAATGGATCAACAAACAAGCACCGGAAATCAGGACAGACACTTTAAAATATTACAACTGTCCGGGCTTAAAAATACTGCGTTTGAAAATTTATTAAATTTTATATTCATTTTAAATTCTATTCTGGTCGTTAACCTTTGTTTGTTTACTGACGGTTTGTAACTTTTTTGGTTTGTTGCCCCTATTTTGTATGCGAAAGGCTAGCAATCTGTCGCTATTTGGCGGCACTGCATTTCTGATACTACCAGACATGGCTTTATGAGTAACGAAATGTTACATAATGGCTCTGCTCAATACCTCTTTGAACGTATGCATATATTATTTAATACTCTTAAAAATACTTTCCATTTTATTTTTCGGAAATAGACACAAAAATAAAATTTAAACATAAACACTTTTATAAATTGCAAGTTAAAAGAACATTTAAAATAGCTTTACACTTGCGATGTCCTAAAATCTAGCCTATCAGCTTAAATACATAATAGACCTAAATTTCAATACCGAAATAGCTAAAGTATAATTTGTATAACCACACAATTGCAATAAAAAATACCGGTTCCTTCAATGGTTACAGCGAAACAATAAAATCAACACAATAGCGTAATAATATGTAAGAAGCTTTATGAATGGATTACCTGACCAAGTCTTATTAGTACCTTTTTTCTCTCGATAGTAAAAATTAAGAATCCATTCTAATTCTAAACTAAAAATCAGTTTCAAAAATTTATGACTTCGATGCAAAAAAATTATGCAGAATCCACGCCAAATCATTAGCGTAAAAGCTAACACTACTTTTATTACAATTTTTAAACATCACCAGACTTGATTAAGGTTATATAACGCACACCATTCTAAGAGAAAATATCATACATGGCGAGTTCGAACAAACAAAACCATATTCTGCAGTAAAACAATTTACAAATTCATGAAAATTTGGCAGGCCTAAAACATTTGAGACATACCTATGAGTTCAAATATTTGATAGGAAGTGTACTTATTTGCATAAACATTAGGGTCCAAACTGAATCAAATTTCATCTTAACCTAGATGAGAGCTCCGTATGAGCATAACGTGAAGCAAAGGTGGGGGGGAAATAATAAAACTGTATAGCGGGCTCGCAAGTTCGCCAAACATTGCTTGACATCACTCGATGTCAGAAAATTAACGATTCGGGACCGTAGAGTAAAATATTTTTAAAAATGAAGTTCACCATCGTTCTCGTACTCGCCGTAGCGGCTTTTGCTTCAGCTGAAGAAAGTGACAATACTCTGGAGACGGCACTCAATTTCATCAAGGACTGCAAAGGAGATTACATTATATGTGTCAAGGTCCATAATTTAATTTTTAAGTGAAAGTGCATTAGTGAAAACGATTCGTGTTATTAGTGCGTACAGTGCGGTATCAAGTTGCGGAGTTTTCTTCATTTCACTTGTTTTCTGCGTTAGCGTTCTGATTTGAAAATTTAAACATGTGACCTCTTTGGCGTAAATTTTGTTATTCTAAATTAAAATTAAGAACGAGTTCTAGAATTTTCTAAACTTAAATTTAGACAGAAAAAATATTAAATCTTAATTTTGGCGTCATTTGTGAATAAAAAGATTAAGAATTAAAATTAAATTTTGTTAAAATGTACATTCGTATTTGCAGGAAAAAATGCTTCGTATGGTTGAAAATTTGAGGGCATCCAGAAGCATCACCATTGTTGACGGTCTCGTCTTGAAAGGAGATCCAGAGAAGAGGGCCAGGAAACTCGACTCTCTCCCTGTCGACCCATCAGCCAGAGATGCTGAAGTGAACTCCAGACTCTTGGATGGAGTCGTCAGCCTGTTCGAAACTCACTCTCTTGAAGCTAAGCTAAACCAAGCTGATAAGGAGACTCTGCAGAGGTCTCTCGAAGAAGGTTTGTATTTGGATCGCTCACATAAAAATTTCGACGCAATTTAATAAATTGAACTTAATAATCACGCTGTGAAATTTAAAATTATATTAAAATAATGTATTTATGCTATTGACATTTCAAATTATTGTTACACATTTTAATAGTTGGCTGGTGTAGCGTAAAAAATCACGACACTTATTTAACTTAGATTGTTATTTTTTCTTGTTTGTTTTACTCTTCTATGAAGTAAGTTACAGATCTATTATTAACATTGTCCGTGTTTCAGGTCGTGGCAAGAAGAAAAACAGCGGCATGGGTGGTCTCATTGGCCTCCTTGGAGCCAAGATCCTCTTCTCCAAGCTCTTCATCGTCAAGCTCATCGCCCTCAAGGCCTTAGCCACCGCCAAGATCGCCTTCGTCCTTGCCGTCATCCTGTTTGCCGCTTGGTGTCTCAAGGGTGACCACAGCAAGACCACCTACGAGGTCGTCCCACACCCCCACCATCACGAGTCCCACGCGCACTCCATCTCCCACGACATTGGCCACGGTCACGGAGGTGGCTACTCCAGCTACGGTTCCGATTGGAACAAGAACCTCGACGAGGCTCAAAACTTGGCTTACAGTGGCTATGCCCACACTAAGTAGATAGACAATTACCAAAACCAAACCTTAAACCTCTGTTGTACAAAGACTTATTTATTTATTTATTATTAATTTATTGCCATTAAATAATTATACAGTTATAAATAAAATGTTGAAATGAATATTATTGTTTCCTTTGTACCAAAAAGCGAAAGTTACGACACAAAAAGTGGTATGACGCAACTCATAAGCAAAGGTCAAAAACATCAGCATCTCCGAAAAGAAAACGGAATTAGCCGTAACAATTGATTGTACGAAAAGAGTTTAATGACTATAATCAAAGATAATAATAGCTATAATTAAACAACGCCTCCTAGCTATTCAGAGAAATTAATTCTTGTTTGGTAAGAGCCAACAACTCTGTTATTCCAACTTTCTTATAATTGATGTGAGGCCCTGTCACCAAAAACTTGTTTTAGGCGGCAAATCATACATTTTATAATGAGATGCTAATTAGACGTTTAGTTGAATGAACAAGAAAACCTGCTATTTCAACTTTCTTTCTGCGTGCGATTGCCGAACTGATCGAGGTAAATTATACAGTCAGTAATAAGCTTCGTTTTTAAGTTTCGGTGACGTCGCATTGTCTGCCCATTAATCACTTGTTTAAAAGGTCCTAAGGCCAGTTACCACTCTCTCTAATATGTATATTTTGTGAACGTTCCACATTTTTATATCAATAAGAGATTATTAGGCATCGTCAGTGAAATTTCTCACTATGTACTGGGCCAGAGACCGAAGGCACTTGCTTAAGAAACAGGTAAAGACAAAAACAGGTTTGAAGCAGATATTCATTAAACATTAAAGGCTCAACTTTCTATAGATGGGGTTTCTCGTGATTTCGTCCAATTTCATCTTCATCAAAAGTGAATCGGCATTCTTAATGGCCAGCGGATGTCGAACGTAAATTACTTTATGGCATATCGTGTTGGGTCCCACATGACACTGTTGGGAGTCACGGTATGAAATTGCGCAAATTTCCTAAAAATATACGTAGTGTTAAATTTGCTTGAAATTTGCGATTCAAAATTCGTGTTACTTTGGATCCTAACAAGAAAAACTTACATAACGAACACCCGTAATTGACTTTTATCACATTAGTCAGTTTGGTAGACGTAAGCGATGTAATACAATAAAACAAATGATGCATCGTGATCTTAAATTAGATTTTATCGTGCGCAATGAATTAGCTAACAAAAAATCACTAATAGTCCTTAATCATGGTAGATTGAACGCGCTGTTAGATAAACGAGAGAGTTATGATTTACAGATGATTTGAGCGATTTAGATGATACAATCTGGACTTGAGCTTTCGCTGTAGTGAGAACAAAAGAGAAATCATCACTAACCCAGTGGTCACTCCTAAGCAACTGTTGTTGCAAACACAACCTAATGTCCCCTTGAAGGAAAAGGAGAAAACGTTTTTCCGTGTGAAAATTTCTCGTGAGCATTGTACGATTGTAATTGAGGCCTCTCTGTTTGGTTTGTGGAATTTATTCAATTTCAATTTAGAACAAATTTAAGAAAGACAAATGAAAGTCCATTTGAAAACAAGATAGTAATTTAAATTAAATTTCTGTTTTTATTAACATTTATGTAAATATGCGTTTCGTACGTTCTCCTTTAATACTATTTGTGTTATTGGTTTTTTGATTAAAAACAAGAAAGCAAAAGGATATTTTTTTTCGAAGTAGAATTTGCAATCCACGCTGCACGTGTTTATACTTTATTTACTATTTACGGTGAAAGTTAATTAGATTTTCCTGTTCAATATTCTGCGAATCCTAGGTAGTTGACTTATTAAATCTGTAATATGAGTGTTCAGTGTTCTGGATTTTATGACCTGCGAAATTTTCAAAAAAATTTAATGTAACTAAATTGGCTAAAGTAACGGTTTTCAAGTATAATTATACAATTGTTATAATCAAGATTTATGAAGAAATGTGTTATGATATTTTGAATCCCATGATATCATAAAAGGTGATAGATACTATTAGCTAGCTTGTTAGACGTTGGATGCTATATTGAATGAGCTATTAACAAGCAAGAATGAACCACAACTAACATGTAATTTGAATAAATATTTAAAAGGTATCATTAAAGCTCATAAAATTAAATTTCAAATTGATACTAATATCAACAGAAAATTAATTCTAATTGGAGTAAGATATTATTCAGAGAAGGTAAATCTAGAAGACTATTCAAATCATGAAAAATAGACATTCACCATAATAAAAGTAACTGGCGTTAGAAACAACTTTTCATATTTTTAAAAGATCTACCAATGACTCCATCCCACCTGATGGTAAGCAGAAGTGGAGTCCAAATTCGAAGCTGGTGCGACAGATAAACTGCTGCGCTAGCCACCCTTGCCTTGCTGACCTACAAGGTGCTTCTACACGCCTCTTTTGAATGACGTGAATTGTAATAAGGTGGTAATACGTGTGCTGGCAGCAAATTCGATTTCTTGATTGTGTGATATGAAAATGAGTTGCCGAATTTCTTAGTTCGCGTCGCAATTGTAGCCACAGTTTGTCAGTGATGCGTAAACATGGTAGTTAAATGTATAATCCTTTAACATGGACTCGGTATGTAACTATAACTCCCAGAGAATTCTTGTAATTCTCATGTTCTGCTCTCGATAGGCATCGTTTTTGAATGAATTTCGTAATTTGAAACTTGAAAACAAATGTATGTAAAGCCTGCCTATGCTGTCAATTCAAAGATTCAAGGGTAAGGACAGTGAGTAGACAATTGAATGACGAGTGTTTCTTGGGAGTCCACTTACTAAATCCTTATATTATAGCTTTACCTTTCTTTTCCCAAATAAGGCGAGCCGCCTCACACATTTCGTCTGGAAGAGATCGATCGATCGATCAGATGGAATACTGGACGTATTCTTTGTTTTTATTTCTTGTGTTGAAGATTTACTGGTGATAAACCTTATTTTGTTCGAAGCAAAAGTGCATATATTATTATTAATGATAGTGGCAACACGTTGGGCTTGGATGGCTCCAGGATGACTTCAGAGACACTAAGGTGCTGGGAGTCTTCCTGGAAAACTTTTGGACATATTAATGTTGGCGTCTAGTTGAGTACGTTGGTACCACTGTTTTGTTATGATAACGAAAGTTATGCGACTGAGTGCGAGGTTTGGAGACTCGGATGGTTGAACATGATTTTTATGACTTGATTCAGTAGCAGTGATCAAGCTTTTTCCTCTACGCAAAACAGGCGCAAAAGTCTTCGAATTGCGAAAATAACCCGTACGAATAAGAAGTTTATTTTATAGTAAAGTACATGCTGTATCAACAAAAAACTCCTAGATCTAACTTTATGGTAAAGAAAATGAAATTCGACCCAATATCCGTGTTAGTGATCCAAAATACAGCAGTGAAAAGCGAGATTATCACGTGCGTAGTTACCGAGTGAAATTGCCCTTGAACGAATTGCTCAGGTAATGTTTTGATTGTTATGGGAATAGAAAAACTTCACAAATTGATGGTGTTATTTGAGGAAACTTGAGGTTTTGATGTTCTATTATTAAATCTACTTGTTATGTTACGTTCCTCTTTGGTAGGAGAAGGAGTGTAACGGAGCAGGGAGATGTACCGAGAGATAGGATACCTTTAAACAACATTTATTAACAAAACACAGCTAACCAGATGATATAAAACACTCGCGACGATGCGGACAAGGAATGGGAGACGCGGGAAGAGAGAACTTCGCTATGCTTAGTCGTAAGCTTCCCTCACTCACACACACCTTTTTACGATGGGGAATCCGTTTAAGGACCATACCGCACGCTGGCTAGACGTATGGCAAGTGTGGGATTCACCGACGCGGACTACGTCGATACTACCCACTAAAACCCACCGATACCCTCCTAAGCCCTTATGGAGGCGCTTTGGGATCGGCGCACTTTAAGTGCGCCTTTTCACCAAGGCGCCTCCGGGCTGGCCCGGCCCAACGAGTGAGCCAGGCGACGCGCCATTGGAGGATTGCGCTAGGGTACTAGGCAATCCCCAGACGGGGTGACCTGTGCTAGAGCACCAGGGGCACACTGGAGCCATCTCATGTCCAGATCACCTTAAGGCCGGACAAGACCGGCGGTCATAGACGCCTGCTTCTCCGACCCACCCGTCAAACTCACTCACACACACCTATCCTATCTCTCTCGGTGTTTCTCCCTGCTCCGTTGCACTCCTTCTTCTTCCGAGAAGGAGCTTAACGCGAAATACTATAGTGTAAAAGAAAGCCTTAGGCAAATAAACGACCGAACATGACCATCATAGAACCACGCAGAAAAATGTTAATAAAGCAGAGAAAGGAGTTAATGCTGAGATGACCTGATGCTTTTTTTAGAGAATAATATTATTGTGGTGCTAACACCAATAATATTAATCCTATTAACCACTCCAACTCAACTAATGCGCTTGTGCTAGAAGTAGGTTCACGTGAGTAGTACAACGGCGGCCGGGATCCATCTTCGTCAGAAACCAAGTCAACCCGTCTGCGCACTCGGCTACCGACGCTGAATTCCCATAATTATCTGTAAAAGCACAGTAGATTTGCTACTCATAATTAGTACGCCTCTATTAATTTTTTACAGCACTATTACAGGGTATGCAGTGTATGTTACATACATTTACAAGATATTTCCTTTTAATGTGGTAGACTGGGAGTCTGAAGTAGATTGCCTTATGAAATAATTTTTGCATTTGCAAACGCATAAACGCAACTTAACTGGGAGTCAAATATTTGCAAAAATATTTCGTTCGGATCTCAGAAGTGCAAATTTCAAAGATTTGATGAAACAAAGTTTACCATAAAAAACATAAGCACTAAGCACTGACAAATTTCGACAGCGAAAGCAGTTCCGGCGGAGGATGCTGGGTTCGATTCCTGTCTTGACTCAGATTTTTTTCAGTGTTATTTTTCTAGTTTTAGGTACTTGCCTATGTCTCAGTGATCCAGGCCTCCACTCATATAAGACACATTATTTGATTTAATAAGAACAAAATTATGCATACAAAATGCGGGGAAACTAATAATCACTTTGCAGAAATTTTACTAGTTGTTAGACATGAAAATTTTATTTTATTTTTGACGTATGTATTTATGTATGTTCTATGTACTACCCTTATTTGAGAAAATTAATCTTGACATCTTAAAGATAGCCGTGTAGTTAATTTTCAATGTCATACGCAAATCGGTATTCTTAAAACCAAGTCGGAGTGGCATCAATTTCTCATTTCTATAGAAAGTGATTAAAGCATGTAAACATAATAATGAATAGTTTGCGGTTTCGTAGAGCGTCTTGTTGAACTATAAATGCTGCATCATTATGTTAATATCATTGTCCAGTTGAAAACATACATACCCCTCTTTGTTAAAATAACTGAGTGTAAGGTATGTTTTCGAATAGGTGAACATTACTTTTTGTCTCGATTTTCCTGTGCGGTTTTCATCACAAGCGTTTATAATTTGAGCCACTGCTGGGACACAAGGCATCATCTTGTCATTAAAGGAGGTTTAGGCAGTAGTCCACCACGCTTGCCTAATGCGGATTGGTGGACAGAGTATAAGGTGATCAATACCCCTTTGCTGAACCATTAATCGCCTTCTACGACACCCATTGGAGGATGCTATTCTATTCTGCCGACATCACATGGCTAATATGACTAAAGACCATGGTGGCATTAAATATTAAGTCTCAAACTTGACTCTACAATTCTATGCGCACGCGATTGCAAGATATTCTGACGATACCGTCTTGACTTATCTAGGTTCAATGTCTGCACCTGTAATACTATCATTATGTCATAGGCCATTGAACTTTTAGTGACTAGTAAAAATCTATGAATTGGTTTGTTAGAGAATGGGTTAGAGAAGCATTCATATGACATATACACTAGACGATTTTTTTTTTAGTTCTTCTAATTTGGGAAATCGCTGCCTTAAAAAACTGGTGAAGCTGAAAGGCCAACAGTGGTCAACAGCCATTGTCAATAAAAAATTTTGATGATTACGTAAACATTATCTTTGTAATATTCCTCAGGTATAAAATAGGTCACATTCGCAACGAAACTAAATTTCTCTGCGTCGTTGACGAGATCTCCGCCTTAGAATATACGCTTGAATTGCTTAGAGAAAATCGTGCAACAGCGTCGCTTTAATCAACTGAGATCGGACGCAGAGGTCACGGATTCGATGCTCGCTGGCGGCAAAGTGATTCATCTGATATATTTATGTTGAGGTTTGAAAAGCGAAAGTTGCTCAGTTATGAAATGTCCGGTTTGATAACAAGCCTATCTAAAGCGAAACAGGATTTGATAACTTTTTAAAATATATTCTCTTTTAGGATTCTGAGTTTAACAGCACGACGATAAAATAGCATTTTAGCTATAAGGTCATATTTGTCTAGGTAGAGCACAGCGCCCGAACCGGGGTTATTATGAGCGTGCATTTATCGAAGTACTAATAATATTTTTTTCGCTGTATTGCTGTTAGTTATACATGTCTATGTGACCCCATACACCTATAGACAATACTCCTGGAGATATAGGTCTAGTGGACCTACAAGTGGACCTATCGCTTTAGGAGCAACGTCTATATGTTGCTGGGAAGACTCCCGAGTCTGATAACACACCCCGGTGCACGATCGAAAAATAGCTGCGAGTATGGATTTAGCTGAATCTTTATTTTGGGATGAATGAAAAAATATTGTATGACTTGACTGTATTGTAACTATATTACCTACTATACTTTATATGTTTAAATTGACTTTTAATTTATTTTATTTCAACTAAATACATTATTAATATTAAGACAATTGTAAAATGACTTGCCTACTGTAACATACCCTGTTATAAGGTTAATAGATGATTTGATTTGAGACCATTTTTCAAATAATAAAATATATGGAAAAAAATAAAATATCAGAGTCCACTTCACAATGTAATAATATCATTATTATATCTAGCATTTTATGTATTTTAATAAAGTAAATATACTAAATGAGCTTAATTTAAAATACATTGTAAAATCGACATTAAAATTTACTAATTTATAATTTTATTGGTGTCCCTTTTTATAATATGTTTTCTCATTTTTTTACTAATTTAGGCTCTATAGTGGTTTAAAATAGTATATTTTCTTTTGGAAAATCAATTTTTGCAAAGTTTTATTTGCTATTAGAATGCTTGTATTTCATCTGAAAGATAGCTCAAAACTGCATTTTTCTTAAACTGCGCCAACAAGCTTCTCGTCGCTCTATAAAACTATAAGTGTAAATTAAAATATCTCTCTATAGTGGTGGTTTCAAGAATTAATCTTTTAATAATATATAATGGTTTACCCTTGTTTGGTATAACAACGTTTGTTCGAAAATCGTTTCGTCTAATTTTAGTTGCAATAAAGTCATTTCGCATAATTATTCATTTGACCGAATATTTAATTGGTAGAATTTTATTTAGCATAATTATTTATTTGACATAATGTCATTTCACCGAATTTTCATTTGCACTAATTTTATTTAACCTAATGTTTAATTGGTAGAATTTTATTTAGCATAATTATTTATTTGACATAATGTCATTTCACCGAATTTTCAAATGCACTAATTTTATTTAACCTAATGTTTAACTAGACTAATAATGATTTGGTCGAAAGATCGTATCGAATGTTCAGTTCAGTAATAATTCAGTGAAAACGCCCCTAAAGTCGCTTCTGGCACTCGCCGGCCGCTGCCGCGGCACGCTCGCTTCGCTCGCTCGGCTCGTGCGCTTTGTTCATGTCAACCTAACTCGCTCGTCGCTTCGCTCCTCGCTAACCTATTGTTCAATTGAACATTCGATGAAATGAAAATTACACCACCTGAATAATACATCAAATGAACATTATACTTTTTGATCAATAGCGTAAATGTTGTTATCGCAAATGAACATTCGATGAAATGAAAATTATACCACCTGAACAATACATCAAATGAACATTATACTTTTTGATCAATAGCGCAAACGTTGTTATCGCAAATGAACATTCGATGAAATGAAAATTATGTCAATCGATATTATACAAAGTGATTATTTTCTTAAACGTTGTTCGAGGAAATGATTTTCGACTAAACGTTGTTATACCTAACAAGGGTGAACCATATATAATATCTTTGCAAAATCTGTTGACATCGCTGAAAAGCCACAAAATGTGACAATTTTGACGTAATTTGAGTGCACGCAAATAACACTACTTTTTACTTTCTCGTATACTTACGTAGTATAGAGGAAGTCTTGTAATCGTAAAAAAAAACTCAACCTCGAGATTTTGACGGATTTACACGTTTTGGATCTCCCTGAGTCCAAAAATTTTTATTTTTTGAAATTATGTCTGTGTGTCCTGTGTGTCTGTGCGTTAGCACGATAACTCGAGTATGCTTTAACTTATTGCAACCAAATTTAACATGCATGTATGACATCAAAATATAAGATTTCCATCAACTTTTGAGTCGTCGATCACGAAAGTTAAGCAACCAAGTGCGTGGTCGGTACTCGGATGGGTGACCAAAATTTAACATGCATATATGACATCAAAATATAAGGTTTCAATCAACTTTTGAGTCGTTTCTGGTACCTATACGAGAAAGTCAAGGGGAGACCACTCCCGATTTTTTGGTGTTGTATTTCAGCTGGTAAGTAAGGTCGCTAGAACTTTACGGAGTAGGGAAGTGATTAGGGCTGCCAGCGCGTGAGTTTCACGTCAGTAGCTAGCTTCTCTAAGTTACGGTGGCTGTTTGCCACCAGGCAGGCCCTATGCTTATCTGCCGGGTACCTATCAAAATACAGATTTTTTTGTCATCGAATTTCATTTCACCGAAAACTATTCCACGATTTTCAATATCTATTTTTCTTGATTGATCGACTAGCTAATAATCACCGTTTCATATTATCGAATAAACTTTCATAAAAAAAATGTTTCAAAGTTGTGTTGCTTACCAGAATAACGGTCTATCGAACTAACATTTCATATAAACTATCAAGTTATCGATAACACTATTTATAAAAACATGTTTCAATATTTAACGTTACACATTGTAATGTTTCGTTTAACAACATTCCATCGCAGTAACGTTTCATCGAACGATACATTTGCCTGTTGACGTTTGACGATAAAAACTGTTGAGGTTAGTTCTTAATTTAAAAACTAATTCTTAATTTGCAAGTAGGTACACACCATGCAAGCAAGCATACAGCATGCAAGCAAGCATGCAGCATGCAAACAAGCATGCAGCATGCAAACAACCATGCAACATGCAAGCAAACATGCAGCAAGCAATATAATGCTCCGCTCGCTTCGCTCGCTCCGCTATGCTTGGTCACAAGTCTAACCTAACCTAACCTAGGTTTATTTTCGTATTAATGGTTTTTCTTTATAGCGGGGGGCCTCAGGCCCCCCGACCCCCCCGAGCAGGGGGGCCAGCCCCCCTGCACCCCCCGGCAAGCATCTTGCAGGCATGCATACAACATGCAATGCAAGCATGCATACATCATGCAATGCTAACATGCATACAGCATGCAATGCAAGCATGCATGTAGCATAACAGAATACAACAAGCAATCTCCGTTAGCTTCGGTTACACCGCTGCTGACTGCCTGTTGTTCTAAATCTAACCTAACTTAATCCATAGGTTTTCTTTACAGGGAAACAAAAATGACATAAAAAAAAGTATTTTCGATGTACACTATTTTTAGTGTAGTAAAACTTGATGTTTCAACTATTCTGCAAACTGAAACTTACGTGGAAACAAAATTATGGGTAACAAAACATCGATTTAACATTATTTCGATAAAATAAATAAAATAGGAAAAGAATTTACGATGGAATGAGCTTGTAGATAACAACTATTCGAGGAAATGAAATTGCGATGTAACCTGATTCTAGGAGTTGTTAAGTATTGTATAAAAAGATCTGCGAATAGTTTTATGGGGAATGAAAATCGATGAAGTTAATTGCGATAAAGTGATGGGTTCCCTTATCTGCCAACCAAATGACAAAAAAATACTAGAGTTAATTTAATTCTAAAATAAATCAAATCTAAATACCTACAGTAGAAATTTTTGAACGCAATTGCTACACATAAAGTGAACGTAATTATTCGTAATTATACCGATTCACCAGCCTAAATCTCATTAAAAGTTTTCATAAAGAAAGCAAAATGAAGATTCTAATCTTTTGTTCAAGGTAAAGGTAAACAACAGTAACATGTGTATTTAGTGACGCCAGTGTCTATTGGCTTATTGAGATTTTTATTCAAAATATCAGTAGCTTTTTAAAAGTATCCATGAGTGTTTTAATACCAAGTTATGTGCAGTACATAGGTACGGGATGTAAAACGAGAACCATGTATTCTACTCACAATCATAACATTTTTTTTCCTTTAGACTATACCTAGGAAATTGTTAGTTACGACTTTATTGAATGTCAAAATATTTTTTTTAATGAAAACATATTCTAAACATTATTTCTTATTTATTGTCCAAAAAAACATTTAATTTTTTTAACTACTTATTTCATAAAAAAATGGCTTCAAATCGTTAGCGTTCAATGTAGCTCACTCGATGCGCACGAACATTAACGAACGGGGCCGCCTCGCAAAATTATTACGGTTTTGCGAGTTGCGAGCGAGTTCACCGTTTTACATTGCGCGGTACAATTTGCAATTTTTTCTAACACCAAAGAATAAAAATCATTTCTCCGCAAATATTTTTTGAAATGTTTCTTATTTTGATGTATAAAACACATGGTTATCGTTTGACTGTTCATGTCTTTTACATTCTGTATACTCGTACTACTTAATCTACACTAATACATAAATTCAAATAAAACAATAAAGTTTTATATGAGGTTTTCCAAAACAAGTGCTCTATCTCATTTTTCATTTTTATATGATGATTCGCGCCGTATTGCAAACACAGATCCGTGCAAATTTACCAATAACCAAGCATTTAGCTTATTTTTACCAATCGCAAGGCAGGATGCTATAAGACTGCTGACCAATCGGAAGCGCTCTACCCGAGACGCGCTATGCAGCGAATCTAACTTAAGCAAACTGGATTTCTTCACGCGAACTCGAGAGAATAATTACACACTAAAAACAATACAATGAGCGGGCTCGCCAATTTTAATTTTAAACAATTTTAAATCCTAATTAATCTTTGTTTGATTTATCTGAATTAGCTATTTAACGCCACAATAACGTTAAAGTAAAATTACACATAAAATTTTTATTTTTCACACGACCAATACATAGCAGCGCCACTGTGTTACTCCCGTACAATAATAACAACATTAGGCGCCGTAATTCTATATAGTTACCTCGAAGTTACTTTTTGTATATCAATACATAATCATAATTGTTAGGTGCGAGTGTAACAGCGTGTTGTTAAAGTTGTTTTTTTAGATACAAACTAAATCGAAATTGTAACTCATTAATTTAACCTCAGTACACACTTTCTTTTGTTTTGTTGTGTGCTGCAAACACATTAATACGCGCTATGACTTAACAGTTTTATTTTTATCATTGTGAGAAAAAAGCTTTTTATTTTGACGGATGGTTAGTAGCCGCGCTGTCATGCGTTCTTCCTAACGATCGCGAAAGCTGAGTTACCAGGTGCGCAATCGGTACTCGGATGGGTAACCGTAAATTTTTTCAAGTCAATTTTTCACCTTGGTTCGTCGAAAAATAGCAGTCTTTCCCAAGGAGGATTGGTGACAGGCAATCTATAACAGGATTATAGAGTGTCTAACACCCTCTATAGTTCGGAATTTTGTGAATAAAAGGACCTTGTACTCCGACAAATTAGAAATCAAAAGACTGTGTAATTAAACTATGAATCATACTTACATAATTATTTATTTGGAATTCAGTAAATTAAACATCCAAAGTAATATTTTATTATAAAATTAAATGTGGTGTCGCGTATAAGTTACAACCTGTCCATGTCCAATCATGCAGTATATTGGTGATGATTTGCCGAAATTTTTATGTAGGGTCCCTACAATCAACAGTAATAGGTGTGTCGGATTACAAGAGGCGGCGGATTACCGCGGCGGTTATCAAGACTTAACCCAAATTCATTGGGAGAAGGATATGAGAGAGATTTTGACGTAGAGGTCAACTTCGTATGATCAATAAAATTGTAGTGGTTAATTGTAGTAGAAATACTGGACTGTATTTTTGCGGTAAAAGACAACCAAAGGTTTTCGATGAATTTAGTACATACTTGCAAAATACCGCGTTTTTATTTTTTTGTGTCGGGGCTTACTTAAATTTTGAATTTTATTTTAACGGAGATGTCAAATGCATTTACTGTACGATGCAACTGCAGGATTTAGTTACTGTAGTGGGAAGATTGTTCTAATATCTTTTTGTTTAATACATTCGACATTAACAATATTAAAAGTATAAGGTATTCATGATAAGCACTCCATGTTCGCTTTTATTTATTTAAATCAAATACATTTAACCTATGTCAGGTAGGAAAAATGTAGCATACTAGTGGTAGAATATTTTTGAAATCGGTCCAGTATTTTTTGAGTTTATTCGTTAGGTATAAAAATATAAGTCTATTCTATTCTTTTCTTTATTAATGTCAAGTGAAAATGTAACTAAAGTAACAAAAATTGTACGGTTGATTTTGAGTTAAAAATGAAGTCTCTCAACTGTAACACGTGTTTTTACAACAAGAACTCGGGAGAAACTCCAAATATAAGTATTTCTTCTCTGTAATATTAGTAAATAAATATTAACGAGAAATATAGATAGACAGACATGACTGTAAAGAAAGTTGCTTGAAACTGCCATCTGGCGGAGGACATTGGAATTAGCAATTGACTGAAATGTGAAAGCACGTTAAAGCACGCAGAAGCTTAGTCGAAGCACAGAGTCAGTAAACTAGTCGAAGTTTGAGTGCCCTGCTTTATTTAGCAATAGTTTTAGCTTATTCTATTCCTCAAACATATACGCTGAAAATTATATTTTTGTTTTCTTTATTATTGTATGTTTTTTAATCGTGTGTGCAATAAAGAGTTTTTTTTTGCATACTTAATGTTTAATTTCAAGTTACGTATTTATTTAATTAGGTAGGTAAAGTCCGTTAGGATCATTATTTCAATATCTGTAAACTTGTAAACGTTCATTGTTTAGTAACATACAACAGTGTGTAGGTCCCAAATTTATATAATAAATAGTAAATACACGTTACATATCTGATTGTAATATTGTAGCTAAATAAAATTAGTTTAAAACTGTTGCGTCTACAGTTTCATCCTTCTTAAGGTTGTCTGTCAGATATAGTTTTTAGCGATAAACCCATACATTGTGCAATAATCCCAAAATATTTTATAAATGTACCTATGTTTCTTTTATTTATTATATTCTTCTCCCATACCTATATAAGTTATCCACAAGTTCCTAACAATATTTTTTTAGCTTATATGTAGAAATGCGGTGCGCTTGCGCAACTTTTTTCCGGAGAAAGGTGTGAGAGCTCTTACTTGACGGTGAATCTGACAATTTGCTGTGATAAAAATTAAGGCGTTTTAATCAAGTATCGTTAATAAAACTTAAAAGAATGTGATCTTTTTAATTTGTAGTATACTAAAACGATATCATATCTCAATTCCATTTTAAAATAAAAATAAAAAATAACTAGGTAGTTTAATCTCAAGGAGCGACCGAAGGGTTTTTAAAAACTAAAGTTAAAACTAGAGATAAGACTGTCCAGCTCAATGTTTTATTACAGACACTGGCTTTATATTGCTATTGCAATGGTTCTAAGGGAGGAAAGGTGGAAGGAAGGAGAGGGAGGGGAAGGCCAAGGTTTAGCTACACCAAACAAATTAAGAAGAAGGTTGGCGTCGAGTCGTACAGGGAGGTCAAAGAGATGGCTATGGATAGGGAGAAGTGGAGGAATGCTCATGCTCATAGGCTGCACCGACAAGAGCACTGCTCTTAAATTAAGAGAGAATGGTTCTAAGAATAGTTTAACCTAAAAGTCTTTATCTTTTCTACATATTTGTAGAAAAGATAAAGAGTTTTAGGTCGCCATCTCTAGACAAAACATCCAGAGAGCTGAGTTAGCGTAGCCTACCTACAAAGCTTTGCAATTAGCATGACGTACGCATAACTGATACGGAATACGGCTTCATAACCACGTATGCCTTCAGTGAACTAACAAACAAAAACTGATAACCAGCTAGACTAGACCAGTTGACAGACGTTACGTACGTTTTGGACAAATAACTTCATGACGTAACGAAATACAATGGATAATATATTCTTCTTTCTTGTACCCTGCTCCCAATTTATTTGGGGTCGGTGCAGTATGCCTTGACATTGACAATACTGCTTAAGGATTTGGCATTAGATTTTAACGGCCGTGTGCCTGACACCAACCCTCCTTGGGAACACCAGCTTAACGTGCTGACGAAGCACGGAGAAAAATCGAGTAGAAAAATTTTCGGTCACCCATCCGAGTGCCGACCGCTCAGTTGGTATCTTAACTTTCGCGATCGTTACTAAGAACGCACGACCACAGCGCCTTAAAAAAGTAATATTCCCAAATGAGTTCTGTACATATCTAACTTCGTTAAACTATACTACCGTTGGTCTACTACACCATCATGTTCTGTTCTGTATGATTGCTGTAGATTTTCAATCTTGCGGAGGATGTCTACCACTTTTTAAGATAAAAATTCATTTAAAATTATACACCACCGTGGGCAAGAAGATGAGAGACTTGTCCGATGCTTCACCTCTCCAGCTACTCATTCGTCGAAGCTGTGGTAGAGCGAATTGGGAATATGTATAATAGTGTGCCTCTACTTCACCGTAAGAGTTTGTTGTGACGGGTGATTCAAATTGATTTGCACTCGCGCACAAAAACCGACAAAATAGGGAGCGCTGAGCAGCATGACGAGCTGGAGGAGCATGACGTGTGGCATGATGAGTGAAGTTGCAATACTATGTGTCTGCCTCCTTTCTCGTTTCTTCTCTCGTCTTCTTCACTCGTCTAGTGTGTGGCTGGCCCATAAGTAGGGATACTACGCAACATCGATGCCGATTGCGTAAAATTTGACCGTCAATTCGTTTATTAGGAAGAAAAATTAATCAGAAAAAATTCCGAACCTCCCATACTTCGGTATTTTTGTCATACCGAACACCGACCACGGTACCAAAATACCGAAAGGTTCGGTAGAATACCGAACACCTGGCAGCCCTGGATTGAATCCGGAACGCCTAGATAAAACAAACGATTGCTTACCTACACCAATTGTTTTTGTCTGGCATAGAAATGGATATTGTCATACAGTTACAGTATATCAGACTTTTGCGTTCAAAGGGTTAAAGAGATTTCTTCAATTAGTTATTACCACTTAATATCTCTTTATAATTAAATTACCAGTTTTCCCAAAACATTCGACAAACTGCCATCTTGCACGCATGCCTCCGAATATTTGTTTATTGCGTGTTCTCGTAATTTGTGCCACATCTCGAACATCTGTTCAAGTTTCCCTAACAAACCTATAATGACTTTTCGAAAACAGTAATAAAAAACTTTCTTTCGATTTTTTCTATTCTCATGGCATGGGACCCCATAAAGTATACGCAGTAAAACTATTTTAAAATGCTAATAAGTGAGTCGGAATTTTAACGATATCCAAGCTTTTCTTTTCACAAAATATGTCTAAATTATAATTAATTAAAAAAGAAAGTTATCGCATTCAAATTTATGGATCGTAAAATAAATAAAAACTTTCCATGAATCACAAATTCTGGATGAGCTTGATTTAACATACTGATATGATTAGCTATTAAAATGCCCATAATTCATAGAGAAAAGTGTGAGTAAAGTATACCCGCTTACGTAATTTTAATTTTTTTCATTATTATTATTGTTTAATTAGAAATATATCCACTGTTGTTTATTACTTTGTTTGAAACATAAAAGTCGTTTGTGAGAAGTATATGGGTAAACGTGGAAATACAATATTTGTTCTATAATAGTCGTATGATATTTCTGGATAAAATTAAATGCACATTAAACTATTTAATGACTTGTAGAGCGAGAGAGAGATATGTATATAATAGATAATATTGTTACGTGTATTAAATTAATAATATTTGTAATATTTTTTTACTAATTTCAATTGTTCTATCAAGGACGAAGAAGATAGTGGTTATGATTCTTATTAACCTACTAATTGTGAAAATGGTAAAGCTGTTGATATTTTTTATTCATCTTGTTTGTAACCTTTGTAACCTTTATAGGTTACAAAGTCATAATAAAGGAAGGGTTAAATAAAAGAATTGTTTAAATTTTTAGATTTGCATTTGGTTTATTCTAAGGCATTATTGTAAAAACAAAATGCGTCACACAACACACAATCAGTCAAACAAATAATGTACATACACATACAACAATACATACAAACACAAGAATAACAAATCAATAATTGACTAATATAAACAAATATACATACATACGATAATAAACAAGATAAAGTAAGTAAGAATATCACAATTATATACATTTGGTATTTCCAGAGAACAGTTTCTCAAATAAATGTCGTTATACACAAAACATATTCACGATATATACAATAACAAAACAAATAAATATACATATATATCTGATATGTTTAACGCAGATAAATAAAAACGAGCTAAAACTTCCTTTTCAGCCAAATTAACGCCTATTAAAAAGACCGAAAAGAATTAGCTTGAAAGCATATAAATTAACACACGCGTTCAAATCAACAGGCATACACACACTTTCAATAAATAAAATAAATTATCTGGCCTCAATAAATTAATCAGTAGACGTAAGATTCGATAGCTTTAGCCGCAGTAGGTAACCTTTTTTGCTTCTTGGTTTACTTTCTGTATGCCGAGTACGCGAGGTTGTTGCCGTCGACGTTCTTGGATCTGGACCAGCCACCTTCCCAGCCGTGTCCGTGGGCATCTTCTACATGAGGAGCCCATAAGTGTTCGTGGGCTAAAGCCTTCTTAGCTAAGAGCTCCTTGAAGATAGCGATGGCCTTGAAGATGAAAGCGATCTTGGCGAAGAGAGCCAACTTGGCGATGGAGATGGCGATTACGATGGCGGAAATTGTGATGAGGACGAGGGCCTTAGCCTTGGCGAGGAGGAGGAAGGGGATGAGCATCTTCAGCTTCTTCTTTTCTTCCTTCTTCTTTTTCAAGTCACGGCTCTCGACGACTGAAAAGATAATGTTTTTTCAGAGGACGTTTCATACTCAGAGTTTAAGTGTGTAAGTGGTTATCGGTTCAATTCTTGGGTTTGATGAATGATGTCTGATTTATGTATGCGACTGGCAGGAAACCTGTCACTATTTTGTGTCACTGTATGGGCCATTTTACCAGATGTGCCTTTAGGTGTACCTAACCAAAATGTTACTTAAAACTGCTCAACTCTTTTTGCGATTATGAGCGTGATATGTATGTATGTTTATCAGAGGATTTGTGATATGTATTATCGTTGTGTCTTCCTGATTATTAGGATAGAGATTTGCGACAATTTTGGTTGTAGTTACGAAATTACAAATATCATTGATAGTAAACATTAGTCTTTAACAATATTCATCAAAATTGTGTCAGTATTTTTCTAAAGCTTTAATTTTAAGTCCTATTGACAAGCCTTAAGATTTAAAAATCAAAGAGTTTTAATTCAGGATCTATCATAAAAATTGTATGCATTGATTAGTAATAATGATTTGTTTAACGCCTATATAATAATTTTACTGAGATGTTTCTATTATTATTTATCTTGCTATTTTGGAGTTTAGCAAAATTACCTTCATTGTCGTCTTCACCGCCATAGGTGATTTCCAACTCTCCTTTCTGGAGAAGGTCAGAAGTAGCTTCCCAAAGTCTGTCAGTGACAGCTCTAGCCCTCTCCTGAGGGTCGGCGGGGAGGATGTCCAAGCTCCTAGCTTTCTTGGGGCTGGAGTTCACGATGGTGAAGCCGTCGAAGATGCTGATTTTGCGGGTCGACCTTAGTCGTTCAGCAACCTTCAGAGCATGTTCCTAGAAAGAAAAGTATTCATCATTAGTAATATTAAAAAATGAATTCGATAATAGCCTGTTTAGGCGGTAATGATTTTTTATGTAACCATTAACATTTTTATTGCTTTTGAAGCAATACAGATATGAATTGTATTAGAAATGCCAATTTGACAAATAAAGGTATTAGTTGATATACTGTTAATCTTTTTTCAAAGAGGATATAAAGCTGATCATACTGCAAAGATTCTGAACACTGGAGAATCTGGTCACAATTTGCACCATTTAATACTATTGTATTTAGATCAACTTCCTTGACCTGTACACGTCGTACTGTTGATACAATTCTTCGTACATCATACGAAGAGTACGTTTATGTCACAACCACGCTTATCCGTTGCGCTTTCCGGGGTAGTAACACTTGCAGTAGCTATCGGGATCAACGGAAGCACAAAGCACGAAATTACAAAGTACATCAGGTGTTTGGATGTCCTAACGAATAAGATCGTCCACTTTGGCTTCTGCTTCATCAAAGTCACTGTTCACATGCGATGTCACTTCAGAAACATCAGAACACTCCGTTTTGATGATCACTCAACGTACCTTGAGGCATGACCCGGCATCCTGGTTCGAGCAATCCATAAAGCTTCCAAAGAAACGGGACACTGAATCATCTTGAGACACTGGGCTGCAGGAGGCAACTGCCACCAGAACGAATAATAAACCGAAAACCTTCATTGTTGGTTGAATACAACACTTCACCAAGACCAATGGGACTGTGATACACTGCTTGATCGGTTACAGTATTTTATCTAAAATTCCCCCACTAAGGCGTTTCGATGAATTAACATATTAAAACGATACACCATATAGAAACTACTACGACACTGCCACAGTAACCGTAAGATGATTTTTAATAACTAATTCATTAGTTTTCATCGTTCACGTTCAATTTTACTTTCGTTGTGATGTGTTTATGCTAAATGTAGGAATTTATTCCAGTTGAACTAATGCGTTAATTGTGCTATGTCCTGTGACTGATCTATGCCATTTCACGTTATTAGAATGTGTTTATTCATAAAATAGCCAACTATGCAAAAAAATTATATGAAATATTCTTTCATTCTTTCTTGGACTAGGATGTTACTAATTAGCAAAGTCTAAAATATCTATTTTTAGTACATTAATTAACAACCTAGGTTTCCCTAGGTCTCAATATTGTGTCCAAAGCACTTGATGTTTTATAACACGTATTTTAAACATTAACAGATTTGTCACAACAATTAAATAGTAAAAAGGTAAAGGCAACATTGGATCACTAACAACTAATCCACAGAGCTTAGAAGCAACTAAAGGTGGCATGAAAATACATTTAATTATTGTATGTCATATTTTTAAAATAAAATTGTAGAATGTTTTAATGTAAAATATTTTATTATTTTGCACATATTATTCAAATCTTATAAAAAGGGGTATGTTCTAATATACAGATGTAATAATTCAGTTCTGTTGGAGACTGTTGGATCACTTTATGATCATACAGGGTAACAGAAGGACAGGTGCTCAGCGGGTAGGTACTTCGTTTTGTTACGAATCTTTGCATTGATTAATTATGAAGGAGTTTTTGAACGCTGAAATCTCTTTCCAAGCAAGGGTGGAGCTTGACATAGCGGCTGTAGTATAATATATTAATTCAAATATTGTTACTTATGTTACTTTCTCACCTTTATGCACTAGATTCAAAGTTCAGACCCAATTAACGTTAACAGTTTATAGTAGTTCAACATGCAGATGTCTTCTAAATGACAGCATTCTTAACCACGCTTTTCTTGATAAAGTTATATTGTCATTTATTTTTTACTCTAATATCAATTAAAATGTGTATATTCTTAGATCCTTCATAAAAGTACCTGGACTGGTTAGTTACATAATTATGGAGGTGCATAAGTTGTTGCTGCCTTGCCTACTTTTCATTACTCTGCCGCAAATACCAACGCCAGAAATACATAGTCGTTATGGTCGTCTGGGTAGGTACCACCGTCTTTCCTATTCCTGCCGTGAAACAGTTTGCTGCGTTTCGGATTGAAGGGAAAGGAAGCCAGTATAACTGGGCATGGAAGGTATTTCATCTTAGTCTTCAAAGTGACAACGCACCTGCAATCCTAAGTTATTTCTTCCTTGTTATTGCAGGTGTTCATGGGTGACGGTATCCATTTACCATCAGGTAGGCTATCTGCTTGTTTGTCATCTAGTAGAAATTAAATGTAATTCCCGGTTATGATAGGACTATACGTTTTCATTCCATGGGTATTGTAAAAGCCAACTGAAGGACATTCTGCAGCCCCAACCCATGCAGATTAACCCAAGACACCTAACCTTCAAACATTCCCCATTTAAACCTAACCATTCGTCAATTCGACGAACTACTTTTGCGGTGGGTTGTTTTGTTTATTAATATATTTTTCACTTACTTTTAAAACATAAATACGTGATAGAAGTATCATTCTAGTAAATAAAACCACATAATTTGTTATATCGTTACAAATTATTTATTTTATAAGATGTCTTCGAAGACGCTAGATTTTCAAGATCATGAAAGATACTTAGCAGGAAAAGGATTTTGAGCATCCAAGACACTATCATGATCGGAAGGATCGTCTTGGGTATCGCTTTCTGCATCATCTACCTCCAAATTTTCTTCTGTTTCGATATTAGAAGACCCTTCTAATGCACTAACATCTTCCTCATCCAATAACAAACGCGTAATATATTCATTGGACAGGCGTCGTTTTGAAATAATGGAATAATCTGCCAAAATATATAAAAACAAGTTATGAAAAAACATACACAAACCCTAAGCATTCGTCGAAACGACGACTATTTTCGTAATATATCGAAAAATAACATATTTACTCGCCAGACTCAGTCATATTCTGAAAGAGCACGGTGAACACTAAGTTGAGTGACGTCGCGATTATCGGCGCCCGCGGCGAAAAGAGACAACGATATTTCTGTTGCGTATTTGTCGACTCGACGAAGGTTAGGTGTCTAGGGTTAATACACCAAACTGTTACTGGCGCGATAGTCAGCCAAAGGGTAGGGAGAAGAAGACTACGACAAATTGAGATTAAGTTGGTGTCCTATTTGGGGAATATTATAAGGTATGAGATCCGTACCGTACAATAGCAATCCGTACCGGATTGCTGGATACCATAATGATGGAAAGTAGTAGCTGCGAATTACGAATTGGAGTTTACTTTAACTCACTTCCCGCAATCTTGCGCTCGTCCGCTTTTGATTTACACCTGCACCAAATGAATACGGGTCTGAGAGACCCTACCAGGCAAATGACGTCACTTCTGTTAGTTCGTTAGTGGTAGTAGATTATTTCTATTCGTTATCGTTTTTTTTCTATTATTTTACTTAGAGATTAACTTTCATGAGATTGTTTTTGGGCGTCTGATAATGACAAACATGTCATTACGCCCAAATGAGTGTTTTTATTTATTTTTTACCTTTGTGACTTACTGATCCACCATGCAAAAAATCGGATTCTGTTAAAAAAAGGCGTTGTTATTTGTGTCCAGCCAAGAAAAATCGCACATCAAAACATACCTGTGTCTCTTGTATTAACGACATTTGTCGAGACATGTGACATTTTGTGTGCGGAATTTGTATGGCATAGTTAGACCAAAAAAACACTGATAGTTACATTTATAGTTCCTATTTGTTGTTAGTATGTAAGAACATTAAATAGTGTCCAAAAATAATTACCAAAAGAATGTGATCTCAGTCTCAAATGTCAGATTTATAACATTAGACATAAATGTAAAATTTTTGATGCCATTTGCAAGAGGTTTATTTGTTTTATTGTTAAGGACTGAAGATTTACTACCATTTGATTTTGATTTCATTTCATATGACATATGATGGAATAAACTGATATTAATAATCTTCTAACAATCTATTTTTTATTACAAACATATTTTTAAATAATCGGCCTGTCAGACCCACCAGGCATAGAACGTGATTTTTTTATTCACCAAGCATTCCAATGGTTAACATTATGATTGTTTGAAATATAGATAATAATAAAACGGAAATTTAAAAAATAATATGTTTTAAAAGTAATAATTTTACTATGTAAACGTTTACTTTCATAAATAATTTCATCTCTGTTCATTGCAGCTTCGAATAAAGGCTCAGCGTACATACAAAAAGATTACCATGTCCTTTGATAACACATTGGTATATGGCGGGGCCCGAACCGGTGCCTCCCGGGTGGAAGACCATTAACGCTCTTACGCACTACGCCACCGACGCTTCATTGATCACTAGTTGTCAGAACAAAATAAAGCTCTTAATATTATTGTTATCGCGACAGACTTATATATTATGGTGATCACCTCTGGCAGTATGGGACATGACCCATAGTGCCAGAGGTGGTTTTAATTATAACCAAATGTTACCTAAAGCTCTGTTCAACTGTTTTTGGGATCGTGAACGTGATAGCATGTATGTATTCTATGCATAAAATAATAATAATATTAAGTCTTGAATGTTAAAATTAAATAACACTAGCTTCTGCCCGCGACTTCGTCTGCGCAGTATCAGTGTAAATTATAACCTATATGTTATTCTGATGTATGAGCTATATTATTGTAAAGTTCAATTAAAATCCATTCAGTAGTTTTATCGTGAAAGCGTAACAAACACCCATCCAGATATCCATCCATACATCTACAAATCTATAGATCCATACAGACTTTCGCATTTCTAATATAAGTAGAATTGGTTTGTAATTTACATAAGGATAAAGACAGTATATTTTGTATTTTTACTCTGAACTTATGAATACTTTGGTAGTTTAAAACATATATAGACACACATATTAACCACGTAATCCATAATAATAATTGTGTTGAACAAGTTTTCAATTAACTCCAAATAAACCACAACTGGCATTATGGGCCATACAGCACCCCAGCATAGTGACAGTTTGCCAGTCTATTGCCTACACAAAAAGTGTATGAAGCCCAAAAGCAACTTAACCATTGAACAAACAAATAAAGCCATCAACCAGGACAGATGAATGTTGGTACATATTCCTAATTGGTAATGAGGAATATGTATGTTCTAAGTAGAGGTTTAGTGTGCACTTATTAAAATATACACCTCGAACAGCAACGATATCGTTCCAGTGTCGAACATAGTTCTTGGAACTATTACTGTCCGGAACTACACATGTCTACAGTTTACTGTTGTTGTATGATGACAAATAAAATACAAATAATAAAAATATATTAACAGTTTATTTATAAATACTGAGGTACTCGTATATGGCAACTTCGGACACACAATAAATAGGTATTCACATCACACAATAAATACAAACACACACGCTTGATAAATTATTTACAATTGGCCGCCGTACGCTAAGCTCTGGGCATCGCTAGCTTGTCTGCTCCAGCCTTGTGCTGGCTCGTAGTTGTAGCCAGGGTGTTCATCGTGATGGTGAACTTGGGCGTGTCCGAAGGACGCACCGCCTCCTCCAGAGCCGTGCTTGGCGAAGAGTTTCCTGATGAGGCCAACGGCGTTGAGAGCGAAGGCGATCTTGCCAAGGAAGACAGCCTTGAGAGCAGCGAAGGCGATGATGCCGAGGAACAGAGGAATGAGAGCGGCAAGCTTCAGCTTCAAGAGCAGCAGAATGGGGAGGAGCTGCTTGATCTTCTTCTTCTTCTTGCCACGAGCTGGAAAGATGAGAAAACTTTAGGCTGGAAACACAGGAAAGTCAGAAAAAATACGTCATGATACAATATGGATTCAGTTTGTGTCGAAAACTATAATCTATAAGACGCATGGAGGGTAGACGCATCTAGAGAAGGAGTACAGAAAAATTAAATTTGTATACCTATATTATATTGTGTTACAGTAGCCGCTAGCGTACGGACTTTAGCTGATAAATATAATGGAATAAAAGATACGGCATTTTTTTGCTGACTAATCGTTGTCTAGTATTACTCATTCTATATTACACATTCAGTAAAAGAATAAACTTAGATTTTTTTTTATAGCAAATAAAAAATTGTTGCCCTGTCTAACAATACTTAACACCTTACGCGTATGCGTACAAGAAAACGATAATAACCGTAACTTGTAGGCAAACCATTATAGACGCTTTCGAGTGAAATTACAACTGCACATGTTAACTTGACAGTTTAAGCAAAGCACCTAATAAGTACAAACGCAATTATGCAGACCGTGTTTCCTTGAAATTCGAGGGGCGTGTGTGACTTGATTAATGTACGACGCAAATTGAACTGCTCTTTTAAAGGTTTACGCGAAAATAAATGTCTTTTTGCGATTATTCACCCACAACTTAACGCTATCGAAAATCTTTAGAACTTTTCTGAAAGAATATCACCAAGACTGTTAACAAATTGTCATCAGCAAACGCAATCATCTAATTGCGTAATTGTTAAAATTCACACATGGCTCTAACAATTTTACTTTGCGAGCTGCCTGTCCACAAGAGAGAGTTTGTTTGTTTACCAAACACAAATAATTTTGACTTCACAACTACATGATAGCTTTGTTCGATGTGAATACGTCATAAACGATTTTACAGCGGTCACAGCAAGCAACGTACATATGACAACTAGAGTTTGAATTAGTCTATTGCTTAAAACAGACAATGAAAAGATTACTATTATAACAGGTGTAAAAATTGTCACATTTCAAATATTTTATAAAGAAGCTATCGAGTTTTAAAATCTTATTTTAAGTGGCAACAGCGTCCTTCTAGATATAACAACTGCTTTCGTGTAATATTTTTTAATCAATTTATTTTCCTCACCTTCTTCATCTAATCCGCGGGATTCATCTTCAGATTGATCTGACAAACGCAACTGCAGTGCATGATTGTCTAAGAAATCTCCAATGTTTTCAACAATTCTTTCGTCGAGCTGGAGTTCCCTTGCCTTGGGTTCTTCAGCGAGAGGCTCATAACTCCTGGCAGAACGAGCTGATCCTGTATTGATGAGTGTCAATCCATCGAAGAGACTCACGTCTTTGGTAAGTGCCAAGCGTTCTGTGTACTTGTATGCTTTTTCCTGAAAAGAAATGATCTTATAAAAATCTGAGAATCTAGCCTAGATACGCTAAGATGTGGCCCATTGCCACGGTTTAAAGTGTCATTAAAATCATTACTGATTTATTTTTCAGCATCTTTATTTTTAGATGTAATTGTTTTATTTATTAATGACCAACTTGATTTGTCTCTATCAAATGTGCAAGACTTTGGGACAAACTATTAGTGGATTTGGAAATCAACAAATTAAATAGTGTCGAGATTCAGAAACTTTTTCTACTGACACTTTTATCACCTAATGAAGTTTAAGCACACTATGAGATTATTTTAAAAGAGTAAAATGAGAAAGAACAATGATATACTCTACAAAAGAGCCTAACAATGCAAACTAAATATTGAACTATACACTAAAGACAGAAATCTCAACTCCATCCCAGCTTTCAACATTGAAAATTTCACATCACTTCACGAAACACTTGCAAATCCATTGTATTCACCTTCAAGCATAGCGACGTATCATTGTCAACACACTCTGACACCGCACCCACAATATTTTCGGCGACACTACCATCTTGCACCGGACTACACTTAACAGATGCAACTAAAGCGAATAAAGCTACGTGTTTCCACATTTTCATTGTTTCAATGTTCACTACACGACCAACGCTTGGCAGCTTATGATGTTTTCCAAAAAAACTGATGGATTTTATCCTTAGGGCCCCCACCAGGTTTCGCCAGTGACGTAACGCACGCAGCTATTTGACGTACCCCGCTAAATGAGATGCCATAAGTTCGTACGTAAGGATAAGTAGAAAAACAAATATTTGATGTTAGAAAGCGTTTGCTTTGGTGTAAACCAAACATCAACGACGAGTTTTGTGATGCTAGTGTAAATGTGTAAATGAACGAAAGAAAAAGTGTGATTGTTTGAATTCTTACACAAACATTGTAAGTGAAAATGATTGTGGTATGAGAATCTCATTCAACATTTTTTTTAAATATTTGTTGTATTAAAAAGTGAAATTCTTTGTTCCATCTCGCATGAACGCCTCCTAATTTTATATGTAGCTATTTTTTTAATTCCTTTATTTTCGAGGTCGCCAGAAAACCGGAAAGGCTCAATGTGACCCAACGATTAACTTTCTGTCGTGCCGTACGTGCCTATTCATTTCCATCTTGCTTTAATGACCTTTATTCCGATTATTGACAAAACATAGACTGATATTTTTGCCGGTAACCGTATGTGATGCTGGCAGAGTAAAATAGCATCACCCCATATCCTCCAATGGGTATCGCAGAAGGCGACTACTGAATCAGCAAATGGGTATTGATCACTCTATACTCCGTTCACCAATCCGCATTGGGCAAACAGCCTAAGCCTCCTTTAACTTTGTGTCCCTGCATTGGCTGTTATGATGAACCGCATTAATAAAAAACGTTAGCAGCGTAAATTTATTAACAAACTTTTATTAACAATCGAAGCTGTATGTCAGTCAAAGAACAACAACATACAATGACGCTCATAATCCCATAAGGGCTTGAACGGAGCCTTCATTTGGTTACACATAAAGCCAAAACTGGTAGTCTGCTTTCTCTTACTCCTCTCCAAAATTAGTTGGGGCCGGAGCAGTATGTACTGATGTTGACAATACTGCCATTGGATTTTTGAATTAGATTTTTACGGCCGCCTGCCTGCATCAACACTCCTTATGAAGCCAAAACTGGTGGTATGGGCCAAGTATTTACCTTAAAATAGTAACAGGTTTTGGTCGACATAAAAGGGGAATAAACCCAAAAAGTAACAAGCCTTCAGTGAACCAACAATTAAAAGTCAACGACCAGGACAAATGTTAAACTATGAAACATCTCACTAGTCTTCGCTAACAACGATTAACGAAAATATTTAAAGTATCCTGCGTTTTACTCTAAAACTTTCGGTGATACTTATGCAGAAATTTTCGGATTCAATTAAATTTTGTAGAAACTAAAAATTTCATACATAATTATTACAATTTACGTTAAACAAAATGTTGTTTTGTAATATTGCATAAATTTCTAATCAAAAGTGGTTTATTGTACAAAAAGAACTTCTAACTAGAAATTAATATTAATTGATAGATAATACATCAGAATATTGTTGATATTGTCTAGAATAAGTCATAACAGATCATGCAATGGCAAGAAGATTTGTATGACTAAATATTTCATGTATGACAATTATAATAACTATTTTACAATACCTCTATCAAATAACAGGGGTTAAAGTATGAAATTGCCGATTTTTTTCTCATTATTCATTAGTGTATAATTCCTTTAATACAATAGCTATGTCCATTATTCTTTTTTATTTTAAATTTCATTACAAGGACTTATATTTATGTTTAAAATTTTATTCTTATTTTAATTTTTTTCACTAGAAATACATCTTCAAAAACAGCTCGTCCCAAGAGATGCCCGTCTCCGTTATAAAACTATGAATAATTTTTTACAGGTATCAATTCCCATTTTTTTTCTTCAATACCTAAATATTTTTTGTTAAATTCTCCATACAAAACGGCAATTTCATACTTTACATCATCATCAACTCATATAGTGTCTCCACCGAGGGGCTCGAGCCTACCCCACATTAGGGGCGATTAGGCCTTAGTCAACCACGCTGGCCAAGTGCGGGTTGGTCGGCTTCACACACAACCTAAGAATTTCTTCATAGGTGTGTGCAGGTTTCCTCACGATGTTTTCCTTCACCGTAAAAGCGTCGATTAAACGTACATAAAAATTCAAAATTTGAAAACACATTGGTACGTGGCGGGGATCGAACCAGTGTCTCCCGGGTGGGAAACGACGTTCTTAGGAACTACGCCACCGACGCACTTTTCATACTTAAACTCCTAATATTTTCTTTAGCCATTAAGCTTTGGGGTGCGGGCGGTTGATTTGTGTTCTCATGGGTGCGATGATGAGCGGCAACATCTACCGCCAAGTCCGAACACGCACGTCCACGTCATTGTCCAGCAATGGTCAATGAACCCGCCTACTTTGGAGGGTCGTGCACCCTGGGCAATGCTGAAGGTCTTCTATGGGCATCGCACATAACAACTGTCCCTATAGCCTCAGTAGCAAAGCGTGTTGGGCTGAGTCTGCAACTGCACTCCCACAGCTGCGGGCGATAACCCTCCCCTGAATCCTATGTTCCGAAAACCACAATTCAACCCTCCCTCCAAATCCTAGATCCCCTGTCAAACCTGGAGGTGTGGTCTACCTCGACACCAAATAACGACCCCTCTTACTGTGAAAACCCACACATTAGGAGGTACCCTTCCCACTTTCCCATGATCCTTATCCAAATATCCAATCCAGACCCATCCTAAATCCATCACAATCTCTCCCCCCCGAACCGTGGCGGGATAACCACACCAGGTCGATGCACGTGGCCTCGGGGAACTAAATACCCCCGAAAAGAGCATCCGCAATGTTGGAGAGAGGAGGAAAATCATGGACGCGAAACCAAAAGAAGCAGTACCCCAGGAGGGTACCAACGCCACCGGCGTTGGAGAATCCCTCCCTGGCGCCGTTTTGACGACGCCAGGCTGCCCCTCGTATTCTGGGGGGGGCAAAGTTTCGCAGGGTGAGGTTAAGGAGGGACCACCTTCGGGAGGGCCCTCGAAGGGCAGGAATGCCAAAAACAAAGGAACCATCTCTGGAAGTTGGAGGCGACCGACTGGGCCCCAATTGGGGACCAGTTCATTGCTGCCAATTCCCAGAGAAGGGACCACCGAGAGGGGCCACATGGGAAGCGGGAACCGTGGACGGGGAGGACACCGTGGGGGCGGTACGGCGGGGCCGCGGCCTGCTGGGACCTATGGTACCAGCGGGGCGATGCTACTGCCTGCCGTCGCTGCTGTGGCCTCCACGAGCATGGGACCCACAACCACGACCAACAGGCCTGTAGGAAAGCCGCCATCAGGGGCTGAAAATCGCAAGCGAAGGAAGCTGCGCAAACAGATGGCGCAAGAGGAGGATGGGACCTCACAAGCAACATCCTCGAAAAGGCCCAGGGCAGTTCTCAGCGCTGAGTCGGGGGAAGTTGGTGTCGCGCCCAAAAGGTTTTGTTCCTTTAGGGATGCGGCAGCTTCGACTAAACTCGCAATCATCGCGGAGAACTACCCGGGGACTTACTTGGAAGGCGAGGACCTAAGACTGTTCCAGCAGCTCATTACTGAGAGGCTGGAGGAGGCTCCGGATCCTCTCCCAATTTTTACTGTGGGACATGTCACCACTATGGGCGCTATTGAAGTGTCATGTAGTGATGACGTGGCTGCACGATGGGTCCGTACCGAGGTAGAAGGGAAGGAGCTAGGGGGGACCAAATTAAAAGTTGTGGGAACAGCTGAGCTCCCAAAACCAATTAAAATGGCCTACCGGAGCCGTAACATGGCACTGACGGATAACGTCAGGGCTCTGCGGATGCTCCAGAGGTTCAGCCCGTCTCTGAGGACGAACGATTGGAGAGTTGTGAGTACTCTTGTAGAGGAATCACACATCCGTCGCGTCGTCCTCATGGATAGGGTGTCCGCTGGAGTAATCGCGGAGGCCGGCTACGTGCTCCCGGGGGGCATTGAATACTGCTCGTTCAAACTCCTTGAGGATTTGTCCGAAAGGAGAGTGAACGAGCGGGTGGTGATGGAAGCTCAAAGGGACCACGCTCAGGGAGAAAAGGTGGAGCATGGGCCTGAAGAGGGGTCAGATGTGGACGGGAGATTCCTGTCAGAACCTGCCCTGGATAGTCGCCCGTCCTCACGAAATACAGTGGGTACGGGCGCCTTTCTGGAGGAGTTCGGTGGGATGATCCTGAACACGGATGACGAGGGGGACATCGCGACGGAGGAGGAACTACTCGGGGGTGGGTCCAGCTAAATTAAACGTCGCGATGGAGGGACTCAGGTGTGTACAAATCAACCTACACAAGGCAAAGGCTGCCACAGCCCTTCTGGCCAGACAGCTCAAAATGAATAAATTCGATATTGCATTAATTCAAGAACCTTATCAGTATAAGGGGGAGATTAAAGGCTTAGGTAGTACAGGGGGAACAATCATATATCACCGTCCTACTAATGATGCAAGAACATGTATTTATGTCCGTAAGGGCATAAATGCCATGGTCTTGCGTTCTTTGTGTTACAGGGATCTAACAACAGCAAGGATCCAAATGGAAGTAGAAGGAGGCCAAAATGTAAATGTACTCATAGCATCCGCCTTCCCCCCTTTCGAGAATAAGGAACCAGTACCGCCACAGTGGGGGGAACTGATCAGCTACGGCAACCGAGAAAACTTGGAGCTTATCATCGGCTGCGATGCGAATGCACACCACGTCGTCTGGGGCAGCTCAGACGTCAATGAACGGGGAGAAAAACTACTTAACTATTTGGTAAGTTCATCCCTACAAATTATTAACAAAGGATCTAAACCGACATTTGTAAACTCGATAAGATCAGAGGTAATTGATATCACCTTAGTTACAAACAGAGCTTTGTCAAAAATCTCAAATTGGCATGTGTCTAACGAGGTCAGTGGTTCCGACCATAGTTACATTTGCTTTAGGTACAATATAAATATTATACGAGACACAGTACGACGAAGGAATCCAAGAAACACCAATTGGACTCAATTCAAGAAGGATCTAGAAACAAAACTAGATGACTTCACTGGTAAGTTCAACTCCATTATAGATATTGAATTTGCAGCTGACAACGTTACTAAGGCCCTTTTTACATCTTGGGCGGACAACTGCCCAGAGAAAAAGGCAACAGGCAAAAAGGAACCTTGGTGGACGCCAGAACTAGCTAAGCTACGCCAGGAAACCCGCCAAGCGTTCAATCAAGCCAAAGCCAAAAAGGACTTCAAGGAGTATGCTAAGAAGTTAACAGAATACAATCGGGCAATACGCAAAGAACAACGGAAATCGTGGAGAAGACACTGTCAATCCATAGAATCCGTACCTGAAGGAATGAGAACCTTCAGAGCTTTGTCAACTGTCAAGGCCAATCCACTTTCTTCTGTAAAAGATGAAAATGGACAACTCACGGCAACAGCCAAGGAGACACTGAGCGTTATGTTCAAAACTCACTTCCCTGGATCAACGCAAATCAATGCATATGAAGGCGAGCCAATCAGTGAAGAGGAACAACTTACACGCACCTCACGAACTGATTGGAAAATCGCAAAAAAGGTGGTAGACGACAAGAAACTGAGCTGGGGAATTAAAAGTTTCCAACCTTTTAAAACTCCTGGCCCAGATGACATCTATCCAATCATACTGCAGGAGGGAGCGGATATTATTATACCGCACCTTGTAAGGATATTTAAGGCATGTATCGCATTTGGGTATACACCAAAAGTTTGGAGGCAAACAAAGGTGACGTACATACCAAAGGCTGGTAAGAGCGACTACGAGGATGCAAAAGCTTATAGGCCCATCAGCCTGTCATCCTTTTTGCTTAAAACCCTCGAAAAGCTCATTGACCGACATATTAGGGAAGAGCCACTGAAAAGGAAACCTCTTCACGGGCTTCAATGTGCATATCAACCAGGCAAGTCGACTGAAACGGCCTTGCACCTGGTGGTAGATAAAATAGAAGGGAGCTTAGAGGCACAAGAAATCTGCATGGCAGCATTTCTAGATGTAGAGGGAGCCTTTGATAAGACCATGCATGAGTCTATTCACAAGGCTGCAATATGTCATGATATTGATCCAACACTTTGTAAGTGGATCAATAACATGCTGAAAGGGAGAATAATAACATCGTCACTGATGGGAGACAGTGCGTGCATCAAAACCGCAATGGGTTGTCCCCAAGGTGGTGTACTGTCCCCACTACTGTGGTGCCTTGTCATTGATTCTCTATTGAAAGATTTAAACAATGGACCACTATATACAGTTGGCTATGCAGATGACATAGTGGTTATGATAAGAGGGAAATTCATGAGCACAAAAAATGGAGTCAGGTACAGGGGCAGGCATATACGGCAACGGGTACGAGTACCATCAAAGCATGGGCAAATATGCAACAGTCTTTCAAGCTGAGACGTATGCAATAATTGCCTGTGCTCAAAAGAACATAGAAATGGGCACCAAAGGAATGACCATTTACATTCTTAGTGACAGCCAAGCTGCACTTAAAGCCTTAACTACCCACAAAATCAACTCAAAACTAGTTTTGAATGCGATACACACACTAAACAGATTAGGCAAGCACAACCTGGTCAGACTAGTGTGGGTACCGGGACATGTAGGGATTGAAGGTAATGAAAATGCTGACAGACTAGCAAGGAAAGGATCGGCTCAAGACCTCAATGGGCCCGAGCCTTTTGTAGGATTATCTAGGAGTACCATAAAAATGGCACTGAAGGAGTATTGTCAAAAGAGGCACCTCAGGGAATGGTTGTCTACTCCCCGACTGACACACTCAAAGAAATTTTTAGGATCCTCACACACGGGCTACCTTAAAAAAATAGGAGGAATCAGCAGGACCCAAATCCGCTGCCTCACAGGTGCTCTCACTGGCCACTTTGCCACTAGAAGACACCTGTGCACAATAGGCAAAACTGAAGACCCCATTTGTAGAATGTGTGGCGAGGAGGAAGAAAGCATGGAGCACTTACTATGTGACTGTCATGCACTAGCCAATAGGCGACTAAGGATCCTGGGTCTAGGTTACCCTAAACCAGAGGACATTATAGACCTTATTCCCGCCAACATCGTAAAACTCATACAAGGTGTTATCGATGTTGGCGGGGATGGGTGATAAGGAAAGGGGAAGCACAAAAGATCCCATAGGGTCGAAGTGCTCTGAGACAGCCTCAGCCCCTCACATAAGAATAATAATAATAAGCTTGCTTAAAACTTTTTTTAGAGGAATACAGATTGAATGATCAATTTTCAGTATTGATTTTGGTAACGTATAATATACATTTTTTATTTTAGACAAGCTTTAAACTTGGAAAGAAAATACTAAAAAACATAATTTGGAAATTATCTGTAGGTTTTGCTGCAACTTATCTCGCTTAAAGAGAACATTTTCAAAATTATTTTCAAATCTTCTATAAATGTCGTCACATTACCGACGCCAAGCAATTGAACAACTTTTGACAAATGTACTTAATATACATGGTGTCGTAATTTCCGTTCTTGGAAGAAGTCGGTTAAAATATATTTTATTAATATTAAAATTTAAATTAAAATATTCAAGTATACACGCTAGATGTAGATAATTCGAATTAGCAATTACTTTCCTTTCGATTTTTAATATTAGAATCAGAGTTATGTTTAAAAATGTATTATACATTATTTTAATATTAGAGTTTTGTATAACATGACTTAATTCCTGTATGATTTGCTAATGTGGTTTAATATACGATATTGAAATTGCAAATTCAAAAAGCAGCTTTAAGTATTATATATTTAAAGCTTAATTTGAAATTGTCTATCTTTTTCGTCGCATCCTTATTATCAAACTATTATGAAGCAATTGAACGAAAAATCTACATACAACAAATTAACCTATCAGCCAAAATAAACTTTAAACGAGGAAGACAAAAAAGTGACTTAATCTTTTCCGAATATTCAGTGATATGATTATGAATGTGTAATTTATTTAAGTCAAGTCATTGGCAGACAAGCATATGGCCTGCCTGGTAAGCAGCTACCGTAGCCTATAGACGATTGCAACATTGACGTGATACTCACTCTAACCCTTATTCACATGTCTTACGTCTCAAGAAAACCTTTCAGCGTGCAACTAATGAATACGGTAGGTAACAAAAAATCAATTATAAATGTACATTAATAACTTTCGATTTCGATCAATATAAGCTTAAATATTAAGCTTTATTCATAAGCTGTGAGTATGAATATCAAAGAATTTCCGTAAAGAATCTCTACCGAACATTTTTAAGAATTATGTGATTTAATCAATTCTCATATAAAATTATTCGTGTCACCAGGGCTTGCCCACCGGTCCTATATTAACAGTATCGCTAATTTGCATTTCGATACCTCGATACTAGTATTTTATTACTAAATTATTTTTTAATAAAGGTTCTCTCGAACCTGGCTGTCAGTTTATCACGGGGTCTGTAGCAGAGCGCTCATTTACGGTAGTCAAAGTTTTTTTTTTTTAACTAAAAATCTTAGAGTCGATTAGATCTGTTTAAAAAGCCAAGCTTTCTGGTGATATTTTTTTTAGTACAGGTAGACATAAGATATTCTATTAGTGACCTTCTGATTCAATATTTGTATTTTTTTAGACTGTGAAGCAACATTATTTGTGGCAATTATCAAGTTTTCTTAAGGACTACGCCGACAATATAAGGTTTCCTGTTTTAATTGAGGAACCACGGCGTCGATGTTAGATTTAATAATAATGGCAGTCATTTTTTTTAACTCTCATACACAACCGAGAATAGATCCTGGTCAAAACCTCTGTAAACAATGTTATAAAATTTGCAAGTTTTTCGTTGTTATTGTTGATGGTGTTAATAATCATAAGTCACAATGAACACATTTTAAAAGGAATCACTTTTAAATAATTTAAAGAAAACCTAAAACATAAGATAATTATTTTGTTTAAGCACAGATAATATAACATACTAGGTTTAAGTTAATGTTCAAAATCATGGTAGATAAATGATTCATAATTTTTTTTATATTTCCACGCTCACACCGATTATCTATCCCAAATTAAGTATCATTAAGAACTTGTATTATGGATACTAGATTACGGACAAATTTAATATAGGTACAGACACCAGCACGTTGGGTTACCACAAACTGTAAAAAATTCCCAATCGATTATGCACTTTATATTGAATATTCTTAAGTTGAAAATCGTTTGGAGAAATAAAAGACTATAGATATTTTGTAAATAAACTTAAATAAATACATCAAAATTTGAACCTTATACCTACAGGAATTTTGACCAGATTCGATTCCCGGTTATGTATGAAAGTTGAAAAAGAAAATTCCATTATTATCGACACCATGGTTCCTAAGGACAGATTTCCCTATCTCTCATATTTTCTGACTTCTCCGTATTGGCCCATTTGGATTGATCACACTGTTTAATAAGTCTAAAATTTGAAGTAAATTATCAAAAGAAAAATCGTTGTAGGTAAAAGGAAAGGTACTTATATGATGAAGTTGAAATGCTCTGTTAGACCTTTGGAGATTACCTTCTTGATTCGGTTCTTGGTTAAAGTTTTAAAAGTTCGGACGCGTGGCTCTAGACTTTATGCTCTAGATAAAATATGTTAGTATTTCCGCTATGAGGAGTATCAAAGAGATATCAGAAAAACGAAAATTATAGTTTAGGTAGCGCCCAGTGATCTAGCAATACATTTTTGCGGTGTTGTGTTTCTGTTGGTAAGTAAGGTTGCCAGAGCTCTATGGGATAAGAAAGGGGACTAGGGTTGGCGGCGCGCAAGTGTTGCGTCTATAGGCTACAGTGACTGCTTACCAGGCAGGCTGTAGGCTTGTCTCATCATCATCAACAGCTTATAGAATGTCCCCACCGCGGGGCTCGAACCTTCGCCATTAAAGGCGATTAGGCCTTACTCAACCACACTGGCCAAGTGCGCGTTGGTCGACTTCACACACAACCTAAGAATTTCTTCATAAGTGTCTGTGCAGGTTTCCTTGCGATGTTTTTCCTTCACCGTAAAAGCGTCGATTAAACGTACATTATGAATTCACAATTTGAAAACACATTGGTGTGTGGTTGAAAACACGGGGCGGGGTTCATACCGGTGCCTCCCGGCTGGAAGACAAAGCCTTTATGCACTACGCCCCGACGCTTCACGTCTGCCTTCCAATAACATAAAATACAATAAAATAATTGTTTTACGTCTCTTCACAAAACTGCCAAAATACTCTAAGCTAACAGAGTGAATGACCGTTCTGAGATTGATGACGATGACAGAGCTATACGTGATAGGATTCATTTGTATGATAAAATAAATAATGTTCAATCCGAAACAGTTATAGGGTTAGAGACTTAAAAGTTTTTATAAATACATTTACAACCACAAACTTTTTTATTTTGATTTGGCAAAGGACTGACAAAAGTAGACTTATCATCACAGTACTCGACACACGCACTAATCAAATAAACTCCTAATAAGCTGTTTGGCAGCTTGCGAAAACCAGTAGACTAATTTAAAATTCAATGACTTTTTTTTATTTATTTTGCATTTTTAAAATTTTATTACATCAAGTTTGTGGAGAGGTTAGTTTCGCTGTCTGCTATCAAGACCAAGTGTCTTTTTAATATCTTCCTAGCTTATGTTGTTCTGGTATCACCCAGATGGATAATGAATCAGCACAAATGTTGGTTTCTTTCGTAAAAACACAGGACATGCATATTACGTTCCTTCCCGCAGAACCTGCAATAAACAATCTCATTTAGTTTCATATTGTGAAGAATTCTATTCAGCTTGCAGTGGCCGGTTAGAGCCCTAATCACCCAGGTTGCCTTTGATGAGGGAGGATATGCGTGCCAAATGGTCTTACTAAACGGGACGCAGAAGATCGTGCAAAGTGGAGGAGAAAATGTAGGAAAGCAGACCTCGGGCATCCTAGAGGAAACCGCTCGGATGATGATGATGATGATGATGAATAATAGTTTTAATATGTCATCATTATTATTTGTATTCGGATTCGGACATGTTTAATTATATTATCAATGGAGAGTAAAGCTCCCCGTTGAACTCCCAGCCGATTCAGACCAGCTAGATTAACACTGTTTTCCCTAGAGGTTGCTGATCCCCAATTATTTGTGTTATTGTCTTGCTAATGTTTTTTTTTAGTGAAGTTTGCTTCCACCCACAGTCTTTACCATTTTATTTATCATCAAATGACATGACGTCAAGGGCTTTTTCCTCAAACATCAACCTAAAAACCTTTGATTTGCTTTCTTAAAAGAGACATAAGAGCATTAAATCAAATTAGAACTTAAGCTAGAAATGTTTTGTACTTAATCCTTTATAAGGCTCATAGAAAATATATTTTATAATCTTATCTCTCAGCCGTAAAGTTCCAATTTAGATGACAATAATGTATTAAAAAAACAAAGTAACTGAAAACAACGGTCAAAGTTAAGGTCACGAAGAACAAATATTTAAATTAGTTTTCAATGCCATATATTTTTATGCAATCCTTTTAAGAAAGTGTATAATTTATGCTTTAAATCTATTAAAAAGGTATAGCGACATTCCTAATAAACCATTTGCATAATGAATGAATACGATGCCTAACATTATAGCGCGGTTAGCAGTTAAGGTTTTAGCGTAAAATGTTTACAGACATCATTATACACCGTCATTCTACAAGATGTCTTCAAAGTTAAGTTTTATTACATTAAAGCTTGTGTTCACCAAAACGTAGCGTAATATTAATTAGTTTGCACGATCAATAAATATAAAAAATACTGACAGGTTAGCAGCATGTTGCTTTCAAAAGGGGCACCAAACCCAAAAGTAACAATCCTTCAGTAATTCTATTAATTTATCAAAAGTCAACGACCTGACAGATGTTACACTCAAAAGAATCTTAGCAGTCCGGGTATACACTTCTTTATGAAACTGAGTCCAGAAAAATCTGCCGCCTTTTCCAGACCTAACTTATTAAAGTATTTTATATTTTATGGACTCCAAGATTAATTTATTTTATTATTCTTAAGACTATTGAAAGGTGCTTCATGTAGGTTGTAGCGTCACGTGAACCTCACCATATGTAACGTAACCATCGTAAAGTCTTATCTCTGACATATTATTTTTGCATTGACAGTATTGACAATCCACTTCTGCTAAGCAACAGGTAGAATGTGGTCAATTGCTGTCTACCATGCTTTTTTTACCGACATAGCCCAAAGAATTGCGAACCTTAAGTGGCAGCGAGCAGGGTACATTACGAGGAGGACTGACGGCCGTTGGGGTGGAAAGGTCCTCGAGTGGCGGCCGCGTATTACCCACGCTGCGTCTCTCCAGCGTTGGTAGACCCCCCACAAGGTGGACCGACGATCTGGTGAAGGTCGCGGGAAGCCGTTGGATGCGGGTGGTGCGGGACCGATCAAGTCGGAGAACATTGGGGGAGGCCTATGTTCAACAGTGGGCGTCTCTCGGCTGGAGTGATGATGAAGCTTTTTTTATAATAAAAGACGTTAATAGGAGCATTTTCCAATGTAGGTCAAAGCATAGGAACATATGCATCACCAAAACACTAGACCGTCATAAGCTTGCCACAAAAAAGTGTGACACGACACAAATTCTAGGCTACAATTTCAATTACCACGTAATCATCAGCATGACACCACATATTCAATCTAAGGCCAGTTGCACAACAGTGTTATAGAGCGATTAAATCAGAGTTCAAGTGTACACGCGCATTGCATGTTTGATGTAATGACCCAGAGAAAGTAAAACGAGTTTTTTTTGCGAATCGCCTCCTCTGATGCATGGGAATGTGCCGCTGAATTCTTTAAGTGAACCGGTGTTTTGAATTAAGTGGTACCAGTAAGGAATTTAAAGTTTTTTTTTATATACCAATAAAAAGTGCAATGCTTTTGGATAATGTACGAAATGGCTTTTATTTTCTAAACAAAATAAACATACATGCATATAATCACGCTTACAATCTGAAAACGGGTTAAACAGAGCTTCAGGAAACACTTGGTGACACATAAATCTGGTAGTATATCGATACCAGAAGTATCATTTACAATCATCACTTTACAATACCAGAAGTATTACTTAAAATTTTCTAAGTAAAAAAATGTGCTAACGTCTGTTACATCAAATATTTTCAATAACTAATCATTTTTTGCCCACTCAAAATAAAGTAAGGGTCATTTTTTAACGATAAAGTAATTTCTAAGTACACCATTCGATAGAGCGGAAAATTTTGAAACCGAATATATATATATAACTCATTTTGGCCAAAATGTCCCTTACGCTAAGTGATACTTCTGGCTGGTCGTTTACGTCAACTTCCCAAAAAATATTACGCCATCCTTTGCCATCATCCAACTCATTACTAATCGTGGATACCAAAAACTCCTATTCCGATTCGGCATAACAAATAATGAGTTCTGTTCTTGTGACGATTTCACGACCTAGACAACCTCAAAAGAGATTGCTTCAGATTCAACCAGAGAAGGAAGGAATATGAAATGGTATCTCAGCATTTAAGGAACCCATATTATCTAAACGAAATTGTTTACAGAGGATGTGGCGAAAAATTTAGTGAATTCATAGGACGCGTATATGTAACAGTGAATTCATAGGACGCGTAATATGTAAGAAATTTAGTACGTAAGAGCTATGGAAGAGCGGGGCCTCCTGACACAGGTAATAAGATCCCAACCACTGTTATTACATTGTCACCATTGGATGATTAAATATAATATTTTTGTTTTTTTTTTTAAATATGTCATGTACTCCTACTCCTGTGTAGTTTAATTAGACGAGTAGATGCCTGCATAGCAAAAGGTCATGGCTTCGAGTCCCATCTCGACTTGATCACGACAGGACGTTTTTACTAGGTTTTTATTTAAAAAATTACACTGTTTTTCATTCTGAAAACATTTTAAATAAAGTCAAATAAAAAAATATTAACACGAAAAAAATTGATTATACAACAAACCTCTTCGTACAACCGTAATAGAATAAACGTAATATTTTATTTCTTTTCAAACTTTTTATGGTCTAGGTACATTTGCTGTCAAGAGAACATGATATAAATTTCCAAAAACCTGTAATCTGATACAGACGGAGACGTTTCCAATTATTTGCCTACGGTTGACTTTTAATAGGCGTTTAGAAAACACCACATTAGGAAAGGGGGTCAATGAGCTCTTAAAGGCCCTACTTTTTACCTAAAAGCTTTCTATTTGAGATAACTTTATCTGTCCGAGGGCCGTTTTCACTAAATCTAAGTTCCTGATAAACTCTTTAGATAACTTAGAGCCCAGAATACTTAGCAGAGGAAGAAAGAATATAGGCGAATGAGTCAAGGAACAGATAAATTTCTACAAGAACTTAAATAGATGTGATACTGAAATATTATCTCTATACTATCGCCTCTTCGTTAAGAGACACTGCGAAGGAATTAGTCAATCGTCATCGTCAGCATCATATCAGCATCAAGAGACGCCCACGGTTGGACATCGACCTGCCCCTAGGATCTCCAACCCGGTCATTCCTGCGCTGTCAACATCCAGCGGCTTCCAATTAATCAATATTTTCTTGCAACAATGACTTCCCTCCGAATATATATTTCATATGCACATTAGGATATGATGGGATTCCCGGGCATGAGGGCTTAGGAGGGTACGTGGGTTTTAGCGAAGTAGGACCGGCGCTGTTCCCCCGCGTGAGTCCCGCACACGCCGTGCGCCCAGCCCCTTCCGACACGGACGCCCTAGGGACGCTAGGCGGTCGAGAGACTCCCCACGGGGGAGATGCTCGGTCGCCCAGTAATCCCCTAGGAACGTTCGACCTACAGGCTTGAGGACCCCCCAAGGTCTTCGCCTTCTTAAAAGCCTTCAGAAAAAGTCATCAGAGACAATCTGCAATAGAATATAAAAAAAAACACGCCCAGCCAGCGTGCGGTATGGACCGTAAATGGATTTTCCATCATCACAAAAAGGATATGATGGGACTGGCATACCCTGCGTGGTAAACGCTTCTAATGAAAAACGATAAACAAGCATTAGTAATATCTTGAATCTAGGCCATTGGGGCAGTAGTAGTAAACAAATTAAGATCTTAAGTCTGGTCAAGATTTGACTTTTAAAGAAAGTTGCCTGTTTGTCCACAACGGTGCGTTTTTCGCGCAATTTTATACAACGGCCTACAAGACTGAAGTTTATGACAAATATAATGACGTTCTGGAAGCAGTTCAACGCAAGTTTGTCAAAAGAGTAAATTACAAATGTCGACATCCTAAATGTTCTTATGATGGAATGGATGGAATCATTGGAAAAGTATTCTTTACTTAATTTGGAATCGCGTAGAATGTTGTTAGATGCGCTAATGCTTTATAAAATTCTACATAGTAATTTTGATTGCAATGATTTAATTGATTACATTCGATACCGAATACCTAGTAACTCAGAACGTATTCGCTCAATGTATAGTCACAAACTATTCTATCTAAGACATGTGAATACGAATGCTGGACGTCGCGCACCACTTTATAGAATACTGTCGTCCTACAACAAAAACTTCGGTGATGTGGATCCATTCGCTTTATCGTTTGGTTCATTTAGAAATACAATAGTAAGTAAGCTATAATGATAATTATCTATACACGTGGATAGGCGAGTGCAATAAATTATGTAAAAGAAAAGAAAATAAAATAAAATTAATAGGTATTGTGATTTAATCTGTATGCAAGAATCTGAGGATTGCGATGCTGATTGCACTCTGAGTAATACTTTTTTGTAAGAAGCTGTATTCATAACAAAGTGTGTAATTGTTTGTAATCCTAAATAAATGGAAAAAAAAAGACTGTGGAATAAAATTTCGCCAGCGGTGTTCCCGAACTGATACGAACTGGGAATCTTCAAAAAAAGATCGTATTTTTTCCTTAAAGGCTGACAACCTGGTGATGCAAATATCCATGGGCGGCGGTAACACGTACCTTTTCCACAGCTAAGAATTGAACCCATTTAAAACTTTTATATTTTGTAAATACACTGTTTAATACACTGTACACGTTCTGTAAGAGACAGTCTCTGCCCCTGAGGTGAGTGTTCATGCAACGAGAGCGCCAGGAGGGACTCCTGGCGCCACTCTCTTTATATTGAACGTCTTGGATTCGATCCCCAAGGAATTACGAATTTGCGCTGTGCTCAGTTTGGGGTAGGACCAGATTGAAGTACGCCTTGGTTCGCTACCACGTGGCTACCACCATTTCATCAGAATATGTTATCTAAATGAGTAGTTTTAATAATAATAGTAACGTGCCGCTAATACATCAATGTTAATCCTGTTAACCCATCCAACAACAAGTGGATTCACGTTGTCGTTGGTGTGTAACGGCGGCCGAGGATCGATCTCCATTTACACAGAGACCGAGTTTGCCTGGCTACGCGACGCTTCGGCGATAAGAAAGCCAGTACCACAGTTGAGGGTGCCAGGTGCTCGCTACATAAAAGGGAACCGTTCCATTCCAAACTATAAAGTTAGGAAGCCTTTGTAAAAATTTAATTTTCTCTACGCTGATTAGAGTCTCTAGGACGTTCGAAGAGGTCCCCGAATCGAACATTCTAGAGACTAATGAGCGTATAGCCTCCCCCGCGAGAGATGTTAGTGCTCGTGGACTAGAAATTCTCTTTTGGTGTGAATTACAGGCTAGAGGAACACCAAGGACCTAGTCTTCTTGAAGAGGTGTCGCTGGGAAGTCTATCGTCGGCCACCAATAGTAACTATCCCAAAATTATTATCTATAAAAAAACATTTTGAAAAGCAAGCTTTTATGTCAATGCTCTAAAAAGAAGAAAATAAATTATACTTTAAATTTACATGTTATCAAAGCTTGTCGCGAAATTTACTTTAATCATCGTTTCTTTACTATCTATCTCTTTGCCGATTCTATCGCTGTTTATCTTCAAGTAATAATAAAATACCCCAGATAGGTACCCATATTAAGTTAGTGCACAAAAAATAACTAGCCCGCCATCTTGGGCCGTCCGCTGTATTCGATTTAGGATGACGTTACTTAGCATAGCATACATTGTCATTTAAACTAAGCGTGTATTGCAAAATTTCAGCTCAATCGAATACCAAAAATGGTCAAAAATTGTTTGCAAATTTTGACGGACGACTTACATACGAAAAGTGCCAGTTAAATAAAAGCTAGTAAAAAATACATTCAGAGTTGGTATTTGGTTGGTTAGTTGAGTAGAATAGCATCACCTCATATCATCCAATAAGTGCCGTAGAAGGCGACTAATAGTTCAGCAAAGGGGTATTGATCACCTTTTACTCCGTCTACCAATGCGCATTGGGCAAGGGTGGTGGACTAATGCCTCAACCTCGATGACAAGGAGAGCCCTTGTGTCCCAGCCGTGGGTCGAATTATAAAGGCTGTTATGATGATGACAAATTGGAGCAGCATATCTGCACCTACCCCATTAAAAAAACTGCACATCTTCACCTGTCTTCGTACTAAAAGCACCTGATCGCTTTGCTCCTTTGCCGTATGGGCACGTAAAAGAAAGTATTCAATGAGTCAGTGAACGAGCGCCGTTGACCTTGAAGATAACGGTACTACGATGTTCATGTGCCGGTACACACTAGGCGAGATTTTGGGTGGAGCTTTTATAATGTTTTAATATTTTTACTTTCTCGTATACTTACGTAGTATAAAGGAAGTCTCGTAATCGTCAAAAAATTCGACCTCGAGATTTTGACGGACTTAAACGTTTTGGACCTCCCAGAGTCCAAAAAAAACGGTTTTTGGAATTATGTCTGTGTGTGTAGACACATACACAGACATAATTCCAAAAACCGTTTTTTTTCTGTGTGTCTGTGCGTTAGCACGATAACTCGAGTATGCTTAACTTATTGCAACCTGCATGTATAACATCAAAATATAAGGTTTCTATCAACTTTTGAGTCGTCGATCACGAAAGTTAAGCAACCAAGTGCGCGGTCTTTACTCGGATGGGTGACCAAAATTTATAATGCGTGTATGACATCAAAACATAAGGTTTCTATCAACGTTTGAATCATTTCCGGTATACGAGAAAGTCAAGAGGAGATCACTCCCGATTTTTTTTGAAAAATACATAACATAAACTGCTGATTTATTATTTTATTCCTATCTAACAAAAGTAGTAAAAGGAATGAATACTAAGGATTTCCAAGCCGGTCGAACCTGTGCTGCATGCACCCAGTAAAATCCTTAAAAATATTTCTTAAGGGAAGCACTTTGTCAAAATAATATAGAACTTGATAATATCCTACTAATTTATAAACGCGAAAGTTTGCATGGTTGGATGTGTGTATTTGTTACCCTTTCACGCAAAAACCACTGAATAGATTTTACAAATAAATAGCTCATACATCAAAATAACAAATAGGCTATAATTTATTATATTACTATTCCTGCGCAAACAAAGTCGCAGGCAAAAGCTAGTGTTTCTTATAACCTATGGAATTTACTAGGCCAATATCTCTCGGGTCGTCTGGGTAGGTACCACCGCCTTTTTTTATTTTTGCCGTGAAGCAGTTCGCTGTGTTTCGGATTGAAGGGAAATCCAGTGTAATTACTGGGCATGGAAGACATATCATCTCAGTCCCCAGGATGGCAACGCAATTGCAGTGTTAAGCGATCTACCATTAATATTGCAAGGATCTATAGGCGACGGTAACCACTTAACACCAGGTGGTCTGCAAGCTTGTTTGCCATGTTGTATTATATAAAAAATGCGCTCCAAAATCAAGTGGCGATTAAGATTGAATTTTTCACATAGTGTGTCTCGATGTCAAAGCCTTGGGCGCGGCCGAACTTTCGCGGCGGAACGCGCCTACGGAACACGCCCTGCGTGCCGTCCATCGGATATAATTCGGATGCCTTTCCGAGACGATTCGATTACCTGTTCGTTACATGATTGCCCGACGCAACTTTTATCGAATATTGGTTTTAACATCATCTGGAGTGCGGTTGATTGACATAAATAGGTTTGGGTTAGCTGTTGATATCTATATGTGGATCGTTTTTTTTTTGTTATTTGGTTAACAGAGAAGCATCAGGCCTTCCTGGTAATAAGCAGGCACCGTTGGTTACAGACGCTTGATGCACTGACGTGACACTCGCGTGCTTCCAACCGTAGTCCTCGTCCCTACCCCGAGGACCTCTCGCAACTATCCTCACCAACAAAAACACAGCACCACAAAATATGGTATCATTTGACTGTGGTCTTCTGGAAGGTGGAGTTTGGGCGCTCCAATTAAGTGGCTAGTCATCTGTGCCATACCTCGACTTACCTGATGGGAACTGATGATAATGAGAAAGCGAGCTACACCCGGAATTCTCAACTACTAAAGCTCTGGCTATTTTTTAATTAACTGTATATTTATGTGTGTATACTTTAAAATAGGAGCTGACGTTTTGAATTATTTGAACAATTTTGTTCGCAACAGTTCATGTTTTACCGTACAGCTAATCTGTCGAATTTGTAAAACGATTGTTTTTTTGCTTGCTGCTGTTGGCCGAAGATGGTCTTTACAGCATCAACGGAGTTCTTAAGAAGGCGAGAACCGTGGTGCGTGGCTCGTTACGCATACATCTCGCCTGGGGTGGCGTCAACGTTATGTGGGACTCTCTCTACAAAAGGCAGGGCCTACCCATAAAACCCAATGATGTCCCGCACATCCACCTTGGCGCGAAAACATCAGCGACCGCAACCTCCTCCCCATCATCGAACGAGGAGAACGCGTCGGCCGCGGATGTATCGCTGCCAGACGGAACCATGGGAATCCTTGCGGAAACTTCGTCCTGCGGGAGATTTTGATTAGAGCTTCTAGGGCATTCGAGACGGAAAGAAGCAGGATGTCTAATTTCAGCTCAGGCATGTCAATAGTGAGATTTTTTATTTAAAAAGGTCAAGCAAATAACTCCATTTTTGATGGTAAGCAGAAGTGGAGTCATATGCAACGACAGCTAGTATAACAGATAAAGCCTTGCCCCGCCTTGCTGACCTGCAAGGATTGAAAGAAGGAAGTGACAAGTGTGCTGGTAGTGAATTCCATTTCTTGATACTTCAACAGAAATGAGCTGCCAAATTTCGTAATTCGCGTTGAAATAGTTGCTAAAGTTGGTCGGTGGTATCGTAAGTCAGCACGCATAATGCCTAAAAGGAAGGGAGATAGTGGTATTAAGGAAAAAAAGTTCCTCAGAGCATAGACGGTAGACTGTGCTCAATGACACAGCATCGCCATGCAAAAAAGGTGACAAGCGCCCTTCCACTTGTATGTATCAGGTATAATAATAATGTAATATATTTCCACGCTCACACCAATTATCTAGCCCAAAGTAAGTATCATTAAGAACTTGTGTTATGGATGCTAGATAACGGACATTTTTAATAAACATAATGTTTTTAGATATTTTTATAAATAAACTTAAATAAATATATAAACAACCATGATTCGTCAACAAATACTCGCATTCATAGGGCGTCGTATGTGAACTGGGACGAATCTGTCCAATTGAGAATCTATTCATTACCGAAAAAAGACTCGAGCTGTACGTAAAAGGGTTACATCCCTAGCCAATTTTAAGTCCGGGTACTGACATATTAGGTCATGCTATCCATCTTCGCACATACAAAAGGCACGTGGTCATAATATGGAAATATTAAGTAAATATTGCAAGGTAAGTCGAAGCCGGATAACATCGTGAGATTTAAATGTATGCCGAGCCATTGGTTACGCGTAGAGTGAGATTTTATGAATGAATAAGTAGGTGCGTTATATAATGACTCACTTATTCATTCACAAAAGACGATTTTCAATATCATTATAATTCATAAATGTAATTATTCCGTTTGATTTATTTATAAAAAGTGAAAGTTTGATAGTAATATTAGATTTCGTAGTCGGTAGAAAATGAAAATATATGAGATGTGGAAACGTTGTATATTAAATAACAAATATTTTTTTAATATATTTTGTTAATGTTTTTCTTTGGCACCATTTGAATTGTGAAAAAAAATATTCCATTGGAAACATTTAATTCCAAATTCTAAGCTAGATTCTCTATAGGTCCTACTATACTACGTCAATAATTTATCTCTTTATCTCAGTACATTGTCTTTGCAGACGTCTTTCACATCGTTGTATAAGATACGCAATTTAGATGAAGATTATCGAATTCGATACGGCTAACCTTTGGATTCTATAGTTCTTGTGAGTTGGACGTCGATATTAAACAATGGACGGTGTATTTTTTTACCGACTACGCGAAAGAAGGATTATGATTTTAGCAATCTATGTATTTTGTATTAACGTCTGTAGCACCGAAACTATTAATCGGATTTTGATGAATAAAATGTCAATAAGTTATTTATTATGGCCATGACAACAATGGCTATATTTTAACCGACTTTACCAACGGGAAGAGTCAATTTTACCTTGTAAGCCCCGATTTCTTCCGAAGCCGGGTTACAGTTTATTAAACTGTTTGCTTGTTTCCAGATCATTGTATATCTGAATGACAACGAATCTCTAAGTTCAATGCCCTATGACAAAGCGCCCGTCTTAGGCAGAATACATCACTGTTTCATTATTTGTGTATATAATACTAGCTGTCCCGGCCACGCGTTGCTATGGTAATTTCATATTACTGTCCTATAACATAGAAATTGCATTAAAAAATTAAGACTACTTATCAAGATAAAAACTACCCTGTCTCTCAGGTTGGAACAAAACACACATTTAAAAAAGAGTTAAAATCGGATTGTAAGTTTCGGAGTTCATCCCGGACAAACATCGTGACACGGGAATTATATATAATAGACTAGCTGTCCCGGCTACGCGTTGCTAATTTCCTACCGACTTACTAGAAAAACATTGAAATTGCAGTAAAAAAAATGAGGATATACTTATCAAGGTAAAAGCTATCCTATCTCTCAAGTTTGAATAAAACACACATTTCAAAAAAAGGTATAATTGGAATGTCAGTTTTGCAGTCCATCCTAAACAGTGGCACGGGAATTATACATATATATGTAATAATAGACAGATAATTGAATTTTGGTTTCTTATTTAATTTGGCATGATTTAAAATGTTTGTGACGCTAACAGAGACGAAAGACTATAACAAATTGGTCTCGAACTGAGTTACACAGGACTGAGAGTCCTGTGTAGCTCAGTTGGAAGAGCATTCGGTCGGATAGCAAAGGTCACGGGTTCAAAAATAGATTTATAATTAATGACGATTATAGATTCACAATAACACGACTAAGGCGAGACCAAAAAAATGCACGAATGTGTGAGCAATGCGCATGTGTGCGTGAAAAAACAGTACTGCAGTCTGACAGTTGCTGTCTTTTCTACGTGACTGACAGGCCGACTTAGGCCGCCTGGGTATATACGTTAAATGGTCTTATCTATCTATCTCGTTCTAATATACGTGTTAGTATACTCTTTCTCTTTCACATTGCCCATCTACAGTTTCCTATATCTATAGGTTCAAGCCCTTTATCAAGACAGGATTGTTTTTCTTGTGTTCAAACACTTAAAGAATATAATTACAAAAAATGTAACCTTTAAATATGTAGATATTCGATCAAATGGAGTAAGTTAAAATACTTTATAGAACTCTCGATGATAAAAAAGTTGAGATTTTGCGTCTTCCAATTATGTATTCAAACAGTCAAACAAGCTATAAGAATTTCAAATGAGATATTTTGAAGTTTTCGTTTTTTTTTTACATTAGCAATGTTACATTTAACGAATCATAGAAAAACAAACATCGCAGGAGTTTTTGATTAGAAAAAAAATTGCTCGGAATTTCTTGGAAGGTTTCTTGAATATCGCAATAGTCACATACAATGCTTGTATCACCATGACAATCACTACATATTATAAAACAACTAGCTGACCCGGTGAACTTCCTAAACCTAATCTATCATTTCAAATATATAATTTTACATTAAATTCAATAATTCATTAGAATTATACATCAAGAAAATAGAAATTCAAATAAAAGTATAAGTAAGTCAATTATTTCAATAGCGTGTCGGCAAGACATTTGCTTTGATGAATCTATGTGTGAAGTATCTTGTGATAAACGACATTTTTCGTTCTGTTATCAGGCGCAAGAATAAATAAAGCGGATAGTTTACCGACAAGTCAACATGTCACGTATAATTGACCATGCGAAAAACACACATTTTCTAGATTCAGACCACCAACACTCAAGGATTGGCCTTGTGATTTGTTAATCGTCATGGTCAATGCAAGACAAATCGGAAATTAAATTCGTTTAAACTCAATATCGGTTGGGATCATAAGAATGAGAACTTCCTCGCCTTTGAATTTTCCTTTGAATATCGTCGCGTGAATTACATTGATCATCAGTTTTCTTTAGTTGTTAATTGTGCGGTGGTTAGCCAGGCACATCCAAGGAGTTTGAAAAATTCAGTTGGATAGTTGGTGGCTTCGTCTTCGTTTGTTACACTGTCAAAAGATGAGTGCAGAGTACCAACGATTTGATTATGAATCACAAAGTTTTTGTCTTTATTCTTAGCCACTAAAATTGCTCGTTCATTCAACCATTCAGATGGATCGTTCAGTATTGTAGGTAACTTTCATGTTTGCTGCTAGCTGAAGTTTCTTCACATAGCGCCACAGATTGATGATTTGAGGCAAGCGCTCAATTCAGTCAATCTTGGAATTACTGGCAGTGATAGCGAGTGAGGTGTGGACTGTATAGGTATGTGGTTCTGGTGTGTGATGATGGAAACACGACTTCAGGATTAACATGTTTACTAGGAGGTGGTTACAAAGGCTCTTACAATGCTTAGTATCAAAAAGTAAAAGACATTATTATGACAATGTAAAGGAATATCAAAATACAAAGACAATATAAAAGAGGCCGGCGGTCTTCAGCCAGTCGCCAACAGGCAGTGTCTGTCGGAAATCGCCAGTCACTTAAATCATTGCGCCTCCAAAACATTTCGTGTCATTGTGCAGATTTTTTAATATTCTGTCAAATGCTTCCAAAGCGCGTTTGTGTTATTCGTCCGAAACTATGATTTTAAACACTTATAAAAGTTTGGCCGTTGCGGAGTGTTTCGCAATGTTACATGTCGGGTGCTCAAAGATTTGAAGGTTTAACGGCAGTTTTAACGCTGAATGAGCCGTATGGCATCAGAACAATGTGGCCACTATTCCAGAAGAAGCAACTGCTACCGCAATATCGGATCTTGTATCGCGAATTGTGGCCAAAATCAGTGACACGAGGAATGTCTTCCCAGTTCCGTGGGCATCCAGGAAAAATAAGCCACCATTTTCATCATCAATTGCCTTCATTAATACCATATATTTGAGTAAATTCGAATATCGGCAATGTATTTGGATATCTTTCTAGGTATTTTTTTATGTCATTTCCGAAACACCATGGTGATGGTCGTGTCAAATGTTAGCTGTTCGCTTTGTAACGTTAATCACTTGCCTAGGCGCTCTGGTCACAATTAGCACTACCCCTAGATTCTAAGCCCCATGCAGATCATTTTACTAAAGGATCACTTGCTTGGTTTGAGAGAACGACCCAAAACAATTTAATGTTGGGCAGGTGGGCTCTAAAATTTATCCAAAACACATTTTACTTTATCGCTCTTAGGAAGAAGAATAAGGCTTTTGTAGAACTCCAGCACTCTGATAATGAATTATTGAGTGTTTGTTTTAATTTAGTTATTATATCCACCTCATTAGCCATCCTCACCTTCCTGACCTGCAAGGTTCATCTTTTTGCCTCTTTTGAATGACCCAGGATTGTACATAGGAAAGGACAGAAATTTTTTATCTTTTACATTTAGAATATTTAATGGTAGGATTGTACAGTCATGAAGTATGGAAAACGTAACCAATATTCTTCATCAACTGAGAAAGATGACCACTGTTGTACATAGGTCTTCCCAAATCATACCCAATATGACCAGTCCTGCGCTATCCATATACAGCAGATTCCCGTGACCAATATTCTTCTTATTGCTTAATACTTGAACTATTTTATAGTAAACAGAAATAATAATAAGTACGAATATATTTGTTACTTTATTGAGAAACATCTCTGGTCAAAAAATCATTATCATCATCATCATAACAGCCTTTGTAATTCGACCCACTGCTGGGACACAAGGCCTCTCCTTGTCATCGAAGGAGGTTTAGGCAGTAGTCCACCACACTTGCCCAATGCGGATTGGTGTACGGAGTACAAGATGATCAATACCCCTTTGGTGGTCCGTAAGTCGCCTTCTACGACATCCATTGGGGGATTATGGGGTGATGCTATTCTACTCTGCCGACATCACACGGCAAAGTCAAGGAATGCATCTATAGTAATGTTTACTTCATTGTGACATAATTTTCCTACAAAAGACATCAACGAGAGACTGCGTACTATGTGGAGCATTGGTTATGTGCTCGATGGCCTATAATACTATAATCATTATTGAACTAATAATCAGAATTTGTAATATTTTTAGCACATCAACATACTTAAGCTTCTTCTTCTTCTTCTTTTTTATTCGAATGGCAATCGCGACACATAAAGATTACGCATTGCGCCAATATCAAGTGAAAATTTTATAAAAATAACCGACAATTGTACGGTAGATTGAGTTTAAAATGGAGTCTCTCAACACGTGTTCTTGCAACAAGAACTCGGGAGAAACTCCATACTTAAGCTGTTGGATGGCATGTGCGAGTGACGCTTTCAAACGTCTATAGGCTACGGAGACGGTATATGGGTTAAAGTGGTCCATATACTCGCTTTCCAGTCTTAAATGACTAGTATAAAAGCTTTTGCAGTCTTTTTATGTACTTTATAATAAATCGGCTTCTAAGAAAATACTAAGCAGTTCGATACAACCATCAAATTAAAGGCAACAAAGTAAATATTAATGAATTCGTTTATTCACATCTCACGTAAATCCGTCGTTTATAAATAACTTATCGATATAAACAATCATCTCAATAAATTAATACATTCGGACATAAATATATGACTCAGTTTTTCAATCACACATATTCAACTAAAATTTATAAATGAACTAAGTATAATATAATTATAAGTATACTATACAAATTAATATCTTTGGAACTAAAACTTACAAATATTTGGTAAAATATCATCCATCCCAAATCTTCTGAGTAATGAAGCATGAGTGACTTTATATATAAATAATGACAATATCAATAAAATGTAAATAAATATACATAAATATACGTACTTAAATACATGATAATATTGCAAAAATATACTTAAATATCAGTCGGTAAACTTATACGAAATTAAAACATAAAATACTGCAATAAAACAAAACAATAATCTCACAAACAATCATACGACTCACACTCATCCATAAATAGAACCATGAAAATATACAACGGTGGTTAAGTAAATAAGATAATAATAAGTGATTATAAATGAAAATTCATCAATTCAATAAAGGCGCTCGAAGTAATGGCATCGAGTGTAAAGGCTTCTTTGGAGCGAGAATAAATTAAGATTCAATTGAAAAGTGATGCTTGAATAAATAAATAGCCTACTTAATCCTAATCTTGCTTAGCATGAGCTCCGTAGGCAAGAGCCTGAGCATCTTGGGACCTTCCCCAGCCGCCTCCGCTTTCCCAACCATGCTCCTCATGGACAGGCTCAGACCAGCCACTGCTCTTCTTAGCGTCAAGGAGTTTCTTGAAGGCGCCGAAGGTGGCGGCGAGGAAGGCAATCTTGCCGAGGAGGTAAGCCTTGAAGACGGCGAAGGCAATGATACCGAGGAAGAGGGGTACAAGTGCGGCGAGCTTCAGTTTGAGCAGAGCGAGGAGGGGGAGGAGTTTCTTCAGCTTCTTCTTCTTCTTGCCACGGCCTGAAATAAAAGATAAATTATTACATTATTAACACCCGTATTCACAAACAATACTTGTCCCATTAAAAACAATGAAGAAATAAGGCATTTCTCATATCATTGTCTTGCGTTCCATTATGGCAAGCATTTTGAAGTGACAGTGCGCGTGGACGCACTGGGTCGTAAATACCTATTCATACACAATGCTAAAGTGGGAATCGGCACTATGCGCACTTTAAAATGAACGCAAAACTAAGGTAGCTAGCTATAATACGTAACGTTAAGTCAAGATTTTAAAGCTTCGAATTCAAATTGACTTAATTTTTCCTAAATCAAAACACACGTAAATATTTTGTTTATAGTAACACTGTTGCTACTTTTAGAAAACAAAGTCACCCAAACTTGGAATCTCTACGTTTGAACTTCCGAAAGAAACTTTTGAAAAGAATTAGCCAACATCAAAAACTTCACTTATGAAATGAATCCTAAAGCATGACACCGCAAAACACAATGAAGTTCTTAACCAAACAAGCAAAGATGAAAACAATGATAAGACGAAAGGACAGTATAAAGTGAGTGAACAAAAGGTATGCCTTAAGAGAAATCTGTGAAAGTAGGCACATGTAAATCACGTTATGAGTTGAGGCTATACCAAAATGGCAAGAGTCATCGATTATGGTATTTCGTAAAAAAAATCCATTTGGCGAAGTACAGTTTTTGCATCACCATATTTAATGGACATTACTCGCAAAACTTTTTACAAGTAAAACATTTTCGCTCTTTACTTCACGATAAACTAAATCTTTAATAGGATCATCTTACTTGTTGATGTTGGTAATACAAAAAGTATTTTTCTAACTACTATAATATACTAGCTTTTTGGCCCGCGCCTTCGTCTGCGCAGGATGAGTATAAATTATAGTCTATATGTTATTCTGATCTATGAGCTTTATTATTGTAAAGTGTCATTATAATCCATTCAGAAGTTTTTGTGTGAAAGAGTAACAAGCATACATCCAGACATACATACAAACCTTCGCGTTAATAATATGAGTAGGATAACACTATTGTTTTTTTTACTTTGTTCTAATTAGTAATGTAAACTTACCTACTAATTAGTAAATTGCCCTAAAATGTCTCTAGCCTGAGAATCTTAAACAATAATGCTCTCTTTACGTGGAAAAAATACACGAACAAAAGATTACTACTAACCCGTTCCCAAGTTCGAAGCTCATAAAATTAATGGTGCAAAGCTAAGTAGTCATTGTGATAGTAAATTCTGAACAGATGTTAAATTTACTGTACATATTGAAAATAATACTAGAGAATCAGATAAACATAAAGTAACCAAAAAAAGGAACACCAATCAAGTAGCAATGTTAAAGAGAAAATAAATTCAAAAAGGTGATTTAAAATTATAAATCATCGAAAGTGAATTGATATTAGAGACAGCTATTGTATTTTAAAAGTAGTATAATGACATACGAGAAAGGTATCCGTGACAAATAAACGCGAGTCATTTTATGACCTTAACAATATACATATCACTATTAGTCAATGGTACCGTAAAAGGTATACGCTCTATCAGCAACTGATTTGGAGAATATCGTGTCCAACGTTTCTAAAGGGGCAGTTTCAGGTCATATATTACAACGACATGTAACACATCGGTTTGAATGAGTTTCGAATTTTCACTTTGCGGTATTCCAACAGCTTTTGAGCTAGCATTTCGCTAAATATCGTACCGCTTTTATTTTCTCAAAAAGTTTTATATAACAAGTCTTTCATAGACTGCCTTATAATAGAACAGACTCCTTCTATTCTCATTGTGTTTCTAAAGACCGTCTGCTTGTGTCCTTTTTGATTTTTATCTACATCAAGATACCATTAAAACGTATGACGAATGCAAGCGGTTTTATTAATAACGCTTTGTTGTAGTCGCGTGATGTTATCTGTAAGTTTTTCAATAGCATCATTTATTAATAGATGACTTAATTCTTTATCGTTACTGTTATCAGTGAAAACAAGTCTTTGTGGTTTTGTCTTTTTAAACCATAAAGCAACTTATTTGTGATTCGAGTACTATGAACATGAGTTTTACTACCGGCAGCTTATTGCCATTGCAAAATTCTGAAGCTCATAAAACGTTTGTGGTTGCATTCTTAATAAAGGGGTCGTAAATTTTGCTACTCTAACACAATAGAAGTCTCCCCGCTCAGGAAGTAACGGAGAATACCAAAAACGTCTTTAAAATGATCTAAGTGCTATGTATCTAAATTAAAAATCTCTGAATAATGTCTAAAGGGACCCAAAGTAACTCGGTTAATTACAAACGAGAACGTGACGTAAGGTAATACCTTAAATTAATTCTGACAGTGTCGCTGTTAATAATAGCCGCAGAATATTTTTCTCTTTAGCTACGTTTACAGAATAGTAATAATATTATATTTGACCAAACTGTTCGTGACATTAGAAATCATAAATTCTTCTACACTTGTGTGTATACCCCTTTGTTTTACTTAGCTCGTCTATGCGTCGCGTGAATACGTTTTATGGTATTTTATAAATCGACGTGGGTGATAAAATCTTTTAACATACATTTTTATAAAATTTTGCGTCTTAAGAAAGCAAGTTTAAGAAAAAGTAATTTATCTTAATTTGGAATTCTGCAGAACAGATACTGGTATAAATATTTTCATGGGTGAGAAATAATAACTAAATTAAACTTTTATTAAAGAATTAATTCCTTTGTCAACAAGTCGTTTAGATAATCCTAGGAGGTCCTATTTATCATATTTAAATCATTCACAAACTGACTTTAACATGTAAACATTTGTCGAGTTATTTATGGGTATAAATATTAGCTCATATTTTAAAAAGATAAACTAAAAGGTGGATATTCCTAAACTTTTAACTTTAGTTTTAGTCAATATTGATTTCTAAGTATAAGTAGATGTCTAAAACCCGTTATTGTCTGACAAAATTTATTGTGCCTAATACGTTATTTATGACTACAAATGAGTTGAAAGTCACATTGTGTTTATAGACATATTTAAAATACGCTGTGTATTATAATTATAACCTCTGCTGTAATATGAATTTCCCGTTATTCTTTAACGGTTTTAAGTACATTTAAAATCTTTTTTATTATAATTATGAACTAATGGAGTTACAAAGAAACGTTGTATTCAAAAGGCTTGGACTATGAAAAGCAATGCTGCCTCAAGAGAGTTTCAAGTGTTTCCAACATAATTTTCTTGCTTATAACAATTATTACAAAGAACATAAGAATTGAAAAAATACGCACCTTCCTCATCGCTGACAGAGTTGTCATCTTCGAAGGATTTTGGCATTCTCAGCTGAAGCACGTGGCTGTCAAGGAAATCAACTACGTTGTCCATGATTCTCTCTTCCACTCGGAGTTCCCTGGCTTTGGGGTCATCAGGAAGAGGCTCATAGCTGCGAGCAGACCTTGGGCTGCCAGTTCTGGAGAAGCTGATACCATCAGCTAAATTCAGCTCTTTCGCCATGGCTAGATTGTCGGTGAGTTTCATCGCTTTTTCCTGTAAATTGACAACGCTTTGATGAGCATTTTGCTATAATAACCGGATTCGAATTTAGATTTTTTACATTTGTGATAAGAATTACTGTTCTTTTTATAAATTAAATATTCAATATACCCTAAGACAATATAGAAGAATCCAATAATGGAAACTCTGAATGACTTCACTAATCCCATAATCTGATTTAAGCCCCGTGCATGCAGATTTTAAACTATCAAATTATCCGCACAATCTATTTAAGACTTTGACTGACAGCTTTCAGTAATAATCACTGTTTCATTGTATTCGACGCGTCTGACAAAATGATTACTGGTATAATCAATTCATCTTAGTAATAAGCAGTTGAATTGACTCGCATTATGTCCAACAGGTCTGACGCCTATGACCTACTTATCGCCATCAAGTTATGTTAAATCAAACCCACTGATTACAACGTCCATCGACACTAAAGTGCCTATAATCACTGATCCTAATCCTATCCCGGAGTCCAGTAACACTGATCACAACACTTAAAACACTTCACTTCACTCCACACCTTTAGGCACAGCATGGTATCCGTTTCGATGCAATCCCGGAGCGCTGAGACGAATCGCTCCATGGGGCTGTCTTCTCTTGGAGCCGGCAGAGCCGTGGCTGCCGCCACAAGACAAAGAAGCAAGTACACTTTCATCTTCGAGAGCTAGAGTCCAATTGTTGGTGACGACTGTAAAGCGTACAGTTTTATTTTGAGATCCCCCCTCTTAAATTTTCATATGTCACGCCCGAGACGTACGCTCCTCAATATGTGACGAAACACAAATACACAAGCTTTAAGTCTAAGCACATTAGCATGTCTCTGCGATTTTTTTAAGTAATAAAGTGTGTTAAGATGACACTCTATCGGGGGCGTATTAATAAAATACTTTACATAGTTCGCTGATTCTAATTATAAAGTTTCACAGCTAAATTTGCTTATATAATGCATCTATGACCCGATTCAATATCTTTAATATGAATATTGCATATTAAATATCAAGATTATGCGGGCAGAACCAAATTGAGATTTAGAAATACTTTTCCAATGGATTCGAAGACATCCTATGTACATTCATTAATAATAATAAGATTATAGCAACTTTTGGAAAGCAGGATATGCTAGACAATTATTAATGAAATGCATTAGGAATTGAAAAATGTTTAGTCAGTTGAATAGTAAAACTATGGCGTATTTACCCATTTTTATAGCTAAATAAAAGATACTGTATTTCAAGTCCCGTAGATCTTATTTTGCTACCCGTAAATTTACCTACATAGATAACGATGGGCATAAAGTTAACCGAAACCTTTTAGATCATTTCCACAGCCGGAGACGAAAAAGAGGAAATGCCTATAAGCCTTCTAAAAGTCATAACAAATTTCCTGTCACAGAATGTGTCAAGAATGTTTCGTAAATCACTTTCTAAAATAATATTTTACTATTAACGCGTTGTACTCACATATGTTTTACCATATATTTTACGGACATTTGTATGCTATCGATATTTGTATTTTGGTCTATTTGAAGGCAGCGTTTCTATCGAAAGTCAATAAGGAACTTCTATACCTCTTTACAGAATATAAACTGCAAAATTATGGTATGGACAGTACATAGAATAAGTATATCGTCAATGTTTCAGTGACGCACTGTCTTTGTTATCTGCAATTATATAATGTTAGCTTTCTTTAATTGCATGAATAATTTATTGATGAGATGAGGAAGGAGATTATGCAATATGAAGTAACCTGATAAGTCCCTTATGTATTATTCGAATTTTACACCTTATTCAGGTCGTTGCCGGATGCACTTTGTATTCTATGATTGACCTAGGCCATTTTAAAAGGTGTTTGATACGATGATTTCGGTTGGTGCATAATATGTCTTGCTCATATGCACCAATGACATATATGCTATAGGTTTTAGCATTAGATATTAGGGCAGGCCGTCTACCTGACACCACCCTCGTTGGCCATTCTCAAGGAGGGTTGGTGTCAGGACATTTCCTGACGTCAGAGTTTAGCAAGTTGCCATTTCTAGCCATTGAAGTGAATTATTTATGACTGCTATCTTTTGAAAACAGTTGGGATTGGGACCATTAACGTTCCTTACGAAGCATGGAAAAAATCTATTTGAAAATTTTGCCAATAAGCACCTCGATCTCCTTGAGGTCGGCGTAATACATAGTTACATACAAACGATCACCATCGTCGTCCCAAGGGGGGTTGAGCAGAGCCTCTAGTAACATTTCGTTAAAAATAAGACACATCTGGCAGTATGGGCCATGGATTGCCTCCAGATAGTGAGATGTTGCCAGCCTGTCGCCAACAACCAGAGCAGATGTTACTCTTTAAATTATCTTAGCAGTCCGGGTATCATCCAGTATGGGCAGATCAGCAGTATGGGCAGATCAGCGTAATATGTACCGTATTGCTATAACAGATTTGGCTGGAAGTTTTGCAACACGCCGTCTAATAAGACATCAACCCAACTCGGTCATGCTATTGTTGGTTCGCTGAAAAATATTTAAAAGTACGAAATGGGTGTTTTAAATAAATAAAATGTCTACTTTTAAAAAGGATACTAATACTTAGGCTATTGCTTATGAGACTGGAAACAAAGACAGAGAGTGACTATTATACGATTGGAAAGACCAATAAGTTTTCCTATACGCATTAGGACTGTCACTAATAAGTATCACTTCTCATAACAATTCCCCGAAATATTAGCAACATAATAGTTTTGTTTGACGCGAAGTCCCGACGGCCATTAATCAATTATACTGCTCCAATGTTTGCTCATAATACAACATAATTCTTCATCAGTTTTAACAGTACAACAACAGAACTAAACAATGAAATTTAAATCGGTGAGAGTGCATTCGTTAAGATGTTAAATCAACGTCAGCTGAAATAAGTCTAATTGTTCAACGTATTAGGTCTCATGTCGCTTGTGTTAGTAATATCTAAACTTTTCCAGACATTGTTGGCTCCAAGCTAAGGAACCAACTGAATGTACAAGTGACTAGGGAAATTTTCTCGAAAGATGTTAATGATCATTATTAGTCTCCACGCGTCATTGCTTCCTTAACTGGCTAGCTTGCTGTTTCATCTTGTGTTAATTTATTTACGTTGAAAGACTATAAAAGTTTCCGGGAACATGAGGCATCCGTTCATCTATCTGTTAGGTTGAAAGTAGTGCGATGCTAGCTTGAGCAGCTTAGAGAAAACTGGTTTAATTTCTCAAGTCAAGGTCTTCGTAGGAAAGATTATTTCAAGATCCAATATTTTTCTCCGAAGAAGTTACAGTTTGGGATATACTCAGCATGAACTCAATTCGATACTAACAACACAGCACTTCGAATAAAACTGTAACTTATTACAAATAATGGGTGCATAGGAATATCAAAACATACAGTCTATTAAGACATTACCAAAATATAAGTATTTCAAGGATGTGCCGTGTAGAGTAGAATAGCATCTCCCCTTATGCCCCAATGGGTATCGTAGAAGGTGACTAATTACAACGGTATTGATCACTTGATACTCTGTCCACCAATCCGCATTGGGCAAGCGTGGTGGACTACTGCCTAAACCTCCTTCGATGCCAAGGAGAAGCCTTGTTTCCCTGCAGTGGGTCGAATTATAAAGGCTGTAATGATGATGATTGCTGGCCCAAGAAACGCTTGACGTCGCGAAGGAGGACTTACGTGCCAACGGTCTCTCCACTGCCAGTTATTCGGATGCCGTAGACCATGCGAAGTGGGCAAGAAAGGTAAGGAAGACGGACCCCGGGCCATCGCGCGAGAGCAATTAGGGCACTACCGGGAAAGCGCAAAGATGATGATGATGATGATTAATATTAAAGCTCTTTAGTTGGTCCGTAAGGCCTCTACGTTGAATCTTACCGCTCCCGCGCCGCCGTCGCCGCCGCCCCGCAAGATTCGAGGCAGAGGCCTAAAGGCCGACTAAATACACTTTTTTATTACATCTGGGGCCGTAGACAAAGTAACAAACAGAAACGAAAGCGAAGTTTGAAAAGAACAAAATGTATGGGCTTGACTCAAGTCCAGCCGTCGTTAAACCACGTGGTCAATCTTAGCTCAATGTAAGTTGGTAGCTCAAGCTAACACGCTGTAGATAACCAATCAATATGGCCTATGATGACGAATTTCGATATTTTATCGATATGAAACAATTGCTACTTGTCTAAGCCCCTGTACACGTACGTAATTGGTTAGCTTGCAATAAAGAATTGCATTTGAACTTACGGAACGTTACGAAACTTACGCAAGTAATCTATATCTATTCTAATATTATAAAGATGAAATATTTGGTTGTTTGTTTGTTTGCATTGTATTGGCTTTTACTGCTAGACCGATTTTGATGAAATTTTGTATGGAGATAGTTTGAGACCCTGGGAAGGACATAGGATATCTTTTGGTGCGATAACTGACATTAACTCGAACGAAGCCAAGAGTGACCGCTAGTAATCAATAATTGGAATTCCGTAAATTGATTTTAAAGTCACTAAGACAATATTACGACTTGTTCAAATGAGTTCAAACCCATTTTTGGTTCTTCTTGATCTTGCTCTTTTCTTTGCAATTATTTTAGTTAAGTTTAGTAATATCTACCCATCAATTGCTTATTTCGCATGTTGAAGTCCGTTGCTAGTAGGTTGATTTAACGCGAAAAAGTTTTACTGCGTTAATTTATGATTTCAAAAAATTCACTTTCTCCACAATATTGCATTGCTCGTCTTCCAAACGAAGCTAAATTTGATCGTGACCTTGTTTCTCTTCATGACGAGATTTGTAAGGATCGGTTGTTTATAATGTCGGGTTTTTTGTCAATTTTTATTTCAATTGACAAAAAACCAATCAACAAAAATGAAATTATATTGAAAATTATAAAACTTTTTATCATATCGTGTCATATCAATATGGGATGAGAAAATGAATTATATACGTAGCACCTGTGGCGAAGGAGGATTAAGTCCGCCACACTACCTTTACATTTTCATATGAGTCTGTAAAAATCTGCTTTCATATCCTTATTGAAATAAAAATATCGTGATACATTTTCTAATACAAGCAATGTTATGCTTAAATCTAAAAATAAGATTAACTGTTTTATTTAGAATTTCATTTGCATATTTTAGGTTTACTAATAGTGACATAGAAAATGAAAGCCTTCCTTTTATAGATGAGCTGTGGTAGCGACGATTACTCAAATGTAGACGTTTTAAATGTATACTAATATTATAAAGCTGAAGAGTTTGTTTGAACGCGCTAATCTCAGGAACTGATCCAAATTCTTTTTTTGTTGAATAGTCCATCATCCGAGGAAGGCTTTAGGCTAAAACAATTCAAAGTTACGCGAGCAAAGTCGCGTGCGTCCACTAAAATAATCATAAAAGATAGAGGTCTATATTTAAAGAAAGATGCAAAATGCTGGACGGCGAAAGAAGTGGATTTGGTAAGGCGAGAGTAATGTAATCTCATTATTGTCTTCTTTTTCTAGTGCCTCTTCAATTCTGAAGGTTGGTCAGCGTTTTGTATTCCTCTCTGTCAGTCGCTAATTGTTCAAAGTTAATGCCGGTCCACTCCCTAATATTTCTCAGCCAAGATTTTCTTCATCTCCCAGCGCGTCTTTTTCCCTCAACCTTTTCCATCATTATTATCCGAAGTAGTCTATAACTGTCGTGTTTGAGCCAGGTATAGTCTGTTTTGGACGATAAAGAATCAATCTTATCTTCCTTTTATCCTGCTTCAAATTTTTATGGGGATCAGTACAGTTCATTAGATTTTTACGGCCGTGTGCATAATGGTCGTTTTCGGTTGATTCATAACAGTAAAATATATCGATGTTTCGTAGTCTCTACACTTAAAATATTATAAAGGCTCTCAGCAGAGCTCTCTCTCTCTCTCTATTGCTCCTCCTATTCGAACCTCATCATATCATCATAAGTCTTTATAATTAGACCCACTGCTGGGATAAGGCCTCTCCTTGCCATCTAAGGAGGTTTAGGCAACAGTTTACCACGCTTGCCCAATGCGGATAAGTGGACAGAGTAGAAGGAGATAATACCCCTTTGCCCCTTTTCTACTCTACCGGCATCACATGGCATATTTCAAACTTACATTTCAGACTTACTTTTTTTTAAAGACGGTACGGCGCGCAACGTATCATTAGCAACGGAGAATACTTTATACTACCTCTATTTCTTATCTGATCTTTTAACAGTATAAAACTAGTTTTCCTTCTATCAAAATTCTTATCTAATAATAATATCAAATTTAAAAGAAACAAAATTCATTAAAGAAATTTTTGAAAACTGAAATGCCAAGTATTCAAATTATAATTTGACATTTTAGCACTAACCACATCCTCACAATCATTCTAATGAAATGCACGTAGTCGGAAGAGGATGTACTATTATACAATGAATATTTTATGTAACGTTTTGACCCCTATTTTCAAGACAACAAAATTAAATTTTGCTTGTGTTTATTCTGCGGTTTTCTTTAAACATATTTGCGGTTGTTGTAGTATTAAAAGACGGTTTTTTATCTATACATAAACTTTAAGAACTTAATTTAAGTTTGGATGGTCAAACCGTCACTTCAAACTTTTCTACAATTACAGTTTATTGTTAGTACAATTGTCAAAGTATTGTACAGTATTCTGAAGTGTTTGGGTTTCGTCGTATTTCAGAAGTAGTCGTGTTTTTTGAAAATATCTTGTCTATCGAATAGAATAGAATATGTTTTTTATTGTACGGTCACCATCAAAAGTAGATGATCACTTTAGTACCTTGTAATAGTTCATACATAATTGTCGCAACTATTACTGCACAAACGCTGGCGTTGCTATGACATGGGTCTAAAGTGATCATCTACTTCTGAAGCTGACTGTACAACATCAACCAGTTTAAACATACAAAACAAGACACTGAACACTAATTGTACAAAGGGCGAACTTATCAGTAAAAGCTATATCTTCCAGGTAAACTTAAGATGGACAGGAATATAAGGTAGGTACCCAACAGGAAGGAAGATGGCGATGTATATGTCGCATGCGGATAACATAACACGCCGATTGAGGTGTGGGAGAATTGTTAACCAAATAAAACCGTTTGTTAATAAATCCGTAGTAGACAAGAAAAATATATAACACACTTTGTAATATGGACAAATTTAATCTATTTTAGACTTTAGTCGAGGGCTGCCAATAACGGCCTTCGTTTTGGCAGGATTCACTTTGAGACCATAACAAGTGCCTACTCCATTTACAAATGCGTTTTTTTTATTTATTTATTTATAACCTTTATCATGTGTAAGTGAATGATGTATTTTAACGTCGTTATTGAAGAAAAACGCATGGAAACTTTGAATTTAGGCACTTGATAAATAAATAAAGAAGTATTTGTTCTAGCGTTTTTGAAATTTCAACCCACATGGGGATGAAATAAGAGATGAAAGTTCGTATGAAAGTCCAAAAAAATCTGTCAATGTTTACTATACGTATATTTATTGAAACATGTATATGATATTGAAAAAGTACACAAAAACATTAAAATGCTGCCCAAAGTAAGTATTCCACGCGGTCGATGTTTCGGGCAAAAGCTAGTTCATTATATTTATAATTTTAGTGTGAGTTTAAAGCACATATAATTTTTCCCAAGTTTCTCACTTTCCATGACTACAAATCTGATTGAAACCGCGGGAATTTGCTATACAAAGACCTATTGAAAAGTTATATTGATTGCACTATATTTGGTTCTGTGAGATTTCTATACAAGGGCATTCATATTAGTTAAGAAAATTAGCGAAAATATAATGAAAGCGAATTTTTACTTAAATATTTAGGTAATTCACATTCGGTTTCGATCTCGAAAGAAAATACATAAGAAAACTCTATAACACACTCATGAGATATTAGAACACACAAGTACTACAAAACAATGGGTCCAGGAGCTCATAGACTTTTTCGGGATATTGCAGAGCGGCTACGTGAGACAGTAAGTAAAAATAAGGCTGGTTTGTATTTCGCGCAAAAAATAGTCTCACGATTCAGCGAGGTAATAATATAATAATAAATATTTATTAAAGCTTCCGTTGGCTCATTTTTGTTAGTATACAATCCCTTAATATCTATATTAGTGCAATTTCATCTATATAATTATTATTAAACAATTAATTTTGCTAATTTTATTCTTTCAATTCTATTACAATTATCTAATTTTCATACAATATTTGTGGGTCACAATATAGACTACAGTAAAACGTTAATATTAATATAAAAATAGGCAATAATAAAAATATAAAAATATAAAAATAAAGTGAAATTCATGTCAAAACAGGTAATATTAGAAATAAATGTCATTAAAATAATTAAAATACGAACAATACAATTTAAAATATATAAAAACATATTGAAATTAAATTAAAATTATAATTCAGTAATGCAGCCAGTGTTATTGGTACACTTCCTGTTTCAGAGAACTTAGGCGAAGTATTTTATCTTTAATTTAGTAGTCTTTAAGTATTTCGTATCTAGTTTACATGTCCCTTTTATAACGTAGATTTGATTGTTTTTTATTAATTAGTTTAATTATATTTTTTGATATAAGTCTTAATACATCTTAAAAAAATAATTCTCTTTTCTGTTAAAGATTAAATATTGCTGTTAAATATTATATCGACCCTGGAATTAATCCTTCTAGAGATAAACTCACCTTTGTACCTTGTATTTTCTTTCTCTGTTTTTATGTGAACAATAAAGTAAAAATATAATTTGGGAGAAAAAGGAAGAAACAAGAAGGAGAAGTAGATTAAAATTATATACTATCGTAATAAGATTTTTACCATTTAATTTACTTTTTAATCGAGGTAAGTCAGAGCACACTAACCGCACGAATTTAGGGCACCTGAATTAGGGTTATAGGAACAAAGATATAGAAACTACAGATAGGTAATGTGAAACAGAAAGAGCGTACTTACGCGTATAATATTATATAGAGCAGGATAGCTAAACGAGACCATTTCACGAACACTCAGGGGTGTCAAACTGGTTTTTCTAAAGGGCCGTTTATAGGATTTAGGGAGTGTAAGCGGGTCAGACTCAAAATTAAAAACAAAATCAAATACTGCATTGTTAAAATCTTTATTTAGTTTAGCTTAATAGGTGCCTGGTAATTATAAATTTTCGTATAAAATTAATAAAGAGGGTAAATTATTTTGAGCTTGAAGCTCCGGACACCTAACTGCGCTAGAGGTCCGAATCACGTCGACTGGGGATAGCAGCGCGCATCTATGGTAACTGCTTACCACAAGGCATCTTGTGTGCTAACTAAACAATAACCAAAAAAAACTTAACTCTTCTGTCAAGTGGTCCCACCCACCGATCTGAGTCCAAGCAAGCGAGGGTTCGGTTCCTATGGCGGTATGCTTTGGTCTGGTTGGTTTTAAGTCAGTCTCAGCCAGTCCCATTGGTGTTGCCTGTTGAGGATTTCGGTGGAAGTCATTGGTTCGGTGAAGGTGGAGCTCATTTTTTATTTATGCCGTGAAGCAGTTCGCTGTTTTTCGGATTGAAGGGATAGGTAGCCAGTGTAATTACTGGGCATGGAAGGCATATCATCTTAGTCTCCGGATGGCACCGCACTCGCAGTATTAAGTGATTTACCCTTAATATTGTAAGTGTCTATAGGCGACGGTAACCACTTAACTCCAGGTGGGCCGCAAGCTTGATTGCCATCTCGTAATATAAAAAAAAGCTCATTTTCACTTTATCGTCAGATAAAATTTCTAACTTTTGTTTTAAAGGAGCGTCATAGTTGATTTGAGTGATAGTAAGAATGGTAATATTATTTAACTAGGTAGTTTATAAAAATCTCGTATCGCAGTGTTTATGAACGCACCCCTCCGTAACGTCTCGAACGATTTGTATGATTTTTTTTTTGTTTATATTTGGTAGGATATGAAAAGTGGCCGTAAAGATAATTTTATACTGCTAAAAACAAAAAAGATTAGTAGAACAACGTTTGTCTTATCAGCTGGTATTTATACACTTTTACAAGGAAGAATTATTAGCAACGATGACATTTATTAATTTGCTTTTACAATAATCCAAAAATAGACATTAGTTCCAAAGGCATTTTGTGCCGTTATAAACTACTCAAATAATAAAAAAAAACAACGATCAAGATAGAATTGGATAAGAAAACGGGGTTCCGTATTAATTTTGGGCACAATTTGGAGTACCTCATCCTATAAAAGATGCACGTCAAATGCACTACATTTTGTTGTTATGTTTTTATATAAGTAAGGTTGCCAGAGCTCTAAAGGGTAGAGAATATGGTTAGGGTTGGCAGCCCGCGAGTGCAATCTCGGTTTCCAACCACCTATGGACTCGATGATTATTTGGTATTTTTAAACAGTGCTATCTAAAATGGTTAAGTGATCACGATTGCACAACCCGACTGAATTTACTGAATTTAAAAAAGCGAATACAAAATGCTCGGCCAATCAACCGTTACAGTTATAAGTAATTCCTGTATTCCGTAGCGATAAGAGGGAACATCTAATTCCAATCTCAATGGAAGTTCTAACCTAAACCAAAAACCTACACTGACCGAAGCCCAACAGGTAAATTTTGATCTTAAATGCCAGCTTTTTGAATTATTTGATTAATAATTAAGGAGATTGTAAGCGACGGAGACGTGTCGGTAGAAAATTATATAAAAAAAACTTAAAATATCTATCCAAGGACTATAGGTATTCAAGCAAACGTAAAAAATACAATAATATAATCATGACATATTTTCACGCTCCCATCAATCCCAAAGTATCATTAAGAACGATACTAGATAACGGACAATTTTTATCATCATTTCAGCAGAGAGACGCCCATTGTTGGACACTGGTCTCTCCCAAGGATCTCCAAACCAGTCGGTCCTACGCTGCCCGCATCCTGCGGTTTCCCGCGACCTTTACTAGATCGTCAGTCCACCCCCCACAAGGTGGGGGGTGGACTGACGATCACTGACGATCACTGACGATCACTGACGATCACTGACGATCACTGACGATCACTGACGATCACTGACGATCACTGACGATCACTGACGATCACTGACGATCACTGTGGATCACGTGGCCAATTGATTTAACTGCCGTCATCCAAATGTAGTCAAAGTCAAAGTCAAAGTCAAAATTACTTTATTCATTTAGGTACAATTTGTACACTTATGAAAGTCAATTTTGATGCCATCGGTTCGAGAGTCTACCAGGAGGCCTTGTTCTGAGAAGAACCGGCAAGAAACTCAACAAGTTTTATCCTCCCTTTACAGTTTTTATAGTATTGATTTGGAAAGAGTCATAATTCACATTGTCAAGTCTTTAATAATTAATCATAATAATTTATTAAAATAAAGACTAATAATTAAACTTAAAATAAAATAAAAAAAATAAAAAAAATATATATACATATATAAAAAATGTGATTTAAGACATCTTTCCTTACAATCTTGTCAATTAGAAAATTATATTTTGACACATATTGATATCTCACTAGATTACAATGGAGAATCGAGCACATTTGGATGTGTCCACACATTTTTATCATCTATATATTCCTGAACTTTATAATACGCTTTCTTCATTAAAATTTGTTTAATATGAAGCTTAAATTTATGTGACGGAAGTTCAGTTACATGATGTGGGAGTTTATTATATATTTGTATACATTTCCCCATGAATGAGTGACTAGTTTTATGAAGTCTGAAACTTGGAACAGCAAGTTTATTTCTACCTCTTGTGTTTAAATTGTGATAATCACTTTTCTTCAAAAATGTATGTAAATTTTTATGAACATACATAATGTTGTCATATATATATTGGGAAGCAACCGTGAAAATATTTATTTCTTTAAATAACTCTCTAAGCGAGTCACGAGGTCTTAATTTATAAATGGCACGTACGGCTCTCTTTTGTAATACAAAAATGTCTTGAATATCAGCTGCTGATCCCCACAGCAATATACCATATGACATAACACTATGGAAGTAACTGAAATATACAAGTCTTGCCGTCTCAACATCAGACAGTAATCTAATCTTTTTAACAGCAAAAGCAGCAGAGCTAAGTCTTCCTGATAGGGTAGTAATATGAGGATTCCATTGTAGACGTGAATCTAAAGTTATTCCTAAAAATACTGTTGAGTCAACACATTGTATAATTTCTTCGTTAATTTTAATATTTGTACTGACCTGCTTGACATTTGGTAACGAAAATTTGATACATTTAGTTTTATTTGAATTTAGTAACAAGTTATTATTAGTAAACCAACACATTACTTTGGAAAGGGCATTATTCACATCGTCAACATTTTCTGTTTGTCTATTTAGTTTGAAAATAAGGGAAGTATCATCTGCAAATAATACCGTCTCACATAAGTTGCTTACATAGTAAGGCAGGTCATTTACATAAATCAAAAAAAGTAACGGACCTAATATCGAACCCTGCGGCACGCCCATGATCATAGGGGCCCCTGAAGACTTCGCTTCATTTATAACTACTGTTTGTAATCGGTCACTTAGGTATGATTCAATTATTTTTATTGAGTTCATTGAGACGCCATAATGTTGTAATTTGGCCAATAAGGTTTTATGTTCTACACAGTCGAAGGCTTTAGACAAGTCACAAAAGACACCTAGAGCATCTTGTTTGTTTTCCCAAGCATCAAATATATGTTTCATTAACGCAACACCTGCATCTGTCGTATTTCTACCCTTAGTAAAACCAAATTGTCTGTCATGAAACAGTTTATTCAATGTAAAATGAGAAAGCAATTGATTGTAAATAACTTTCTCAAATATTTTACTTAACGCTGGTAAAATGGATATGGGACGAAAATTAGTGGGATCACATTTATCCCCAGACTTAAACAAAGGTATAATTTTACTACATTTCATTAAATCGGGAAAAACCCCATCTTCAATGCATTTATTAAAAATAATCGTTAAATATGGGGAAATAACTTTAATTATGGATGTTATAACAGTAACCGATAAACCCCATAGATCTTCCGTCTTTTTCTTATTTAAAGATTTAAACGTTTTTATAATGTAATCGTCATTAATTTCATGAAAGTTAAAAGAAATATCACATTTATCAACACTAGATTCTAAAATGGAAACCGCAAATTCAGTAGATGAATTCAGTTTACTAGTGATTTTCATGGGAATGTCTGAGAAAAAGGCCTCCATAGCATTTGCCACTGCTTCATCCGTTTTTACCATTTTACCATTAATATTAATTTCAAAAGACCTATCTTTAAATGACGTTTTACCAGTTTCTTGGTTTATAATTTTCCAGGTGGTCTTAATTTTATTAGCAGAATTTTTAATTTTATTACTAAGGAAGTTTGCTTTTGCAACATTACAAACCCTTTTAAATATTTTAGAATAATTTCTGACATAATTTATAAATGACTGGTCTGTGGACATAGACTTTTCATAATATAAATCATATAATTTTCTTCTACTAGCATATATGCCTGGGGTAGCCCAATCACTAAATTTCTTTTTTGAGTTAAGTGAAACAGTTTTTTGTTTAAATATGCTATTAAATTCTAAATTTATTTGATTAAATAAATTTTTATACATTTTATTTGAATCATCACAATATTGTAAGAAATGAACTCTATGTTCAATATTATTTTCGAAAATCTTCATGCGACTGTCCGTTATTGGTCTAAAAGTAATTTTTGTTACTAGATTAACATTACGGCGCTCAATAGTGATTTTCTGTCCACTATGATCTGAGTTTACACAGTTGAGTATAGATTTTTCAAGTATATTACAATTACAGAAAATGTTATCCAAGCAAGTAGCTGTAGTAGGGGTGATTCTGGTAGGTTCAAAGAAAGCATAATAAAGATTAAAAGATCTAAATAAATTAATGAACCTATTTGTGTATGGACTTGGTACTAGAATATTTAAATTGAAGTCCCCACAGACAACTATCTTCTTGTTATTGCTACAAATAATATTTAGAACATTTTCCATTGTAGTTTCAAACAGATCATAGTTTCCAGAAGGGGGTCTGTATACACATACAATTATAAATTGCTCAAATTCCACACATGAAATTTCAATAATTCGTTCAATTGAGTGCTTAATCACATCTGAACGTTCTTTATATTTAATATTGTTCTGTAACAAAATTAAGGAACCACCTCTAATGGCAGATTCTCTAGTGAATGCACTTACAATGTTATAACTTTCAATACAATTTAATAACTGAGTTCTTTTTAGCCAATGTTCTGTGAGACATACTACATGTATATTTAGACTCTGTAAGAATAAAGAAATTTCTAGTTCCTTTCCAGATAAGCCTTGAATATTTTGGTGAACTATTTTAAGTGAGCTATTGCCAGAGGTGTCCTCTGTTGTCTTACTAATTAATTTAAATATTGATTTTGTGATGAGCTTATCTGTGAGTCAAAGTTAGTTTGCTCAACAGGAGCAATTGTTATATTATTATAACTTACTTGCTCAAAAGGAGCACTGTCAGAACTACAATGCTGTATAGGGGCATTGTCACACCGCGATGGCCCAATAGAGGCAATGTCAGAATAAGGTTGCTCAATAGGAGCTGTCCGTACAGCCAAATTCTTGGCTGAAGTAAATATAGAAAAGCTTAGCAATTTTGCTAATTGTTTTTTAAAATAATTTGATAGAAAAATTCTATCTCTTGTCAAATAATATTTTTTGTTACGATTATTACATGTCAATTTATTAATGTCAAAAACATGTATTTTGTCTTCATAATATGACAAAGTATCTAATTGTATGTTTAATTTATATCTAATTTCATTTTCTGACTGTGGCAAACTATCGCAATAAGGAAATGTAAACATTACAATGCTTTTTACATTTAATTTCAGTAGGTAGTCATAATATTTTAGTAATGATCTTTTGTTTACATTATCCCTATTTCCTATAAATAAAATTAAGTTATCATTATTTTTGAACTTGTATTTTGTAACCTTCTCTATAATATCATCATAACATAAACCTGGCATACAGTAATTTATCACATTTTGCCCCAGCTGATTCATTAATAATAGGCCCAAATCCTTTCCAACTTCATCACTAAATATTACATAATTGTCTTTTATTTTTACTGAGGAACTGTTTTCAATTGTGCTCATAATAGATTGACTGAGTTGTTCAGAGATAGATGGCTCACACACCGACATAGACCATTCAAGTTGATCCAAAGCAATCAGGCCAGGAGCTGTGGAACAATTTTTTAAATCACAAGATTCCTCAAATTTTGTGTTGTTCATAAGGTGATTTAGTGTCAATGTGTGGTCCCTCATACCTCTTTTTGATACATTATATTTGTTTGATAAGGTAGTTAAAGATTCCTGTAGCAAACTAATTTTCTTATTTAATAACATTATATTGCTGTCATATATTTCTTGATTTTGCTTAATTTCATTAGAATATAGTTCTAGTTTATTTAATAACATTATACGTTTTTTACTATATTTCAAATTTTTATGAAAATAGTTATGTTTCTTAATTAATGACTTGTTCTTTCTAATAAATTTATTTATTTTTAAATATTTTTTAATTTTATTTTTGCTGCATTCAACCTTGACCACTGTGTCAGATGTGTTAATTGTGTCATTACATGTTAAGTTGAAAGACACCGCAGGATTTATGTTGTATGCAGCAGAAACCATTTCCGGGGCATTACTAACGAGCTCCTCGAATAAACTTTGGTTCTGTGAGGCTGTCCAATTTAATTTGTCAGTTTCTAAAGAATTAATGTGGTTATTTGCCTCTTGTAAACATTGCTCCAATTCAGTGATGCGCCTGAGGGCCTGCTCATACTCATCACTGCATTGGTCGAACCGGTCTACTAAAGATTGCAGCTTTTCCTTTTCATCCGTAACTATCAAGTTTTGAGTATGCAACTCAGCCATTTCCTTCTTAAGTTTACTGTTGTTGTCTACAGCCTCTAACAGTTCCTTCTCACTGTCATCCCTGTAGGTTTAATAGTAATAATAATGATAAAACTACTTTTTCACCCAATACATGAAATATACACAAAATAATTCATAACAGAGATGTACAAACTAGGCGGCCTTACTGCCAATAAGCAATTCATTCTAGGCAGCTTTGGGCTAGCTAGAAGACAACATTTAGTAATGAAGATGACGACTAGAGATTTTACTTAAAATGACTAATTAAATCTATTAAAATAAATTCAAAAGGAAATAACATGAGTTTGTGCAATATAAGGAATCGCTCAATAAAAAAGGCTCCGAACCTGATTTCTGAAAGACTCCAATGTGCGAGCGCTACTAACACTCTCGGTTAGAGCATTCCACAACCTATCTGCATGAACGGAAAGGAAAAGGTAAGGAAATCAGAGCTATAGACGGTATATCGAGGGTGAGATTAAAATTTGAACGCTACCTAATTGACTAAAGAAGAGCGATAAGAAAAAAAGATCGAAGTTACATAGGAGAGGTGGGAAAGAATAGTACAAATTAAAGAAGCTTAGTTGAGGAGCGATAGGGACAAATGGTCAAATTTGCGTAAATTAAAGACGAACCTGATGCATAAGATCTACAGGAGTTCCAGATTGTTAAGAAGCTCCTACAAAATCTCTGCGTAGGAAATGTCAGATAAGTCCATAATGGATAGTAATTACAGTGTTTCTGCTATAAATGTTTTTGTACTGATCGGCAAGAATTTCGTAACTCGATTCAGTACAGGTACGATCCATCAACATTTGCTGACACTATCCTGGCTTGTCTCTCTGCCCACCCATACTTGATAAGATTCCGTAAGATCTACTTCAGATATGTGTTCCAATACAGAACTCATGGAAGTTCTAGATAAACCGAAGTCGTAATTGAAATTTTGATAATACATAGAGGGATTTAGCTGGTAAATCCTGCGCCCCTATTTCAACCATAAACCACTACTTAGGCATTTGTTAATTGGTTTGATAAATCAAGGAGTTTATTAGTTTTAACAGCCTGGTCTTTGGAGATGTTCATTTCTTTTTGGTAAAGTCAACTGAACACACGCTTGAGTATCCGTGAGAAAAGTATTATACAGGGTTACAGGAAAAGTCGACCTAGATCCGTTAAGGGCGTGTAGTACACATCATTTCTGAATGATTTTACTATTGAACCCCCCATCCTAAACTTAATCGTTTTCGAGATATTCGTGTTTTAATTTTTTTTATGAAAATGCCCAATTTTTCGGCTATTCAATTGAATATTTTGAATTTTTTTTGATTCTAATGATTATTTTTTCGGTGTTTTACATGAAGAATGAGATGGTTAATGACCTCAATGACTAAAATTGCACGTAAGTTAAGTAAATAGGTCATTGTAGACGATCGAAACTTAAGAAAATAAGTACAAATTATAAAAAAATATTTTTCTTTTCTGGATATCTCAAAAATTTATCATGGCACTTGCTCTGCAGATGTGCTTAAAAACATCTACATTTTATCAGCTATCCAACGAGGTATAACAACCTAGGGTTGTATTTAAACTCATAGAAAAAAACATAGTTGAAAAGGTTCAGGTAGTAGGTCTAACGGTGAAACTTAGTTTCTAAGGCTACATGGGGCAGTCAGAATAAATAGCGCTTATTTAATCTAATTAATTTGACTTAAGTTCAGCATCATCATTTCAGCCTACTGGCTTCCACTACTGAACGGCCTCCCTCGGCTAGGTACAATCTTCATGCATCCATCGATGTCCCGCTATCCTGACCTAGGAGATCATTCAGTAATTCACCTAATGTTTTTGAATAAAATTTTATAGTTCATGTTCTACGTGTCCACCTCTATTTCGCACACATTTTCTAATTCTTTCACGTAGTCCACTTTTCACTACACCAGTGGTTAATGTTCTTCTTATGTCGTTAGCAGCATTAATTATCCTTTCTTTGAGAACTTCCACTGACGATATGGGGTTGAGCTCACTGTAAACGAGGCTCTTCATGTGCCCCCATACATAAAAATCAATGGGGGTCAGGTCGGGAGATCTGGCTGGCCAGGGTAAAGGCCCACCTCGTCCAATCCATTTGTTAGGATAGTTAGTGTCCAACCAATCCCTAACGCTTCTTCTGAAATGAGCAGGGCAGCCATCATGTTGAAACCACATGTCCCGCAGTAATTGTAATGGGAGATCATCTAGTAGGTAACCTAAGTCACCTCTTAAGAAATTTTGATTTCGTTGTCTTGCTCCTCGTCGTCATCAATGACACGTGGTCTTCCTAAGTCCGTACGTCGTCGCAAAACAGAGCCAGTTTCACGAAGTCGTCGGTAAACTCCGTCGAAAACGCTCACATCAGGTAGTCGACGGTCGGGATAGCGTCGTATGTACTCAGTCCGAGCTTGTGCGAACCTTTTCAACTATGTTTTTTTCTATGAGTTTAAATACAACCCTAGATTGTTATACCTCGTTGGATAGCTGATAAAATGTAGATGTTTTTAAGCACATCTGCAGAGCAAGTGCCATGATAAATTTTTGAGATATCCAAAAAAGAAAAATATTTTTTTATAATTTGTACTTATTTCTTAAGTTTCGAACGTCTGCAATGACCTATTTACTTAACTTACATGCAATTTTAGTCATTGAGGTCATTAACCATCTCATTTTTCATGTAAAAAACCAAAAAAATAATCATTAGAATAAAAAGAAATCAAAATATTCAATTAAATAGCCGAAAAATTGGGCATTTTCATAAAAAAATTAAAACTCGAATATCTCGAAAACGGTTAAGTTTAGGATGGGGGTTTCAAAGTGAAATCATTTAGAAATGATGTGTACTACACGCCCTTAACGGATCTAGGTCGACTTTTCCTGTAACCCTGTATAAGGCCTAGATGCAAGAATCGTCGTGCTCATCTGAAGAGTCCAGTCTGGAGCCTTGTAAAACCGAATATAGTTTGTGATTGAATTGGAGTAAAAATAGAACCTTCTTTGGTAACATTGAATAGAATAATTTTATTTTTGCGTTTACAAACGCGTAAATATAATACTAGAAAAATGCACTGAAAAAAATCGACTTGCCTCAGGCGGGACTCGAACCCGCACCTTTCACAATCCGGGTGGACGCGTTGACCAATTTCGCCACCGAGGCACTGCTTTTCGCTGTCGAAATTTGTCAGTGCTTGGTGCTTATGTTTTTGTTTACACGGATTGTGGAAGGTGCGGGTTCGATTCCCGCCTGAGGCAAGTCGATTTTTTTCAGTGCATTTTTCTAACATTGAATAGTCTTTCGTTTATTGTCAGTTGCATACAATAACCAAAAGGTTTTTGCTATAAATCTGCGGAACCCAAAACTCGCATTCCACGTAAACTATTAACATCCTTTCCAAAGGAACAAAAGAAAGTTCAGCTTCTTCAAACCCTCTAGAGGTTCTCACATAAAAAAATATCCCAACACATCTTACGACCCATTGTTTATTGCAGTAGGCAGACACGACACGCCCAAAACAAATCGTGCGCAGAAGAAAGTTGGGAGTTACAACAGTCTTCCTTAGTGATATATTGTCATACCGCTCAGTTGCATCATCGTGACACGAAAATTGATATGTACGGACGCAGAGGCTGCAGAGAAGCGCACGTTCTATAGCGTAATGGAAGATATCAAATGACAGGCATTAACGGCTAAAAAATCATCGCGTACGTTTCCTATCTTCGCTACAATGTAAAGGGCAATTTTCATTTGATATAGCAAATTTTAAAACACTTTCCAGTGTTCCCTCGTCAGTAAAAATTCCCCTGAGAGACATCAGGCTCTCTGAATATCATTATGTCTTCAAAGAGCTATTGTCTGATAAAAAGTAAATAATAATAATGTTTATTTTCTCCCATACATAAAATAAACTTAAAACTAATTAATATTGCTAAGACAATAAATATGAGTTAGTACATTTTCAACTTTCATATTACTGGTCCTGTAAATTTTGTATTTTCAGTAAAAAAATGAGGTCAAGATAAACACTATCCTATTTCTCAATTCGGAACAAAACACACATTTAAAAAAAAAGTTAAAAAGGACTGTTAGTTTCGGAATTCATCCCGGACAAAGATCGTAACACGGGAATTTTATTTATTAGATACAGGAGACTGGTTTCCAAACTAGGCAAAACCTGAGTCCTTGGACACCAGGTCTCCATCACACCAGATACATTGTATTGAAAAATTTTACTACAGACTATTTAAATTTTAAAGAAATAACAATTTTTATTATTATTTTTTACCTTGACCTTACACATTACTTTATTTGTCCATAAATAATGGATAATGGCTTCATGTATGTATGTGTGTGTCATATATTGTTTGGATGATTAGATTTCTGAATAGTCTTTTTTCCATTATTTTGTTCTCTGTCTCTAAAAAATCTAACGATAGGAACCAGCTCGTGACAACGTGTTTGCATTTATTTTTAGTTTTTTAATATATATCTAGATATATATTAACAGCTCAAATCAATTACCCGTGTTGTACTAATGGGGCCAGCCGGGCCGGTAAAGTGCCAAAAATCCATCTTATAAAACTTCTTATAATAACATACAAACTAATTTCTAGCTCTTACCTCCTGTTATGCTTGTTTTTCTGATATTCACATCTTATGAAGTGTAGGTCATACCTATCCTACAATACTTCATAGGATGTTCATGTCTACTAGTCAATCGGCTATCTACTAGTCAGTGGGCCTGACTATCAATTTATCCAGTCTTGAATTAAATTAATCATAATAAAAAGGAAGAAAGAAAATAAATACATATAATTTATCTTTTCTTTTGTTATTTACTCACTCCTACAAAAGAATGAATTAAAGAAAATCAACAATAATTATGACTAACTGGATCAAGCATAATTTTCTGAACACTGCGCCATCTTTGATAATACCGTGGAACTTCTTTGAGTCGGTAAAAGCAAACTTCTATAGGTTCACCAACACAAAATTCTAAATCTTCTGATATAATTAAATAATTTAATAAGCAAAGTATTTTTTTTCTTTTTATTTGAGCTCATCCAAAAATAATATTATTAGTAATCGATCAATTTGAGTCTTACAGCGACATCTAGTGACAAAATACGGTATTACATGGAAGTTAAATTAAAACCGGTAGATATTGCACGTGGATCAATGATCCCCTGCTTAGGTGATGCTACATAATGTTGCTACTTCCGAATAAAATAATTGTTTTATCTTCTGCTTCTTCTTTCGTGTTGATGGTACGTTTTTTATTAGGTACATATTTAATTTTCCACGATCAAAATTCTGCCACTTGGATCTTGCGATTGAAGTGGTAGAATTTTGGTCGGATCGCTGTTGAATCTGCACTCAACAGCGTTCTAGGGGTATTTAAAGGTATATGATTTAGTTAGGAAATGAACCATTGTTTGTGAGAACACTGTACACTCTACATCACAGAGTTAGGAATGATCAATTTCAGGATAGGAAGAATCTTGAACAATTTCATAAATGTTGTTGATTCTCTTTTAAATGAATTCACAATTATAACTCTGATGTTGGTAACATTTAAAGTTAGTAAAGTTTCTCGTGTTGACGCCGTCGAGGTGAGGTGGTCCAGTAACGCTGCCTACACGTTGAGCGGCCCCGGTTCGAAACCTGGTAGTAGAAAATGTCTGTGTGAAGAACACGTTTTTGTTCACGAATCATGGTTGTAAATCTATTCATTTACAAAATGTCTAGTAAATACCGGCTTATCCAACCTTTTATACATAATAAAAGGTTGGATAAGCTGGCAGCTACTTAGAGGCATTGCATGGCCCATACTGCCGGATATGGCTTTATGTCTAACGAAATGTTACCTACGGTTCTGCTCAACCGCTTTTGGGGTTATGAGCTTGATCTTATATATGTATGCAAGAGCCTAGAGCGTAGAGATGTAATATTATTAAACTAGTTTTTGACTGCAGGTTCCTCTGCGTGGAAGGTTACTTTGCTAGGCAGTATTTTTAAAGTTTTAATTTCTTTACTACTAAATTCAAAGATTAATGGTTTTATCTTCGATAATGGCGAGAAAATACCCATATTGATTTTCAGACTTTGTCTCCTCATTTAGGTATACTCATTTATCAACAGGAGTACTCCTGTGAAATTTCGAATAAAATAGCCTTAATAATCTTGTTTCCCCATCATACAAATTTAGAATCCCCGTTTCACTACTTTAGAGGTGAATTTTGAAAAACCCTTACTTAGTGCACGCCTCGACCTCATAAAGCGCGAAGCACACCGATCGGGCGTCAGGTGCGGACATCATTCTGTTTCATTCAATTTCTGTACCAAATACACGGCAATAAAGTCCATAATTGAATAAATTTAACGCCGAAATGGCGTTCTATGCACGTCCGATGACGGCCGTTGAATTTGTTCAATTAATGACCTTATTGCCGTGTGCTTAGTACGGTATTTGAATGATGTCCGCGCCGCGTCCTTGCTCGACGCCAGATTGGTGTGCTTCGCGCCTAAGGAACCTACTAAAATGGAACAGAAATCTCTAGATACCCGGACTGCTTCTCAGCAGTCATTTCAAGGGTAACATCTGCCCTGGTATTGCGTTTTATTGTTTACTAAAGGATTGTTTTTTTTTTATGTTAAATAGGCTGGGCGTTTGACCACAATCTCGCCTGATGGAAAGCGATGATGAGGCCTATGGTGGTACACGCTCGCCTAGAAGATGCTTGTTCACTCTGGCCTTAAAGATGTCCAGATTATACTGATCCGGGAAAACAGACCTCGGCAAGGAGTTCCACTCCTTAGCAGTTCGCATAATGAAAGCTGAAGCAAATCGCTTCGTGCGAATTGGAGGAATGTCGACAACATAAGGGTGAAAGCCCTCGCCGCGCCTGGTCGTCCGGTGGTGGAAAGGGGCAGGGGGGATCAAATTATGTAAAACTTCCGCACACTCTCCGAAATGTAACCGGTAAAAGACCGAGAGGCTAGCCACACGCCTTCGATGGTCAAGGCTCTGGAGATTTTCTTCAACGAGTGCGTCATTACTGATGAGTCTCTTCGCACGGTGCTCCACCGAGTCTAATGCATCTAACTGATATCGAGCAGAACCGTCCCAAAGGTGACAACAGTACTCTAAGCAGGAGCGAACTTGCGCTCGATATAGGCTTAGGAGCTGCTCAGATGTGAAATATCGTCTGACCTTAAAAAGTATACCAAGTTTTTTGGCAGCGGTTTTAGCAATGGACTCGATGTAGCGACCGAAATTTAGGTTACTTTTACCTAAGGCTCTGCTCAACCCATCATAGGGTTTACGAGCGTAATCATTGTTTCTTTAGATCCAGCAATTAAGACTTTAATTGTCATAAAAAGTATTAACAGAAATTTCTTTCTGTGAAAGCTTTCTTCTCGTTAGGTTGAAATTAAAAGCGATAATTAGGCTAAAACGAGGTTAATAATGAGAGACAATAATAAAATTCAGTTCTTTATTTGTACGATCAAATTTGTTATTAAGTGTAAATAATATAACATATTATAAGTAATGTCATATGGTATACTTACATAAATAAACAAATATAATCAGTATTAAAAATACGTACTATTATATATATACAAATACATATACTAACAATACAATATACATAGCATGATATACACTTAATGTTATTTACATATTTGAACACGTCATAATATAATGGTAGGTATACTTATTAAACATGTACTAATAAGATATTTACATTGTACGTTATATTAAGATAAATATCACAATAAATATATGGATACAAGTAAATAATAATAGATATTTATACACAAAATATATAAAAATAATAAAAAACAAAACATATATAGACGAATATGAGACGATAGGGACAACACATACTTAGAATTATAGGACTAGATAGTTATTAATATAGTGACCAAATAAATAATCACATATTGAGCAAATAAAAGTCTTTAAAAATAGCTACACAAATACGGATACCGTACATAGTGCAAACATATACTAATATAGTATAAAATCATAGAAGAATCATACAAACTCAGAACAAAAGTTTTTGGAAAACAACAACAAGATACTCATGATCATCACCCCTCACAAAGGGATGCTCAATAAATATTAAATAAACACACAATAAATAAGCTTAAGCCTAATAATAAATAAACACGAAATTACGTGTCCTTAACAAAACTTTTCGCCATTGTGACTAATTTATACATTATTTATATTGTAGGGCCTAGAAGACACCCTTGGTGGACACCAGTGTCATTATTGTTAAAAGCTTTAGTCAGACTTAATATGACCAGCATATGCTAGGTTCTGAGCATCTTCAATTGACCGCCCCCAACCGTGACCGCTGCTTGCAAAGTGTTCTTCGTGATGAGGGTGCGCAACAACCTCGTAACTGGTTTCATGGTGCTTGCTGGCCAATAGTTTCTTCAAGGCAATGATTCCAGCAACCAGGAGTGAGACCTTGGCGAGGAGGAGAGCCTTAGCGGCAGCGAAAGCGATGATACCCAAGAACAGAGGAATGAGGGCTGTGATCTTCAACTTGGCGAGAGCCAGGAGAGGGAGGAGCTGCTTGATCTTCTTCTTCTTGCCACGAGCTAGAAGTAATAACAAATCATATTTTACTAAACTTCCTATATCTCCAGAATATAGTTCAGCACTTAACAAAGATGTCGGAGTCTCTAATATCAAATCCTGTTCAGAAATGGAACATTTAAGATAAACAGCTAACGAAAACCAGAAATATCGAAAGTGCCGTCGGAGAGCCGGTCTATAAATAGGTATCTTTATATCAATGGGTATACTATCTGAAGCGCGACTGAGATAAACTTTCTACCCCAGCCAATTGAACCGGGACATAACCGTCCACATCGCAATCAATAGACATACGAGTACTCTGATTTATCAAGTGGTAAAATTATTCATAATTAGATATTATCAGTTCGGAACAAGTAGCCATGTAACCTACAAACCTACAGCGAGAAAATCTCGCGTGATTTTTAATTGTGTGGGTGTTTTTCTAATTTCAAACGAGAATTTCTTGTATTATTAGAGCCAGTAATTGGTCTAATAACCTTGACTAGTATGAAGCGTCCCGGTTTAAATATTTAACAGCTATTACTTGACATCTCAAATCAGTTATGATTAATGATTCATCTGCTATCTACTTTTCCCTATCATGAATCAATGATTTAATACATGCTTAACAATGCAAATACTTTAAATATTTAGGCTATTAAGACACATATTTCTTCTTCTAGTATGAATTTAATATTAAAACTATTACGTATACAATTGGATATGAAACTTGAACTAAAAGTACTGATATCACATCTTTTAGAAGGTAGGCGTTAAGAATATTAAATCATTTGCAATTGTGTCGTGCTTAGAATATTAATACTTGATTTCTGTTTAGAAAGCCCTTAGTTCATTGTAGAACTGTATTCTTATCAAATCAAATAAATAAAGTTAAACGTAATGTTTCTTAGTAATTCAATTTAAAACTCTGTTAAATCAAAAACAGATTTAAAAGGACGTGCATGAATGAAATCTTTTGTTTTATTTTGATACTAGAATATTGACATTATAATTTCTAAAATAACTAAAACATAAACAAAGCACTTTGTCTTCAAGCCTGACTACTATCTTTTATGCAAGTGTCATCATAATAACAATCACCAAACAATCGACTCTATCATAACACCAGCTAAAAGACGATCTGAAATCAATGGCTCCATTTGAAAGGCAATACAACTTTCTTCAAAGAAGATGCTGGGGAGTGTCTCGTTAAGGCTCGATTTCACGATGACTGTCTCAGGTATGGTATAACTGGTTTCGGGAAAGTTCAAGTCGACACAGAAGGACCTTACAAAACTCGTCTAATGGGCCTTACCAGGAATGTTAGTGCCACTTTCTTGACCGACTAAGCTTGCCTGATAATTATGTTTCTGTGTATGTGTACCTACGCTTGTTGGGAATATGAATGGAGTAAAAGTTTTTATTGATAATGGTACCTTTACATTTGATACGGCAGATTTCACTTCGTTTTAGTTTGTAAACAACACAATTCGGCTTTCAGAAATATTTGTACATCTTTACAATGGGTGTTAGAGTCTAATCTACGTAGTTTGGTTGCTCCGTACTCTTAAAATAACGTTTCTTTTTTCTATTACTCTTTTGTAATAGATAAGTAATATATAACAAATCTGATGTATTTGTAGAGACGTTTTCGTTAAAATATAGGTGTAGGTACATTAAAATATGAATCACAGCGTGCGACTATAGAACTAGTTCTTTTGTTTTTAATATTTTGTACTTTCATCTACGTAAACTATTTTGATGACTTTGATTTGATAATTCGTTAACCTGCGTACTGTTTAATACTTGAAAATGACTTTGTACTACATAGAAAATCACTCCAATTGATAAAAACTGAAGCAGCTCTGCGATAGTATAAGGAATCTACAATTGACTTGTGCAAATTGAAAAAAATATCACTTAGTATCGGTAGATGCTCTAATCTCTTTTATTTGAGTAACAAGATATGCGTGTTAACAAGTATGTCAAATAGGAGGTCAATACCAAATGTAACTGCAAGTTCAAGTGTGCAATATTCGTTAAGTGGATTAGCAATACAATGTAAACACGATGGTAAAAATAATTTTTCACTTGTATCTTTAGAGCAAGAAAATAAAATCTGATTATTTCAACTCTGGCTGATATAAAGGAGTTTTTACTGTGCCAGAAACAATTTATTTAGCATTAAAATACCCATGTTTTGATTTTTACCACATTAGTGACAAACAAGCATAATTATAGTCCACCTGATGGATGCTTGGTTACCGCAATTTATAGACACTTGCATTATCCCCCTGATATTGCTTATCACACGTGCGTCGTCGACCTAACAGAAACTTTATCACGCCTCTCTTGAAGAAACCATGTTGTAGTCCTTAGGGAGAACCTCGACAGGGATTTCATTCCACAACCAAAGGGTACGTGGAAGAAAAATTTGTCTGAAACGCACAGTACTTGTCCAACTCGGTTCCAGTATGTGAGGACGAATACCCTGCCAATGGAGAGCGGTGCGGTGATAGAATGAAATCTAGGTGATGTTTCCTTTAATATCGGTTTTCTTATTACTTGCTTTTTAGTGCAATGAATCCCAAAGATGATAAATTGGAGATTAATCTTTCTTTTATGATATATAAAATATTTTTTCATTTCAATTGACCAAATCGATTTCATATCTAACCTCCGCTTTTTAATTAGTATTTCTAAAGTTTTAAATCTGTGTATTTAAATTGTCTGTTCTCTGCAACGTACATTTTAATTTCTTTTGGTATCTCATTCACTCAGTCGTATAGATTACTGAGATGGTCATGGGCTGTTGTTAACTAAAGCCCATTATTTTACGGTACCATGGCAGTATCTCCAGTAATTATAGGGCATTTAATATTTAACAGTAAAGTGGAATTAGTTAAGGCTATTAATTCTGTTTCATATCAAAATACTGATTGAATGGAGGTAAAAGACGTAGAGTAGTCACTTCTAATTTATGTATTGTGATAATTTGAATTTGTATAATTATTATTATTTAGGGAAATTTATAAGTTAAAAGGCAATAGTTGCATTCATTTTTGCATGTTTGCTGTGCACTATCAGGGCGTCACTTGTACTGCATCAACAAAGTCTGTAACTCGTTTTTGTCGTAATCAATCTTTAATCGGTAACTAGAATACGTCTCCTGTATTATTTTTAAATTACTAAATCAATAAAACAACGTGTGCTGCGTAACAGAACATATCATTTCACCAAATTACAGTGCGCTAAAAAGTAAAAGTCTTATGGATCATATACAAAGTAAACAGTTTGAAACTGCTACGGAAATAATGAGTTAAGCCACAAATTATAGTTCGTTTGTTTGTAATTTAAAGTAGCACATTTGTTACTTTGGTTCTGCGGTCAATATATTTATTTCAATTTTGCGGTTTAATACTATTTGTTCCTGTGTATTTGAGGTATTAAATTAATTTCCCTAATAAATTTGTATTGCGTGAGCGTAACAAACTTTGTATTTTTTATAATTTATTTAATCTGTCACTCAAACAAATTCTATTTTCAAAGCTTAAATATATCTAAATCAAACAGGTATTTGTTAACTTTGCTAAGTACTGTCAAAACTTCAAAAACCCTACTAGCTTACCCTATCATTATTTTTCAATTTAAAACGAAAATTTCTGTCACTACTAATCCTATTTGAAATGAAAATAACTTTATTACAAACATCCTTTTACAATAGATACGTAATTCTCTATTTATTGAATTAATAAATTGTTATAAATTTAATAAAACCACATGATACCATAAGGAATAATAGTATGTCAAAATACGATTGTAAATATATGCTGTATTACTTTAGCGGTTACCAATAAATAAATTGTCAATGAATTACATCAGTTATTCAATAATTTACGTGTTAATAGTTTTTTCACCGTATTTGTCTACACTAATGAACGTATTACGAGACATGTCTGAACTGATAAGCACCAATTATTTGCTTTAGGAGACTTCGATGTCTTCAAATATTTAAATTTTAGTTTGCAATTTTGGATGAAAATATAGAAAATATTTACCTTCATCTAAGGACCTCTTCATGCCTTCAACGGCAGAAGAAGGCAACTTGAACTGGATCACATGGTTTTCCAGGAAATCAGCAGCGGTGTCGACTAGTCTGGACTCAACTTGCGCCTCCCTCGCCTTAGGCTCCTCAGAGAGAGGCTCGAAAGACCTCGCGGACCTAGGAGAGCCGGAGCCAAGAAGGGTAACACCATCAGCCAAATTCATCTCCCTCGCCGTGGACAAACTCTCCGCATACTTCAAAGCTTTCTCCTGCAACCAAAATATAACGTTTAGCAAGCACAAATTTTCACAACACAAACACTTCACAGCACTCCTTTTACCTTGAGGCACAAGGTCACATCGCCGTCGAGACACTCTTTGACAACTCCCAAAACTGGCCCTAATAATCCTGGATCGTTTCCTTCCTTTTCCGACGCAGGCATCGCCCGCGCCGACGCCACCAATAGTAGGGCAACTACGTAACGTCTCATATCGTCGGTCTTACTACCCTTACAGAAAGCTTAGCACAAAATGTAGCGTCGCTGTATAAGTCAGGCAGTTATAAGTCTCGCACCCCACTACCGAGCTGCGGTCAAGAAAAGCGAGCCCAAAACGGACGAATTAAACTGGTGTCGACGAAATTGTTCTATGTTAATACGAGCAGTTGCGTGTACGCACGTTTTTGGGGTTCATTCACACTTATAAAACTGTGTTTGTTTGCGTGTGGTTATGTATGTGTGCGCGGACACCAGCTCAATGGTTGCCCCACTTGCTACACGCACGCATCGGAAAACGCATCTCGTATCTGCAGGTGTGTTACATAACAGCTGTCTAATAGATTTTAATGTATTCGATATTCAAATTTCCGATTCAGTTACATTATTTTGATCGTTATTTTATGGAAAGTTGTGATTTGCACGCAAAACTCACGGCGGATTAGTAAAATTAATATTAATTGGTTGTATAATTTTAATGGCTTCCTTAGGCCTACTTTTCACATTCATATTTTGAGGCAGAATTAAATAACTTTTATATAAATATTACGTTGTGTATTTTTTATTATAACGTTGATGGTCTTTCCTGTATTTTTTGATTAATCAGAACTTTCTTTAAGTTTAAATACTAGTAGTCACTGGTGGCTTCGCTCGCATCAATGTCCGTTATCGCACCAAAAAGTATCCTACGTCCTTCTCTCAGCAAACCTTCCCTTAGAGTCTCAAACTTCTCTTTTCCATACCAAATTTCATCCAAATCTCTTAACAAAAGTTAATACTGTCATCCACATGAAGAAAAAACTTAGTCCATGGTATTTGGTATAATTAATAAGTCATATACAGAAGTGCGGAAAAATAAAATTTATGTACAAATGACTTACAATAAATTATGATTGAATAAAATAATTCGCACTTTTTGCTAACTGATCGGCTACTAGTAACCATAATACGATGTTAAATATAGTTTTTAGTAATCGATTGCTGTCATCTGAAGATTTATATAAATCTTAACCACAAAATTCTTGAGACTAAACGATCTGACTAAATCAACTCGCTCTTAATGGAAACATTTCTCAGAAATCAGTTCAACTTTTCCTTTGTGCGAACATCCTGTTCTCTTTTATGGTATCTTTGGTGTGTTATTTTTAATTATCTTAGTAAATTGTTTAGATTATTGTCTTTTATATATCCATTGTTAAATAATAAACTGTAATTGACGAAAGGATATAAATAGATGGCAAACAAGCTTGCAGCCCACCTGGTGTTAAATGGTTACCGTCGCCTATAGAACTTGCAATATTAAGGGTAAAACACTTAACACTGCAAGTGCGTTGCCATCCTGGGGACTAAGAGGACACGCCTGCTATGTCCAGTAATTACACTGGGTACCTTTCCCTTCAATCTGAAGAAAGGCAGCAATAAGAAAGGCGGTGGTACCTACCTAGATGACCCTACATATGGGTCTACCACCTTTTATGACGGGGAGGCCAAATGCGTTTACGCATCGTCCCTGCTGGTTGGTCTCAACCACAGAGGATATGTGGGACTCGATGTAAAGGCGTTCCCTCCATGCCCACTAAACATCCTCCCTGGCCTGACATTCAGTGCGCTATTACGGGACGGCTTGGGATCTGCGCACGTGAGCGCAACTACACTGAGACCGTCCCAACGCTACCTGTCTAGGCATTCCTTGCAGCAATTGGTGGCCAGCAGCCACTCCTCCATCTATGGGTGTACCAACTAGTAGATTCTACTTTTTATACCTTAACATTAATTGTTATTACCAAAACACAAAAATAAATGGCTTGAATCTCATCTCACCTGATGTTAGGTGACCATAAGACTCAAGTTTTAAAGAGAACCTTCAACTAATGAGGGACTGGCTATAATCTTATAATTAACTCTCAGAACACAATAACGCTGTTAATCTGGGGCACGGCAGTGTCCCCGCCAAGTCGAAGCAAACACTGCCATATCGTCCTTTACTGGAATCATTTCGCCGCATTTTCAGGCCCCTATTTGAGAATCTGAATAAGACCAGAACCCAGAAATTTTCTTCATCCAGTAAGCTATAATCACATACTTAAAACCCAAAATTTCAAGTCTGTAGGTCATTTAGTTCCAAAGTTAAGTGAAAGCAAAGTTTCACATTTATGACACTCATTCACTCATGATCATCAAAATAGAACTAGTACTTCCCATAAACTCAGAGAGCTGAAATTTGGTACGGAGTTAGGGTTTAATGGCCACATAAAGGGAAAACTATAAAAACTAGGATAATCTAAGATTTTGTAATAATAAAAAAACTACTCCTTAAAAGAAAAAAACTGTGTCAAATAAGAAAATCTAATAAAATAAATCAATATGCCCACGTTTCTACAAAAAGACGTGAAATCCCACCAAAATCATTGTGTAAAAAACTAGCCAAGTCTCGATGGAGCTGCTTGTTTATCTCTAAAAAGTAATGAAATCTAGATAAAGACGTGCCAAGTCTAAGGTTCCTTACTGCGATTTCTTTATTATTATAGTTAATGTTGTGTTACTTGGCCGTTGAAGGGTACACAACTCAAGATTACGTGTAAACAAAATTGACTTGTACCCACTAACGTATAAAGAATGTTCAACGGCCAAGTCACACAACATTAACTATAATAATAAAGAAATCGCAGTAAGGAACCTTAGACTTGGCACGACTTTGTCTAGATTTCATTACTTTTTAGAGATAAAAAAGCAGCTCCATCGAGACTTGGCTAGTTTTTTACAGAATGTTTTTGGTGGGATACTACTATCACAGTCTTTAAGTTATAATCAAACATTGAAACTCCGGCGCTCCTAGGTTCGGCTAGTCAAACCTCAGGTCTAGCATAGAACCTTAGTCAAAATTTATAATCAATAGCGTATTTCTACCTTTGACGATCGAATTTTCGGCGGACCTTTTACGAACAGTAATGTAGGTGATACACGTCAATATGTACCACACTTGTTGCATGATTCCTTTGTTTCGACCATCGAACTGGAGAGAATTGAAAATTATTGAATGTATCACCTACATCACACGCTCCCTTAAAGGTCGGCTAAGGAGTGGAACTCTTTGCCGAGGTCTATATTTCCGGACTAGTTTAATCTGGATATCTTCAAGGCTGGAGTAAACAAGCATCTTCTAGGCGAGTGCCATCTTAGACCTTATCGTCGCTTTTCATCAGGCGTGATTTTTTTCAAACGCCTTACCTATAGCATAGCGATTTGCTTCCTCTTTCATAATGTGAACAGCTAAGGAGTGGAACTCTTTGCCGAGGTCTGTTCTTCCGGATCAGTATAATCTGGATAATGGGTATCTTCAAGGCCAGAGTGAACAAGCATCTTCTAAGGCGAGCGTGTATCATTTTCGACCTTATCGTCGCTTTACATCAGGCGTGATTGTAGTCAAATGCCCTGCCTATAAGTAGAATAAGAAAAAAATGAGCACATACAGAAGACGTCATACTACTTTTGTCCCCAAGAAAAACAATACGCACCGTTCCAATCATTTACCTAACCAACTCATAAAAATCGAAAGTTCTACGATTCGTAATGCGAAACTAATAGGTTTTCTTTCTATGAGAAGTCTTGAAGTGGTAAAGATTGCGTCCTTTGTCTTAATGACGTGAATTTCTTACGCTTTTGCTCTAACGAGCTGTTTCGTATTCTAATTAGATGATGCAATAGATATCATCGTATAGGGCGGTTAATGAGTTGATTTCTAACGTCTCAGTGACATTTTATTCTACACACCCGGCCACCTATGCCTAAACTTGAAACACTTAAGTCTGTTCCAAACATATTTTACAAAGGAAGGAGTAGGTGCTTACTACTGAACATGGAGATAAGAGCCGCGGTAATATCATTATAAAGTTTGTTTTTTAAATTATTTGTAATTTTATTATATTCAAAAGAGCAAAGAGAAGTGAAAATATTTAGATAACGGCTTATCAAGAAGTATATAAGAAAAGAACGAATATAAAGGCTCTAAATAAAATTGGGAACCAGGCAGGCAGAAGTTTAGTGCAGCAGCCGAACCTAATTTGAACACAACAATGTGCATAATACTGTTATTATGGCGACACACAAAGCTAGTCCTAGGACCAGGGTTCTCTAAGGCCTTTGCCTCGAATCTTGCGGGCATCGGGGCGGCGGCGGTGCGGGAGCGGCAGGATTTTATGCGTAATCGCCCGCTTCCGCGCCGCTGTTTTCGAGAGTAGATCCATTTGATTTTACGCATAAGATCCTGCAGCTCCCGCGCCGCCGGTCCCGAAGATTCGAGGCAGAGCCCTAAGAAACATTACAGCTAAACAGGTGCCAGTTACGCCTGGCCACAGGCACCATCGCAGCTCGTAGCAACTGTATCAAACATATTTTCAATATAGGTGTAATGTACAGCCCACTATGCAGAGCCTGAAAGGACGATAAAGAAACAGCGACTCACGTACCGCTGGAGTGCAGAGTATTGGCATAGTACGGTAGGAGTTGACAAAGAACGTCAAGGCGCTGGGCGATTTTCTGGTGGAGCTGAGATAGCTCGAGTAATCTCGGCAACACAGTCTGACGCAAAATAGGCGCAAGTTGCGGAAACTGCTTGTATGAAGAAGAAGACCTAATGAACACGTGTATACATACACTTCTGAAGATTGAACTCTGAATATTAGTCTGATAGAGGGTCTGCCTAGCGAAATCCCGAGTCGCTGATATAGTGTACCTTGGCAGGCATGCTCGGAGAAGACGTTTAGTTGGTAGTGATGGGAACGCCTTTACCTCAAAGTCCTACGTACTCCTACAGTTGCATCGTACTGGAGGAATGATGCAAAAATGTATTTAACCTCTCCGTTATGGGTTCCATTAGACCCCAGAGCTGAACCTTCAAACTTATTAGGACTTCATTATTCCTGTGTGGCGAATGCTCACGCACTCTAAGTTCTAATAACTTAATCACTGAGCTCTACTTTGATACAATGCAATTAAGTGTCATAAAAAACTAGCCATATTGCTAAGATTTATCACCTACACGTATGACCAAAATAGGATCGGAAGAAAGTTGAAAGACCATATAAATTTATTACACATTTTAAACAAAGTATCATATTTTCCACTGTGATTATGGGAAATGCGTAGGCCTAATAGTAATATGCATATTTCGAAAAAAAGCGTGCTCAATCCATATCAGAATAACTCGTCTTCAGTATTAGCGATAAATTACAGAAGCCCACAGTCAACACTACATTTTGTACTGTAGTATTTATGTTGGTGAGTAAGGTTGACAGACGGAAGAGACTGCACGGGGTAGGGAAGGGAACAAGGGATGGCAGCTCGCGAGTGTCACGTCAATGACGCAAGCATCTACAGGCTAAGGTGACGCTTAACTTAAAAAGTGACAATAATATTTCGGAAGTTTTTCCGAACTGCTGAGATGATTTTGAGTGTAACATATGTCCTGGTTGTTGGCTTTTGCGTTAGATTGTTTACTGAAGGATTGTTATTGGGTTTGGTGTGTCTTTTGTGTAGGCGACAGGCTGGTAACCTATCACATTTGGAGGCGCTGCATGGCCCATACTGCCAGATGTTTTTGAAGCTTTCTGTGTAACTAAGTGTTATCCCTCTGCTCAACCCGTCATGGGCTTGTAAGCGTGATCGTATGTATGTATGTATATTGCGTAATACGAGTATTTAATGAAATGTTACATATTTTATTTATTCACTTAACACTGCAAGTATGCTGCCATCCTGGGGACTATATGACTTCCATGCCCAGTAATTACACTGGCTGCCTTTTCCTTCAATCCGAAACACAGCGAACTGCTGCACGGCAGAAATAAGAAAGGCGGTGGCACCTACCCAGACGACCCTACATATGGGTCTCCCACCTTGTAAGTAATTTATTTCTATATTCTGCTAGCGAAAGTCTAATTGTTACTTAGAATCAGTGGGAATTTTGAGTCAAAAGACACCGGTAAACTTGAGTGTGCCTCTAAACATTCAAGTGTACTATTGTTAAATTGTTTATTTTCACATGTTATACTTTGTGAGTTCCCTAGCGAAGATGAACACTTATTTTTGGTTATGTCGAGTCGTGGGACATGTTGTGGATTCAATGTATTATAGAGAAAAATTAATATCTTTTCTTCGTTGTTAAATTTACTTTTATTGGGTTCCATTATATTTTGTGTATTTCGGTTGCTTACTAAACTTTAAAAAAAGCAACAATCATAATTTTTATCCAACCTAAATATTAAAAACTATGCACGTGCAACTCAATGCCGGAAATTTATATAAAAAAGCGTAAAACCCAAACAATGCGTTCGTTCAAAACATACAACGTTTGCTTTCTGAAAAAAAAGAACTTGGTATTCGTGATGCAATGCAACTTTGGTTTTTTTCGTCCGACATTCTTTTGTTACTCATGTTCGTTTTTCAAATACCACGGCGCCTATTTTCTTTTTTCTTGGGTTACGTAACTCCTTTCTAGGTCACTGTCAGTGATGATGGCTTGTTATTTGTAACTAGTGTTATTATTTTCTTTTTACAAGTTATTGCGATTACGTTTCGACCTTTTTTAAAGTGTTGTCTTTAGTTGTCGGTTAAGAGATTGCGACCTTGAAAATGGCAGTTTGTTGATTGATTTAGATACAATTGGTACGATTTTTGAATTAAAAATTGAAATTGTTAGTTGTGTGAAAGTAATATTAATTTATGGATTAATTTTTGCTCTGAAAAAAATCAACCTGCCCCCAGGTGGGAATCAACTCCAGCATCCTCTACAATTCGGATGGCTGCGTTACCAGGGCACAGCTTTCGCTGTCGAAATTTGTCAGTGCTTGGTGCTTATGTTTTTATGGAAAACATTGTTTCATCAAATCTTTGAAATTTGAACTTCTAAGATCCTAACAAAATATTTTTGCAAATATTTGACGCCCAGTTAAGATGAAACTACCTTATATTATGAAATAATTGTTGCGTTTACAAACGCCTAAATATTTCTAAAACTAGAAAATACACTGAATAAAATCGGCGGGAATCGAACGCAGCATCCTCCGCAATCCGGGCGGCTGCGCCTGCGTTAACCACTACGCTACCAGGGCACTGCTTTCGCTCGTCGCCTGCACCAACCCCGAAATAAATTTATAGTTGGGTAGGAAGAAGAATAATTAAGTCCTCATTGATATTCAAATGCATCATACTTAGTGAAATGACCACTGAACCAGCCTCTTCCAACATTACATTAATGACAGCAAAACTAATACACCTATTTAAGACGTTAAGCATTTTCCATATATATTTATATTCGCTTTCGCTGCAGTAAAGGCTTGTATATCAGTAATTGTATTGGAAAATTGAAAGTGACCGCACTAAACTCTCACAGTAATAATACACCGGGTAGTTGACCATAACTTATATAATATGAAAGAGCCGTCAACTGACTAATCAACTTAATACCTAACAATCATACTAGTGACACTCTCATCTTAGTTATTGACTATTAAGAAAGTGCAAAAACCCGACAAATACAAACTTAGTGCTTGCACATATCTACACACGATTGTCTCATATGAATAACATTGTAATTTTGATACTTGACGTAATGCCCCTGATACACGAGGCTAGATTTTTAAGCTAAGCTAGCATGGTAGTGCTAGTAAGCTAGCAAGCTAGTAGCTCTGGCTTCGCGTAAACAGAACTAGCTTCATTTCTAAGCTAGTAAGTGATAGTTGGATAGTTTAGTACAAGGGGTTTCTATTTTTTGAGCCAGTAGCGGCACCCACCACTGATTTTACTATCCTGGCTTGTGTACTTGTCTTGTGTAGTCGTTAAAGCTAGTATCCGATTGGCTAGTGAGCAGTACGGGTTTTGTTTTCGCAGAACACTCTTGTATTCATCTAGATCTTCAATGCAACATTCTTCTAAAAACAACGCAGATGATCCACATTCACTCCTTAAAATCCATGCTCTTGTACTACTATACACGTTTTTCTAAGATTTCTTCTTGTAATAAGTCTAGTGCGAATTTGCACAGTTTCTGAAATAATTGTTTCAATCGAAAAAAACGTTTTACGTTTTAAAAAAGGCTACGGTAACAGCTTACCACCAGGCAGCCTGCATGCTTGTCTGCAAAACAAATAACCAAGTTCGTGAAAGCACTGATACGTGCTCTGCTGTAAGATGGTAATGACATTAACTGGCATTGAGCCACAAAGACGACGTATAACTGTTACAAAAGTTACTGAATTGGCTCTCAATTGAAAAAGTATACAACATATTGCATCACAGCATTTTGTTATAAGCGGAGAGCTATTCGAGAATATATTAGAGGTATTTTTTTAAGTTTAGCATTTTTATAGTTAATAAATAATACGTCAGATTTTAGCGTTTGTTGATTGTGTACTCAATTTGGTCGTAGTATGGTTTATTTTAATTCATGTAACGTAATAATATGCCATTCCTGAAGCGTGGGCATGGGAGGCATATCATCTAGTCCCCAGGATGGCAACGAACTTGCAGTGTGTGATTTACCCTTAATATTGCAAGTGTCTATAGGCGATGGTAACTACTCAGCACCAGGTGGGACAAAAACTTGTTTTCCATCTCGTAAAAGAAATGTTTTCATAGTAATTTCTTTTGTAAGTAGTTTAGTTTCTAATGTACATTTTTTCAGAAGTTACGATCTTATATATTTATGCATGATAATCGTTTGAATATTACATGTTAACTTATCGCCCACTTAAGTCCGCTTGGCTAAATTGGCTCTTGTTGAAAACGCTGCTAAGTTATGATAGAAAAGTGCTTTTAGTATCATCTTCTATTAAGATTGTTATTTTAAAATTTCGGTTTAGGAATGTTAGATGCCAAAGAAGTGCTTGATAAGTTGGATCATCTACTCAGTTCATATTTCCGTTTCATTTATGGCCCACGTAAGTTCTTTTAATTTTACTATCGCATTCAACTTTACTGGCTTCCTATTCGTGAGTGAAGAAATCAAAGAGTTATTTGCTTCCTGTTCAGCTTATTAATCGATAACACTTCTCAGCCTCCCACCTCTGTATTGAGAAAGAGAGGAAGGCTGGCATTTACAGGACTAACGCTGGCATAAAACACTGGAAATCTCAAACAATGAAGCGGACTGACAAAGGAAGCCTGGATCAACACACTCAAAAGCACTAATCGAACCATCTTCCGTAAGCATAATGGCGAGCTACTGAAGCTCAACAGGGGCAACCTGAGCGTGATGATTAGGGCTCTGAACATACATCTCTTCAACATGAGACTAAAGATACTGATGCTTGCAGAGATTCTGTGGACAGGGGCGTGAAACACCAATGTGCATGTGCACAAATCACCTCCTGTGATTTTGTGAACCTCTTATTCACAAAATAAATTCGCCTCCCCCTCCCCATTCATACTAAGTAAATAGAAATTGTTCTAAGCGGCAAATATTTGAACACGAGTATTAGTTGCTGAGTCATGGTGGCTTTTACATGGTATTATATTTATTTAAGTTTATTTATAAAATATCTAAAATTTTAAAAATATCCATTATCTAGTATCCATAACACAAGTTCTTAATCATATTTACTTTGGGCTAGATAATTGGAGTGTGCGTGGCAATATACACCGTGTTCCTGAGGATATGTATTAACTTTGAATAATACTTCTATAGCTCTTGTTAAACATATCGTACATAGGAAGTAGTAGTTTAAATAGCATAGTTTTTAAGTTATTGGTAATTTAAATTTAACCAATTTAATTGTATTGTGCAGTGAGAAAGAGTCTTTATCTGTGAGTGAATTTCGTCAAGAAAAGTTTCGAAAAGTTGATGTGGACCAAAGTTTCAAATGCGACGTTGCCAGCTCAGGTAAAGAGTAATTCATATTAGACAAATTACATCTAACCATTGAGTTTGTCATTAAGTTTGTTTTAAAAAAATCGAAATTGGTCTCCCCTTGACCTTTTCGTGTACCGGTAACGACTCAAAAGTTGATAGAAACCTTATATTTTGATGTCATACATGCATGTTAAGTTTTCGGTTACCCATCCTCCCACTTAGTTGCTTAACTTTTGTGATCGACGACTCAAAAGTTGACAGAAACCTTATATTTTGATGTCATACATGCATGTTAATTTTTTTGCAATAAGTTAAAGCATACTTGAGTTATCGTGCTTATTCCAAAAACGGTATTTTTGGACTCAGGGTGGGACTCAGGCGGATTTACACGATTTTGAATCGTGTAAATCCGTCAAAATATCGAGGTCTAATTTTTTGACAGGACTTCCTCTGTACTACGTATACGCGAAAGTAAAAATGATTAATTTAATAGTGTGATTAACATGCCGAAGTTAATGTACCTATAACCTAAGAAACACGGTGTATTATATTATTATTATTTACATTAAATTCTCATTACTACGATTATATCATGCTCAGCATATCTCTTTTAATTACCTCCGTCCTGGCTTCGATCCCCAGGGAGTACAAATTGGTACTCGGTTTGGTTGGTGGATCTTTTCAAGTTCGCCTGACTACCTACCATCATCTTATCAAAATATGTCGCCATAATAATAATAATGTTAACAGAATTATTGTGTTCCGAGAGTTAATGATAAGATATCCAGTCCCTCTGTAGTTGAGGGTTCAGGTGAAGCACGATTCTGTCTTCGACATTATCGTCAGTTACGATCAGGTGGGATGAAGGTCCACGGGCTTCCCTGACAAGCATAAAAAAACTCCCTCATACCAATCTGTTACCTCTCATATCAAAATTAAAAGTTAAATTACTTAATTCCTTAATATGATTAATCTTAATATATATAAATTACGTGTCACGTTGTTTGTCCGCGATGGACTCCTAAAGTACTAAACCGATTTCAATCAAATTTGTACACCGTGTGCAGTTTGATCCAACTTGAGAGATAGGATAGTTTTTATCTTGATAAGTAGTCATATATTTTTTTACTGCAGATACAATGTTATAGGTCAGTAGTATGATATTACCACAGCAACGCGAGGCCGGGACAGCTAGTTGAATTATATAGAAAATATTTTTGCAAGATTAGAGGTTATGGAGTATTGCTGCCATCTTTGGGACGGATCAGCGAAATACCAGCTTGTAGCTTTGGATTCGGTAGAAAAAAGAGCTAATCGACTTATTGGCAACACTTACAGACGCCAAGCTATCAAGTCTCGACCATCGTCGAAAAGTAGCTAGCTTATCAGTATTTTATAGGATACACTTTGGAGAGTGTGCGACGGAATTACATGAATTAATTCCGCCAGCCCCATTTCACTACCGGGACACAAGACGCAGGTTAAATTACCACCCTTATGTTGTTGATGTCTCTACGATTCGCAAAAAGCGATTTTCTAACTCTTTTATAATGCGAACAGCTAAGGAATGGAACATGTTGCCTGCTGATGTGTTCCCTGATACTTATAACTTGGGTGACTTCAAGGCGACAGCGAATAGGCTATTTCTAGGTAACTATGTTACATCATAGGCCACATCTTCGCTTAAGATCAGGTGAGAGTGTGGTAAACTGCTTTTCTATAGTCACTAAAAAAAGGATAAATGATCCAGGGAGTAATAACTACCCAAAATTTCCGCATGTAAAACTGCAACTAAATAATTATATTGACCTGAATTGATGTTTTGAAATCATTACGAAATTGTAGGCTGTGGAGTTTCTTTCGCTATTTCTTCTGCATATCAGCATAATTATAATTATTTAAGTGAAATAATTATTTCGCCCCGAAATGGTGGTAAGGCTTTTGACGATTTAAAAGTACTTAGCAAAGTCCATTTAAATAAAGTGAACTTTTTCATTTTATTTCATTTCTCAATTGAAGCTCTACATAGATACCTAGACATAAATGCAATTATTAAAACCGTAGCATTGTCATTATATATTCATTGACATAATTCCTTGGAGTACGCTGAAAAATTTGGCATAATAAGTACACTTACATTATGCATGAGCCAGCAGGCAGACGCGCAATTGTGACGAATACCAATACGCTGCCTACTTAAAAAGAAGTATTGAGTAACACAGCCTACTTTTGAGCTGGAAAGTTTATATGTCTGTTTGCTAATACCTCCTCTAAAAAAGCGATTCGTACAAAAATTTTCTGGAACTATCCAGAAAAATTCAGTTTAAAACATAGGCTATGTATGTATTTTTCTTTATATTTATAAATGTACTAGAGATGAAAAATTCAGGGAGTATGATTGAGCGTGAGCGGGCTTTATATAAAGCGAAAGTTATGACACATTTTCTTTCACGAAATTTTTTGACATCCTTTTTGATTCTCATCGCATAATATATTATTCAAGCGTTGGGTTAAAATTACGTAAGAAATTTTGTAAATTATGTCCAAGGTGTTGATTTAAGAGAAAGGAAAGAAAGTGATGTCAAGAACTTTGTAGAAGACTTGCTGTGACCTTGAAGGAACATTCTGAGAAGTTTAGGCTCTAGACAGACGGACTGCATTGATTTGGCGTGCAGTTACAGCAACTGCACGGCGACTGCAAGCTAGCTACGTTGTGTGCAGTCTACGTGCAGTTCTAATTCAGTTAGACCAACTGCATTTTAACATAATCAAACTCTTTAATTATATATACATACATATGATGTGTATTTCAAAATGTTCGCAGCGAACAAAGAGACCTTAAAACACCGAACAGAATTTCATAAATTGTAGCTAATGAACCATATTACATTAAAAAACTGCCTCATCTGCCAGACACATATACTCGTCAAACTTATAACACCACTTTTTTGCGTCAGTGGTTGAAAAGGGTAGGTATTAAATAAATAATACTGGTTTCGCGTAACCAACAGTTTTATTGATATTATTAAGTTATAAATTAAGTTAAAAAATTACAAGTTGACTGCATTGCGTATAAAATTAAATAGGACATATATTTTATGTATTAAATTATTATGAATATTTACATTACGTTCAATGAGCACCATAATTCAACTATAAATTATTATTTTTATATTCTGAATACAAGAACAATAAATATGAGATCAGTCTTTCGAAATGTTTGGTGTTAATTTATAATTATATACAATTGTGTCAATACAATACTTTATTTATTTATGAAATACATTTATACGTATATACTGTGTAATATTTATAAATGCAATAATTATTTACATATGTACAATAATATACTGTAACTTTTATAACAATACAAAAATATATTATACGTATTTTATATTCTTGGGACTATTTTGTCAATGTTGTTTATATCAATGTATAAAAATATCGTATAATAATATAAATATAATACGTCACAGATAAATATATAATTTTGAATATATTATGTTCATTTTGTACATATAGTACAATTGCCTGTCAATAATTCTGTAATAATATAAATAAATAAACAGATACATAAATATATGATAACATAAACTAAAATAATATGGATAAACAAATAAATTAAAGCAAACTCCAAAGGCTCATTTAATTGTACATAAATAATTATATAATTATTAAATACACTTAAATACTATATGATTTTCTGTTGGTCTATTTAAATTAAATAAATAAGGGGAGGGAGGAATAACAATGCAATTTTATATTGAAGAACTTCAAATGCTTAGAGACGGAATCTCTTACTCATTCGAATAAATAAAATTTTCATTCGGATCTCTATGACTCACATTGACGAAAACCCAACATTCAACTTACAATTTCATAATACTGACCACTTAGCGTTTAATCATGTCACGTCTCCCAAAAGATTTTTCAGCCTCACGTTCACTTATTCGAATAACCATTCAATTAACGAACGATTATTCGATCCCAACCGAATGTCCGTACTATGTAAACTGTACACTATCAATATTATTACAGCATCTAGATAAATAATTTAAGTTAGGAAAACGGTTGTTCCTCCATTTGTCGAATAAATTAATGTAATTGGTGGGGTTTTGGCTATTGGGCTTTGGCATAGGCGTTGTACGCTAAGTCCTGGGCATTCTCGAGCGACCTGAAAAGAATAGAATATTTTAATTTTTCTGTGATTGACAGGGAAGACTTGACAATCATCTCAACGGGTGGTAAGTGACTTGTGGAGGTAGATATTCATGACCACTGAACTTGATATTTAATTTTGTGAACGGTCAATCAAAAACTATGAGGGGTGTAAACAGACCTATGACAAAGCCGAGAACTACGTATTCCGCTCATCATTGGGACCATTTGTTTCTTCTATACTATACCTGAGGAATTAATAGTTATGACGTTATTGAAGGTCAAAGTTAGAAATGTTTTTTTTGGAAAGTTAAAAATCAGAATCATTGCTAATAGGTACGGTGGTCGACCGAACTTTGAAATATATATTTAGTCGTTGTATGTCGACACATTGTTCAAAGCCCAGAACTAATTGTAATTGAACTATATAATCTGGCGATTTTCAAACGTGGTTAAGGATTACGTTTTTTTATGTTTTGGGGAGACAGGCGGGTATACGTATCATCTTATCTAAAGTGATCAACGTCGCTCAAGGTAGAATTACAGCACTGCTTACTTTTAAATATGGAATAGGCTATTTATTAAAAAGTTCCTAAAGTTCCTAAAATTCTAAATCACTTGAACCCCTCTTGAAAAATTGTAGATTTAAATTCCATGTCCTTTCCACGACTAATAAAAAATTTCATATTATCGTCAGTAATAATAGTCTCCTTATAAAACATCTCGACATCATCACAACAAACGTAGATTAAAGAGAAGAGCCCTACGAATTAAAAAAAAATTATAAATGCAGCTCAAAAATTTGAGCCTCTTTTAGCATTAAATCCATCTCTATTTCTATCGTAGACCTTACTCCAGATTCTAAATCAACGATGCATAATAGTTTGGAACAAATTGAATCAAAAATATTTTTATTTTTAATAGAAGAAATGCTAGTAGCAATAAACACTCCAAAGCTAACAATTAGAAAGATATCCCAGGACGTTCTCTGCGCGGATGCTGACGATTTAATAAAAGTAGCATTAAGATCCACTTTCCCGACGAAGCCGTGGTTGCCGGATAAGTGTTTGAAACCATTACTTTAATTGGTAGTACTTATCGGTCAGCTATGTGGTTAGTTCTATCTAATTTATGCCACCACGAAAAGAAAATCTTGTTGAATAATTAGTAGGCAACCTTAAGAGTTTCGCTCTTTTGTGATATTGGACTCAGTAAATCCCCTTGCACAGATACTTGTAATGTGTAAATAAAGTACAGTTTTATAATCAGTCATTTTATTTTGCACAGACGGTCCTAAAAATAGGCACCTAAATACTCAAAACTCTTCGATAAAAACTCTCATTCCATTGCGAGTATAAAGTCAATTGAGGAATTTGGAGAATGTGTTGCTTAAAATTAACAGCTTATTTGTCACAGTTCACCGTTGGATATGACATTGTTATATCTTTAAACACTGAATATAATTCTGTAATCTATCCCTTCTCTGAAATACGGAAGTACCGTCAGCTTACTAGAAGACATTTATTACATTTAAGAAATAGTTAAATCCCCATCATACTTCCGTCATGTCTGTCAAATGACACCTACCAAATTTTACTTCTAAATTGACGTCTTTGGTGTTCATATAACTTTATATTCTGTTTGGAATAAAGAGGTATTAAGTTACCTGCTCCATCCAGCACCTCCATGGCCACCAGATGAGACTACGACCTCATGAGCCTCACCACCGCCAGTCGGTGACAACAGCTTCTTCAGTCCGATGATACCAGCAAGCACTAAGGCCAGCTTAGAAACAATCAAGGCCTTTCCTGCGAGCAGGGCCAGGGCTCCGAAGGCCAGAGGGACTAGCATACCACCGATCAAAAGTGGGATGGCCAAGAGTGGTGCGAGCTTCTTCCTTCTAGCACGACCTTCCCCTTGCAGTTCCGAACTGGTTGGGAATTTGACCTGAAATATTAAAAAGACTAACATTTAAAAACATTCGTTGTTAATAACTAAATAAAATTATTGTGAAAAATTGGACAACTGATTGTCGAATTGTTGAACTTAATAATTGTCTAAATTGAGAGTTATGAGTATATTTTTTTTTAAATTCATTAACTAAAGTTACTATTTATAAGGAATTCTTATATTGAAACAAAATATTTATTATTCCATCACGCAACGGAAACGCGGAAGTAAGGAAACGGTAGTATCTAAGTTTCCTATTTATGTTTCGTGGAAATTCTGACTTCCGATAAAACGCGTGTTTGGTTGATTGATTAAAGTGTTTACTTACATAATCTTTTAATATTCTAATGGATAAGTTGTGAGAAAGAGACTAGTCAATGTAAAAAAATCCAAATTTTCTTGTATAAATGCTATAAAAGCTGCAACTGCAAATTAAGTTGACAGTGAAAATAAAATAGAATATCTAAAGGAATTCTCTTTCTCTAAAGTCAATGAAAGTAAAAGCTATATTGATGAATCATTGATAGAAGTGAACAAAAATCCTAAAGTACGCTCAGATTGCAAAAAAAATAAATGACGCATAAAACACTCAAACAGTTTAACAAATTAACGACAATACACGCATCGGCCAATTAGCCAAAGAAATTGTTAATAAATAGGGTGGACTGAGAAAACTGTTTAATAGACTGTGTCTGGTAAAAAAGTGAAGATGAATTAATTACATGCAATTATAGAGATGCAACTAGAAAGCCGTCACGGTGCGTCGCCGTACGGTATGTGGCACTTTTTACAAGTGCATTTCGTGTTGGTGATTATTTTATTTGATATGTGCATGTTTTTATGACGCCGCTATTGGGACCGTTACATTGTTAAATTGGAGCTCTGCTCATTTCATAATCTTATAAATAGGACAAACGGTTTATTTGGATCGGAATTAGGCTAAGAATATAAAAAAATATTGTCCGTAAAGCTACTGATTTATATTCTTAAATTAGACAAACAAAAACGATATTATTATTAAGAAATCATTTAAAAAAATATACTATCGATAGCTTTGTAAAAATATGTATATAACCTTAAGATAAGCTCCTGAATAGAATATGAGCAAACTTACTAAGTGATCTAACAGAGCAAAATCTTGCGTACTAAAAATTAATACACATTGGTTACATATCGCAAAAAGTAATTATTGATATATTTAATATCGGTTATAAAATTGTAATGTCTCAGTTTTTTTCCCCCAAAATTACGAAGTGAATATTCTGTTTACAAGAATGACAGGGAAAAGATAATCAATAACGTTTTGTGATCTTTGTAGCGTAATTTTTGTGTGTTTGTTTATAAACCACGTGATAGATAGGGCAATTTTTCCCTAAACTTGAGCCCTGGCTCTTCTCACAATCACTACTTTATGAAATTTACTATTGTTTAGCTATAACCTTTCTAAAATATAGGTTATTTCTTCTGCAAATACAGGTGGCGTTTTTTTCATCAAATAATGGGGGTCCTCCCATTATTTGATGAAAAAACCTCAAGAACTTTTAAGTCTACCTAAGCTTTTAGTAACTTTAAAGTCTACCTAAGTGGTAGGCTATTGACGATTTAAAAGTACTTAGCAAAGGCCATTTAAATAAAAAGCTTTTTCAATTCATTTCATTACATTATTTTTATGTCCTATCTTAGTTCTATGTAGGAATCAAAAATAAGCAAATATAATTGTCTCCATGCGGAAGTGATCAATAGATAACGTAATGAATTCATGTTCAGTGTAATGTCAAAGATTGTTGTATATTCACTTTTCATCGAGTATGAGATAAGAAGTTCAATATTTGCTATGAGAACAAATTGCTCTTTCAAAGCCATTTCTTAACAACGTACTGGAGAATCTTTGGAGTATAATTATGTGTATGAATCTATATCTTCATTTTCATTTTCATTTATTGAAAATATATAATTGTTGATAAATGTTGATAAAAATGACGATGAAAGTTAAAGAAGTGAAATGACATTACAATTGACAATTTTATTGATAATTCATATATGACTGGTTTCTATAATCAATTCTCAATTAGAGATCGCCCTACCTGACTTTGGATACATAACGACCGCTTTTTAGTTATTTAACAATAATTTAAAGACCACCAAAATTCAGTAAGCCTACTTTTACTAGTAAATAAATATTGAAACCTGCCGTTAATGATGTAATCAAGATTGTTATAAGAACAGTAACTATACTAATAATAGTTTTTGTAAAGTAGGGATAGGATAACCTTGGTCAGTTTTCAAAATTATTACTGTAAAATCCTAGTCTCTTATTACTTTTTGGAATTGAAGCACTAACGAGACGACTACATAATTATGTAACACAAGAGTCAATATAATACACAGCGTAGACGTATAATGTTTGCATGAACTTTAATAAGTCTTTCATTGTCAAAAACCCTACCACCATATCGTTTCATAACAACATCAAGCAATTGAATGGTCCTTTTATTACGAAGTCCGTATAAAATAATGTTTAATTGCTTGTCAGTGTTAAATATATTTAGTTTGAATTTAAATGTTGGCATGGTTAATAATTACCCTGGTGCAAGCAAATATCGACTTTGAGGTAGAGAACCTTTTCATACCCTGACTGCACTATCAATATGAGTGAAAGTAAAATATGAATTTCAAATGATTTTAGAGCAGATTTTAGATTCGCTTACGAAGCTTAAACATTTCTTAACAGCTTTTTCATACCTTTCTTAAGATGAGTACGAACTTTATCCGAGGGCAACAAAGTAACATAATTTTGATACATCACTCTTGAAAGATATACCACGTTATATCATCTTTCTTGCTTACCATCAATAACTTCTTTTGTATCTTATTAGACACATAATTATCCATTCAAATGTCAAAGCTGTATCATTTGTCAACCGTAATCAGTTTGCTAGCTTGATTTGAATTAGAATAGTGCTATTGTTACCTTTTATGGCTTCGTGCGATGTTATTATCAAAGTTACATAATTATTATACTTTATTATATTATTGTCTTTTCTAAGACTTTTAACTACTTCCTTGATAAACGATGTTCTGCTTTCTTCAGTTCTTATTTTAACAACATCAGTTTCACTAAGATGATTTGATATGTTAAATTTAAAATAGTTTGTGTCAAAATTGCCTAATTTGCCTGGTTCAAGTAAAACCTTTGAAATACGTTTAGGATTTGAACCCTTTCTTCTTTTACAATCCAATATTTGGCACTATTGACAAAACGCAAGGTTGATATTGAGTAATTATTGTTTAGGATTAGGAGCAATAAAACCGTCTTGTAGTATTGTAGTAGTTAGTTGCTTACCTGGATTGTATGAGTCTGCATGAATCCAACGATTTTGTCCAAGATAAGGTTGTCCAGTGAGCTCTCATCAAGACCTCTCGGAATCGCCTCCTCAACTTCCACGTCGTTGACCTTCGCATCCTTATCTTTGGTGATGGTCACTCCACTGAGGAGTGACACCTCTTCGCTCTTCGAAAACCTGTTGATGGCCTTTGCTAGTTTCCTCTTCAGGCAGCTCGAGATGTCGCCGCCACTGCAATCTCTGTAGGTTTCGTACGCAACTTTGAGATCGCCCAAAACGGTGTCCTCTGAACTCCTAGCTTCGTCTAGTGTGTTTTTGTTTGTGGATGCCGTCCTTGCGCTGGCGGCGACAGCCAAGGTCAATATTAAGAGGTAGTGTGGTACCATCGTGACGCTGTTTCCACGTCGTTGGCAGTGTGGACACTGTGTTTAAATCTAGAGCACAGTAAGCGTTTATATGCGCTTAGTTTCACGGTACAGTGGACGTTACTGAGAGGGATGCGTCGATGCATTTATGCAGTTGGTTGTACAGTCTTTGGGATAAGTTATTTGGATGATGATTTATGATCTTTAAATGTTGCAAATAGATTTCCAAAAAGTAAAATTAAAAAGCGATTCTCTTTTGTTTATTTTTATCAATTTATATTTTTTATAATTCTCAACTGGAAAATATTTTGTAATTCGTATAAAACAAACTCAGTTCTTGATTCGTCTGATGACTACAAAATATTGTTTTCATTTGTATTTCTATGATTATATTTTCAATGAACAACACCAAACTGAGAGTTAGTTGCTGTAAACGTTTAGCATCCGTTTCTAGAAATGTAATTACATATTTCAAGACAGGTTCATTTGCTCCCCATCTCTCTTCGCAGTAGTAAAGAAGTTATAGAATACTAGTAATCTTCTGTGGCTTCGCTCGCACCAATGTCAGTTATTGCGCAAAAACATATCCTATATCCTTTCCAGGATTTCAAACTATATCAATAACGAATTTCATAAAAATAGGTTAAGTGGTTTAGACATGAAAGCATAACAGACAGTTTTAATAATCAGTAGTCCATATTTTTCTCGCGTTTTGTCTACCCTGTAGTGTAAGCATTGAGTTGTCGATGAACATTATTTCGATCGATAAACGCATCTGCCCATTTCTCACATTAATTTGTAGAGTTTATTTTTCCTCTCACTCAATCTATTCATATTTTCTTAGGTCTTCTTCTTCCTGTATCTACATCCATATTCATCATCTTGTTTATAACATGATTGTCACCTTTTCATATAAACGATTGATCAAGTTATATTATATTTTAAATAATTGCCTATATTATTCTTTTTTTTCTATCGCACAGATCAAAAGGTCCCGAGTAACATTTATATTGCTTCGAATTACCATCATGTTTTTATTTTCTAAAATAAATTGCGATCAATTTTCGTTCTTAAAATATTCACGGTAAGGACACAAAATTCTGAGTGAAAGATAATAACAAGTTGTCTTCACTTAATTGATATTTGCATCCAATAAACAGTTATGTTTAAGGAAAGTGTTACCGGTTCTTACTAAATAAATGGTCATTTTGGTGGGGTTTCTGTGTCCAATATAAAAAAGGAAACTTTTGATAATTTCTTAAAACTTTGCGCATTATGTCCAGTCGATTCATTTTTATATTCGTCAAATTTAATTTCATGTTCCTACCTAGAATTCCTAGACAAGTGGCAAACGCTACAAAGCGTTTCTGCGAATAACAACGCCAACTCTAATATTTGACACGACGGTCTGCATGGTGTTTTCTCAGTAATATGTCAGTTATGATGCCAGCAGAGTAGAATGGCATCACCCCATATCCTCCAGTGGGTGTCGTAGAAGGCGACTGATGGATCAGCAAAGGATCAGTATTGATCATGATCACCTTATACTCCGTCCACCAATCCGCATTGGGCAAGCGTGGTGGACTACTTGCCTAAACCTCCTTCGATGACAAGGAGGGTCTTGTGTCCCAGCAGTGGGTCGAATCATAAAGGCTGTTATGATGATATGATGTCAGTTTCATACATTACATTCTATGGAATAGATTGGCCACTTGGAGTTGGTACAATATAGTGTTAAAGGTTATGGCATAGTTTTATAGTCGGATATCTGCCTGCTATTAAGGGTGGTTTAATCGCCACCACCTATACTGAACAGGTTTGGCAGTTACCATAAATAAGCCCTAAGGAGCTCATTTTTAGATAACTTAATGACCTATACCACAGGTCCCAAGTAAGTTCCTCTTATCTGACAGATAGTCTATATTCAACTGCTAGATATATTCTAATCAGGAGTTTCTCCTGAGTTCTTTTTCATATAACACGTGTGGAGAGACTTCATTTTTAAATCAGTCTACCGAAAAATTTAGTGTTACTTGAGATACATCAAGAAGAAGAAGAAGAATCTTCTAATCAGATACTGTGAAAGTGGCCCTAAATCTAGTATCTTATGGTTTTGGTATTTAAGAGTCAAATTAGATAACACAGAAAAATGTTCCAGCAAACTTTTAACTGATAACTTTCAGTGATTAAATTTGTAGTGTCAATTTGAAAATAATACCCACAGTGAACGCATATATAACACGTTCACTGAATACCAAGATCGGCACAAGACTGAATCCTTGGAGTGAACCCCTCTGGCAAATTCGGCCCCACATGGAATACGAAACACGAAGAAGAAGTCCAGAAGAGTATGAAAGCTGGTACAAGAGCCTCAGTTCGGTGAGGTAAGGATGGTGGAGGTGAGAATGAGGTAGACGGTGGCCTTTGCATTACAATTATTGGTCATTAACTTGGGCATTAGCCGCTAAGAGACTTGCTAGAAGAGCAGCTTTCTCCTGTACCTTGTGAGCTAGAGGCCGATCTAGATATCTCAGAGGTGGCATCAAAGGCTGGCAGAAATTCCTTTGCACTGCTTTGAGCAGACGCCAGTAACTACGGGAGCCCTTAGGATGCGTCACCAATTCTTGGCCAAAGCGTGCGATATGCTGAGCATTCGCTCTTGTGTAAGCCTTCTTACAGGACTTGGAAGCCTTATTGTAAGCTGCTTTCAGTGACTCGATATCAGGAGCTTTAAGAACCCGACTTCTGATACAAGTGCGATACGACGACGCCTCGGTGAAACAGCATCGGCACAATCGCGGTTGAACCAGTGGTTACGTCTGCCTTTACTGATGAGATTGGAATGTGGAATGTAATATTGCATACCCAATAGTATCTCCTTAGTAACGGCAGAAGCGAAAACTAATATATCGTTCTCACTGAAGCTGCGTTGCTATTAAGGGACAGACGCAAAATAATCGCGTATACCATCCCTATCTGCCAATCCATAAGGCATAACCGGCGTTTAGCTACGGCCGGAAGCGGAGACTTGGAAAGGTCAGATAAGCCTAGAGGGGCTCTGGACTCGCCCTGATATCCCTCCGGATGGTTGTAAGCAGAAGGTCCAGTAAAGAACGCGCTTGACTTGCAATGTCTGGGATTCTGGTGGGCTGATCAACCAGTTGCGTAAAGACCAGAGCGGATGCATGAGCAGAGATCCCTGCATGGTCAGTTTTAGCGAAACTTAACCACAGACTGTGCATTGAAGTCCCCAAAAACACCAGTTCTGCATTGGGATATTGCTCCTGCGTGACGTCTGCCACCTGACTAAGATGGTCAAAAAGTCGAGCTGTCTCAGCGTGTCCAGCGTGAGGTCTTCCAGGAAACTCAAACGGCGACAGCAATCATCCACCCGAACATACTAGCATACTCCGGTTTTCGCTTTGAAGTAACCGAGAGATCAAGTAGGTTGTGTTAGCGGGCGGCAGTATTTGAGTCTCCGTCAGAAACATGTAGCATTGTTTATTTATCAATTTTTCAAAGTCAACATCGTCATCTGACAAGTGACATTACGTTCCGTTTCGCATTAAGTTTGACATTTAGGCAAAGTGATAAATTCTATACCCAGCGACTTATAAAAAAAAATAAAAAAATATTTCAGACAAAAGTTTCTTGTCTTGGTAAGTTGTATCATGTTTCAGTTCGATATTAGACCTTGTGGGGGTCTGTATTAGATTTTCACACTTTGTTTTTGAATTGGGGCGCGTTAGAGCGTTTTCTCTGGTCTCGTCATTATTTAGGTGACGTTAGGCTTACGGGGGTCATATTAGTTGTTCAAAATTCCTTCAAAGTAGTTATTCACAAAATTCGTATTGACAAGAATTCTTCGTTCATTCGGATGTATGGACTCACTTTCCTTTGCCTCAGACGTTAAAAAACCATAGGTAGGCCGACCAATCAGGGACGTTTGTTTTTGCTTGTCAGATTATTCATTCGCATTTCGAATTTCAAATTCAAGGCTGAATTTATTTTGGAGAAACATTATAAACCTTCGTGATATTAACATATGCGAGGATTATATTAACGAAGGAGAACTATTTTCTAATTTGAAAGGAAGATAATTCCGTATTTACATAATATCCTGGAACGGATAAATAACCGTTAAGGAGTTAATAATTCACCCGAAAGGTAACTATAAACTCTTATCGTTTTTCAATTATTTCTGAAAGTTAAAGGTAAATTCTGTGATTGCCTTGATTTTGTGTTACAGTAAATTAGTAAATTCGGTTGTAAAAACCGCCTCATCTTGTAAAAATTGCCTGACTACCTACTAAGGTAATTATATTTTGTCAGGTTCGAAATTTTAGGCAATGAATGATCTATTTGTTTAAATTATGAATAATTCACATCTCGAGATATCATATTCTAAGTACTGTTGGTCGGGTTTCGTAATTGCTCAAAGATTTGCCGTTGTTTTATATTAGTTTTTGGACAAGTTGTGGTTCCAAATCCCTCTAGGGGTTTTATAATGAGTAGTATAGCATTTATTGATGTTGTTTTATTATGACACATCTTCAGGGTCGTCGGAACGGGTTTAGAGACCCAAATTTCCATTACAAATATAGTCGGCGGGTAGAGAAACCTGCGCAGAACCAGAGTTTGGAGTTGTGAGATCAATTTGGAAAAGTGACCGGTGAACTACAATATATAGAGAGAGCTAACTAGTGGCTGATCTATCAGAGCCAAGACACAACGCACTGATCCAGGTACACTACACTAACCAAACGGTAGCGGCTGACTGTCGAAGAGTTCTACAAGTACTCTGCAGAAGGTTGTCTCATAACGCGTTTACTAATAATTTATACATAATAATACCCAAATTCCACCCGTTAGCGATCAGAGCAGACTCCAGGACCCTACCTATCATTATTTTTATGGTTGTATTTTACTATTAGATATATAAGTTAGAAGGTCTAAATTGTGTAAAATTTAAATTGTGTAAACTAGGTATTTTCAAGGAAGAGAATTCTCACAAAGGTATATTATTTGGAATATGTAAGTAAATAACTTTGCTAGTGCAACAAACAGAATATTGTCCACCCTAAATAAACATTGTACTGCCAAACCATCAAATTGTTGTTTCACTTCATATATACCCATTTAGGAAAGGAAAATACAACCAGATGAAATCTAGTATTACAAACAACAATGCAGGTCGTGCTAACTCATGATATCGGTGGACAGCGTTGAAGTTACTATGAAGTCCACCTAACATAGGCGGACTCCATAGTAACTTAATGGCAGAACTCGACCTCAAACAGTGTAGAGAAGGTGGGGTTGTGCTCTCTATGACCTGGACCGTACATGTCGCGGCAACACCCACTCGAGCTCTGTTTGTACATTGGCTGATCCCGAAAGGTGCTCATTAATTGGTTTGGCTCTTCATGGGCTTTCCACCGCGCGCACTGTGGTAACTAATCAGCGGGCGTTAGGCCCTACCACCAGTTGAGAAGATGGTCGCTCTGAAATCCCTTAGTCGACTCTTACGACACCAGGAAAGGAGAGGGGGCAGTGACAAACTGTATTCTGTCGGGAGTGTATAACACTCCCGACAGAATATCAATATATTATTGATCTTACTTGTATAGAAATATTACTATTCTATAGAAGAATACCTTGAGGATAAGAACATTGTACGAAGAATATTGTACGATCATTGTCATCGTATTTGACATATTTATTCAATACGAGTAAAAACGGGAATTAACGCGATAAAATTACCTTTTAAAAAGCCTGACGTTTCAGCCGGGTTGCACCGACCGTGGTCACAGGCGGACTGGAGAACTGCGATTCACTCCGTATGTGAGGTAGATTCATACTCGTCTACCCACAGGATGTTTCTTCTGCTACTGTCACACACCACACTTACTGTGTCCCTATTCTGTAAAACTGACCGACGCGTCCGTATTCTGGCGAGTTCTCGTCTGCATAATGTTTATCACTGGATTCCACGTCGCTGATAATTTGAAACCGTCTTCCCGATTGAAATTATCGTGTTTCTTGATTTCAATCGCTTCACGCACGACTCTTGAGTAAAAGTGGCGATCTGTGGAGAGAACTTGCGTATTGTGGAATTCATCGCATCGCGTTAATTCCCGTTTTTACTCGTATTAATCATGCAACGCGAAAGTTTAAAAGTGATTATATTCATTCAAATTATTATAATTATTTTCACTAGACTAATGTTATATTATTAAAAATATCAAGTGTAATTCCACGAATGATTGTAATTTTCGTAAATAAAAGAATCGTGAATCATCATTAACACTTTTCTACTGAACAGTACCTGACTAGAATAATAAGTACAACAATTTGTTTGATAGCACATTAGTAGCTCGTTTAAAACAGTTTTTGATGAAAAAAAAAATGAAAAGTATGAAATATACATACCTATTCAATAGTATAGACATTGGAGAAAATACGTGTAACATTGATCGGTGAATACTTAATTTAAATGATATCTATCTATAGGTAATGTATTTTGGTCAGATTAAGAATAATCAATATTTACATCTTGATGAAATCAACATAATGCTGCAGGGAACTTCCAAGTTCAAATTCTGTTCTTAGATACATGGCTTGAACTGCGCTGAGTCTCGTCCAAGCCGCCCTTGGCACCACCTGCTCTCAGGAAAAGGCCCTTTTCAGAGCCAGTGGCTTCTGCTCGGGAAGGCCGGTCTCCCAGACCGGCGGTCTGCATTCCGGGATGAATACCAGACGCAATTGAACGAAGGATCGGTTGGGTCCGAAAGGGCGGGCATAGATGGCCAGCCGGCGAAAGTGGAGAAAGTTCACAATCCCGGATCTCTGTCAGAAGGTACCTTGGCAGGATGCCTGGAGAGGATGCTCAGTGGGTAGGGGGGGAAACGCCTTTACCTCTGAATCCCGCATACTCCTGCAGTTGCACTGCAGGTATGAGACGTAAATGTATTTGATCTCTCCAAAAAAATCTCATTATTTATTTACTTTCGATGAACAGCAATCAAATTTAACTTACGGCTATATTTTGTCATTTTTCAATATTAGATAAGTTTGAAAAATGTTCAAATTAAATGCTATAAAGCTTTAATACTTACAAAAATTTAGGAATAACTCGTATTGTTATCTAAGGACTTAAATGGGAATCTAACATGCGACCTTAGACGTTCCAGACGACTACTCTTCCAACGAAGTTACACAGGATTTTAGGAATTTTGTTACACTTTGTTAAACTTCTAAAAATAGTCATAATTTTATACCAATTGATTTACCTTGCAAAATCAAATACGCATGGATTTACTAGTCTTTGTCATGGTGGAGTGGTAGAGTAACACTGCCTACCCTACAAGCGGTCAGAGTTCAAATCTTTGTAGAGACAAATTTTTGTGTGATAAACACAGTACCTATACGCCACCAGTCCACCACGCTTGCCCAAAGCGGATTGGTGGATGGAGTATAGGGTAATCACTACCCCTTTGCTGATCCATTAGTCGCCTTCTACGACATCCATTCATCACCCCATATTTTCCATAACGGGTGCTGCTATTCTACTCTGCCCGCAGCACATGGCTGATCTAAATTTACTGAACCTAGAATCTAAATCAGAGGCTCCCAAACTTGTTTTTCTCTTAGACCACTATAAAAAAAAATGCTGGTACCCCCTGCAGCTACATTTCTACCATATTCCCTAAACTCGACAAAAAATGTGAAGATTAGATCTAACTATGGAAATTTACGTTGCGGCTCAGTTCCAACCACGAATTAACTTCCTCGCAATGTGCCCTGCCCACTGCCACTTAAGGTTCGCAATTCTTTGGGCTATGTCGGTGAGCTTGGTTGTCCTGGCGGATTTCATCATTTCTGATATGATCACGCAGAGAAACTCCGAGCGTAGCCCTCTACATTGCCCTTTGGGTGCCTTCTTATGAAGGCGATTATAAGCGCCACGTTTCGTTCCATAGGTCCTCACTGGCAATACACACGAATTATAGACTTTCGTCTTCATACACTGCGGTAGATGGGCCGAGAATATGCCACGTAGCTTCCCGAACGCTGCCCAAACGAGCTGGATTCGTCGATTGACCTCTTTCTGGAAGTTGGACTTACCCATTGAACTCTTTGTCCCAGGTAAACATAATCGTCGACAACTTGAACCGTTTCGGTGATATGACATCAGCCTGTCTCACGCCTCGCTGGAGCTGTATGGGTTTTTAGTTCTGGTCCTGGAGGCGGACTGACATTGTGGCGTTTTTGTACAGTGAACTCAATACTTGGATGTATCGATAGTCTATGTAGCAGCTATGGAGTGACTGGAGCACGGACCAGGTCTCGACAGAATCGAAGGCTTTCTCATAGTCCGCAAATGCTAAGCTTAATGTCAGATTTATACTCTTCGGTTTTCTGCATAACTTACTGCAGCGTATGTAGGTATGTGATGTATAGTACTGAAGCCTTTTCAGAATCCGGCTAGTTTGGGAGGCTGGAAATCGTCAAACCTGCGCGCGAGAGGATTCGTTATACATACATGTACGCCTACAATTGCCAGCCTGTCGCCTACACAAAAAGGGCACCAAACCCAAAAATTAACAATCCTTCAGTAAACGAACCAACTAAAACCAACGATGGAGAGATGGCGAATGACTAGGTGTAGGTATTACTCTCCGATCGAGCATGTTCATTTGAAAGAATCTAAGGTATTCAAAGTCCATAACAATAACTAAACCAAGCTTGACGAGCGTATAAAAACCGTTTAATAGTTATCTTACTTCAAATCAATAATGTGCAGTACTTAACTGTTTGTTAACACATGCGTTAAACTATTCTTGCCGTAAATACTTTTCTTTTCAACGGTTACCGTTTCTAAAAGCTAACAGTGTGTTTTAAAAACAATGTATTTTCAAATTTTCAATTCATATGTACGTTTAATCAATGCTTTTACGATGAAAGGAAAACATCATGAGGAAACCTGCAACACACCTATGAAGAAATTCTTAAGTTGTGTGTGAAGTCAACCAACCCGCACTTGACCAGTGTGGTTGACTAAGGCCTGATCGCCCCTAATATGGGGTAGGCTCGAGCCCCTCGGTGGGGACATTATATGAGCTGGTAATGATGATTGGAGACCACACAGCCCATACTGCGAGGAATACCTTTATGTAGAACCAAATATTACCTAAAGCTTTTATTAACCTTAACCTTATTGACCTTATTGAGAGTATACAGGCGGTGAATTTTTCAAGTGAACGTAGATAAAAAATCCGAAAATATGATGAATTCACATTGGATTTTTGAAAAATCAATAATTAATTAGTTAAGATATAATAGTAACCTTAAAAATAAGGATTTTGTTAAAAATTACCACTTTCCATAAGTTTGTCGTATGTCATTACTTTCCAGATTTTTTTCTTTATTAGCGACACTATTGAATTCTGTAAAAAAAAGGTTGTATTTTTTGCCAAAATCAACGGGTTCGCTTCCTGGCTAGGAATATTGATTTTGGATTTTTCAAAAATCCAATGAACAAGTTTAAGTTTTCACCAAAATCGGACCCGAGACTCCATTGAGTTCTTTTCGCTATTCTTCATAGCTTATAAATAATAATAAAGATTATTATTATTTATTTATTATCTAAACCACTTTTTGTTACTCCTCGTTACCGTAAAAATTATACGCGTAACTCGTATTTGTTTCGTTCCACTAACATTTACAACAAAGAATTTACTGAAATCGATTTATTTAACATGCCATTAGAAAAATTTAAATGTACTGTTTTTCAATGTTTGGCAAGTAGCTAACTGGTACCATCAATCGTCTTTTTTATATTTCCTACCTGTTAAATTATTTTATTGTGTAACATCACATCATGACAATGTAATGTATAACAAGGATAAGTCGCACCCATTGTCCTGCCATATAGTGGCTCATAATAACGAAAATTTGCATGATCTCATTACAGGCACTGTAGGTCTTTTAATGTAATACTTGTTGTAATATTACTATTTACTGTAAATGACTGTTTGTTGCCTTAAATAAATTAAAAAAATATATAGCTTCGGTTTTGGCCATGAAAAATTCACCTGTAAGTAACCTTCACATTGATTTGTTTAATCAAAAAGTCAACGATTTAATTTATTGACATATTCAATTACTCCGCATTAGCAATAAAAAATATTACATAATCTTTCATTCTAATGAATGTTTACACGCCACAACATAAATGACAATTACTTCGATTTGAATTTAAAAAGCTAATTATTGTACCCGAGAGGTAATGAGCACCTTTCACAATTTGTAGCAATTAAAAATGTCAGAGAACTGAACATTGTAAATATAAGGACAGTTAAAAAAACTTTTAATTTCAATATCATGGCACATGATAGAGTAGATAAAGTAAATGATTGAGTGAGCACACGCGTTATGCAAAGATGCAAGATTTTAACATGCAAATAATATTAACACAAATTAACATTTTTTTTCATTATTTTATTCAATCTCTTTATTGCAATAGTGAAGTGAGTGGTTCCTTATGAGGTCCAGGGGTGCACTAAGAAAAGATTTTTGGAAATTAACCTTCTAGGGTGAAAAAATTCTATGGAATTCCGTCAGCTTAGAAGCTAAATCGATAAAAATGGTCTTTAGCTACTTAGTTAGAAATCTAGAATGACGTATTTCATGATTTTTGAAAATTCAAATCCTAAGGGGGTAAAATCTGGGATGGAATTTTGTATGAAAATCCGTCATTTTATAAAGTAAAAACCATGAAAATCGGTATATGGCGCTTGGGTTAGAAGAAATAATAAGAAAATTTAAATGCTGCTCGAAGTAACTATTCCACGCGGACGAAGTCGCGGGCAAAAGCTAGTCTAGAATAAAATCCTTAACTAGCTATGCGGTCTAAATCAAAAAAATATAGTTACAGTTTTGCGATTTGAAAAACCTGAATTATTGTTTCGCCTTATAAAATATTTCCTGGTGGAGAGTATCTATATCGTTTTTGATAAAAAACAAAATAGTTTTAAAAAAATGTATTTCTTTTTTAAATTTCTTCATTGCACATTTTTTATAGCTGATTAGCATGATTGATATAACTTCGTGATAAAAATGTACCGAATTTCATTAAAACGGTTTATACATACGTATTTCAACTCTAATAGAACGCTTCTTAATAAGCGTATTTTAGAACTATGTCTAATGAAGTGGACACCAGGAACGAAGGAGTTAAATCGCTAATCTCCCTTATTAAAGCTCTGCTGGATCCCTCATGGGATCACGAGGGTGATCGTGCGTATGTAATAATCGGAAAAAGATCCAAGCAATTCGCCCTATGCGATTCTTATTCGCGTTACCAACCTTCATTAGTTCATAATCGATTAAAGTACGAGATCGGTACAATTTATTCACTTCTTCAAGCACCGTAAGATACGCGATCAGATGCCGTTGTCTGGATGTAGAGCGCGCACGCTAACTATCACATGTATATTTGCAAGTTAAATGAGACAAAAAATCGCCTATTGAACGGCTTTATTCATAGTATGGACAGTTGGGATTAAAACGTTACTTTTGTCAGTGAAGGCAATTTTCAATACTTTACGAGTTTCTAATTGTTTACTACTCGTGTCAGTTGGTTGTTACGAATGAAGTGTTGACTGTTGAATAAAGTTTTTTCATGAAGTTGACTTTGAAAAGAGTGGAACTGTTCAGGAAATCAGCATAGGTATCTTTGTCTTAATAATTTGCACTTGAAAAGAAACACTGATACTGTGTACTGGAATTGATAAACCATTTGAATTTGAATACGAGTTGTAAATCCGGGTCCAGATATGTATCATTTGCCCGATCCGATCAGCGTATCCGTATCGCCGACGCGTATCATGATCGCATATGTGGACGGGTGATGATACGCGATCTTGATACGCCGTTATGATACGGCCCGTGCCATGTCATGTCAGTTTCATACGGTTGTCATACGGAGCAAATCGAGGCGTCCATAACACGATACGGGGCTTGATACGGGATACGCTGATACGGATACGCTGATACGGATACGCTGATCGGATCGGGCATATGATCATATCTGGACCCGCCGAGAGAACCAAATCGTGATTTCAGATACTGTTTTAAGTCAGTTATTATAAATCTTGGTTTGGTTAGTGGTAGGAATTTATCTAGTCCGCCTGGCTACCACCATCTTATCAAAATCTGTAGCCATAATAATCTATACTGAAATTATAAAGGTGAAGAGTGTGATTGTTTGTTTAAACGCGCTAATTTCAGGAACTATTGATCCAAATGGAAAAAATCTTTTTTTGTTGAATAGTCAATTTATGGGAAAGGCTTTAGGATACAAAATTTTGACGTTAACGCGAGCGAAGCCGCGGGCATCCACTAGTAATTTTAAAAGCATTATTGTGTTCTGACAATTACTGACAAGATAGTCCTTCTGTGGTTGAGGGTTCACGTGAAGCTTGATTCATCTTCTGCCTTATCGTCAATTACCATCAGGTGAGATAAGGCCAAGGGCTTACCTGTCAAGCATAAAAAAACTAGTTTCTATGAATTTCGTTTCGTTAAAAATGACAATACCTATGGGCCTCGACAAGTGGCAAATGATACAACGTTTCTATTGAACGAAATGATAATAGCCCCCCATCCACCAGTATCAGTTCGTGTATATGGTGACAACAGGATTGTTTTTCCTCTCAGACTGGCTAGGATATTATTCCTCGCCAGTCAAGTCACAGGAAAACATGTAGAGATGACATTTAGTTAGTGGCCTCAACGGTATTATTTATCCCTACGATGTTTCTCTACAGTTCATATATGAGGACAAGACATACGAAATAAGCGCTAGTGGATGGGAGGCTAATTTTTGACTACGGTCGCCATAGAGCTTTCTCACTAAAACATCAGTTTCATACATTATTATTATTTTCGTAAGACGTTCAACGCAATCGACTGGTCACTTGGCTAGGCCCTCTACTATAAAATTTAGTTTAAGTCTAGTACATAGGGTAGTCCCTGGTCACGAACACGATTGAGTGAGTTTTTTTCTGATCAGGATCCATTGTAATTGCGAGAGTAACCCCTACTTACACCATCTAACAGACCTGAGAGAGGTGGCAGGCATTCGATATTATGACCAAATAATATGATGGTAACATATTTCACTGAACTATACTAATATTATAAAGACAAAATATTTGTATCATCATCATAACAGCCTTTTTAGTTCGAACCACTGCTGGCACACAAGGCCTGTTCTTATCATCTAAGGAGGTTTAGGCAGTAGTTCACCACTCTTGCCCAATGCGAACGGAGTATAAGATGATCAATACCCCTTTGCTGACGCATTAGTCGCCTTCTACGACACCCATTGGAGGATATGGGGTGATGCTATTCTACTCTGCCGGCATCACATGGCTAAAGATTTGTATGTTTGTATAATTCTGCAATAGTCTCAAAAACTACTGAACCAATATTAGAAATGTTTTCATCGTTAGATTAGGCTACATTTTATAAAATATGCAAAAATACGCGGAGAAAGTCGCGTGCGGAGCACTAGTTTGAAATAAGTTAAGACCAGAGTTGGAAGTAGATTATTGATCAAAGTATCACAAAATTTAATATTAAGCACTAGCGCATGAAAATTAAAATTAAAAAATGGTTAAATATTAATCTATCTTTTACTTATACGTTTCTATTTTTAACCCTCTTCAAAAAAGGAGGAGGTTCTCTATTCGACTGTTTTTTTTGTATGTATGTTCCGCGATTACTCCGTCAATTATGAATCGATTTTGATGATTGACACCAGCTCCAAATATGTCGGAGTATGAATTATAAATAAATGATTATAAATGTGTATCAAGTCTTTCCTTGGTTTTCTGTGACGCTCTTCTTAACTACTTAATAATAATATTATTTAGTTCGTAATTTTAAGTTGAAATTTGTGCGTTTTGAAGTCGGTTTTCGTATTTTTTTGCTTAAAATATTGTATCTTATTGACAATTTACTTACTTGCTACTAGCAAGTCCGTTTCAAATGCCATTACTTAGTCTAGTATAATAACAGGTCTCGACTGTGAATACGAGTTCTATTTTCACTTACACATTATAATGTCTAAACGAGCCTCGCGGACAACATGATAAATGTTTGCATAATTATTTTTCTCGAGAAGTCATTCTTTACGTTTCTTAGTTTTACTTAATCCGATGAAAGGTGTGGATTTGTGTCTAAAGAATATAATACCATGAATATAATATTGAAATGAAAATTAGCATCGGAATTTTGTCTTTATAATTTTATTCTCTTTATTGCACTTTAGAATTGTAACTCGTTTCTTTGTCATACAATCAAGAAATGGAATTCGCTGCCAGCACACGCGTTCCCTTCTTCCTACAATCCTGGGTCATTCAAAAGAGGCGTGAAGAAGCACCTTGCAGGTCAGCAAGGCGAGGGTGGCTAGCGTGGTAGTTTATCTCCCACACTAGCTATCTTCGCATTTGGACTCCACTTCTGCTTACCATCAGGTAGAATGGACAAATGACTCCATTTTTTTAAATGTAAAGGTACATACTATCGCGCATATATAATCCCTAAAAGTTTGATTATACATTTGCTTTTACATAAATCCACATCTGGCGATACTCTGTAGTAGGTACCTCAAAATAGCGATTATTTGTCTGTCTGTTGCTTAAAATAATAAATAAATATCTTATACACGATGTAAAAACTTATGCATTTAGATAAAATTTTAATATATATTTTTTAATTCCTAGATATTTTTATTTCGACAAATTAAAACTGCGTAATCAGTTGTCCTTTCGTGTCTTTTATTTCATTGGCAGTAGAAATGGAAATTGGCATAAGTTAGATTTATAATTTCGCCGACTACGTAAATTTCATCTCAAGTTTGAAAAATTAGCACTTACACTATTAATACTGTAGAATGAGATAAATGACTAATTCTAATCGGTGTAGGATGACCGAAGATTATGTAGAGTCTCCCCGCGTTAGATGCTCGCCAACTAGACATTTTGAGAGGTTTGAATGGTCTTCTCAAAGACCCGGTGACGATTTGAAGGTCATATGCGACCACCAGCATTAAGGTCGTAGCACACTTGTCAGCTCGGATGGGTGACCAAAAATTTGGAACAATTTTTCTTATTTTTTTCAATCTTACTTTTAAACTCGATTTTCCTCCGTGCTTCGGAAGGCATGTTAAGGTGGTGTTCCTGGCTGCTGTCGAGTGCCGCGGCAGCGGCCGGCGAGTGCCAGAAGCGACTTCAGGGCGTTTTCACTGAATTATTACTGAACTGAATATTCGATACGATCTTTCGACCAAATCATTATTAGTCTAGTTAAACATTAGGCTAAATAAAATTAGTGCATTTGAAAATTCGGTGAAATGACATTATGTCAAATAAATAATTATGCTAAATAAAATTCTACCAATTTAAACATGAGGTAAAATAAAATTAGTGCAAATGAAAATTCGGTGAAATGACATTATGTCAAATAAATAATTATGCTAAATAAAATTCTACCAATGAAATATTCGGTCAAATGAATAATTATGCGAAATGCCTTTATTGCAACTAAAATTAGACGAAACGATTTTCGAGCAAAGGTTGTTATACCAAACAAGGGTAAACCGTTAATGTGCTCTTTCTCTTGCACATTGCCCATCTACAGTTTCCTATATCTATGCTCTGTCAGGTTGCCAGCCTGTCTCCTGCATAAAATAGGCGCGAAACCCAAAACTTAACAATCCTTCAGTAAACAAACGAACAAAAGCCAACGACCAGGCCAGATGTTACACTCAAAATCATCACAGGAAAATTCCCACATTTTTCTTTCGTTGAAAACAATGTCGAAAAATGCCTGATTTTAACAGACGCTGAAGAGAAACACTATAGGCGCATCAATCTTACCGTTGAGCCTAGTTACTCGTTCCGGTTACGATTGCATCCGTGTTAATATGATGCCATACGCATTACTCTCTTGTTGCGTGATCTTAATGAATACTTTTTTTATCTAATAAATATCTATTACCAGCGGTGTATTTAGGTTTTTGGGACGTTATAATTCTTTAGTTGGCAGACAAGCATAGGCGAAGCGTCGGTAGCGTAGTGCGTAAGAGCTTGTCTTCCATGGGAGGCACCGGTTCGAACCCCGCCACGTACCAATGTGTTTTTAAATTTTGAATTCATATGTACGTTTAATCGACGCTTTTACGGTGAAGGAAAACATCGTGAGGAAACCTGCACACACCTAGGAAGATATTCTTAGGTTGTGTGTGAAGTCGACCAACCCGCATTTGGCCAGCGTTGTTGACTAAGGCCTAATCGCCCCTAATGTGGGGTAGGCTCGAGCACCTCGGTGGGGACATTATATGAACTATTGATGATGATGAGACAGGCATACGGGCTGCCTGGTGGAATCATCGAAGCTTGCACTGACGTGACACTCACGTGCTGCCAACCCTACTCCCCTTCCCTACCCTGTGGAGCTCTGGCAACCATACCCGCCAACAGAAATACAACACCAAAAAAAATTGAATAAAAAAACCGCCTTCAAAACTAATACTTAAAATAAAATTTTTGTTTAAAAAATGTAAATGTTTTTTTGAAGTCGGTCCCAAATACAAGCGACACCGTTTATTCCAAATATTAAGTTTGGCACCGATCTGAAAAAAAAATAGACTTTTTTACAAAAATTTTATTTCAAAACTAAAAAAGTTTCGAAATCGTTTTTTTTTATTATTATTAGTGTTTTAAGTATAGAAATTTTTAGGAAACTATCTCGAGATCTTTTAGACAAACAAGTGATAGGATTGCGATATTATTGATGTCAATTAAATATGCATTAATAGGGATAACTCAAAAAGTACTCGTCAGATGTCGATCAAATTTTAATGAGGCCACATGACAAGCACCAGCTTCCAAACGTTTAAATAATCTATATACATAAAAGGTCAAATCCTGACTCACTGTCTGGACTGATCAACGTCCAGCCCATACCCTTGGACCTAGATAGCTGAAATTTAGCACAGAGGTCCCTTTTATGATGTAGGCAAGGGAAAAGGCTGGATTTTTCGAAATTCAACCCCTAAGGGAGTAAAATAGAGGATGACAGCTTGTCTTCAATATTGGTACACCCAGTAAAGAGTTATGAGGTAACATACACGTACAGAATATAGTTGAATTGAGAACCTCCTCCTATTTTTGTAGTCAGTTAAAAATATAGTGTTATTTCAGCGTGGTCTTCTGTAAGGTGGAGGTACTACCGCAGTTCGGGAGCTCCAAATTCAAGCGGCTTGTCCGCTCTGCAATACCTCGACTAAAGTAGAATAGAATTCTTAGAAGGAACATTTTGAGAAATTTAATAAAATCAATGATATAAAATATTGAAATACAAAAACTAGAAAATACTTCTATCGTGATCACGTATCGATACGGGAATCGAAGCGATTGTATAACGGAAGTGCGACTAACAATTGCCCGACGGACATGTGGCCGACAAGGGCCGACATAATTTTGGACCGATATTACTTTCAGACGACATTACTTTTGCCCGAAGAATGTTTATCGACAAAGCATTCCACCGGCAGTACTTTGGTCTGAAGCACTTTTAATTTAATAAAGTAAAGATTGTAAATATTGTACCCCATCCTCCAATGGCTATCGTAAAAGGCTTACGACAGTCATTGGAGGAAGGAGTGATGCTATTTTACTATGCCGGCATCACATGGCTAGTCTCTTAATAGGTACTTCATATGAATGGCCCCAAAACACCTCTTGACGAACGCCTCAATGACTCTTATATAACCACCTTATATATTACCGTTTTCACAACTGGCTTCACGCTGTCTGGGACAGCAATACAAGCCATTTGTTTCATTCATTCAACTCGATCATTACGCAAACGCAACTATAGTGACAGTATCAAAAGCCTATCAGTTTATATCCGAAATTACATAACCGATTAGCACCTGCTCACGTGCGACTCAATGGTTCGCCTATGATTAATTTGATGCTATGTTCACTAATTATCTAACGTGGTAATAAAATTAGTGGCTACTTAAGAATACTTACGTAATGCCCACATCCTGTAACAGACGCTAAATAGGTACAACTTTCTCATACTGTTTAGCGTGGTATCGGAGCGCATACTAGTGTGAATTGTATGAGTGGATGGATTTCAACTAAAATAATAATGTGATAAAAACATGATATTACTCTAAGGCCCGTGTTACAGAATGACACTCAAAAGTCAAACATGTCTTGATATTCGTCTGTCACTTCCTATCACGCACAAAGTGATAGAGATGTAGGACGCTCAATTCGGCGTTCATTCTTGAAACTCATTCTATAATACGAACATAAGTTTTCACACACATTCAAATGTGCTCGATTCTCCATTGTGATCCAGTGTGGTATCAATATGTGTACAATTTCAAATTTTAAACCAATATTGTAAGGGAAGACGTCTTAAACCACATTTTTTTTATTATAAGTTTAATTTGTACTCTTTATTTTATTACTTAAATTATTATGATTCATTATTACTATGACTTCAACATGTGAATTAAGACTCTTTCCAAATCAAAACTATAAAAACTGTAAAGGGAGGACAAAATTAGTTAAGTTTCTTGCCGGTTCTTCTCAGAACAAGGCCTCCTGGTAGACTCTTGAACTGATGGCATCAAAATAGACTTTCATAAGTGTACAAATTGTACCTAAATGAATAAAGAAATTTTGACTTTGACTTTCTTAACGTAGCGGGGACGCTTTTGGTTTTTGTCTTAAACTGTCTTTAACTTTCTATAGTAGAAAGGTAGTAGTAGTAGAAATTTCCACTATTTGAACATCTCTTTCTCAATTCTTGCCACTAAATCTTCTTTCATTAGTTATAACATCAGGTACGACAAAAACCAAAAGCGTCCCCGAAAATGTGAAATTAGATTGACGAAAAACATATAAATATGAATTGGGAGTGAATGGACAGAGAGAAGACCTAGGCGAACGTTTGTCGATCAAATCGAAAACTTCTTGAAAAGGGCCAGGTCAACAATACTTGAAACTGCCGGTCATGTATGAAGATTGTATAAAGTGATGAGACTACATGAAGCGAAAGAAATATGTAAGGATCGTAGCAAATGGAAAGAAGGTATCCCTACCAATGTATGTATGTAATAATGAGACCGAAAGTCCTTAATAACGTTGTAATATATCTTTTCACCTCTCCAGCACCAAACTCCAGCTCTCCTCTTTTGCTTCGTAAAATCTCGAAGGAAAAACGCTTTTTGCTGCGAGTTTTGAACAAGATTGTAACGTTCAATCTAAATTATTCTTGTAATCTTACTTTTAATTTTCAATGGTTTTTTTTAAGATAATAAGTTGCCTTGTTTTTCTCACCTACTATAACAATTTTCTCGCTGGAAAATTGGAGAAAAATCTCGGTGAAAAGTTGTATGTTTCACACGAGAGCAACTTTTTTAGTTTCGTGCTTTTAAATCACTCACTGCGCTCAGTAGTCTATTTATGAATCACTCACTATGCTCGTGGATTTAATATTGGCACTTGCAGCAAAAAATAACGTTTCTCAATTATGGAACAAATAACTATTATTTTATTTAAATGCCATAGCCATGTGATGCTGGCAGAGTAGAATAGCATAACCCCATATCATCCAATAGATGTCGTAAAAGGCGACTAATGGAATAGCAGAGGGGTATTATTATTTATTCAAATAAAATATTTCTTAAACTAAAAGCCATAGCCATAGCCATGATTGGTTTTTCTGTGCACTACAGATCCGTATCGACATCTCTAAAACAATATGCAGTAAGATATAAATACTATGTAGTTATAATGCATTTCACAAAATGAAACCATTGATACCCTTATATAGTGAAGCGTCGGTGGCGTAGTGCGTAAGAGCGTCGTCTCCCATCCGGGTGGCACTGGTTCGATCCCCGCCACGTACCACCGTGTTTTCAAATTTTGAATTCATAATGTACGTTTAATCGACGCTTTTACGGTGAAGGAAAACATCGTGAGGAAACCTGCATACACCTATGAAGAAATTCTTAGGTTGTGTGTGAAGTCGACCAACCCGCACTTGGCCAGCGTAGTTAACTAAGGCCTAATCTCCCCTAATGGGGGGTAGGCTCGAGCCCCTCGGCGGGGACATTATATGAGCTGTTGATGATGATGATTGATGATGATGACCTTATACTCCGTCCACGAATCCTCTTTGGGCAAGCGTGGTGTAATACCCAAACCTCCTTCGATGTTAAGGAGAGCCTTTGTGTTATGATGATTATTTAAGTAGGATTACTCCTCATTAAAATGAAACATCATTGAGAAATAGTCCACAAAATTAATTGTGAATCATTCACTGTCATTACGTCCGCTTAGTGCAAAGTCATTTGACCTATACCGGATACCGCAACTTTATGTTAAAGAGGAAAGTTACGCATACCAATGGTTTCGCATTATTTTAACTCCTGCGCCCATATTTATCTGGGGCATTTGCTAAATACATAATTTCTGTCATCAAAGATTTCCATACGTCCTCGTATACCAGACAGTTTGTATTCTACGTATCTGGCCAAAGGTCTTTTCTCGAAAATGTATAGTTAAAGAAATAAGTGTTTTTATTAATACGATGTTAAACTGAATGAATGAAATTTTAGTAGGTTGGAGTAGCTGTATGTACGTGTTTTGGAGTTATTTCTATTTTGAAAACTATTCCATCTGTCTTTTAAATGTATCATATGAAATAAATACATAGACACTATTCAAAAGAAGTACCAATTTATCCACTAATATTATACACTAATATTGAAAGGAGAAAAGATTGGAATATTTGCGTGCTTATAATAATTCGTTTTCACTGCGTAATATAGGTCATAACATATTATTTTCATAAAATCTACCAGGCGGACTAATTCACGGGTGGAGCGTAAGTACCATTCATAAACACACACAAATATATTCTATTTTAACTCTTGACAGAGAAGCTCTTGGTCTTCATCTAACTTGATGATAAGTGACGATAGTGCCGAAGAAGGACACCATTGATAAATTGTTTGCACTTCCATATAGAAGGACTAAGTTGGGACGGCATTCACCGATTCCACGTTTGTGTGATTTGTATAATGCTTTATTGATATTATTGATGTTTCAAACTCGATCGGTAAAAACCGTAAGTTAATTTTTGCGCATATAACTAGGACATCCGATACGTAAAAAGTTTAAGGTCTTTGCATTCAGTTAAATATTTAGGTAATGCTATTATAATATTGTTGTGATAACTTGTAAGAGTAGGTATTTAAGTAATCTTAAGATGTTACTTTATCACTGCAAAACACAATTGCATGCTGTGTTTGTCTGTAATAGGTTGTGCAATTGGTCGTAAGTTAATTAGGCTTTGATCTTCGTTATGTTTTATTGTAACAACTGTTGACAAACCAAATAAAAAAAATGAGAAGGAATCGAGTTTCACCTGGAACCTGGAATCTTCAACCACAGAGGCTGGCTATCTTATAACATAATAATGCTGCTAACATAATTGTTATGGCAAAGAATTTTGCTAAAACTGTGGTAGCTAGACAGGCGGATTTGAAAAAAGTCCTTCCACCAACCAATCCAAGTACAAATTTGTACTCCTAGTGACCTTATTCTGGTGGACGAACCACCGGACCACAGAGGAGGTTAAATTATTTGGTTACACTTTAATTTCTACATTCAGCACAACTCCTTAAACTACCCTTGCTTTCTACTGAGCTATAGCCTTCTTTAGCTCGTGAAAGAATAATATAAGACACTTATTTTAATTAAAAGACTGATTACAATAACCTAGCATTTATTTGTATTTTCGTTTACAGGTACCTATTTCAAAAAATTACTTATGTAGCTGTAAATATATTTATAGTCACAATTTAAAATTATTATCATTCAATATCGGACATTTTCACCATTTTTTAAAGAATTGCCTTCTTTAAAAAATGGTGAAAATGTCAGATACTAATAACGAAAATAATAATAATATTAAATTGTTTATTGATAAAAATTGTACATGATTTCTACATATGTAAACAATATAAGAATAATTGTTTGCCTGAACTAGGTTATACCTGTCTTTCTAGAACATATTCTGCCCGATGGTATAAGGTCAGGTGAACAACTTATGGCCAGTAACCCATAGGTGCTTGCATCAAGGTTATGCAACTTACGTGTAGATTCGGACTAAGGTGTACATACTTAAGGTACATCACTCTTAAAGAAACCCACCACATTGTAAGTAACTTCTCCAAGACTGGCTCTAATTTGGAGCTAATAAGCCAGATCCTAACTCAATATATAAATTTTATTTCCTGCACAAATAGTAGTCACGAACTGTCTATTTGGATACCTACTTTTGCTCGTAAGCAACTATGTCTTCAATTGTTAAAGTTGACGTCTCGGCATCTTTTATTACAGAATTCTAACCACTATTAAAAGGCTTAAAATGGAAATCTCTCGATTCAAGTAATTTATGTTTAATAATATTATCATTATGCCATTTGATGTTATTGATCTTGACGTTGATTACGCTGTAATGAGGTCATTACCACTTCGCCGGGAACATCAACTTTCAATATAATACGATAGAAAAGATATCAGTAATGAGGATTGATTTAAAGTTGCATCTAAAATTATTACTCCTATAATTTATCCTTAACTATCATTGATGGGACCCACGAACTTAAAATGCAATAGAATGAGTCACTGTCACAAAACGTAATCACTTAATATATAGACTTAATAATTTTAACATGACAACCGTAAGTGGAACTGAATATTTTACATATTTTACCAGTCAAAATATATTTAAGGTGAACAACATAATTCCTCAATTTGATAAAGAAACGAAAGTTGAAAAGAATGGAGGTAGTAAATTACAGATGACAGATTAAATTTTCATAACGGTATCTGAAAAACTTTCCGAAATACACAATACGAACTAAAAAGATTTTCCCAAATTTTTTGAACAATCGAACAATTCGCATAAGTGACCAAAACTGTTTGAACGACTTGGAGATGGGGTCAGAACAATGGTATTTTAAAGAGTTACGTGAGACTTTACGTCATCAAAAAAATGTATGTCAAACGCACCAACGACATCCTTTTTCTAGAGAGAAAAAGAACGAAAGAAAGTTTGCTTCACACGCGTTCCTGCGTCCGGTTCATAAGAGACGCTTTTCCTTTAAAACGATAAAGTGGCAACATATTTTAATATACTTCCTTCAAGCGAAACACGACTCTGCCCCGTCACAATACAGTAGTCGCACTTGACGACAAGAATTTTACGACGGCAAAGGAAAATTTGTTTGACACGCCAACGTGTCCGGTCTTGAAAAGCCGTCAACATGTAATTTTCAACCTTATGACTTCAATTTTAAGTAGAATAACAAGCAGAAATCGAACGATGAAGGTGGGATCTGAAGACGAAGCGTCCATCGCCAAAGAGCTGATTCATTTCTTGAAAAGGTGACTGCAGGATATTGGGTCTTATCTCGTTCGTGTTTAGAACACAACAAGTAAGAATGAAGATGTAAATGTAAATTTGTGATATAATATGGAAGAGTGAGGAGGGAGGTTACATAAAACGTGTGAGATACACAAAGTCGATGGCCCTGCGGCGATGACGGCGAAAGCATCTAGTCGATGACTAATAACCATCGGTGCGGGTCATGGGCCTCAAGATGGAAGAAAATATCCTCACTTAGCTAAACAAGTTCCTTTAACTTAGTACTGCATATTATTATTACTAGAGCAAAGTAATTAATTATGGAATAGCTATTAAAGAATACAGCTTTGGTAAATGCTATTGATTTGATGAATGTTTATAATAACTTTATTGCGAAGGGTTGCAAAATAGTATGGACCTGATTTTGAGAAAAGCTAAAGATAATTATAAGAAATGTTAAGAGAGTATTGCATATTAGGGTTACTATTCCATTGATCACTATTCTCTACCTCTAATAAGATCGTATATGATAACTAGATTTTGTAATAATTTTTAAACATCATTCATAAGGACACTTTGCAATAAAACATTCAACACAGTAAGTAGGCAATGTATCGGATTAAACATTTTCAAATAACTTTAAGACTAAAAATGAATGTTCTTTTTTCCATTTAAAAGCATATCCTTAAAATGATCTTTTTTCTAATTTTTGAGCATAACATCTTCTTCAATGAACATTTATTTATTGAGATAAAAGCTGATGGCTAGACATGTCAAAGGGTATAAAAATGTAAATAATACTATTGAAAATGTTTCCTAATAGAACCCGAATAAGTATGTTTAAGGTATTATTATAACAACTAATAGAATAAAGCACATTCTTAACATCAGAATTTTTGTTGCAATTATAACTCTGCATTAAAGACAAAAATATAAACTTTAAAAGACTTTTGAATTCTGTAACATTTAGTATCAACTACGTATCTTAAAAAAATACCTTATAATACTTTTACAAGAAAATAGCACACATATTAAATTATATTCACTTTTTCTTTCTTATTTCACGAGAAAAACAACGTTTAGCAAATTCAATATAATTATAAATTCAATATAATTATCACACCGTATAAGGCATGACGTGAAACGCTGTAGTGCGCGTAAACTCGAAGAAATATTACGTCATTCTGAACTTTTACTAAGGCGAGCCGGACGTATGTGAAAAAAATTACTTTCACTCTTGGCACAGTCAAAATGAGTCACTTAACTACACCCAATGTAAACGTACCTGAATCTTATGGCTGTTCAAATAAAGGTGTAATTTTAACAGCAGTTGATGCTCTTAAGCCCTTTGATGAAGTCAATGAACCAACAGGTTCTAAAACAATGAGGAGGTCAGAGGCTCCTTAAGATGGTAGTGTGGTATTGTACTATATTTTTGTGTTAAATGCAACGTTCAATAAAAGTAAAAGTCTTGTAAATCTTTGTTGACAACATTACTTAAATAATATTTGGTTTAATGTTTATTCGAAAATTTTGTTTTGCGAATATTTTCAATACTAACATGAGATAAAGATCATTATGTCTTATAGACAAACTTTATCTTTTCTGAAATAGGTTTTTATATAGGTTAACCTCAAATCAAAATAATAGACGATGGCTTCTTTGGGCGATGTTGGATCGATGGGCTTTTTAGCAAAATATTTATCTTCTACTTCTTTAAGACTTATGATAGTAGGTATAGATAAAATATTAATAGAAATATTTTCGTCGTATTATTATATTCAAGCTTGTGGCCAACAAACCATACAATTAAGCCGGTTTTCGTATTCGGACTTAAGTATCCAACAAACGATGTTCGATGTTCATCTATGTAACCCACTTGAGGTAACTACAAACAGAACAAAGCCATTCTTTGTGCTCAGCCAAAATAACAATTATTATGCAATGTTCTGTAACAGTACGAAATGGGAGATTCTTAGATAGATAGCTTGCAAATTATCTGCATCGAATTTTCACCCTATTGTTGGGGCGGACGTGGGAATACTCCGTGACGGAGCCTCGCCAACTCCTCGCCAAAACAATGGCAAAGTTCACCGAAACATAACCAGGAAAGTCTATAAAACAGACTGCGACCTGTTACAATTTTGTTATACGTAACATTTGCTTTTTCTGTAACGGTTGTGTTAAAAATTGTGACTTTATCTAATGTTTTTGGTTATTTAACTTCTGCGAGTGCTTCATCATTATAATAATTACCAGTGCTTATTGAATTTTAGTAGTAACAATGTCAAAGCTTGCTAAATTAGTGTTAATACTAGGAGCGTTTAATGTTATAGAAGTTATACCAATACAGTTACATTTACAAGAAGGTGAAGAAATTAAGGAAAATAAGGTGGAAGATTCACAGTTAAACGAATGTTTATCGGTACACAGAGGATCTGAAGTGGGCGTTTGTTTTGGAAAGGAATTGTTGTACAAACTCACAAAATTTAATGACGCTGATTCCTTCAGCTTGGCAACAGGAGTCTCTTTTGTTAGAGATGAGAAAACACCAAGGGATATTGAAAGTTTTCTTGATAAGGATCCTATGGATTTTCGGTATAGGTTTTTTATTATTCTATTGGCTATGAAACAGAATATTGTAAAGATAACATTAATTTGTAAATTAAATCATAGTTGACAATTAAAACTGGAATAAATGTAATCAGCAAACACAATTATTTATAAATTAATATAAATTGGATTGATTTCTCTAAGCTCATATCCTTAGAGGAAAATGGTGTTATGATGATACATAATACCTAATTGCAACCTAAGCTTTTAACTTCACCAGACTTTAATTCAAACCAATAAGAGTAAAAGCGTTTATTTTGCTTCGAGATTAACTAATGTGATGGTGGCTTACATAAAATTTCAACGAGATGAGTCAGTTACAAACTTGAATAGAAAAAAACAAGACTATTGTCATAGTTTCACGTTCGATCAACCTAAACAAAGAATTAATTTCATTCAACCCAAAATGCCCAAATCCATATTTGTCAAACACAAATCGAAACTTTCTAATGCCAGCGTCTAACTAAACATTTTCTCCACATACTAGCACCATGATGGAGGATGCCAGCAACCTGATATCGAAGAGGTCGTTACACTGGGACATGAGTACGTTGTACCCGGGACTTGTCATGAGGATTGGGCCGACTTTGGCTAACGGAGTGCTTGAGTTCGTGATGGATCCGAGAATCAAGGATAGGACATACCAATCGCACACAGAGATGTCCACAGGTCTCACTTTAATGTAAATTCCGCAGTTATAGTCGAGATAGGGTACAACGGACAAGCCGCTTAAATTTGGAGCGTCCGAACTGAGGAAGTACCTTACAGAAGACCATACTGAAATAACACTATAATATTGTTGTGATGTTGTGTTTCTAATAGTAAGTAAGGTTGCCAGATCCCCATGGGATAGGAAAGGGGACTAGGGTTGGCAGAATGCGAGTATCAAGTCAGTTTTGGGAGCGTCTATATAGGTTACGGTGACTGCTTATAGGCCATATGCTTGTCTGCCAACCGAACAACATTAAAAAGAAGTTTCTAGGTCATAATTATTCTAAAGTACTGCTATTATCTTACGCCTAAAATCTGCACTTGATTAAACTATTCTTCTCTGTCTTTAATTAAAAATATTAGTAAAAATCGTGAGTAGTCATCTTTTGACTTTCTTGTATACAGAAAACGACTCAAAAGTTGATAGAAACCTTATATTTTGATGTCATACATGCATGTTAAATTTGGTTACAATAAGTTAAAGCATTCTCGAATTATCGTGCTAACGCACAGGTACACACACAGATATAATTCCAAAAACAGTATTTTTCGACTCAGGGAGGTCGAAACGTGTAAAAAGTGTAAGTTTTTAAAATATAAATTCCAGAAATTTACAGAGACGATAGACAAAATAGTATTTTTTTTCGTATGGAGTAGTAATTATTTATCAGCTGTAGCTTCAAATATTAATTTACAATTCACCCCATCTACATTTTTGATGGAGAACTAAATTCTCCAATGTCGTAACAGCACGGCTGCATCGCAGACCATGTTCAAGGCACAAGAGGCATTGAACTTGAATGAACGCCATCTAGCATAAAACCTTGACATTTCATCGAATTGTGAAACACGTTCACTACATTGAATTGGCGCTGCTTTAACTAAAAGATCTATTGATTCCAAGTTATGCTACTTTGTTATTTCAAAGAAAATAAGATTTTATAATTTAACTTTGTAATTAAAAAACTAATTGCTTTTCAGGCCGACTACTTGCTAGAAACCTTTTAGTTCCATTCCTTCTTGGATTCAAATTTCAACTTTCAACTCTACTGCCAATACTTCTTGGTCTTTTACTGATTGCTAGTAAAAAGGCCTTCCTGTTGGCAAAGTTTGCTCTATTGGCAGTGACAGTATTTAGTGGAGGATCGAGTTATGGTGGTTACAATTCTTACGGAGGGTTGAGTAGCCCTCATCTGTCATCCTATTCAAGCTACGATTCTCCAGTTCATTATCATGACCATCACGGATCTACAGGTAAGATGTAAAAACTGGACTAGAATTTTTCCCTTACAATCAGGTAATATTATTTTAGCTCTTACTTTAAAAACTGTAAAATTTTGTTGCGTTTCCTTTGCATTATTACTCATACTTTCATTATTCACTATAATACAAAAGTATTTTACTGTACAGGAAATGGACATAATAACCCACTAATTGTTGAACCAAATTCTTTCTGGACTGCTTCGCATGTTTCTTGAATAGTTCCTACACTAATTTTTACGATTCCGTTCAGCGTCTAATTTTTACAAATATTTCCGATTTCTTTAACGACTAACTTGTATAATGGCTCTAAGTCCCACAAAGGCTATTATTAAATAAATACACGGGGTAAAAGTAAAACAAATTAGGTATATAGTCTGTGAATGGGAACGATTTTGTTATTTTGTCAAAAAAAATATAATTGTTAATGTTTGCAAGAAATACTTCTTCATTTAAGAGGATAGTAGTCTATTTTAAGTACCTCTATTATTTATCTGTTATTAATAATGTACCTACAAAAATGTTTTTAACAAAGAGAAAAAACAATAACCCGTACTTTTTTCTTTTTTTTTAATTCGTCATTCAATCAAAGTTATGTAGACAAAATTTTATATTTAAGATAAGGAAAACTTATTTTTTTATTTATTTCAATAAAGTAGGTAATAGGTATTATAAACTGTACTTAGTAACGTTACATACGTTAATGCTGTTAAAATAAATGGAAGAGAAATATTTCATTTCTCGTTATTATAACCTCGTTTACGATTCCAACTTGCACTTGTACAATGGAAAGCTTGAAATCATCTTATCCATTGTCTTACTCACATCATTCTCATGATCTCTGTTCATCTGACTTATTTATCTTCACTTTCATGGTTTCGGGGACATTTACAACTTTTCCAGGCACAGGCACATTGACCTCATGCAAATGCACTATCACAAAGCCAACGGGTGGGAATCCATATGGATATTGAAATGTCAAAGTTGAAAATGCACCCGAAATTTTAGAAAATGAAAGTGAGTAGCACACTCTCTCATTAGAAGTATCCAAAAGTCATATATGATTTCAGTAGATATAAACTATAGATTCATTGTATGTCTTTTGCAGGTTACTTCCATCGACGTCCTCATCATTCAGACTACTACTATAAGTCATCGGAGCAGATACAATCGACAGCAGCTCCAATAACACCCGATGAACTTCGTGATAGACTTGAGAGGTTGTTTGTAACAAAGAAAGAAATTGAGCAGCCCGTTGATAAAGGAAAAATCAGGAATGCCAGGACATTCGCTTGGAGTCCTGTGAATGTTGGATGAAGTAATAATTAATTTACTATTTCAATAAGTTGTACTTAGACTGCCAAATATTTATTGTGAATTGTCTATTTTGTTTTCAAACTTTAACATTTCTACAGATCAAGTTCTTCAACATTTGCATTATTCTTCTAGTCAAAATGCAAACTTCGTTTCACCAGTATTAAATAGTACTTAAGTATTTCACTGTTTTAATGCCTTACTCTGCCTTCTCTTAATCTTTATATTTTTATACAAAGCAAGTAAAGAACTGATTGACACCGTGCGATTAGTGGGTTTTATTTCTTTATAATTAACTTCTCTATCATCTAAGCCTTATTCGTTATTGATAACAGAAGACTTATCGGCATCATTACCGTTTATGCTTCGTACAAAGCAAGTAAATAACTGATTGACACCGTGCGATTAGTGGGTTTTATTTCTTTATAATTAACTTCTCTATCATCTAAGCCTTATTCGTTATTGATAACAGAAGACTTATCGGCATCATTACCGTTTATGCTTCGTACAAAGCAAGTAAATAACTGATTGACACCGTGCGATTAGTGGGTTTTATTTCTTTATAATTAACTTCTCTATCATTTAAGCCTTATTCGTTATTGATAACAGAAAACTTATCGGCATCATTACCTTTTATGCTTCGATGTTGTTTTCACATGTCCCCATTGCGACTGCATCCTGCATTGTCTACACGATTACATGCTCTGATTATTTCGAAACTGCAGTTAAGGCCGTTCTTTGCTAGCCACTATAGGAAATGTTTCCGTTTTAAAAGTAGGATGAAAGTGACGATAATTTGTTAAGCGATGGAGTTGTTACTTTCAACAATTTGTTTTATAGCTACCATCAGTGTGTATCTATTAATAGAATGTGCATCGTAAGTGCGAGTAGTTGTAGACGAAGACATTTTCGATAATATTCAATGAAAACCCAAATTCATATATGAAGATTATTAACTGTGTAGTATCGCCGTACTCGTAGAGCTATAATAATAAAAGACATAAATAATTAAAACATCTCGTTTGTAAATGACTTCGAAATGCCAGTAAGAACTCAACATATTGAGTTGACACCGCAGGTTGACACTGTATTTTTTTCTTAGGATAACAAAATAGTAGAGCAAAGGTAGTATCTTATTTTTCCAGTTTGAACTATAGCACAACTCTTAACATAAGTAATGTACCGTAAGTCAATAGAAAATAAAAAATATTCTATTTGCTTCTACACTCATACAGATAATTTTCGTAATATATTGCTAAATAAGGATCACTGTCAGCTATTTAAGTTAATTACATTTAAAAAATACAAACACTAACATCAATTGAAACTATTACACGAAAATACAGTAAGAGCAATCTTTAACTGCTGATATAACTTAGAGGTACAAAAACAGACCTAGATTTTTTAAAATCTTAAATTTACACAACAACAGAAATATGTGACGTTACTATAAAACTGATAGGTATGCACCATATTTGAATAATGTGAACTAATTAGATTATATTACAGAAAGGAAGAAATAAATATGATAAATACATTATAAATAGATAATGTTTTTTCCTCTTCGATATATCTGTATCATTTCAACACTAATTCCTTTCTCTCGATCATAATAATTGTCATTCAGATCCGTGCTTATCCTCTTGGTCACACGTCTATTATCAGTTAATAAATCTAATATATTTTAATGGCATAAGAAAATATTCTCATTAAAATATATTAGATCCAGCTACAAAGTCGGAGCTCCCTTCCTTACGGAAAACCGCAAGTAAAATAACCCCAACCACTACGTGTTTATTTCTGTATTAATAAGGTTTCCAGTGCTGCATCGGATATAGGTTTGCATCGTTTAAACAAGTAAGATATTAGTGTTGCAAGCATCTTTGGTTTATTGGGACTAATTACTATCAAGCTTAATGTACACTTGTTTACCAGCCTTATAAGCTACTGGTTTAATTTTGATTATTGTTTGATTGTGATTTCCTTTTTTTATGTCTATAGATTACGATATTCATGGATATTTATTGCATACGTTATTACATATAACAAAGTAATCTAGCTTAAAATTATGTTAAAAATCCACTAGATTTGAATTCTTGGCTAATAAAGTCTCACCAAGAATTTGACTTTCATCGTTTTTCAATCGAATACCATTGCGAGTTATGTGCATTGGATCGCGTGCAATACCATCAGCGGTCTCTGCTTTTGCGTGCCCACCTAGCTATTTCTCATCATCTTCAGCAATCGTCTTCGTCTCATTTAGAGTATGTAGCGGTTCTGTTTTGCTCTAACTGCCTTTGATCTAATTGGATGCCAACGGTTGTATTACTAGTACTCAATTATTAGTTTTTTTTTATTTGCTTCTAACTGCACGCGAGTTATGAATCAAAGTGTATTGGATAGTTCATTAGTTGTTGTTCAGTATTCGACAGTTTGAATTATAGCGTACGTCAATAATAATTATTGGTTATGTGATATGAGTATTAATTAGTGTAGGAAAGTTCGAGCTGATATTGCTTTTGTCTTTAATATCTCACTTTTCATTATTATAAGGTGTACTTATTTGTTAATTTATATATGAGGAAGAAGAAGAGGATAAACTTACAGGAAGTTAGTAATGTAGTAAAAATCACTAACTTTAATTCTTGATTTTGAAGAAAACTATCGCTCTAAAAATACTGTTTTACTGACTGTTTTGAAATTTTACTGAGCAAAGTCAGTAACTCTACTACGAGCATAAAAAGACATCCGTATTGTAAGTAATGAGAAATCCAATAACTAGTTATCCAATTCGAGATGTTCATTGAACCAAAAGTAGGCCAGGGTCATAGATGGGTACTGAACCAGTCTACGAACTTGACTCTAAGTTATTGACTTCACGAGCCATTGTCATAAGCAAAGAGCAATGTACTGAGGCGTACATAATTTAAATTATTAGTTTACGATTACCGACTTTTTAATTAGCCGTATAGATGATGTTTTAGATATTAACGACTCTTACGTAATAAAGTGTTTTAGAATGACTTCAAATTTTAATAGTATTAGACTCCAATATACTTAAAGGTACATATAGACATATACATACAGGAAACGATTCCTTAAACGCGGTATTTAAATTGTCATATTACAAGTGTTTAGGTAAATGATTGAATGTGAATGAAATGAAAGACTATAATACAGCCAAACCTATTTTATTTCATTGCTAACCAATTTAGAAACCCCCAAAATAAAACAAATTGATGCTGTTTCCATCAAATCTCTTTTTTTTCTCATCGTCCAAAATTCTTTCATCATCATAACATATATCAAGCTATAGTTATTTATTACACTATAATTATAGGTAGTCATGTTCAGTTACATCAAACATTATTTTGTAAATAAATAAATATCTTATAAAAGGTACTCGCGTAACCACCATGTCGAACTTCGACAATATATAGATGAAAGGAGTAAATATGATTATGATAATATTATAAATAAATAATTATACTACTTAATCTAAAAAGCACCCTTACTGTTATAATATTAAAACTTAAATTAAACTTATGCTATTTTTACAAAATTGGACAATCAAACATAGAAAGAAATGCACAGTACCCGTCGACTAGCCTAAATTATATAAAATAACAAAAATAAATAATCAAACTTATTTCACAATACAAACTATAAAAACCACTCGTTCATAAACATTAAATACATCAACATTATATTTGGTGCAATTGATTATGATTGGATTATTTGCTAATTTTACTAAATACTCACGATTATGCAACAATATAATGTCAATTATTCCTTATTTACATTTAGGATGACAGTTTATTTAATTAACATAGTAAAACACATTTAAATTAATTGAGTAAATAATTGTAAAAAGGTCTTAACCACCTAAAATAAATAATGTATCAACGTGTATGCATTAATTAGTATCGTTGTAATAAGCAATGTTAATAATTTTATAAATATAGTAAATCTTTGTTCCTATTTGCTGTAGCAAAGGGGCCAAATCTCAGGTGCAGTGCACGAAAATGCCCTGATCGTCGTTGTATACTAATGTAAGGAGTCGTAAGTGAATTTAAATCTATTGTTTCATAGCGTAAGCCCTGTATGCTCTATCCTGCGCTGCAGCTTCATCTTCAACACTCCTCCTGTAGTGACCACCAGGTCCAGTGGTGTCGAAGTCACTGCCGTAGTGAGACGAGGAGTAAGTGTGGCTCTGGGATACCTGAGGATGCTTCACGATCTCGTAGGTTGTCTTCTCGTGAGCTTCACCACCTGATACCAGTTTCTTCAGCCCAATAATAGCAGACAACAGGAGTGCAATCTTACCGATGAGGAGAGCTTTGCCAGCGATGAGAGCAATAGCCTGGAACGCGATAGCTAGGAATCCACCCTTGATAGCGACACCAGCAATGATGGGACCGATCAACTTCTTCAGCTTGCCCCTAGCTTCGTTCATAGAACGGCCCACGTCACCTCCTATACTCGTCGGCGATATGACAACACGATGGGTCTGTAGAAGCTTAGTTGTGGCGAGGTTGAGGTATTTGTCCACCTGGTCTGAGGGCAGCGCGTTGAGATCACCATCGGGGAGAGAAGACGGGAACGCTCTTCCTGAATCCGCATTCCGAACCAAAGACACACCTTCGAGAACTGGCAACGTCTCCATCCGAGCGGCGCGGTCGATGAACTTGGTTGTCTGCACCTTGAGACACTTAACGATCTCCTGTGACCGCTCGCAGGAGTCATACATCCGCTTCATAAGCTTCAAGTTGACCCCCAAATCGGCGGAGGCCAAGGCCACACTCAAGCACAAAAGGAGGAAAGTCCCGCGGCACTGCATTTTGTATCTAAACCGCGGCTGCCTAAACAAACCTGGACCAATGTCCAGTCAGTGCGGTTGCGTCTATTGAAATGTGTAGAAAATACATGAGCACTGGCATTTATCTATTTTCACCGGGAACTGCATTTATCTATAAATCTTTTAGAGCGTGCAATCGTTGCATCGTAAGGCTGAGCACTGAGGCGTGCATATGCAGGCGCCGGTAGCCGCTGTGTGGGTGGGTGGCTGCATGTGTGGTTGCAGTGGACTCTCCTTGGTTGACGTTGCGGACTGTGTGGTCAGTGTCAAGGTTACTGCAAGTTTTCATTATTTTCTTGAAATGTCTAGTTTTTAATGAATCAATTTCAATATGCACTGTTTTTTCGGCGGGGAATCCTTTTACAGACCGTACCGTGCAGTAAGGCAATGGCGCAGCGTGTGTGGAACCATAGTATTAACGCCTCAATGCGCGATATGGTTATCGATCACTATAGCTTTCACAAGCTTGGAACAGGACCAGACAGTTGTTTAAAAGATGGCTGGCATATATATCATGTCCGTACCAATTCCTCAGTTACACTTTTATTTAACATATTACTCCTGGCCTAGTCAGCTCATATGAGTTACAATTGTCAAAATTTTGCTGCTAATTGTATCTTACTCTGGTCATCCCCTGAGCCAAGCTCTGTAAATTTACTACGCTCAGCCCTTGAACATTAGCTGTTTAAAGCATTTTTTTTTTTCATAAACGGGTGTAGCAAAAGACTTCATTATACCTCTTGGTAATCGGAAATGGAGTCCAAATGTTAAGATCCAAATGATAAGTTAAGTCCAAATGTTAAGACCGAATAAAAAAACACAGACGGAGAACTGTGAAGAAAAAACTGAGGGCGGTAAATTAAAACAACGCCTCGCACACCGCCTGTGTACGTATACAGTTACACGTACACACATGTAACGAAACTGTGCCTTGCCTTATACTAAAAAAAACCGGCTCACGCAGTACATAGATATAAAACCGGCCTCAGTTTTTTCTCCACAACGCTCCGTCTGCATTTTTTATTTGGCCCGAGGATAATTAGTGCAATAAAACACGGTGTGTTGGACACTAACAAAAGACAAAAATTAAGTTATACTTCAATTGTGAAGAGTATAAGGCAAAAGATAGCAGTGGTTCCCAAGGAGGGTTGGTTTTTAAGAAGCGACCGACCGTAAAAATCAAGTTCAAATCCCGTAGCGGTTTGTCGATAGTAACCCATATAGCACCAACCCCAAATACTAGGTGGTAGGTCTGTATGTAAGGTCGTCTGAGTAGGTACCACCACCGTGGAACAGTTTGCTATGTTTCGGATTGAAAGGAAAGGTAGCCAGTGTAATTACCCGGCATGGAAGGCATTTCATCTGAGGCCTCAGGATGGCAACGCACCTGCAATACCAAGTGATGTTTTCCTTGTTATTGCAAGTGTTTATAGGCGACGGAATCCTCTTACCACTAGATGGGCCATATAGTACTAAAAAATTGCGAGCAAGGTAGGAAAAAGAAGAAGTGTTTTAAAATAGGTAGAGCTTACTGATTGTTTAAAATTACAGTGACCTTTCTAGCTATCTTAACCTTGGTGAACAGGGTTTTTAGACCCCTCCTCCTGAGATTAATCATAACTATGCTACCAACCAATACTCAATCAGAATTATCACAGTTTTTATTAATTTGAAGGGATGCTAATCTTCTTGTTAGGTATGATTAGTGGCGATAAGACCGATATTGAAAGCTAGCTTCAACCGGAACCCTCAGCTACGAAGGGAGGCTATCCTCATCACTAACTATCGGAGGGGAATGGTGGATGGCTGATGAAGGGAGGCTATCCTCAACACAGTATCCCAAAATAGTGGTAGCCGGCAAAGCTGATATTTTATTTAATTATTGACAGAGAATCGATCACCCTCTTAGAAATGCCAAAACATTGGCACGACATGGACGATCCAAATGAGCTATTGGTGGAAACTGTACATACAGCGGGTACCAAGTGAGAACCCAGCGTACAAATAAAACTAATAGTCTCTCTCACCTCACTCTTAAGCTGATGGAAGAACGGAAGGACATGATTCTACAGTCTTCAGGTGACCCTTGTAAATACCGGCAGCTGAATAGACAAATCTCAAAGTAATTGAAACGCGACATTCGCCAATTTAATACCATCAGAAGCTATTGAGTGAAATTGGGGCTCCAAAGTATTCCCGAGAGATTTGTCTATAGGGTACAGCCGGCTTTCGGACACTGAAGATTGACAATAGCAAAGTCGTATCTTCTAAACTCGAACTAATGTGTGAGGTTGAGAGCTTCTATGGACAGCTATACATACACGTCTAAAACGTTACCTGTCACTGATCTGGTGATAAATTCATGGGAGAAATGAACTCGGCACCAATATCGAAGACCTGCCCAACGTCAGTTTGTATGAGCAGCTCTCACACAGCTTAAAAAAACAAGGCACCAGGTGATGACGAAATTATTACAGAGGTTCTGGAAGCAGGCGGAAAACCGATCGTACAACTCTCCAAGCGTTATTTAATTCCGTTATAGTTGAGGGCATTACGCCACGGGCATGGAACAGACGTAAGGTCATGCTGTTATTCAAAAAGGGCATTCAGCTCGGCTGGGCATCGGTCAGGAAGGTACATAAAATTGTCTCGTCTAAATTACCGCAGTGTCTCAAAACGAAAGTTTTTGACCAGTGATGACTTATGGCACTGAGACGTGGTTACTTACAGTGGGCCTCATAAAAAAGGCCAAGGTGACCTTTGGGTCACAAAAGGGCAATGGAGAGGGATATGCTCGGTGTTTCTTTGCAAGAACAAAACTTTGATTCTTCAGCGGATCTTCTCTTTGGAAATCCGTTGAAGAATCAGTCTGCGACATAGCCCAAGGAATTGCTAAACTTAAGTGGCAGTGGGCGGGGCACATGGCTCGGAGAGCGGATGGCCGATGGAGCCGAAGAGCACTTGAGTGGCCACCGCGCACCGGACGACGCAGTGTGATTAGGCACCCTACGAGGTGGACTGATGACCTAATTATTGTTGCTGGTCACGCCTGGATGCGAGCAGCACAAGACCGGTTGTTGTGGCGTTCTTTGGGGGAGGTCTATGTTCAGCAGTGGATGTCGAGTGGCAGAAACGATGATGATGAAGACATCTTAGGACTAACGGCGGATCATTCAATATTGGTCTAATTTATTCAAGTGACTGCGACATGTACGGGATGCGTAATCTGTTCTCAATTACGCCGCGGTCGGTTAGTAAGGCCAATATTACGCCCTACATTCGCTTAAAGAATTACGTAGACGCACAATATTAAATTAGATTTATTAAATACTAGCTGAGCCGCCACAGTTTGTGATAGATTTAAAAAAAAATGAGAACTGTTTACCAAGATAATTAAATCGTATCAGTAGTTTCCGATATTACTCCGGACAAACAGATATACATAATAATATAATAATGTATGATTAAGTTAATGAAATATTTGTAGTATTTTTTTATTTCTTAATTTATGATGCGCCCCTCTTTATCACAAATATCACCGTGATCGAAAGTCCAGGGATTCCAAAGTTCACAAAATTGTACTCGGTTAATATAATGATAGTCGGTTTTAAATCTACCATTTTTGTCAGAGACGAAAAATTCATTTACTCGTCATCTCTGCAATATGATGCGGTATGAGGGACACAGAAGTTAAGGTGTTCCCCCCACTATTCACTAAACGTCCTCACTGGGCATCCTGTCAAGACACCAGTAGGACTCGCGAACTATCACCAGGAAGCTGTCTGCGCCTGCCTTTTCGGGTCGGGCTACTCTTTAGGAGGGGTTTTCATCGGTGGACACCACGAGCTGATGACACTGCGGTATCTATTGCAGAAGGTTTCATTTTGAATTGGCCCATAGGAACCATTGGGGTCAAATGGCGAATAACTGTTTTAGACTTCATCAATTGATATCGTTCTCCCGAACGTTGAAGATATTTTTTGCTCCAAGTACTACGGTCGCATAAACCAGTAGAAGTGTGACCAGTTCATTTAAAGTCTTATGTTTATCGGTGTCAATTGACGAAGTGCAAAAAAGTTATTCGCCGTTTTGCACCAATGAAGAATCATTGGGTCAAACGGCGAAGTCAAAAAGAGTGTGCGTGTGAAATTTGTGCTACTTACGGGGGGTATCAAGCGACGAAATACTGTATAAGCCGGCCAACCTATGACCCACAGTTCCGCTGGCTTTAGAAGATTTCTTCTCGTGTTTAGACGTCAGCCATCTGTCTGCCTCAGACGTTAAGCAACGTGGGGAGGTCTCAGAACATGGCATTCTTCTTTAAGTCTGCCTAGATAAGATACCACCAGTCAACCAACTCAATAAACCAGTTATTAATTAAACACTAGTCTATACACATTCATAAATCGAGTGAGAGTTTTAAGTCGTCTTGAATGAACGTTAATTCTATAGTATTAGTATAATGAGCTATGGAGGGGAAAATGTACTAACCTGCTAAAGTGCTCCGTTATCTTTATATAAGTATACAGGGGTATGATAAAAACCGAGAATTTATATTCATATTACCAAATGTTTATTGACCATTGACCCCAGGTTTTGTCTTTTTATTTCTTTCCATCCAGAGGTTGCCTGGAAGAATTCGCTTTTTAGTGATAATGCCGCCCATTGTACAATGACCTAGTAAATAGACATATCTGTATTTTGTTATTATTTTTCTTGGTGTACAATAAAGCTTATTCATTCATTCAAATATTTGTTATAAAGAATGCACCGCATTAGGTCTAAGAAAATAACCTCAAACTACATTCGCTTATTAACACTTATGTTGATACGAGTAGAACTGACTGATAATTTTATTATTTTAACATCCTCTTCTCTGTTATGTCTTCAAGATGATCGATATGAACTCATGCTATTAATTATGATGGGAAAGAATGCCATTCTTGGTTTCAGCAAGAAATCTTAGCTCAGAAACAGCTGTGAGCACAGGAATTGCGAGTGTTGCTCAACTATAGACAATAAAAGCGAGAAATAGACATGACACAGGAATAAGTGCGAAATTATGTATCTATTTAAACTAATATTTGGTCAAACACGCTAATCGCAGGAACTACTGATTTAAATTGAAAAAATTTTTTTTTGGTTTTATAATAGTTTAGTAATAACCGACATTAACACGAGCGAAGCCACGGGCGACCACTAGCAATGTATAGTTTTCAGTCAGGAATAGGACTAGCCCTTCTTATTCTGTCGGTATCGTAAAAATCACGCACGTACTTTTTTGCACTTCGTCGATCGACACGGATTAACATAAGACTTTAAATGAAATGGTCACACTGCTACTGGTTTATGCGAGCCCAGTATTGGAGCAAAAATATCTTCAAAGTTAGGGAGCACGGTGTCAATCGATGAAGTCCCAAATAGTTTTCGCCATTTGACTCCACTGGTCCCTATCGGCTAATTCAAAATGAAACCTTCTGCAATAGACACAGAGCCCCGTGCAGACGGCAACGCAAGTACGGTCCTGCGTGGAATTGCTCGCATCTGTGAGATGGCTCTTCAGTACTTACTCGATGCTTTGTATCACGCGACCCGCATCATCGACGTTGAAGAGGTGACCAAACATCTTCCAAGAGTCTGTCCAATTGCATCGCGATGTTGCATGATTGATCACGTTCTACCGTCTGTATGTACCACGGCGGGTGCTCTGGGGAGCTTTTTTCCTGGTACGGTATCACCGACAAAATGTGGCTTTCCAACGTGAACTAAGAACTTTGGCAACTCGTTTTCTTGTCGCACTACGAAGAAATGGAATTCACTGCCAGCACACGTGTTCCCTCCTTCCTATAATCCGAGGCGTGAAGAAGCACTTTACAGGTCGGCAAGGCGAGGGTGTAGAAATAGCCTATCTTCGCATTCGGACTCCACTTCTGCTTACCATCAGGACGAATGGAGACATTTACTTGACCTTTTTAACACGCTTAACCTGTATGTTTGTTTGTATGTATGTAACAGACTCGTTTGGGCTCGATTTTGACCCACTTTAAACAGTCAAATTTCATTTAAACTTTATAGACTTATCAAAGACCGATGACGTTACAATAATTCAATAAGAATATCCCATTATCCTGATTAGAATCGCCTGGACTAATAAATTAAACGTTTGGAATGTTCGTTCAGTTATATGTCACTAGATGGCGTTGTCACTGTAAAGTTGGCCGTGTTAAGATTTTTTAAATAATATAAGTACTTTCATTGGCGGTAATAACTCGCACTAAAAAGTGGGTAGTCAAATAATAGTTAAAAAAGAACTAAAAAGCACGCACGCAACAAGTGACAAATAACTTCTTTAGAATAGAAACTAAATGATGAAAGAAAACATAATTATTATTTAGAGAAAAGCTTGGGGTACTCAATTGTACCGATTGAATATTTTCAAGAACTAATGTTATTGAGCACCTCACGCTTTTCTCTAAATAATTATCATAGTTTTCGTTCATCATTTAGTTTCTTAAAGGTTATTTTTCACTTTTTAGTGCGATTTATTACATAAAAAATACCATTGCACCAGGAGTCACACGTGCGTTGGTGAGTAAACAAACCCACAATAGCAGCATAGCAGTGTAATGAGGATTGATATCAGGTAGGCGGCTTGTCCCAAAATCATGCCAAAATAATAGCAGTGAGATCATGATCTGAGGAGGTAACATATTGAAACCGTCTCAAACAAATACGAATCATGGTAGGAAGGAGAAGACTTCGTAACGGAAATAAACGTTTTTATAGCGCTTAAATTAGCTCTATTTCCTCGGCCATAACGTTAAAATTTAATTGCATTCAATAATTTCAGAAACAATTCTTCCAAATTAATAATATCGATTCCGGCATTACAATAACTCGACTGGTTCACGTCGCGTAGCATTACTGACACAGTATTTGAAATTGCTAAAGGAAAATTGTCGCTAAACCAAAACGAATAGGATTGAAATTTTTTTAACTTTTTTTTCTAACAGTGTTAGCGTTCTCGGATTATTTATGTAATTGGATGTTTTCCATTACGTAGATAAATAACTATACTTCCATACTTCGCTTTGCTTTAATCAGCTTTAATCGGTCACACTTCGATTTAAGTGGCGAAAATGAGGTAAAAAAAACCATTGTAAAAGTTACAGAAGCATTCCATATTTTTTTATCAAAGAGAGAGGGTTTCTTTATGCGCGTGCCCTGCTACAATATTAAAAATTAAGCTCCTAGACCTGTTGTTTATATTCAGATAGGTGACCTTAAATTTTTCTTATGTAGCTTCCTTCGTTTTTAAGAAAGCAGCGTCGTATTGCAGCTACTTTGTGTCTTATTTCTTACTATTAGTCGCCCGCGGCCTCGCTCACGTTAATGTTGGTTAAATTATAGCCTATATGTTATTCTGATGTTTGAGCTATATATCTGTAAAGTTTCATCAAAATCCGTTAAGTAGTTTTTGCGTGAAAGAGTAACAAGCACACATCCAGACATCCATCCATACATCTATACATCCATACAAATTTTCACGTTTATAATATTAGTAGGATTAATATTGATTTACCTATTCTTTAAATTGAAAAGGCTGAGAAGAGGTTTCGTTAAGGAAGCACTAAAACAATCACAGAAACAGTATTCGAAATATTTTTTTGACGTGACAACGTCTTATAATTCGATAGAGCCGGCTGCACGCACGAAAAAACATGACGTCATGCGGCGTTACCTCGCTCTGAATCTAATTCTCTAATTTGAATTTGGAATTATGTTCTTTAAAATTTAAACTTTCAATGATACCAAAACCAGCCAGATACAAATAGTATAGCCAAAGAGATTTTATTCCAAGTTTATTCATACTATAATGCGAAATCTATTAAACAAATGAAATTAAATTTTTCTTTTGAAAAATGCTACCATTCCATCAGTATTTTCTTAAGACGTTGTCACGTTCAACTATCGTCAGTAAACCGACTTTACGGACAACCAATTTTTTTGAACTAACGTGACACAAAGCTTCGATGTAAGAAACTTTGTAAAAACAAGATCTCCACTATCAATTCGTCGGTTTATAGTTAACGACTAGCTTCAGCTACTACGTTCGCTTAGACATTTTACACCCTTAGGGGTGGAATTTCCAAAAATCCTTTCTTAGTGCACATCTACACTGTGTAAGGTATCTATGTGCAAAATTTCAAGTCTCTTGGTTCAGCGGTTTGGGCTGTGCGTTGATATCTCAGTCAGGACTTTGAATTCTATATAAAAGGTGTTTGGTACATGGGATATGAAGCCGGCACCTACCCATGCTAACATAGTCATATAAATACTATGGCGATATCAAAAACTTTAAATTGTAAAAAAAAAATTCTCCATACAAATAGTTCGATCAGAAACACAAAATGTATAAATATTTTTACAACTTTGAATTTTTAATATCACCATAGTATTTATATGACTATGTTAGCATAGGTAGGGGCCGGCTTCATATCCCATGTACCAAACACATTCAAAGTCCTGACTGAGATATCAATGCACAGCCACCACACCACATTGGTACGTGGCGGGGTTCGAACCGGTGCCTCCCGGGTGAGAGACAACGCCCTCACGCACTGCGCCACCGACGCTTCTCGACAAAGATAGTTAGTGCAAGACATTATTTATACCATCCAAGAACCTTTCTTGACGGTTCTTGAATGGCGGCCGCGTACCGGGAGACGCAGCGTTGGTAGGCCCCCCACAAGGTGGACCGGGACCGACGATCTGGTAAAGGTCGCGAGAAGCTGCTGGATCCGGGCAGCGCAGGACCGAAGGTTGGAGATCCTTCCTTCCATCCGAAAGAGCGGTCACGGCTCTTTTGGATGGGCTAGTATTGATAGGACGCCACGTACTTACATACGCCCACACTTATAGTCCTGGAGTAGAGCAGAGTCTTGGGTAACATTTGTTACACATAAAGCCACATCTGGTAGTATGGGTCATACAGTGTCTCTTAAAAGCGTCAGATTGCTAGCTTGTCGCCTGCATAAAAGCGGCGCAAAGCCTAAAAACTAACAATCCAACAGTAAAAAAACAAAGCAGGGGGCGCAAAGCCCAAAAACTAACAATCCAACAGTAAAAAAGAGCAGTCCGGACTGCTTAGATAATTTTGACTGTATCACCTAATCCCATATGTTTAATTATTAATACATAATATGCTTATAGCTCGTCTACGTATTTCTAAAAGTCAATCACCTAATGTATCGAATCAACTATGTCACAGTGTTGTTATTATATCTTCTATTGTTTGGTCCGTATAATATGCCAGCAAATAACATTTTATAAACTAACGTATTGTAGAATAATTATACCTCACTTACTCTTTCATACTACTAACCGGTAGACTGTGCACTAAGCGATGTACGGACGCTGGCGAACATGGAATCACACTGGGCGTTGTTTTTTTATAATTTTTTTAAATATTTAATAAAAATATTGTAAAAAATAAACAAAAAAAACCTTATGGAATAATTTTAATTTTTGCGTTTACAAACGCGTAAATATTAATACTAGAAAATTGCACTGAAAAAAAAAATCAACTTCCCGCCAAGAGGCAAGTCCGATTTTTTTCAGTGCATTTTTCTAGTAAAAAAACGTTTATTTCAGACTAGTAGGGCTATTCGCTAACTTTTTTTGGCAGTTGAAAGTGATGATCACTGAGTGAATTACATATCCATTGCTGTTTTACCCGACAAGTGCACCAAAACAAATCAAATCAAATCAAATATCTTTATTGCGTATCACATAACACCAATGGATATGTAATTCACTCAGTGATTATCACTTTCAACTGTCAAAAAAAAACTTAGCGAATAGGCCTACAGGTCCATATCATTAATACAGTGTAGCCGATTAGAAGGTATACAACTTTTTTTGCCGCCATTTTGTTTTGGCGGTAAATATGACAGTTGTTGCATGAAAATTAGTTTGTGTAGATACGGCATTTTTAATTTTTTTTAATGAAGCGTTTTACGACGGAACAACGTGTTTTAATTATTAAAACTTTTTACTCAACCCAATCATGTATTGCGGAAACTCATAAGAAAAGAATAAAAGAAAAAGAAAATTGCGGTTAATTTTTGCAGAAATACTTACCTTCGCGGCTAACAAAAGCTCGTTTAGTGAATAAATTTAAGCAGTATGGCATCGTGTCTATGCTAATAGGCCCACGAACCTTCAGGTTAACACTGGAAATGTGTGAAAAAGTGAAGGAAAACGCGATGAATAGGGTTCGCATCCACCATGCTGCTAGAGGTGGATATTTGTCTGGCATTATTTTCCATGTGTAATTGCCGACCCTAAATATTATAATTATTTAACAAGGAATAAGTACTTAATATTTTTTCGTAGAAGGCGACTAATGGATCAGCAAAGGAGTATAGATCACCTTATACTTCGTCCACCAATCCGCATTGGGCAAGCGTGCTGGACTACTGCCTATAGCCTCCTTCGTTGAAAAGGAGAGGCCTTGTGTCCCAGCATTGGGTCGGATTATAAAGGCTTGGGTGATGACTTAATATTTTTTATGTTTTAAAGAATAAAAATTCAAAATAAAGTGTATACCTCTTATTTGGCCATCCAAGCGGCCACCAAAGCCTATAGACGCTTGCAACAATGACGTGACACTCGCGCGCTGCCAACCCTATAAGAAAAGTTCAAGGAGATAAATGTTCTAACTGTGTCTTCACAATATATATACTGGAAAACTTACATGTGAAGAAACACATTATGTATTTTTCTGAGAAATACCATACGCACAATGTAAATACTAGGAAGAAACATGATCTGGTTGTATATAAAACTCGTCTCCACAGAATAAACAATTCTTTTGTGGGCGTTTGTGGGGTATACGTTTTTACAATAAGCTTCCGAAGAATATTAGAGATTTGCCTATTAACAAATTTAAAAAAAAATAACTGTGAAAACTAAATTATATAATAAAGCTTATTACATGATAAATGGTTATTTAAATGATACAAATGCGTGGGAGTAAAATTTGCCTAACGTGCCTAACTAAAACAAATCTTCATATAAAAGCAAAAAAATGTCTAATATTTGGTAAAGTGACTGTTATAACAGCATATTATATGTATAGAGACAATATGTTCTTTTCTCCTTATTGTTTGAATTACTGTTTGAACTCCAAGACTCAGTATCCATGTCTATAAAATTAATTTGGTGTCCGGTTATAATTTTTGTTACATTATTAAAATTTTTACTTGATATTGGCAAAATGCGTACGTTTAATGCGACGCGACGCCATTAATTAAGAATAGAATAGATACCTGATCCTATATTTTTTATAACTTAAGGGTTTCTATAATGAACTGATCCAGGCGATTTTGCTCTTTTCTTTCTAGAAAGCCTTTAATTTCAAATCGGTTTTCCGAAGAGAATGAAAAAATAATTTAGAGTCAAGAGCTACATTCGCCAGCGTCTGTGCACAGCAATTTGCATCGAAAGCTAATGGTGTTTTTAATTCATGTAGATAAATTCAACGATGATAAAAATGTATGTATTTATCTATAACAGTTGCCTAGACAAGCTGTCAGTTGAAAATATGTTAAATAAAACTTGTATTTTGATTGTGTGAAGGGGTCGCATATGAAATTATCTTAAAATAATATATTTAAAGTAGTTATATATTAACAGAGGAGAATAGAAATAAGAATCAATATATAAAAAGATCATATTATCCATATGCTATATTATCTATATTTTACTTATATATTATTATTATTATTATTTAGACAATTCGGGGCTTTTTGCGTCACTGCGACCTATAAAGATCTATTGTGACTAGCCTCCAAGTAAGTCCTATTGAGGCCTTACATGTACTCCTTTAGCTGGGCACTTTCTAAAAATGATAAGATATTCCTAGCTCGGATTGTTTTGATATCGTCTGGGTCAAGAATGTGTCATCCCAAATGTCGGCTTCTTTTGTGAATGAGACATTCACACACATACTTATATATTAAGAGTACGTATTTATTTGTTATATTGTAAATTATAGGTACAAGTATTATATTAAAATCTGCTTATAATTTAGCTATTTAACCGATTAATATTTTATCCACGATTAGTTGCCAGCTTCCCTCTGAGTTGTTGTTTTTCCAAATCATTATCCATCCTAAGTTTGCCTAGAAGAGATCGCATTTTGCGAAAAGGCCGCCCACTGTACCATAATCACATTGTAATTTTTCTCTTATATAATGTATTTGTTGGTGTACAATAATGAGTAATAAATAAATTATTTTCTTTACTAAAAGAAATCTCTTTAGACAGAAAAAAATTGTAGCATTTAATCCCTAATGTAAAGAAGGTATTATCAAATTATTGATTTTATAAGTATTACAAATTAGACTTGACAATGTGAATTATGACTCTTTCCAAATCAATAATATAAAAACTGTAAAGGGAGGATAAAACTTGTTGAGTTTCTTGCCGGTTCTTCTCAGAACAAGGCCTCCTGGTAGACTCTCGAACCGATGGCATCAAAATTGACTTTCATAAGTGTACAAATTGTACCTAAATGAATAAAGTAATTTTGACTTTGACTTTGACTTTGACTTATGTACCTACTCGAATAACACAACTCTACTTTCATTTATGCTAGAAATTTCTTATGATATAATAGTTTTATGACTTTATAAATCAATTGAGTAACACTGCAAACTGTGTCTTAATTAAATTACAAAAGAAGCATGCAATCTCCAGAGTCAAACATTACGACAAGCCAATTTATTCAATACAATTTTATTTGTATGGGACGAAGTTTAAAATTTGTTGCAAAAGCTACAGTTTTGGGCCGCGCATCACGCAAGCGGACCCAAATTATGTCGCACCATCTCCTAATGCAAGCAGTGAAAGTTCATACCGTGTGCTCATGGTGTCTTGTTCCCATGACAAACACCATTAACTAGGCGTATTATTTAAAGCGACAAAGCTTAGAGTGAAATCTCTAAGTTATATATTTATTTTAGTACATGATAATGGCTTTGAATTACTTGTGTAACCATCACGCTTGTAATCCCAGATAGATAAAATTTAGTTACACATAAGGCCAAATCTGGCAGTATCAAATAGTGTTTTAAAATAATGACAAGTTATAGCCTGTCCCCTACATAAAATGGCATCGAAACTCAAAAGGCAACAAACAGTGAACCGACAAACGAAAGGCGATAGATGTTTTTATTTATTTAATATAGGACCACAAACAAGATTACAATATTACTTACGTTAGAGACATTAAAAACTCAACAATGTAGTTACATGTTATGTGTAAGAAACTTATTACATGCAAAATTCAAAAAACTTACTTAAATATTTATTAATTAGATAGACATTGTGCTTATTGACTGTATAACGAGCTGTAAACACCACCACATGTTGCCGTTGTCGTTGAGACGTGAAGCAGCCGATCTGACCTTCCTGCATAACATTATAATTAATATTATCGACTCCTCACCCCTTTTGACAGAAATTTGTTTAACGGTCCCATTTAGGACAGTCTCGCGTAGAAACTATCTTCAGTTAAACAACTCCCTCTGTTCCACTAAATATCGCCACAACTCGTTCTTAATACGTACAGCGGATTTGTTTAACAAAACCTATTCACAAAATGTAGACATATTTATGATGAAACAAAACGCATTCAAAATTCTAGTAAGTAAAAATTTCTTTATATAACCCTACTTAAATAATCGGAAGTATATATATCTACACATATATTATATATTTACATATATCGATTATCCTGGGCTTTCTTATTTTTATTTTTTATTTCAACTTCCTCTCTCTTAAATCCTTATCTGTAGGTACTTACCCTACTTTCATTAATTTTATAATACCTACTTATTTCTATTATGTTGGTATAATAATATGGCTTTGATTTGTTTATCTTTTCTACTATCTACTGTTATTATTCTTAAAAATGTAAATGCTATTGTCATTAGAGATGTGTACCAGTTATATACTTATATTACGTCATACTTGTTATTTGTTGTATTAACTTTACGTCATATTTATTAATTTGTTCTTTATCAGTGAAAACTAATTAGGCTAAGTGATTATTTACTCCTGTTTTATATTATATGCAAAAGCTGTTTGTTTTCCAAATAAAATAAAATAAAATAAAAATAAAATAAACATGTAACATTTTACATCAAAACTTATAATTAAATGTTTCTGCTCGTGTATGTTCTTATGCGTGTGTGTGTATCTATGTGAGTGCATCTATTGTATATAAAACCTACAAGAATATTAAGTGCATATCTACTACAACATTTTCATCATCATCATCATCATCAACAACAGCTCATATATTGTCTCGACCGAGGGGCTCGACCCTACCCCACGTTAGGGGCGATTAGGCCTTAGTCAACCAGCTGCCCAAGTGCTGGTTGGTCGACTTCACACACAACCTAAGAATTTCTTCATAGGTGTGTGCAGGTTTCCTCAAGATGTTTTCCTTCACCGTAAAAGCGTCGATTAAACGTACATATGAATTCAAAATTTTAAAACATATTAGTTCGTGGCGGAGTTCGAATCAGTGCCTCCCGGGTGGGAGACCTTATGCACCACGCCACCGACGTATTCCTACATCATTTTGTTACACTGCAAATCTTGTCAGCCGTCTGGGCAACTGCTATTCTAGAGGTGCCAAAATATGCTGCCTGGACCCGAACCGCTGAGATGATTTTGAGTGTAACATCTGTGGTCGTTGGCTTTTGTTTATTTTTTTACTGAAGGATTTTTACTTTTTTGGGTTTGGTGCCCCTTTTATGTAGGCGACAAGCTGGCAACCTGTCACAATTGGAGTCACTGCATAACTCATAGTACCGGGTGTTACCTAAGGCCTTTCTCCCACAACGTTATTCACAAGCGACGCGACTGATATCAGATTCAAAGTAGGTTTTGGTCCTGAGAAGGACATGAAAAGGGCCTGTCAATTTGGGTTACCATCGAGGTAAAGGATCGGCCAGTCGGATAAATGTTTTTTTTTTGTATGTTCGTCCTCTATACGTTCATGCTCTATGTTCGATGTCGATCGAATAGATACCGATCAATTTTAGTCATTGAAATAAATTAATTTCTGTAAAAAACGTTTTAAAAAACAAGCTTTTAATTAAATGCTCTTTAAAGAAGAAAATAAAATAAACTTTTAATTTAAATGTTATTAAACTTGTCGCGAGATTTCCTTCGATCATAGTTTATGTACGCGTACTATCTATCTCTTTGTTGATTCTATCGCTATTATAAACAATTAAGTATCGCGACAGGCTTTTATAACATTTAAATTTAAAGTTTATTTTATTTTCTTCTTTTTAGAGCATTTAAATAGAAGATTGTTTTTAAATTGTCTTAATAGAAATTTATTTTTTAATTTTTAATCTGTTTATTCGCATTTTTCTCAGCAAGCCCTTTCATTTGATACCCATATTATGATAGTGCTAAAAAATAGGTAGTCTGCCATCTTGGGCAATCCGCCATTTTGGATTTAGAGTAAAATCATTTTTATTTTCGTATTCTTCTCAGCAAACCCTTTCATTTCATATCTATATATTGGGCCGTCACTTAGGTAAAATTAGGCAAAAGGCACAATTTCAGCTCAATCGTATGCCAACAAATGATCGGAAATTGGTTTGCAAATTTTGACGGACATATTTACATACAAACTAACAGTGCGAGCTAAATAAGAGATTGTAACAAAAAAACAAAATTTAAAAGTTAATAAAACGTTGATATTAATTTTGGTAAGGTAAATTTAATTAAGTTTGATTACTGGTCACGACGATTCACTTTTTCAGAAGAATTTGTTCTTACATAATAGCGGGAAGAGTTGAAAGCAATTTTGGTGAAAGGCTAATGTCATAGGTTGAGTTTGATTGACTTGTAGTAAGGAGAACACGTACATTTACTTAAATATAATGCGCTGGAAGCTACATGTATTGAACCAGTATAGCAGCTTTTAATGTGTTATACAGTCACGTCTAAAAAAATTACCTACAACACAAAAGGGAACAAAGAAAGAGATGAGACGAAGACTCATAACATTTGTTCGTAAACTGGCGACCGTAAAGCTTGCGATGGATTCACCGCTCTGGTGTTTTAACCCTCCCTATACCAGGTGGGGTGTGACATACCCCAGTGTGACGAAAACACGATAATTTTAAAACTGTGAAAGCACCGAACTTAGATTCTCAGTGGCTGGAATCACAATGTTGCTGTACCGATCAGTGTTGCTAAGTCAGTCCAGGGTCACCACTAAGGGAACAGTAGGACCCTAAAGTGTTCATGGACATCATACACTGCACCTCACACGGCACGTTCATAGAAAATTCTGATTTATATTTGGAGGTTTTTATTCTAATTTATGCGTGCCAAGCATTTTAAATGGAATAAAACTCTTAACCATTAATAACTTATTTGATTAATATCTCAAATTAAGCCATGTGTAATAATGAACATATAACGCACAAATTGTTGGTTCTTTGTTTTTAACTAATAAAAATGTTTAAATACATACTTTAAAATCCGCAAGGTGGCGTTGCGACGTAAACATTACCTCCACCAATAAATATTATTTAAACTTAAACAAATAGTGCGAAATATAATTTGAAGTTAAAAATTGATTCCAAATATTAAGTTGAAGCTGTAATATCGTTTGTGACGTGCAAAATTAATTATAAACTGATGAATCATAAGAAGTGATAGTGATGAAAGTGACATAAGAGAAAATATTATAAACATTCTGTTGCGCATTTGTTAACCAACAGTTTCTTTTACAACTAAGTAAACAGTGAATAATAATTTGGGAACAGTGAAGTGCAAATAAATTAAATTACTACTTAAAAACACTATTATCACGAAAGTTTTTAAAAACTACCTACCCATTATCCATTAATAAACACCTGACTTTTATTATTGAACTGTATCAAAGTTAACGTCGAGTTGAATAGCACCTTTAAATTTGAGATAGCTCTTAATGCTCTTGTGGCGTCTTGATGCAATCAGGGGACTACGAATCGGAAGTTACCGAGATCGATTCCAGTGAAACGCTACCATAAAACATTTACTTTTTCATTTTTTTTTTGTTGTTGACTATTGACCGCATTGACATTACATTATTATTTTGACATCTTAATTATTGACTAATTTAATAATATTATGGATAATATAACATTACGTAAAAAGCTCCCTAGATCTAAATCTGACATGGACTTGTCAATGATACAACAAGATGTTTTTAATTCTACGATATTAGATTCTACAATGCGGAGTTTACAGAGTGAAATACATGCACATGAATTGTCTTGCGGTGAGGAATATATTGTTGAAATTCAATCACTCAGAAACTCACTGAAAATAGCTGAACAAGAAATAGAAAACTTACATCTAGAAAATAATGATTTAAAAAGAACAATAGACGGACAGCAGAAGGAAATCAAAATATTAAAGAAACTCACAACAGAATTTGGCCAACGTAATAAAAATACCATGACGCCTTTAAGACAAAAAATACAAACTGACAATACAAATATGCCAAGATTTTCACCATTGCAGTTGGATAAATCTGTGTTGTTTAACACTAGCAAGATCTATCCTAGTAAATTGTCTACACAGCAAAAATTACTAAAAGGAAATAACACAGATGACACCACAATAGAATCGAAGTCGACAAAGCTGACAAACACAACATACATGCCAACAGAAGTTACTACAGTCTTAAACCACGAAATACAAGATACCAAAGGCCCTCTTGAGAAGACAAGAGTTTTTATTTTAGGCGATGACCAAATAAAAAATCTGTCAAAACTACTACACGATAGCCGTAAAACTATACCTGAAGACCCATATTTGATTACTACAATGGTTAAGGAAGGAGCAGAGTCATCACAGGTCCTGAATAGCTGTGCCAATTTGAAGAAAACTCTACGTTCAAATGATATTGTAATATTATCTATAGGTTCGAATGATAAAAACAAATGTGTATTGTTCTCGGAGATAGGTTTGGCTTTACATCAATTAAGATACTATAAGGTTTATGTAATAAATGTGCAGGAAAATATGTATTTAAATAAAAACAATTTAAATTATAACTTAGAATTGTTAATACAAAAATATAAGAACTGTAAATTTATACAGTTAAATAATAACACAGACTTTAGATACAGTAAACAGAAATATTTACATGAATTATGTTTTAAAATTAATATAGAATTGAATTATCTAGTATATAAAAATGAATATTTGGTACCACAAAATATAAAAAAACTGATGAAAAAATCCACAGAAAATGTACTAAGAAATAGACGGCTTAGCAGAAATAGTAAAACGCATCTGGTTCAAAAAACGATACCATTTTACTTTTCTACTTCAGATGAAAATAAAACCAACAAAAATTTTTTTCGTACCTAAATTAAAAATAACAATATTTCATCAGAACATAGCGAGCATTTTAAGTAAGCAAGACATATTTACATTGGCATTAAACGAATTAAACAATGAATTAGGCGATACACACATTATTTGTTTGACTGAAACTTTTATAAAAAAAGGGTCAGAAAATAATTTACATATAAGAAATTATACTGTTGCTGCTGCGTTTTGTAGAAATCAGCGCAGAGGTGGTTCTTGTATACTTTTGAAAAATAATATATTTTATAAAACATTAAACGTTACAGAAGCATCTGTGTATGACTTTGAATGTTGTGCTGTAGATATCCTTGAATTCAACATTATTGTGATATGTGTTTACAGAACACCTTCGTCCAAAATTGAATTATTTCTACAAAAATTTGAATCGTTACTTACAAGACTATCGCGGAAACGAAATAAAAAAATTGTAGTCGCTGGTGACTGGAATATCGACATGATGAATAATAATAAAAACACGAAAGATCTTATCGGCTTACTATCAAATTTTAACATTTCTAATCATATAACCAAGCCCACACGTAAAGCAGCATGTCTGGATTTAATTGCAAGTAATATCAAAGACGTATTTCAGCCAAAGACACATTATTTATGTCTATCAGACCATGAGACCGGACAAAGTGTGACGTTTGAAATATTAAAAAATACTAAATATACTATAAACAAGAAATTCTGGTTTGAATACAGGCGAGATATGAACGTATACAATATTAATAAGTTCACAGAGTGTATTAAAAGTTTGTCATTCAGTGAAGTGTTACAAGAGTTGGAAACAGAAGTCGCCTTTGATAATTTTCATGACCTTATTTTACTTTTTTATAATTTGTGCTTTCCACTCATTAAGGTAAAAAAAATAAATAAAATAATAAAAAATAAATGGTTATCATTTGGTATAAGGAGATGTTGTATTCGTAAAAGACAACTTTACTTAAAACTTCGGCTTGCATCATCCAATAAACAAAAAATAAAAAACAATTACACGCGATATGCTAAGATACTCAAAAAATGTATTCATCAGGCTCAAAGAAATATAAATACTCAATATATTAAAAACTCTACCAACATATGCAAAGCGTCATGGGAGGTTATCAAAGATTATTCACAAGGTATTTCATCAAAATCTGAAGTACGTAAAATTAAACTAAATAATAGTACTGACATTACAAACCCAAAAGACATTTGCTCAGAATTTAATAATTATTTTATAAATTTGACTAATAATAATAATTTTGACAATAACATAGATTATAAGACAGCCTTAAATAAAATACCATTTCATAGTAATAGTATATTTTTTGGACCAGTAAATAATAATGACGTATACAATATAATTGTAGGACTAAAAAAAACAAATTCAACGGGATACGATGACATAAATACTAATATAATTAAGAAAATAAGAAACTATATTACAATACCTTTGACTCACCTAATAAACTTATCTTTAAGTCAAGGTCATTTTCCTTCCAAATTGAAACTATCCGTAGTAAAACCACTGCATAAAAATGGCCCCGATGATATGCTTGAAAACTATAGACCGATAACGTTAGTTCCAATTTTTTCAAAGATATTTGAAAGAGTCATATCCAATAAAATTTACAACTTTATATCCGCTGAGAAGCTACTACAACATGAACAATTCGGATTTAGAAAAAACAGCTCAACTACCCTTGCTTGCTTTCATCTTATTAAAAGTATCACCGAAAATCTAGACTTAAAACTCAAAACAATAGCAATATTTCTAGACATGAGCAAAGCATTTGATTTTGTGTCTCATCCTTTACTACTTAGGAAGATGGAAAGATACGGTATACGTGGAACTGCACTCACGTTATTAGAAAGTTACCTCAAAGATAGAGAGCAGTGTGTAGAAATTACAATAACAGAAGGAAAAAATAAAAAAAAATATAGAAGCGAATATTATGCTAATAAAACTGGTGTCCCGCAAGGGAGCGTACTAGGCCCCTTGTTATTTTTATTATACATAAATGATTTACCCAACGCCACTGATCAAAAATGCATAATGTTTGCCGATGATACTACTATTATAATAAAGGGTAAGAGTACTAATGAAGTAGAAGATATTGCCAATACTGCATTTAATAAAATAATAAAATGGCTAGAATTAAATAATTTAAAAATAAACGTAAATAAAACAAAATATATACAATTTAAAACTTATAATAGTCTAGAAAGTAACTTTAATATACATCACAATGAGGAAAACATTGACAATGTAAACAAAACAAAATTTTTAGGCATTACCTTAGACGAATTTTGTAATTGGAAAGCTCATGTGGATGCTATAGTTAAAAAACTTGATAGATTTGTCTATGTAATAAATAGGATTAGACAAACAACATCGAAAGAAGCTGCTCTTACAGCATATCATGGTTATGTCTCTTCTGTTCTGCGGTATGGCATTATACTGTGGGGCAATTCAACAGACATGATAAGAGTATTCAGAACGCAAAAAAAATGTGTAAGGTCTGTTTGTGGCGCCAAATATTTAGATAGTTGTAAACCTTTATTTAAAATGTTAAATATACTACCTCTCCCTTGTCAATATATATTTGAAATGGGACTATTTGTTAAAAAATACGAATTTATTTTTAAAGAAAACAGTGCTACCTCAAATAGAAGAGGTAGAAACAAAAATAATTTATTTATCCCGCCAAGAAGGTTAGCATTGCACTCGAAAAGTGCGTATTGTATGGCAATAAAAATGTTTAATAAGCTACCTGACAACATTCGTGATTTACCTCTAACTAAATTTAGAAACAAATTACATACTTTTTTAATGTCTAAAATGTATTATAATGTTACGGAATATTTATCTGACAAAATGAATAAAAACTGACGAAATTGTAAATGTAAACTAATTTGACCCTATTGTTTAAAACGTTACATTATAAAAACTAGTTATATTTTATGTTCTTGACATTTTGTATTATTAAATAAACTCTTGTTTTCTTTTAACATCCTGATATATGTAATTGATAATGATAATGATTGATTTTAATGTATTTGACATTCTGCGCTGTTAGTTAGAAATAGAATATAAAAATTTTTGCACGTCGATAAACGATCGAATATGTCGGAAAATACTATTTATTGTGAACACCATTGTAACCATATTCTGCAAATAAATGATTTATTATTATTATTATTATTATTATTATTATTATTATTTAACTTCAAAATTTATCATAAACTTAATTATTACTATGTAGGTATTTATAATTACTTAATACTTTATTTCCTCCAAAAAAGATATTCTGACACTTTTGACATTTTTATATTTTGGGGTATGTCATACCCCACCTAGTACGAGACGTGAAATTTAGTCACCTTGTACAGGGAGGGTTAAAAACTTCATTGATTAAAAAGTTTCAGGAAATATGTCCCGTTTTCGCTAAAACGCCACAAGAGCAATCTTGGTCACCACGCCGCCATGAAAAAATTTCCAGCATCAATACAAGAATCTAGTTAAAATAATTAAGATTGCTATTTTTGCTGACAGGATAGCAAGGTTTAGACGAGAGATTATAAATTGTCTCTTGCTCGTGTTCTTGAAGCTCTGATTGTGATAATTTTAATTTCTTAAAGGCGTGCACTAGATTTACATCAAAATTGTCACATTTTGTGGTTTTTCAGATCTAATTTTGAAGCGATCTGAACAGACTTTGCAAAGAAATTATATATTATAAGAAGATTGATTCTTGATTAAAACCGCTAAAGATAGATATTTTAAGTTACATTTATAGTTTTGTAAAGCGAGGAGAATCTTATGGCGTAGTTTTACGAAAATGCAGTTTGGAGCTATCTTTCAGATGAAATACAAGCATTAGAATGCCAAGCAATACTTTGCGAAAATTATTTTTTCAACAGAAAATATACTATTTTAAACCGATACTGAGTAAAAATAAATAAATGACTGTTTTTATATTACTAGATAGATGACAAACAAGCTGTAAGTAGATACTGTCGCCTATAGACACCTGCTATAACAAGCAAATATGACTTGATATTGCAGTTGCGTTGTTATCCTGAGGGCTTGCCTTTCATGCCCAGTAATTACACTGGCTCCCTTTCCTTTCAATCCGAAACACAGCAAACTGTTTCACTGCTGAAATAGGAAAGGCAGTGGTACCTACTCCGACGACCCCACATACAAGCCCTGAGAAGTCTAAAAATATTTTGTGTGTACTACAGACACAAGACAAAGTCATGAAGTGAAATTGAAACAGTAACGAGTTCTATTTTATGACGCCAGCAGCTGACCAATTATGATGTGTGAAGCTCCTAAGAACTAATATAGGATAATCGTTGATGACATTATCACTGAGTTTCTATATCTGCGAGAACATCAACATTCAGTTCAGTTGTTCAATGTAGGTTAATGAACTTTCTATCTCGTATTGATTCCATACCATGGGATGGCTAAAACAATACAATTGTCACGTGGAATGCAGATCGTAGACGTCTGACATATCAATGTTAATTGTCAAGAAATATTGCTAGCAAGTAGCAATTAGTAATGACTACCTACTTATTATTTTTCTCTTTTTTAAAATAGGAAAGATGAGGAAAGTTAGCTTTTATTAATAATAGACAAAAAAAAGCCATCATTTTTGTGCTCTAAAAAGAAGAAATAGAATAAACTTTAAATGTATATGTTATGAAAGCTTGTCGCGAGATTTACTTCGATCATCGTTTATTTACTATCTATCTCTTTGCCGATTCTATCGCTGTTTATTTACACAAGGAAATCTCACGACAAACATCTAAATATATTTAACTCAAAGGTGACTGACTGACTGACATAGTGATCTATCAACGCACAGCCCAAACCACTGGACGGATCGGGCTGAAATTTGGCATGTAGGTAGATGTTATGACGTAGGCATCCGCTAAGAAAGGATTTTTGGAAATTCCACCCCTGAGGGGGTAAAATGTCCACGCGGACGAAGTCGCGGGCGGAAGGTAGTTTATTACATAAAATTAAAGTTTTATTTTATTCCTTTTATAGAAATTTATTTATTTATTCTTTAGTCAGTTTATTCGTATTCTTCTCACCAAAATCTTTCATTTGATACCCATATTATGGCAGTGCTAAACAATAAATAGTGTGCCATCTTGGGCGGTCCGCTACTTTGGATTTAGAATGACGTCACTTAGCTAACCATGCATAGTCATCCAAAATAAACGTGTATGCAAAATTTCAGCTCAATCGAATCCCAAGAAATGGTCGAAAAATGGCTTGCAAATTTTGACGGACAACACTACGAACAGTGCAAGTTAAATAAAGTTTGTAATAATAAAGTCTCGTCGATCAAGAGACTGATTCGGTTACTTCTCAACATTGAGGTTATTCTTTAGGAGTCTAGTATTTTTTGAGTTCATTCATTACAAACATACAAATCTTTGCTCTTTATAATATTAGTATTGATTAAGTCCGATTAAAAGATAATGTGGTTTGTAAGTTTGGTTGCTACCTACATAAAATATATGTAGAAAACTAATGAAAAATATGTGTTTTTCAATTGCTTAAACTAAAACAACATTAAACGTTCTGCTTTCTTACAACAACCGCCATAAAAAAGAAAACTTTAAATTGTCTGCGACAGAACATTACTTTGTAATGCCAGTAATTTATATTATTACGAACGACCGAAATTTCGTTCACATTATGCTAGTGTTATTTCCCACTAAATATCGCAGTTCAGTGGTCTGGAGTGACTGGAGCACGGCCCAGGTCTAGACAGAATCGAAGGCTTTCTAATAGTCCACAAACGCTAAGCATAATGGCATACTCTTCGGTCTTCTGTATAACCTGCCGCAGCGTATGTATGTGATCTATGGTACTGAAGCCTTTTCGGAATTCGGCTTATTCGGGAGGCTGGAAGTCATAAAACATACGCGCGAGACGATTCGTTATAACCCTTGAAAACAGCTTATAAACATGAGTCAGGGGCGTGCGTTTTGCCCTCGAGTATAACGGCCTGTACCTCTGAGGAGCTTTCAGGACCGGTCGTCCACCTGCTTATAGAAGCTCCGCTGTAACTCCGTCATCACCCGGCGCCTTGTTGTTCTTTGAGAGCTACACTAATCTCGTACAGGCCGACATCCGGGATATCTTCGGTATAGTGTAGAGTTAATTTGGCTCTTGGATCAGTGGCCTGAATTACAGGTGTGTGTGATGTGGTGTAAACCAGTTCGTAAAAAAATTCTCGGCGAAAAGCTCAAATCATGATATAACGATTCTGCCGTCCTCTGTCTTCAGCTTCTTCAACAATCTCTCTCCAGGCGACAGATCTCTATCGAACACTTTGGAGCCTTTGTTCCGTTCGATGGCCTATTTAATATTAAAAAATTCTGTATTAAATTTGGGTATGTAGCGAGTTAAGCACTTGGAGTTAAGTTTATTGAGCTGGAGACGCCAACGAGCATCTTCAGAAGACTGCAGAACCATCCTCTGCCTTCTTGTCTGATATGATGATCAGTAATTAAACCCTGAATCATTTTAACAAATGACTCCATCTTGCTGGAGTCATTTGCTGATAGCTTGATTTATATAGAAATAATTGCTAAATTATTCAGTTCGCGTTGAAATGGTGTCCACACTTCGTCGGTGAAAATATTAGCCAGCATGCGTAGTTCTAAGGTGGAAGGGAGATGTAATCAATGAGGTTTTTTTTAGATTATTATAACATAAATTCACACTCTCCAAACATTTTTAATTAATCTCCATTTCAAAGTCTCTCATGCGGTCACAATCAGATAATTACAATTCCATAAATTTTCCGACACAGCTGTTTTATTGCTTCCCGAGGTTACTTTCGCGTTGTTACTAAAAATGTGATTTATATACCTACTTAGATACATTTAAGCGATTAGAAATATTACTCTAATTAATAATTTAATAAATATATTTCTACGCTCACCGAATTACCTAGCCCCATTTTAAATAATACTACTCACGCCATATAAATCATAAATGTAAATAAATTTAGGCTTAATACACACTACGTAACACTTAATTAAACACATAACACAACATAAAAACTGGCAGGTTGAGGACCTGCCCAATTTAACATTATAAAAACCCCATATAAATTTGTAAAACCTGTTTGATGCCGTACGGTGTAGTAAATAGCCCTGAGACACATGCAGGTCACAAAACATGGGATATATACAAAATAACACTAAAAACATCATAAATAACAAAACCTCAAAAAAAATTACCTAGCCCAAATTAAGTATCATTAAAAACTTGTGTTATGGATACTAGATAACGGACAATTTTTAATACACATAAGCATTTTAGATATTTTTATAAATAAACTTAAATCAATATTATAAACAACCATGACTCGTCAACAAATATTCGTGTTCATTACACACAAAGCCGCTACAAGGATTTGAACCTAGACCGCTTGTGTAGGCAGCTCTACTGACTATTCCATAACTAAGGCGTCTACATATAGTATTAGTATCTATGTAACTTCACATACTATTCTTCAAAACTTCACGTCACGAGAAATATTGCTCCAAGCAATGTAAACTGCATCCTTTGCAACACTCAACCACAATTTACCCATTATAACCATTACTGTACTGTTTGTGACAATTTACTTTCCTTTGTTACCCCTTTGGCACTTGGCAACATACATTCTTCATTCCACACTTGTTTGTAGCACAATCAACAAATGGAATTCATTGCCAGCACACGTGTTCCCTCATTCTTACAATTATGGGTCTTTCAAAATTATGAAGAAGCACCTTGCAGGTCGGCAAAGAGAGGGTGGCTAGCGCTGCGGTTATATAGTATCATCGCCCGCACTAACTATATTTACATTTGAACTTCACTTCGGCTATCAGATGGAATGATTACGAATCATTTACTAGGCTTTCTATAAAAAAAAGAAAAAACAGTTACAACTTTGCAGTCAGATTTTCCGAACAAATGAAGGTTTTTTATTCAGATGTTTTTCTCTTGTGGCAGTACTTCTTAGTGCTGTTTACTATTTTTTTGTTTTAATTATGTTATTTGGTTGACAGACAACCATACGGCCTGCCTGGCGGTAAGCACTCACAGTAGCCTATAGACGCTTGCATCTCTGACTTCACACTAGCGCGCTGCCAACCCTAGTATCCTACCCTACCTCGTAAAGCTCTGGCAACCACACTTACCAACAGAAAAACAACGCCACAAAATTTTGGAGTTTGAATGTTATCTTAAGACTGAGCTACTACCTCCGTTCAGGCTGTTCCAAGTTCCAGCGGCTAGTCCATGCAGTTCGTCATCGTCAGTTGAGAGACGTGTACTATTGGACATAGGCCTTGCAAGATAGGTATATCCTTGTTCTCCAAGGATATCCTACGCTGCCCGCATCAAATGGCGTTCCACGACCTGTACCAGATTGTAGGTACACCTTTTGGGCCTTCCAATGGCAACAGTTCATTATCATAACAGCCTTCATAATTTGACCCACTGCTGGGACACAAGGCCTCTCCTTGTGAGCGAAGGAGGTCTTTAGTGTAGTCCACCACGCTTGCCCAATGCGGATTGTTGGACGGAGTTACCCCTTTGCTGATCCAATAGTCGCTTTCTACTATACCCATTGGAGATTATGGGGTGATACTATTCTACCCTGCCGGCATCATACGACCTAGCGGCAGTTCGGTTGATACAAATCACCGTTTAGCAGAAATTGTTCACTTGTTAATTCCACGAAAATAAACAGGGTTATTTTAATTGAGCACAAAATCATCGTACAAGAATATTTCAGACAAAATCATCACCGCAAGGTAATTGTCGCCGAGCGTTATTATGATCATTCATTTCTGTATATTTTTTATTTCGTTTCGTCCATGTATCCTTTTTAAAACTTCTGTACTGATCTCACGATGATGGTAAAAGTCCATTTAAATAACGAACTTTATGATTTTTAATTGATAATATGAATTTTAATTTTCTTGCAAGTTTTTGACGTTTACCCTAATGTATAATGTTTTTTTTGCAAACAACCTGCACAAACAATGCGCTGCCTCTTAAACTCTAAGCACACAAACCTGTGAATGTTATAAAAGCACAACCGTTTCATTCATACAATCTACTACGTCTTGCTACATAGTATATTTGATCTTGCAGAAGGTTGGACCACATCAACAATTTCTAAATACATATTTTTATTTAATTTTTCATGTAGATGTGATATTTTGTTACAATGTCCTGTTTTAAGACTTTAGACTCGAGAGAGACACTACAGTTAATATTAAAATTCAAAGTAAAAGAGACCTACTGTATCGCGTTGTTTCTTGGTATTACAGTGCCCTACTCGACGCTGCGAATATTTTCATAGACATAGCCTATAAATACAGCGTACTTGCGCGTGGATTCCACCAGTCTTTTTTCCATAACCGTCCCGAATACATCTTAGCAAAATGTACACCAAAGTGTTTTTATTATTTGTTCTAATGTCAATAGCTTCAGCGCGTGACGACATGGGAGTGAAATACGTAATGAGAATTTACGAGGATTGCCAGAAAGCTGATGGAGTACTGCCTTGCCTGAAGAAGAAGGCGATACTGTTCTTCGATAGAGCAGCTAGGATGGAAGCTATTCCTGTAATCAATGGTATTGATATAGTGAAAAGCGGTGAACCAGATGTGACGCCTATTAGTGAGAATGATATAGAGAGCAACCTTCCCAGGAATCTAGCTGATAAGAATGAAGCACTGTCAGATATGCTCTGGGACAGAGTCGCGTCGTTTGCTAACACGAGGACGATTCAGCTGTCTTTACCTAAAGTCTCCGGAGAGGACCTCAACAAGGGCGTTGAAGAAGGTAAAGTACATTCAAATTATAATAGCATTACAATTTTCCTCTTCTGTAATAGCTCAATAAACGAAACCAATAAGCTATAATTTGACCTATTTTACGTAACACTTTATAGACAAAAACTATACTGCGGAAACTGTAATTGCTATCTTTATGTTAACTTAAATTTATCGATGCTAAGATTAGCATATTTATTATTATCGTATTTTGATAATTACATTGATACTTTGTTGATAATTATTCATACCTACATTTTTTACTAGGGTAGAGTAGTTTAATTAACCTGGTAAGTAAAATGTATTGCAATCTTCAATTTTAGTTTTTATTTCAACCATTGTTCACAAATCCGCTGAACCATAACATTGAATCGTATATATTAAAAAAAATCTTTATTCTAGATAATGACACTTTTGTTTTGATGGTGCGAAATGATGTAGGTATGATAGGCTCAATCACCCGATTTTAGTTTTGCATGATTGTTTTTCAGTTATTCCTAATACGAGTAATATAGTAATAACCTCAGATTTCCATTTATTTATTTAAAAGCCTTACTTTTTAGACCATTTCTATATCTTGATCTGCAAGGTGTTGGGATATTTAAATAGGTTAGCTCTCTTATTATTTCTACCTATTTAGTTCAGGAACTAAAATATTTCACGAAAATTATATTATAAAAAAATTATCTGCCCTTGTCTAAAATACAATGTACTTTAATATTCATGACTGTATTTTCGTTGTGCTTTCTAGTTTAAGAATCATTTAATTATGTAGATGATTGTTCGTGATTGACCTTTCCTTTTTGTTAGGGTAGAGTAACATTCACTTTGTAAGCTTCCAAATCACTCAACATATTCAACATTAATATCTACATAGTTTTGATGTTTGCGGTTGACCTCTAATGACCTCCAGAGAATTAGTAAAGATAAACTTCTTCCCAGGAGTTTAGCTTTACTAGGAATATTAAATATGAACTATGATCAGAATTAGCCATGTGTTGCCAGCAAAGTAGAAAAACATATCCTCCAATGAGTGTCGTAGAAGGCGACTAATGGTTCAGCAATTGAGCACCTAATACTCCGTCTACCAATCCGCATTGGGCAAGCGTGGTGGACTACTGCCTAAGCCTAAACCTCCTTTGATGACAAAGATCCTTGTGTCCCGGCAGTGGGTAGAATTATAAAGGCTGTTAGGATGATGAATAGAACAGCGTTATGCCAGATCAAATGCATTGTTAGAATCAAATCAAGTTCTTGAAGATTTAAAAGCACTGTAAGAATACTCCCTTTGATATGGGAGATAAGGAGATCGTAGGTGGAACGACCTTCCACAAAATATGCCTATTCACTCCAGCATTGAATATTGCTGGGCACCGGACAACGAAGAAACTTACTCAAGGAAAGTTAAGAATTAATAAAAAAAACTCTATGACTTTGAAATAAGAGTGTCCTGTTCTATTGTACTGTATGTTAAAGATTATGATGCAGTCATTTCAAGAGAGTCGTGTCATAAAACATGGAGCTTGATGATTAGACCTTTCTCTAAGTTGATGGTTGTATTATAACTGAAGAAGATATTGCACTCTAATAGCGTGAGATAAATATTTTAATTTATAAGAATCATGTAAAATCATCAGAAAATCATGTAGATTTATATATAAATTGCGTACAAAAAGACAGAATTGAATTGTTTCGCGATTAAAAGAGATGTGCAAATATCTTAGACTTGTGTTCTTTCCTATGCTTCTAAAGCCCGCAATGTTAAAATCAATGCATAATTAGGTACATAAAATTCTAAATATTTTACAACAACGCCATACAAACATAACACTGACTTTGAAGCAGAACAAATATAACTCATTATCAACTATAATGTCTAATGTCCCACACATTAAAGTTTACTTTGAAATAGTAACTGGGAACTAAAGAAAATCATCTTTTCTTCAAAGATTTTACTAAAACGACCTTAATAGCTTATTTCCTTAAGGTCATAATTCTCGTTAACGACGAAAATAATGATTACAGTTGAAACTCTTGCGGGGCTTAATTGTTGATGACCACCTTAAAAAGTTAATAATGTTTTTAATTGCTGTTTAATTTCTTCATAACTCATGGTTATTGCAATAAATGCTATAAACACTCATGCAATGCAAAAAGTAACAATTACTATTAATTGCTTTAAATCATCATAAAATAAAATAAATGTAAAATCGATACCCGTTTCCACTCATAAGGGTTTGGTGTCAGTCAGGCTATCAGTTACAAGATCGACTGCCAAAACTATAGTAGTAAGTTAATAGCAAGATACTGCAATTACCCTAAATAGGAGAGAAAAGAAAAATTACCTGTTTTCACACATCAAAGAAGATATATCTTAAGGAAAATGAAAAATAAACGCAATGACCTACCCTTTATAAAAATTATTTCGTATTGATAATGTGAAAATACGTCACTTAAAAACGTATTCATGTAATATGTCGTAAAAAGTGAGCAATACTAAAAATATAAAAAAAAAACTTAAACGTGTATTTAGATTTTAAATACGTTAGAACATCGTGGAATTGACGAAAACATATGTAAAGCCAAAGAAGACACAATACCTAATTGAGTAGCAAATCGTGCTCCAATTGAATTTTCGTCATAAATTTTGCAAGATATTCTTACAATATGACTTGTATCAAAATACACCAGTGCCTAGAGAAGTGGCCAATCGATTGCATCGAACGCTTGACGAAAAGGATACTACGAAACTGACATATTACTAAGAAAACACCATGGCGACTGTTGTGTCAAATGTGAGAATTGGCTTTGTTATTCGTAGAAACTGTACCCTATAAACATTTTATAACGGGGTGCCTCAATTTCCACAGTATCATTGAATGATTCTAAAAGTGCACTATGAAATTTTTCATCTAACAGCACCCGCTTAATGTTCAGAGAAACCACAAAAGCGTTTTATTCTGAATAGCTCACAATCCGGTAAATTACATGGTCATTCCTCATATCAGTCGTGGTTGTCCCCTAATACAGATAACCTGATTTCTAATAGCTCTTATGATTTTCTTTTAAATTTTATCTCATTGTCACGTATAATAAGTGACTAGGCAATTTTTGAAAATAAATTTCGAAATGTAAATAGAAGCAAAGAAAACTAATTTATTCAAAACATAAAAAACATATTTCGCACATGAATACCATCCACATTATAATGTGATCATCTTGTAGATTCATCGAAAGTATCGAGTAGGTATAGGCAAAACCAATTTAAAAAAAAACTTATTAATCGTACACGATTTTCAATCTTGTTTGCGCCTTGACCTTTTTATAAACGAAACATATATTATTGAAAATCGTAAATACACATCATACATACAAACATGGTGTTTCCTCCTTCTAATAATCCTGGGTCATTCAAAGGAGATAATTATGTGTATATACCAGGTATTTTGTTTTGCTTGGTGTCTGTCATTATACAATTAGCAATATTCTAAATCTGAAGAATCTTTAGAATTTTCATGTAATAGCTACGCAGTTCACTTGCGATATCACCTAATGTAACTATCTACTAACAAGCATTAATGGACACTAAACAGGACTTATTACGACTAAAATATCTGATGAAAGTAAAAGCTAGCACCGAGACATTACAAACGATTATCTTCTTCAGTGTAAAGGTCAACAGTTTTCCAAAGAAATTAATGACGGAGAAATCCTATCAAGTTATTGTTCCAAGGCATATTGACGCTTTGTATCATTAGATAATCGTGTCCCATTCCCACGAACACCTCTTTGAATTTGGCCACGAATTTGAAAGATCTCTGAGAAACAAATTTACCAGATATGAAGACTCGAGCGATAATTAGAAAACTTACTGTGCAGACAAAAGGAAGCCGCTATGCGATAAGAACTTAATTAAAATTTAGTTAGTTGTCAAGTATATTAGAAATGTTGGCATTATTATTTACGCTTTCGTGTTTAATGCTATCTTATATAAGATCATTATCGTTAATTTTTTTCTCTTGGTACTACTTATATATTAGTTTCTATTTATTAAAATTAGCGTAATAATTGTCGTATTTAAATACTTAAATAATATAATTACATTTTATATTAGCAGATTTTTGCACGTGACAATTAGCTATACGTGTTTTGTAACTTTATTATTATCAAATGACAAAGATAATTATCGAAGTGCTGACAAACAAATATTAGTAGTGTCGCTGTCAGAATAAAAACTCACAAAAGTAGCGTGTGTAACGTGTGTAAAATTCTATCCTGTCACATAGATAGTTGAGGAACAACTTTCTGTAAAATACACGCAAAAGTCTCATTATTTTAATGGAAGAAAACTATAGTGAATGACAGTTTCCTTGTGTAGTAATTTAGCCAAATTGATAAGTGTATCTAGGTAGTTGATGTGTTAATTACTTGCAATCAAGTTAACTAGTCAAAATATACGCAAAGGAATTAACCACAACCATATTTCTGGATGCATCGATAAAATAATAAAAGTTTAAAACATTTATAACCAAATAAGAGAACTTAAAAAGCAATTTCGAAATAATTTTTCACATACACTTGGATGACTGCTTGGACAGGAGTCCAAAATTTACATTTTTCAATGAATTTTTACTTTAAGCTATAGACATAAAGTTCAAAGCCTATTATGAAAATATAGTTTGTGGCTTTAAGTACCTTTAATAAATTCACTGTCCAGTGAACGAGTAAGAAATTTGTTTATGAAGGAACAGAATATTCAAGACGGTTATACATTTCTCAATAATATCTATAACAATTTTAAATTAAAATTGAATAATAAGTCATGCGGAAAATGAATTAAGACAATATTTGAATTTTGCCTAAATATTTCCTACTACATTTTTCAGGTCGAGGCAAGATGAAAAAGATGATGAGTATGATGATGATGGGTGCTAGTATGAAGATGGCAGCGTTGATTCCAATCGCGATAGCTGGACTGTTCGTGCTTGCTGGCAAGGCGTTGATTGTATCAAAGGTAAATATTTATAAAATGCCACCAGGTAACCACTTGAACCTAAATTCAGATCCTTTAGTAGTTTGGAATTCAGAAGAACTGTTTAGGAATTGTACTTAACATTACATTATAAAGCAGGTAGAACCTAACGCAATATACTATTTGGTCTTCCTTGTTAGTTACTGTCGATCAATCCGCTAATTTACTTTTCTTCAGAATGTGCAGATGGGTAATTGAGCAGGAGTTTCAATGCAAACCGCGAAACATGTGATCAAGCATTTTCACTTCTAATGATTAATTGATTGTAGGTACCATAATTGTAAGCCCTTTGAACTTCACGTCTAGTATAAAACAAAGAAGGTTTTCTATGTATTCTGTTTGCTTGTCTTTTGTATGTCTGTATTTATAAAAGTACTTCTCATCAACAACACTTTCACAAACAACTTTTGATGCATACTTCCCATGGTAAATTGTCAAAATGACTTAAGCTTTCCATAAAATTTGTTGTAATGGCCAATATTACATGCAAATGTGTATCTTCAACATTTTTTATGAATAATATTTGATGAAAATCGCAAAAACAAAGTCTTAACATTTCAATTGATTCATATACATTTTTGAGTTTTTATATCTAACAATGGTCATCGGATATTTGGATATTAAATACAAAACAAATTTTTTAAATTTTTGTACAATATTGCTTTTTCAAGAATGCTAGGTGTATTATTATCGAAATTACCTATAATTTTATGTGTATTGTTAAATGCGTGAATAATTTCACTTTCGTCTTTACCATTATTTGTTCGTGTCAAGATTGCCCCCTCATTAGTTTAAATATCGGGAGAAAACCTTCAATTAGAAAAATTAATTATACCTATATCGTTAACCATTCTAATACTTCTATTGTTGACTAAACAATTCATTATGTGGGAACGGTTTTATCAGGCGACATGACTATCTGAAGATCTTTTAGTGTGAGAATGCACTATTTTGATTTATACCAGATAACAAGTGGCCCACATTTCACTTTGTTAGGAATGCAAAGTGAAATTGTAACCAAAAAAAAACTAAATATAACATTAAAAGATTGAAATTGGATCTTCATTGTCCATCAAGCAGATCTTAAATATTAACGACCAATTTATACTTTTTACAATTTCGTAAAAAAATAATAAATATTAAAAAATGAAACAACCCATCCTTACGAATTAAGTTGTATTTTATATTACTTTTTGCAAAATACTAAAATATAACACTTGCACAACTGGTCGTTAGATTGTAAATTGCAATTATCTTATTTGCTCATTATTACTATTATTTCAATTAAATTTGCTTTTCCTCCTTACACTCACTTCTTCAATTAAGGATGTGGTGTAGTGCAAAAAGTGTTTTAGACAATGACGAATCATAATCTGTCCATTATTTCCATTGGATTTCACTTTTTATCCGCACAATAGCGTTTCTCAATTCTCAATCACTTGTAAACTTTCTTCGTTTAAAATAGAATGAGTATTGGCATTCTCTCTTCAAGTGTCCTCGTCCGATATCTTCAAACATCCCAATTAAAGCCATTGTTAGTTTAGATGCCACTGCGGTTTTGTATTGATTTTTGCTCTTAACACAAAAGTTTCATACATCAATACCCCGAGGATACTTTTTAAAACACTATTAGTATTCACAAATACTTTCAATTTACTTAAATAAACCTTTCAGAACTTTTAATTCTACATGCGATCGTTGATTAACATTTTTTTCAATATCAAGCCGCAAATAATAAGACCTTTTGGAATACAATCCTTATTTTGATAATACTTAATTGCAATTATTATTTAGTAGGTGAATAATAATCTTTCTTTATGAATAAGTAAATTAAAACGTAATATAGTTTATATCTAAGAGAACGCATCAGATCTTTTTGAAAGATTAATTAATTTTTAGTACCAGTTTAACAATTAATAAATGAAAATTTCAACTTTCTTAAGAGCTTAGAAGGTACTAAAATCTATATTGCGTTCTAAACTTAGATCAACACTACATAACTCCGTGAAGCAATATTAATATCGTAATGTCATAAATTTAATGGCACTATCGGGACATACCAAACATCGAGCTTCTGTGGACAATAGCTTTCCAATTAAAGAGGCCAAAATAAAGGCCCTGCAGAGATACAATTAGAAATGGGAAATGTCTATAAATTGCAAGGCCGTTTAGACCTTGTGACACAGATTGAAAATAATACCTTGCCGAGATGTTTCAGTGCTGGAACCTGCGAACTGTGGTTAATGGTGAGCCCGTTTTGTACGGTCTGCAAAACAATAATTCAGCTGTTTCAAAATCCGCTAAATATAGTTTTTTAAATTTCCATTAATTTTTAATTTTAATTTTAGCAGGTAAGATTTTTTTTTCACTTTTTATTCCATATTTATTTTAAGCATAATGCAATTTAGTGCCGGAAACACTACCATTAAAAATTATAAATTGTTGTAGCTTGTTAAAATGTTTTTAGCGTTTGTTTAAATGTAAAGATAAGTTTGTTTATCTAATTACCTATACAATTTATTTATTTTTTATCCACTGTCCATGTAAAACGTTTATCATATTTTTTAGATTCAGAACCTGTCTCGAAGCATGTTTTACACCTCTCTGACACATTTTTTTATGGCATTACCAAATTGCGTATTTTTAATTTTACTAAAGCTGTGGTCTCTATTTATTCATCATAAGTAAAGTTTAGTTACCTCTATCAAAATGCGTTACAATATTTTCCCACTGGGTAAAACAAAAAGTAAAACTTAACAATGACATGCAAAATTGGTGCACTCTTGGGTACATTTAATTGGTTTTTGTGTGAAATATCGTAAGCTCTGTGTGAATGTAGTCTGCAAATTTTCTCCAAGCTTTTAGCTTATTGTTTTGCTGACGCTACTTCACGGTATCCCATTAAAGCAATAACAATCGTGTTCTATTTTGATTCTGGAACAGTGAAGGCACGATCAGAACTTACATTCTCTGAGACTTTGTAGCCTTGGGTACTGTTGTTTTCTACAAGCTGTAAGGGCTAATGCTAACATAGTCATTTTAATACTACAGCGTAATAAAAAATTTGAAATCTCATAATTAATTTTTAAATCATCCATAAAAAAATATTTGAGTCCGAAAAACAAAATGTGTCAAAATTTCAAAACTAATTTTACGATTGAGTATTTTATATCATATATCCAATATGGCATTGGGTCGAATTTGAAGTTGATTTATGTCCCAAGGACACAAGGCCTCTCCTTGTCATCGTAAGAGGTTTAAACAGTAGTCCATTACGCTTGCCCAATCAGAATTGGTGAACGGAGTATCTACACCACTTTGCTATATCACTTTCTATGACACCCATTCGAGGATATGGGGAGATGCTATTGTACTCTGCCGACATCACATGGCAAGGCGATGGTATTTTATAGAACACAAAATATTTATAAATATGACTATGTTAGCTGGTTACATCATGTACCAAACATCCTATACATTTTGCAAGTACCTGTACTTTTCTTAGTCTGTCCATGATAGGTCTATTCAAAGCTAACATACTGAATGCACCCAAACCGCTGAGATTATTTACAGTGTAACATCTTTCCAAGTGTCCATGTAGTTGGCTTTTGTTTTGCTTGGGTTAAGCAAGCCTTCAGTAAAGTTTTTGGTTTTGCGTTTCATGCGTCCTTTATTTAGACGACAGGCTGGCAACCTGACACTATACACAGGCACTACATGACCCATATTACTTGATGTGGCTTGGACTGGCTATCTAACCATTAACTGTTTGAACGAAACAATGCTGTTAATTCAGCAACCGACTTAAAAGATAGCTATGCAGACTTAAAAAAAAGTCAAATCACCAAACTAACCCAACCCAAAGTGCATCCCTTGGATTTGAAACCGTGATTTCAACGAAATATTTATTTTAATTGTGAGAAAACTGTATTATACTACGTACCTTTGGTGGCCGTGGTCACGGACGAACTAAGGTCCTAACGAGTTGATGTTTATTGGCAGACTAATCTGTCTTCCTTAATTCTGAGTTTTTTATTACGTTCGGAAAACACTCAATGTATATCCTATTTGTATTTGCTTGTTCTCGTTTAAAAGTCGCAGAAGACTGCAATGTTTCGCTAACATGTTACGTAAACATGTTTTGTTATTTTTTGGAGCAGGATCCAGCTTAAGTCTAAACGGTACATTTTTTTTATTAAAATCAATTGCAACTAGCTAACCAACTGCATCGCACAATTCTGCACTTGTCGGTATGCTATATCTCAAACAACACGTTTCTCGTGACCTTGATGCTTTATCAAAGTAGGCATTTGAATTATGCCAATCGGTCGCAAGGAAAGCCGCATGGAAATTAAGCTAATGACACAACTATTGATTCACAGCAAAAACAAACGCGTTACATACAAGCCCGATCTCAATAACTCTGGCATTGATTTACTGCCATCGGCACAGTTTACACGTGGAGAGATCAAGTACAATGATGGGAATTTAATAGCTAAGTTTTTAGGTTCACGGACGTGAGATGGGTTGGTTTTTGTATCGCCTTTACTGACTTCCTATTTAACGTGAAACATACATGCCTTCACGCAGATATTTCCAAAAGAGTTAAGCAAAGCTTTAGTAATACAGGATGGCCAACTTGGAGGCATACAACTTTTTTTTGCCGCCATTTTGTTTGGTGGTAAATATGACAGTTGTTGCAAGAAAATTAGTTTGTGTAGATACGGCAAATTTGTTATGGAGCGTTTTACGACGGAACAACGTGTTTTAATTATTAAAACGTTTTACTCAACCCAATCATGTATTACGAAAACTCTAAGAAAATTGCGACCAATTTTATGCAGAAATCACTTACCTTCGTGGCTAACAATAGCTCGTTTAGTGAATAAATTTGAACAGTATGGCATCGTGTCTATGCTAATAAGCCAACGAACCTTCAGCAATTAAAACAAAATATTCGAGACAAAGTCACTGAGATAACGCTGGAAACGTGTGAAAAAGTGATGAAAAACGCGAAGAAAAGGGTTCGCATCTGCCATGCTGCTAGAGGGGGACATTTGTCTGGCATTATTTTTCATGTGTAATTGCCGACCCCAAATATTATTTAACAAGGAATACTTACATACTTACTTACTTATATATTTATTATCTTTTATAGAAAAAAATTCAAAAATAAAGTGTAAATCTCTTATTTGGCCACCCTAGCTGTATTTGGTTATACTTAGTCAAATCTTAATTTTAAAATAATAGGTCTGACTCCGTTCCACGTGATGGTAGCAGAAGTGGAGTCCAAGTGGCAACAGGAATAGGGCGAGAGATGTAATCGTCACGCTAGCCACCCTCACCTTGCCGAACTGCAAGGTGCTTCTTCAAGCGTCTTATGAATACTCCAATCCTTTTTACGATATTATATTGAATATTCAACACGTTTGCTGATAGTGAATACCATTTCTTGATTACACGGTAAAGACAAGAGTAGTGAGGATCTGGTGTCTATATAATCTTGCCTGTGATTTATGTGTGTGAGAACACTCCTTGCTTGTATACCTCGTTATAAAGTCGGTATTATGTATTTAAATGTCAGCAAATCATTGCCCATCATTACTCAAAAATGTCTGCCATCCATCAACGCTTGTACATCCCCGAAACTTCCTTCTTTTCAAATGTAATAGATCACTTAAGTTGTTAAAATGTTGATGTACAACAACTATGTTGGACATAGAAAGTATCTTAAAATAATTACTTAAGAAAGTATAAGAGTTCATAACCTTCAATTAAACGTTGACCTCCGTGCTTGAAAGTTGGGACGTGATAGCCAGTTAATACTTGATGTGTTTTGTACTTGAAATTCTTAGGTAATTACAGTAGTAAAAGCAGCTTAATTACATTGGAATAAGGATGTGGTTAGAAACAAATTTATTCGAGTGTTTCCTCATCGATGTCTAAATTTGGAAGAGATCAATAGTTGGATTTAAAGATCACCAGCTTAACAATATCCATGAGCTTAAAGATCCTGTAGAGTGCTGGCTTTGGACAAGCTATTCCAAAGAAGTATAGCCCTATGCCAGTGACTTTCATTGCTCAAGATTTACTTATTTTATCCCTATCCATTTGATGTTCGTTTTTTACTTTTTTTTACACCTGCGAGCCTCGACGAACCATTTTTATCATTTTCATTTTTTTAAATGTTTGCCAGTACCCACATTTCACAATGATATTAGTGTATAGCATAGCACGCACAGAACTCTTTAATACTGATCTGTGGATAACGTTGCTGGTTGTATAATTAGTAATAGTAAACCATGTAAATCTATATGTTACACAAATCGCACAACTGTTTGCTGTCCCTTACAAAATGAAATAAAAGTAGTCATACAGCAAGTGTGTAATTGTTTCCTGGGGCATCATCGCAACACGTGAACATCAGACAACAACAGATACAAAGAGTCAGTTATAATATAATTGAATCAGCAAAATGTTTTAGCATTAATGTATTTTATACAAGCAACAATAAGCAACAATGTTTATACATTGTTGAGGTCCCAAGTTGACTTGCATAGATACGAGTATAACATCAAACATCATTAGCGCATTCGTTCACAGAAGCTTTCATATAAAATAGGACCTTATTAGAAATCTTATAAATCTTTAACATTGACAGTGTAGGTAGACTCAAAGTCTCAAGGTGCGTCTACGCTAGACGAGTCGAACGAATATTCGCTAAATTTCTTTGATCAATGAAAGTGATAGCCACTGAACTATTTATTAATCCACTAATACTATATTGTAACGCTTTTATGACACTTGCCGTATAAAACAGCAATGGATATGTAATACGCTCGGTAGTAATACACTCCAAATTGAGCCTCCATCGATCACTACCCTCGAACGTAGCTTTCTGAAGTCATCATTATCATTACAGCCTTCAAAATTCGACTCACTGCTGGGACACAAGGCCTCTCCTTTTTAACGAAGGAGGTATAAACAGTAGTCCACCACGCTTGCCCAATACGGATTGGTGGACGGCGTATAAGGTGATTAATACCCTTTGCTGATCCATTAAACGACACCCATTGGAGGATATGGGGTGATGCTATTCTGCTCTGCCGGCATAACACGGCTTTCTGAAGTGCTCGTCAAAAATTCGTCAATTTTCGAAGCACAGCCGAGCATGAGCCAAACGCTCTATGCGCGCTTGTTCAAGGCTCGTAAGTCTGTCCACACTACACGAATTCGTGCTCGACTCGTGCTTGGCTCGTCTAGCATACGTACCTTAGTTCAAGTTCATTTGCCTGCAATCGGTTTTATTTAAGTGAACCTGTTTTGAGAAATGTGAACTTATACCTATTCATCGTATCTGACCGAATCACACTAGGGTTGTCAATATTGGAAAATATTTATTTTGTAAGCATTAGGGACCAATTTTTTTGGGACCTAGTTTTATGTTATCGATAAATTTAATGCGTTACTAATTGCGATAATTGTTTATTATGTCTATGCCCTGCAATCATAATTAGTTCAAATCCGACACTTCTAAAAATCATAGAGTAACGACTAAACTAGTCTTTTACTTTAACTAACAGTTCTGTGCTTTTCTATATTGCGCAATTAATTCGAAAGAAATCTGATTAATAGTCTTAAAAATTAATTATAATGTTGATAAGTCATCCTTAACAAACAATTATATAGATAGGAACTTAAAATAAAATCTACTGCTTTATTTTCTTTGGAAAAGTTTATATTGGTTACCGTGGTCATCTTATCAAAGTATGTCGCTATAACGCAAGTTCAATTTAAAATTTTAAAGCGTCACTTACTGATAATTGAAATCGTCACCAAAAGAAGCTGTCGTTGCGGTGGCTACGACAATTTAAATTTTAATGTAGACACAATTGTATCAAAATTCTAAAACGTGTACACATTAGTATTATTATTTCATTGTTTTGGAGTATTACCGCGACCTATAAAGATTTATTGTGACTAGCCTCCAAGTAAGTCCTATTGAGACCTTGGCTAAAAATGATAAGATTTTCCCAACTGGGATTGTGTTGATATCATCCGGACCGAGAATCGTCTCCTCAAATGTCGATTTGTTTGAAATTAAGTTTATATTACGCGTCATTTTCCAATCACATATTCTTATTTTCAACATTGTTAACTTTGACAGCCCTGAGCATATAATTTAGTATAATAACAGGTACCATGCACGTACGAATACTTTCCCTTCGACCCTTGGCCCCTGATGTCGTGATTGATCCTCGGAACTTTCTAGCTTTTATCCGAACAGGTACTTCTAACATTATACCTTGGGACTCTGTAATGTGGATTTCTTTATTCAAGTACAAAGTAATTGAATCTTAGTTGAAGTAGAGCAAAGCGTACTAGCCGCTCAAATTTGTACCCGGAACTGGAATTACCTTCTTTCTGTAAGGACAGGCAAATAACACTATTTTTTTTGTGGTATTGTTGTATTGATGAGTAACGTCGTCAGAGCTTCACGGTAGGTTAGGGAAATATAAGTTGGGCTCGTTTTAATTCATGCTATTACCTTTTTGAAACCTACCTGGCAAATCATCTATCACCACCTTCTTTATCTATCATCAAATCTGATACAAAAAAATCCTCCGTTCGCGTATACATACGAGTAGGTAGGGCTTTTGACGATTTAACCCTCTACTGCTTATGAGCCCATATATGGTATGGCGATTTTATTGTTGTTTTATTTCCAAACTAATAATAATTAAGCCATTCTACATTCTTAAATCCATGTAATGGTTAGTTAGCAATAATTAAACGCAATAAGTTTGTCTATGGTTTGATTATATTTAGAAATATCCTCACTTTTGTGCGGGTAGTCGGTGAAACAAAAGACCAGTGCCTGAGACACATTTTTGAATATCGAAAACAACAATAAATACGTAAGTATTTGTAAATGAAAAAATAGATTTATAAAGCGAATAGAGCCTTCTTTAGCTATCAACAATTATTTTCTCACTTTTTACCTATTTCCTATTTTTTTATCTACTTTTATGTCGATACCATATATGGGCTCGTATGCAGTGTGACTAAAAAACGTTTGGACATATATGGTATTGTATGCATTCGGACTTATGTTCTTCAAGAATAAAAAACTCAAGTGCTATTATTATTTTCGCTTTTTTTTCCATTCCCTTGTCGTGACCCCCTGTTTTTTTTTTGCTTTTGTTTGGCAGAATGGATACTGCTCGCTTTTATGGCCAAAAAAAATACTCGAATCCTTTTCAGGGTGATGGTTTTCTTAGTAACGATGATGAGTTGGATTCCGATAGCGAAGTACCTTCAATACCTGTCTTAGTCAGAAGGCCCCTTATAATACCTGAAACTGATGATGAAAGTTCGGATGAAGAAAATAGTCCTCTAGCAAGGCACCAAGACATTCCTCTGAGCTGTGTCAGAACAGACAATATTAGACATTGGCCTAGGTGGCAGTAAAAACGTCAACATTGCATAGTATGTTCTATGAAGACATATACTAAATGCTCAAAATACAAAGTTTCTCTATGCTACAATGATAAAAGAAACTCTCTAGTTACATTCCACGACTGATAATAATTAATATTAATATTCTTTATATTAAATAATGTTCCTTTTCGACTACTATTTTTTTGTTTGACTGCATACCATACCATATAAGTCCAAGCGAGTTTTTGTCTCAGTGCATACGAGCCCATATATGGTATCGCAGTTTTTTTTCTACATTTAACAACTTTTTAATGTTTTGTCGATTTATTTGTCTCAATCATATTTAAATAAAACAATATCCACAAAGAAAAAATTTTTTTTTCATCTCCTCGGTAATTCATGCAGTAGAGGGTTAAAAGTACTTAGCAAAGTCCATTTAAATAAAGAGCTTTTTAATTTCATTTCATTTTATTTCGTACATACAAATAATCACGCTTGCCATCCCAAAAGGGGTCGAGCAGAGATTCAGGTAACATTCTGTTATACACATAGCCACATCTGGCAGTATGGGCCATAAACAAAATAGTGACAGGTTACCAGCCTGTCGCCTAAACAAAAGGTGCACCAAACCAAAAACTTAAAAATCCTTCAGTAAACTAACCAACTAAAGCCATCAACCAGAACAGATGGTGCACTCAAAATAATCTCAACAAGTCTGCCAGACAGAGTACCAAAAAGTATTGGATACATTCTTTACTTAATCGAATCAGTAGATATTTAAATAGACATAGAGCATCACGAAATAATAATGTACTGAAATGGCGTTCACTTGGTATTCGTAACGATTTTCTGTGAAGCAGTTTATATGTTAATCATATCTAATTTCAAATTATAGTATGTGAAGCTTTAAATAAAATACTCATTAGTAACACGAACTATAATAAACTTTTAATTTCAATAACAATTATTTATTCATCTATATTCAGTTAATAATTATGTAACAGATTTCAAAGCTTGTAATTTATTTTTAACATGAGATAAAAGTGAATACTACTCTCTCCCAATTAAATTAGTAGTTAAATTATGCATTGATTATTAAGAAAATAATTTATAATCATCGTTAAAAAGATAATTTATTAGGTAATCAATTCTCTAACAATGATTGTATTAGATTATACACAATAACACGCTATTTAAAATTTGCTCAAAATTTACATATGTAAAACTGTAATTTTACTGTGCAAGCCGGGGTAATGAATGAAGATGAGTATTAAGTTACGGATACACTAGGGGACAAATTTCGCACCTTTGGGAACAAAAAGTCACTACTGCAAGTTTTTTACAAAACAACGTATATAGGTAATTATGCAGAAAAAACTCTATCGGGTGTAAAAGACATGAACAGTCAAACGAGAACCATGTATTCTATACATCAAAATAAGTAATATTTCAAAAAATAATTGCTGGAAAATGATTTTTATTTTATGGTGTTAAAAAAATTGCAAATTGTACCGCGCAATGTAAAGCGCTCAACTTGCATGCAACTCGCAAAACCGCGATAATTTTGCCAGACGGCGGCCCCGTTAGTTTGTGTCCGTGCGCACTGAGTGAGCTACATTGAACGCTAACGTTTTGAAGCCATTTTTTGTTATGAAATACTAAAAAAAATGATAATGTTTCTTTAGACAGTAATTAAGAAATAATGTTTAGAATACGTTTTCATAAAAAAATTAAACAAAAATTATGACTTTGACCTTCAATAAAATCGTAACTATCAATTTCCCAGGTATAGTCTAAAGGGAAAAAAATATTATGATGGTGAGCAGAATACATGGTTCTCGTTTGACTGTTCATGTCTTTAACACCCAGTATATTCACGGTAAAAATTTTATTCTCATTTAGTGAGTAGTGTCTTAACAGGTGAACTGTAACGTTTTGGTTTTGTAACGGAGAGGAACTACGGCAAGTCACGACTTAAATAAATAAATAAACCAATACTTCTTTTTTCTTTTAAAAGGTCATTTTTGAAATAAAACATATAGCAATTTGTTACAAAAAGTTACTTTTAAGCACCCTTTCCACAGTTTAGGGCTTGTTTCTCAGAAACGTCTTCTGTTTTTTTTAGATAGTGACAATTATCCGTGAAGAAATAATCTTATATTGATGGTTTTTACACCATGAGAACCACATTAATACTCTAAAACAGGACAGAGTTATTTAAAAATTATGTCGAAAAAATCTAATTTTGCTCTTCCTGTAAAGTTGGAAAACTTGCAAAGTGACCCTTTATTCCCAAAGGTGCGAAATGTGCCGCGACACGCATTGCCAGCGACGTCTCGGTTGAAGTGACCCGCCGTTGCCAGACGTTGCTTGACATGTCTCGCAACATCACCTTGCCACGTCCACTGTTGGCCTTCCACAAGGATCTTCAACCCGATACTACGCTGCCCTGATCCAACGGCTTCCCGCAACTTTAACAAAATTGCCGGCCCATCTTGTTGACAGGCCCTCGTCAACCTTTACGGTATCATCAGCCCAGTTTGGGGCCTTTATATGATACTTATAAAGCGACGATTATGCTAAACATAAATTCATCTCTCTTACAGATCGCACTCCTGCTCGCTGGCATCATTGCTTTGAAGAAACTGATGGCAGCGAAGAGCGGTGGAGGTGGCGGCCACGAGAGCCACGGCTGGTCATCTGGAGGAGGCAGCAGCGGCGGTTGGGACCGACGAAGCTACAACGACGTCTCAGATCTAGCTTACGCCGCTTACAAGAAAGATTAAGATAACTAGATGATAAAACCTGGACGGTAGAATTAACGTAATGTGCAAGTCGTTTTTTTTTTAAGCTGTGTAGAAGGCACTTTAGCATCATCCTCATTATTTCAGTCGAAATATGCCCATACTTAGACAAAGACTTCTCCGAAGGATCTCCCACCTGATTGGTCCTTCGCTTCGTATCAAGCGGCTTCCCGCAACCTTCACCAGATCTGAAGATTCACGTTTCTTTTGAAATCCTAACTCTAAATCATAAAAAATTTCGAAGAAGATTATTAATTGTGTATGCAATACTGATATCGCAGCCATAAGACGTCGTATTATAAAAAAGCGCGGCAGATCGCAGTCTCTCAGTCAGATGTGACAATAAATCTTCTGTTGGTCATAAAATCTGAACCTACCATAAGCGATGTTCATACAATTATACAGACTAATTTTGATGGAATCTACTACGGTTATGTACTATTGTTTAAAATATTTAAGAGATCTCAAAATAGTTCTTTTTCGATGGAAAATCAGACTAGTAATACTGCTGTTAGTTTTGTTTTATAATTCCTTTTGAAACTTGCACATTTCGTTATACAACCGTTACTGGAAAGGATTTTACTAACATGGCAAAGACATATGGGGCTGTTTCTTCTTTGTTCATATTTTAGTTCTAAGTTAAATTGATCTTGACGGGTCAATTGTGGGTACTTTTTATTAAAAGGTTCTATTTATTCTAGCTAGGCAAGTGCGTAAATAAATTAATTAATCATTATTTGTTAAGCGATTGTGCCTGAATACTCATTAATTTATTGTATTTATTTAAGACTAATTTATTGTGCGCAGTTGACAAGTATTTTCCTTTGGAAAATATGGTTCGGGGATCTTGAATTGGATGCATTCTATTTGCAGTATTACGTCAATTTAGCATGTAATTAATGATATGTTTTGTAAAATAAATATAGTATACTGTGGACTGATTAAACTGCATTTCCTTGTAAAGCAAATTTATTTAAATAAAGTTGTTTTTAAACCATTAAAATACTTTGTGTGATTTGATTTCTTATATTACATACTTACTTATTATATTAATTAGAGCATGGTTCATAGCGTATAGTTTCGTTTAGTGGCAAAAATCTTAGGCAGATTGCACAACCAATAGCAAAGAGTCTTTATACTTTTTTTTAATAAATAAACGTCCAGCCAATGTTACTCCATTTCATCTGATGGTAAGCAAAATTGGATTCCGATTGCAAAGATACCATAGTCGAATAACACCCAAAAGTTAAGAAGGACAAAAATAGGAAGAAGGCGAAAGAAGCAGAACTAACCGAAGAACCTCCCCACAAGAATTTAGTTTTTTTTTATATTACGAGATAGCAAACAAGCTTGCGGCACACCTGGTGTCAAGTGGTTACCGTCAGTCGTTCTTAAGATTAAATATATTAACATTATTACTTCTGTGATCTTAACAATGCAAGTGCGTGCCATCCTGAGGACCAAGATGATATGCCTTCCATGTCCAGTAATAACACTGGATACCTTTCCCTTCAGTCTGAAACACGGCGAATTCCTTCACAGCAGAAATTAGAAAGGCGGTGGTACCTACCAAGACGACCCTACGTATGTGTCTACCAACTAGTTACTTTGTTCAGGAGTAGCATCAGAAGGTTTATGGTTATTTTGGAAGCGTTATGTAGATTCGAATGTCGTAGCAGTGACGTACGCCGTTTCGAAAAAAAAATCAAGTGGTTCGCTGTTTAAAAAAGTCATTGAATCAGAAGCGCTACACTGAATGACGGATTCACGAACACACTGTTGCCAAAAACATTTTATATGGTACGCTAGATAGATAGGAGTACACGGTATCGAAATCCATTGTTGTAATTAAAGACTTTATTTAAAAAACCACCTTCGTCAAAAATTTCATGATATGAGTTAGTTACGCCATTGTAGAGAAATTCGTAAGTTCGTAGTATTTGAAAAAGTCCAAAATATGAAAAATGATAGATAATATAGTGCTAATCATAATAAATAGCAAATAAAATATACGTACTCAGTTAAGTGTGAAGATGTGAAGAAGTTTTTTTACTCTGGTATACAACTAACAAATTTGACTTAGGTGGTTTTTAAAATAATGTCTTCAATTAGAATACCATTCGAATAAAATTAAGTATAGGATAGTTAGTATCGATAGTGGAAACACTACAGGTTTTTGTTTTTGTATTCATGTGTCACTTGCAAACGACAAAAGTTCTTTTTTCGTTTTTCGCAACAGCATGTTCGTGAATCCGTCATTCGATATAGTGTTTTCGTATTCAGTAGCTTTTTGAGCCAAACCCTAAAAAGCATTGAACTAGGACGGATGATATGATACACATTTTATGAATAAATTAGAAAATTATACCTTGAGATGTGCAGGCGCATACCTTAACCTACACACATCGGTAATTTTGTGGTGTACTATCGATAAAGGGTGCCATGACGAGTAATTTAATGTGTGGTAGTAAACATTAACTATGTTACTATCATTCAGTAATTAAATAAAACAAAAAACAAACCACCTTTTCTCAAGATTTTCTTGAAAAACATTTGAACACTAGTAGGTACATACTGTAAGGGAGCTGTGTTTACAATAGTATCAAGATGCGACAGTAAAATGATAGTGGTTGTGTTGGGGCCATCTCAATCTCACCACGTTTCATTTTGCTAAGAAAATAAAAGTCACAAAGTAAAGTACAGTCAGCTTCATAATGATATGAGCTACCAAGGTGCTCAAAAACATGTTAGGTGCAAAGTTTCAATAATATCTTTGCATTTAAAGTAATCAAAATATTGTACACAAACAACCAGTCTTAAATATCTTCATACCATACATCTCCAATTACATATACAAGATTAAAATGATATTTTATATGTACGCATCGTAACTGTTCATTGGTATCTAAGCGTTCGGAGTACTCAATATCTTCACTTACCTAAATTATTCCATTTTCAATAGATTGAAAAATAGGCATTAAGGGCCTTCACAGATTTTTATTACAAATTGGTATTTTTGCGATTATAATGTTTTAATTTAGTTACAATTTTCAGACGGAAAATTTGCCATGGGAACTTGCCCACGATAGCAACGAATTTTTATGACAACTTCTGTCAGCGATTTTGTGAGCAATTTTTTTAGCAAGTTAATTTCCGCTCGTTCCTTTTTACAGCGACAATCGCTTCGCCCGGGATACAGACCGACTTTAATGATGAGCAACTTTTTGTGGCAACTAGGCGTTTCAGTATTGAACTCAGATTATTTTATATTCGATAGCAAAATAGCTCAGCGATTGTCGCTAGTGGACGAACTCCCTAAACGATTTTGAATTGATGTTATCAGAGATGAATAACCCAAGGTAACAAAATATAACGCAACAGAAATAAAAAAGATTATTTTAAATAATTTTAACTAGAAGAGATAAATAATATTTTAATTGAGACTCTCAGCAGGTGACTGCATTATTGTGAGCAATATATCCTAAAATAAGAGGAAAAAATGTATGTAGTATTTAATTGCATTGATGATTTAACATACAGAATAATAAAATAAACTAAGCCTATAGTAAAAGTTCTCAAACAATTTAAATTCAACCTTTCATTTGTAAAAGAAGATACTCAAAAGTTATAATCGGTTAAAGGTGGTCCCTTAATCGTGACTGACAGGTATCCATATCTGCGTGGTTGACTAACGTCTAATCGCCCCTAATGAAGGGTACGTTGGAAACATTATATGACCTGTTGATGATGACTTATTCATGACCCATGACATAGTAAATTCGATTAAATATGCAGCCTTTTATCCAAAAACATGTTTAAAGTTGCAATAGAAAATTGCATTTCAACTTGTAAATATTTTCTTTTTTATTGATTGATATTTTAATCAGCATTTAATTTCAGCATTCAGCTAATATGGGTAAAGTTTAAATATTGCTTGTATAGGTACCTATACAAGCAATATTTAATCTTTATCCATATTAGCATAAAGATTTTTTTACGATATGTGGTTGGTAGACATGCATACAGCCTGTCTGGTACCAGCCAACGTAGCCTATAGATGCCTTCAACACTGACGTGACACTGGCGCTACCTTCCCTACTCCATGGAGCTCTGGCGACCTTACTCCCCAACAGAAACACAACACCTCAAAAATGTATAGTTATTAGACTGTGGTCTTCTGTAATATGGAGGTACTACCTCAGTTCCTCTGCTCCAAATCCAAGCGGGTAGTCTGCTGTGCGCTAATTAAAACAACTCAATATACATTTAGTAAGACAACGCCACCTATGCAACTAGCTAAGAACTTGAATAGTAATAGTAGTACGCAGTGGCGGTGTGCTTGGAGAAAGCATTGCTGTTTGCCAAAACGGAAACATCGTGCTATCTGTATTAGTAGAGCAACTTGCTGCTGCTGTAAATAAAAAAATATTTTAAATAATAGTGCAATCATGAATAAGTAATTGTATTTTGCCAATATGTATTTTAAAAGTATAGCAATTTTATCTCATTTTAAGTGAACTATCATGTAAGTGTTATATGTAAGTTCTTATGAGAAAATAAATTTCTTTAAACCTAATTAATAAAAATAACAATGAAATATAATGTTATTGTTGTTTTATGGGCTATCAAACGAGCACATACCCATATTAAAATAGTCTTATAAATATTTGATTTCAAAATTTTGAAATTGTAAAAATATATTTGATTTGTCCATACGGTCACATAGTTCGGTCATAAAAACAAAATGTATGAAAAATTCAAAAAATGTTTTTGCAATTATGAATTTTGAATATCGCCATAGTATTTTTAAGACTATGTTAGCATGGGTAGGCCCGCTCGATACCCATGTACCAAACTAGATGTATATTTGGAAATACGCGTACACCAATTATCTAGCCCTAAGTATAAGTATCAGTAAGAAATTGTGTTATGGATTTTTTATATACTTAACTAACAATTTTAGATATTTCTAGAAATAAATTTAAATTAATAATATAAACAACCATGACTCGCAAAAAATTATTCGTGTTCATCACTGCTATTTGCCGCTGCCAGGATTCGAACCCGGAATGCTTGATGTGTAGTCAGCTATACTGATCACTGCACCACGACTGCGTCAATAATCATTGAAAACACTAGGATGTATTGTCGTGGCCCGATCGTATAATTGACCAGACCATGAAATGTGCCAAATTCACTACTACTGGACCATAAAAATCTCGACCACCGGTCGAGTAGCCCATTATCTAAAAATGGTGGTCAGGAGTGATTAGTAGGTTCGAGTTTACTTTTTTAATGGTCAAGCGAAGTGGACTGTTTGTGGGAGAGTCTATGTATTTGTGGGATCGGTAGGTAGACGATATGCCCAAGCATTTCATGATCTGGCCCATTATACTATTGGGCCATGACATATTTTTTTATGAATATATTTGACTAATAAGCTTTTTCGTCTCACTTGATGGTAAGGTGGAAGCCTGCTTCACCCGAAACCCTCAACCACTAAGGTACTGGCTATAAGATATGACTATAGGACTAACTCAAACTGTTGAGATAATAAAGCGTTGTCCTCGCATCTCCAAGTCAGGGCTAGCCGAGTTCCGAGTTGTGTGTTTCAGTGTTCCCGTCAGGGACGTGCCATGCGTCACCCATATACACATATCCAGGAAATCGTTATCAGTAAGTTATCGTCTGTTTCTTAAGTAATTGCCTTTAGAAATTAGTGGGATAAAACACTTCGCATCTTCAAAGTTATATCTTCGCTGTGTCAAAATTCGGATAGCACTGACAGAGCGTCCGTGAATCCGAGCAACTGAGGAGTCGGATCCCCTGATTCGGAGATGTGTGAACGAGTTCGTACAAATCGTATGTAACCGATTAGTTCATCTTCCCTGCAGTGTTCATTCAGAGATGGGAACTCGGGTATGTGTGGACAGCTCTTTAATGCTGTTATCGGTATTTTCATGTCGGCAATCTTAGATAAGGTGGTAGCTAGCGAGGCGTTAAACATGCCCTGCCACCAGCGAACCAAGGCCCTCTGTATCTAGTTCCGGTGGACGAACCCCTAAACAGAAGCGATAAAAAATTACATCATCATCATATCAGCCGAGAGTCCACTGTTGGATATAAGCCTTCCCAGTTGGATATAAGGATCTCCAACCCGAACGGTCCTGCGCTGCCCGTATCCAACGGCTTCCCGCGACCTTTACCAGATCGTCGGTCCAACTTGTGGGGGGCCTACCAACGCTGCGGCCGCCATTCAAGAACCTTTCAGCCCCAACGGCCGTCAGTTCTCCTAGCGATGTGCCCTGCCCATTGCCACTTAAGGTTCGCAACCTATTATTTTTGCTACCGGCTTTAATTTTTTTTTAATCACAAATTCAGAATAATACCTCGCCGCGTTAAATACATTATTTGACAGTATGGGTATCTATTTTCAACCGACTTCAAAAAGGAGGAGGTTATCAATTCGACTGTATGTTTTTTTTTTTTTTTAATGTTTGTTACCTCATAACTCTTTACTGGGTGTACCGATTTTGAAGATTCTTTCGACCTTTGGAAACAGGTGCTTGTCATTTGGTCCCATTGAAATTTCATCGACATCTGACGAGTAGTTTTAAAATTATCCCTAATAATGCTTATTTAATTGACATCGATGATATCGTAATCTTATCACTTGTGTGTTTAAAAGATATCGGGATCGTTTCCTGAAAATTTACATACTTAAAACACTAAAAAGCAAAAAATAAAATTATTTTTAAATAAAAAAAAACCGCCTTCAAAACTAAAAACGAAGAAATAAAAATTCTGTTTATAAAAATCTAAATGTTTTTTTGAGGTCGGTGCCAACCTCAATATTTGGATTAAACGTTGTTACTTGTATTTGGGACCGACCTCAAAAAAACATTTAGATTTTTATAAACAGAATTTTTATTTCTTCGTTTTTAGTTTTGAAGGCGGTTTTTTTTTATTTAAAAATAATTTTCATTGGTATTATGTTTAGTGCACCGTAACTACGTACCAAAATATTTATTTATTACTTCATTGTGCAATAAAGATATCTATCTATCTAAATAATAGAGAAAACTATTAAAATGCAGTGATAATTGATCATAAAATATAACATTGTCGTTTAGTAAGAGCACAGCTCCATATAATACATATATGTATAATATTGTATAGATTAGTATATGATATAGAATTATGTGTTTAAGTATAGTATTTATTTAAGCATAGGTATATTACACGTATCGGTCGTAAATAATACTATCTAATATCCTAATGCTGGCATTTCAAATTGCCATATTTGTCAAATATTTGAGCTGAATCTCTTTCAATCTGTCTACGCGGTCTGGCACGCGCGGTGCGTAGACTGTTCTAGTGTTCATGCTATGCGTAATGTAGTTTATAGACTATCAATACTAAAAACTATTAAATAATAAACGACTCGCTTAATATTATCACAGTCTATATAAGTTATTACAGGCAGCCAACGAGTACGGCTAGACAGGGCAATAGCGAAGGGGACGCGGAAGAAGAGGGGCGAAACATTATGTGTGCCGATCCCAAAACGCCCCCATAAGGGTTTAGGGGGTACCGGTGGGTTTTAGCGGAGTAGGACCGGCTCTATTCCGCGCCGGTGAGTCCTACACATGCCCTACGCCCAGCCAGCGTGTAGTATGGTCCGTAAATGGATTTCCCATCGTTAAAAAAAAATGGTGGGGTGATATAAAAGTGACAAAAATGTCAAAAAATATAAATACACAGTAAAAATTTAGTTTGAGTACAATTTTGAAATGAAATGTATTTAAACATTTTTATTAATTAGAAACAAAGAACCAAGAATGGTTTAAGTATGTGTTCATTACTACACATTTCTTAATTTGAGACATTAATTACACGAAAAATTATTGGCAATAAGTTTTATTCCATTTAAAATGCTTGACACGCATAAATTAAAATAAAACCCTTCAGTTATAAATCAGAAATTTCAATACGCGCCGTGCGAGATGGGGTTTGTGATGCACACGAGCACTTTAGGGTCCTACTGCTCTCTTGGTGGTGATGGTGACCCCCGGACTGATTAGCAACACTAATCGGAGCAGCAACATTGTAATTTCAGCTACTGAGAATTCCAAGTTCGGCACTATTACAATTTTAGAATTATTGCGTTTTTCGTCGGACTGGGTCGGTATGTCACACCCCACCTGGTACAAGGAGGGTAAAATGAGGCCCATCGTAAGCGAATGACAAATATTATACAAATACAAGCACCATTCAGAGCGCTCGACTAATGTAAGGGGTACAACTTCCTAATTGTAAGTAGTTATAATTTGCACGCACAATTAATAAATGACGTGGAAATGCCGCTTCCTCCTGCGCACACGCGCGTGCGGCACACTTGGAACGCGCAAGATTTATTTGCGATACACTGGCGCGAAAAACCGCCGCAGGTTCATAATGGCTCAAAAATTATTGCGGTTTTGTTGTGAACTTATTTTGAGGATGTGTTTCTTCTTCTTCGGCTACTATCTCCTACAGGAGGTCGGCTGTCATTAAGGTTATTTGAATTTTGGACACAGCTGCTCGCACTAGGGGCCTCATGCTCAAATTGAACTAGGTCCGAAGGTTAGCGTCTACTTCCAGGTCGTCGTTCGCCAGAGATTTACCCTTACATGTTCAACTGGAGCTAATCATAATCATAATTTTGCTATAGTCAAAACGTAGAGCCCCATGGTGCGATTCATCGTTTCGATGGACTGGTGAGGAGGAAGAAAGCATGGAGCACATACTATATGACTGCGATGCACTAGCCAATAGGCGACTAAAGGTCCTGGGTTTAGGTTACCCTAAACCAGAGGACTTTATAGACCTTATCCCCGCTAACATCGTGAAACTCATACAAAATGTTTTCGATGTTGGCGAGGATGGGTGATAAGGAAAGGAGAAGCACAAAAGATCCCATAGGGACAAAGTGCTCTGAGACGCAGCCCCAGCCCCTTGCATAAGAATAATAATAATGATAATCGTTTCGATCAATCTAACGACAATGGTAACGATCGATCGCAAAGAGCCATACACAGTCGATTCGTCGTTACGATCTTCATGATTGCACGGGATTGTTGCGATTTCCAATCGTCTTCGATTAAGTAAATCCTCAACGATCTTGACATACGCTAGCGATTCGTCATTTCGATCGGTCGGAAACGTTGAATCGTTAAGATCAACCGCACCGTATATGGGGCCTCTTGTACCTTAGCGGTCATTACCAATTTTATTTAAGTGTAGAATGGGAAGGATCATACTTAGTTTTTTTTTTAAATAAGTGTAATCAAATATACCGAAGTTATAAATAAATTAGGTACGAGTTCATATACCCAAGTAAACATTAAAATAATCAATAGGTACATGAATGAGGGATTGTTTAACTAGTATGTACTCAAATTTATACTATTACTAGCTGCCTTGCCACGCGTTTCTTATCAAGATAAAAAGTATCCTATCTCTCAAGTTGGATCAAACTGCACACGGTGTACAAATTTGATTGAAATCGGTTAAGTAGTTTAGGAGTCCATCGTGGAAAAACAACGTGACACGTAATTTATATATATATAGATTATTCACTATCTATAAAAATATTGCAAAAAGACGAGATTTGGGTGTTTGCGCGTTTGTAATGAATAGGCTTAAAAAACAATAGACCGATTTGTGTAATATTATTACTAAATGGTCATGGATATAAAAAAAAATCCTTGCTCACAAATTCGCAGGCGAGGAACAGAAAGAAGCAGGCATGTATTTGAATGAATGAATAAATATTAATTGAATACAGGTTTTTTTTAAATCTCATTCTTTGCTGACCTAAAAGTAAAAGCGTTTAAAAACAGCGGCGATTATAAAACGCCAGTGTGAACGCGAAAACAATCAGCAGCATGCTAGAAAAGTAATTCAATGTCATGAATGGAATGCTACGTTTGCTTGAATGCTTACAAATACTTATGATAATTTCAAGTGATCGTTTTCAATTTAATACGAAGCATGACATTACCTTGCCAATGTTATACTTGCCTTGCGTATGCCATGCTTACCAACGCCATGTGATGCCGGCTGAGTAGAATACCATCACTTCATATTCTCCAATGGGGTCGTAGAATGCGATTAATGGATCAGCAAAGGGGTATTGATCACGTTATACTCCACCCAATCCACCACGCTTGCCCAATGCAGATTGTTTGACCAATCCACATTGGACAAGCGTGGTGGACAACTGCCTAATTTATTGTTAAATAGATTTAGTACACTATTCGAGCGGTCTGTTTTTTTTCTGTGGAATTGGTACCATAAGTAAAAGTAGTAGTAGTAGGTAAAAGTTAGTCACAATTTTTTGTATTGACTATTAATGGTGGTCGCAGCTTTCCCAGTGTCATCAGGGTTTTCAGAGAAGGCAAGGGTCTTGCTGGGTGCTTTCTCAAACTATCTTCATGCCAAATTTCATCAAAATCGGTTGAGTGGTTTAGGCGGAAAAGCGTAAAACACAGAGTTACATTGGTATTTAAAATATTAGCAGGATTCAAGTGCTTAATCTTCAATAATGTCGTTTCATGGTTTTATCGTCAAAATGGCAAAAAAATACCCATTTTCACTTTCAGTCTTTGTGATCCCATTTTCTCCTTTTAGGGATTGAATTTAGAAAAATCCGACTTTATCCCTAGAAGTCATAAAAGGAATAAGCTATCTGGGTCTAAAGGCATGGCCTGGGCGTTGATAGGTAAGTCAGGGCATAGATTGCAAAAAGAAGCAAATACCTATGTCATAGGTGCACGCGCTAAATGTTACCCGATCTTTATGATGTACTGGCTGACCCGGCGAACTTCGTACCGCCTAACAGTCGATTCGTTTTTTTCATACTTACTCTGCTATTCTAGACCCGGTGTCCCGAATAGCAGAAAAAAGAAAGTTTATAAGTCAACAATTACATTATGTTATTAATTTTTATTTTTTTTATTTTTTTGTAAGAACCATCCTCGTGAATATTATAAAAATAGAAAATCAGAAATATTATAAAAAATGAATTAGCGAAAACGTACAGTTTTTAGTATGTTAAAACATTCTGAAATATCATAAAGAGCAGATAAGAATTAGGTGTAGGAAAACCATTTCTGTTTATAAATTATAATTATTACTTTAAATATATAAATTATGACAATTAAAAACTTCAAGCTCAATAATAGGTAGGTACTAAAATAAATCCGTAATATAAATTGTGTTTAATTGTTACGTATTAATATTTTCTAGCAATAATAAATAAATTAATAATCAGATTAAAATATTAAATAACATTAAAGAGACTTTCATTTTTATATATTTGCATCGTTTATTAATAACTTCAAAACTAATGCACAACGAAATTCCTTATAGGAAATTAACTCTTTAGGAATTTACAAATTGACGAATATTATGTAAGTAATGTATAAATATAGAACGTTAATAAATTTTAAAATAAGAAGACGGAAATATCCATAATTATAATAGAGCATTTGTATGTGATCAGAGAAATCAGAATAGAAGATCAATTTTATTGGTCTGTGGTATTATTTAAGAACTTGCTTAACTTACAGACTAGATAGCAGACAAACGGACATCATCATAACAGCCTTTATAATTAAACCCACTGCTGGGACACAAGGCCTCTCCTTGTCATCGAAGGAGGTTTAGGCAGTAGTCCACCACGCTTGCCCAATGCGGATTGGTGGACGGAGTATAAGGTGATCAATACCCCTTTGCTGATCCATTAGTCGCCTTCTACGACACCTATTAGAAGATATGGGGTGATGCTATTCTACTCTGCCGGCATCACACGGCTAAATACGCAGCCCGAACTGGGGCAGTACCTCCACCTTACAGAAGACCACCAGTCAATAACACAAAAATTTTGTGGAGTTGTGTTTCTGTTGGGGAGAAAGGTACGGTAAAACTAACCCTAACCTACTATTCATACAAACAAATAGTTAGGTAATCAATTACTTTACTCGTGTGGAAACCCTTATTACAATGTTTGTTATTCCAATATTAATAATAAAAGTCTAAAGCACGAACTTTGAAATCGGTAGAAACAGTTTTTACTGAAACGTTAAAAAACGCATTGTCTAGTTACAGGTTTCTTATAGTTTTCACTTATATTCATTTTTGACGAGCAGCTTCGATGACAAGTAGTGGCCTTGTGTCCCAGCAGTGGGTCGAATTATAAAGGCTGTTATGATGATGAAATGCTCAAGAACGATCGTACGATGGGTTTGAATGTGCGATCGTGTAATCAAAGCGACAGTCAAAAGAGAACTTTAGAGTCTCCTATTTCTTCTTCTTTGTAATGGCGATCGGGACACATAAAGATGACGCATTGCGCCAATATCAAGTGAAAATGTACTTCAGTAACCGACAATTGTATGGTAGATTGAGGTTAAAATGGAGTCTCTCAACACGTGTTTTTGCAATAAGAACTCGGGAGAAACTCCTAAGAGTCTCTTAATAGGGTACGCGTCATTAACGCGAGCACAGCAATACGCTCGATCAGCGTCTTGCGATCGATTAGGATACCCTTGTTGATCCTACGCGCGACTACTTTCATTGTGCGACGAAAATGCATCGTGTCATTTCGCCGCGTTGATCGTTGTCAATTAGTACGAAGCATTATGGTGAACAAAAAATATAAGTCTAGTTAGTTATCAATTTCGTGTCGTCTTAACAATGTCATCTAAAAACAATAAACATAACTTCTTTTGTTTTCGCCAAGCGCGTGGAACAAGAAAATGTCAGCAATCACACCATCGTAATTATAACGCGTGATAGTTTTTAACACAACATACAAGTAATTAAACACACGTCATTGCGACAAGTGCAAAGATGTAAATTAGAATATGCCTTATAATATTTTGAAAGGGCAAATTAAGACTTGGGTCAACGCATAAAACAGACGGTCAAAAGTTAACCGTCAGTTTTTGCTAGCTTTTATTTAACTCGATTGAACTGAAATTTTGCATACACGTTTAGTTTGGATGACAATGCATGCTTAGCTTAGTGACGTCATTCTAAATCCAATATGGCGGACGACCCAAGATGGCGGAATAGTTGTTTTTTTGTGCACTCTCATGATATGGGTATCAAATTAAAGGGTTTTCTCAGAAAATTACGAAAGAACTGACATAAATATAAAAAATATATTTCCATTAAAAACAAGCTTTTTTTTAAATATGCTCTGAAAACTAGAAAATGAAATAAACTTCAAATTTAAAATGTTATAAAAGCTTGCAAGATTTTGGTACTTGTGTAGTTAAACAGCGGTAGAATCGTCAAAGAGACAGATAGTAAATAAATGATAATCGAAGTAAATCTAGCGACAAACTTTAATAGCATTATTAATTTAAAGTTTATTTCATTTTCTTCTTTTTAGAGCATATTTATATAAAAGCTTGTTTATAAAAATATTTCTAGATATATATATATACATACATTTATTCTTCTTTGCGATTAAAAATGCCAAAATCAGTAGGTTAAATGATAATCGCCCGTTTAAATGTTGGTTAGCTCCAGCTTTAGGGTCCGGTCAAGCCAAAACCGTATTATTATCACAATGACATTTCGTTCCAAAACCAAAAAGTATTTTTTCAAACTAAACTTATTTTGTTTATTTAATGAGTCTATTTTCTTTCTTTTTTATTTATTTATTTTTCGGGAAACTTACAACTATTTTCTATTACCTACAGTTTAAATTACAAAATATATAAAATTGAAATATAAATCAGCAAAGTTTATCAGAGCTTTTTACAACAAGTACAATTTCTATAATTTTAATTGACTTACTTTTTACCACTATCTTTTGACAGCCACGATTAGCGAAGCATGGAGAAAAATCAAGTATAAACATCTTTGGTCGCCCATCTGAGTACCATCGCGTACTTAGTAGCTTAACTTCTGCGATCTTTGACCTCCACCATAGTAACCGTAATTTTACTTATCACCAATTTCGTCAGTAGATCATAATTTATCAAACGAATAACGATGATTATGCACCTTATCGTCTCACACTAAGTTAGATAATCAATTAAGTAATAGAAAAACTTGCTATATTCGTCATCTGCTAATCACTTTTCTCACATCTATTCTTAGACGTGATATTTATTCTAAACTAGCGCATAAAAAATGGAATATATTTTCGTTACGGTAGGCGGCGCAAGCCATTATAAGCCTTATTGTGTTACGGTAGATTTCGGTTTTGCGAACTGCTACTCTGTGTGTAATGTTCCGCTCTATGACCATTGGAAGCTTGAACGATTATGGTTATCAAAGAGCAATGACCTTTTTTGTCGAATTACGTATGAACGAAAGTTATTTTGCATTTAATAAAATTAATTCACTTATTATTTAGTATCTTAAAATATTGTATATGAATCCGGAAATAGCGGAAATAAATTATCATATATTTCGATTTAGCTATTATAGTTTCGAAGTTTGCGACGTGGGAAGGGAAAGCCAGTGTATTGTTTTATTATAATTTATCATTTCAGCCAGGAGATGCCCACTATTGAACATAGAACTCCCAAGGATCTCCAACCCGAACGGTCCTGCGCTGCATGCATCCACCAGATTCCCGTGACGTTTTCCAGTCTGTTGGTCCACCTTGTGGAGGCCTAGCAACGCTGCGTCTCCCGGTACGCGTACTCCACTCCAGCTTTCTGCCCCACCGGCCGTCAGTCCTCGTAATATATCCCTATCTGTTTAAGTTTCGCAATTTTTTTGGCTCTCATCATTTACGACAACAGAAATATGGCTGCCTCCTGATCCTGTGCTGGTAGTGCCAAAAGCAAAAATATTTTTAGAACTTTTCCCCTGACCGCATATTATTTCCGAAATGTATGAATGCATTCCCTCCGCCACCCTGACCTCACCGTCGCCTTTGATGATGAGTCGAAAAGGTCGAATGTCTAGCCGAAGGCCTGGAAGCCCAGTGCTCTCCAAGCACTCTCCCCGTAGACCCCGTCCATGTTCAGCATGTAGACGAGGAGGTTGAAAGATCCCATCTACCGTTTACATCTCCTCCACTCAGACCGGTTACCCTCGATGAGGTGCAAACATTAGTCAAAGACCTGCGTTCCCGTAAGTCTCCAGAACACGACGGCATTTCTAGCAGGGTCCTTAAGATCCTACCTGCCCAACTTCTCATGCTATTTATTAGTCACGATTTTTAATGCGATCATGACGAACGTTATCTTCCCCTCAGCGTGGAAGGACGCCGACGTTATTGGTATCCGTAAGCCCCGAAAATATTACTATTCCGTCTAGTTATAGACCTATCAGTCTCCTTAGCTCCCTATGAAAGCTACAAGCGAATCCTACTTTCAAGAGTCAAAAAGTTTATTACCTCTTCCAACATGCGCATTAACGAACAATTCAATAAATAACTTAAAAAATACAGTTCAGAATAATGCCAAAAAGTACGTATTAGGAACGTTTTCCTATATCTAGAACGGTTAAGTTATCCCTGCCCTTAAGGTCCCATCCCTTCTCTATTCATGTTTACTATAGGAATTTGTTTTTTTTATTGTTAAGCTTCTTGTAATTTGTAATTGGGAATACTTACATAATATTTTACCGGCCGTAAGGAAATTAAACTAGAGTAGGACGAAGAGTGTGAAAACAATATAATTACAGAACAGTGACCGTGAAAAAGTTGTTTGGATAGGTTTGCGCCACCCGCATCTTCAGCGATGAAAATGTGACCCAAGCTTCTTGAGCCTCTCCGATTGCATTGGGATGTGGCGCTATTGAGCGCATTCTATCATCAATACCTTGTATAATGTATTTTATAATGCGGATTTGTGGACGGGAACTATGAAGTGATCAATACCCCTTTGTTGATCTATTAGTCGCCTTCTACTACACCCATTGGAGGATATGGGCTGATGCTATTCTACTCTGCAAGCATCACATGACTAATTGAGCTTTTTTCATAGACTCATAAAAATATCATATTATTTACTCCCTTAAAGTTTTGATATCCACGAATTGACAAAAAGACATGTCATGGCACTAAAGTTTTCACATAAGATGACATGAATTGAGCTCTCACTTCTCACTAATTTGGGAAAATTGTATCGATCAGTGACGCTACGATGACGGTCTTTGACGTCAAAATGATATCATGGTGTAGTTCGATAACGATATGGCAAATTGCAACCTGTAGAAGGAAATTGGCATTATTATGGGGTAATTGATGTACAGTGGAGTTCATTGGCGTTGTGTGCCGAATTTTCAATTTCAAAAACCAAAACACTTTCGCCTAGGACGCTCTAATATGGGTCAGAAGACATCCTGACCGGTTTTGTAGAAACTGTATATAAAAGTCAAAGTTAAATATATCCAGCCATATTCTTTTTCTTCATACAGGCTGTATCCGCAAATCCACAACTTTGCACCTATTTTGCGTCGGAGGGTGAGGGGACTCCAGCCAGCCCAACTCTTCAAGTAATTCTCCTAACGCCTGAAGACATCCTAGGAGTCTACTCGGATGATCTAGGTAGCGAACCCGTTGTGCTGCGACTGCGTTGGATTCCATCAGAACGTGAGCCGCTATTTCTTCTACCTCCATGTATCCTCTGCATAGGGGGCTGTCTGTTATAACTAAGAGGAAAAAGTGTTTGTTAAAATTTCCATGACCAGTTACAGCGCCTACTAAAAGACGTGATGCGACCTGCTTAGCTGTAGGAGGGCTTTGGATAGCCTATACCTATTGTCGGCAGTGCTGCCCTGGCTTGTCGACAGTCTACTAGGTTGGTTAGGTGTTGGTTGTGCGTGATGCTTGTTTGTTGATATACTTTGCCTTTGTACCAACTGGCGGGGATCGGGGGGAGAGGAAGACCGAAGAAAAGGTAGAATATGTCAAAGATTACTAGGTGGTAGACCCATATGTAGGGTTGTCTGGGTAGGTACCACCGCCTTTCTTATTTCTGCAGTGAAGTAGTTCGCTGTGTTTCGGATTAAAGGAAAAGGTAGCCAGTGTAATTACTGGGCATGGGGGGCATATCATCTTAGTCCCCAGGATAGCAAACACACTTGCGGTGTTAAGTGATTTACACTTAATATTGCAAGTGTCTATAGGCGGCGGTGACCACTTAACATCAGGTGGGCCGCAAGCTTATTTGCCATCCCATAACATAAAAAAAAGATAAAATCGCGACTGGAAAGAGAAAGGAGAGTGGAAGAAGAAAACTTCATAACGCCGAGCCCAAATTGGCAGGCGAATGATGGTGGAGCCGGGCGGGACTCAAATACCACCACTACCACCGATCAAACAGAGCACAAATATCTTCCTTGGACCTCTAAATGTATTCTAATGGGTGCACCTCTAGACCAAGGAGGCGGTTTAAAGATGAAGAGAAGAAAACTTTATCTCATTTACCTCCATAGCTATAAAGTTTCACCTTAAATCTGGTAAAGGTCGCGGAAAGCCGCTGAATGCGGGTAGCGCAGGAGATTGTTCCTGGGTTTGGAGATCCTTGGTCTGGAGGCCTATGTCCATCACTGGACGACTTTCGGCCTACATAGTGATAATCACGATAAACCCTAATAATCTTAGTAAATCATCTAAGTTTTAAAATGAAAATTAAAACCCAAAAAATATTTTCGAATAGATCGAATCTGGGACCTACAATCTAAACCCCAAGGGTGGTGTATAACCAGCATTCTATGACTCCAACTAGACTTCAATAAATCTGTTATACGCTTAGTTAAGTAAGAACAATAAAACTACAATTTGTAATGCTAATAGAGACTATAACTTTTGATAGACATATTTTTTTAATGCTGTTAGAATCATCATCACCAAGTCAGCCGAGAGTTTCCCACGGTAGGACATAGACCCAAGGATCTTAAACCCGATAGATCCTGTCCTTTGCCTTCCAGAAAACAATATTAGCAATATTAAATTTATGCAAATCAATTCACTGTATAAGAAATAGGTTACTAAAAGCTGGGCGCATACTAGCAAGCTGGTAAGCTCGTATATTATAACTGATATCGATATAATAATAATAATAATAATAATAAGCCTATTTATTTCTTGTTTTACAGTAGTTGGTAGTTACAATATTACAATAAACTCAAATTCGATTTGTTTTAGTAAGTTAGCTTAGATTAAGTTAGTAATATTATGATTTAAATATTTATGAATTAACAGGAACCCCGGTTTGGGTAAAGGCCTCCTCCAAAGATGCCCATTTTTGTCGGTCTTGTGCTATGGAGAACCAGTTTATGCCAGTTGATTCTTTCAGATCATCTTCCCAGCGGGCTAAGGGTCTACCCCTCCCCCTTTTGCCTGGTGGTCCTTTCCACTGGGTTACTCGTGTGGTCCACCTTCTGTCAGACATTCTCGCTACATGGCCAGCCCAATGCCATTTTAATTTTTGAGCAAAGGTTAAAGCGTTTGTAACTTTAGTGATGTCTCTTATCTTTGTGTGTCTTATTTTGTCCATTTTCTTTATGTTTAACATGCTTCGTTCTAAACCTCTTTGACATATAACGATTTTATTCTTTGCTTGTCTAGTGAATTTCCAGGTCTGACTTCCGTAAGTTAAGCTTGGTAGTAGACATGAGGTCATCACTTTAGCTTTGAGAGTTATTGGTAGGTTACTTTTAAATATTTCTTTTAGGCTCCAATACTTATTCCAGGTTTGTTGGACCCTTCTCTCTATTTCTATAATGTTGCTATTTTTCTCGAAACTTATTCTTTTTCCAGGTAGATATAATTTTCTACGTATTCTAAAGGGTTACCGTTGATAGTTATAGGTCTCATTTGTGTATTAGTCATTATCTTAGTTTTTGTTAGATTCATTTCTAATCCAACTTTCGCACTCGCTTGTTGTAGAGCTTCTATCATGGATTGCATCTTATTGGCTGTCTCTGACAGAAGTATCAAGTCATCGGCGAACCTCAGATGACTTAGGTAGACGCCTTTTATATAGAGTCCTGTTTTACTCCAATCCAACTCGTTCATAATGTTTTCGAGAATGGCTATGAAAATAGTGGGTGAGAGCGGGTCCCCTTGTCTTACCCCTCTTTCTATATGGAAGGCGGGGCCTAAGGCTTCGAGCTTTATTCTTCCTTTGTTCTTATTATATATACTTTTAATCACATTTATGTATTTATCTGGCACCTCTTGTTCTTTTAAACTCTCCCATATGCCTATGTGTGTGACCGAATCGAAAGCTTTTTGATAGTCAATGAAAGTTATGTAGAGAGGTCTCTGGAACTCTTGATATTTCTCTATAATCAACTCAATGGTGTGAATGTGGTCGATAGTAGAGTACCCTTTTCTGAAGCCTGCCTGTTCTATAGGTTGTTTTGCCTCTATGATCGAGCTTAGTCTATTATTTATAATCGATGCAAAAAGTTTGTATATATTTGGTAACAAACTGATTGGTCTGTAGTTGCTGATATTTTTTGGATCGCCCTTTTTATATATAAGTATAATATCTGCTTCCGACCATTCTATTGGCGTTTCAGAACTTAGAAGTATAGTATTAAACAGTTCAGTTAGAGGTTCTGCCAAAATTTGGTGGGCATATTTTAGTGATTCATTTGTGATGTTGTCAGATCCAGGGCTTTTTTCGAATTTCAGTTTCTTTATTGAGTTTTTTACTTCGGTTTCGTGGATTGGTGGTATAGAGTGGCAGTCTACGGTTTCTGTTTCAGTTTTGTTAGTTATTATTCTTGATTTATCTCTATAGAGTTTCTTGTAGAATTCAGTTGCTGTATTAACAATATCCGTTCGATTGTATAGGTCTTTATTAAGGGTGTTTAGTCCTTCTATCCAAGAACGTTTAGTTCTGAGTTCTTTGTATGCTCTTTTTGAGCTACCATAAAGCTGGAGATGTTTCTCTATTGTTTCTTGTCTATATTTTGCATAGTCTCTCTTGATATATTTGTTAACCAGTTTGTACAGTGCGGAGAGTTCGTTTTTCAATGAGCGTGTTTTATTTTTAGTTTTTTGTAGTTCTTGTCTTCTTTTTAATAATACTAGCGTGCGTTCTTGTAATATTTTATGTTTTTTATTTTCTTCTGTATTTGGTTTAGCAAGGATCAAACTTTGTTGGATGGCGTTTTTTATTTTGTCGTAAGAGGTTTGCACCGGTTTGCTCTCTTGGCTGACGGGTTGACTTGATGGCTCCAAAAGAAACCTTGATAGGTTTTCCTTGTATTTTGTTATTTCATCTTTGTTTTTGAGTTGACTTGTTTTATTGTTTGTGAAATTGGACCTATTTTTCTTTGGCATGGTAAGCCTAATTTTACACCTGATAGGACGGTGGTCTGATGCGTAGTTTAGGTTCAAAACTTCTATATTTTGGAACATTTTTGGTTGGTTGGAAAGAATGTAATCAAATCTCGTTCTTGTACTGACCACCTGGTGATCGCCAAGTCCATCTGCGGTTTTGTTTTTTCTTGTAACAGGTATTTATAATTGTTAGCTCATGCTCTAGTGCGAAGTTAATAAGTCTCTGACCTCTATCGTTTCTTTCGCCGCTTCCATGTTGTTTCATAACCAGGTATTCGTTTTCTCTGGGGACTCCAACTTTTGCATTGAAGTCTCCCATTAGAATGATGTGTGTGTATGCTGTTTCAAATGCCTTTTCTATGGTCTTATAAAATTCGTCAATTTCGTGTTCGTTTGCCTTTTCTGTGGGTGCGTAAACTTGTATTATTGATATCTTGTTACCTTCTATATTCATGTTGAGATATGCTACTCTTTCTGTTATTCCTATAAAGCACTCTATATTGTTTTTCAACGACTTGTGTATTATGAATCCCACCCCGTACTGACCGGGTGTAGATCCAATGTAGCAAAGTATAAAGGTGTTGTGTTCTTCTATTTTGTTGCCCTGTCTTCTAACTTCCGAAATTCCTATAATATCATAGTTAATTTTACTTAAACATTCTTCCAGCTCTATTATTCGGTCGTATGATGACAGGGTGTTGACGTTGTATGTTATAATTTTTAATTGACGGCTTATCTTTGTCTGATTTTTCGAAGTTTTAAAGATTGATCTTGAGTTATGTATCTTTGGAGGGTTTTGGTCATAATCTTCCACGGTGACCAGCCGGGTTGAAAGATTTTTTGTGTTTTTTATTGAAGATTGTTTATTTCTGGTATCGTTGTGAGAGGGGGCTAGTTGCTATGCATTTTTGTTCGTTGTATTTGTCAAGAAGTTCAACATACTTGGTTTTATAACTCTTTCGGTGACACTATTTGACCTTGTGACCTTGATTTTCGAGTCAGACTGTTGTTGTTTATTCTTTTTTGTTTTATTTTCTTTATTATGAATATTTTCAGGGGATATTGAGAGATTTCTCTTGTTAGCTGTGTTTCCGATTTTGTCTAGTATTATAAGTTTATCGTATTTTATTATGGCAGTATTTCCTTTCTCTCTCTCAATCTTTATTTGCTCTTGTAACTCTTTTCTTTTATTTAATATATAACGCGGATAGTCTTCTTTTATGTAGTATGTTGTGTCTTTCAGTGTAGTTTTTTGTTTAAATATATCAATTTTCAACCCTAGATTAGAAAAAGTGACAATAATTGGTCTAGGTCTTTCTCCTTTTTTTCCAATTCTCTTTATTTCTTGTATGTCTCTTCGTTCAATGCTTATATCAAAGTATTTTTTAATAAATTCAACCAAATTTTTTTCCAAGTTCAAGTATGATGACTCATTCTCTTCTATTCCAAAAAATACAATGTTTCTTTGTCTTGCTTGTTTTTCCAAGAAATAAAGACGTTTCTCTTGATTTTCTACTTTTATTTGGAGGTTGTCATATTTTTCTTCTAATGTTCTAAATTTTTCTTCCATAATGTTATTTATATTTTGTGTTACTTGTTCTGTCACTTTTTCACCGCTTTTTTGTATGGTGAGTTTTTGTTCATCCAACTCTTTTTGGATGTGACGAAGTGCATTCATAATTTCCTCCATAATTTTTGAGATTGTTTTTAATAAAAATGTGTACAATTTTATTTATAGTTCGATATATACGAATATAATTAAACAAACGAATAATTTATGCAAATCAATTCCACGGCATAGGAAATAGGTAAGGACAGCAAGTCGGGCGCATACCATCACGAAGATCATAATTATGTAATTAATTTTCCTACTGTAAATGAAAAAGACAAGTTTTTAACAAAACACTGAAATTGTACCAATAAACTTAAACGATTATATTCAAACCCTGATAAATCATATAAATTGACTTATGTAGGTATATAAAACTAAACTTGTACCAAAAAATATTAAAAAATCACACAAAGAAGCCACTTCACAAGAAGACAATTCATTAATTGCTAATTCACTGCATGTTTAACAAAACATGACAGCTGTTAAAGCACTGACACACTTTCTTGATAATAAAATCAAAACCATACTGTCCCCCAATATTATTAACGATCATACCATCAGAGCATTTTCTATAAAAAATTAAAATCTAAAGTAGCCATACAAAGGGCATTAAAGTATCAATTTATCTGTATAATAAGGGAATAAGGTTGTCTCGTTCATAAAAAAAGTAGCGCGATCCTATCTTAGATCATTTCCGCGCCCACGGTATCGATCAGTCGCTTTGACTTATAGGAACCATTAACGGAAGAACCAGCTTGTTATAATAACACGAATTGATTTTTTCTATTACATCGCCTACCCTACCTAGCATTGGATTCGTGGACCAGTGAGGAAGCCACCGACTCAACCCGACCGTGAACACTAGGGAAAAACGCAACTTTATACTTACACGTGTATAAATATAACGACCGCCAACGATAGTGATTCAGTTTTGCGCGATCGCTTGCAACAAAATGGTGGACGGGATGACAGTATAGAAACATTTGAAGAAAGTGATTTTGTGAATTGTGCAATACGTGACGTGTCGTTCGCTCTTAAGGATTAATTAGCCGGTGAAAATGAAGTCTGGAATGAAGTTGCGGTTTCAGGCGTTAGTGGTGTTATGTACTGTTGTTTTGTCCACTGCGGACGAGGAGTATGAGAGCAATCTCAGGAAGCTCTGGTCCGTTAATGGTGATGGACCCGTGATTCAACCCTCAAGCTTTAATAACAATCCAGCTGAAAGGTACGCGTTCAAGCCTCGCGCCATCCCTCTAAAGAGATCTGAACAGGCGTCACAAAAAAGCAATGTCTATTATTCACCTGAGTACAAATCTGAGGTGCTTTTCCCCGGTAATTATTTCCGAATTGCCAAAGAGAAAAGCGATGAAAATATCACTAAAGACATCCCTGTGGAAAGTGAACCGTTTCATCCCAAGGCGATACCGCTGATGAGGAATCATGAATTCCAGAAGAGATCTATTGATGAGGACTCCGAGCCCCTTATTGAGAAGCCTGAAGATTTTTCCGAACAACAAGCTTCAAGGAGATCAATTTCATGTAAGTTTCAAATTTTATATACCTACCTACATCATAGGTAAATTCAAAGGAGAGAATAATTTAAAGGCAGATCAATAAACTTAAAGAAAGTATTAATTATTTTACTTTTCAGATCTCGAAATTTAGATAATAAACTCAATTGTATCATTCTTGATCAAAATTATAATACAATAGCACTAAATATATCTCTTAACAAACTAGACTAATTAACATAGAATTATAAGAATGTAGAGTAATCGTATGAATTTGCAAACAAATAATGCTTTTATAAAATTTGTCAATGTACTGATTTCTAACCACATGAATATATTAGTTTTATTGTAGCCGCATATAATTAAGCTGCGTATGTAACCTAAAACAGTAGTAATTAGCATAATATAGGTTTAATAATAGTTTAATATCCAGATTTCAATTTTGATTTATTGAATTATTTGTCTGGTAACTTTATCTCTAGTCTTCCCTAACTTTGTGTTATTTTTTTCATTCTTTCATTTGCCATCAGGATCCAATATCAAAGCTATCCTATACATTTGCATTATCATTTACACCTTGTACAAGTTAACTGTAAGTCGTTTATCGTTTATAGATTTATCATAATGGGTTGGCTATTTAGATCAATCGATCTAATAAAATGCAATACAACGATAACTTTCATGATCATATAATTTAACAAGCGCTTCTTCAGTACTTTTGTCTAGTCTATGAAGTATTTAAAGTTTAAATATTAATTTCGAAGATGTATTTAAATGAGCGTCATAATTTTTATGATACATTATAGTACACCTTTTAACATCTGAAAACTCACCTCGCTTCAACCTCATACGTAGGTTGAAAGTTAAGGGTGATGTTTATTAAAACCGGTGACATTATAATTAATTTCTGGTGTAAGCAATGAAACTAATTGAAAGAAATTACTTTCTTCTTATAAGGATACATATAAACTATTTTGAATCTACAAATGATCCTTATTAACGTAAACCCACTTTTATTTTAAGGACGAATAGATAATCGTGGCATTCGGTGTACCTAATAAAATTACCAAAAATTAGATTGCTTAGCTAACGGCTTCAAAATTCGCTCCTAAAACACTAACACCGTTATTGCGTCTTACCATTTTTCTATTCAAATAAATATAAAAAATAAAACGTACTCCAGAATTGTCGACATTTTATTGGCGATTTGAAGTCATTTAAATTTCAAAAACGGTAAAGGTAATCTCCTAGATTCGATATTGAAAACGTCATTCCGCACCGGGTTGCCTTATCATTACTTTCCGTTACATTTCATCGCTCGCCCCTCGGTGTACACTCTCTCCGTTATTTTACCCTGAATTTCATTACCTGTAATCATTTCCGCTTGTGGTCCAAAAAATAAATATTATAGGTCCACCTGTTAATATGCGTGATCAATACAGTCACGGTACAGCGATGTTAGATATACATTACGACTTGTTGATACATGATGCGATCAATGATATTAACTTTGTAGTCATTACTGAAGTCTTCGTGGTATTTGACTTTGACTTTTATGTTATGTGTCATTAGTGTAGATTTTGATTACATAGAGATAAAATTGAAATCGACTAAATGTACTGACTGCTTAGTTTTAAGTTTCAATTTTATTCGATATATATTTCAACGTATTTTAATATTGCTTTAATTTGATATCAACTTTGTATGCTAATGAGATGAAGAGATTATGTAATTGATCACATCATCTTAATCAGTCAATTAGCGTCATCCAGAGACAAAAACTCTTAGAATTTCATGGATTTTCCATGCGGGTGCGGGGTCCAATAGCAGAGAGGAGCCGGAAGCAGTGCCTGGGAATCGGACCCACGTATAGGGTTGAATCTCCTGATTGTGCACCATCACTACCCTGGCTCTCTGCCAAGCCATATTGAATACACTACAGAGATTTATTCTTTGCGTAAGACTTTTTACGTATCAGGAAATATTTTGGATGTATGGGTTCCTTTCTTTCCATGGTTAGCAGAAAATAATATTACCTTTTCTTGAAATGGTAAAATACTATACTTTTTATTGCTTTCAAGCAATACTACTAAAAACTAATGTATCTACAAATTAGACAATAGTAATAAAATACTACATACGAGTATTTAGTATAATCTACTGCATTTGACTTCAAACTGTCGAATTTCTTTAATGGATTTTGATCTTTAACTATATCTAGTTACGTTATCACTGTTTGTTTTCCAAATAAAAGAAAATAAATGAAATAAAATTTATTCCAAAATTTCAACAGTTATGAATAGCTAATGGTGCTCTCTTTCAATTATGCATTACAATGAGATCATCAAATTATGTTTGATCACTTAGAGAGATGTCATTTAAATTCTCAGCTATACATAAAATTTTAACGGTAAACCTCTAACTTATATTACATATTAATATATAATTTTCCATTTCACTTTCAGTTTCTACTAACTAATGACATGCACGTGTAATATAAGAGAAAATTATTGCACAAGAAATCGAGAGAAGTCTAATTCCAATTTCATGAGTTCCATACAATTAATGTCACTCCCATTTATAATATTTAAAATATTTCAAAAAAATCTTTGTTCTTCGAGAAATCATTATAGAGTCACCACATAAAAATTTATACAACAAAAATAGCTACACATATTTTAAATGCATAGGTATTGGAAACTGCCAAAACTAAGATTTATGCATATGAAATGCGACACAATCGTCTGACAAAGAGTACATTGCTGTTTTCAATACGTTCAGTGTCATTACATATGTATCCTATTAAGTTAACGTGTTATTATGATAGGTAACGAAAAAATATAACATAGCTATTGTTGTCAAAGCAATTTACACAATGTGCTAAAGTAAACATCATTACTTAAACAGACAAAAGTGAAATGAGGTACTTGTTCACTTATTATTAAATTAACTTTAGCGTGTACAGTTCTATTCTTCGTGTTTAGTTATTGTAACTGATTGCACGTTTCTCTGTGTAAGAACAAATTGTAGCACTTTTACGGCCAATGATCTTAGTTATGACATTGAAATTTCGTTTGTCTTGTACGCGATTACTTCATGCGTTGACGTTGAATCTGATAACGATACTTGGATTAGAAATACTGATTGCATTTACGCACACACTATTCGTCTTATTCATTTAGAGATTTCACGTGATATTATTAATATCACGCCTCTTTTTGTGTCGAGGGTTAATAAGACAAGTTAGGATTAAGACTGTTTTATATTACACGCAACATACATAACAAAGTTATTACAATTAGCCAGCAATAATAATTATTCTTTCCTAACTCACAGTGTTAACAGAAATAATTAATTTAAATGCTAGTAATAAGAGTGATGTTAGAAAGTATGCATTATTGAACTAGATTTTCTCTTAACAGACCTCTTCGGTGATCTCGAAGACGACGAAGAAGAAGACAGAGACGACGACTTCGAAGCAGAAGAAGAAAATGGCACAGAAGGATTCAAGTCCAAAATCAAGAAACCAAAGATCAAGAAGGCTAAGCTCAAGAAGTACGTGTTGCCGCTGCTCCTCGCATACAAGATGAAATACTTCGCGCTTGTGCCAGTCATGATTGGAGGTCTGATTTTGTTGGTTGGAGCTACGGGCCTGGCTGGTTTCTTCTTTGCACTGTTCGCCGCTGTCATGGGTCTACAGAAAGGTGGCTATTAAGCAACAAAACAGTTAAATAAAGTCGACACAATCGCAGTTGCCATCCAAACTTAGATAATATTTACCAATTGGGACTCATGACTCTGAAGCTAGTCTGTCATTCAGTTAGTTATCGTCCACCGATCTAATCACTTCATTATTACAATTTATTTTGTTAGCTAACACTTTATTTCCATCTGTGTTGCTCATTTCATCTTGTTTAACATAGAAATTGATGTTGATAGTGATTTTTTTAATATAGGGCTCGCGCTTTTGTAAATATCTTCATATTTATTGTAATGTAAGTTATTTAAATAATTTATTGTTAGTAATAATTAGTCTAACGATATATAATAGACAGGTTATGTAGTTACCAGTGAATACTAGGCAGTTGTTGTATTTCCAATGATCCTAATGATGATTGAGAGAACAATATTATGCAATTATACACACGTGCTTTGAGTGTTTTGTTTTTTATTCTCCTTAATTCAGTGACGTAAATTACAAAACGAACGATATTATACGATATTTGACACTAGAAATTGGTTTTAATTCAAACATATTCCCGTACCAAAATTTTATTATGCAAAATTTTATTGTAATGTAAATTTTGAACGTGAAACTTTTAGCTCAATCTCTATTAATGAAGAGATTTGATGAAGATGATGTAAAATATGCAGTAACAGGCACATGTAACGTAGATTACATTATAAAATAATTAGAAAATAGGAAATGAGTTATTTCCTTGCAAATTATCATGAACACACGTTTTCTTGTGCAGAAATTAGTACTTATCCACTCATTAATCATTACTGCATGCTTCCTGTTCTAAATATTATTGTACTAATTCCTTTTTTTGTTCATCGAATACACGTAATAGCCTTATTCCCATTAACCCATTAACCCTAGTGATTTGAAAGTCAAACCTGAATTTGTATTCGTTGTAAATAGGTATAGATATATTAAAATATGGGTAGGTACTAAATGGTAGTTTCGGAATTAGGATGCTTTTTCATATTATTGATCCGGTAATACTTTTTCTTCCTTTTTTTAAATTATAACAAGGATACTCTTGGCCTTCATCTCGCGTGATGGTAAGTGACGATAAGGACGAAGATGGAATCAAGCTTCACCTGAAAGCTCAACCACAAGGGGGCTGGTTATCTTAACATTAATTGTCGGAACACAATTATGCTCTCAACATTATTACTAAAGCGATAGATTTTGCTAAGGCAGTGGTAGCTGTAAAGAGTCTTACCATCAACGAAACTGAGGACCATTAATAATTTGTAATCTCCTGGGGATAGCGCCTGGAGATATAATTCCAGTGAAACATTAGACCACGGAGGCGTTTAAATAAAACACAATGCATGTACAACATTACATTGTCTACCGTCGCACGCAAACTATTTTTAATTATTTCCTGAATTTCAATTCACGCACATGATTATGTACGTGAGGAATTGTCGCAAGCAACAAATATTTAGAATAAGCACACGCATTTCCTATTGATTATTAGTATGATGATTATTTAAAATTACCAGTCTAACTTTCGGTCACGAATACCCCTTCTCATCACGTGGATGACGTAAAAGTCGACTAAGGGTGTTTCTGGCCATCGCAGCAAGGGTCGAATCATAGAATGGGTGTCTAGTATCAACGCCGTACTGAGCGTTGTATAAGTCTCTATTTGTGCTTGATAGAAAGAGACAAACTATTCACAAGATATGATTGTTTTCTAAGTGTAATTCTGTGATATGAGCCTTAGAGTGTAACATCTATCTTGGCTGTTGGTTCACTGAAGGATTGATGACCTTTTAAGCGACAGGCTGGTAATCTTTTACTATATTGAGGCACTCATCGTTGTGCCAAATGTGTGTGTAACCAAATATAGCTCCAGTGGAGATCCTTTTAAGTTAACGACGTTGGCGCTGCCAAACTAAACAAGAACAAAGTAATGAAATTACTTTATTAACCTTTATTAAAGTTATAAAGGAAAGAAACCTACCATTATAGAAGTAAAGTAAATTATTTAGATAAGTACACATTTAAATTCACCCGTTCATTGTTAGTATGCAGACATTACGCGGCTGGTTGGCGTTTTGAAAGACGCCAATAAATATTATGTTGTCGCGGAAGTTTTTGACTTTTAGAGACAAGATATGAGTAGTACAAAATCTATACCTAAACCTAATTGTTTTTTATTGAGAAACAAGTACTTGGCATAAGCCTGGAGCCAATCCTAGACTACACACCAGCAATCGCCACTGTAAGAAAATGCTCAAAATCAACCTCTTCTGGGATTGTGAGTGTGATTGTATGTGTATAATTCGCGATAATCGCATAAACAAAATCCCACAAGAAGATTTTGAGAGCTCAACAATTAGGTAGGAGACTTATTTACTCGTAGTTTAACATTAATGTTATTTTTTAATCACTAACGCTCTACGGGGTAGGGAAGTGGATTAGAATTGGCAGCGAGCGAGTGACACGTCAGTGTTCAAGCGTCTATAGGCACTAGGCGTCACCAGTTGTCTGCCAACCACTGAACATAAACAAGCTTGGCCCCACCTGGTCTTAAGTGGTTACCGTCGCCTATATACACTTGCAATGTTAAGAGTAAGTCACTTAACATTGCAAGTGCGTTGCCATCCTGGGGACTAAGATGATATGCCTTCCATGCCCAGTAATTACACTGTTCATAGTCGCTCGATTACATTCTGGGTAATAATAGTAACTATTTTAAGAAGACTTTATATTATTATAGAAATTAATCACACCGAAAAACGATTAAACAAACATTTATTATAGAGGTGTAATCTCACAAAAAATATTTCTTTTTTATCCACTCGAAATACGAGCAAGTATAGAACCTCTATAAATAGTAAATAATACATGAAAAAAATGTGATATTTAATTCACCAACACCGTTCTCTACCCGTCTATTTTTATTTGTCTTCTGTGTATGATTAGAGAGTATATAATTATTAAATTTACGATAATAAAATGCGTGTAAATGTATTTTCACGTAACATAATATATTCAATACCCTCCTGGCATAAAAAAAAACATCAATACCCCTGATGAGGTATTGATGTCTAAGGATTATTACGTTATTAAATTCGCTAGCTCTTCGACTTGTCTAGGTTCTAATAAATGTGAAACGATAGAATGGTTCATGGTTATACCGTCACGGTCTACTTGACACTCCATAGCATAGGTATTTTCTAAATTAATTCCTGTAGTTTTTAGACGACTAGGAAATACTTATATACCGTTATCTAAGTAATATTTAATGATTGTGATATGTAAGACTAAAGCTTTATAGTCCACGCTCCAAGTATGATATACCAAATATATCCATTATTGAAATCATGAACCATTTCAAAATCAGTAAAAAATAAACCAAATTATTCATATCAATGCATGTAAATTAAAAAATAAATCGTTTTTATTATTATGTAGGTACCTTTTAGTATCCGAGCGACAATATTCCAGCTGGACTGGAAAAATAAATAAGTGCTGGTGCATACTTTATTACCTTACTACCTACTATGTCATACATTCAAACTTAGTCTTTTTAATTCAACCTATAAACATTGAGCACAGTTTTAGTTAACCTTTTATTACATCTAATACACATTTGGCGGTATACTTGTGTTCTTATTATAGAATGAGTCTCAAGGAATAACGCCGGACGTCTCTATCTATTTGTGCTTGATAGAAAGTGACAAAAGATTCTCAAGACATGATTGATTTCTGAGGGCCATTCTGTAATACGGGCCTTAGACAAAATGACATGAGGCAAAAGCGGACTGGCAAAGAATGCCTGAATTAACAAACTCAAAAGCACTAATTGAACCATACTCTCGTTAACACACTGAGCTACTGAAGCTTAACAGGGGCAACCTGACCGTGATGATCAGGGCTCTGACAAATTGAACAGACATATCTATAACATGATACTAAAAGAGAGTGATGCTTTCAGAGTCTGCGGACAGGAGCGAAGCGTCGATGGCGTAGTGCGTAAGGGCGTTGTCTCACACCAGGGAGGCACCAGTTCGAACCCCGCCACGTACCAAAGTGTTTTAAAATTTTCAATTAATATGTACGTTTATCCGACGCTTTTACGATGAAGGAAAACATCGTGAGGAAATCTGCACACACACATGAAGAAATTCTTAGGTTGTGTGTGAATTCGACCAAGCCGCACTTGGCCAGCGTGGTTGACTACGGCCTAATCGCCCCTAATGTGGAGACAACTCGAGCCCCTCGGTGGGTAGATTATATGAGCTGTTGATGGACAGGAGCGTGAAACCCCAATGCAAATCCTGTGCTTTTGTGAACAATCCAAGTTCTTAAAATTTTAGACTGTGCTCAGCTAAAGGCGTTCCTACATGAAAGGCCTTGATATAGTGACTGTCGCCTACATAAAAGGGGTAAAATACCCAAGTTACTAGATGAACAAAAGTGGGGGGAGGGGCGTCTGCTCAGATTAATTTCACTGCCCTTCTGGCAACCCAGGCTTGTCGCGTGGCTTTCAGCCACTGCGTGTGAATAGTTCCCACACATACATGCGTTCGGCCCCGTTATGGTGTCCGATCGCCTCCGCGTTTATGCCCTAGTCTATATGTCTAAGGGCTGCGTGTGCTAACTCTAAGCCCCTCTCCTACGGGGGCAGATACTTCCGATAGCTTTATAGCCATTTAGCACTAGTCGATAAAGGGTGTTTAGTCGTTAAGAGTCCGACATAACCCTAGGTTATCCATGAGGATTCACCCCCTCCTTCCCTCGCATGTCCGAAAGGTACTCTTAACTCTTTTCGTTTCTCTGTCTTTCGCTTCGGAAGGGGTTGGGGGCAGCGGGGGAGGTCGTAGCACTCTTATAAGCTCGGAACACACGACTTTAAAACAACTCAGCAGTCAGAGTATATGCTACACATTCATACATATTAATACGCTCATTGTATGGATGCGCCGCTGGATGCGGGCAACGCAGGACACATCGGGTTGTAGATCCTTGGACATCTATGTCCAATAGTGGGTGTCTTTTGGTTAATATGATGATGATGATGAATACGCTCATTATTCCAAAAGGGGTGCTCAACCCTTAGGTAACATTTGGTACATTTGGTTACACAATAATCTAGCCATTTCGCCGCTCTGGACAAAAGCCAACACCCACAGGATATAAAATCCGGAGATTTGAAACTAGACTACTAACACAACAAATTAGTATGCTTGTCCGCGGCGGGCTCGATTATCATTTTTGCCCCAATTTTGCCGCTCTGGACAACTGCCAACTCGTACCCCCCTAGATCGGGCCCTGCATTCAGTGCTCAAAAAAATAGTAACAGGTTGCCGGATTATGATCCCTCCGGAAAATTCTTCTCTAGTCTTTTCCGCGTTCAGAAGTTAAGAACCTTATTAAAAGGTAATACGTTCTAACACCGACTGAAGTTTCACACAGCTTTCCACGTGCACGAATTTTACTTCCGCAAGCCATCCTTATTGCAACAAACCTAAAGGTGAAAATTGAAGTACAAACCATGGCCATAATTAACCAATTACCGTGGAAAACGTATCGCGCTTCATAGGTTGCGACGAACCCATTTCAAGGGTATAAATGTCGACGATATGTCATGGCGTGATTAGTCGATTTGACGACGTTGGGAAAAAATAAGACAAAAGCTATCGAAAAAATATGAAAATGTCTTATAACAAGCTTTTAAATTTAATATAAAAGTTTCTTAACGCTTTTTTGTGATTTAAATGCAGAAATGCTTCCGTACTCGCGCGGCTTGATTTTGGACAACACAAACAACTATGGCATAGTGAAAACCGAAACAGTGTTTGGTTTTGCACCGAAAAGTGATAATTTGGTAAACAATACGTTCAATTCAACGGAGCCGTTGGAATGGATATTCACTCATGGTAATTTTGGAGCAAGATCGCTACCAGGTAAGTAAAGTCAATCCAGAATTTTGGATTAGGAGAACAATCGCATGCGTATTTATTCTAATAAGCACACACGTCAAATATAGTTAGCGTTTATTTAGAAAACAAAATTATAGTCTATACTTATGCTGATTTTGACTTTCCCGTATACATAGTATAGAGGAAGTTTGTAATCGTCAAAAAATTCGACCTCGAGATTTTGACGGATTTACACGTTTTGGACCTCCCTGAGTACAAAAATACAGTTTTTGGAATTATGTCTGTGTGTGTGTCTGTGTGTCTGTGCGTTAGCAGGAAAACTCGAGTATGCTTTAACTTATTGCAACCAAATTTTACATGCACATGCATGATTTCACATGACACATAAATAAGGTTTTTATCAACTTTTGAGTCGTCGAGCACGAAAGTTAAGCAAGCAAGTGCGCGGTCGGTACTCGGATGGGTGACCAAAATTTAACATGCATGTATGACATCAAAATATAAGTTTTCTATCAACTTTTGAATTGTTTCTGGTATACGAGAAAGTCAACGGGAGACCACTCCCGATTTCATTTTTCTACATGTATATGGTTAGCAAACGAGCATAATTATGTATGACTCATCTGTTGGTAAGCAATCGTAACCGACTAACGATTATAACAGTGATGTGTAATTCACGCGGTACCAATCTTAACCACATCTCCTATCCGTGACATTCTACCACTGGCACATCACTCACAGATCGATTAAACTAGGAAATGTGGAGTTATTTGACAGCAGTCTTTTGTAATGTGGAGGTACTACCCCAGATTGAGCGCTGCAAGTCTAAGCTATATAGGCTAATCCACTGCTCTCTCTCTCTAAATAAACGTGGACGCACATTTAGCCGAGCCGAACGCGCCGAAGAAATCGTTGCACTGTAATATTATATGTAAATAATAGGGGTTAAAGTATGAAATTACCGATTTTTTCCTCATTATTCATCATTTCAGCCGAGAGACACCCACTGTTGGACATAGGCCTCCCCCAAGGATCTTTGGAGATCCTCATTATTCATTAGTGTATAATTCCTTTAATACGATAGCTATGTCCCTTACTCTTTTTCTATTTTAAACTTCATTACAAGGACATATATTTATGTATAAAATTTTATTCTTATTTTAATTTTTTTCACTAGAAATACATTTTCAAAAACAGCTCGTCCTAAGAGGTGCCCGTCTCCGTTATAAAAATATGAATATTTATACAAGTATTAATTGGGTGGTTCCTGGGGCGCTTAATTTTTCGTGTCACAGGCCAATATAATCTATATTATTTAGATTATTATATTTAAATAATTGTCAAAACCTAGAAGAACTACTACTCTCTTGAGGCATCATAAATAAATCTACATAATTTTTGTTTTAATAAAATAAAATCACATTTGAAACCTGAAAACGGGGACATTTTACCGATTTTCGACGTGTCACACGCGTCTCGCTCGCAGTATTATCGTTAATATTATTTTAACTATACGTGATATTACCATAATTTATATATCATTAAAAAATACAGAAATGCCTCTACTCTTATATAAAATTTTGTTTAAAAACCTATCAATATAAAGAAGTTGAGCCGTTGTAAACATTTGTCACGCGTCGGGCTTAAATTGCACCCCACGACAAGATGGGAGTATTTCAGTGGTGTAAATATGAAATAAACCTTCAGTCAATGGTTGTCGAGGGTCTCTAGATGTGTCCTGAACTTTTGATAGAAGAGTTGTGTCATTCGAGTACAAGCATAACTTTCCAGGTCAGTTCTTATTTAAACTTTAATTTTGGTACACCTGGGTAGGTAAGATCTGTGGGTCGATTAAAAAATAGAAATGTGAACCTAGGGTTGAAACTGTTTCTAGAATATGATGTCCTTGCCATCTGAGTTTACTCTGAGGTAAAAATATCTCCGATATTATTGCAAGTTTTTGAGTAGTTAATCAAAAACAAAATTGTCACGATCAGATCCATGGTCCAAAACAGATCCATGGTCTCAAATCTATGGATATTTTCCCATGGATCTGATGTTGCGTCATCGCCACCAGTCCACAAGGCATTCCAATAGTTGTTTTTTTATTATGTGTATTACCCCACAGGCATGGAACAAGAGTATAAGTTGATATTGTTCCATAAAAAAAGAGACAACGCTTCTTAAGAGCTTGGAAATGCTGAAAAGCCTTAATAATGCCACTCGACGTGTTGCGAGGAATTTGGATAAGACGAAAGTCATGTTCAATGCACAAGTTAGTTATCCTAGAGCCTCTGTTAGTCGGAAATTTGGTCCTCAAAGTTGTTTAGGAATATATCTACCTGGGACAGATAGTCCAGTTGGGTAAAAGCCAGTAGGACGATCCAGTTCTGCTGCACCAGCATTTGGAAAGCTTAGACATATCTTTACTTCTTCCCTGCTACAATGCCTGAAGACGTGGTCACTTACCAGAGGATTACTCCACTAATTTATAGTCGCTCACCGCGCTATGTAGAAGATAGGCTCAGTATCTCGTTAAAAGACAGTTCGTTATCGTTATCGACATAGCCCTTAAAATTAGTACGCTGAAGTGGCAATAGGCTGCACATGTCTGCCGGAGAACCGACAACCGTTAGAGCTGATGAATGCTGGAGTGGGGACAAGCATAGTATTAGACGCCTTAAAACAACCCGTTCTTGGTCCGATGACCTTAGGAGGACTGCTGGCAGCAACACAGGTTGTTTTGACTTAATTTGTTGACAAATCACGCTAACACAGTTCAAGTTTTAATAAAAAGAGGACTTTTAACCCACTTAAAATCGATGGTCCCTCTACGTAGAAATAATCCCATAAAAGCTGTTTTCGAGACAAAGAGTACTCCGTGTTTCGAGATATATAATAGACCGTCTCGCATACATGGTTGACAACTTCCAGCTTACTGAACAAATCGGATTCCTTAAAGGTAGTAGTACCATAGTCCACATGCATACGCTGCGGCAAGTTATACAGAATACCAAAGAATACAATCTGCCATTATGCTGACCGTTTGAGGACTATGAGAAAAACTTCAAATGTGTTGAGATATGGGCCGTGCTCTAGTCACTCGAGAGGTGCCAAATAGACTATCGGTACATCCAAGTGAACGCCAAATGCATGGCACGGCGGCGTGGTGTGACTCTTTTTCCAAAAGGGTGATAATACCCAATTGAAGGACTATAGTCCCATCACGCTCCTGAGTCATGTTTATAAGCTGTTTTTGAGGGTTTTATATAACGAATCGTTTTGCGCGCAGGTTTGACGAGTTTCAGTCTCCCGAACAAGCCAGAGTCCGAAAAGACTTCAGTACCATTGATCACATACATACGCTGAGGCAGGTAATACATAAGATCTAAGAATATAATCTGCCACTATGCTTAGCATTTGTGGACTATGAGAAAAACCTTCGATTCTGTCGAGACCTGGGCCGTGCTCCAGTCACTCCAGAGGTGCCACATAGACTATCGATACATCCAAGTGTTGCGGTCACTGTAAAAAAACGCCACTATGTCAGTCCGCCTTCAGGACCAGAACTCAAAAACGATATAGCTCCAGCGAGGCGTGATACTGGGTGATATTATATCGCCGAAACTGTACGCGTTTAAGCTTTTGGACTGGAGAGCACTTGGCATCATAAATGACGAGTACATGATTCAAGTTCGCTTTGCCGATGATATCGTAGTTATGGCTGAGACCTTGGAAGACCTGGGCACAATGCTCGACGATCTCTGTAGGGTCTCCCAACAAGGGGGTCTTAAAATGAATACGGATTTAAGACGAAAATTATGCCTTATTAACATTTCGCACCCACTCCTGTAAAGGTTGAAAGCTCTGCACTGGAAGTTGTCGACCATTATGTTTACCTGGGACAAACAGTCCAACTGAGTAAGTCCTACTTCCAGAAAGAGGTCAAGCGACGAACCTAACTCGGCTAGGCAGCGTTCGGGAAGCTACGCGGCATATTCTGGGCTCATCTACAGCAGTGTCTCAAGACGAAAGTCTTTAATTTGTGTGTGTTGCCAGGGATGACCTATGGAACCGAAACGTGGCCGCTTACAATGGGTCTCACAAAAAGGCTCAAGGTCACCCAAAAGGCAATGGATAGGGCTATGCTCGGAGTTTCTCTGCGTGATAACATAAGTAATGATGAGATCCGCAGGAGAACCAAGGTCACCGACATAGCCCAAAGAATTGCGAACCTTAAGTGGCAGTGGGCAGCGGCAGCAAGGGGCGGAAAAGTCCTCAAGTGGCGGCCACATACCGGGAAACGCAGCGTTGGTAAGCCCCCCAGAAGGTGGACCCACAAGGTCGATCTGGTAAATGCCGCGGGAATCCGCTAGATGCGGGCAGCGCAGGACCGACCGGTATGGAGATCCTTGGAGAGGCCTATGACCAACAGCGGGCGTCTCTCGGCTGAAATAATGATGAGGATGACATCAAAGTGTTGCAGGCACTGTAATAAAACGCCACTATGCCAGTCCACTTCCATGACCAGGACTCGAAGCCAATACGGCTTCAGCGAGGTGTAAGGTAGGGCGATGCTATCCAAAACTATTCAGAGTTAATTTGGAGGACGTGTTTAAGCTTCTTGCCTGGAGATGACTTCCCATCAACATAAATGGCAAGTAAATGCAATCCTTCACTTTGCAGAAATTATCGTAGTCATGGGGTGAGACCGTGAGAGACTCTGATCTCTGTAGTGTCTTCCAACAAGTGAGTCTTAAAATGAACATTGATAAGACAAAAATCATATCGTACTTAAGCACTCCTGTAAAGGTTGGAAGCTCTACAATTAAGTTGTTGACTATTAGGTTTACCGGGGGCTTTACAATGGCCTACGGAACTGAAGCGTGGTTAGTTACAATAGGCCTCATAAGAACGGTCAAGATGACTCAAAGACCCTCTAGTGGCGGTGGCATACCAGGAGACGAAGGTCGCGAGAAGCAGCTGGACATATTTTCCTTGTTTCTGATTATAAAACTTAAATAAACATATTTAAGAAGTGAACTTCAACATAAGATAAGTGAGAGAACGAGAAGGGTTGTAGTTAAGAGAGATCATAAAACTTAAGAATGTATAAGCTAAGGATAGACAGAGAGAGAGACACGTCACAGACTGAAAAATAATTCCAATTAATGTTAAAATAAAGAAACTATAAACCTTTTACATATATTGTTTTTCCTTTATTCCATCCATTTTAGTACTGTATAAACTTCAATCAAATCCGTGGATTCTTTAATCAGATCCATGGGTCCAAAAATTTCATTATTTTTTTCAAGACGATCTATAAACTTTGAATGTGTGCCTCATGGATAGATATGTTACTTTTTTGATTGTTTATTCAGTTGTAATTTTAGTTAGCACCTGTGATGAGAAAAAAAAATTGCCACGGATTTGACGATCAGAACACTTTTCTCAGGAATCAACCAATTCTCAATTTTTTTCTCTAAGTATCCTATAGCTTAATGTTGTCTTAACATATCCACAAAATTACACAAAATTTAGGTTTGTGTTTTAGTTAAATTCTCTATACAAAACGGCAATTTCATACTTAAACCCCTAATAAAATCAATGCGAGTGCATCGGCCGAGTCATCCGCATCACCCGCAATCAGAGGGCCTAGACAGGTGATCGAACGAAATGACAATTTTTGACTACTACTCGTACGGTCGCTATAGAGCTTTCTCACTAATACGTCTGTTTCATACATTATATTATTTTTGTTGAACGTTCGACGCAATCGATTGGTCGATTGGTCACCCGGTGACGTCATCCGAGTTTTCGGGGTAAAAAGGATTCTAAGGTTTTTTCTTCCGAGTTCTTGTTGTAAAAACATGTGCTGAGAGATTCCATTTTTGACCCAAATCAAACGTATTTTTTTTGTTACTTTAGTTACATTTTCACTTGACATTGGCAAAATGCGTATGTTTAATGCGACGCCACTAATTAAGAATAGAATAGAATTCTAAACTTCGTTTCCTTCGAGGCGTTTGGCTCGGATAAATTTCCCTAATTATTTTTCCTTTGGCTGGAGTTCACTAACACATACAACAAGCAATAACGTTAACCGGCAGTTTTTACCCGACTGCAAGGAAAGGGTTATGTTTTTCGCACGTATTTTGTAGGTATGTTTATTTGTAATATTCTATAATAATATTCATATCTTTCAAACGGCTGAAAGGATTTCTATAATTAAGGTATCATTGTCTTGACAGCTCAAGTATTCATATGTAAGTGGTGTTAATAAAACAACATAGCGACTGTGAGGTGCTATTATTAGAAGTGATTTTTTTTAATTAACTGATGTTTATAGATTGACAATAAATTCAAGTAAAACAATAAAGTCAATTATTCAACATAATTGATCATACCTATAATATAAATTTACTTGAGTTCGTATAAAAAATTTCAGCTTCAGTATTTGTCAGCGGAAATCATAGAAAGTAAATGATAATTGCTTTAAATCTTTCAACTTAAACAGAAAATGATTTTTTTATTCTTTTTACTGAAAAGTTCCAACGGAAACTGACTAAGCTATAAATAACAAAGTAGGTTTAGCTGGTAATAAAAAAAAATCTTTTTCACAGAATCTTTCACATCATTAACTGAAGCAAGGTCACAGAAAGAAGACACAATTGTCGAAGCAAATTCGTTACCACAGAAGAAGAACAGCAAGGAGAAAATAAAAAAGAGTGGAAAGAAGCAGAAAAAGAAATTGGATAGAATACCGAAGAAGGTTAACAAATGTATTTTTAAAGTGATAAAGAAGGGAAAGAAGAAAGGTAAAGGCTCAAAGAATAAACCCATTAATATGCAGAAAAAATATGTGCTACCATTGATCTTAGGTTTGTTGGCTGCAAAGAGTTTCCTGATACCAATAGCGTTGAAAGCTTTGGCATTCCTCTCTGCTAAAGGTAAGAATAATCAAGCAACCGCACCTCAGTTATATTTTTACCTTCTTGTACGTAGTATAGAGGTAGTCTTGTAATCGTCAAAAAATTCGACCTCGAGATTTTGACGGATTTACACGTATTGGACCTCCCTGAATCCTAAAATTTTTTTTTTGGAATTATATATGCGTGTGTGCCTGTGTGTCTGTGTGTGTCTGTGCGTTAGCCCGATAACTCGAACATGCTTTAACTTATTGCAACCAAATTTAACATACGTGTATGACATCAAAATATAAGGTTTCTATCAAATTTTAAGCCGACGATGACAAAAGTTAAGCGGTCGGTATTCGGATGGGTGACCAAAATTTAACATGCATCTATGACATCAAAATATAAGGTTTCTGGCAACCTTTGAGTCGTTTCTGGTGTACGAGAAAGTCAAGGGGAGACCACTCCCGATTTTTTTTTAATAAAAAAATCCAGCAAATGATTCCACTCCACCTGATAGTTAGCAAAAGTGGAATCTAAATGCAAAGAAAGCTGGGTGAGAGATAATGTAAGAAAGAAAGGAAGAAAGAAAATATTTATTTAGCGACACACAAAGTAGCAATTGAAATGTTCAGGCAAAATAATAAAACAAAAACAAAACAAAACAAAGTGTCGGTGGCGTAGTGTGTGTCTCCCACCCGGGAGGCACCGGTTCGAACCCTATCATGCACCTAAGTGTTTTAAAATTTTGAATTCATATATACGTTTAACCGAAGCTTTTACGGTGAAGGAAAACATGGTGAGGAAACCTATGAAGAAATTCTTAGGTTGTGTGTGAAGACCAACCCGCACTTGACCAGCGTGGTTTAGTAATGTCTAATCGCCCCTAATGTGGGGTAGACTCCAGCCCCTCGGCGGGGACTTTATATGAGCTGTTGTGATGTAACACTAAAAGGACAGCCGTGTGATGCCGGATATCTGATGCCTTGTGATGCCGACAGAGTAAAATAGCATCACCCCATATCCTTCAATGGGTGTCGTAGAAGGCGAATAAAAATGGTTAAAACATACTTTCATTTCAAAATTTTACTGAATTAATACTGTTTATATAAAATTACAAAATACTTCCTTATTTTTCTCAAAAAAAGATAATCTCTTTTGTCAATTTTATATTTTGGGGTTTGTCAAACTCCACTCAGTACGAAACGGGACTTTTAGTCACATGGTACACGGAGGGTTAATTATAGAATAGAATAGAATAGAATATAGCTTTATTGTACATCAACCAATTAGACATAGACATGCGACAAAACAATTAAGAAAGATTTGTACAAAGGGCGACCTTATCACTAAAGGCGATCTCTTCCAGGTAACCTTAGGATGGACAGGATTTCAAAAATGTACAGAATTTGTGGGAAGATGGCGATGTATCAAATTAAGATAAAACAAGTAAAATATCATAAACATACATATACTAGTACTTACCATAAACAAATTATCTTAAATTTTCAGGGCTGATGATGGGGTTCTTCTCAACCGTCATGGCATCGGTGCTCAGTCTCAAAGGGATGTTCGACCACTCCCACTACGGATACCAAAACAGGAAAGACGATACCAAGACCCAGGTGGAAATCATACAAGTACCTTCTAAGAGCGAGGACCATGTCTACTATGATGATCATTACAAACGTGCGGACTTATTACCTGATCTGTTAAGTAAGATTGGGTATGGCGAGAGGATACAGTTGTGAGAGATGCTGGTAAATACTTCTTTATAACATAGACTATGTATTTGTGTGATTACTTCATGTTTCAAATAAAATATAAAGAAGCAAAAAGTAAAAAAAGACTGTAACCCGAAAAAAAGGAACAAAATCGGTTAAATTTTTTTAAATAAAAAAAAACTGCCTTAAAAATTAAAAACGGAGAAATAAAAATTTTGTTTAATAAATATAAATGGTTTTTGAGGTCGGTCCCAAATACAAGTGACAAAGTTTGTTCCAAATATTGAGGCTGGCACCGACCTCAAAAATCATTTAAGTAGGTTTTTTTTAAACAAAATTTTTATTTCTGTGCTTTTAGTTTTGAAGCCGGTTTTTTTTTACTTTTTAGTGTTTTAAGTTAGTTTCAGGAAACTATTTTGAGATCTTTTAGACATACAAGTGATAAGAAATATTATCAATGTCAATAAAATAGGCATTATTATTATTAGTGATAACTCAAAAACTACTGGTCAGATGTCGATTAAATTTAAATGGAATCACATGACAAGCACCAACTTTCACACGTTAAAAGAATCTTCAAAATCGGTACACCCAGTAAAGAGTTATGAGGTAACATATAAAAAAACACAGTCGAATATAGTGTAGAGGAAGTCTCCGTATAAAGGAAGTCTATTCGACCTCGAGATTTGCACGTTTTGGACCTCCCCGAGTTCAAATATACCACTTTTGGAATTATGTCTGTGTGTGTGACTGTGCGTAAGCACTATAACTCGAGCATGCTTTAACTTATTGCAACCAAATTTAACATGCGTGTATGACATCAAAATATAAGGTTTCTAACAATTTTTGAGCCGTCGATCACGAAAGTTAAGCAACCAAGTGCGCGGTCGTTACTCGGATGGGTAACCAAAATTTAACATGCGTGTATGACATCAAAATATAAGGTTTTTATCAACTTTTGAGTCGTTTCCCGTATACGAGAAAGTCAAGGGGAGACCACTCCCGATTTTATTCGGTTAAAATGTTATTCATCAAAATTGTATGAATAGCTTAGGCGCTACGGAGTAACATACGAAAATACAAACATACTGTTATAACCATAGATTTATTATATAACCCTTTTGGCTTCACCGTAACTCGGGTATAAAAATCAGCAATAAGTAAATAATAGAAGTAGGTTACAGATACGGAAATCATACTTACAGCTTAGACTATCCTTATTATCCAGAGGTCTGTATTTACGCATCGTCCTTGCAATAGGATGGTTTGTTTGTTGCTTTATAACAAATCTTGATTATTATTATTTGTTGCTACTGTTTTAGATCTAAGATTATAAATGATTTGCATTTATTAAGTTTTATTACTATAGCAATAAATTAAAGTAATTTATTATGAATTGTACAGCATTGTGTTATATATGTATAGCTTAATATAAAATATATATTTTATTTAAAATGTAAGTGTGTAGTTATGCCAAAGAATAATAAATGAGTGTTATATTTACAGGGTTCAGCGTTTTCTTTCCTCCTTAATTTTTATATTCATTTTACTTCAAACCACTGTAATTATATCCACCAGTGGTGAATATCCAAACAGCCATATCCAACCAGGTGGTGTCTTATGTAATCTATTCTTTTGATACCGATTGTTTATTCAAGTTATAAACAAGTCTTTTCTTCACTTGAGTTGGACAACCGGAGTAGCTATTACTTAAGATACCACCAGACGGAAAAAATAAACACATAAATCAATACAAATTAATTGTATTCATCTACAGATCCACATGACAATTTAAACTATTGTATTATACATCGATCCTCGTAAAACTGTGCACTGAAAGGGTTGTCCAGAGCCAATGTGCTTTCAGCCATCTTGTCCCTCAGTTTGTCAGAAACGGTGTACCAACCTCCAACCACTTTTCTGACGCCTCGTACAAAAAAGACTTTCGGGCTGTGCTTGTGAAAGAAAGCTCTCACCCTTCTCTGCCTGATCATCATCTTTCGTTTAATAGGATGAGGTCTGCTGAACACTGATCTCTTTTTCTTGGGGAAGATTCTTCGTTTTCTCTTACCCATTTTCCTGTATCCACTCTCAACCCTCTCTTGTCATTGTCTTTTCGGTATTGTTTGGTGGTTTTTATTTCTTGTTTTAAACTGATTTATTTTGCGTATCACATTCTGGGTTTCGTTAAATATTTTTGTTGTGTCATTGTGTGACAATTTATTTGAATCAACGCTTTTATTTCGTTTGTGGGGAAAAGAGTTCTTATTCCTGTCATAGAATTTGGCAATTATAAATAAAACTATGGTTTTCATTGTACCATTCTATTTCATTTGATGTTCTCATAGACTTTGGCAACTGTAGATCGGCAATGTAAAAGAGAAAGAGCATACTAACGCGTATATTAGAGCGAGATAGATAGACGAGACCATTACACATTACACGTACACGCAAGAGGCCTAAGTCGGCCTGTCAGTCATGTAGAAAAGACACTGTCACACTGCAGTACTATTTTTCACGCACACATGCGTATTACTCTCACATTGGTGAATATTTTTGGTCTCGCCCTAGTCGATTCATTGCCAATCTATAAACGTCAGTAATTATTAATCTATGGTTATAGTTCTACATAGAGCCACAGTACAGTCACGAGCTGGTGCTGAATTGGCAAAAGTGGATCCACTTTTGCCAATTCAGCACCTTTATTTCCTACGCAATAAGAGTCAAATGTGGATACTTGTTAGTGCTCGTGACTGTATATACTGTGGTGTTTTTAAAATATTGCAACCCATGTAAAAGATGTGATATACTTCTAATTTTTAAGATAAAAGCTAAAGACTTGAGACTTGAGTAAGCATAATTGGATTAGCTTATAATGTTAGTGCATGTTAGTGCTCGTGACTGTATATACTGTGGTGTTTTTAAAATATTGCAACCCATGTAAAATATGTGATATACTTCTAATTATTAAGATAAAAGCTAAAGACTTGAGACTTGAGTAAGCATAATTGGATTAGCTTATAAAAAAATGTATGTTTAAAGGTGTGGAACAACCTGGGAACAACGTAATGCAGTATGCAGTAGGTATGTACCAGTCTTAAGAACGCACCTTTATTGCTTTTAAAAGAAGACCAACAATATGGTAATATAAATATCGATTGAAAGCCTAGAACTTTCAGATCCTGAAACATTAACATAGGAACGAGTACATCACAAAGAATAGTTTTTAAGTTATTGGTAATTTTATTTTACTCAGTTTAATTTGTTTGTATAGGTAAATGTTTAATTGGTCTATGCTGTGCTCCTGGTGAGTTCAATCAAATAGGTACCCTAATCTTCATCTTATTAAATAGAAATTCTATGACTATGAAAAATGTCCTGGTATTTATTTTATAGCCTTCAAATGAATTATTACGAAATTATGGTTCATATGCTGGACCATTATTTCGTCATAATTTAGTATAATATGACAGTATAAGAAAAATTGTAAGATAAATCACATTATAGCAAGTTATAAATTATGATTATTATCATTAAAGAAGTTGCCATGGAAAGCAACGGAAAAGGCGCATTGAGGACATTATATGTATAGAATAAAATAAATAATATACAATTCTTGAACCAAGGATATAAAAACACATAAAAACAGAGTTCAAACCAAGAAGCTTATATTTTACCCATAGATTTATAATTACTGACGTTTATAGATTGGCAAAAAATGCACCAATGTGTTGATGTCAACTAAGTAGGCATATTATGGATAACTCAAAAACTACTCGTCATATGTCGATAAAATTTAAATGGGACCATTGACAAGAGTTAGCTGCATTACATAATGGCGGCGTTTTACAATCCGGCGCGCCTTTTTGTAATACAGCGTGTTTTACGATATGGCTGCGACATCTTTACGAAATTGATAGCTTTCAGAAACATTACAGGCCCCAACTGATTGTGATGGATCGCAATGATAATAATTATTACGTTTCTAACACGACTATCTATATATATAAAAATGAATTGCTGTTCGTTAGTCTCGAGAACGACTGAACAGATTTACTCGAGAACGGCTGAACGGATTTATCTTATCTTGGTCTTGAAATGTTTGTCGTAGTCCAGGGAAGGTTTAAAAGGTGAGAAAATATGGAAAAATTGCGAGGAAGATAGTAAAAACAAAAATTTCATTTTCCCATATAAACTGTTCTGCCTACTTTCCTGTCAAACATTTGACGTTCCACCATTTTAGCGAAGGAAGAGTTTTAATGTCGTTAGGATAGGTGCAAAGACGTTTAGTACTCCGTGAATAGGTGAAACGAAGTACACCGGGTCATCTAGTTATTAATAAAAAAAATAATAAGAATAACATCATAGAGACCTGTGGAGCCTTGTTACTGACTCCTGTAGAACATACTGCCTTATAAGCTGCAAGGCCCCAAACAAAATAAAAAAACAGTAAATATTATCTTGAAGCATGTAAAAGCTTCACCTATACTATGATAATCATAATACCAAATAGAAAGTGTAGTTCGTTGTCGCGTCCTTGGATGAGTGTAAGGAACTGACCGGGTTTGGAGAAAGTTGGGCCCTTGACTCGACTCTGGACTTAGAATCGATCACGTGTTAGGCTAAGAAAAAGTTGGTCTTACTCAATTTCATTTTGACTTATTGGAACATACTTACATAAAGATGTCTGTAATCAAACTTGTCGGAGTAATTTTTTTTGGCAGATGTATTGGTAAGGATGTCCCAGATGGCTATAGAAGTTTCAGAGTATAAGATAATGTCCTAGTTGTCTGCTTTTATTTGTTGGTTCAACGAATGTTTTCTTGTCTAATTCTGAATGGCATCGCGGGATTGCGCATTTGGCCACTGTCAAGTGAAAATAGTAATTAATACTAAGTTTCACAAACATATTATTACAACCAGAACTCGGGTGAAACTCCTCACCGAAGTTTCCCCTATTATGCTAGGGGACAGTTTCTCTTGGGACTTTAAGCGTGATTGTTATTATGTATTAGGTTGGGGAAAAAGTCTTTTCGCATTATAGTATGTATAAACTTGTAATAAAATCTCTTTGGCTATACTATTTGTATCTGGTTGGTTTTGGTATCATTGAAAGTTTAAATTTTAAAGAACATAATTCCAAATTCAAATTAGGAAAATGTGTGATTTTCATTTGTTTTTCGTACCGCCAAGATGAGTGAATCTAATGAAGAAATTCGATACATTTTAAAATTTTACTACAAAAAAGGTAAAAATGCAACGCAAGCCGCGAAAAAAATTTGCTATGTTTATGGACCTAGTGCAGTGTCTGTGAGAGTAGCACAAATTTGTTTTAAGCGTTTTCAATCCGGAAATTTTGATGTCAAAGATGCACGTCGCTCTGGTCGCCCTATTACAGATAAAATGGATGCCATTTTTGAAAAAGTGGAGCAAGATCGGCATGTCAGTAGTTACGACGTAGCTGAAGAATTGGGAATTGACCACAAAACAGTTTTGGCGCATTTGAAAAAAACTGGGTACACAAAAAAGCTCGACATTTGGGTACCTCACGAGCTCACTGAAAGAAACCTAATAAACCGTGTACTCATTTGTGATTCTTTATTACGACGTAATGAAACCGAACCATTTTTGAAGAAGCTGATAACTGGTGATGAAAAGTGGATCACGTACGACAAGAACGTGCGAAAAAGGTCGTGGTCAAAGGCCGGTCAGGCTTCACAGACTGTGGCGAAACCCGGGTTAACTCGCAACAAGGTGATGCTGTGTGTGTGGTGGGATTGGAAGGGCATTATTCATTATGAGCTGTTACCACCAGGCAGGACCATCGATTCTGAACTCTACTGCGAACAACTGATGAGATTAAAGCAAGAAGTTGAGAGAAAGCGGCCGGAATTAATCAACAGAAGGGGTGTGGTTTTTCATCACGATAACGCTAGACCTCACACATCTTTAGCCACTCAGCAAAAATTAAGAGAGTTTGGCTGGGAGGTGTTAATGCATCCGCCGTATAGTCCTGACCTTGCACCTTCGGATTTCCACCTGTTTCGGTCTCTTCAGAATTCTTTAGGCAGTGTCAGGTTAACATCACGAGAGGACTGCCAAAACCACTTGTCGCCGTATTTTGACCAGAAGTCCCAAAATTTCTATAGCAATGGGATCATGTCCCTACCTACAAGACGGCAAAAAGTTATCAAACAAAATGGTACCTACATACTTTAGTTAAATGTAAATAAACTATATTAAAAAAATGTTTTGAATTTTCTTAAAAATGCGAAGAAACTTTTTCCCCAACCTATTATGTATTGATAGAAGCTTAGGTACTATACACTATATCTGTTCAGAAAAAGTGAAATATTTTTCTTTCTTATAAAGACTTTTTTTATCTTTATTTTTTTTTCTGAGATGGCAAACAACCTAGCGGCCCACCTGGTGTTAAGTGGTTACCATTGCCTATAGCCACTTGCAATGTTAAGGGTAAATCACTTAACACTGCAAGTGCGTTGCCATCCTGGAGACTAAGATGATATGCTCTCCATATCCAGTAATTACACTGGCTACCTTTCCTTTCAATCTGAAACACAGTGAACTGCTTTACGGCAGAAACAAGAAAGGTACTCCAGATGATCCTACATATGGGTCTACCTAACCACCTATTAGACTTAGATATATGACGCTTTGTTACTCTTGCCCGAACTCAAAGGTCAAGTGGACAAAATGTCCCGCAACACGTATCTGGCGAAATCACGCCAATTATGTCGGTTTCGGAATTTGTGCGTTTTCTGTAGACAAAATCACGTCCTGTAAGTCTTTGATTTTGTCGTGATTTTTTCGTATTTTTTATGTACGTGATTGGCTGATTAGAAATCGATCGTGGCATAGGTTGCTGGATTCAGAGATTTTTAAAAAATATGTGCTTACACTTATTTTGAAGTTACTTATATGAGTCTATTATATCACTACATAGTATAAAACAAAGTCGCTTCCGCCGTCTGTCTGTCCCTATGTATGCTTAGATCTTTAAAACTACGCAACGGATTTTGATGCAGTTTTTTTTAATAGGTAGAGTGATTCTTAAGGAAGGTTTATATGTATAATACATGCATATTTACATAAGCACTGCACCCGTGCGAAGCCGGGGCGGGTCGCTAATTGAAAATATAGTAAAGTAAATAATCATGAAATTTAATTTTTTTACGACGTTCCATTTTCAAGTTACATAGATCGGTACGGTGTTCGCAAAAAAGTAATCGATCCTGTAGACAAACATGAAACATGTATATATATTTTTATATTTTGTATAAAGGTGAATCGAGATTAAGTAACATGTTGTATAACTAATCCTATATGACACGTCCAGTCGTCTATATTATAAAACATTGCTACATAAAACAAGACACATATAAACAGTATCGTCCACACCAATTAAACATGTTATATAACTTTGTTTTAAAATATGTTTTGTTATATAGTCTGCACTCACCCTTAGAACACGTTTTATTTTATTATTATTAGCAACGCTGTATCACATAGCTGTCATTGGCTGTCAGATTTCGCCAGCCACTAGCCATGAGTATATATTTCCCAGTTTAAAAAGGCTAACCCACGGGACGAGCAGGGTTAGTATTATTCGTAAGAGGTTACAATATAATGTAATCATTTCAAATGTTTCCCAATATCAACCACCGTATTTTCTCGACATAAGAACCATTATCGCTCTAAAAATACATGGATATATCAATACACACGTGACACTATCCCGCTTGGTTTTTGCTTAGAATTGGAGCCATTTCATTTTACATACATAAAGTTCGTATGTCTACTGAAATACGGTTGAATATGACAAGTAACCATGTATGACATAATTTTGTGCGTTTGTTTGTAGTCGACGCTTTGTCTTTAAACGCCCGCTGATACGTGTACTACTGAATTATATGAATGAATGTTAGCGTACACACCGACGGAACAACCTTCATACTTGAGTATATTGTTTAGGTAATAATATTTTTACTTTTAGTCAGCAATGTATGTAATTTTAAAGAAGGTAGACTGGTTGAAAATATTTTGTATGAAAAAGGATTTAGTTTAAGAATTTTGTAGAGGATTTTGCGTGAGAAATTAACACGAACTTATTATTAAAATTTTCCTTAATAAAAGATAGATAGTAAACACTTTATATAAGAAATGTACTTACCTTTATCTAGTAATCATCGATATAGTAGTACTAATACTATAAACACAACTATATTGATGGTTAATAGATTTCAATTTTACAGGCTTTTAACTAATGTACAGTTTTATTTAAATACAGAAACTTCAGACCCTATAAGGCTTATGTGACTGTATCTAAATAATATTGTAAATGATTTACGAACTTGTATAAGTAAATATGTAATTAACAATGCAATAAATGTATTTATTACTAACATGTCTATTTCCAAGAAAATGCACAAGTAAACATGTGAACTCTTTAGATATGGAATTTATTACCACTTATTTCTTCAAAATTATTGAAAGTTCTGTTTATATACTTTCATGTAGCTTCGTGTTCTGTTGGTTACTGATATTTTTCCTAAGAAATATTTGTATAAGAATTTTAAGTATTATAATATAATATAATTCCACGCTCATACCAATTATCTAGCCCAAAGTAAGTATCATTAAGAACTTGTACTATGGATACTAGATAACCGATATTTTTAATATATATACTAAAAATTTTAATTTTTTTTATGAAATAAACTTAAATAAATATATATACAGTCATGACTGGTCAACAAATATTGGTGTTCGTCACACAAATAGTTGCCTCTACCAGGCTTCGAACCCGGACGTCCTGATGTGAAGACAGCTATATTGACCACTCCACCACACCGGCGTCATTATTAAAATACAAATGCCAACAAACGTTATTTTTGGTCCAATATCCAGTGCAAGTATCAAATTCCTAGCGCCAACTACAAACGGAACTAAGTTTGTTTTCAACCTTTGCCTTTGAGACTCCCAATATAAAAGCATCTGTATCCCGCTGACACCTCACTTTATCCTCAGACACGACAGAAGAAAAGCCTCCTTTATTACAAACCTCTATTTAAAAATGAAAGTGGTGTACACGTTCTTGATACTGGCGGTGGTAGCTTGCTGTGCTGCTCCGGGTGTGGGTGAAGATAATGGCAAAATCGAATTGTTTTCGGGAGTTGCGATTGAGAGGTGAGTGTATTGAATTTTAAACTTATTTGTTGTAGGGATCAGGATTCGCTTTTGCGTAGCATAGGAGTTACATTTGGTTTGTAATACATATTTCTAAAGCTCTAAGTAGCGTTAAGGCTTACCCTACGTCGTACAAATGCTTAATTGCCATCGCGCGAGTATTCAACATCTCTGATCTACGGTGATCGCTCTCCATCAGATTATAAATTATTTTTTCTATTACTACAAACGACATCACCTATCGAAATACGCTAAGCAGCTACATATTTAGTAACTAATTTGATATTGTGTAAAAATTAAGAGCACTTGTAATTTTAAACTTATGAAATAATTACCTTTTTTATAGTTTAGGGGATATACCCCTTTTATTGCAAGTGCCCATAGGCTGCGGTTATAGACCGCTTATCATCATCACTACCAATTTCTCGTTACTATTAAAGTAAAACTACTTGACGCCGTCTTGGTGGAGTGGTCAGTATAGCTGCCTATACATCAAGCGGTCCGGGTTCGAATCCTGGTAGCGGCAAATATTTGTGTGACGAACACGAGTATTTGTTGACGAGTCATGGTTGTTTATATATTTATTTAAGTTTATTTATAAAAATATCTGAAAATATTTTGTATATTAAAAATGTCCGATAACTAGTATCCATAACACAAGTTCGTAATGATACTTACTTTGGGCTAGATAATTGGTGTGAGCGTGGAAATATATTATATTATATTATATTACTTTTGACGTTTTTAATAAAATAAGTAATTGATTGAGTAGAGTATATTGATAATATAATAGATGTTTTTATTTTTTTCATCCACTTAATATTTATTTATTAAATAGTGCCGGTCGCCCGCGACTTCGCTTTCGTTAATGTCAGATATCGCACCAAAAAGTATCCTATGTCCTTTTAAATGTCTTAAACTATCTCCATTTCAAATTTTATCAAAATCAATTCAGCGGCTTAGGCGTGAAAGCGTTACAAACTAAAAAACAAATTCACTTTCGCATTTTTAATATTAGTAGCTAGGATTAATTTATTTATGTAACACTTGTAACCGCAATCCCGTCGATTTTCTCCCTATCACTCGCATACAAAATGACAAGGATATAACGTGTAATTACATAAAGTGTAATACCTAAGATAGTCCTACTGGTTCTACTGAAAGAATATGAATAATAATAATATATTTTTACGCTCACACCAATTATCTAATCCGAATTAAGCATCATTAAGAACTTGTGTTTCGGATACTAGATAACAGACATTTTTTTTACATACATCAATTTTTTTTTAGATATTTTTATAATTAAACTTAAATAAATATATAAACAACCATGACTCGCAAACAAATATTCGTGTTCGTCACACAAATATTTGCCGCTACCAGGAATGAATAACACTAACACTGTTAGATAATACAAGTGTCATTGATGAGACGTAGCTATTACAAGAGCACTTGGGAATGTGCGCTTTCTAGTATGTTTTTTGAAGTGAAAACAGAACATTGTTTTACACTAATTCCCCATTAAGTGGTGTCACCAGACGTGACATACTTATAGTCATAGATATATTAAACTTTAGATCGGTAATGTGAAAAAGAGTATATTAGAGCGAGATACTTATAAAAGCGTCGGTGGCGTAGTGCGTAAGGGCGTTATCTCCCACTCGGGAGGCCCCGGTTCGATCCCCGCCGCGTACCAATGTGTTTTCAAATTTTGCATTCAATTAATCGACGCTTTAACGGTGAAGGAAAACATCGTGAGGAAACCTGCACACACCTATGTAGAAATTCTTAGGTTGTGTGTGAAGTCGACCAACCCGCACTTGGCCAATGTGGTTGACTAAGGCCTAATCGCCCCTAATGTGGGGTAGGCTCGAACCCCTCAGTGGGGACATTATATGAGCTGTTAATGATGATGATGAGATAGACGAGACCTTTTCACGTACACGCAGGCGGCCTATGTCGCCCTATCAGCTACGTAGAAAAGACAGCAACTGTTTTTCACGCACACATGCGTATTACTCACACATTGGTGCATTTTTGGTCTTGCCCTAGTCGATTCATTGCCAAACTTTATACTTCAGTAATTATAAATTTATGGTTATACCTATTTCTATCGCTTGTACCTCCAGTAGTACAAAAATAGAATTGCAAAATTTCTTAATGAGTTAACAATCTAGAATGTCCCAAATATGGTACTAAAGACGGCGGGCATGGCCGGGTCATTAGGTAACATAATATCAGATTAAAACCGTGGTTTGTAGATCGTTTAAATCTTTTAAACCTGTGAAATCTAAAATTCAAATATAGATACCTACTAGTTATTTATAATATAATTTTTACTGTTAAATTTAGTCTGTTATTAAAAAATGTGAAAAATAAGATTTTTTTGTGTACGTTTACCTACCGTAAAATGCAAGTAACCTTGTAACTATAACCTAAGTTCAGGAGGAGTGAAATCTCCTGGCACATGTATCTTTGATACTGAATACGAGACTTCGAACATTTTTTTACTAATAATGAACTAGGAGTGATCTCTGCATATTTTGTATTCATTAACAATTTGAATAATGGGTGTGCCATATTTGTACCATGATTATGTCAATCGTAATCGTAAACGCCAATTGCGCCGAAGATAAAGCAATCAATGTTTCTATCTTCTTATGATACAAGATCGCGATATTCTCTATCTTCATCTACACGACCAATTAATTTCTTAATAGTATTGTATACCTGTGAAAGCTGTAATCAGATTAGGTTTAAACACGTCTATCACTATAGTTGTGACGAATGATAATCATAATAAATTGTGTTTAATTATTTAAATGGTTGACAATATGTTGGTATTTACTTAAATTTTCCATGACGATTTTCCAGGCGAACTCGGAGGATATTATCCATTCGTCGCAGCAAACATAGAATCGTGTTTTTGCGAACAAAAGTGTTAGGCCACGCCCATATCTGGTTAATTGTTTAATGTTTGAAAAAACAAAACAGCGTCGCAGGAGACCCGGCTTTAGTATTTATATCATCTTCTAAATACGGGTGCCAAATTTCATATTCATATTCATTTACTTAAATGTGTTTGTTTGTATATTTGTATGCTTACATTAAAAGATAGATTCTATATAGAGATTTGGAAGAAAATCTAAAACAATTGCAAACTCCTGTAAAATTATTTTTTGTTGATGAAAAATTTCGCGTAGGTACATACGTAAATTATTTTAATGACATGAAAACTAGTGAAATTTGTGATAGTCCAACACAAATGATATTGTTTCAGAGACGAGACGGGGCAGGACAAATTGAATGTCAAATTCGAACCTGGAGAACTCAGAGAAGCTGCTAGAACGTTTGAAGAAGGTAACTGTACTATCAAAATATAATCATCATAACAGCCTTTATAACTCGACCCAGTGCTGGGACACAAGGCCTCTTGTCATCGAAGGAGGTTTAGACAGTAGTCCACCACGCTTACCCAATGTGGATTGGTGGACGGAGTATCAGGTGATCAATACCCCATAACAGCAGCCAATCTACTATTCAATTTATTTATTTATTTGAGATAGGTACACTGACAGATTATGGTCATTACATAAGAGGGCCTAGACAAGTGAACGCTTAACGAAAAGGATTTTATGTATGACACTGACATAATACTGAGAAAATCCATGGTGACTGTCATGTCAAATGTTAGAGCTGACGTTGTTACTCGTAGAAACGATTTGGATAGTTTGCCACTTGTTTAGGCCCCAAGCTCAGAAATATAGACTAAAAAATTATACAAGACGATAATCCAGATTGAGTGTACACAACATGCACATTAATTTAACTTAACTACTGGTAACCTATGTGTATATAACTAAACTAAAAAGCAAAAAACAAGTGCATAAATAAAGTTGAGGATGCTTAGGGCTTGAGTATATACGATATTGTTCTTTTGAACTTAGAAAAACTGTTATTAAATTAGTATGTCTATTTGCCTTCAACCACGTTGCATTTCATTGTAAGTGCGACACATTAAGTTTACAAAAATACTGTCACTTGATATTCGCAAAATGCGCATTTAATTACCCATTTATTGAAAACCAAAAAAGAAGTTCAATGAACCTAAAGACAGAAAAAACCGACATCTGTGTACGAAATATACTAACCGTAGTTACATCGCTGAGTCATAAGAAAGCGGCTGACCGACCGGTTAGCCTTGACCGACTGACGCGGTTATGTAACGTGTCAATGACCTTTTGTTGGGTATACGTGAGAAACGTAGTTATTATGCTTTAGGGGCTGTGTTTTGTTTTTTGTGTTTTTAAGAAATGTATTTATAACGGTTAAAAATATTTTTAACCCTAGATGCAATAAGTATCTGTGTGACTGTGACATCGGAGCTCCTAAATGAATTGACCAATTGTGATGCGGTTTTTTTCTTCTGAAAGATGACGTGATCGAGATGGTTCTTAGCTATTTTATGTCGGGGGTTACACAAAATTTTCAATTTAGTATTTTTTTAGTCTACCTATATTTTATTGTTAAATCTAATATAATACCTTTTTTATATTGTGAGGGTTTGGTCAATTGTTCCTTTATTCTTCTTTGTTATTAAGTTAGTAATTATAAAATCAATAACTCAATTGTAAATAAAAAACTTTGTATCGCTCCTCTGAGACAGGAAGTGTGCAAATAACACTGCTGTTACCTCGCTGAATTGACAGACTATTTTTTTGTGTGGGATTCAAACCAGCCTTACTGTCACACTGTGGTCACACTGTTTTATGTACTTGCTCTGTAATATGACGAAAAATTCGATGTTCTCCTGATCCAATACAATAGGTACAATACTGATCCCTATGGTCCCAGGGACTCTACCCTAAACGGCACAAATACGTAGGCTCCTGACAGGGCAGCATAAATTGTGATAACGTCCAATTTACCCTACTACGCGAAACCAAAAGGTAGGAATATAATTTTAATGTATGTTACTCCATAGCGCCTGAACTATTTATTCGATTATGATGAATAAGGTGTTATTATAGTCCGAGTAACATAGGCTACATTTTGACCGACTTAAACAATACGAATAGTCGATATTATACTTTGTAAACCCTGATTTTAACCGATTTCATTCCTGTTTCCGTAGTCAGATTAAAGTTTTTTAAACTTGGCTTTTTATATTTATTAGTTGGTATGGCATCTATTCTCAATCATCGTAATATTTCTGTAACCTATTTATTATTAATTAGTCTTCCAGTACACAGTAAAAGTAAGTCACTTTGTATAACTCTAAATTTCATGTCATCCTATCATATTAGCCTTTATAATTCGACCACCGCTGGGACACAAGGCCTCTTCTTGTCATCGAAGGAGGTTTAGGCAGTAGTCCACCACGCTGCCCCAATTTTGATTGGTGGACGGAGTATAAGGTGATCAATGTTTGCTGATCCATTCTACGACACCCATTGGAGGATGCTACTCTGCCGGCATCACATGGCTGAAAGTTTCATGTATTATTGTGTAAAAGATAGTGTATGAAGCAGTTAATAATTAAATGGTGGATTGAATAAGACCGAGTAAGGTCTATTAATTAAACAAAAACTACGACAATCACTACTGAATGAGTGTAGAGCGAAAAATCGCTATTTTCTTCTTTCTACTACTCTGCTACCAATTTTATTTGGGGTTGGTGAAGTATATTTTGCTATCGACATACCTTCTGGTTCAATATATTTAACTCAAAGTGATTCGTGAGCCTCTTCCGCGCCTGTGTAAAATTCCCCTTATGCAAGAAAGTAGTAAAAGGTCATTGACCTATTACGTGAGCGCAAAATCAAGGGTACGTGCATTGTAGTAGTATGTTAGTAGCCACGCTAAGTAGCGTGAAGATATTTTTAATTATATACTTTGCTTTGTAAATATTTTTTCAAGTTTAGCGGATTAAGTAGCTAGGTTCCGTTTGTATAACGACATATTACTTATATGTCATCAGCATTAGGTACACAAACGCAATTGAAGTTAGAGGTAATATTTTTTATGGCCTATTTTATTTATTTTAGGTTATTATTATATTATAAGGCTCTTAAGGCAATTTCGAATAAAGAAAATCTATTTTTTTTATATAATACTATTTTCGCAAGAATTTTAGATAAAATATGCCAATAATAATTAAGTAATTGGGATTTGACAAAACACTACTATGGCCCTTAAAAAAACAAAATTTACCTACTTCTCGATGTTAATTTTGTCTGATGTAACATTAATCTTAATATAATATAATATTTAAATTACGTGTCACGTTGTATGTCCGCGATGGACTCCTAAACTACTTAACTGATTTTAATCAAATTTGTACACCGTGTGCAGTTTGATCCAACTTGAGAGATAGGATACTTTTTATCTTGATAAGTAGTCATATTTTTTTTACTGCAGATACAATGTTATAGGTCAGTAGTATGAAATTACCACAGCAACGCGTGGCCGGGACAGTTAGTTATTATATTTTCATTACAAGAAAACTCTTTTGTTTCAGCTCGTGGTAAAATAAAGAAATACACCCCGTTACTCGCTGGTATTGGTGTGAAGGTGATCGCAGTCCTTGCCCTTCTGTTCGGTGGCCTTACCTTACTGGTGACGAAAGCTTTGGTCGTAGCCAAGCTGGCCTTCTTTGCTGCGACGGCCTTGGGTGTTCAGAAGCTGTTGAGTGGAGGTGGCCTTACTAGCTTAAGTGGAAAGGTAACAAACAACTTGTTTTTACATTAAAAGTAATCTCTTTATACTCATTCACGTTTTAAGGATAGTCAGCAAGTCGTAACGTCTGTAAAGAAAACTACTAGTTACCTCAAAACTGAACAAAACAGAAGAAACTCACACCCGTTATCATAAACATTACTATCAGGTTTCTTGACTCTTGGATAAGTAAACGTATTTGAATAGAGCTCTGTGATTGGTTCGATTCTGTTGCCTAGTCCACATCGTTGAATGTACTAACTTTTATTTAGTTCTTCAAACGTCCTTCCAACTTTAAACTTTTGACATCTGAGCCCCGATCGCGGTAAATCATTTCAAGATGAAGCGCAAATGGAACACAGCATGCTACTCAGACCAATGAGAGGCATGCAACTTTTCGATGTTTTCGTATCGCGACGTTGATTTGACAGATGGTGCGAACCTTAGCCTGCTGCGAACCAATGACGTAGGAGCGAACGCATGTCGAACGCAGATGAAACACAAACGCTGTCAAAGTTACGTTTCTGTTACATTTCTAATGACGCTACTTTTTCTCAAACGTTACACGAATGTTAGAGGATTTTTGGTGCTTTACTTAAAATTTTATTTTAAAGATGAGAGAATGTTCATTATAAGATATAGGCTATCGAAGGACTTGGCTCATGAGTTAATAGTGGAATTTTGTATATTTGTATTTTGGTGGGTTTTTACTGCATGATTTATTAATAATCAAGCACAAGCTAATTGAGTCGTCGATCACGAAAGTTAAGCAAATAAGTGCGCGGTCGGTACTCGGATGGGTGACCGAAAATTTAACATGCATGCATGGTATCAAAATATAAGGTTTCTATCAACTTTTGATTCTTCGATCACGTTGTTTGCTTAACTTTCGTGATCGACGAATCAAAAGTTGATAGAAACCTTATATTTTGATGTCATACATGCATGTTAAATTTTCGGTCACCCATCCGAGTACCGACCGCGCACTTGTTTGCTTAACTTTCGTGATCGACGAATCAAAAGTTGATAGAAACCTTATATTTTGATGTCATACATGCATGTTAAATTTTCGGTCACCCATCCCAGTACTGACCGCGTACTTAGTTGCTTAACTTTCGTGATCGACGAATCAAAAGTTGATAGAAACCTTATATTTTGATGTCATACATGCATGTTAAATATTCAGTCACCCATCCCAGTACCGACCGCGTACTTGGTTGCTTAACTTTCGTGATCGACGAATCCAAAGTTGATAGAAACCTTATATTTTCATGTCATACATGCGTCATGCATGTTAAATTTTCGGTCTCCCATCCGAATACCGACCGCGCTTTTGGTTGCTTAACTTTCGTGATTGAAGACACTAAAGTTGATAGAAACCTTATATTTTGATACCATGCATGCATGTTAAATTTTCGGTCACCCATCCGAGTACCGACCGTGCACTTAGTTGCTTAACTGTCGTGATCGACGACTCGATTAGCTTGTGCTTGATTATTAATAAATCATGCAGTAAAAACCCACCAAAATACAAATATACAAAATTCCACTATTAACTCTTGAGCCAAGTCCTTCGATAGCCTATATAATGAATATTCTCTCATTTTTAAAATAAAATTTTAAGTAAAGCAACAAAAATCCTCTAACATTCGTGTAACGTTTGAAAAAGTAGCGTCATTTGAAATGTAACAGAAACGTAACTTTGACAGCGTTTGTGTTTCATCTGCGTTCGACATGCGTTCGCTCCTACGTCATTGGTTCGCAGCAGGCTAAGGTTCGCACCATCTGTTAAATCAACGTCGCGATACGAAAACATCGAAAAGTTGCATGCCTCTCATTGGTCTGAGTTGCATGCTGTGTTCCATTTGCGCTTCATCTTGAAATGATTTACCGCGATCGGGGCCCTGGACGTTGCTTTTGACATCTCGACCTGTGCGTTGTGCAAGAAGCTTATATTTTTTGTGTAATATAGTTAGCTATCTAGCTAAACTGTGCGTTCATTTTAGAGTACTTATAGTTCCGATCCAAACTTAAGTATTGTCTATGAATAGGTTTTTACGACCCTGTGCGTCCACGCGCACAATGAGACCTCAAAATCCTTGACATACGGATCATTTTTGGGTAGATCATGATATCCATGACATTTATGTGGGTCACTGTTCCGAAATTTTGAAATAGGCTCTAATTTCGTATACGTTTCAGATAACAACTATTTGACTGAACGTGTGGTCTAAAAAATGGGTCAAATAAAACACCAATGAGTGATCGAATATTTGTCATTTATTTTTTACATACTATAGCCCAATAGCTATGCATGGATACATGACGCTATTTTATTATGACCATTGAAACATGCAAGGCACATAGGTTTCTTGCATAAATAACATTAGAAATCCGTTTTTTTTTTTACGAACGTCGATCTGTTGCTGAAAGACCATATTTTATAATTTTATTCACGCAATTACGGACTTGTACGTCCATGACATACATGTGGGTCATTCATAAAATAGGCTTTAGAAACTACCCCCTCCCCATTATTGACCTGTTTTGGTGTCAACAAGCATAAATACATGTATTTAATGATTTCTAAGCAAAAAAAGAAATTAGACGTACTTGCCGCTTTTGAAAATACAAGTGGATAGTTAACATGCCTATCCTTAAACATATACTTATATAAGATTTGGCTAAAACTTTTTAAGTTCTCTTAGTCGCTTTCTGCGATACACGTGGGAAGTAGAAGAGTAGTATTTTTACGGCTGCTACCACACAACACTAAAGTAAACTATCTAAAATATTTTAATAGTTTTTTTTTTATCTTCTTACTCGTACGACACAGCGAAAAAAGAGTGCCAGAATAGCAACGCTTCTGAGACTGCTACAGAAGCACATGCTGACGCAGAACCTACTTGTTTTATTTAGTTTATGTACATTGTCAGTATTTAAATAGTTTTTGTTTTTTATGACGCTGGTCAATAAGGCCTTTGATTCTAAAATCTTGACGTCTTTACTAGATCGCCGGCTTCCAGACATCTCCTCAGCAATGGTCGTCACCCACCGCGCCAGCTGCGACATACCCCTACGCTAGATCCTCAAGCATCGCTCAAGATGCCAACGACCTAGCATACAAGGCTCAGATCTCTTCTTAAACAAGTAATTAACATCATAACAATTAGCTATGTTCAGTTACACAGGGTGACTGACAGTGACAAGACAATGGCATCCTTTAAAATAAGACTACTCATAATGCTTACCCTAAATATGAGACCTTAAAAATCAGATTTATTTATTTAAGCTTCATTGTTCAGAAAATAATATACAAATAGCGGACTTAATGCCGTAAAGCAGTCTCTACCCGTCCAGAAAGCTGGGTACAGAAATAATAAAAGGCGGTACCGAAAGTGATTACCATTATATGAATGTTAATAACAATAAAGCTACGTAACAAACAAAAAAATATTATAATATTTACATACATACACAATATAATAAGACATTTATACTTATACATAAAAATATTAATGTCAGATTATAATGAAATATGTGTAGGAGAGTCCAAATACTGATTGCGAACCAGATGTTTAAACGCAAGTTTATTTTTTGCTCTTTGAATATGAGGTGCTTGGAGAGTAAACGAGTTGGAAATAAAACCAGAACGGTGAAGCGTTGCGAGAATCAGTTTGCTGTTTGAGCGAAAAATACGATTGCGAGAAGCACCTAAATATTGAAACTTACATTTCAGATATAATGGATGATTAATAATTGAATAAAATGTGGAGAGGATCCTTAAATCTTGTACTGGATTTTTTATGGATTAGCTGATTTTGATGAGCCTAATATTTTCTTCAAAGAGTCTTTATTTAAAAGGATGCCACTGTCTTTCCAATTACCCTGTAGAATAGTGAAAATAAACAATACATTATAATGAATGGTGACAACTATAATATGTGAGAACGAATTTGATCGAAAACTATTTTAGAATGTGATTACATAAATGCAAAAAAAATGCATTTCTACACTAAGTTCCTGTTTATGAGCCTATCGCCAGTATGGTAACGAACATACGATTATAAATACAATATAACTTCATTGTAACTTTATCATCTCCAAACTGTAAATGTTGTACTTTTGTTAATTCTTAGAGGTATTAATCATGCTTTAGGTGCTTTATCGTCTGTGCAATAATCAGATGTAAACTTATTTAAAATTTTCAACATAGATTTTAACTATTTATTATTTAAAAAATGTCTACAACAATTTGACGACATTACGTTTCTTTAAAGTGTTTTTTTATTGAATGGTTGGAAAAAAGACATTAAAAGACTCAACATGTATATTATAATTTTCTTTAATTTTGATTCGAAGTAGGAATTTTAATTTCAAAACTAACTCATTCTATAACAATGTAAATGAAATTGTAAGGTTTTTGTGGGTTAATGTCATGGACACTACAAAAGTAAAAATAAGCGTTTCAGGTTTGACGGGAAAGATGGATGGCAAATATATTTTCTGGTAGTAATCCTACGCTGTCCATTTTTGGACAATTTAATTTTCTTTTTAATATCTCTTAATTTAATCAGTAATAAATCCTGATAAATAGTGTTCTAGATGACATAAGCTCCAAATAGTTTCATATTTATCATAACTTGTTTGCTTTTTAATGTTGTCAATTGCCTGTTGCAAATTCCCATAAATTTATTCCAGTAAATTTTATTGCTAGTTATTTTGGTTCAGAACGAACTTCTAGGTCTTTGAGTTAAGCTTTATTTCGGGTCGGGTATTCTAAACAAGGGATCTTATTCTTAATACAAATTTAAGCTCTTTTAATGCATAATATTTTAAAGGTGTTATCATTTACAATTTTATGTCTGTGCAATATTACTAAAAGTAATTTCATTGCATTAATTATTAAATAAATAATCGCTAATATTATTCGAATAATTACATCTTCGGTAATTAAGTCTAAAGTCTCTTTAAACTTGTATTCCTATTATAATATTTTAATTTTAATGCTTATTTTTTGACAATTAATTACGCAATTCAAAAATTTCTCTTACACTGTCTACATAAAGACTAAGATGCTATTGTTGAGAACTGTATAATCAATCACGAATGTGTAACAGGAGTCTGAAAATAAATAGAAGAAAATATACAGCTTTTTGCATCCTCCAGACTCCAAAAAGCGTTTGTCGTAAATGTTTATACCAGTTACAACAAGTTCCTAAAGGTGTTAATTTGTTTGCTCTTAATAATTTTGATATTTACATACTTTGACTATCATTTGTTTAATATTCAAGATTAAGCGAAAACAATAATTTATAATTTTAGTATGTTACATCTTCGACATATCAATAAGGTTCTGAATAAAAATAGATTTTATTGGAACTGAATAAGGTCTATTAAAATCAGAGTTTTGGTATCTAATTAGGTATTTTACAGACAGTGTCTATTTTAACTATTTAATGATCACACATTAGAAAACTTTCGAACATTAGAAGAGTATCATAAAATTAAGTAGAGCGGTGTTTTAAAGTAATTCAAATACAAAATTATTTGATTCAGCAGACTTTCCAATGATCTTATTAATATTAATAAATAATAATAGAAAATAATTCAAGCTTTAACTTTTGTATTTTATTGGACGCTGAATAATTTGGTGCTTAAATTGTAAGATTGTCTTACTTTTACTCTACATTCTTTATTATTATTTATTTAAATTTAGAATATTTAATTTAAGTTGTGTACAAATAATGATTCTGGATGTAACAGGGTGCGATAAAAACACTAGGATGGGTAAGGTTAAAATGTATTTTCTTATTAAAATATTTATTTTATACGGGTTCCTTAGCATGTTAAGTACAATTCACTATTAATATTATTAATTTATTTATGTGTAAGGGATAAAAAGACTGTATTATTTAAATAAAAAGGGTAATGTATGACGAATTTATGTGTTTCATTTTATGTCTTTTTTGTATAATTTTTCCTATTTTTTTTTTTAGATAATCATAATTAACACAGTGTGGGTGTTAATTATGATTATCTAAAAAAAAATTATTAACACACCAACAAATAGTTTCACAGAATGCTTCAGTTGACAGTATGAGTCAAGTAGTGCCTTAAATAGTCACAGGTTGCCAATGTCGTATTGGATGCAAAAGGTTCCATTATTAAATTCGTATGAGCAAACTTACAGGAATTTGTGAATTTATTTTTGATATATTTTGATCTTCTATTTAATATAAATGTAAACCGAAAAAAGGTTGTAAGAAAATATTTATGCCATGATAATTATATCCTCAGTATAAAAGACATCAACGAGTATGAGGTCATATAATATTATTGTTAACGTTCATAGCCCAAAAAAGTATTACATATTTGTTGACAGGTATTTAATTATCCTGAGAGCTAAGTAACATTTTCGGGTAGGTGCTTGAATAAACTGAAAAAGATTGAACGAAAATATTAATGCCATGATAATTTATATCTTCAGTATAAAAGAATCAACGATAATGAGGTCATAATATTATTATCGTTTACAGCCTAATAAAAATTATTATATTGTTGCCAGGTATTATTAAGGGGGCTGCAGACCTGACTAGGAAGTAGTGGGCCTTCATTAAACCTTATGTCTCTAAAGTTGCAATTTTTTTTGCAAAAAATGTCCTTGAGGCAATTTGAAATTTTAACAGGATATCATTAATGATTAAAAAATATACAATAAAAAAGACAGATCATTTAGGTGGGACGCTTCTGACTGTCGGGTGATTGATATTTTTTTTTAAATTACAATTCACTATAGTGTATTCGCGTGATACCGACAGAGTTGAATAGCATCACCCATATCATCCAATAGGTGTCGTAGAAGGTGACTAATGGATCAGCAAAGGGGTATTGATCACCATATACTCCGTCCAGTAATTCGCATTGGGCAAGCGTGGTGGACTACTGCCTAAACCCCCTTCGATGACAAGGAGAGGCCTTGTGTCCCAGCAGAAGGTTGAATTATAAAGGCTGTTATGATGATAATGATAGTGTATTCTACTTTATAAGTAGGTATAATACAAAATTCTAAATGTAATATTTACTCCAAAATTCATTTGTGAGTTCAAGTAATATTACTTTTTAAAACAGTTATAATGTAAGTTTCAATAATGTTCTTTTACAATCTATGCGCTTTTAGAAATGAGTATCGTAAAAATTCGTGATCGATAATTTCTAGAAACGTTCAACGTTTTTCAGACTGCATCTTATAACTACTAACGCCATCTATTGGCCACTTGAAAACAACTTTTACTCATCTAGCATTGCACAAATTACACAAGATGTAGACACCATTGCATACGCATTTAGTTTAAAGAACACAGATTTTATTATTCATAAATTTAAAACATTCAAAATTGTTCGATTAAAAATTCCTTATACCAAACACGCAAGCAAAATATTTCTGGCTAAGTAATCTTATAAAATTCAAAGTCCTGACTGAGATATCAACGCACAGCCCAAACCGCTGAACCTAGAGACTTGACATTTTACCTTATACAGTGTAGGCACTAGGATTTTTGGAAATTCCACCCCAAAGGGGTAAAATGTCCACGCGGAAGCTAGTTATAGATATAGACAGAGTCAAAGAAATTACATTTTTTATCTAATTACGATATTGACAATACCTTTTTCTTAGGTTGGTGCAGTATGTTGTATTGCAATAACCGAATTATATTGAGAATATTGCTAAAAATGGTCTTAGATTTTTACGGATGACCGCCTATCTGACACCATCCCTCCTTTGCAACGACTACTATCTTTTGACAGCAATCGAGACCACCAGCCAGGTTCCCCTGCACGCACGGAGGAAAATCAAGTTCAAAAATGTTTGGTCACCCATCTGATTACCGACCGCGCACTAGGTAGCTTAGCTTTCATGATTGTCACGAAGAATGCACGACCGCGGCGCCATCGTTCTCCTTTAAAAATTATAATTAAGTTTAATTCTTTAGTTTTATATGTTAAACCAGCATAAAACCAATAATTGTCTTTATCGTGGCCTTTTTTAACGACTGAGGAATTTATGCACTTTACAATTATTATTTTAAAAGATCTGATATCAATTTCCAGGCCCTTTACATATTCAAATGTAATTTGTTGATACACATTAATTACGATCAATGAATAATGATTATCATTAATCACATAGATAACGTGTTATGCTATATTATATCTGACATTTAAAAAAAAACATAAATTTAGTCCTCTAGGAGCATTTAATAATCTGTCTCCTAAAAACTCCTAACTGTCGTTATGCTTAGAGAAGTTGATTGGATAAAATGTTTTGTCTATATTTTTAACAATATAAATTTAAAAATGTATGTGTGTAATTCAAATCATTTATTGTTATTGTTATGTACAATAAGCAGTGTCTTTAAAGCCATTTATTCGTATCTCAGAAGTAATAAAAAAAATACATTGAAATTTGAAACAGAATATAAGATAGTAAAAAAGTACAAGAATCTTGTTAGTAAAATGTAATTTCATATTCTTTTGTTTAATCATGTATCTGAGTTATAAATATGAGAGGAAATGAAGTGTCGTTTTTAAAAGTTAATGCACACCAATAATATTGGAAATAAATCAGACTTTGAAAATATTAAAATTCGTCTTGTCATCAATATTTCCTCATAGATTGATATTCAAAACTTTCTCCATCATAATCCTGAAATACATAAACAAGCAACAGTTTCTACAACCTTTTGGAAACTAAGCTTAGTGTGCAGAGAGACCCACTTTTATACTAGTTTTCAATAGAATAGAATGCGTAAAAAAACTTAGAAGACGTCTTCACGCATACATAAACTTGTAAGTAAATACAAGAGTGTACGTACACGCCTTTCACTCGCACACATTTGAAAAAGATATTCAAGAGCAGAGAAAGGTAGGGAATTGAAATGTTGCTAAATATTTAAGTTTTTGTATTGAGTTTGAAAAACGTACAAAATGAAATGGAAACGAAAACACAAATTGAACCCGAATAGAAAACTTAATGTTTCATATTACAGTATAAAATATCAAAATATTTGCATAAAGGCAATACAATGCAAAATGCAATCATTGAAATTCCCTCTCATTAAACTTGAACATAGTTTAAAGACGAAGGTTTTAATGTATTAAAGTAATTTACGTTACGTAATTTATTACTTCACCATTAAAATAAGGCCAAAAATTACAGTTATGACCACAGGAAAATATATTTTAAATAGGGTTCAAATAAGGAGAATATGTTTATTTAATAGCTAAACTAAACAACAACAAAAAACAACAGCAAACTGCAACTATCTACTTCTTTTTCAAACTTAAATGTAATTTACAAACTTGAGATATAAAGCCTTTAATGGCAATAATAATTTATCCACAAATTAACACAAGTGCAATTTTTAGGCATAGAAAAAATTAGCATGTCATATCTATTTGCAAGTATTTTCATCGTATAGAAGGTACCTATATAGAATATATACTATTGTCGTATTGTATGCAATATTCAGCACTGGCCCATTGACATAAAGCGGACTGTATATTTTGGATTTGGAAGCACATTTGAAATAAAAACAAAGAATATTTCTTTGGCGTATTAAAGTCTCCCACAACTCTATCATGATTCAAAAGTTTAGTGTCACCACTACTTCACTCATTTCTCTGCGAATACTATTCGAGGCGCGTAACTTTCTCTACTCACACTAACATTTGCTTGTGGTAGTGTGCGTACACTTTCACTCCCAGTCATTTTATCTTATTTTTATACGATTTCATATTACTCAACTTATTAAATACAGATTTGGGTGTTGAGTTTCTAGATCATTCGACTGGCGTTGAAAATTGTGGTACACATTTTAATGTGAAAAAATTATTTTAACCAGACATATACTTGCTCAAGATATTCTTAATTTTTGCATGATAGTACTTAAAAAATATAATAATAAAGTACATTATTTTAATATTTCTAAGAAAATGAAAGCAGTTTTTTTCTCCTGCAAGATTTTTCTCGAAATTTTAAATATTATTACATTATTAAAAATATCGTTTGTTAAAATCTCAAAATGCGGTGTATTTTCATTTACAATTTGATTTAAAAACAAATTTAATTTATATAATTCTGCAATTTGACATCATAATTAAAACATATTAAAATATATTAATTCAGTTGTAAATTAAGCAATTAATTTCTAAATCTTATAGGAGACCTCAACGTAATATTAACTTATTGTATGGCATCCATTACTTTAGTTTTTTTTTGGTTCATCTGTTTGTAGGAGTGAAAATATAACAATTAATAAGCTGAAATTAAGAGAAATACTTTTTTGTAATTTATAACAGTTTATCTTTTCTTCTAAACATCTTCATAAGTTAAAAAAAGAATTATTATGGTTAAAATTTTTAATCTGTAGTAATTTTATTTCTTTTTTAACTTTTCAAACTCGTGTATGGTGTGCTTAATATAAGAATACATAAATAGCTTATTAGTTCTAAGCGACAATTAACAGTGTTAATTTTCAAAATCAATTTTAAATTGTTTTCAAATTAAGTTGTATATAATAGAGAAACCGGTCAACTCAATTCTCGTTTTAATGCTTCAATCATTTATCGCATAAAATAACTAGGTTTCATTAACTTATCTCTATGTACACTTTTGCTTATTAGGCATAAGATTTTGACAGATATCCTTCACAAAAATATCTGAATTGTTCCCGAGGGAATCTATAGTAGTTATAATATTAAAACCGGTAAGTGACCGGGTGAAATCTTCCAGTACCTACCTACATCCTTAAAATACACCTGCCTTGGGCTATGGAGAGTAAAAAATTATTCTTGCACCTAAAACGGAATTTCGGCCCAACACTGCTTGGATGGCCTTTCTCTTCGCTTTCACACTGAGAGATCGAGTAAACACGCCTTAACATCACTATGTAATGAAAACAACTTAAAAGAAAAGCTCCGTTCAAACAATTTTCAACCTTAAACAAAATAGTTTTACGGCTTGTCTCATTTGACAACCCTATGTCTACTCAAACACAAAACGTGATAAGTGAAAAAATGGTTGTATAGTAAATTCGACTTAAAGCTTTCGAAATAGCTATGGTTTTTCTAAATTTTAGGTCAACGACGGAAGTTGTGTAAGCGGACAGGTGTGCGTTTTCATATATTTTTTTTGTGTATTTATTTCAGACGTTCTTCGGGTTTGACCACCCATGCGTGTGGAAAAGGTGTAAAGAAATGATGGAATCATGGGTCCACTAAAGGACCACTTGTACGGTCTTGTACGTGTCTAATAAAACAACTTTCTGGAGATAAATTATTAAACTTTATTTCCCAAAGCCCGAGTTCTCCGTTCTAGGTTCTTGTCGTTAAAGTCTTTTTTATGTTAGTTGGTAGCCAGAAATCTGAACTGCCTGGTGGTTAACAGTCACCATAGCATATAGACGCTTGCAACACAGACGAGACAATAGTGCGCTGCCTACCCTAGTCCCCTTAACCCGTGTAACTCTAGCAACCCTACTGACCAACAGAAACGCACCACCACATTTCTTCTCCATTTATTCACCATTTCTTCTCCATCTCAGCATAAATTACAATAATTATTTAAGTAAAATAATTATTGCGCCCCGAAATGGTGGTAGGGTTTTGACGATTTAAAAGTACTTAGCAAAGTCCATTTTAATAAAGAGCTTTTTCATTTTCATTTACACAAAAATGTAGTGTTATTTGAGTGTAGTTAGTAGGTAGCTATGAATATATACATATAAATAGTATAAGTATTTATATGTATTTACAATATTTATTCCTATCATTAGCTAGTTTATATTTAGTATAGTTATGTATTTTAAAGTAGTTATATGCAATAGTACCTATGTGTAGTAGGTAGGTAGGCATTTTAACCAATGTGTTGTAAATTTATTATTCATTGAAACAAGAAGTTCGTGGATATAATAATTATGTTGTAATAACAATGGTAAAATGCTGTTGGTATCTCAAATAAAGAAAATAAATAAATAGTCTTCTGTATGGATGTACTACTAATAGTTCAAGGTTATACTTCCTGACAGCGACACCATGTTGTATAAAGTCTAGCGGCTAGGCCACTGTGCTACTTCGAGTAAAATCGATCGTAGGTACTTAAAATCATCCGTCGTTCATTTCACGTATATGATTAGGGTTCTAGCTAATAGGATAGCATGGAAAGCACGTCTCCGTACAAATGGAGAAAATGTTATACCCCTATTTTTTATGCGATCATTTTGATATATAAGAATGTTTTTAACAAAAAGAAATTGTGTCTTTACTTGTTAAATTTTTCAAAATTTTACAAAAAAAAATGATATTAAAAAAAAGAAAATTAATAAACATAAAGTTTTTTAACTGTGTTAAAAACATTCTAGAATATTGGATAGGAGATAGTGAAAAACATTTTCTCCCATTTGTATGCAGACGGTATACGATATCCCAAATAATTTGGGATCCGGAAAGAAAGAAATTTTCTTTAATATACCTACGCTACGCATCAAAAATAAATAAACTTAACACACCCAAAAACCTTTTAAATTGTTTTATTATAACTAAAACTCTTTATTAACTTACAAACAAATTGCTAACAATGATGTACAATTTAAGGTGTGGTCAACTCATTTGCTATTCACATTAATCGATTTCGGAAGAGAATAAGTGATCAATTTTGCGAGTCATAAAAAAAGAAAAATGCTTTATGGGTGTGTAAAATAATTAATATGATAGAAGTTAATTATACACCGTTTACATCGATTATAGAGAAACGTAATTTGTAAGTAAGGAAAAAGTAATATTATTGAAATTGGATTGAACAATTCTGTGGGATGTTTCCTGTCGAATCAGTTGAAATACTTTTTATATGCTGTCAAAACATAATTCTTCATTTAATTTTGTGTGACATTAAGATGTCATGATTTCCTTAGGCAACTGACTTAGATTGACTGAGATTATTAAATGATTTTGATACGCTTTAAATTCAAATTCTAGAGATAATTTGAAACGAATGAGATCTTCTGCCATAACTGTTTTACGCATTTCATATCTTGTAGTTATTTGAAATGGCCTTAATATACTCACTGACAGTTGAAGATTTAAAAAATGCTAATGTCTACGAGAAAAAATTATTGATTCCCAAATGAATTATGTAATTTCATTCAAACAAAATTTAATAAGGGCAATCAAATGTCGACCTCCATTGCACCTGATACTTAGTAAGTAATGGCAAGGCCGATGGTATAAGCAATTTTCGATCAGGCCTGTTTACATTTTCACTATTTTTTTATTTTATTCTTATTATCCCTCTCTCTCTCTATTAATTTCTGTTGGTTAGTGAAATTTCCAGAGCTCCTAAGCTAACTAACGAATTAAATACATTTAGATATGAAACTATCGACTGTGCCCATAGTTATTCAGAAATCATATTGAAAAATCGAATCTTGATATTCAAAAATCGTATACTCGTCGTCGGCATCTCGTTGAGTATTTCATCAGTATTTCATCACCCAAATTGTCGTAACTGAGAGCACGGATCGAATTTCTCCTATTACTTCAATAGTATTTCGCAATCTCCATCCGGATATGTAGTTTTTTTTCGACGCAAATGAAAGTGGCCCGTCGAAAGTCCGTGAAAGTGACGGTCCAAGCTTGACTCGTCGCGTTGTAAACAATGATTTTCGTTCGCTCGTTCAGGTGTAAGTGCTCAGTTATTTTTTATTAAATTAAAAATTACCGTAGTTCCAAATTTGAAAAATGCAATAGGGACGTTAAAATTTAAAATATAACTTCCAATAACATTCAATATAACATAAAATTAAACAAAAAAATAACGTCACCACAATTTAAGTAAAGAAAATAAACTACAACTAATAAATGTTAGGACCAGTTCGGAAAGAAAACGATTCTGTTTGTGGGACTACAGCTCTATATCAAATAACCTATTGTGAAAATGTTAACATATTAAAAAAAAACTTAAAGAGCACGTGACCACCTTATAACTTGAAATTATATTCGAGTGAAACATGTTTAATATTTAAGCTTAATTAATACTCTGTATCTCATTGTAAGTGGACTGTAATATTGTCTCTATGAGAAATAAATGTTCTTTAAACCTATTTTTTAAAAGTTTTGTACTACAAAAACACTTTATTTAGTCTAAAACATACCACGTGTGATTACATTTTTTTGTAAAGAATTGATTTGAAAAGGATGCTGATAATTATCAGGAAGGCTTGTACGTATTCAAATGATAAATACTCAAAAGTTTGAAATGTCACCAAAATTTATGATTAAGTAGCAAATAACTCTTAAGCACTCTACAAAATTTTGGTATTTTGGTGCGTATTTAATTCATTTCTTTTTTCAAATAAAAAATTGCAATATATTATAGTTCTATGGTTAAGTTTATATATTTAAACTTATTTCACTAAATAAAACCGGAATGACAAATTTTTATTTTTAGCAGCGTTTAGCAAGAAATACTGAAAATTTTACTTCCTGCCACAAGAACAATAACATTTTTTTATAATATAAAATTTTTCCTTTGTTATGTATTAATTTGGCTTTACTTGATTAATCTGCATTAGTAGACATGAAGTTATAGGTTAGGTATCAAGATTTTAAAAAAAATTCTGCTAACTTAATTATTAAAAGAAATATTATTTAATATCAATTAAATACTATAATAGCTTTCTGAAAGCGTAAACCACTTGACATACAAGGGCAGTGTACCTATGTCCATTTAGCTTTATGTTGTTGCCTAGCAACGTACTTGCGAGCGTCTACAGTCTACGATGCCCTATTACCATCAGGCTTGTCGAAAACGTGTTCTGCGACTATATTAAAAAAAAGTATGTTAAGCATTCGAAAAACCTCAATCAAGAAGCCACTTTCATTCTTGCGTGACGTCACACGGACAACACCCTCTGAGGTTATATCACGGAGCTGAATACAAGATGGCTGCGAGAAAGTCGGCCAATGACCCCGGACCGACACACTTAACACAAGCGAAAGAAAGTATGGCCATGTAAAACTATAATATTATTTTAAAATTTTAATAAAAAATAATTAATGATAAAATTATTATGTGTTTCTATGAATGCATTGTTGTTTTAATGTTGGCAAAGGGTACAGTATTTTACGAAAGAAATTACAAATACAATTATATCTCTGTACTTATTCATTATGTATAAAAACTCAATCCTTTTATGTTCTCCTAGTCATATACCCTATTTACAACTATAATAGCTTATTCTATAAAGTAGACTATTAATAAGTTGTTATGTATTATAAAACGATCCAATCGTTTAGCTACTATTAAAATTACAAGTTGTAACTTTCATACTATCCACTTATTTAGTTTTGTAATTTTTTTATTAAATGCTATTAGATCATAGCTATCAAAATTATGGAAGTTTGAGTTGAGAACATATTGCGCTTCTCCACCAGCATAATATTATTAATTTGCTAAGTATTTTTAATTTAGATGAATTTAAAAATACTTTGCAAATTCCTTTTAAGAATGATAATTCTGACTTGTATACTACGTCGATTTAGCTAGATACCTTAAGTAGGATAGGTATTAACCAAAGTAACAAACCAAAAAATAATTGGCTACTTTGGGAATAACTTCCTTGTGATCCTTTGTGATCAAAGTTATTAATATTTTAACTTATTAATTCAATTAGCGACTTAGTATTCCAATTCCTTATCTATACAAGACCTACATACATTTTCAATGCGAACATAATATGAGGCATACCGTACGTCTGTGCATACCATCCCAAATACATAAATAATTTAGCAGCGTGAGGTAAAATCGGACCACGCATGAGAGCGCGATAGAAAGCGCACACGCTTAGTTTTTGTTTTTCGTTTACTTTTATTTAACGGTGTGGCCTTATTATTAAGATTTGAGTAGATAATTCGGAAATTTCACCTAAAACATTCTGAGTTGACTGGCAAAGATTTCTCAAAGAATTTCAAACCTAAAGTGGTAGTGAGCACAATGCGAGGTAGGCTGACCGCCGCTGGAGTGGACAGGTCCGAATTGCGATCGCGTACCCGGAGACGCAGTGCTAGAGCGATAGATGGAGCGCCGATCTGGTAAAGGTCGCGGCAAGCCGCTGGATGCGGTCAGCGCAGAATCGAGCGGGCTGGCGATCCTTGCTTGCTAGACGTCCTGATCAGGCTGGCGATCCTTGGGGGAGGTCTATTTCTAACATAGACGTCTGTCGACTGAGATGATGATCATATTTGAAGAGGTCTCTTCTAGAGATAATTTCGCCCTTGCAAACTTTGTTAGGTACTTAATCTTAGTTCATTATTATCTCTGCAATGTAAGAATTATTTTCGCTAAATTTTGAATTATACTATTAAATACCAACGTAAGGATAAGATTTATATTCAAGTTATATTTTTATGAATATTATTGAGCACACATTGATAATTATTTTGTTTTCTGAATGATGCTTAAATAACCAATAAAAAGCTACTAATTTCGAAGAAGTTAGGGTAGGATATTGGGATAACACAGAAATATGTATAGGGCCAGGCGAGCAAGGTCTTTGGGTTATTTAATGCGTCTCCTTCCCATTAAGTAAGTATCTCAGTAATCAGTTGCCACATACTTGTATATTAAAAGCCGGCAGATTAGAATAGCATCCCCCCGTCCTGTATCCTCCAATGCGTGTCGTAGAAGGCGACTAATGGATTAGCAAAGGGGTATGATCAATACACCTTATACTCCGTCCACCAATCCGCATTGAGCAAGCGTCGTGGACTACTGATTACAAGGAGAGGCTTTGTGTCCCAGCAGTGGGTCGAATTATAAAGGCTTTTATGATGATAAATAAAAATGACTATCGAATTTCACAACCTAATTCTTTATAAAGAATGGTCTGCCTTTTCCTGCAATATCTATCTCCACATTTTTATCTCACTGCTTTCTGGTGGAATGAAGTGTAATAGCCATTTTTATTAAAAAGAACTTATTAATACTATTAACAAAGCCGCAATCTTTTGACCGAGTGACTTACTTTACGTGTCCAAGTTATATTCATTAAAATTCAATGTTACCCAAATTCCACACGCATTAACTGCATACCTGAATTTTCTTTTGGCAATCAGTTTTACTTTCTATTGAGTATACAATCTTTTCAATATAATGTAATTATTTTTTTATTCATCTTTTCTCTCTTGCGATTCGCCCTAGGAGTCTAGGCGGAGAGACTCCCTAGGAACATTGGACTTATAGGCTTGAGGACCGCCCAAGGTCTCTGCTTTCTTAAGAACCCGGGACGCAGAGAATATCATGAGCGATATCCTGCAGCAGTCAATAAAAAAATATTCATTTTTTCATTATTGTTGTAGTTTCCTTCTCAAATATTGTAAAAGCTGACGCCTTACGGTGAAGGAAAACTTCGTGAGGAAACCTGCACAACTTAGGTTATGTGTGAAGTCGACCAACCCGCACTTGGCCAGCGTGGTTGACTAAGGCCTGATCGCCTTAATAAAATTAATAAAAATAATTAAGGAAAACCTAACACTAAGTATTTGAATGTCCTCACGATGCATATCTGCCCGGACGCCGATATAATTTGATGAAATGAAATGAAAAGAAATGAAATGAAATAAAATGAAATGAAATGAAAGCAGCAGTGCAGTGTCTTGGTCTGACACCTGGTCTGATTTAGCTAGGGCTTGAAAAACTTATTTTATGTAATAGTTTTATTTCTGTTATTAATTAGAAATGTTTTCATTGCTCTTAGAGGTTAGGTCTACGTCTGACAATCAAGAAATGTAATTCACTGCCAGCAAACGTGTTCCCTCCTTACAATCCTGGGTTATTCCAAAGAGGTTTGAAGAAGCACCTTGCAGGTCGGCAAGGCTACCGCGGCGTTTACATAATCTCTCGTCTACTAAGCTATATTTGGCGACCAAAAATAAGCTATAGGTACTTATTGTATTGAGACTTAGTGCTTACTATTAAATGAAATGGGATCATAAACACATTCATAAATAACGTATTAAACCATCCGATTTTTCCTGACGACAATACGGATTTTTAATATTCTTTCCACGCAAGTGTGTCTTCAGCCGAATAATTTCATTAGCGCTTATTACGTAACCGGACACAGCACAAAACAGGTGTGGACTTTCACGAACTTTCATTTTCTCGTACGAAATATTTTGTGGTAAATTGATTCTTACACCAATCAGTTTACAGCCCATTTTCGCCTCAGCTCTGTAAAGTTCGGTGATTTCAGACAAAGTTTTTGGACTTCGACTTTAGGAATACACAATGAGAGTAGAATTTTGTGTGCCACATGCTTGTGAATGAACCGAACTCTTACGAACACTTTTTGGGAGTTACGTAAGTATTGTAAAAGGAGTTTCGATAACTTTTTTTGGACGTTATTTTGAATGAAAAAGTTCTTTGTGCGTTTTTTATTTAATTTACAATGTAATTACTTGTTTATTTTTTTCATAATAGAGAGTAATCAGAACTTGTGTAACAAATTATCAGGTATTAAAAGTTTGTATATGTACCTACCTTCATCGTTAAAGGAAATAATTACTATTGATAAATGTATGATTGACCTCAGAAGTAGATCAACACAAAATTGTTGGTACCATATCATAGCAAGGACAGCGCTTACAGTTATATTAGTTATAGTTGTAATCTTTAAGTAATGATTGATTGCTATAACAAGCTACTAAAGTATTAAGACAACCAGCTCCTAGAAAATAATAGACTTGAAAAATGCAATTTAGTGAAGTACTTAAAAATCTTGTATAAATTTCGACTATTAAACTAAGTACTCATAGTTTCAATAACTGACAAAATAGGGTCTAAATTAGTACCGTGCTACTTAGAAACGTCGCAAAAGAATTTCGTAAATATTCATTTTCTGACTTCGGACAAAAATGCTTCAGATGTTTTATAGAAGTAAATAAATACTTCAAAGATTACTGCAAAAGTTAATTTAAATTGTAGTGTTTCCTTCTACGAGTTTTTTGTACTTTGAGGTCTCTGAGATTTTTATACTTCCAAAGCATGGGGGATATGTTTAAAGTAGCAGTGTATGAATGACACCCTAATGTTACAAGAGCTTCCCACCCGGCGGATCTTCTACTAAATATGTCAAAATAACTGAGAAAAATTGAAAAATACTAGCTAGTGTATTTTGCAGTCACCGAACCGTGGCCTGTAATAAAATCCAAGGGTAGATAGTATTATTAATGGCATTAAGAAACTATCCTGCATATTTGAAATTCCTTTTGTTGAGATAATAATTTTTTTATCGACTATTATAATTTATAACTTACCTACATTGTCTTAAATTACAATTTATAGGTTATACATTTCTCCGCTAACTTTTCTTTTGTTTCCCATACTATACGACTAGCGCCATCTTGTAACAACCTTAAGTAATAACAAACTGTTGTCAGCGCCATCTAGTGCACCATATAGAAAACTCTAAGCGATGCCGCGCGCAATAAAAATAGAAAAAAGCATTCGATACTCAGCAACAACTTAGAAAGAGTATGTATGCTTTTTTACTCTTTTTATCCGTTTCGAATGCGTCGGCATCGCCGGTGTGAATCGCAGATTTAAAAAGAAAAAGAATAACTACATTATTTTCTCTCACTAATAATAGAACTAAAGAGGTCGTAATAAAGTAGATCATATTTTGATATCGCTTTTGTAAGTTGTAAGCTCTACAATAATTAGGTATATCGGTAGACTTATTTCGCAAGATACGTACTTAATTACATGGCAATATCTTAAATTAATCTAAAATGTAAAAAGAAAATAAATTAACGTCTCAGAAATAAAGCTATTTTATGATTTTAAGCCTATTTAATGTATTAGAGAAGACTTCACTGTCCTAAAGTTCAGTTCAAAGTTGTAGTAGGTATAGGCTGGTAGCGTCATCTACATGTTGAAATGCTAACCTCTAGACCACCTCTAGACCACTCAGATGGTTTAATCACTATTTAGGCTTCGATCGATTAATTTTAAATTAACTCTGACAAAATGGCTATTAGAACATTGCTTTTATAATTTTATTGAATTTATAAATTACGGTTGGAAATAAAAATGTTTAAAACATTTTTTTATATTTGCACACCTGCTTGCAGGTTGAATACACTGTGCTACTTTGTTTGTAAGACCTTTATAACTGTATTCTGGCAAATAAAGTATTTGATTTGATTTGAACCTAACCTAAACCTATGCAAATACTGAATGGGTGACAAAAAAATCATTAATGGTTGACTAACAAATGATTAATATTTTTAGTCGCTCATTCTGGATTTTTAGTTGCTCAATTTATAATTTTCCCCGGTACTTATTACAGACAATTAAATAGGTATCTAGGTATTAAAGAAAAATCTCCACGGGATATAGAAGGGGACTAGGGTTGGCAGCGTGGGAATGTTACGTCAATGGTGCGAGCGTCTATAGGCTACGGTGGCAGTTTACCATCAGGAAGGCCATATGCTTGTCTGCCAAGCATTTGACATAAAAAAATCTTTAAATATGTATATCTCGCGCTAAATCATATACTTACTTAAGTATGCATGGCATGTATTTTCATCTAGTGCATACAAAAAGATCAATGTAAATTAAAATTTACTGTTGTAAGGGCAATTTAAACTTTTGTACATTGTATTTAGATTTTTATTGAGATTTATTATGTTATAAGTATTGATTTAACTTTAAAAATGTGACTTAAGTATATTTCGCTTTAACATTTGAATAAAAGCTAGAATGAATTGTATTTTCATCTATTGCATACAAAAAGATCAATGTAAATTAAAATTTACTGTCAAAGGGGCAATTTAAACTTTGGTATATTCATTTAGATTTTTATTGAGATTTGTTATCTTATCGTTATTGATTTAACTTTAAAAATGTGACTTATACTTCGATTTAACATTTGAATAAAAGCTAAAATGAATTTAATTGCTCTTCTTGTTATCGATTTGATAAATACTTGTTATTTTTACATTTTACTTACATCTATCACGGAATAGGGCCGAGCAGAGCTTTATGTAAGTTAACATTTGAAAGAATCACACAAAGCTATATTACAGTCTATAGCAGTGTGGCTATACTGTGGTTAAATAAGGCGGTATATAGAGGAGGAAAATATATGAAGATCTTGTAAACAGGAATGTATATAGTTAAGAAGTACCTACGTCAAATAAATACAACAAATATTTACAAAATGCCAGCAATGAGGAGTTCTCGTAAATATCATGAAAGCTTAGCTACAAACTAGATTTTTCTCGAAAAAATATTTTATAAAAAAACATTTTTCAAAACACGCTTTTATTTAAATGCTCTATAAAGAAGAAAATAAAAAATGAGACAATTTAAATGTTGTAAAAGCTTGTCGCGAGATTTAGTTGTGTAGATAAACAGCCATAGAATAGACAAAGCGATAGATAGTATGTAATTAACGATCGAAAAAAATCAACAACAATTCTATTCTATTCCTAATTACTAGCGTCGCGTCGCATTTAGCGTACGCATTTTGTCAATGTCAAGTAAAAATGTAAATAAAGTACTTAATAAAAATTGTACGGTTGATTGAGGTTAAAAATGGAGTCTCTCAACGCGTGTTTTTACAACAAGAACGCGGGAGAAACTCCCAAGCAACATTTAAATTGTGTTATTAACCGACTTCAAACAAAAAAAGGAGGAGGTTCTCTATATTAACATTTATTTATAAGCTTGTTTTAAAGAATGTTTTTTTTATAGAATCTTTTGTAAATAGTAAAAAGAAATAGTTTTTACTTTATTTTTTGTTGGGGATAGTGATAAGTGGGTAAGAACCACTATCACTTTTACTATGTAGAGTATGTTAATATCAAATACAACAACTTTAAATTAAACAATCGAATTACAGCCGTAACTGGAGCGTTGTAAAATCATTTTCACTTGCCTCTCGAAGAACTCAAATTATATTTAATTTCATAAAGTAATAAACAATTATTTTTTCTTAGATCTAAAATCGAAACGGATAGCGAAACAATAGCTAAGGTACTTACTGTATTTGATGGTGAGTTTTTTGATGTCAACTTTTTACCTTGTGTTATTCTTGTTAATGTTGTGGCATTGAATAGTCAGACAGCACCGAATGGTTAACCTGAATTATCGTTTCCCTGTAAACGTTTCGCTGAAAAATGCATAGTCGGTTCTATAAATATTTTAGAGTGAATAATCGAATGGAAATCACTAATAATAACGACCGGTTGCACCAAGTTATACTTTCTACAATTTCATAAAATAATTTTACATTGTATTTAAAAATGGAACAAGCGATTCCCGTGAATTAAATTGACTTTAACGTTAGTTTTTTGCAAAATAGAGATTTTGATACCGTTCGAAAATAATCACAAGGTGTTAAATTCGTAAAAGGCGATGGCATTTAATATTCAGTCAGCAGGCAGTCATAAGAATATATGACGTCACAAACTCGTAATGCTATACAAAATCTATGGAAAAATTCTAATTTGACAGCTAATAAAATGTATCTCACTGGTATCTCAACTGACTTGACAGGCAACTTCACGGCTCAGCTTTAGAAAGAGGCACCTTATAGAATAGGTTCATATTTTTTGTGTAGATAGACGCACTATAGACTGACACATTAATTGCAATTTTATTTATATAAATGTTCAGATAAAATATTCCGAAATTACATACAAAAACACTTCGAAAATATTTTGTCAAATTGTTTGACAGTCATTGTTGTTATAAAATTTTATCGGTAATGGTAAAGCAAAGGAAGTTATTTCAATCAGCCAAACCAAGCAATAATTAGGTAGGTATAACATTGGTTAAGGTTCGGTTAGACGTGCGACCTATACGCGCGAGCCGAGTGAGCGGAGTAAGCGTGCCGCGGTAGCGGCCGGCAAATCGCCAGAAACGACTTTTTAATATTTTACTAATGGACTATTACATGTCTTTTGGGTTTTTATGATGTAATTAAGATTTTTATAACTTATTTTTTGTCAATTATGCAGAAGTTTTGAGGTAAAACAGTTATGTGTTTCTTGATGATTTAATAGTATTTTTTTTCATATTTTGTTTTTTTTTTAATCTATGCAATTTATATTTAAAAAAGTGTAGGAGGGGTTAGCAGACTCCCCCCTCTTTTCCCCACCACCCCAAAAAAGCGACAAATTTGGTACTTCTTTCTATAAAGTGCTTCAAACATCCCTATTGTAAAACCTAAAACTTGCATGCAACTGGCCGTCAGAGAGATAAAATAAATAATAATTGCACTCAAGTATAAATCGATTTGGCTACCACATAACAAAATTTTCAAACTTACATAAAGTTACAGCACTAGATGCGAGCGTAGCATAAATTAAACAAAAAGTCAAATTGAATCTTAGTCCGGTATTGTTAAGTGTCAGTTTCGATTCACAGTGACACCTGCTATGTCACTATTACAAAGCTAAGCCTAATCAAGTAGAGCAATTATTTTCTTGCAAAGCCCCTTACCGTCATAAACATATCACTTTCTACGTTTGTTATGTATTTTGTTATGCAGTTTTTATTGAAAATCGCTTTGTAATACTGCACTGCTACTTACTGTTTCCCACTTAGGCATTTGTTCCATCGTTAACGAACAAACACGTGCTTTCGAATGATATTAGAAAATTGCCTATTAGTAAGTAAAAAAAAAAACAATGTAAGCTAGCTTTGCTTGAAAACGTGACTTACTTTACGAAATATGGGTGACAAGCTGGCATCTCACTTTTTGAGGCATTACATACATATTACATGAGGCTTTTTGTGTACCCAACCAAGGTTTCCTACACGGACCTTTTTTTCGCAACTCGACGATTTTTGGTCTGTTTTGCTTCGTATGGAAAATGATTGATGATATGAATGAGCATGAATATTGTGTACAAGAAGTAAATGATTACATAAAAGCATTAAAACAATTAAATTTAAAATTAACATAACATATTCATACATACAACTCATACATACATATACAATACATTATCTACATATAAAAATAGTATAATACACATATGACCAGTTTTGGAGAAGTGCTCTTTCTGGTTTGTTTGAACGAATTGACCGATGAACTCTCACTAATCTTCACTGGCTGTCTATACCATAACTGGGTCAATCACAGGAATGATCGCACTTAGTTTTGGAAGCAAGACTAAGTAAATTTTTAGATTATATCATACTTTAAAATGATATACTAAGTTAAATAGGCTTAACGTTATTTGCTTTTAAAAACACATGCATATACATTCTCGCATTAATTGCCTGCTTCGAAGTCAACAAAGCTTACTACTTCTTCCATCCACCTCCCTCTCACCTGAGGGAGCGGCTGCTTCCGATAGCCTTATAGCCACTTGGGCAATAGGCACAGATATAATAATACAAGGAGATAGGCCAAGCCGGCGTTTAACTTGCGACAAGTGTATGCCCTGTGGGTATACATTTCCGCCACTTCGCCTTCCGATAAAGTCAAGTGAATACGTAACTCAGCGATTTGACCGATCTCCTTTGCGGCTGTGCTTAACTTTCATCGCTTTGCAGTCCGCGAAGCAATGAAAGCTAATTCATTGCTTCGCAGTCCTTAAGATGCGCGCAATGAATAGTGTATATTGCGGCATGCTCAACTAGAACCATGTTTGTAGTACGGCCGCTGATCGCGACACTCGGTCTTCCTATGAACTCGGCGATTCGACCCGATCTCCTTAGATTGATATATCTGTGGCAATAGGCAATAAGGGGGTGTTTTCTAGTCAGTAAGAGTCTGACATAACCCTAGGAAGGGAAAGGTAGCCAGTGTAAGTAATTACTAGGCATGGAAGGCATATCATCTTAGTCCAACAGGATGGCAAACGCAATTGCGGTGTTAAGTGATTTACACTTAAAATTGCAAGTGTCTATAGGCGGCGGTGACCACTTAACACAGCTATTGCAAAAATTACAATAAACGACCGGCAAACAAAATGACACGTACTGGTTCATGGATAGGAAGGAAGGGGATTCCCCTGAAACGCGGCGTTCATTTTGTCTCGCTCATTCAATCACAGATAAATAATAATAGGTCCCATTCCGATTCACGCCAAATGAGCTGACTGCGCTTGGCTTAAACGCCCGTTCTTTGATGGGCGCGAAATTTTAAAATAGTTTGCAATATATTTATAATTTCAGATGGGCCAATGAAAAAGGCTCGGCGAGCCACATGCGGCCCGCGGGCCGCTGGTTGAGTATAGCTGACTTAACATCAGGTGGGCCGTAAGCTTATTTGCCATCTCGTAACATAAAAAAGGGGCCGGGCCTTAGGATATCCATGAGCATTCACCCCCTCCTTCCCTCGCTTGTCCGGAAGGTTCTTCTGACTGGTTTCGCAGCTCTGTCTTTCTATTTATAAAAACTATCCTATCTCTCAAGTTGGAACAAAACACACATTAGAAACTTTTAAAATTGGATTTTTAGTTTCGGAGTTCATGACACGGGAATCATATATAATAGAAGATGACAAAGCTTTTGCTTGTTAGTGGTAAAAATAAAGTTATAAAAAAATCCTTATTTCCTTATGAAGCAGGTACTTTACTTAAAAGATCTGAGGGCAGGTAGCAATGTTAGATTTGAAATTTACGTTCATTAACAAACTATTAATATTCTGGTCTTTCCTCTTAGAAAGCTAGGGACTGTAGTCGACAAAGTTAGATAACAATTGCAACATGAAAATCAAAATAAAAAGAATTACTTTTATAGACTACCTCGCACGACTGAATGTTCGATAACCTTCTAGAGAGGTTTGTCAAAATTGTAACATTTTGTGGATTTTTCAGACCTAATTTTGAAGCGATGTGAACGGACTTTGCGAAGAAATTATATATTATAGAAAGATTTATTCTTGATTAAAACCACCATAGAGAGATTTTTTAATTTACACTGATAGTTTTTTAAATCAAGGTGAATCTTATAGCGCTGTTTTACGAAAATGCAGTTTGGAGCTATCTTTCAAATACCAGCATTATAATGGCAAACAATAATTTACAAAAATAGTTTTTCCAATAGAAAATATACTATTCTAAACCGCTATAGAGATCAAATAAGTAAAAAATTAAGATAACATATCAAAAATGGATACAAAAAATATTTAAAAATTGGTAAATTTCAATGTCGACTTTTACAATGTATTCGAAATTAAACTCATTTAATGTATTATATTAAAATACATATATTATAATGCTAGACAAAAATGATATTATAAAATCGATAAATGCACTCAGATATTTTTAAAAATTTAATGAAAAATGGTCTAATTCTGAGCTCGCGCGCATTTTTCGATCGTACATTCCGGATTTTCCCAGCTAGTGGACTTATCGCTCTGCGAGCAACGTTTATGTAATGTGTGTATGGGGCACATAGACATATCAACAATGCAGCGACAAAAATATTTTTGGTACTTCGATGAAACCACGCTCTTAAAAAAAGTGCATTAAAAGAAATGGAGTTGATTTCGATGACAATACCGCGAAAGCCTCTACGCAATTTACGCTTCACGTAAGCCAGTGATATTGTCATTAGGTAAACGTGATTCCTCGCTTTCTGGTCCCAAATTTGGAGTTGACGCGTGCGCCAAACTTGCCAAATGACTAATAGGTGAAATTGTAACCAGTGACAAGTAATGACGAGCTGTTAGAGGTTTTTTGATATTTTCCGATTTCGACCGTGAAGCAATTCGGTAGCTGCTTTGTTTCTTCTGCTTAATACTTGATTCAGTGTTACTGAGATGATTATCCTCAACTAGAATGAGTAAGCAATTCCCGGAATCTCTATCACACAGCGAAAAAGGCCTGCCATAATTAGATTGTTTTTGTGACCTGATGCCACACCGTTCGTGGTGGAGTGGTCATACTGCCTACAGGTCAAGCGGTCCGGGTTCGAATCCTGGTTATTTGGTTAAAATACTAGCTTTCGCCGGCGTCTTCATCCACGTGGACATTTTACCCCCTAAGGGGTGGAATTTCCAAAAATCCTGTCTTAGTGGGTGCCCACACTGTATAAGGTCTCTAGGTTCATCGGTTTGGGCTGTACGTTGATATCTCAGTCAATATTTTATTTATTTATTATATTTGGGAAACAAACAATATTTTTACACCATTACCATTAAAGAAAAAATAGAAAATAGTACATTTATCAATAAAGTTTCCACTAATAAATTAGTCAGGACTTTAAATTTTTTATAAACAGATTTAAAATTATTTTGTAGGTCTATTAAAAATGTCCGTTATCTAGTATCCATAACAAAAGCTTTTGATGATACTTACTTTGAGCTTGATAATTGGTGTTGTCGTGGGAATTATTATCACTATTATTATATTGAGGCAGCACCTCTTGGCATTGCACAAGATTTTTTATTTTGTCTTTTGTTACCAACTTCAAAAAATAGTTCGATAATAAATGTGTTATTTTTGTTATTTCCCAATAGTATTGTACTACGATAGGAAGTTACCGGCTTCTGTAACACAGGTTACCCTATCTCAAAAGTCAGGGCTATATCAATCTTTGTGTTGGTGATTGTTACAAATACACTGAGAAAAATGATTGGCAATTAGTAACAACATTTTTAGTACCTAGTTACTAAGCTTTTTAGTAACTTTGGTGACTACTAAACTTTGTAGCTGTAGTTGCTGTTACTAAAGTTTAGCCACAGAAGTATTAGCTAAACAATTTAGCTAACGTATTTTTTTCAGTGTAAACATTTTTTCATTTAGTTGACAGACAACCATGCGGTGTGGTGTGCCTGGTAGTAAGCAACCACTGTAGAACATAGACGCTTGGAAAACTGACGTGACTTACGCGCTGCCAACTCTAGTCCCCTTTCCTTCCCAGTTCGGCTCTGGCAACCTTACTAACTGAAACACAACACCCAAAAATGTGGTCTTCCGCAAGGTGGATGTGCCACCTCAGTTCGGCTTCGGGCGCTTCAAATTCGAGTGGTTAGACGCTTGTAAAGTTATTCCTTTGTGGTTTCCAAACACCTTATGTGTGGGTCCGAGAAATGAGATACCGATAACGTCACTTTATTTTTATTATTGATTAGCTTTTGCCCGCGATTTTGTCCGCGTGTAATAGTTACTTTGGACATAATTTATTTGGATACTAAATTACTATGTTAATTTACAGATTTGGTCACCCTTTTTTCACCACAAAAAAACCTGCAACACATGTTAACTCATTTATTCTATTTATCCTAAATAGAAATCCAAAAATATATCTTTCTTAATTTCTAACCCAAGCGCCAATACCAATTTTCATCGAATTTAGGCTGGTTTTGATGATCAGCGCGACTCTAAAACCAGGCTTACTTCAAAAAAAACCGGCCAAGTGCGAGTCGGACTCGCACACCGAGGGTTCCGCCGTACAAACGTAGCATTCCCTAGCGTGTGACGGAAATTCGTCTAAGGTGTCAGTATAAACTGCTGTATCTTTTGATTGCGTTAACTTAGAAGTTTGATTTTTTCACTGCTTAAAGGGACAATAGACCTAGGTATTTGGTATAAATTTCAATTTGATACCTTTATTCGTTCGTGAGAAATAAGGTAGTAAGTTTCATTTTATTAAAATATTTTTATTATATTATATAACTAAAAAAATGTGATTTTCGCAATTTTTCCTATATTTGCATTATATGACAATGCTTCATGCCAAATTTCAAGATTCTGAGTTTACGGGAAGTATCCTATAGGTTTTGATTCCTTTGCGAGTGTCGGAAATTTGTTGAAAATATCGACATAATCGGCTGTATCTTTTGATTGGCTTGGCTTAGAAGTTTGATATTTTCACAGCTTAAAGGGGCAATAGACCTGAGTATTTCGTGTGAATTTCAGCTTGATACGTCCACGCGTTCTTGAGATAAAGGGTCTTGACAGACAGACAGACAGACGGACAACAAAGTGATCCTATAAGGGTTCCGTTTTTTCCTTTTGAGGTACGGAACCCTAATGATGGATTTCCATACAAAGTTTCATCCCTTATTTTATTCCCTTAGGGATTGAATTTCCAAAAATCCTAAAAACCTCTTACTTAATTTCCAATTGAAAGAGGCCATGCACCAATTTTTGTAGATTTCACATAAAAAATGACGGATTTCCATACAAACTTTGCACCTACTTTTCACCACCTTAGAGGGTGAATTTCGAAAAATCCTTTCTTAGTGCACCCCTAGACCTCATCATTAGGAACCTACGTGCCAAATTTGGAATCTCTAGACCCAGCGGTTTGGGCTGTGCGTTGATATGTCAGTTTGTCAGTATTCATTTTTATATAATATATAAAGGTAGTAATAAGGTAGTAATAAAAGTAGTAATTATCATAATCATATCATAACAGCCTTTTTAATTTGACCCCTTGTCATCGAAGGAGGTTTAGGCAATAGTCCACCACGTTTGCCCATGCGGATTGGTGAACGGAGTATTAAGGTAATACCCCTTTGTTGATGCATAAGTCGCCTTCTACGACACCCATTGGACGATATGGGGTGATACTATTCTACTCAGCCGGCATCACATGGCACAAAATTAATTAAAGAATTAAATGTTTATTTATTATATTTTATCTCCCAAAGTTAATTTTATTCATAAAATGCTGTCCACTTTTCTGACATAAAACTCTTTGCTAAGATTTAAAAAAGTACCGTTCGTTTTTAAACGGAGAATCTTGTATTACCACCTTATATAGCCGTAATACAAGGCACTCTGAAAATATAAAAACACACTGTAAAACTAAACACTTCAAACACTTACAATAGATATACATATTATATATAAAAACTACAAAATTGATAATTTTATGTAACCCCCGACATAAATTTATAGGTTAGAACCATCTCGATCACGCCAGCTTTCAAACAAAAAATCCGCATCAAAATTGGTCCATTCGTTTAGGAGCTACGATGCCACAGACAAACACACAGACAGGTCAAACTTATAACACCCCTCTTTTGCGTCGGAGGTTAAAAAGGCTTATAAAAAGGTACTTACAATTTTAAAAGTACCTTGAGATAATTTTGGTCACATTATAAGGAACTAGTATTATTTATAGCCCAAGCTTCCAAGCTATAGGCGGATGTCCAGAGTGAGACTCCAGTAATTTGACAATAGTGTGTAGAGTCACTCGGTCAGAAATAGAATTAGTCAATAGCGGGAAACCGAAGCAAATGTCAAGGATAATTTTGAATTTGATTGAAATATTTACTTTTTTTTCAATATTGCCAGTAAAGCTGGATATGGGAAAATGATGGTGGTACTATGACATGATAATATAATACGTAGTAACAAGTTTCACGCTGTGCCCTACCTTGAAAAAATGCAAAGAATAAGATTTTGAGCCTACTTTTATGTTGCGTATGAAAGAAACCCAAAGTAAACTAACTCTTAGTTTTTTTTTCACCTATAAATAGAGCTAGCTACTGCTTCCATGTAATAACAGTGATAAAAACAAAAGAATCTCTGACGTTTTGAGTTCGTAAGCACCAATTTAGTTCAGCAGTGAACCTCGGATTGTAATTATAAGCAATTTTGTTGCCAACGATACTTGTGTTTAAGTTTTAGGTTTTGTTATAATACTTTGATTAGACGAAGAGTAATCTAAATTTAACTATAATAAGTCTGTATCTCCCGTGCACATTATGTTGTAATTAAGGTCATATCTACAAAGAGCTACATATGAATATGCACTACAAAACTATTAAGTATTGGCACATTTTACCAACCAAAAGTATATTAATCCAACTATTTCTAATAATTACAAGATTTTATGAAATGAGTACTCTATAGTCACATGAATATAATCATAACGACACACCCGCACGTGACATAATTTTACGCATGTGTGTGGTCTGACTGACAAAACCACGCAACTTCAAAGTATCTGCCAGATAATAGCACAGTTGATGGCCACCAAAATGCATTTTTGTTCGAAGTAATCGTCATTCGCCTGAAATTCTCCAACTCTAGACAGAAAGAAAGAAAGCATTTATTGGCCCAAAATTGACGAAGAAAAGCTTATAATAATCTTAAAGAAAAAACAATAAGAGGCCAACTAGGCATGTCGCTATGGGATTAGGCCTCAGCATAATATCACAGCTACAAATGACACTGCGGTCTGCTTGGGATCGGGGTGATATAAATTTATTTTTCTATTAATAGGGTATCTAATTTAGAAATCCTAGTTTATATTTAAAATTTATGAATTCGTAAAAAATATCTAATTAATCTTAATTAAATTAAAATGATAGTTAAATTTTCTTCTTCCATTCTCCTCCATCAGCCGTCATCTTAACATTAACACCCTTCTCTACGATGTCATCTTTCTCACAGTCTATCTGGAAGATCGCTAATAGCGATAAGGCCGCCCATTGTGCATTTTACTGTAAATGTTTATACTGTAATCTTTTGTATCTGTGTCGATGTGCAATAAAGATTAATTATATTCTATTCCATCTTTTTTCTTTAGTCTTCTTCTCTCTATATATCTATACACATTCATTCTCATCGCTTTCTTCTAACTGGCTTCTTTTCTCTTCTCATTACATGTTCATACCACTTCTCAATCTTTCTCCCTCTGGTGCAAGTTTCAAACTTCATCCTTCTTCCGTCCTTCCTCACTTTGTCCATTCTTGTTACTTCACACACTCAACGTAGCATTCTCATCTCAGCTACGTCTAGTCAATTTGTTATAACTAATATAAGAACAGTTTTCCATGAGGCTGGGATTCTGATGACTCCACACTATATAGGCACTGTCTTAATACACACAAACTTTTACTGAACACATTAAAGACATACGCAAATTTCAATTGTGAACATTATCTTAACCAGGGTCAAAATTATAATGATTGTAACTGATCGCTAAGATTTTTAAATTCGACTAAAATATTCTGTCTAGACAAACAATAGAACCTTTCTCGTGCGAAACAGTAACATTAATAAGAGGGTAAATTAAACCTACAAAATCATCTACACAGTATGTACAAGAGTAAAAAAATTAAATGCCTGTCTTTAGTCTGAGATCCAAGCAACAAACAACCCTATATCAATGAAATTAGCTCCAAAACTTAGACGACATTGCGCTACTCATGCACTCATTTCTTTAACGATCCTATGAAATTGTGCAGATGTAGTTTTATTGTAACATGCGGTTGTCAAGCCTTTGTTCGTGTAAATAAAGCTTGAATTTGGATCTTCTTACGATGGCAATACGGTATATGTTAAAAACACATGAGTAGTTCATTAGTGGCAAAGATGTTTAGACGAATTTACAGATCAAAATTTGCGCTAGCCGGGAGTAGATTTGACCACAGAATATGAAATATAAAAGGGTGATATCACAAAGAAGAGCACAGTAATTCCAAAGTCTTCGGAAGCAAGTGGACGTGTGATTTTTAAATAAACCAAAATGTTCAAATTAGTATTTCTCACGGTCATAGCCAGTGCTCTTGGCATGCCTAATCAAAGTACGGAAGCGCCAGCTGCAGTTGAAAATGTAGCTACAGTGATTAAAAAGGATTGTACAAGTGGAATATTTAATCCAACGTGCCTTAAGCTTGGTGCTATTAGCTTAATAGAGAAGCTGAACGCAAAGGACGAAGTAGCCTTAGTACCTGGCGTAAGTCTTGTAAAAGATAAGGAAGCAAAAACCGGAGCGCTGGAATTCGCAAGAGCTCTCTCTTCGGAACCAGAAGAGAGATTGGACAAGTACCTCTTGTACCACGTTGGAAACTTCTTGGACTCCCACTCGGTGAAGCTGCGTCTTTTGGATGATGGCGCTGTTGAAGAGGCGAAGACTGCGATTGAAGAAGGCCGTGCTAGGCGTCCAGGTGGCAAGAGAGGCGGCATGAATGGAATGATGGCCATGGCATTAATGATGAAGGGTGAGTAACTTGAAATTAATAGCCACCGCGCATTCGTTCTTTTTAAACGTTTTCAAAAATATAAGGAGGTTCTCAATTCGACTTTTTTTGAAGATTGTTTTTTTTAAATGTTTGGAAGCTGGTGCTTTTCATGTGGTCCCACTTTAATTTCATCGACATCTGAAGAGTAGTTTTTGAGGTATCCCTAATAATGTCTATTTATTTGACATCGTTGATTTCGTAATCATGTTATGACTTGTTTGTCTAAAATGTATACCAAATACATAGTTTCCTAAAAAAATCTACACAAAATACTAAAAAGCAAAAATTTAATTATTTTTTAAATAAAAAAACCTCCTTCGCAACTTAAAACAAAGAAATAAACATTTTGTTCAAAAAATCTCAATGTTTTTGATGTCGGTGCCAATCTCAATATTTGGAATAAATGTATTTCGTCAACGTAATACCAGGCCTTAGTATGAGTTTTGATAGTACCTCATAGTCGGTGTAACAATTTTGTGTTTTGGTTGTGTTTTCGTTTTATGCGTATATTAATGAAATTTCCTTGCTGTTAGGTGTGTAAGCCCCAAAACTCTAATTTGTCTTTGATAGCAGACGGCCTGCGCCAAAGACAGAGCAATTCGCTTTCCTAGGGAAACGTGAAAAAGTATAGCTCTGCATTTGCGGGAACCATCATCAATGAAGTGGGGAAATTTATCGCATGTAGGGCCTGCCCTACTGCCTGAGACAGAAACACAAAGTAGAAAAGTCAATATGTATGGGCATGCTCGTTTTTTTACAAAATCTGCTTCGAAAAAGAGTAGTTTTATAGTAAGAAATAAAAGAAGATATTAGAACTAGAAAAAAACACTGAAAAAAATCGACTTGCCCAAGGCGGGAATCGAACCCAGCCTCCTCCACAATCCGCGGCTGCGTTAACCATTACGCTAACAGGGCACTGCTTTCGCTGTCGAAATTTGTCAGTGCTTGGTGCTTTTGTTTTGTTTCATCAAATCTTTGAAATTTGCACTTCTAAGATCCAAACGAAATATTTTTGCATAACTTATTTAGTTTGTTCAAAAAAACTAGATCGGTTTGTATTTTTGTTTACTAACTTACCTTAATGTTAGCTACCACGGTCTGAAAGGGCAGTGACTACATGATACAGGTATTTTTTACTCAATATGTGTATCACCAAAATTTCGTAACAAAGGTTTTGTGAATTAATAAAATATTTTGTATTTGTATTTTTTAATATTTTTGCAAATATTAAAAAATACAAATACTCTAGATTTTATGTCATGTCGAAACTAAATTATATAATACTGATTTATTCTTTAATTTTGTGTACACAGTTGATCTCAATTTCCCAAATTTTAAACATGAAGCCATAGTTTGTAACGAATAGACTCAAAAACGACTGGAGCGATTTCAAAACTACCTATTTTAGAATTCTACATATCATTCTTGAGTAACATAAGCTATAGTTATTTTTAATAAATGCGGCCGAAGTCGCGGGTGGAGCGCTAGTTTTTTTATACAACTAGATGACATACAAGCTGACGGCCCACCTGGTGGTAAGTGGATACCATCGCCTACAAACCCCTGCAATAACAAGGAAAAAATACTTCGTATTGCAGGTACGTTGTCATGCTGAGGCCTAAGATGAAATGCTTTCCATGACCTTATTTTTCTGCTCTTCTATATTAACTCTTTATGACAAATCTCACACTCCTCTGTATGCGTAATATATTTAAAAACGTTTACAAAGTTTTTTCTTACATTTGTATAGGCGTGATTATTAAAGTATTCTTTCGCATTTAAATTCGTTATACCTATTTTTTTTTTGCAACTTTGTCTTTATCGGAATTGCACAGTGAGTTTATTCATAATAAGGATTGAATCACGGATTTCTGGTCCAATAAGCTTACCACAGGGCTTCAACCGTTTCTCGTTCACAATTTTTGAAAACGCGACATCATTTTATGACTTTGTTTTAGTAATAAAGTTTATTTTCAAACTTCTTTCCAAAACCTATAAAAGCAAATAATATAGAACTTTTCAATGAAACAGATTAAGATACTTCCATTAGTATGTTATTTTTTGTTAATCACGCTCTTAACCCCAAAAAAGGTTGAGCAGAGCCTAGTAAATAACATTTGGTTACATGCAAAGCCCCATCTGGCAGTATAGGCCATGCATGAAAGGGGTATCCAACCTAAAAAGTAACAAACAGTGAACCGATAGACAAAAGTCGACTACCAGGGCAGATGTTAAACTCTTCATCATCATATATTTTTATTCATAATAATCATAAATATATTTAGTGTTTTTGACGTTATACTTAATAATAATAATATATTTTCACGCTCACACCAATTATCTAGCCCAAATTAAGTATTATTAAGAACTTGTGTTATGTATACTAGAGAACGGACAAATTTAATATATGTAATAGAATACAGATATTTTTAGAAATTAACTTAAAAACATAAACAACCATGACTCGTGAACAAATGTCCCTGTTCATTGCACAAACATTTTCTCCAACCAGGACTTGAACCCGGATCGATGTGTATTCAGCGTTACTGACCAATCCACCACGACGGTGCCAATACTTACTTTGGTAGTTTTAAACCGACTTCAAAAATGGATGAAGTTCTCAATTCGACTGTATTTTTTTGTTTTTTTTATGCTTGTTACGTCTTAAATCTTTACTGGGTATACCGATTTTTAAGATTCTTTCAACCTTTAGAAGCTGGTGATCATGTGGTCCCATTTAAATTTGATCGACACCTGACGAGCAGTTTTCGAGTTATCTCCAATAATGCCTATTTAATTGACATCGATGATATCGTAATTGTGTCTAAAAGATCTCGAGATAGTTTCTATATATTATATTAAAACACTAATAAGCAATAAATAAATTATTTTTAAATAAAAAAACCGCCAAAAATAAAAATGGACGATACATTGTACTTGTATTTGGGACCGACTTCAAAAAAACATTTAGATTTTTATAAACAAAATTTTTATTTCACCGGTTTTTTATTTAAAAATAATTTTTAACGATTTAAAAGTTCTTTTAAAACGTCAATCTATATACTTCTATATCTATAGGTACTAATATTATACTATAAAGAGGAAATATGTTTGAATAAACTAAGAAACTACTGGACTGATTTCAACAAATCTTTCACTATTAGAAGTTGCATTATTCCTGAGTGACATGTGCTATATTTGATTAAAAAAGAACTCCACGCGGACGAATCGCGGTCGGAACGCTAGTTTATAAAAACCTTTTTGATTTTAACTAATCATAATTCATAGTTTAATATGTTTACCTAAATATTTTCTGCGGCCAAACCTATCTGACCCTAATTACACACCATCTTCATGGAAGCACAGATAATTTAATACTATATTAGATCGAAGTCTAAAAATTTATAAACTAACAATTGACATCGATCGTCAATATATTTTCAAACTAGCTGTGCCCGCGACTTTGTTCGCGTGTTATGATATTATGTATATATAACGTGTAGCTTTCCTCGATAAATGCACTATCCAACACAAAAACAATTTTTCAATTTGGATCAGTAGTTCCTGAGATTAGTGCGTTCAAACAAACAAACAAACTCTTCAGGTTTATAAAATTAGTATAGGTTTAATAATTTCATACTATATACACAATAAAACATTTCTATAGCACCATTCAGAATCAATAATATGTCGATATCGGTCAAATCATAATTTTCAATCAATCAAAATTTATATAAAAAACGTAGCAAAAAATATGTGCTCCCATTTTAAAGTATTGCTTATTATTTCCTGCCTCTTAATTACAAGTTATTTAACAAAATAATATACATTCGCAGACTTTTTGTCTGAGTAATTGCGCTGGTATCAAAAATCTAAAATTAGTTACTAGTAGGCATCTTGTTTTGTAATTTACTAAATCTGTCTAAGGTAAAAAATGGACTATAATCAAATTTAATTTTAAAATTCAAGCTTAGAATAGTTTTTACTTTTGAATTAAATTAATATTTAGTGTAGATGTAAATATTTGCATTAATTGGGTTCATAATTGCTAACATATATTTTAAAAAGTGTCTTAATTTATCTGTCATTTCGATTATATATTAAAATCCCACAAAACAATTAGCTGTCCTCTCTCCAGTGACTGCTTGACATAATAAACCGAAAACAATAACCCATCAATCTAAATTAACCCTTAAAAAAACTAGAAATAAAACGCACGTTCCCATGCATACGCCGTTGCTTTTTGCGACCAGCCTTCTATGAAAATATAATTGACATAGGATAACTCAGACTGAGACATATAAAAGGTGAAAAGAAACAATCACGGTTATCAAACTGTAACCACATTTGTTTGTGTACAGACGTTAGCGAAGATGTATCGGTTTACTATCGTTTTGTTCGTGGTGGGTGTTACTTCGTTGCCTAGCCCAGACGTTCGTGAATCGGATCAGAATAATGTGGTAAATACAGTGGAAACGGCTGCTAGAGCGATGGGGAAGGACTGCAACGGCGGGATTTTCAGTCCTAGCTGCTTAAAAATAGAAGCTATTTCGTTACTCGAAAGACTGAATTCGAAAGACGAATTGCGGCTGCTGCCTGGCGTGAGCTTAGTGAAGGAGACGAATTCTGAGAACGCGAGCAAATCCGAAGAGTTTGCAGCTGAACTAGCGAGGTCGTTGCCTTCGAAACCTGACGAACGGCTGGACAAATATCTGCTGTATAAACTTGGGAATTACCTGAATACGCACACGATCAAGCTGAGATTGTTGGACGAAAATGCGTCTGAGGAAGCCAGAGCTTTAGTTGGTGATGCCAGAGCGAAAAATGGTTTTGGTGGTGGCAAGAAAGGCGGTCTTGGAGGACTTATGGCTCTAGGTCTTCTGTTCAAAGGTGAGTTTACGACACCGCAAAAAATAGATATTTTACGTAAACAAGCTGCTTTAAGCAAAACGGCTACTTAAACTCAAAATAAATCAATTAATATTTAAATTCAATTAATCTTTTCTACATATTGCGTAACGTTTATCTAAAATATATATTTTAAAAAAAGGTAAATAGGTTCATAATTATTTTTTATGATCAAACAATAAACTCTCATTATGGAGGATATAATTGATAAGTTCAGTATTTTTTTTAACTATGGACTTAATACAGAAAACTTATCAAATTAATATTCTTAACTTAAACGTTTATAAAATATTATTATTGTACTTACACTATTAGCAAATTCTATTAAATGAATGCTAAAAACTTCAATCCTAAATACCTCATTAATAGACTATTTTAGTGAGGCTATTAAAATGTTAATTTAAAATTTTATTTACTTTTGAGGCTTTGTACCTTAAAAAGAGTAAAAAAAAAGTAAAACAATCAACTGTATAATTATTATTTACAGAAAATACCTACAATCAAACGAAAATTTTATAGAAAATATACTACTTAAAATAAATGATCATAAAAATGACCCAAATGCATTAATTAAATAGACCAAAAATATACACATGTAAAATTGTATTTTATTTATGTTGAAATATCGAATGAAATGTCATGATGTCTTTCATTCATTATTAAATTGTAAGCTCTAAAGTACAGTTTCTTCTCTGTCAGCATTATAAAAAAAGTTATTTAATAAAATAATTATTTTTGTCCTGAAACAGTGGTAAGATTTTGAAGATATATAAGTACTTAGCCAATTTCTTTTAAATAAAGAGTTTTTGATTTTATACAAAGAAATCTATCTACCAGTCTATGTACAAATACTTGAAATTTAACATCTCAATTACGAACTCTTAAAACTAAAACATGATCTGGAAATGAAAGTAAACTACATTAGTAACAAGATATATTCAATTAGCTTCTTGCAAATGACAAAAACATATTACATTTAAAGTACATTAATATAGAAGTTGACATAACGAGGTTGAAGTATAAATAAAAGTATCATATCAGTTCACCTATTAACCGAGCAACGTGTTAATTTCAATTCAATAATATGATTAAAATAAGTAAAAATCTTACCTTTTAGACTTACGTAAATTCAAAGAAAATTAAATTTAATTACAGAGAAAATTCTAAATATGTTCTACTACTTCCTACTAATCCTACTATATAATATTATAAACGTGAAAGTTTGTATGGATGTCTGGATAAATGGATGTATGTATATTACTGTTTTACGCAAAAACTGCTGAATGGATTTTAATGTAACTTTTATTATTTTTTTACAATAAATATAGCTCATACATTAGAATAACATATAGGCTATAATTTTATGGGTCAATCCTTCGTAAACGAAGTCGCGGGCAGAAGCTAGTAATAATACAAGCGCGGAAGTTTTATGGCTGTTTTTGACCCTTTCACGCAAAATCTACTACAACTAACTACCAACTGTATTTCAATGAAACTACAAAAATATAGCTTAACATCAGTATAATATAGGCTATAATTTATACTAATCCTGCGCAGACGAAGTCGCGAGCAGAAGCTTGTGTAAAATAATTGATTAAGCAAAGTCGCGAGCAGAAGCTTGTGTAAAATAATTGATTGAGCAACAAAAAATTTCTTCATACCATGGCAGTATCAAGAAACCAAACGAACAAAACGTTATTGCAAAAGCTCTTTTGCTGCGTATTAACAATTCCTACAATGAATAATCTCAAATAAGCGTGTGTAAAAAGTTAAAGCAAAATTTTATTCAATATACCTTTTCTCAAACATGCATGGAAATATTGTCGTTATTTTGGAAAAAAGAACACGCGAAGTACCTGTCAAATTTACGGACAAAGAAAACCAAATCCATTGCTGGAGCGCTTTTTAAATTTGGAACATTACAACGCTCCAGCAATGTTATATGAAACGGCGTGCTGGAGTTATTAAATACTCTTTGATTGGATCTCTTTTATCAATCTTGGCATACCAAAGTCTCTTTGCTTAGTACAAATTGCGTTTAAGTGGCTGTGTATAGTCATAAATGCGTTTGTCTTTTGGCACAGGGGCACGTAATATGATAAATAGAAAATTGGCGGCAAATCGGAAAATTCGTCTTGATTTGATATTTATTTAAATAAAATATTTATAAATTTAATAATTAAAATAAGTTCCGAAGTTTCAAAGAGTGAAATGGAGATTGATTGTAGTCCAACATATTTAAAAAACAATCAACCGGATTCAAAGGCAAAAACATAAAGCAATTTCTAATTAAAGCCCCAGATGATATATATTTAGAAGGTAAAGTATGTTTTATTTCCCAGCATTCTTTTGAGGAAAGCACTATATATATGCCTCGGCCGAAATGGCAATTGCCTGTCTCGTATTAGTGCATTCCTCGCCTGCAGCTCGGCCTTCAAACTTATACTCGACCTGCAATGGCCTATTTCGCGGCCTTTGTAACAATGTACTATTTATTAATGACGGGCTATTTACAATGCAAAAGAGTCGTGAAGAAGCACCTTGCAGGTCGGCAAGCCAAGGGTAGCTAGTGTGAGAATTTGTCTCTCGCACCAGCTATCTTCGCATTTGGACTCCACTTCTGCTTAAATATCAGATGGAATAATGGAGTCATTTGTGAGACCTTTTTATAAAAAATATGAAGTGCTGTCTTGGACTTATGGGGTGGTCAAATATTTTTGCATGGGAACAATTTAACGTGCTAAATGACAGTGAGATTCGCTACAAGATACTGTTATAGAGGTTTTCTCTATAACAGAGTTACTTAAACTTTTGAAATTAAATTAACTGTTTTTAAAAACTTAGTTTGGTCGTAAAGCGTAAAGGGCGAATATCAGTACCCTTGTTTTTATTTCCTAAAAACCTTCTAACAGGGGTCTGTGCAATATTTTAAATTCTGGAAGTGGTCCATGATATTATAACATTGTTAAACGCACTCAGATATTTTTAATAATTATTTGAAAAATGGTCTAAAGCTGAGCTCGCGGTAATTTTTCGTACACGACGGGTCTCCCCAGCTAGTGGATCTATTGATCTGCAAGTAATGTCTTTGTGTGTATGGGGTCACATATACATGTGTATCTACCATCAATACAGCGAAAAAAATATTATTGGTACTTCGATGAATGCACGCGCTTAAGAGGCTGACAGACATGCCACCTGTCTGGTGAGAAGCAGTTACCGTAACCTATAGACGCTTATGCATCCTGACGTGACACTCACGTGCTGTCAACCTTACTCACCTTCCCTACCTCAGGAAGCTCTGCTGTCCTCACTCACCAGCAGAAACACAACAACACAAAAATGTTGTGATAATTGACTGTGGTCTTCTGTAAGGTGGAGGTAATTAATTTCTACTTCACATGATGTCAAAAGCAATAGCTAATCGAAAAACATCTGAAGCACGGATGAACTAGAAATTTTAAAATTTTGTTAATGTACATTTGGCTCATAGAGGCGAAAGTTGCTTTTCACAAAGTTTTCCTCCATTCAACTATAATTTTCATTGAACTCGTTTTGTTACATTATCACCTTAATTGTGTGGCTACAAAACACTTATCTATTCTTTAGTTGCGGCATTATTCACCATTGACCAGAATTGTAATATCACATTTACCTATTCTTGGCATTAATGACCAGAATTCTATATTCATAAAACATAATACATTGCTGTATTCATACAAAACGAATGAATTCATTCATTCGATTCACAACTTAATGCGTATACAGCTTATCGTAATAATGTAGTTTGAAGTGGCCTATAATCTTCGTCTTCACGATTTAATCTTCTTTTTAACGGAACAAACGTCTTAAGTGCTGTTTGATGTCGAGATCGATGTAAATAAGACTTGTTATTTTTCTTGTTGTCTTTGTATCAATCGCCAAAGTTAAGCATTGGAGTATGTGGTTGGTACTCGGATGGGTGACATGATGATGTGTGTAATTTGAAAGTCTCAGTTAAAGATATAATAAAGTTAAACAAGAATGCTTCATTTAAATACATTTTGTGAAAGGTCAAATGTGAATTGGTCTTCATCCGAAAACTATACAAATTTACCCTTATTTTAAAACATAGATCAGAATAACTTATATAATAACGGTAATTTCAAACAAGATTTTGGTTTCGAATAAAATACTAGGCATTTGCATTATGGTTTTGTTATAAACAAGCCTATCTTCACGATAATGTAACATCACGTTCCATTCAAAATACAATCTTATTGCAAAGCCATAAAGTGCAGGTGAACTTACTGAATCGGCAGATGAGATTCTACCGAAACAAAACCGTAATTGTCAAAATAAAAGACAATTTGCAATGTCTGTCGCCTTTTTTATACGGAACTTTGGCTCGATTCGTTTCAATTTAGCAAATCGATTTTGTAAATCTAAACGCCTTGTTGTTGATCTAATCAAATGCTATGTCAATTACGTTAAATGCGTAGATGGTTCTAAAATTATTGTTATATTTTAAATTTACACTAGTAAAAATAATTTTTAGAGACGTATATTTTCCGGTTTTGAATAAGAAATGTGTAGAGGGGTATATTTAGTGTTGAATTTAAGAGTAGTTGCATTATGATGATGTATGATAGTGCAATTTAATGAGGAAAATTACATGGGAATATAAAATTATTTGTGTTTTCTAATTATTCTACTCGTCAACGTAAGAGTTACTCCGTCTTTGAGTTTTCAACCTTATTTTTTTCGAGTTAAGCTGACAAACACAAACGAATATTCCACGAAAAAGGACTATTTTTAATCAATATGGTTCTCTATACTACATCTAATGTAGGGAACAAAGGCTGTATTGTGTACATGGTGTATGTGTATGTGTTCATAATATATGTACATACATATGTGCATACACTAGTATAATATAGGTAATATTTATTTAAAATATGACGGAAAATATTATTTTTATTAATATTTGTAAGTAACAGAGCATGCTGTATTTGCCTAAAAGTGTTTGTTTCACCTATAGTAATTATTGTAGGAGAGTAATAATATACGTGTGTTGGTATGTATAGACGTTGGAGAATTAATAATGATATCATAAATAAATGTCGTTACAGAATACAACGGCTAACTTCGCTTACAGTTAAACCGGCAAAGTTAAGGTTTTTCGAAATCGAATTGAGCGATGAAAACTATAACTATATAAGTGAAAACTATACGGATTAGTACTACGGCAGTTCCGTTTTATTCCCTTTAGAGTAAGTGACACGTTATAAATATTCGATCAGTATATATTACAAATGAATTATAAACACAATAGCGTTATTAAGAGAAAATATTTATATATGTTTTGTAGGTAATTAATATGCTGCACTGAAGAAAATAGGATAGTAATTATATCCGTTAGATGGTTTTTGAAAATTATGTTTTTTAAGTGTTTAACACTACAGCACTCGCGCCTCTAATAAGACACATTTATTATTATAAATAACATTTATTCAGTAAACCGAAATAAAAGAAAAATATCTACTCTTTTTTAAACTTTAAAATTTTATTAATAATAAAACCTTGGACCTCAATATTCACATATTTTTTACTTATTTGAGATCAATCAACTTTTGGTTTAATTCTTACTATTTATTTAATTATCATTATACGAAGTACAAATTAAAATTTGGTGAACATTACATATACGCCTGTAGCATCTAGAGCTTAAACACTTTTTTTCTAAAACACAAAATTGACATAAATCTCACAACGCTGAGGATCTCTAAAACACGAACGCACGCCCAGAACGATACTATGATATTAGCGGTGTGAACGAATCGGAGCGTGGAAATTGTAGTGAAAAAAAGTGTCGTTTTTGAACACTGTAATTTATAATGGGCCTTAATAACGCAGGCTGTTTTGTTCGTGTTAAATTGGTAGTTCGTAAAGATTTTATTGTGACAAAGAAAATAGTATAAGTATAGGGTTTCAATCAAAAACGATCCAACCTAATAACTTAATAGAAGATGCATTGGAAATCCTAGGTTTTGGTTAAAGGAAGTTTTATTAGCGGACACAGCAAACTAACCTAGCCGCTTGAATTTTTTAATTTTTTTTTTATTTTCAGAAACTTTAATCTATTTTACATTAATCATACGGCCAGTGCACTAAGATCCTCCCTTAAAATCTTATCTGATCTTTTTGAAATTTAAGAATAATAATATTCTTATAATAATATATGTCCACGCTCACATCAATTATCTATGGATACTAGATAACGGACAAATATACATAATAATCTATATATTTCTTAAACAAACTTATATAAATATATAAACAACCTTGACTCGTGAACAAATATTCGTGTTCATCACACTAACGTTTACCACTACCGGAACTCGAACCAAGACCGCCTGATGTGTAGGCAGCGTTACTGACCACTCCACAACGACGGCGTCAAGAATGTTTTGTCGATAATTTTTTTTTTCAAAATAACTTTAGTTGTATGTTGAATCTTGAAAAAAGGAAAACGTATAGACATATATTTTTTCTTTTAACAATCTGTTACTATTTCGAGACACTGAATATCCCATTTTGCTAAATAGAACCAAATGTTATCAAAAACTCTGCTCAACGCCCTTAGGTATAATGAAGTGATTGTATGTATTATCAGGCAAAGAACAACGATGATTTTAAAGACAATTCATAAGTAATACGTTTTATCGTAATCGTAGTATACAAGCACGAATTGGGATGCAGAAGATCTATGACAGGCGTTGACAGCATACGATGTTTAATACATCTTTAATTGTAATAAGAAAAAAAAGCAACTTTCTGCTCCCACTTATTTTGTGTTCGGTGCAGTATCATCATCATCATCAACAACAGCTCATACAATGTCCCTACCTAGGGGCTCGAGCCTACCCCACATTAGGGGCGATTAGGCCTTAGTTGACCACGCTGGCCAAGTGCGGGTTGGTCGACTTCACACACATTCTAAGAATTTCTTCATAGGTGTGTGCAGGTTTCCTCACGATGTTTTCCTTGACCGTTAAAGCGTCGATTAAACGTACATATGAATTCAAAATTTGAAAACACTTTGGTACGTGGTGGGGCCCGAACCAGTGCCTCCCGGGTGAAAGACAACGCTCTTACGCACTACGCCACTGACGCTTACCGGTGCAGCAGTCTTGATATTATCAATACTGATTTCGGCATTATATTTTTATGGCCCACGGAGGAATATCGAGTTGAAAAATTTCCGTGACCCAGTACCTACCAACCGCGTACTTGCTATCGTGAATGTTACGAAGAGAGCGCGAACGTTGCGCCTTTTACTTCCTCTAAAAATGAGAATAATAGAGTTAAAATTGTTTGTCCACAGGTACCCTCATGTCCATCGGTCTTGGCGCCCTCGCTCTGCTAGCCGGTAAAGCTCTTATGACAGCAATGATGTCCTTGCTCCTCTCCGCAATCATTGGCATCAAGTCTCTCACCAGCGGTCAGAAGTCTACCACATACGAGATCGTGTCGAAGCCAATTTACAGCCATAGCCACTCGCACTCCACTGCACATGAAGATGTCGGAGGGTACGGACACTCGTCGTATGGCCGAAGCCTGACGGATAGACGTTAATATTAGTGTAATTTGAAATCGATTTAAATGTACCAACTTTTTGCCTTCTCATCTCAAGTTCCTATTATTCTATTTCTTCTTCCTCGTCAACCCTGTTTGATTCTTTAACATGATCTCTTCAAAGTGCCTGATCTTGTGCCAATCTCACCCAGTGCGAATTGTTTTGGTAACATCGTCTTCCATTTTTCAGTTAGTTGTTATTTCTTCTTATTTTTCATTTATCATCTTTTCATTCCCCTTCCTTCTTTTATTTTTCTGTAAAGTTGGTACAGTCGCGATTTACGAGTAAGTGGTAATTTAAAAACTATAACGCCTAATTTATTATTGTGACCAACGAAATGTTAATTTATTTAACTTATTTTATTGTTAATTTGAATGACACAATTGAGCTATGTTCTTTTTTGATCTTGTATAATTTCTTCGTTATTTATGTATTCAGTATTTTAAGACACTGCATGGCCCATGATGTCAGATGTGGCTTTTTGTGTAACCAAATGTAGCCTGGGGTTCTATGAGCCTTATTACGTATGTATGTATTTGTGTATAATTACGTATTATTGTATATTGTAAGTATTATACGTGTCTATTTTAGTTACTAGTATTTTATGTAAATTAGGAGTATTATTGCAGTTGCATGTGATATTATATTAGGTGCATTAACTGTGATTTATATATTTATATGATTTGTATTATACACATATTTATTACATTACTATTTATAATGTGTACATAGTGTATTACTATTGTCTTTGAGTGTCTATTAATATTAATGTTATATGTTCCTTTATCATAGTATATTTTGTTATATTATGTTTCTTAAATGTAAATATTGTATTATGTTATTTATTATGTTGTATCATAAATGATTTTGTATGTTTGTTTACTATTTATGTTTTTAATTTTCCTTATAAAATTTCAAACTTGTGCACCCAAAGAAAATAAAGTTGTTTGCTAAAAACAATTGTTTTTTTTATATATCCTATTACAATATCAACCTCTTTGTTCATGTTAATTGGTTAAAGTTATTATACTAAATTGATGGTTTTAATCATGAAGAATGTATGTATTATTGATTATGTAGTATTATCAGAGAATGTATAAGAAATACTCTATACCTTACTCTTAAAAAATATGTTTTCTATTCTAACTTAAATAAGAACGTAGGCTTTTCGGCTTAAAACAATTACATTTTCACATAATGTCTAGTCCCTTTTTAAATTTAAGGTAACGAAGTAATCGTATTTGTACGGAAACCCTAATAGATTCCTGTATCAAATCTCAATAAAAAATAATCAGAAATCTTCACGTTTTGATCAAGATCAAGGCTGATTCTTGCGTCATGCCTGTGAAGAGGTGCCGCCAACGGAGCCTAATCATGTTTTCTTGTTTGATGTAAACGTAGGTATTGTAGTTATTATTTTTAGATGGATTGTATGACACATGCAATTAATAATATATTTTAGTTTTCACTTTCTTTCAAGCCGAAAGTAATAGAGACGTGCGGCACTATAATGCCTGCCTAAGATTTTTACGTACCCAATGCGTAGGGAAGATGGGGGGGAATGGGGCCACTTAGAAAAAGTGTTAATTTGATCACTGTACTTCACTCCTTTATTATTCTCTCCATTACCCACATGCATGGGTAATGAGAGTCAGCCTATGGGGTAGTAAAATTCCCTTGTCTTTCCCTGTTCCAAACATATTGTACACAAGGCATCATCTCTACGCACATTCAGAGTAACAAGAGGGAACATACTCTCGCTATCGCTACTCTCGTCAAATAAAATCTGTTCATCAGCCCGTTATTCAGCACATTACCATGCCTTGTCTAATACTTTCAGTCACTGTCTGTAACTCAACCACTTGCTTTGGACGTTATTATTATTCAATTGTAAAAATAAAAATATTTTACTATTTTAACCTAAGTATTAGAAATAGGATAATTATTATACTTTTCTAATACTTAGGTACCTAATCAGAGCAAAGAGGGTCGGATTACCCCAATGACCGTTTGTAAATAAAGTCTGAATTATAACCCAAACAACACAGAAGAACAATTAAATGAAGTGATTTCCTCTAAGTTTACTCACTTTACTACACCATCACAATAAATAAACAACGAAAATCATAAATGTTTATATTCATGATCCAGCTTAAAGTTCCGTAAATTTTACATTGATATTAACCAACTTACTCATGTGCCGCTCCAGATGGCGCGAGTGATCTAGCGGTCAAGGGTGTGTGGTGGTGTGAGAAGGGTACAAACGTTAATGCCATGCCACACAGACATATTTAGAATCGCACTTTGTTTCCGTCATATTGAAGTGACCATTATTACCCACTGACTCTCATTCCCCCCGTCTCCTCTAATACATCAAAATCCATCTTATACCATCATCCATCTTATCTTATCTTATCAAAGTCTATGGACTAAAAAAACTCCTAAATCAAATACCACGTTCATTCTATCTCCTACCCTGTACCTTATTTATTTCTGGTCGGTTCAGTATGCCTTGATATCTACAATACTGCTTAAGGATTTGGCATCACATTTATACGGCTGTGTGCCTGACACCAACCCTCCTTGGGAACGACTGCTATCTTTCGACAGCACCATGGAGCACCAGCTAAACGTGTCTTCCAAAGCACGGAGGAAAAGACATTACGCCCAAAAAATATATAATTTACAATTTATCATACAGACGTAGCAAACAAGCTTATGTAATACATAGCCTAATGTAAGTTATATATACTTTCATCATTCATTCACCAACAGCTCATATAATGTCCCCACCGAGGAGCTCGAGCCTACCCCACATTAGGGGTGATTAGGCTTTAGTCAACCACGCTGGCCAAGTGCGGGTTGGTCGACTTCACACACAACCTAAGAACTTCTTGTGTAAATATACATATGAATTCAAAATTGGTACATGACGGGGTTCGAACCGGTGCCTCCCGGGTGGGAGACAACGCCCTTACGCACTACGCCACCGACGCTTCTCCTACTATAGTATTTATACATAGTAATAGTATGTATTATATAACGAACTAATATTTCTCTTATTCAATGAGTAGCATGAACGGACACTCGCGTAGAAAAACAATTTACACTAACAAAAGTAATTGATTCATAGATAACAATTTTTCAAAACTCATAACAGTTGAAAGATACCAAAATAAATTCTCGCCTCTATAACTAAGCTACTCTGTACCCACACTAAAGTTGAAAGTAGAGCTAATCTAAAACCTTCACAAAAATAAAAGAGCCAATACAACTTTCTTCACTGATTGGCCAAGTTACTTAAGTTTTGTTTTGTTTTTAGAGAAAGGTTTCATTTCGTATTCATATTTTGTATTTATCTAGATGATAAATAATTAATGCTTAGTAAAAAAGAAAAAGGATTTAAAAAAACTTGTGTTAGGATTTTATTAAAAACCTTTAAATCTACAAAACCTGTCAGAGCACCGCTTGAGCAGAAAATAATATTTATTCTTTTGAAATAATTACAATACTGATCGTATACGTATTAGACACTAGAAAAAGATCTATTTAATCTAGTGAATTGGATTGGGCTCAAAATAAAATGTCAAACTATTTTTATTTTTAACCGACTTCAAAAACAAAAAAGAGGAGGTTCTCTATTCTACTGTATCTTTTTTTTGCATGTATGATCCGCGGTTACTCCGTCAATTTTGATAGTTCTTTTTTCGTTAGGAAGGTCATACTTCAAAGGTGGTCCCGTATAAATTATACCGAAATTGGTTCAGTACTTTTTTGTTGAAATGATAATTTCATTGGGGATGAAATGATGATATCGTCCACGAACACAAAAATAATGTCAATTTTTTTTTAACTTGCCATTACCTAATATGCAATAGTGAAATTTTGGTTAGTAGGTCCAATAGTCAACACTTAAACTATGACAAATTATTTTATGATCTTAAGTTAAATAACTAGGTTTTCTTCAAGTTTTAATGCTTCATAGTTCATTAACTTACCATTAAAACTATAGCATTCATTCTGAATGAATGGTAGGCATTTGTAATGAGCTATAGGTCCTTGGCTAGCTGGCACCGGCTCCAAATATATCGGAGTATGAATTATAAATGTGTATCAATACTTTCCTTGGTTTTCTATGACGCTCTTTTCAACTACTTCATAAAAATATTATTTATTTCTTACTTTTTAGTTGAAATTTGTACGCACTGAAGTCGGTTTTCCAATTTTTTTGCTAAAAATATTTTATATGTTTTTATCTAATGTCATGAAACTTTTAAAAATACTATTATAAATTCTATGTTTATTATAAGTTTGCTTATTTTTTGTTATGTATTATTTTGTAACACTTTCTTATTCAACTCCGAAATAAAACAAATCGATTTTCGACCACAATTTCTTGGTTCACCGATACAAAATTGATTCCGACGCAAACAATAAGATAAAAATCAACTTGCTAACTAGAAATATCACGACTTCACTTTCTTTGTAGTTTTAAAGAAATAGTTTACTTTTTATTATTCTAGCTATAAATAAAATGGAGTCGCCTCGACTTTATTACAACAGGATGGTGTATTGTACAGACATGACCGGCCTTCGAGCTTAGCAAATATTTAAAAAATTTAAGTGTATTTCGTGAAAAATGTTTACCAAAAATATAGTGACTGTTCTAGTGATTGTGTGCGCGTATGGTGCTCATGGATTTATTGATCATGGGAATAACACAAATGAAGTGACTGATACAGAAAATAAGGTATCTAAGAATAATGAACGAGGTGAAAGTCTTGCAGGATGCAGCGGTGTTTTTAGTTCGAAGTGCATCAAAATTAATATATTGTCATTTCTGGATGATTTGAGCTCTCGCGATGAGCTCGCTCTGTTCGGAGGGATGAGTATAGTGAAAGAAAATTCAACAGCAACTCTAAGCACAAAAGAAATGGCAGCGGAATTATCAAAGAAGTTTCCTGGTAAACCGGACGAGAAGTTGAATGAATTCATTATGTATCGACTGAAGAATTATTTGGACGGACATTCGCTGAGATATAAGTTGTTGGATAATAAAGCTGTTGCGAATGCTATTGAGATGACAAGGGGTGCTGTTTCCGGAAGGAAAAGTGGAAAAGGAGGTGGTGGCGGTGGTGGAGCTCTAGCAGCGTTAATGTTGGGTTTTGGTGAGATTAAAATAATTCTACAAAATATTATAATTGCAAAAACATACTTTACATCTCATATTAATATCATTTAATAACATGAAATTTTCTTTATTTATGATGTTGAAGTTCAAGTCTCTTATTTTAAAGCCAGTAGTTTCAACTTTTTTGGAATTAATTATTTATACTTTAAAATTTACAGGTGCGTTAGGTGCTGCTGCATTGGGAGCCTTAGGACTGCTCGCTGGTAAAGCTCTGATGGCAGCTTTGATGTCTCTTCTTCTATCAGCGTTAGTGGGCCTCAAAGGTCATGGAGAACACAAATCCACGCATTACGAAATCATCACAAAACCAGAGATCTCACATCATCATTCTCAAAGTCACGAGGAACATCACGAACATGATCATGGTCACCATGGAGGTTACAGGAGAGCTTATGACGTAGATTATAACTACTCCCCCTATTACACTTCTAGCAAAAGCTAAATTGTTAGCAATTTGGAACCAATTAGTAATGACATGGGGATATTAATAAAAAGGAATGAAGTTGCAAAAAATCCTACATAAATAAGAGGTTCTTCACTTGTAGAGTCTTTAATAAAATGTTCAGGGTCGTCCTATGGTTAATAGATATAATTTGTTCATTATTTATTTATTTATCAAAATGAAAATGTAAAGTGATTAACAACATCAAAGAAACATTACATGTTAGCAATATTTAACTTGAATAAGCTGACGTCTTAGTTTTTAATTACGTTTTCACTATGAAGTTGACAGCCTTTTTTTAAACACAAATCGGAGAGCTACTTGGTTTTCTGGTAGGTACTAAATAAATAAATTACGTATTTAAAAATCAATAAATTAAAATTATAAACTGGCTTCAGACTAGGAAACGTTTTTTCCCTGACGCGGAAACTTTTTCTAATCTTGTAAGAATTGTCAGTTAAATTTTAAGATTTTAACAATAAAATGCATTTAAATAGTAAGTAATTTATTTTGTTTGCTTATGTTTTAGTCTTACTTTTTATTTAACTATTAACATTATTATATTATTTATTGCAATTCCAATTGCGACTTGTAAAAGTATCAATTATATGTATACCTTTTCTTTTAATATATTTATAAATAAAAATAATAGTATTATGTTTTACAATATGTATCGGACTTTTGAATATAGCAGTATGTTACAAACATTTATTTAGTTTATATTTCTTGCGGTATACCTGTGATACTTTATTTGTTTTTGCTTTTGTAAAGCATCATTGATATTACCAAATTGTATTATAACAAAAGTGAATTAAAACGTTGCATTTAAAATTAGTCACTGCCTTATTTCCGACACCTTTCCATTAAGTTTCTTCTATGAGTTTGTACTCTCAAACTAATTTATTCGCTTTAATCTAAGCTGTGTAATTAATGGCAAATTAATAGGATAGAAGTTATTGAATATAGATTACATAGTCAGCCTTTTACATAATAAATGAAACATTACGAAACTTTTCCTGTGTAATCTGAAGAGTAGTTGAAAATATTTCAAACGAAGTAAAAACTCGTTATGTCATGACAACAAAAGGATCGTTATCCAAAATTTCTTCGATGTACGAATAGTTGTTTTATTAGTCTGTAAATATTTGGTGTGCGATATTTTAGCATAATGCAAAACGCTTTCTTTTCGGAAAATGCGATTTGGTGTTTCTGGAATGGCCAAATCCATTTTCGCCATAACTACTATTGAACCGAAAAGTTTTAAAATTATTTTAACAGGCTGCTTTAAGCGGTATTGAAGCAATGACTGTTAGACGAATGAATAATTATCAATGAAGCGGGCGCACGCGGTGGGTGCCCGCGATACGTGTTTGTATGGAAAGACAGTATGAGCAGCGCTAACTGATCCGGACGCATTATTTTTTGTAATTTATTTAAACAATACAAATTCATGTTTTTCCTCGTGCGATGGGTTTGTACACGCGCGGCGGGCGCCAGTTGTATGGAAGGGGTGGGTAAAATTGCACTAGCGGCATTCAAAATAGCGCCCGCCTAATGGTGCGGACGGCCTAACCGGTTGAATAAGAAGTTTATCGGAAAAGCTCTGGTTAAATAATGCTACGTTTTTGTAGTGTTGTGTTTCTGTCGATAGCTGAAGTTTCCAGGGGTTCACAGGGTTAGGGATACGTGTCAGGTGGTGGCGAACAAGTATACTGTGATACAGAAAGCGTCTTTAAGCTGTATGTGTAAGCTGTATGAGAAGACGCAATTTGTTTCCACTTGCTATGATTTTTACAAATTTCTTATCTACTCACTCACCATCATCATCCTCACAGCCCTCATAGAGTACGACGGTTTCGAGAAGCAAAGTCAAAGTCAAAGTCAAAATTTCTTTATCCATTTAGGTACAATTTGTGCACTTATGAAAGTCAATTTTTATGCCATCGGTTCAAGAGTCTACCAGGAGGCCTTGTTCTGAGAAGAACCGGCAAGAAACTCAACAAGTTTTATCCTCTCTTTACAGTTTTCATAGTATTGATTTGGAAAGAGTCATAATTCACATTGTCAAGTCTTTAATTTAAACTTTGATGACCCGATACCGTGAATGAAATATGAAGCATGTGCCTTAAAATAAACGAATAAGATTTCCATGCCATAAACATACATGTTAATTTATTTTCGTTGTATAATGCGAAGAATATTAAAAATGTAAATTGTGAATGTGAATTAGTTTGTGTGTTGCCTTTTCATGACTTAAGTCCCTGATTAATAATTATTAAATTTTGTACACATATTTTCAGGGATTCAGAACTGCCTTTCATCCATAAAATGGACTATTAACAAGGACCTGGCATAGAATAAAATACTATTTAACAAAATATCAACCAAGTGCACATATACTATAAATGTTAATGTCAGTTTCCAAAATAAAAACAAATATCAGGTTAAAAATAACAAACAAAATATTATCTTTTCACGAATTCCGAACGCGTTATGAATTATATAGAGTACCACAAACTTTTTGCTCTTCAACTCTTTCGGAATGGTAAAGAAAGAGAAAAAAAACGGGCAAGTGCGAGTTGGACTCGCACACCGAGGGTTCCGCCGTACAAACGTAGCGGTTTACAATTTATGACGTATTAAATCAAATTCTGAGTTCACGGGAAATACCTTGTAGGTTTTGATTCCCTAGCGTGTGACGGAAATTCGTCTAAGGTGTCGGTATAAACTGCTGTATCTTTTGATCGCATTAACTTAGAAGTTTGATTTTTTCACTGCTTAAAGGGACAATAGACCTAGGTATTTGGTAAAAATTTCAATTTGATATCTTAATTCGTTCGTGAGAAATAAGGTAGTAAGTTTCATTTTATTAAAATATTTTTATTATATTATATAACTAAAAAAAATGTGATTTTCGCAATTTTCCCTATATTTGCATTATATGACAATACTTCATGCCAAATTTCAAGATTCTGAGTTTACGGGAAGTATCCTGTAGGTTTTGATTCCTTTGCGAGTGTCGGAAATTTGTCTAAGGTGTCGGTATAAACTGCTGTATCTTTTGATCGCATTAACTTAGAAGTTTGATTTTTTCACTGGTTAAAGAGACAATAGACCTAGGTATTTGGTATAAATTTCAATTTGATACCTTTATTCGTTCGTGAGAAATATGGTAGTAAGTTTCATTTTATTAAAATATTTTCATTATATTATATAACTAAAAAAATGTGATTTTCGAAATTTTTCCTATATTTGCATTATATGACAATGCTTCATGCCAAATTTCAAGATTCTGAGTTTACGGGAAGTATCCTGTAGGTTTTGATTCCTTTGCGAGTGTCGGAAATTTGTCTAAGGTGTCGGTATAAACTGCTGTATCTTTTGATCGCGTTAACTTAGAAGTTTAATTTTTCCCTGCTTAAAGAGACAATAGACTTAGGTATTTGGTATAAATTTCAATTTGATACCTTTATTCGTTCGTGAGAAATAAGGGGGTAAGTTTCATTTTATTAAAATATTTTTATTATATTATATAACTAAAAAAATTTCATTTTCGCAATTTTTCCTATATTTGCATTATATGAAAATGCTTCATGCCAAATTTCAAGATTCTGAGTTTACGGGAAGTATCCTGTAGGTTTTGATTCCTTTGCGAGTGTCGGAAATTTGTTGAAAATATCGACATAATCGGCTGTATCTTTTGATTGGCTTGGTTTAGAAGTTTGATATTTTCACAGCTTAAAGGGACAATAGACCTGAGTATTTCATGTGAATTTCAGCTTGATACGTCCACGCGTTCTTGAGATAAAGGGTCTTGACAGACAGACAGACAGACAGACAGACAGACGGACGACAAAGTGATCCTATAAGGGTTCCGTTTTTTCCTTTTGAGGTACGGAACCCTAAAAATAAAAATGAACAGACCGTATTATGTTTTTTTATGTAACTTCAAAGTAGCTGCCTATTAGAAAATGATTGGTGAAAACGAAGTAATGGCTCAGGCCTCTGTTACATTACGAATAACCTACATAAAATTATTGACTACATTTTTCTGAAAACGGACAAACTAAGCTGTAGGACTATTAATATCTCTTTATTACTCCTTTAGAATATTTTATTAATTACATAAATGAAGAAGAAAGTAAAGGTGTCTTGAATAAAGGAAATAATTGCTGGACTAATCCACCTTTGATTATTTAATAATGAAGTTATCAGAGACGGATTTTTACAACTTTGACTAGCGCCTGTGCTTCCACGGCCTATCGAAAGGTTGTTATGGTTTTACACATCATAAATTTTGGTTCGATTTGGTAAAGTTCGGTTCGCCTCAAATGACAGCTGTTATTTTTAAAATTAACAATAATTGCTAGGCAACCAAACCGCAGTAAGATTACTTTTACTAGCTAATAGAATATTGAACCAGCCTTAAAGTATAGGAATATAACAAACATTAAATTCCATGTACTTAAGTTATTTTAATTATATTAGAACTTTTATAGGTTGTAGATTTTATTACATTGGTTGTTCTTGACTGAGACTAAGGGCCGTATTACAGAATGACACTTAGAGATCAATTATGTCTTGAAAATCGTTTGACACTTTCTATCAAGCACAAAGTGATAGAGATGCACGACGCTCAAGTCGGCGTTGATTCTTGAGACTCATTCTATAATACGTGCCTAACTGCGGACTGTTGAAACTATTTTGAGTGTAACATGTGTCCTGGTGGTTGGCTTTGGTTGATTTGTTAGCTTTTTTATATAACGAGATGGCAAACAAGCTTGCGGCCCACTCGGTGTTAAATGATTACCGTCGCCTATAGACACTTGCAATATTAAGGGTAAATCACTTAACACTGCAAGTGCGTTGCCATCCTAGGGTCTAAGATTGCCTTCAATGCCCAGTAATTACACTGACTACCTTTCCCTTCAATCTGAAACAAAGCGAACTGCTTCACGGCAGAAATAAGAAAGGCGGTGGTACCTAACCAGACCTCCCTACATATGGGTCTACCATCTGTTTACTGAAGGATTGTTAATTTTTGGGTTTGGTGTCCCTTTTGTGTAGGCGACCGACGACCTGTCACTATTTTGGAGTACTGTATGGCCCATACTGTCGGATGTGGCTTTGTGTGTAACCGAATGTTACCAGAAGCTCTGCTCGACCCCTTTTAGAATTGTGAGTGTAATTATATGTATATTCTGGGAATAATTTGAAACTTTGAGCTAAAAACACCTTTAATTGACGATATTAGGATTGGTTATTCAATATTTGACTTGAACAACATGCATGTATTTGATTTGAACAACAAATTTGACTTGGGTACACTCCGAACGTGCACACATTGACACTTTTCTTGAAAATAAAAACACAAAATTAGGGAAAGTTTACTTTAGTTATCATGAATAAAATGAGAGATCATATATTTTCATAATCATGTGTTTTTTAGTCATTTTCGAAGATGAACCCCTGAAGCCTTGAATTTAAGGACTTTATAAGATCCAAATTAGTATTTGTTCTAGCGTTTTAAAATTTCGACCGTCACGGGAATGAAATAGGAAATGAAAGTCCAAACAAGTCTATCTATGGTTACTATACGTATATTGAAAATATGTGTATGATTAGTAAAAGAATAAGTACTTACTAAAATTTTAAATGCTGCTCAAAGTAACTATAAAAGTTAAATCGCTTATGATACTGTAGACAAAATTCTGAAAATTTATCTGAGCCTACATGACTAACAATATCCCTAATAAAAAAGCCATATTTATTTGTTTATACCTGGCCTCTAAATCCAAGTGTGATGCATTATCTTAAAAGACTTTCTTAAACAAACAAAAAGCGAGCAAAACTGTAAATCCATTACATTACTCGTCTTATTTCATGATCGAAAGTTACTTCGCCTCTAACAATAAAATCAACGCCATCGTCCAATTTTACTCTCTACGATTTTTAGGCTTTTTGTTGTTAACTTGTACTTGAAAGGTATAAATAAATTGGAATTTCATCACAGTTACTAGTGGTAGTCGGTCTATCGATGAGACCGCACCATTTTTATATCACATCTTGACAGTGTGGTTTGAGTGACAAAATGTGTACCAGAAATATAGTGACTCTACTAGTGTTAGTGTGTGCATACCAAGCGAGAGGACTGATAGATAACGGAAACATTACAGAGACTGTTACGGAAAAAAATGTGCGTAATAATAGCGAGCGAACGGAAAGGTCTTTGAATAAGGAATGTCACAGCACAATTTTCAGTGCGAAATGCATGAAAATTCATTTTATCTCCTTCCTGGAAGATTTGAGCTCTCGCGATGAGCTCTCCCTCCTGCCTGGACTGAGTATCATCAAAGAGAACACGACTGCATCAGTTCTTAGCCCAGAGGAAATGGCAGCGGAGTTATCCAGACAGTTCCCTGGGAAACCAGAGGAGAAGTTGAACCAATATTTGCTGTATCGTCTAAAGAGTTATTTGGACGGACACTCGTTGAGGTACAGATTGTTGGATGAGGAAACGGCCAAGGAAGCTATGGAGAGTGCGAAGGGTGATTCTTCAGTTGCAAGAAAGGGTGGCGGTGGCGGAGGTGGTTTAACCTCAGCATTAGGTGCCACTGGCTTTGGAGCCACCGGTGGCGGTGGCGGCGGAGGTGGTCATGGAGGCAAAGGAGGAGGTGGTGGTGGTCTTCTTACAGCCGCTCTCCTGATCAAAGGTAACCCTTGTGATTAAAAAAAAAAATTAAAATTGCCTAAATTATTTTATTTCTTCAATGTAGCTATCGCAACTCTTCGTGTATATTTTAAAATTATGTACAATTTAATGTGATTGCAATCTTAATATCATTCTTTTACAAATTCGTTTATTTGCTCTTGATACATGTCTCAATTTTTAAGAACCTTTTGTTTTAGGATATTTGTAATGTGATGTTTGGTTTAGGAAAGACTTTTGTTTTCTTACGCATCCAAGTGTTGGTAGTCAATGATTGGCTGTGTCTGAAAGTCAAAATCATTACTAAACCAAAATTGTGCTGCAAAAGTGAAATGTTCCAGAACTTTGCTGAACTCATAAGCATCAGGGAATTAATTTGATTTTATTTTTACAGGTGCATTAGCTGCAGCTGCTTTAGCAGCTTTAGGTGTTTTGGCTGGTAAAGCTCTGATGGCTGCGTTATTGTCCCTTGCGCTGTCAGCGCTGGCAGGCCTCAAAGGTCATGGAGGCCACAAATCTACAACATACGAAATCATTACCAAGCCAGAAATCTCACACCATCATTCACAAAGCCACGAGGAACACCACGAGCATGATCATGGGCTTCATGGAGGATATAGAAGAGTTTATGATATGGGTTACAACAGCTACATGCCGTATACAGCGCCTAGTTCAACTTAAGATGTAATAACAATAATTTATCCTATCCTCAACTATCTAAGGTACTTAATACCAAAGCGGTTGTTGTTCCATAGTGCATTTTTACATTGTTATTTTACAATTTTAATATTAAAAGAATGGTTTAGATCATGAACTGCATATAGTGCTATATTGCTTGGTTCTAAATCACGTCACCTTTTATCTTTGTGTGATTGACTAAAGTGTGATTTTTGTTATTACATCGATTTTAAATTCTATATGTAAAGACTTGAGGAACTTAATTTTAGGTAATTTATTTTTGTTAGTTTTAAGTTAATTTATTTCTTTCTTGTTATTGCTATTAATTTATTTATTGCAGTCTTGAGATTGGTGTGTTAAAGTTGTATCCTTCTTTATTTTTAGCATTATTTATATAAAATTTCCCACCTTAAATATTTGTTAATGTTATCTCAATTTGAGGGTTTGAGAAAGAACCAACAATTTAATTGTATTAATTTTAATTATGTAATGTTTCCTAATATGAAGCAGTATTTATTTCTGTGATGAGTTTATTTATTTATGCTTCTAATGCTATACCAAAATATTAGTACCTATGTAGTAATTTATGTATATACAAATTAAATGATTCTTGTAAAAAATCCTTTTTTTATTTGCGTTTCAATTGCAGTTTGTTCAAATATAGCATCAGCACTCTCAAATGCCATCATTAGTTTAACAAATATGTATTAATTATACTGATTAGTACTTATACGACAGGTTACACCCAGTTTTTCCTTATGCAATTTTGCAAAAAGTAATGTAAATGTCAACTTCGTTCATGTTTTTAAGGAATTGAAAAATTATGGAATAATTTTTGCGTTGACAAACTCGTAAATATTTTTCATACTAGAAAAAATACACTGAAAAAAAATCGACCTGCCTCAGGCGGGAATCGAACCCAGCATCTTGCGCAATCCGGGTGGCTAATAACCCAGCCACAATTAACCAGTTGAAGACCAATATCCGAGAAGAAATGGCAGCTATTCCCCGCACAATGTGCCAGCGAGTTTTTACCAATTTGAGGTTCAGATTCGAGAACTGTTTGCAGCGCAATGGTGCACAACTGGATATAGTTATTTTTAAAAAATAAATTTCGTAGATGTCTATTTTAATTAAAATAAAAAATTGTATGTGTAATGAATTTAGTTTTTTTATTTTTTCAAATTCGCAAATCTTTCTGGCCTATCCTGTATAACAAATAAATTATAATACATTAAATAAAAATAAATTTAATAGTTTAGTAATACAAGAGATTTTAATTTATAACCCACTCACTACATTTAGAATTTGTCCCTGTGGTGGAGGTACAAAATCTAATATGTAACAGTGGCGGTTTACTATTGTGACTGGCAGACAAGCATACAACCTGCATGGTGCTAAGCAATCACCGTAGCATATACCAACCCCAGTCCTCTTTCCTACCGCGTGGACCTCTGGCAACCTCACTCACAGAAACACAACACCACAAAAATATATTCTTATTTGACTGTGATCTTCTGTAAGGTGACATCGGTAAGACTACCCCAGTGAGGGTACTCAAATTCAAGTGCCGTATTCAAAACTATGAGTGTTCGTGAGGCTGTCTTGGTCACAGCTTCGATGTAATCTTTAGCATTTACTATACATTTTATATCGAGATGATGATGGTACTTCTGTACCGGCAGGGGAGTAATCTGTAAATAAACAGAAATAATAGAAAGGTGACCTTTTAACAAGGAGTAGCAAGATCAAATATTGATCAAATTGAAACGGAATAATCTACCAAATAACCTGCTGCCTGTTTAAATAGACTAGACCTTGTCCAGAAGAGCGAATTCGCCACGAATATCGAAACGCGAACTGTAACACACAACGCGCGTTGGGGAAGTACTGGGGCTCACAAGGGGCTCAAATACATTGCGTCCACAAGCTTGGCGCGAGTTTCTATGTGTTCGCTTAGAAAGATTCGCGGTGAATTCACTCTTCTTGGACAAGGTCTATAAGTACCATATCATAGCTATACTAGCACTTGTGCAGTAATAGTTGCCACTTGCCACCATCTATATATATAAAAATGAATCCCTATTTCCCTTGGTCACGCCATAACTTGAGAAAGACTTTTCCTATTTCATTCATCTTTTCAATCAACTTCGAAAAGGAGGAGGTTATCAATTCGACTTTATGTTTTTTTATTTTTGTTGCCTCATAACTCTTTACTGGCTGTACCGATTTTGAAGATTCTTTCGACCTTTGGAAGCTGGTGCCTGTCATTTGGTCCCATTTAAATTTAATCGACATCTGACTAGTTTTTGAGTTATCCCTAATAGTGCCTATTTAATTGACATCGATGATATCGTAATCTTATCAGTTGCGTTTAAAAGATCTCGAGATGGTTTCATGAAAATTTAAATAAAGCCCATAGGGTATCTTTTTCAATAATTTTGTTACAGGGCGCGCCGCTTCCGCAAAACCCTTTATAAAACGGAATAATTTTATTTTTGCGTTTACAAACGCGTAAATATAATACTAGAAAAATGCACTGAAAAAAATCGACTTGCCTCAGGCGGGACTCGAACCCGCACCTTCCACAATCCGGGTGGACGCGTTGACCAATTTCGCCACCGAGGCACTGCTTTTCGCTGTCGAAATTTGTCAGTGCTTGGTGCTTATGTTTTTATGGTAAACATCGTTTCATCAAATCTTTGAAATTTGCACTTCCAAGACCCGAACGAAATATTTTTGCAAATATTTGACGCCCAGCTAAGATGAAACTACCTTACATTATGGAATAATTTTATTTTTGCGTTTACAAACGCGTAAATATAATACTAGAAAAATGCACTGTAGCAAAATGTACGGTAGATTGAGTTAAAAATGTAGTCTCTCAACACGTGTTTTTACAACAAGAACTTGGAAGAAACTCCCAGTCTACATCTGATGCTCACCGTAAATGTGACTAACGATTTCACAGTAAATAAAATGACATATGTGCTATCTTTGTCAAATCAATAATAGTAAGTTTGATTACGAAAAGGTTCTACCATCTTTTCTCCTTAACAGAATCTTGACCTTCATCTTACCTGATTGTAAGTGATGAAAAAACTGAAGCCAGCTCCACCTGCAACCCTCAACCAAAGTGGCTGGCTATCTTATTATTAACTACTCGGTGTCGCCCGCGGCTTAGCTTGCGTTAATCTCGGTTATTTTTAGCCTATAGCCTTCCTCGATAAATGGACTATCCAACACAAAAAATATTTTTAATTTGATTCAGTAGTTCCTGAGATTAGCGCGTTCAAACAAACAATTCCTTCAGCTTTATAATTCTAAAGGTATAGATAAGAACAGAATAATGATGTTACATTAGTGTTGTAGGGGCTGACCTTGATAAGATAATAGTAACTAGCCAGAAGGGCTAATAGTAAGTTCTAGCTCAAACAAAAACCAAGCAAAAATTATTACTCCCTTGGAGATCGAACCTGCCACTTCTAGTTGTAATCAAAGTGGGATCTACACCAACGGAGACCACTTCTTACTGGGTATTGAATTCTTACTTTCTCGTATACGTAGTATACAGGAAGTCTTGTAGCCGTAAAAAAATTCGACCACGAGATTTTGACGGATTTACATGTTTTGGACCTCCCTGAGTTCAAAAATACCGTTTTTGGAATTATGTCTGTGTGTGTCTGTACTCTGTATGTCTGTGCGTTAACACGAAACTCGAGTATGTTTTAACTTATTGCAACCAAATTTAACATGCATGTATGACATCAAAATATAAGCTTTCCATCAAATTTTGAGCCGTCGATCACGAAATTCAAGCAAGCAAGTGCGCGGTCGGTACTCGGATGGGTGACCAAAATTTAACATGCATGTATGACATAAAGATATAAGGTTTCTATCAACTTTTGAGTCGTTTCTGGCATACGAGAGAGTCAAGGGGAGACCACTCCCGATTTTTTTTTATACCATGCTTAACCCGGGCTTCTAGAGATGATTTTGAGTGTAACATCTGTTCTAGTTGTTGGCTTTTGTTTGTTATTTACTGAAGGGTTGCTACTTTGGGTTTGGTGTCTCTTTTATGTCGGCGACAGGCCAGCAACCTATCACTATTTAATCTGTTTGGAGACACTGCATAGCCCGTACTTTATGTGTAACGACTTTATGTGTTGTACAATCTTACGTGTATTTCGCAGCAATGTTTCTTTTGTGCGACCTTGTATGAGTTGTGAAATAAGGTTGATTTTAAAACTACTTATATTATTCTAAAAACTAGCTCAAATCTTAAATCTACTATTTACAACAAAAATAGAATACTATTTACATATCATCACTATTATGTGAGTGGTTGATTGTGACTCTTTGAACTTTGAAGTTCTTATTAGTAAACTCTTAAAGATATCGAACGCCTGTACTACGAAATGTTGCACTGGAGGGCACCGCGGAGCTCCTTCGCCGCTCGACCAATCAGAGAATTTATTCAGAATTTAATCAGACTATTTATATTTTATTCTTTGTTATGTATATTGCTGCATTATGTCAAAACTGTTACTAGATTTTCAGTATTTGATTAGCTTATAGTATTCAACCGGCTAAATATAATGAATTTAGCTTCACTGACAGAGCATCACTTGACTTTAAGACATTTATGTATACAAATATACCTGTAAATGGTTGAAAATGTTGCGCATAGCGCGTGTTCACACACACATATTACTGTATTCCCTAAAGTTTAATACACTCTTGTGGGTTAAAAGTGCTAGCTTATAGATTTAATTGACGCACAGTAGGAACTATCATGTCCTTATATACAGCAGAAGTGGAAAATCTACAAGATTATTTGAGCATAGTTTTTAAGACTGATCTCTGAGCTCTTTCAACTTGTAGCATATCATAAAATATCTGTTTTATGAAATACATTATGTCAAGAGTGACGGGCAAAATGCAAAATAAATCGTTTTTAAGAGTATTAAAGGAATTTCTCCCGAGTTCTTGTTGTAAAAACACGTGTTGAGAGACTCCATTTTTAACCTCAATCTACCTTACAAGTATCTGTTACTTTAAAAGTACATTTTCACTTACATTGGAGAAATGCGATAAATAACGCGAACGCCATTAATTAAAGAAGAAGAAGAGTATTAAAACAAGCGATCTCCTGAACTTGTCTAATAATATTCAAAATTTTATTTTTACGTATCCTGCTGAACAACCTCAGGCTCTGCTCAACCCCTCGTGGGACTATGAGCGTGATCGTATGTATGTATGTTTAAAATAACCATAGTTTTTCGCATGTGGTTAAGGAACAAAAATTGATTCTGGAAAATCATAGCTTTAAACTTAAACGTTAAAGCATAGCTTTCACGCTCAATTTTCCGGAGTACCAAAGTTTCTTCGAAAGTAAAAGTTTTCTTGTAATATATTTTTAAGCACATCAAAATGCGAATATTTATCTGATGAAATTAGGCATGGTGCCAAGCGACGTAGCCATAATTACAACCTCTCGCTTCATGATGGATGGTCCGGTCCGGTAGCTCGACAAATTGTACAAAAATTACATTTTAATACACTTTATCTTTTAGTTTACCTTCGTCGGAAGATTCTCGTAGAGACAGATGTTAATATTGAAATTTTGCTTATCGCAGCTTGCAGGAGTATTGTTAATCTAAAAAATCATAACATTGATTGGCATGTTTAGATGATTGAAGTTTACACTAAACTAGCTATTGCCCGTGACTTCGTCCGCGTGGAATAGTAACTTCAGGCAGCATTTTAATTTTTTATGGTATTTATTTCTTATGAATTGCCTAATAGGAAAAAATCCCCATGTTGTTTTCAGCCTTTGTAATGTCACCCCATTTTCCCCTTGTAGGGGCTGAACTGAATTCTGAAAAAGCATGAAATACGTGTTAACTTATTTATTGATAGGAGTACTCCTGTGAAGTTTCGATTAAAATAGTCTAACTAATCTTGTTTCCCCATACAAACTTTCAACCCTCGTTTCACCACCTCAGGATGTAAATTTTGAAAAATCCTTCCTTAGTGCACACCTAGATCTTTTATGGAACCTACTAAATTTAGAAATCTAGACCGAGCAGTTTGGGCTGTGCATTTATATATTAGTCAGTCAGTCTTGTTGAATTTCTAACCGAAAGATCGTAAACCAATTTTCAACTTTCATCCCTTATTTTACCCCGTTAGGGATTGAATTTCCAAAAATCTTAAAATAATTCTTTCTTTATTTCTAACTGAAAGACCATTTACCAATTTTTATGGTTTTTACTTTAAAGATGACGGATTTCCATACAAACTTATCACCCCGTTTTCGCCACCTTCGAGGGTGAATGTCCAAAAATCCTTTCTTAGTGCACCCCTGGACCTCATAAGGAACCAATGTACCAAATTTGGAATATCTAGACCCAGCGGTTTCGTTGGGCTGTGCGTTGATATCTCAGTTAGTCAGTATTGATTTTTATTTAAATATAGATTAAATAGAAAACGGAAAACAAGGAAAATAATTTCTTGTCATGAAAATATCTCATCGGGTGTTAAAGATGTAAATCTTCAATATTGTTTGGCATACGTCGGCTTGTGATGTAATTTAGACGAAAGGCAAAGGATAAATTTGTAGTAATTAAACTGTCCTGTGTAACTCATTTGGAAGAGCAGTCACCCTGAAGAAAGTTCACGGGTTCAAGTCCCGTTTTGGCACTTATCATGATAATTTTTTCTTGTTTTTTCGTTTTCTATTCAATTTGGTATAAATTTAAATCAAAGCCTAACATGTTATAATTATAATTAGTGCATACATAACAACAATAAACATACATCGTTTATAACTTCCTACACGGTACGAATGCTCGACGCCAGTAGTTATTTATACTTCATCATTTTCCTATCCTGCTCCCAATTTATTTGGGGTCGGTCCAGTATGCCTTGATATCGACAATACTGCTTAAAGATTTGGCATGAGATTTTTACGTCCGTGTGCCTGACACCAACCCTCCTTGGAAACGACTGCCTATCTTTCAACAGCACCCGGGACCACCAACTTAACGTGCCTTGTGAAGCACAGAGGAAAATCGATTGCAAAATTTTCGGTCACCCATCCGAGTACCGACCGCGCACTTGGTTGCTTAACTTTCGTGATCGTTACTAAGAAGGCACGACTTTGGTGCCATCGATCGTTATTTATGACCCTGAAATAATTATGTCACCATATTGCTATAGGTTTTAGCATATTTTAAGCCGCCTGTCAATATGTCTATATGCTGTTGTGGGCGGTGTACTGTGTGTTTGGTGGTGACCACACGAGTGTTGTTTTGGTGCTATGGCCTGCTCGGGGCGCAAAATCTCCCTCAGTTGGCTTTACTCACTAACACGCTAGTGCCCTCTTGGTGCTATGGCCTGCTAGGGGCGCAAAATCTTCCTCAGTTGGTTTTACTCACAACCACGCGAGTGCCCTCTTGGTTCTATGGCCTCCCTCAGTTGGCTGTTACTACACCTACGGGGTAGGAAGTGTTAGTGCTAATCGTTACTGGAAGCTGCACCGGGTTTGTCAAATATATCGTATTCATTCGAAAAACCTACACCGGTACGTGTACTGTGTGATACGGAAAATATTACGGCACATCGTGAATTTGCATTCGAAAATCAGTTCTAATCCTTCTTAATAATAACTTTAATTAAGTGGTGCAATAACTGCACACACATGTTAGGTGATCATTACGCGAGCACCGTGATTCGTTGTCAGTTGCGTTATATATAATAAAAATAAATTGAACTGTTTTATAATCACTGAAGACTCAAATTTCATAAGTAGGCTGTAAATAAAACAAGCAACGAGACTAAATCACACACTATAATAGTAAAAAAAGATTTGAGTATCTTATAATGTGTTGGAACTATTTTGTAACACTTTCTTAGTAATTGCTATATAGATGAGAAGCAAAATGCAAATCCATTACAATACTTTTCTTTTAGTAATGGAAAGTAACATAGACTCGAGCGAACATTAAACTATGAGGTTCAATTTTTTTTATCTCTTTTCAATTTTTTCATCTTACACTTTTTGTAATCAACTTGAAACCATATAAAGAAATTGTAACAATGCCTACATATCAGTACAGAATTGCTAAGCGAAACAAACGGACTACAGATAAGACAAAAAATTTCAAAGTGAAAATTTAAGGAGAACATGCGTTACCCTAATGCAGTGATTTTTTTAGTGATCATGTGTGTGTATAGGGCGAATGGAATACCCAATGACGTGAACAATACAAATACCGGACCTTTGACAGACACCAAATTACGCAATAATACTGAAAGAACCGGGAGATTGCTGCAAAAGGAATGTCACAACACGATCTTCAGTTCCAAGTGCATAAAGATTCACTTATTATCCTTTTTGGAAGATCTGAGTTCTCGGGATGAGCTTGCATTGCTACCTGGTCTGAGTATTGTCAAAGAAAACACGTCAGCTTCAAATGAAAGCCCGGAGGAAATGGCAGCGGAATTGTCCCGACAATTCCCAGGGAAACCTGAGGAGAAACTGAACCAATATTTGATGTATCGCCTGAGAAGTTATTTGGACGGGCATTCGTTGAAATACAGACTGCTAGATCAGGAGACAGTTAAGAAAGCTATGGAGGTGAATAAGGGTGATGCTGCGGAAGGTAGAAAGAGAGGAGGCGGTGGTGGTGGTTTAGGCTTAGGAGGCGGCGGCAAAGGAGGTGGTGGCGGTGGACTATTAGCTGCTGCCCTGATGACTAAAGGTGAGATTCAATGATAACTTCAATTTAAGGTTGAAATTACATTTTTCCATAAAGCAATGAAACATTAAATCTGAATTCGACAATGCCGTGAAATATTAAAGCATAATTTTCATTACATAGTCTGCAAATTTTTGATAAACGTCATTGATGAAAACAAAAATCAATTTACAGTAGATTAATATTTTTAATTACCTTTACGATGGTCCGTTTTTTAGATGGTCCGGTTGTTATACACGTCAGTATGATCTCAGAGTCAAATCGCCATTTCTGATATCGGATGTGAATTTTTTTAACGACTGTCATTCATCCTTCGACAATCGAGTGGAAAAATAAAATGTTTGGTCGTCGTATATCGTAACTACCAACCGCGCAAATGCGCGGATTGGTAGATAGTTAGAATATTCTTTATTATGTACATAATTAAAACATACAGTCATAAAAATACCAGAAAAAAAAGCGCGGGCGATCTTATTGCTATGTTGCGACTTTTTTAGAGACGCCGTATGACTTTGACTTATTATTGAATTCTAAATTGAAACTGTCATCCTTTTTTGTTTGTTTATTGTACAAATTGACTCAAAAGGAAAAATGTATCTCAACCAAGTCCAGCGACTCTACCCGTCTACACTTTAGATAGTTTTAGTTACTTTCATTTTTATTTATAACTAAAAATATTTACAAATATTTTGTACAATAGGAAGACAATACAATATAAACCAATTCAAGTAATACTTATTTACCAATCACCAATGATGTTTCAATAAAGATGGCGCTAATACTGCCTGACGTTTGAAAAAATGAACCTCTAAGGACGCTCCATCCACTTCCTCTTCTGTTTTAAGTTTTTCGCTGTTTTATACATCAGAGAAACATGGTGTGAAGGCCAAGGCCTTCACCACGCCCGATGGTAACTGATGATAAAGCTGAAGTTGAAAGCGAACTTCAGCTGGAAATTATTCAGGGACTGGCTTTTATATCGTAAACTGTCGGAACACAAATGCTATTACCACAATTGTTATTCTGACTTTGTTGGTGGCAGCTAGCCACTCAGGAATCATTGGACAATGTTAATCATTACTTCCCTGCCATGTTACCAATGTTATATGGGGTCAGCGTAATATGTTGTCCTCTTCCATATATCTTGGTCAGCCGTTATCCGCGGTCAGCTCCTTTTTAGGGTTCCGTACCTCAAAAGAAAAAAACGGAACGCTTATAGGATCACTTTGTTGTCCGTCTGTCTGTCTGTCTGTCTGTCAAGGCCCTTTATCTCAAGAACGCGTGGACGTATCAAGCTTAAATTCACATGAAATACTCAGGTCTATTGTCCCTATAAGCTGTGAAAATATCAAACTTCTAAGCCAAGTCAATCAAAAGATACAGCCGATTATGTCGATATTTTCAACAAATTTCCGACACTCGCAAAGGAATCAAAACCTACAGGATACTTCCCGTAAACTCAGAATCTTGAAATTTGGCATGAAGCATTGTCATATAATGCAAATATAGGAAAAATTGCGAAAATCACATTTTTTTTAGTTTTATAATATAATAAAAATATTTTAATAAAATGAAACTACCTTATTTCTCACGAACGAATAAAGGTATCAAATTGAAATTTATACCAAATACCTAGGTCTATTGTCTCTTTAAGCAGTGAAAAAATCAAACTTCTAAATTAACGCGATCAAAAGATACAGCAGTTTATACCGAGGAACCCTCGGTGTGCGAGTCCGACTCGCACTTGGCCGGTTTTTTCCGTATCATCTTTCTCGCAATCTATCCATCTTTTATTCCGTCTTCCTCTCCCTCAATAGCCATCCGCATCCGCACACACTTTATCATCTATTTTCATACATGCCCGTACCATGTTAATATTTCTGATCATGTTTTTCTTCTACAGGTGCATTGGCTGCAGCTGCGATGGGTGCATTAGGTCTTCTTGCTGGCAAAGCTTTGATGGCGGCTTTGATTTCTCTTCTACTATCGGCTATAATCGGTCTTAAGAGCCACGGAGAGTCCAAATCCACTCATTACGAAATCGTCGCCAAACCATCTTACAGTCATGAAGAACAGTACGATCATGGGCATCATGGTAGCTATAAGAGGGCGTATGATATGGCATATAATAGCTATACACCTTATGGTACCACTAATAGCAATTAAATATAAATAGGTGTCTATACTATGAGAATACAGCAGTAAAAAATGCAATTTGCATTAGCAGTTAAATTTACTATAAAACCTACAAATAAAATCTTCAGAAAGTTACCATTACATCTAATTTTACTATTGTTTCTGCAATGATTTAAAGATTTTACTAGTATAATGTTTTGTCGAGCCTTTTTAAATAAATTTAGTTCTACATTGCGTGTTGTAAAGTTGATGTCCATGTGTACATTTACGAAGATTCGTGAATGTTTTTCTCGTTGTAATAAACTTTTATGATTTTAAAACTTCTTCGGTTATGAATTTGACTCTATCATTATCAGAAGTCAATGTATAAATAACTTTAACCATTATGTTATATTAACAATTACTACGTCATCATTTAGTTTTAATTTATTTATTTTATAATTAAGTATTTATTAAGTAAATAACTTATTGGACTTCAGTCTTATTACGATTATCTATTTCTTTATTACTTATACTTCTATAATATATTTATACCTACGTGTATTTATTAGTGGCCTTATATTTATCACTTAAATTTTATATGCGTGTTCCTAGATAACTTTTGTTGATAATGTTATTTATTTTTAAATATTTATTAGTATTTTTACAAAACTTAAAAAATTTGTATTGATGTATCGTATCTCTCTATCTTTATGTATTTTTTCACGAGGAACACGTAGCTGTGATATTATTATTTAATATAATTCTTTTTATTTTAATTATTTGTGAACAATATATTCCGTTTCAGTCTTTTACTTGTTATTTATTGTTAATTCCTTCTAACAACTGTTATTAAAATTTGATGATTACATTCAATTAAATTCCCTTCTGTTAAATTTTTTTTTTATTTGAATGAATGAATAAATATTTACTTGGCAAAAATAAAATAATACAATTAAAAAGTAATAAAGAAGAAATACACGTAAAGCTTTTTAGCCAAATAGGTCCCCGCTCAGCTTATGCCGAGGCACAGAGTGCTTCGACGCTGGTATTCTGCGGATACCTTGATAATTACAGACTACACACACCATAATACATATAAAAAATAGCGTTAGGCAATGCGCAAACAGTAAGGCTCTTTTGGGTGTCAGTGTTAGTGAATAATAATAAAAAAAATACACAAAATAATTTTTAATAAAAGTTAGAGTACTATTTAGTTTTTGTATAAAATATAAGTAAATAAATATAAAAATGTTATGACGATGCGTTACTCGGCTTTTTGAGCGTCCAGTAAATATTTTCTATATTTTATTTTATTTAATGACGGCACAGCCAACAGCAGAAGAAGATAAGCAACAACAGAAATCCTGTGTTCATTAAAAGAAAATAAATCGAAAAAACTAAATAAAATTGATATCATATATGAATAAGCATCTGTGTGATTCATTATTTAAATAATTATCTATTATCCAGGGTTTTCTTGTAAATTTAAATATATTAAAGAACTATTAGTTAGAACTATTTGGGAATATTGGCCAGCAGGAAATTACACTATATGGCGATGAGCGTAATAAATGACATTGAAAATGGTACGTATAGGCGGGATTTGAAAGAGGCAAGTGTGAAACCCCCCTTCTAGACCCCTAATGCTAAAAAGGAGACGGCGGAATAATCTTATTTAGCTTAAGTTGTTTCAAGGACACTGTCCTAATTTCCCCCTATACCATATATCCTTACTCATTTTATCCTCTCAGCTACATAATATTTAGCTCAGTAGGTTTGTGGTGAAATCAAGGCATTTGACATATTCAGCTCTTAGCTCGATCATAAAAAATAACCGTGAACCTACTATGCTAAAAGTTACTAAAACACTGTATTTTTTCATTAAGTGGTTGCCACAACCATATGGCCTGTCTGGTGGTAAACAGCCACCGTAGCCTATAGACGCTTGCATCACTGACGTTACGTGCAAACAATAGTCTCCTTCCTTACCCCGTGGATTTCTGGCGATCTTACTTACCAACAGAAACAGAACACCTCAAAAATGTAGTGCTATTTGAGGTCTTCTATAAGATTCTGGTATTGCTAATATCAGTACGGATAAAGAAATAGGCTCTAATTTCTTCGTTGTAACGTTAAAACATAATCTACACCTCGAATCGAGCTGTTAATGGGCTATAATGGGAATAAAAAGACCAATAAATATAGCAATAAGCAACATAAAGAAAAACACAATAAAAAGTCTATTCTATTATCACAATGTACACGAGAAGCATCCATTATGAGATTATGTCGTTTATCATTAGGCAAACCACATATCAGCTTGCTTGCAGCAGACTTTGAACAAAATTAGTGGCAATAGGCATAACTTCGTTGTAGTTAACAATGATTTTTTTATACTACTTTGCTATGAACAAATGTAATCTGGTAAGCACTTTTATATTTTCTTCCATTATTGGAGGCAAACAAATCACCAATACAATAGTGAGTTGTATGAGCTCAAAAAGAAATTTTCAATATAGTAGGTGAGGAAGAAATATATAATACATGCGATATATCAATCAAATTAAACATACGTCGTGGTGGAGTGGTCAGTATAGCTGGCTTCACATCAAGCGGTCCGGGTTCGAATCCTGGTAGCGGCAAATGTTTGTGTGACGAACACGAATGTTTGTTTGCGAGTCATGGTTGTTTATATATTTATTTAAGTTTATTTATAAAAATATCTAAAATTATTATGTATATTAAAAAAAAATCCGTTATCTAGTATCCGTAACACAAGTTCGTAACGATACTTACTTCGGGCTAGATAATTGGTGTGAGCGTGAAAATATATTATATTATATATTATACATTTAGTGCTTCTTTGAATGAATGTACAGTACAATAATAATATCAAACAAATGAAGAAGGCGAGAGGGTCATCAAACCATCTGCGATTGACCAAGACAAGACAGAAGAGTATTGCAAAGAAGATAGTATCGAAACATTTATTTTAAACTATCTCTCTCTCTCTCTCTTCGTCAGCCCTGATTCACCGACTGCTAGTTAAAGGTATCCTCATGATTTCTCCAGAGTAACTACTCAATCTTGTGCCACTCACATCCACTGCAGATCCACCGTGTTTGTCGGTCCATCTTGCAGGCGGACTTCCGACGCTTCTCTTTTCTGATGTCGGTAGCCATTATAGAATTTTTAGGCTCCACCTATCATCATTTTGACGGCATATGTGTCCCGCCCACCGCCATTTACGCTGCGCCACGGATCGCGCTATATCACGCGATTTATTATTAGAATATCCCATAAATAGGATAATCACCAACGATTTACAATTGCCAACCTAGTGACCTAACATGCAAAGACGCTTTTCCCTTCCACAACAAACAAGGCAAATCCAATGACGAGTATAATATTACAGGTCTCTTAACAACCACTTAGTCTTACCACAACGATATTAACTCTAGCTAGATCCGTCAAGGTGGCGGCTTTTCACCCACCTACCATGACATCTGACCTGAAATCCTATAAGATAAAGAAAATAAATAATGCTCACCCAATGCAAGACGTTTCATTTGATTCTAATATTCCTCGGTGATTTCAAAGAGATGCAACTTAAAAAAATTATAGTATTCCTCATAAGCTGTGCAGCTACTGACGCGTTAGTTATACGGGATGTAAACAATAGCAGATGGGAACAGAAAGGTGATTTTAATGGAAAAAAAAGCGATGCCGAAAATGATCTTACAAATGTATTCAGTGGAGTTTACACGGAGTGTTTTCTGCATCTATCGTATTCTTGTGTTCAGAAGAAAACTTTGCTGTATTTGAACGAGCTCAATAAACTATCAGAGGTGTCTGTTATTGGAGATTATGTGAAATTCGGTAAGTTTGACGATGTAATTTTTATTAATATTTTTTCTTAGCTTTCAGTTAGCAATTATGCTTTAAATGTTCTCGTCAAAGTGATAGATAAATCGTTATAACATTGGACATTTTATAACGAAATTACATTCCGATAAAAAGTCTTTAGTGAGGTTGCAATTCGTAATAGCACTTTCAGAGAAGTAATGACATATTATTTTTTTAATATTATTCAACTGACGTGACAGATTCTAGAGTTAAATAGTCAAATGATAGTACATGCATACGATCTCACTCATAGTCTGAAGAGGGGTTGAACAGACCTAAGGTAAAACTTCATTACACATAAGTTTTTAGCCTGTTGCCTACATAAAAGAGGCACCAAATCCAAAAGGTAACAATCATTCAATTAACAAAAACCCAACAATCAGAGGGTCTAGACAAAACGATACAAATCGTTTCTACGAATAACAACGCCAATTCTAACACTTGACTCTACGATCTCCATGGTGTTATATTAAACACCAATGATCTAGACTAAATTAATTCTTAATTTACACATACAAGAATATACAACGTGTAAAATACATATAAATGACGCACACTCTGAAAGAAGTTTGCTTTTGTTTATATTGTTTGATTATATTAATTAGAACTATTTTTGGGGCAATTATTTATTGTTTTTTTTTGTTTATTATTATAATCAGTTTAGAAGCCGATAGAGGGATTAAAAGCCCTGCTACGCTCAGAATTTTATCTAACAGATTTGTGTGAATAGCTGTATCTATCTCATACAAGCAAAGAGAGAGAAATATTCCTAAAAGCTACTGTATGTAATACAGATGTAAATATTGTTTAATAATATACACATAACCGATGTCTTTATTTAATATAGTAAAAATCAACACCACTGAACCCGAGCAAACAAATCAAGATGAAGAGACAAAAGGGACTAACACGGAAGAGCTGTCCTTCCTCATCGATAAAGCAGTTGACAAATTCTTCAATAACTACGTCATAAAGTTTAGCGCACTAGGCAGAGATATAGCCGTGCCAAACACAGGTAAGTTGTTTTTTTAATAAAGTAGCAATATTGAAACTAATAATGAACCATACTATTATTGAATATATTCTAATAATTCGTCGTTTATTGCAATCAGAGCATAAAATGATCTTTGAATATAATTTTACAATATTTTTACTTATAATAACAACAATTGCAGCGAAATGAGTATGAGAACATTTGAAATCACAGAACGAATGCAGATAATTAACAGCAATTAACCTGAGAAAGTGCCTAGTACATATTATTGAGAAGGACTAAATTAAGCTCTTGTACAATATCCAAATAATGGGCAATAAAAACAAGATCGTAATTAATCACACCTTCGAAACTAAAGTGACTTTAACCACAAATAGAGGCACAATTAAAGTTTATGACTATGTAGTGTTATTACGAATATTAAAAATTTTAATGTTATATTGCAATATTATTTTACTAACCTGCAACTATATGACTACTGCAACTGTAATACTAATTTAGTTATCGACATAATAGTTAAATTAAATTTTTTGGTAAAGATATGTGATGTTATCCCTAATTTTGCAGTGGAAGAATTCGTTGGTAGAAAAAGACGCAAGGGCGGTGGTGGCGGTCACCACGGAGGAGACGACGGAGGAAAGAAGAAAATGATGATGATGGCTATGATGTGCATGAAGATGAAGCTGATGATGGTTCGTGTATAAATTTCTAAAACTTTTACCTGTTGGTTTCTTCACCAATACTGAGGTCACGTATGATCCCGCGAATGAACTTTGTATTTATTTATTTATTTATTTAACATTTAATGTACACACAAAGACAGTTACAAAAGAAGACATTATATAACACGGAGAATTGTACAAAGGTACTGCTTATTTCTATAAGAAATCTCTTCCAGCAGCCCCATATATGGGAGAGAGATTTTAATAGGTAGACGTGTGTACCCGTTTCATAAAATATTATAAAATACATACCTATTACAAAAATACATACCTATATTCAAATACACATAAATACATTATAAAGAAACAATATGACATCAAAAACAAATAAATAATTGTAATCAGTAGTTTGGCTTGTTTTAAGACCTATCTTATAAAATTTGTCTCCATAACAATCGATACTGGTAACTTCATTAATTTCTACTTTGTAATCAGTAGTTTGGCTTGTTTTAAGACCTATCTTATAAAATTTGTCTCCATAACAATCGATACTGGTAACTTCATTAATTTCTCCTGTCGCATCCAACATTAATATAATATCTTGCCATCAGCTGAAATCAGCTTACGTACTTACTCAACAACTTAAAAAAGAAAGAAAAATACATACATATAATCACGCTCACAATTCCAAAAGGGGTCGAGCAGACCTTTATGTAACATTCAGTGACACACCAAACCACATCTGGCAGTATGGGTCAGACTGTACCCTAAAATAGTGACAGGTTGCCAGCCTATCGCCTATACTAAAGGGGCACCAATCCAAAAATTAACAATCCTTCAGTAAGCAAACCAACTAAAGTCAACAACCAGGACAGATGTTATACTCTCAGCAGTCCAGGTAATAAAAAGAAAGATTTTTTTGCAATATTCTTAGTCAAATGGTTTTAAGGAATTCTCACGATTTTAAACTAATTTAATTATGCTAATTCAAAACGGCTAGTTCTTTTCATCATACTTCGACATACTTTTGTGCAAAGGTGATCCTGATTTGTTTTAAGTATGCTGTCAAAACATTAAGCAAAATGATCAAAAATATTATGTTTCAGATGGTTCCCGCAATGATGGGGATGATGGGAATGATGTCTTTCAAAGGAATGATGTTCAGCATGATGTCTTTCATGATTGCGAAGGTAAAGACTTAAAAACCAAGGCACATGTAGTCCTAATGTTTCCAATGCTTTCAATCAGATTTTAAGTAAAAGTCTTTATTACTATGTTTGCTGAATTCTATCAATAATTCCTTCTCAGATGATGCTCCTAATGAAACTTCTGGAAAAGAAAGGTGGCGGGGGACTTGGTGGAGCTGATGGTGTAAGTATTTTATTAATTATTAGAGTGACAAATAGGCATTTTTTTATGTCCTTTTCATTAATTGATATGCATGAAATCGTTAATAAAGATATCTTATGACCAAATATCTAAGTAATAATATCAATAACTATGATAAGCGCCTTTAATAATATGAATGGCAAATACACCAAGATGCGTCTTCGTGGGCATAGCTGATAGAAAAATTACGAATTTAAGCTAAGAATTACAAAACTCTTTAAATACCTACTGCAGAACTCGGATAGGCCTTTTTCACTTTAATGGAATTGGGGAGAAAAAATTAGGGGGTTTACTTAAATTATTTGTTTAATGACTACCAGCAACTAGGTAGCATAAAGTCTTGAAAAAAAGAAATCCTCAATTTATCTAAATCAGAAAAACACCAATAATAGTAGGATCATTAAATTGATATTCGATCTACATATACGGCTACGGGTGATAATATAAATAATCTAATTACAGGGCTGGCCTGCCGGAGGTGGCGCTGGAGGAGCGTGGATGCCCGCAGGTATATTCCCAATCAAATAACATTACGACGTAAAGAAAAATCTTCCATAAACCATAAAAAAACACAATTTCAAAACGCAGGTGCTGATTACGGAGGCGCCGCCGCTGGTGGAGGATACGACGCAAATGGACAATGGCAAAGCCGATCAATTATAGAGAAAAATGAACTAGAAGCTATTCATAACAAGCCTATAATATCATATGTGACACCTTTCGTAAGAGTTAACAATGTAGATAAGAAACTAGCTACTGAGAAAGACAAAAATAAGAAATCAAGGAGCAAAAGAGGAATAGTTGATGTAGTTCAACATGCATACGCTTATTGGATTAACAGACTGCTAGGAAGCAACATCAATAGAAGAAAATTAAGGCAACCCAATTTCAAGTACGTGAACGGAGTAAAATACGTTTACTATCCAATGAAAATGCTTCAGAAAATTAAACAGCCGAAAGAATTGCAACATCATATCACAAAAATTGTTGAAGATACTAAGCCTGTTGTGATTGCTGAAGATTTTAACAAAGGTGAAATAGTAGAAGGTGTTATAGAAAGCAGAATGAATAAAAAGAAATTTAATAAGATAAAGGATGACGTGAACGATGTAATTGACGATAATCCATGGGAATGACTATATTATTTGATGAAGTTTTATGTGCTTGACAATATTGTTGAGCCGGACTTTAAAGTGTTCTTGTTTTTGTAGATGTGTCTTTATTTGTAACTTGATAGTTCAATTATGTAAGTAGGTATCTAAGGCTATATGCTAGAGCAGCGTATGTACCCTTAGGGCACATTCACAAGGGATTCATCATTGACGATTCGCCAAAACACGATACCTCCTGCGAAGGACCAATGTTGGTGGATGCCTATGTTCACCAATTCCCCTCTCCGCTGACATAATTATGATGTCAAATTTTGTACTTTTGTGTTTGTGACACGAAACGGTATAAAAATATTTTCTTGTTGGCAATATTGTAAAGTGTTGACGACGCATGTTTACAAAAAGAAAATAGTAATAATTAGTCAAAATTAGTTTTAATAATTAAAATAATAAGTTTCACTGAGATGATGAAATAAAATTTATAGGCAAAGACAAATTTGGTATTTTATTTAAAATAAATCCTAACAGATACTTAATTTATAATTACGAAACGAGAATGAGAATGAAATATTCAGTAACAGATAGATTTACACAGATGCTGTCAACTACATGCTAAAAAAATATAGGGACTATTTTTTTAAAAAAAAGGTCCAACAAATTTCCACCTGATGATAAGCAGAAGTGGAGTCCAAATGCGAAGATAGCCAGTGCGAGAGGTAAACCGCCGCGCTAGCCAACCTCGCCTTGCTGACCTGCAAGGTGCTTCTTCACGCCTCTTTGGAATAATCCAGACTTGTAAGAAGGAGGGACATTTTGCTCTGACAGTGAATTCCATTTCTTGATTGTGCTACATTTATATGAGTTGCCAAATTTCTGGGTTCGAGTTAAAATGTCAGTCACAGTATGAAAATTTGACTTTTGTGTACATTTCGTACTTATGAGTAAAGAAATTTTGACTTTAAAACACTTGAAACAATACCTACTACTTACTTTTATGTGAATTAGAAGTTATAAAATTGATTAGGTACTTATTGATTTAACATACAAATAGTTTGGTCAGAAAAACAAAATCGGTAAATAATATCTATAGACGGTAATATTATCTATAGATAATATATAGACGGTGGTTTGAGAATGTACGAAAAATTTCAAAAACAATTTAATAATTTTGATTTTTTAATAAAACCAATAAATAATAATAGAAGCGTCGGTGGCGTAGTGCGTAAGGGCGTTCTCTCCCACCCGGGAGGCACCGGTTCGATCCCCGCCACGTTTAATCGACGCTTTTACGGTGAAGGAAAACATCGTGAGGAAACCTGCACACACCTATGAAGAAATTCTTAGGTTGTGTGTGAAGTCGACCAATCCGCACTTAGCCAGCCCCTAATGTGGGGTAGGCTCGAGCCCCTCGGTGAGGACATTATGAGCTGTTGTTTATGATGATGATGATGATGAATAAAACTAAAGAATTACTTAATTCGTAGTAGGTAATAAAAGATCCCTTTCCGAGCTAATAAGTGTGCTACAACATTAAATAGCATGTACCAAACACGCTGTTTAGTAGCTATACCAACCCTACTTATGATTATTGTATTCGATTGTCAACCCGACATCGAATATTGTTGGAGCCTTCTTATCTTTTCGAATTTTAATAAGTAAAAAACAATTAAAAACGTAAACTTTTAGTTCTCTGTACTAGAGACCGCACCACCACTGAAGGCGCACGCGGACGAGGACGGGGCGCTAGTGTCACATAATAAATGCTGCCAACAAATTATGTGTCTAATTAGGTATCTCTTTGTAAGTTACTACTTTACGACCTCAGATCATTAGTTACCACCGTACAGTTCTGGGAACTAAACTTCCAGTTTTCCACAGGACTTGAGTGGTGGCGCTTATTCTAACATAGTATTTTTTTCTTCCATTCTTCCATTCCATGCAACTCGGCTGGGCTGCGTTCGGGAAGCTACGCATCAACCGCTTTTAATTCCTGTGTTGCCAGTGATGACCTATGGAACAAAAACGTGGTCGCTTAACATGCCTCTGGAAGTTCAATGTCACCCAAAGAGCAATAAAGAGGGCCACAGAACATAGATACCTCTTATATCTATGTTCTGTGGAGAGGGCTATGCTCGGAGTTACTTCTGTGTGATCATATCAAAGGTTTTTTTTTTTTTGGAAAACGTAAAATTAGCCATTTTTACACTAATTTTAAAAAGAGCCATTATTACCTACATACTTAGATTAAGAATGTTCTTATTCTAAGCCTACATACTTATTAGTTATGCATTTCGCTGGCTTTTCGTCATTTGTATTAATTTCGTTTTCAATATTATTATTATTTATCATACTTTTATTGATAAAAATATAATATAATTAAGCAAAAGCGAATTTCGAATCGAATAGAGAATGTGCGACCACCTTAACAAAATTTCGTTAACCTGACATCTAGTGCCGTTACATAAAACTATTTATTGAAAGATGTGCTTTGCTTTTATGCGATAGCATGCAATGAGCAATTGAAAGATGTGCTTTGCTTTTATGCGATAGCATGCAATGAGCAAGCTTGTAGCATGCAGTTTGTAGCATCCAGCTTGCTATATATTGTTGTCTGTTGGTACTAGTTGCGAAACGTCAATAACAGATGGCGCTATCTGAACATTATTTTCTACACTACACACTTGATAAAAATTATTCTATTTAATACCTATTTATCAACAAACTTTATATATTTTTAGTAAAATCTTTGTATACATTTTCTTTCAAATAAGTATCTATTTATGTTGACTACATTGACTTTATTACGCATACTACCAAAACAAAGAAGCCATTTTTTTAAACTTTCTACATTTAGTTTATGTCAAGAAGGCGTGCTTTGCCTAAGCAATAGTTAAAAAAAACTACTCTATGAATTAAGATAAAATAGGCTTAAGTAAGAGAAATAATTAGAGGAAGAACAATAGATATTTAAATTCTGTTTTGTGAGTCTCCTAAAATCCTAAAATTCATAAATGAATGGTTTTTGCATACAAACTTATTAGAAAGATTAGAAATAATACCCATGAAAAAATGTTAAACGCTAGATAATAATATAAAGATCAACGTCATTTTAATACTTATAAGATTTTATAACATTTTGTTGGTACATTTTAACAACGTACAACTAATTTCAATGAGAGTCTTATAATCCGATATGGTCTAGTGGCTAGGATACCTGGCTCTCACCCAGGAGGCTCGGGTTCGATTCCCGGTATCGGAATAACTTTTTGTTTACTTTTTTTAAACCAAATATTGATTTTGAAACAAAAAAAAAGAATTTTTACTGCCATTGCAATGCGTTTATTGATTTTTATATATTAGAAATAATAATTGAAATACAATTTTGTATTATTTGGACGCTTATTATAATCACGTTTAATCGTTACGTGCTACTGAGGCCTTAGTACGAGTTTGTTAGTTATCGAGCTCGATCAAACGTATCGTCTCTTTTCATACATTGCCCACTAGCGCCCCTAGCGTAAACTATCAGAAACAGTGGCCAATGTATGAAGAAAGACGATACGTTTGATCGAGCTCGAAAACTATCAAAACTCATACTAAGGCCTCTGGATGTAATGTTCTCACTGCATTTAATTTTACAGGATCGGCCACCTGCCGGTATGTGTGTATAATCGGTACTTTTACTGGGCCTAGAAAATACAATCGTGTGTGTGAACTCGCTCGTACTTACAACTACATATGCCGGCCGTCGCCAAACAAAAGCGTATAATATGATAAAACAAACCTGTCAAAACGGACCTCTGTGTGAACACGCCCTAAATTACCGTGCAGTTCGGCGGGTATTTTGTGTTAATTGGCAGCAAGAAATAGCACTTAGGTAAGTTTTTTAAGTTAAATTTCATTAGAAACGATTTGATTTGAAAACTCGATGAAATGGAAAAGCGGCACGAAAAAGTATTTGATTGGGTATGCTTTTCGTGGTTTTCGGGGGTCTCGATACCGAGTAGCCGAATTCGAGATCGAAGATGGTGGACGCGACTTTCAATGAAAAATATCAATCAATATAGATCAATATTTTTGATTAAAATGAAATGAATGATGAATGAAAAAAAATATTTATAATAGCTTGTTTTTAAAAATATTTTTGTATTATTTTATTATTTGTTTAAAATAGAACGAAAAGTGGATTTTTTTTTGGATGTTACATAGGTACATTACTTGTTTCGTGTCACACGGCAGCGTTTGAGACATGCTCGCCACACTATCCTGTTAAATAATTATTATGCTGATAATCATCAGCAACATATTTGCGATTTCCCGGTTGTGCCCTAAACGCCCTCGCGGAGGGTCCGGAGTCCGCTAATCTTCCTAACCTACTTCGCACGGACTTCGGCATCCTTGGTAAAGAGACCATTGGTACGAAAGTCCTCCTTCACGACATCGAGCCAGCGTTTCTTGGGCTTGCCTCTTTTACTGGCACCTGGCGGAGGTGGCGTGGCAAGACATTTGTTTCGTACGCGATCTTTACGTGAAACCCGACACATCCACCATAGCATCTTCGGATAATAAAAACTACTTTTAAGAGTAATATTTTTAGAAAACCTAGTAAATAAATAAATATTACATTAAATTATTAATACCAAAGAAATTTTATTGGATTATTGCCAATTTGACACGGATCCCTAATATTTTTACATCGATAGATACATGGTAATTTAACTGAAATGGCGCTCCAAAAGCTATCGACAAAGCACCCAGCTTGTCACTTTCGAAATAAAAGCCGGTTGCACCAAGTCTGCTTAAAGCTTTAGTTAACATTTGACAAATAGTTAACCAAGCCTATCTTAATTTTATATCCTTAAATAGTGGTTTTTAGTCGGTTAAACTCCTAGCTTTCATTTCTACTACTGATAAGTGATGATTAAGGCTGAAGGTCGTGTGGTGCCGGCAGAGTAGAATAGCATCACCCCATATCCTCCAATGGGTGTCGTAGAATTCGACTAATGGATCAGCAAAGGGGTATTGATCACCTTATACTCCGTCCACCAATCCGCATTGGGTAAGCCGCGTGGACTACTGCCTAAACCTCCTACAATGACATGGAGAAACCTTGTGTCCCACAGTCGGTCGAATTATAAAGGTTGTTATGAAGGCTGAAGGAGGAAGTTACCTTTACCCGGAGCCCTCAACCACTGAGGGACTGGGTGTCTTGTCTTTAGCTGTCGGAACATAATAGTTATGGCAACAGACTTATACATATAAGATTGTGCTGGTAGCTAACTAGGCAAACAAAACCCTATGACCGGTTGGTTAGGGCCGGCGCGGCACAGCACGCTCCTGCAAACTTCGGTGCCACGGCCACGGCTACTAACGTGCTCGTAATGGTCTTTGACTGACTGTAAGAACTATGTAGACTGTGGACTGTGGGGCTAGATTCAACCTTATTTTAATTACTTACCACCAATCGGCATTGAGCAAGCGTGGTAGACTAGTGCCTAAACCTCGTTCAATGACAAGGAGAGGCCTTGTGTCCCAGTAGTGCGTCTAATTATAAAGAGTGTTATGATGATATGACAAATCTACTTTCATTTTCGGTTACCTACCACATTATCATCTACATACGGACGCAAGATAGCTGCTATATACGGGCGTCTGATAGGCAACACTCACTTTCCCGTAACCTATACGTCTCACGAGTTCCAGCGGCATGCCGTGGTATCTTTTAGCTCCATCTTGATATATATAAATTTATATTCCTGGTGTTCGAACCCGAAACCTCTGAATCTAATTCTGATGAAGAACCACTAGGCCACGGAGGTAAGATTTACAAATAACAGAAATTCTAAATGGTATATCCATTATAAAGCTTCTTATTAATTATTTTTAAAATTTAACCACATATCTACAAACGGCTGATCAATCGACAAATATACCGTGGATGTGAACCTGCATAATTCCAAAACAAGTGTACGTCTTTGAAATAATGCAGGTGCAGCTTTGCGTGGTCTCTCTATCTCTCTCTCTCTGGGGGCGCTTTATTGACCAGAATAGTAGGTAACGATTTTCTTTTCATCATCATCATCAACAGCTCATATAATGATGAATGAAATGACAAATCATTATGAGTGTTATTTTTTTGACTATACTATCAGACTATCAGAGTTTTTTGTCAAATATGGAAGGGAAAAAAAGGAACAAGAAAGAAGCTGTTAGAAAAAGAGCTTAGTTGAAGCTGTACGTTTGTTCTTCTTCCTCGTCTCCATCTCAAAGGAGTCATTTTAAACATATTAACTGCACTAAGTAAAAAATAATGACAGATTTTTAACAAAAAGATATTAAGGCGCAGAATGAGAATTTTGCTGTGTAAAAAACGTACCGAAAAGAGATTAGGGTCCCCGGCTAAAGAAGCGCCACACACCACATATAATACAACTAAAATAGTTAAGTATGTAGGTACCGATTGTTAGAAACCTATCACTAACCGGAGTTAACAAATCGGTTTTCATCGGCCTCTGTATGCGGTCAAAGACCCAGATCTTCAACTTGCTCTTGAACATGGTTTGACAATTTGTAGTGATGTTCTTTAAATCTGTTTTAGTAAAAAAAAATAACTATACCATTTTCGTGCATTTTGTTATCGATGTCGATAATTAATACAAAAAATGTGCTTCTTAATACTAGAAAAATGTACTGAAAAACATGGACTTGCCTCAGGCGGGACTCGAACCCGCATCTTCCGCAATCCGGGCGGCTGCGTTGACCAACTTCTTAATGTTTTTAAATAGGTCTAAAATGAAAACTAAAAGTTTTTTTAGGTCTTAAATAAATAGCAATATAGTTATTAAAAATTTATGTGTACTTGAAAAATGCACTGAAAAAATCGACTTGCCTCAGGCGGGACTCGAACCCGCACCTTCCACAATCCAGGTGGACGCGTTGACCAATTTCGCCACCAAGGCACTGCTTTTCGCTGTCGAAATTTGTCAGTGCTTGGTGCTTATGTTTTTATGGTAAACATCGTTTCATCAAATCTTTGAAATTTGCACTTCCAAGACCCGAACGAAATATTTTTGCAAATATTTGACGCCCAGCTAAGATGAAACTACCTTACATTATGGAATAATTTTATTTTTGCGTTTACAAACGCGTTAATATAATACTAGAAAAATGCACTGAAAAAATCCACCTGGATTGTGGAAGGTGCGGGTTCGAGTCCCGCCTGAGGCAAGTCGATTTTTTTCAGTGCATTTTTCTAGTATTATATTTACGCGTTTGTAAACGCAAAAATAAAATTATTCCATTATATGTACTTCTTCATAATAAGAAAGGCAAATGGAATACATCTTCTCACCGGTGTAGTTCCGCATTTTAATCATACGCATTTGGGTCATGAAAATATAATTATTTGTTTTATGTTAAGCTTTTTAATATATCCAATTTAGCTTTCATATTTTTTTATTTTTTAGTTATTAATAGGCAACTCTCAAATAATATACAGAAGCATATTGTAAAAGCGTCGGTGGCGTAGTGCGAAAGAGTGTCGTCTCCCACCCGGAAGCACTGGTTCGATCCCCGTCACGTACCAATGTGTTTTAAAATTTTTAATTGTTTAATCGACGCTTTTATGGTGAAGGAAAACATCGTGAGGAAACCTGCACACACCTATGAAGAAACTCTTAGGTTGTGTGTGAAGTCGACCAACCTGCACTTGGCCAGCATGGTTGACTAAGGCCTAATCGCCCCTAATGTGGGGGTAGGCTTGAGCCCCTCGGTGGGGACATTTTATGAGCTGTTCGTGTATTGTAAAAAGGCATGTATACATTGGCCCACAAAAGAGTTATTTATTTTGCAGGGTTGAACTTTATAACTTTTACTAACCGGATCGTATTTTTTCCTAGAATTAACATTATGTATCTCCAGTACCTTCCTATATATAGTGATGACACAGTTAGAATATTTATCTTCTTGAACTTTTCTCTAAGGGGGTTACGCGGGCCTAGTTGATAAATTGCTATAACAGCCCATTTTTTAACAAAAAAATTGTATATAACCTCCGTACAAATTTCTTTAGATATCGTCATTTTTAATGAGGGCTAGAGGAGAATCCCGTACGACATTATGCTGTAAAATAACGGAAATAAAAAAATGCCGTACTTTGTAATTTATAATCAGTTAACCGCCTAATTATTTTAACTGTATACACCACAGAACTAAGTTTACCAGAAAATTTTACAATATATGGACCCCATTGCAATTTGGAGTCTAACATTACTCCTAAGAAAGTGGTTGTTTGAACAGATTTTAATTCCATTGCATTGATTTGTATATTAGTTTCTTAAGGCCTTTGGTGTAGAAAACTTTTTTTTGCTAATCAACAAATTATTAACATTCAACCAATAAACTACTTTGGCAAGTGCATTGTTTACTTCTTTGTCATGATTATCTAACTGTCTATTTATTTTGAAAATCATAGAAGAGTCATTCGCAAACAATACAATATCCTTATTGTCCCTTATGTAGTGAGGGAAGTTATTTATATACACTAGAAAGAGAAATGGACTGAGAATTGAGCCCTGCGGAACACCTATGTGACTAGAAATCCTGGAGATATTTTACCATTTATTTCAACCATCTGTATTCTATTGCTCAGGTATCAATAAGGTTGATAGCCTTGTTCCATATGCCGTAAAGGTTTAATCCCAACGAGAGTATCATGATTAACACAACCGAAAGCTTTAGATAAATCACAGGAAACACCAAGATCGAGACACTAAACAGCATATACCTCTATTAACTTCCGCATCATTGGTCGAGCGACCCCGACTTAGCCTTCCTGCCTTCCGAAGCACGGAGAAAAATCGAGATGGAAAAGAATCGGTCACCCATCTGAGTGCCATCTGTGCACTTGGTAGCTTAGCTATCCTGATCGTTACGAAGAAACCACGGCGCCATCGTCCTCCTAATGTATAAATGGACGTCCGATATAATAAAGACACAGCAGGTTTCCAGTTCATCGACATTCAGTACTATCGATATCGATAGACTAACCTACAGAAGGCACTGGTAACGTGCGAAAGAGACAACCGCGTCCCACTCACTGGTTTTACTAGAGTTATCTCCCAACTTAGTCACTCAGCCGTTTCCTACCGCGCTGCATGCGCGGAGAGTGTACAATTTTGACGTCCGTGACCTCCATTCTTCGAATGTAAACAAAACTTTTTCTTGTGTTAAAGTGTTTTTTTTTTGCACCCACTGGATGCATTGCGATAGAAAAGAGGTGAGATTTCATTTTTTTATTGATAACTTTTTAAGTAAGATTCATTTCTTTCAACTGTTTGGTGCTAATGTCGTTTGGAAAGCGAAATTTATGGTCATCAATAAAATTGACCAATAATTTTCGAATTTCAACCAACAATTTGGAAAGTTATTTTGGTGCTGTGTAAGCTAAAGCCTCGTTGGTTGTTGGATTTGTTATTTTCTATGCTAATTAAGCAACGTCACATCGCGGTAAAAGTTTTTTGGGGATGCATGCAAAGGTATTAGATTAGAATTTGCCAGTATCCAACCAGTCAGTATTGTTAAAAAAGGTAATTTTGCACACATAAGAAGCTACCTACTTTCATTCATACTTAACATTTGCTCATACTTAAAGCCACATCTGACAGTATGGGTCATGCAGCGCCTGCCATATTAACCAGTTTCCAGTAAGTCACCTACATAAAAGGGCATCAACCAGGACGTATGCATCCTTGGACATGCTATTGCTGGTGGTTACTATCCACCAGATGGAGTGCTTTAGAAGACAGATAGGTGCGGTCAATTAGTCGCTTTTACGACACCCATGAGCAATGTTAGCGGCCTTTGCGGCGCTACAACATGACACCGCCATTATCATAGAGTTTTAATTTAGTCTAAGATACTCTTAGAATTAGGCATGGTTGACTTTTGGAGTGAGATAACAAAGCTCTTCCACGCGCTCAGGGGGCGTCAATACCGTCAATATCAGAATCTCTCCTTGACATCTGCTGAGACGTCACCCCATAGTTTTAGTGGGTAGGATCTGCTTGATATTTAGTGAGGACACTCCCACACTCTCCTTACTCAGCGTATAGATGAGCTGTGAGCAGGGTAAAAAGGCATCGGTAAGGCATTTTCCTACTTCGCTGTTTCAGGCTTCTAACGTGACTAGCTTTCAACAAGTGTCGCTACTAGTCTAGGAGAGAGATTGAGATGAAAAATCATTCATCCAGATCCCAATTAGTCGCACTTAGTGGCACTTTACCAATCCAATCGTTACATTGAACGTACCACCACGTAACTATTTCCGAATTTGGTTCTCAACATGTCCACGTGAGAGTGGAATTCTTTGGTTTAGTGGTTCACCTGCTGGCATTCGATCCAGAGGTCTGAGGATCAATCAACAGGGGAGTACAAAGTAACACTCGGTGGGGTTGGTGGTAGGGGGGCATATTTTAAGATACTGTGACTCGCTACCATCATTTTATTAAACTCTGTCGACATATTAATAATAATAACACCATTATTGTGTTCCGACACACAATGATAAGTTAGCCAGTTCCTGAATGGTCGGGGGTTCCCGGTGAAGCTTGCTTCCATCGTCGCCCTTATCATCACTAATCACGAGAGATGAAGACTAAAAGCACCCCAGTTAAATATAAAAACAAACTAGACAATCCTTGCGTTGAAACAAATAATAATGTAGTACACGCGACAGGTGTACAGATTGAGAACATTCTAAAACATGTGATAAGATTCAATTTCAACATGTTTAACCTGTCACGCAACTAACCGCACACGCTAAAACAATTTTAGAAACGAAACTTTAAACAAAATCATAAAAATAGACACCTTCAAGCAAGTAGACCGAAGAGCCACATACCGCATTAATTCTCAATTGGAATTAGATGATTAAAACATGCTTAAGTACAGTTTAACAACTGTTGTTGTAATCAGCCAATGGACAATCACGCTATACTTCTAGGTTTGAGATAATCAACTCATTTAAAATGAAAATCTCTTTGAAGATTTTTTAAAAAAAAACAGTACTAGGAACTCTGACAAGATACAAACACTTTCTTGAATCTTTCCTGAGATTTCAAGACGATAAGTTTATTTTATGCTCAATAATACCAAAAATCTTTTAAATCTGGTCTCAAAGTATTTGACAGGCGATGAGAAAAAGGCATTAGATTCGGAATCCGAATATTTTGCGAAATGCTTGTAAAGCTGACTCTTTTGATGTAAAGCTTAAAAAAATCTTACCTTATGTGGTTTATGAGCAAATAGATAATCTATTACTCAAACTGAATGATGAACTTATGAAATAAAAAGTGATTTCGAGTAGGTAATTAAAAAAAGCAATTCATGCAATTGAAACGGATGATCGGAGACAATTTTAACTTTACCTTTATTAATTTGATTCTTTAAGTGCACATCTGTAATTAGTTTTAAGATGATTCTCCTTTATAAACAAAAATTCTGATGATAATTAAGATAGAGGCGTACGTCAAAGACTTCCCACAGTTCCTATTATTCCTTAATTTGAACCTTAAGTAAGCAATTTCGAGGTCATGAACAGCTATTATGCAAATCGTCTCGACCTTGGTTGTTCTGATTTGTATGCTCCACAACTATTGACCGAGTTACAGCCGCAGATCTTTCGACCCTACCGTCATTAACTTTTACTTCTAAATATTTATGAATCAACCTCATATCATTATTAACCTCATGTGTTTATGGAAGTTTAAATCTAATATGTAGATCTTAAATATGATACGATTAGAGTGTAGTGTTCAAATATTTTCTTCAACTTTCTTTTCGTAATTAATAATATAATTTTGAAATACTTATATAGCTTCACCCATTTTATGGACCACAGAATTTTATGGCCAGAATAACTTTTTTTTTTATAAAATCTCGCAGTAATTTTTTAATAGCAACCAATTTACGAGAAGACTCTTTATTGAAACTCTTAAGTTTTAGGTAGAGTTGAAAGTACAAATTTTGTACAAATATTTAGTGACTTTGTCGAATTATTACTTTATTTCTTCAATACTTTTTCAGTGATGCAATTGAGCTTACATTAAATATTTCGAGGATAAAGCTTAAAATGCGGAAGTAGAAATATATTGTAATAATACCAAACGGAATTAGTATTTTAACTATTCATTTTAATAAAAATTAATTTAACGACGTCGTTTCATTTACACGACTTACCTGTATCTGTTGTGTAATTGGTTAATTTTTAGATGTTAACTCTAAAAAAAAAAATTGAAATGAGAAATCTTTCAATGTAATCTTTAAGGAAATCTTAATTTTTAAATACTTATTACGTGTGTATTTTTATCATTTCTTTATGTAATATGTCTCAATTAATAGGAAGAGCAGCCAGGCGAGCGTTACTTTGTGTATGCTTTACAATAAATATAAAGGAACAAAGAAAATCTCTAGGTTAACTATTTTGATCAGCATAAATTAGGGTAATTTTGAATACCTACAAATCTTCGTTGAGAAATGCAGAGCATAGCAGAGAAAACCGCGTACAATTCAGGTCAGTCTATCTCGAGATTAAATTGACTATGGGACAGGCTCTAGCTATGATGATGTGATAAATGAAGAAATTCGTATTGTTGTCTCGTCTCTGCATCACAAAAATAATTCGTATTTTGATGACAACACACATATATGAACAATGACATAGTCCAACTAAAGATATCTAATATACGTATAAATCTCCTGTGTTCCATGGGATGTAAAAGCAGACGTACGCCAGCTGAAGTTAAATCATGCAGATTAAAGAAGTTCTCAAACGAATTGAACCGAAAGTAAACCTGTTCACATGAGGAAACCGATCTACAGATTTTACGGGAATTAGTTGCGGTTTCATATTGTACAGTACACGTTGATAAACGAATGAAAAAGGAGGGTTAGTATTTAGGGCACTTTCGCTGGGACCGGATTTCGTGACGTCAACGGAAGGACTGACCATACCATTCATAAAACCGTGTGACTACAACTTCGGATTATTTTTGTGTAATCAATGCAAATTATTCCGAATGATTCCGGTGACTATATACGTATTATAATACTATTAAAAAAAGTAAATGTCTGTTTATTAATATTTCCCAAATCTAATGAATATTCAGTAATTACATAAAAAAACTGTTAATAATAATTGCGATCTATTTTTAAAGGCTTTTGAATATTTTAAATTATGTAATTTTAGATGCATAATGTTGATTTTATGTTTACCTTCTGAGATTATTTTTATGCAACAGTACAGCTTCCGTTTCAACTATCAGTAATGTTGAGGTGCCACTTCTGCCATAATGGAAGCTTAATTGTTGCGTTTAAAATGGAAAATAATAAACCGAGCAACTAAAACATCCAGAATGAGCGACTAAAAATATTAAATATGCGATTAATCATTTTTAGTGGCAGGGATTTTTGTCGCCCACTTAGTATTTGCATAGGTTTAGATTAGGTTAATCTGCTGACTAGTTAAATACGATCCAAAATATAAAACAGATTTGAGATCTTATGAATAGAGAATAGACTTGAAAATTTTAAACATTATAATTAATGCGTCATGCCATTTAAACAGATTGTCTACCAAAGTGCCAATGAAATCGGAAAAATTCTCTACCGACTACCTCAAGACTGTGAAACCAACTTTCTCGAGTCGATACGACTTTGACATCTTCAAAAAATAACGTATTCTTTACTTAAAGGCATGCATTTGTGATTCCTTTACCATCCGGTTACCGTCTGCTTGTTTGTCCCCATTATAATGTACTGCACTAAAGGTCTGTTTCACAGATATGATTATTAGATATCTGGTAGTTAAATGGACAGTTTTGTATGGATTACTTATCTGTTAAATAAAAGCAAATTACTTGGACGTAGTGTAACAGGCTTTAAGAATTACATTAATGTATAATAAAGCCACATCATAGCTATCTCGCTAGTAAGCTTATATTTAAATAGATAGAAATGTAAAGTGAATGAACGAAATCTCGATCGACAATTTTAAACAAAACATGGTCTTATATAAATGGAAATATATCAAAGATAATTAATATGCAGCTGTTAGCCTAGAATCTATAATTTCTTATTGGAGAACTAAGTAGGTAACTGAATATACATGTTGAAGGTGAAATTTCGGCGGGCATGTCAAACCAGTCTGCTTGTGCTCAAGATGACAACTTTTTCCAAAAACAGACCCGTACTCATCCATTACTAGGTTAATGCAATTTCCTTCGCACGTGATTCTTGCGTAAGGTAAAAGAAAGTAGGTAGTCCATATTTTGTAGTGAAAATCCTTGATGGATTGTGGGTGGATCAAGACAAAGTGCGCAACATTTATCATAACTTTTATAATGTTATTAACCAACATTTGTAAAGCATTGCAGAAGACAATAGAGTATGTCGCAACAATTTTTTATCGAATTAGTGGTTGAATATTTTTTAATCTATGAAAATCAATTGAAACTCAAAAGTAAAGTGATATGAGCCATGTAGTTAACTTCACAATCAGAAGAGCATATTTAGCAAGTCTGCGTCACTCATTAACACAGGAAATTTCCTGTGCATGTATTTTTATTACTTCCGTGAATTTGATTCTTGTCTAAATGTATGAGAACAATAAACTCTTTTGACAGGAACGCTGAGTTCATAAAAAGAAAATAAGGACTAATAATACGCAATCTTGAACACATGACTCATAGTCTAATAAATCACGTTTGAATCAAGTTTTCGTATTACCTTTGTACGACAAAAAATTTCTTACATTATCAAATCAAATTAAATAAAAATAAGTTGCACAAACATTACACATGTGCAAAACAATACACTTATTACAGATTTGTCAGTGAAACCAAAAAGGCTGCCACTCACCATATATAAATGTTGCAGCATGCACGAAACAACACCTGCAACGACAGACTAACATTTATACAAAAATTAACTCCATGAATAAATAAAAATATCATTAGATTAACTATAGTGTGTATTGCACCAAGTGTGCAAGCAAATTATACCAAACCATGAGACCAACACTTGACTTAAGATATTTACAAAGGAACAGTCGCCCGCTATACTTTTATTTATTGCTTAAACAAAAACATTTTCAATTTAGCTTTAAATGAACAAAGAGAACGTGAAACCCTAATTGGAGGAGAAATATTGTTCCAACATTTCGTGGCAGAGCGTTATGAAAGCTACCACGAAAAGGATATGTACAGTGCCAACTGAGACTAGAAGCCAGTCTTACCTCGTTGCGAGAGAATTAAAGTTTTTGGGAGAGATTCCGTGGCCCCCAGGATTGTATAATACCAAACAGTTATGTGGCAAAGTTGTAGGGCACGACGAGCTTCCATTTTCATTAGATTTGCCTGGTTTAGGAATAGTGTTAATATGCCCTCGATGTGGGAATTAAAACCAAAGCGTGCCCAAGCGTTTTGTACACGCTGAACATGAGTTTGAGTAAGAGAGAGAAATAATAGACATCCAAAATTCTCGTTGTGTTGTGCCACTGTGTCGTGCCTGGTCGAATATGATCTATCGTTGAAAAATGATTAAAGCTGACAGCTGAACGCAAAGAAATAAAGATTCAAAATCTAGAAGAATGAAACAAATAAAACTTGTAGAATTCAAATCAAAAGATGGAATGACTGTTGATTTACTACCGAAGCATTTAAAACTTGATGATTCTTAATCCATGGAACATGAAAACTAAAAACAATTGTCGCTAATCTTCATCGCATAATAGTTCGCAACACAATATGCTTAACACAATATCTTGTACGATGATCACTCCCATTACTGCTATGTGCATAGGAGCGAGCAATTATTGTTGTGACAAATTAAATAAATACATACTGCAATTTGTCGTATACGTTCCAGTTGAGAGTGAGTCTATTCACAGACGCAACAAAGTAACCACATAAAAGATATGATATATAGAATTTGTCAATAGAGAAAAGTTAATTGTGGTCGCTGTTATGATATTTTGGAAGGAATCCACTATAGAAGACATCTAACAACAAAGGAAAAATATCAACGAAAGGATAGAGGTGACACCCGCTACTACTAAATAACTGTTTACCACCGTAAAAACCATATTGAATACAAACTTTCTGCAGAACTTAGTAAGTAAACAGATTTCGCTTAAAAGATACAAAATCCTTTTCTCTATTCATCTCTTAGACAATTCGTTGAAGTTAATAATTTTAGTCTCAACGCTAATGGCAATCTTTGAATTGCAAAAGTTGTGATTTGATAACAGATAATCTTTATATTGATATAGAATAGGCGAAAATTTGTCCACTACATCATTAGAAGTTAAAAGATGAGGACTAGATAGTGCATAGTTACAGTAGTCTTAAAGAAACCTAAATTATATCATACTAGCTGTGTCCGCGCCTTTGTTTGCTTGTTATGATGTTATATAGCCTATAGCCTTCCTCGTTAAATGGACTATCTAACAGAAAAAGAATTTTTCAATTTGAATCAATAGTTCTTGAGATTAGCGCGTTCAAACAAACAAACAAACTCTTCAGCTTTATAATATTAATTAATATAGATTGTATCGTTAGTGTAAAACGTACCTATTTAAGCATTTGAACAATATTGTTATGGGAAGCATTATCAGCGTCCTATGCGGAAAGAAGCTCAAATCACGTTATCATAGAAATAACACTACGAAGGGTACTGGGAACAAATAAGACAAGAAGTTCCAAACTTTTGCTTATTATAGGGTTACTTTGTTTTTGATGGTTGGCATATCAAAAATTACATGGAATTTAATCTAGCTACGAATACGCGACTAATTTAGTGGACAACGTGCTTCTGTTATATTATTAGTATTTTTCTTTTTCCTATAATCGTCTGTTAGCAAAAATAACTTTCCGTTACAGAGATGTCAATTCGACCGTCTTCTCAAGTGTTCTCTGCGTCATTAGCATGAGAAATTCTATTCAAAACACTTATACTATTGCAATGTTTACATCGATCAGTGATTGAAAGTGTTACAATAGTGATGTACTTAGAAAAAGAGAACAGAAGTCCAATGATCTAGATCAAGTGTTACAGTTGATCACATATTAATTACAACAACTGTATAAGAATGAAGATTATAGTGGCCAGCACAGGCTTAGTAAGAACAAAACACAAAGTAAATGAATAGGTTTAACAATTTATAGATAACAAATAAAAACTATATAAAATAACGATAGTTACAAACAATGAATTAAAACATGACAACTGATAAAAATAATACTATTGTAATTAACAGACAACATTAATTTGACAATTAAGCAATAATATGAATGTTGAAGGGACCGAATGCAAATATTAAAAAAAATTACAAAGCAGATAATTCTAAAAAACCTCAAGGTAAACACGCGTGTTCAATATAAACGGGACATAGAATGAAAAAAAAAACAATTTATGGAATTGAAGTTCACTACAAATCATCGTACGCGATACTCCTTATTTATAAAGAACTCCTTCTTCCTGCTAAGAAGCAGAAAGAAGGAGTTCTTTATAAATAAGGACAAATGTGAAATTAAATCCAAAAAACGGAAACATAGAAAAAAAATATTTATGTATCAAGAAATAAATAGTGCACCTTCTGCAAACTGTAATCATAGTCTCATCCTCAAGCAAGCACCGTTTTCTCTGCGACAAAAGAAAAATATTACTTTCATAAAGTTCCTTAATCTATTACGACATTGTATTTATGAATAAAAATTGAAAGTGTTAATAAAATTATTGAATGACTTCAGACAATGATCATTAACAATCGGTATTTATATAACAGAGATAATGCAAGTCTATAGTATTGTGCCATGACTGATCGTAGAAAGTAACTTAAAACATGCTAAAGAAAACACAAACCATACAATTTGTAATTGCGAATCTACTATGGAATATTTAGCAACCATGGATGAAATTGAGAATTTATCTTCCGACGGGAGCTTGGTAGTATAGTATATTAAATGTTGTAGTATCAATAACGAAAATAAACAAACAAGCTCGACTTCGCTCTCTTTCGTTTTGCAAAAATTAAATTTGAGAACAAAAAAAATTACTAAGCAAAAAGTTTAGTAGAAAAAACGAAAGGAATGAAATCGGTTAAGATCGGAGTTTACAAGGTAAAATCGACTCCTCTTATTGCTGAAAATAGTTTAAGCGCTGCGGGGGAAATACGTAAATACAAACATACATACGTAGGTACAAAGACTGCTAAAATTATAAGCCTCCTTTTAGCATCGCCGTTAGTACCCTACTGAAAACTTTTCAAAACGATAGTTGGATGTCTTGATTAGGTCAATGTAAATGTATCATAGTATGGTATTACAAATTCCTCCCCGGTTTCGTTTGGGATACACAACTTTTTAATAATCTACCTTCATACATAAAAAACGTTAAAAGTGTATAACAGCCTTAAATCCAATTGTCTGATTACTTAAAAAAAACTACGAACTTTGTACTTTAATTAAAATTACGAACTTTGTACTTTAAATAAAATTCTTAATTTTGTCTTATACTATTGTGCCATATAAACTTATTTTTAAAGTTCATTTTCGTGTAAGTGACTTATTTAAGTCTTTATGGAAATAAGTCTTGAAACCTGTTCTATCAAGGCAACCTGGATCGCTGCCACCTTATCGAGGTGTTTTACCATGACAATGTGCTAACAGCATTGCGTTGCCAACAGTTATCGTAAAGAGTTGTGAGTAACTCCCTTACAAGTGATGGATACTGTGAGACTAATATAAAGTCCAAGCCCAATTAAAATGCGCATTGAATGCCAAGACCGATCTATTCTTGGAAACGATGTAGATTGAAGTACGGAGGAATTTCTCAGATTATTCTGAATTGTATTAGTATTTTCTCTGTGTTATGACATGTGAGCTCATTGAATTCACAGTTTCAAAACGTAAATTTAAAAATTAATCATCAACTCTGAAATATTGAAAATACCAGAATACTACCTTATTTGAGTTTTTGACATTTATTAGCGACAACAATTATGATTAAATGTTTTAATCATGTAAGGAAGTAATAATCCAGTTTGCTTCCTACTATTAATATTTTTCACTAACGCTATTTGCATGCAAATATAATATACTTACATAATATGCTCGAATATTCAGGTTTTGTCTCCCACTACCAATATTAGCAGTCAGTAGAATCACTCTTTCAAGAGTTAGTTTATACAATACCTTAGATCGGATAAGTCACCCAGTTTTTACTGTATAGAAAATTAGAGACTGAGACTTTGTTATTAGGTATACCTGGAGTGCCTATATTAAGGTAATGTAATTGAAATATTTTTTTTGCCTGACTTACTTCAGCTTGCGAATCAGTCTACTGTTCATTTATTTTCAAGTAATTGATCGACTTGCTCAAACAATCGGGATTCGTTATATAATTTTAACATGATGACAGGATGTTTACTTTGTCTTTTGTTTCTGCTTTAATTATCATTTCAATTACAAACAAGATTTAAGTCAATTTGTTTGTTTCTGGTACTAGTACAGCTTTTATCGTCTATATCAATAAAATTATATTACTTTATTTGTTAGTTTTGATGAGATGCTTGTACATCTACTCGTCAAAATAACTATTAAATTTTCTCAATATACCTAAACTATGAATTTATATATTCTTCTTTCTTTCTTTTTTTATTCGAATGGCGATCGCGACACATAAAGATTACGCATTGCGCCAGTATCAAGTGAAAATTTAATAAAAGTAACCGAGAATTGTACGGTAGATTGAGTTTAAAATGGAGTCTCTCAACACGTGTTCTTGCAACAAGAACTCGGGAGAAACTCAATTTATATATTGCATAGTGCTGAAAATCTGAAGAAAAAAAAACTGAAGAAATATGACAGCTTTATGAAGTCTATTATGAAGCAAAGCTATAAGTCATCGACCGTAGGAGAATTTAAGACAAAAGTGAACAGGAACATTTTGCAGTAAAATAAACAAAAGACTATTACTTTAGTAGAAAATACAGCAATAGCTAAAAGAGCAATTGTAGTTGTTTTGGGATGGCATGATGAAATTTTGTCCCAATTCTCTCTACTTACCTACTTTTAAGGTGACCCTGGCTTTCGTCGATTTCTTAAGCTATAAACCTCATGTCTCCCTACTAGATTGTGATGGACGATTCATTGTTTACCACTAACACGGTTAAGCATAATTCAGCAATCCTTCTTCAAAATATCATGACGAATTACGCTTTCTAACAATTCAGGACTTTGTGAAGCTGTTTTAATTACAGTTTCAATAATACAAGTGACAAGTATTTTAACAATTACATACTTATTACATTTTATTTAGATTTAGTTTCAAATTTGCGATTAATTATAATTGTGATACTAGGTCCGTCAACAAAAAATCTCTTTGATTTAAATTTTCTAGCAAGTAAGTAAATAGATTACCGTTGTCATCACTAACGGATGATTCCTAACTGATGGTACCTAATCATCTCACGGATATTTCTTAATCAAATATGACAGTTCATTCACTGACTTCTCTGACATGTGGTGATCATCAGCTGCGAAGTTCAAACGTGTAACTCAAGCTGCGCTCACTTTAAAATATCAGCGGAGTGTATTAACAGATTTTGATACGATGACCTAGGTTCCTAGTTCACTCGAAACAACTGTTATGGTTGGTTTACAATTTTAAATAGTAGCTAATGGATTGTCTGCTCTTAATCTATGCTAACATTATCTAGAAAGTGATTTTATACATTATTAAACATCTACTTGATATTGTATCAACAACAAATTACAGAGAAACGTCTACTGGATCTCAGTTTGTATCTCGATCGGACGGAGAAAGTGAAGACATCGACCGATGAAAATAAAAGTATAGTGAATGAAAAGTATACGGTTGACCCGCAGTTGATTACTGTACCGTTACGTTTGAGCTGTTACGTCAGGGAATTGTACTTGACACAAGCTTGGGCAATTCATTTCATATCCCGTCCTTTTAAGCCCATAGGTCAGTCGAGCTAAAAATGATTAACGTTCCTTATTTAAACGGACTACGCTAAGTACTTTGTCACCGTTTCGGGACAAAATTAACCATTTTACTCTTTTTTTGTGCGGATTTTTATGATTTATTAAATGTTTTATAAATTAACTACTTTCTTTGTCAAGACTAAACAATTCTATGATTATGAAATAAGAGCAGGCGCGCACTGGTTACTTTTGTCACGGTGATTATTTAGTCACTCTCGTGCAATGTATGGAGATGCGCCAAATGTCACCCACCTGTCACGTCGTAACGTGCACCCACCTCCATACATCATATCCATGGTTTGATAAGAGTGATACAAAAGTCACCAGTGCATGTCTGCCTCAGACCAATGATTATAAGTGTCTGCTCTTCATTTCTCGTTTATTATGTTTTTTGTATTTTAATGTTTTCTCAATAATATTATACTAACAAATTATTTAGGTGTTTAGATTTGCATGTATTGAAACCCAAAACCGCGCAAACTAAATCTCTAAAACTAGCTTTAATTTTGATCCAAGGATTTTTCGGACAAATCCAAAGCAAATCAAATAATTTATTTGTGGTTCACATGTCAATTAGATTTTAAATAATAAAAATCAAAGGTACAAAATGTGACCTGCCGTAATAGGCGTACAAATGTCAATAAAATAATCAGTTTGGTCAATTCAGATTAATAAAATTTACACAAACAGTTAATTACCCACAAAAATAAATAGTCTTCCAAGATTGATTCATTCTAATAATGCTTCGAAACATTTGCATATATATTATCACGCTCATAATTCCAAAGGGGGCTGAGAAGAGCTTTAGATGACATTTAGTTAGACATAAAGTCACATCTGCAGTAACTCAAAATAGTGACAGATTGTCGGACTATCACCTGCTAAGGGAATTCAAACCTAATAATTAAAAAACCGCCTTCAAAACTAAAAGCAAAGAAATAATTTTTTTATGATTAAAATAACTAAATGTTTTTTAAGTCGGTCCCAAACACTACGATTATTCCAAATATTGAAGTTGGCAGCGACCTCACAAAATATTTAGATTTTTTTTTAATAAAATTTTTATTTCTCCGTTTTAAGTTTTGAAGGCGATTTTTCTGTACTAAAAATAATTCATTTTCGATTTTTAGTGTTAAGTATAGAAAAGTCCAGGAAACCAGGAGGGTAACTTTTTATAAATTGAGAACGATATCGGCGATGTCAATGTTTTAATAAAGCATTATAGGGGATAGCTCAAAAACTAAATGGGATAGCTGAAATTTAAATGGGACATGACCAGTACCAGCTTTCATACATAAAAAGAATCATCAAAATTGGTAAAACTAGTAAACAATTATGCGGTAACACACATAATAAAAATGCAGCCGAATTGAGAACCTCCTTCTTTTTAGGGTTCCGTACCTCAAAAGGAAAAAACGGAACCCTTATAGGATTACTTTGTTGTCCGTCTGTCTGTCTGTCTGTCTGTCTGTCTGTCTGTCTGTCTGTCTGTCTGTGAAGACCCTTTATATCAAGAACGCGTGAAAGGATCAAGCTGAAATTCACATGAAATACTCAGGTCTATTGTCCCTTTAAGCTGTGAAAAGATGAAACTTCTAAGCCAAGCCAATCAAAAGATACAGCCGATTATGTCGATATTTTCAACAAATTGCCGACACTCGTAAAGGAATCAAAACCTACAGGATACTTCCCGTAAACTCAGAATCTTGAAATTGGGCATGAAGCATTGTCATATAACGCAAATATAGGAAAAATTGCGAATATCACATTTTTTTTGTTATATAATATAATAAAAATATTTTAATAAAATGAAACTTACTACCTTATTTCTCACGAACGAATAAAGGTATCAAATTGAAATTTATACCAAATACCTAGGTCTATTGTCCCTTTAATCAGTGAGAAAATCAAACTTCTAAGTTAACGCGATCAAAAGATACAGCAGTTTATACCGAGGAACCCTCGGTGTGCGAGTCCGACTCGCACTTGTCCGGTTTTTTTTTGAAATCGTTTAAAAAGTAACAAACCATGTGAACCAACAAATAAAGCCAACAACGAGGACAAGTGTTACACTCTACATTACTCAGCAGTCCTAATGTAAACTTATAACTTGTTCACACGATATTGCTATTTAAAAAAAAATGCAAATTAAATAGCGAAGAAAACAATACTTATCATTTTCGAACTTAAGCATAAAGCTTAGTAATATCTTGGAAGATGTTAATTTAACAGAAGCTTTTCTAGAATATATAGGAAACTTTGAATCCAACGACATTTTTAAGAAATTTAACTGACTCTTATTGAGGTATGGAAGAAACTTTCTCCTTTTCGAGATTTGCGGTCGAGAATGAGCAAAGCAAAGATTGGTAAAAGAAGCAGTGTTAACATTACTTACATTCAACGACTATACAATTAACACTTGTTTTCTATTTAGCGTGTACTAAATGTCTAATGCCATTCTTGCCTTATTATTTCATTCTTAAATAAAGAAACGCAATTGAATCGCAAAGTTATTGTCTACTGTATGTTTGATCTGCCAATTGTTAACTAACTGTGATGGTTATTCTTATTGCATTCCACCATTTCCAACGGTATTAACTTTTACTTATCTCTCAATATGAATATCCTTACCTTTTGCCTGCTCTTCATATTTTATTTGGGGTTGGCGTAATACAAGTCGAGTAAGTATTATTTTTACCGTTTGTTTTTTGCTGTTTGTTTTATTTCCTCTATCGTCTACGAAATGTGTGTACTTAATTTGTATTTTTACGTTTTTTTCTATCCTTTTCCTTGGTTCTCGTCTTCATTCTGCAAGCTATTTATAAAAATTACTATCCACAGTAAAAATGTTCTAAATATATGGAATTTTATTGATGCTAGCGAAAATATTGTTGTAAATTCTTTAATAAGATCTTCAAAGGAAGCGAGGAAGGGAGTGATGTGAGCGTGGAAAAAAATTACGGAGTAAATGGTTATTTTGCCCATATCTAATGTCATTTTGCAAACGATTAGCTGTATCTCAGTTTTCGTGCTAAGTTAATTAATTACCTCCACTCTCTTCATCGAACCTGTCACGCTTCTGTGAGGTAGCTAATTTGATTATGTTAATACTTTCTTTATAATAACTTACTTTTATAACATAATCAGCCAAAACTGACGGTTTACGTACAGTAATATCATAATCTGTGATATTTTAATAGCTGAAATTTTTGGTTTCTGTTTGTTGGTTAACCAATAGGCTGACAACTTGTAAGACCACCTATATTATCAAATGTGACTTAACCTCTTACCAATGGGTAACATTGGTAAGAGGTTAAGTTAAACAGCTCTGCTAACTCTTTTGGAATGAGTATGAATTATCCACATCATTGTCATTGTTCTCCGTTATCCTTTTTCCTTTATACCGTGCTTCTTCATCTTCCTCCTATTCAGGTTCAGATTTATTTGAGGCCAGTGCAATATGTCATCATGCCGCTAAAGTTTTTAGTATAGTTTTATGACCAGCTGTATGCCTGCCACCGACCCTTCTTGGGAATGAAATTGTGGGTGGATTACTTACCACTTTGCGAGTCTTCGAGATCCTTTGACAAAACCCAAATGGAATGGGATGGGCTTATTTGCTTTTTACCTGGATCTACTAGCTTTTGAAAAACAATTATTTAGTTATTTACCATACCGTATTGGGGTTATTTAAAACTTATAGGAACCTTGTTAATTTCACTAAGAAGACGTATCTAAATAATGATATTTTATTTGCAAATCGGTTTAATAAAGAACGTAAAAGCAGACATATTTCTAGATATTACAGATTTGTGATACAGCAACATGTAAAAATAAAATCATTAACCTCCTTTTCATATGCTAAGCTGCCTTTGAAATGGAATTGAAAAATGCGCAATCATATATGTACCACAACAAATCACTTGTGAGTGCTGCTACAATTACATATTATCTCTCAAAACAATAATAGACAGACAAAATCTTTAAATAATCAACAGAATATAGGCGTAAAAAATGGATATTGTGCTATGTAGTTCCTATTAAATTTCTTGTTTAGAATTGTTGATGACTGTGCCTACTTTTATATACGCAATTGCTATATGAATTAATTCTATTTGTACAGTACATAAAGAACAGCTTCACAAAATTAAAGTTGCCATAACGATTTCAAAGTCATAAAATCCAATCTCTTTTCATTAAATGAATTACAAATCTAATTATTTGATTCTCGTTCATTATATTAAAAAAGCATATTTGGCTACATTTTTTATGTAAACTGGTAAAAAAATCGTACGTTTTCATTGAAATTATCGAGTTTGCATAAACCGCACTAAATGTAATCTAGTGAATGGTAATGTCCAAAATTGTTAAGCTGCAAATGTGAATATTTAGCTTTACTTTGGCGATAAAGGTAAAACTGACATAAAACATTCAATTGAAAATAGTAATAAGCCGATGACGTTATAAGAGATCTTATTTCCATGAACAGAGTTACGTTTAAAGGCAATCTGATATGAGCGGTCCAGCACGCACTATGGTAGATGGCTGGACACGTAAATGAAATGTGTAAATTGACTTTCACTGCGAAAGCGGTAGCATTCCGTGAATGTTCTTCATCGTCATATTGTAGTGTTAACCTTAAGAGTTGCTATGTTAATACAGCGTGTGGTAACCCATAGTAAAGTGTAGTGTTTCCCGAAGATATTCTATAGGGCAGTCTGGCCTTGATAGAGACTAGGCTACACTTGACTAAACGTTTTCATAAACAGGTATTTCGTGATGCTTTATTAGGTTAAAAGGACAAATGAAGTTCAGGATTAAGAACAAGCGTTCATTTGAATGCTGTCCTTAGTCTATACGTTATTACTTTAAAATAATATTGTAGACCATTGATATAAAATTTTCACGCATCATTTACTCTTTTTACTATTGTTTTTCTTTATACACTACTGTAATATTTGACAGTTATATGATTTTACAATTAAATTTTGAAATCTACTAAAATGACGAGAATGGAATAAAACGGTGCTTTGCTTTAATGACTTAGTTTGACTGGTAAAAATTCAATATCCATAAAGATTTAATCAGATTCATAAAATATGGCATGTATATTAGTACATATTTTCTCCAATATAATGAAGTTAGCCAGTTAACTAATTTATAGTATTGTTATAAAGCTGTTTCTCTGCTCTACGTATCTAACAATAGGTTGTTTTATTTGAAATCCTAATGGCAACTCCCTCTTGATTATGAGTGATTTTCTTTAGAATCTAAAGAAAATCACTCATAATCAAGATCTAAAGTTTAGATTATAAAGCACTGCAAATATTTAATATTATACATATAGCAAGCATCTATACATTATGTAAGTATGTGCATCACGTGTATTTTGAAGTAACTAATTATTGTCAATATCGAAGTCTCGGTCACTTTCTAATCCGGATATATGAACTAAAAATTCTTTGACCACTTCTTAAGGGATTTCATTTGATGTGGTTAGAGATTATTAGGAGCAATGCAATTGGTAAAAAACTTTCTTTGAACTGTTTTGTTCTTTGGAGTGTTTTGTTGCTAATTCTCATGTATAATTTGTAGCTATAACTGTTAACTCATTAAAACCAAACAAGGCGTCTCTGCAAAAGTAGCGAAGTCTTTATTGTATGCATTTACGATTTTGCGTTCTCCACTTTGTACCACATTTCACTATGTTTTATGCGGTGCTTAGGAGTGCTTTTTGTTTTGTGGCTAGCCGCTAGGTTAGCTCAGAATTTGAGTTGCACGTTCTAGCTTCTTACTGAACTGAGGATATGGTGCCACTAATTCTGGGAATGTATATTTGGAAAACTTTATTTTGTTTGTTAGGTTAGTCAGCTATTATGGGTTCTTATTTCCGTTTAGTTTAAATTTATTTTGATAGTGAGTTCCTACTTTTCACGTTGAGGTTGCTAAAAGCGGTTATATAAATGAAACTGAAAGCTTCGAAAATATTATTAATTAGTAAAGGGAGTAACATGACCGATGAAGAAGTAAATATAGTAACACATAAAAAAAAGAAAGTAAAAAAAAGCATGGTATTTTAATAATAAAAGCAAACTAATTACTTCCTTCCTACTTCCTTGAATTTCTTCTTCACTTCCAAAATTATTCGCAAATGAACATCAATAATCGTATTAACATGGTTCTTAAGTTGCTAATAGTATTTTATTACATATAATTATCTACTATAAGTGAATCGGCTGCTCATCCATTATACATTGTATGATTTCTATCAAGTCGATCAAGTAGTTACTTTATAAAGGCATATTATTAAAATGACACCATATAATTTAAGATACCTACATTTTATTGTAACATTATCCATATTGAGTTGAACTGAACTACTTGTAATCACGCGCTTCTCTTGAAAGCGGAACGGATTGTTCCAACTTATAAAGAAATTATTTGATGGCCATATTGACCATTTAGTATTCGACAAACCACATAACTATTTTAATTAAATTAATTTTTTAAAGATTCTAATTGCTTCGGTGCTAATTCTATAATATTTAATAAACTTCTGTCGAGTTAAAAATTACCGTTTATGAATGTTGCATGACTACTATCAGAATTGTTAGCGTGTCAAAGATATTTTAACAAAATTGCGTCTTTATTGATTGATTGTTCTAAGATTCTTCGTTGATCACATACAATGGCAATGAAATATCCGGAATTCCAAACCAACAATTTATAGAGTAAAATCCCTTTTTAAACGTAAACGTAAATAATATTGAAACTGTTGAGTAAATAAAAGTAAAATGGAAGCAGAGCAGACAAATGATATATAAGCAGGAACACCCACTGAAGGATGCCAAGACATCAATTCAATGGGATTTGCGGCTAATGTCGTAGTACCTACTGCTGATGAATGTTTTGTTTCCCAACCTTTACTTTTATAATCGTTATAAAGTGCTCTAGAGCTGCTTACATGTTAACTCATTAACATATAAGTAGCTCTAAGCGCTAATCTAAATCTAATCTCAGTTAGCATAATTCGAAATGTAATTGTATGTATTCCTACATCAATTTATTTTCACGCCATTCTCATCTAATCCAAACTGTCCTAAGTCAGCTGTAGGAAAACCCGTGTAATTGACATAAAAGTGTGTTCGGGAAGTATGTCTGTTGGTCACACGAGCAACCAGTCTGCCGTCGGTCAATTTGCGGACATGAATGTAAGAATCCCCTTTATATGTGTTACTTTTATTTTGCTGTTTCTTTTTATACTCTTCGCAACTATTGTTCACAGAATATTGTCTTCCTTCTATTGTTATTTGCCGTAGTCGTTGTTTAGAACCATTAAGTATATTATTCTTAATATGAGATTAGATTCATGGATAAGTCAATTGTGATATAAATTGAAGTATGTTGCAATGTATCAGTGGTCATTTCAAGTAGCCAGATGAACGATCAATTAATTATGTTTCATAATCTTTTTAATGACAGAGATATTCTAGCGATCAATATAATTGAAGAAGATATAGTTAAAATTATCATGAAACGTGGTCATTAATTGCACGATCACTTCTTAATGATGGATGAAAATTACAGGCCTGTTTTTAAAGTCAGATCATCTTTCATTTTCAATTGTGCGTTCACAAATTACATATTATGTTCTATTTAATGACAACAAAAGCAACAGTTTATTGCACTTACAGAAAATTCAAAAGTTGAATGTAAACGAATATGACATTTCTAATTATAGAAGATTTTTCAATGTGCATTGTCAGCATTCTCACTTTCAAGATTTAAAAAAGACAGTAGTTATAATCACAGTGTTAATGATTTCAATATTGTTATTAATGACATTTACAAGTAAATAAGAACTTATAGCATATGTATAATTTAATATACAAGAAAATTGCCTCATCCAATGTTGTGAAGTTGGAATAGAGTCGATCCGTGCTATAGGGACGTCTAAGATCTACAACCTGTTTAGCAACATTACTTGATACAGGATACAGACTAGAATTCATTAATTAATATCGTTAAAGCTTTGATCTTAAAAGTAAAATAAGGAAGAAAGTTTTAAATATTTAATGCTCAAAATCAATAAACATTTGAACTTTTTACTTTCACAGCATTAATCTGGAAACTAAGACTAATAAAAACCTCTCTGGCACAGAAATATTAATAGTTTTATTAGTAAACGTTTTTAAAACATCCTTTGCATCAAGAGAAAGTTTAAATTCGTTTTCGACGTCAAGCAGTTTATCATGTGGTTCGTTTTAATCGTGTCTTATATCGGGAGCGTCGTTAATGTTCACATTTCAGTCAATTCTAATGCATGGTCACGCGATTTTTCTCTTCGTGCCGGAGTGACTTTCAAATAGTACGTGATACGACTCAGTAAACATGCATCGAAGAATTTTGGTGCAACACTTGTTAAAGGTGCCGAAAAGAGTCGAAGAGCAGCTTTTACTTTTATATGTGTCTGAGTCTGTTCAGCTTTACAATACGAAAAATGGCGTATTTTTTGGTACTGGCACTCAAATAAATCATATGGTGTACATACAACCATCCCTTTTATTTATTATATTTTTTTGTCATATATTTGTTTATGTAGTTCGTAGTTTCTTAATGAGATGAAGAGCATGTAAGCCATAGCCATTGACTTTTTTGTGTATATCCAAATAGGGCATTGTGGTTCCAGGTGACATTGTCACGTGAGGCAGTAAATTTGTTGTGACCACTTCCTATTACACGTTGAACATAGTTGTACGATAAAAGATACATACTAGTTTCTATAGGGTCTGCAATGCACGGGTGATAACCTTGCATTGCAGGTGTCCATAATGGAGATCAGCGCTTACTATAAGATAGAGTATATTCTTGAGCTCGATGTAGTATAAAAAAAATGGCAATGATCATCTATCAAGCCCTAGTGTTTTAGTTTTCTATTTTATATGCACCACACTAAATGCTAACCTTAACTAACTGATCTTACGAGAAAATATTTTGGGAGAAGAGAAAGCTATAACTTATCTACATAATGCAGGATGTGACAATACGAAACAGTTTTATGGCTCTGACCTTTGAGTTTTATCTCAGGGCTCAGTGACTTGTTTCCGCATATAATTAGTAATGCATACTGTCGCCATATTCTTTAACGCTTTATGTATTTCCATTCTTGTGAGCACCCACTTTCCATCTACATTCTTTCTTTGGTAATTTTTACATTCCATAATGTTTCGACATATTGGATAATTTTGGTGTGATGCCCAGGAATGTATTATTGGAGTTTTTAAGGCATATTTCGTTTCGTGCTTAGGGATACTTCAGGAATGCTTTAGTGTCCAACTTTTGAATATGACGTAATAGCAAATATTCTCCTTGGGTTTGATCGGCAAAAAATTTTCATTCCATTTAAGTCAGTTCCATTTAGGTCTTTTGTAATAGTTGCTGCTATAGTATAGTATAATGCTATAGTGATTCTGATCCAGGATTATCCGACAACTTAAAGAGTGAAAGCTAAAACAACGTTCTTTCGTTATAAGAAGAGTGTGGGCTTAATGACGATAAGTGTGCATTGGACTGTAGTCTGTGAAATGTAGTAAATCTGTTTTGTTATGTAAATAACATAAAAAGTATCTTTTCTAAAAGATATAAGGCACATAGATTTATCTGAATGAACTTTCCGTCTTGCATTGCAGAAGACTGTAGTCGAAATAAAACATTTTTTTAATCTTCTTTTCTTCAAAAAAGGAGTCAAGAGTAACACTTAGAGGAGTCAGAGATATAAGTGCTCATAACATTATTACATTTCGTTGTTTATTATATTACGATATTCTTTAATTTCTTATTAATTCAATGAAACCTGCTTTCATCTTCTAATCAACTGTATTTTCTCTTTGTTACAGACCAGAGCACACACCAGATTTGGACATCAAATTTGATAGTAATTTTCTTTACTGTCAACGAAGATTTGTGTAGTACATTGTGCAATTTTGAAAAAAACATCTTAATTTGATACAAAAAGAAAATGATTGAGCACATGACTGCCTCCGTTGACAATCTCTATTGTTTCCATTGATAAGTATATCTTTACAACCATCGTTGTATCGTAACCAGTTATGCCTTGAAAATGGCCAGAAGAAGACAAGACACCACCATGACAGAGCAATGTCCTCAAAAACATCGATGTAGGAGTTTAAGCCTGCTTGAAGTAGTGAAAGTGACAATAGTTCTATTTTTAAGTTTAAGTGTTAATTTAAGTGAATGTCAAGAAAACGTTGACAGTAATAGAGTAGAAGTGCTAAAACGAGTTGATCAACGCATCAAAGAGATCGAAAAATTTACGGGTAGGATTTTTAGTGAAGTGTATGAAAATGGGACATTTAGAACTGGTAACACGTTGTGGGACAGCATCTTAAATAAGTGTACCGATAACCCTACAGTGAGTTGTTTACAGAAGAACGCTTATAGTTACTTAGACGATAGGTTAAAGTTTAATGGTGACGTTGATTTGGGACACGGAGTGTGCTTTAAGAAAAACAACGTTGACGTTAACAAGTATAGCAAAGAAGCGAATGTTATCTACCTCACTGGCAGCAATAAGCATGACGATGACTGGCAAGCAAGATACTTGGATGAGGAGAATGAAATTGACGACGGACCAGAACCAGGTATGTATAGCTTGAATAAAAACTTCACATTTCATGGCGTGATAGTTCCATTACTCACACTTCTTAAGCAAACTATAGGTTGGAGAGAGACTATGCGAGCGACACTTCATTTAGTCGCTTACTTTACTCGTTTGAATATTTTCGAATTCTTGAACGTGTTTTTAACCCAAATGCAACACTAGCTAAAAACCTTTAATATTGACAATTTTAATTAATTTAATTTGTAGTACAACACCACGGTAATATTATCTATGCAGTATTGTGACTCTGCCCTGTCCTTGAAATAACTGGCTACGGCCGAGCGGGGCGTAAACACGCGGAAGGGCTGCCCGCCTACAGTATTTTAATTTGAAAGAAAGAAAATAAATTTATTGGCTTTCACAGCGCACGATATTACCTAATTATTAATAAACTATAACAACACATACATAAAGAAAAGAAACGTTAACAAAAACTAACATACACACATTATATATACCTACTATTTACTTTATATTTAATTTCTACATTTCTTGTTCTATGATTGTAAATATTTTATTTTACTTATATGTAAAAAAAAATATGTTGTGAATGAAATAGGAAGTGTTCAATAAAATACATGTTTTTTTAGGTAATATTTAATAAAAAAAAAAGTTACTTATAGATTTGAGACAAAAATATTTACGCCTTGACTGAGACGTAGGTACTATATTGTCACTGAAACACTTTTATTTTCAAGAAATTACATATTATTATCAACAAACAAAATATTGTTTTTTAAACTCCGCACAAATATCCCTATTTTATAATTTTCCATCTATCAATTCCTGTCAACAATCCGTCTCTTTTCCAAATTACCTAACAACCTGCCAGTATACACCAAAAAAATCCGATCACTACAATACCATTTATTACTCTCATAAATTATTTCATAATGATATTTCATCATATTTAATAATATATGTAGTTAAGTTATATGTTGGTACATAAGTAAGTAGATAGCCTAGTCTAGGAAACTACCTACCTACGTATTATGTAGTTTTGTTTTTAACGCGAGCGTAGGTAGGTTACTTGTTTGTGTCTTTTTTCACCCTATCCACTTATTTATATATTATTCCAGATTATGCCCGATGGAAAAATTGAAATACCTAAATATTAAAAACAAATTACGTACTAGTAGATAGGTACATAAAAAATATTGCTCTTTGCCATTTTGAATTATGTAGGTATCTACTTAATTCAATCAAATATTCACAATACAAATCGCACGTTTAAGCACGGCTAACTGCTTAAAAAACAATTCACACCGTTCGGTAGTCGCTGCGGCGCATTCGCGACTGGATGCCCACCGGGTGCCCCGCGAACTCGAGGCGCGTAGCATGACGCGCTTTCCGACCGTTTGTATGAAGATAGAATACTGTATAGATAATATTACCGTGACAACACCCTCCTATCAACGTCATCCACACGCCAAAAGATTCTTGTCGCATTGTCGCACTATATTATGCTCAGACGAATGATCTACATATTTTGCAGTACGAAATAATAATATCAGATATAATATCTTGTATCAGAGTTCAGAATGCAGCATCAAATGTCAAGTTTGAACTTCAAACATATTGCCTTGCCTTGCTTCAGAACGCTCTGCTTTATTTGAAGTAGGTAATTGTACTGGCTCTGTACAAAAAAGGCTACTCTTACACACTTTTTCAAGTCATGTTCTACCGTACACTATTAAATAATAAATAAGCAAACATTAGCAATATTGCTCATATATCTAGGTAAGATGTGTCACCTACTTATAGAGATTTGATACAATTCACAAGAGATCCATTCAGTGGGAGTTTCTCCCGAGTTCTTGTTGCAAAAACACGTGTAGAGAGACTCCATTTTAAACTAAATCTACCGTACAATTGTCGGTTACTCTAATAAAATTTCCACTTGATATTGGCGCAATGCGTAATCTTTATGTGTCACGATCGCCATTCGTTTAAAAGAAGAAGAAGATCCATTCAGTGAAACTAGATCAATGTTAAAAACAAATCTCAATAAAGAGTCTAGTCTAAGAACCAGCCATGTGCCAGTATTCGATCTTTAATGAATAACATTTGCGAAATGAATAGAAGTATTATGTAAAGAGACGTTAGTAAAACCAAATGCATTAATCATTTTTTCTAGCAAGTTAAGAAAAGACGTAAAGTTAGCAGTTGATTGATGAGTATTCTTGTCCAAAATTCCTGACATATTGTTTTGAGTAGAAAGACACTTGTAGTGTTGTGACAAAGATTAAGTATATTTGCTTTGGTTGGATTTGTTATAACCGTTACAAATTATATAAAAGGGAGAGTAAACCACACTGAATTGTAATACCTGAAAAAATAACACTTGAATAATCTTATTTTGTACTAAGTAAGAACAAAGAGAAGGAGCGTAACAGCGTAGTACTAGTTCATAATAGAAAAAAACCCAAGTTAAAAATAATACTATCGATTGATAGAAAATACAAACTGTTAGGAGCCGCTTCAATATTACTCTCCCCTATAGTTTTACTATGCATGTTAACAATACTGCTAACACTATTAATATTAATGGCGAGAGACTTTGATGAAATAGTAGTTGGTAGCCTGGAGGCCTTTAAATAAGCCCTAACCCTAAACACATCCTCTACATCATATACCGTTAGATCAGTAGACCAAATAGACATTTGCGGTTGTATTTACATCCTTGTTTACAGATTTTCCATTTAGTGTTGTCTTGAGTCGTATCCGAAGTATTTCTAAATCCGAGTTCGAACTGTATTAGATAGACGTTGTTAATACCTAGTTCTTGGACTACAGAAGTTTTGAAACTGGGTCCAGGACACTCCAAGCACTCTTCTCAATCAATATTTCCATTTTCTCGTCTCCATTGCACGCAACGTCTACGTCACAGCAGTGCAGTACTATGGGAAAAACAAACGTCTGAACGAACCGGATTTATACCGGGACCGTCTCTATAACATCTTCCAACAATCTATGTCATCTTCAAACCTAATGTAGGTTCACTCACTAAACTGTCCGTTGTGTTGGCCTCAGTTAAAGGGTTGCGGTTACTCATCGTTTATCCAGTCATCCATCCTTCATCGATATCAAGCATCCATTTAACCTAAGCTAGGACTTGATGTATGCTATTACTATGAACTAATATAGTTCATGGTCCGCAAAACATTTTACGATTGTCGCATAGTGTTCAATTGTTAATGACAAAAAATAATGATAGTGCAGAAAGAATGGTATTGCATGTCCAGATGGCTTCACGTCTATCTATTAGTATCTTTTAAATTTCCATAGGAGTCTTTAAAAGCACAGATGGCTTCACGACAGGCTAATCCGACTAGACCCGTTAAAGTGATCAGTGGTTTCCAAAGTAACCAAGCCTCATCTAGCTGACAAAACTTTTAAAAAGACTTTGAAACCTATGACAGTGAAATGGTTGAAAATTTTCTGAATAATTTTCGGTACTTGACCGGCCGAAACGTCCAACATTACACCAGTTTTAATGAACTCTAGGTATTCTCAAGGTAATCGATCGCAGCGCTTGTTTTGATGCTTGATTTTTTTTTATACCAAGCATTTCTCCCGCTTGATAGCAAATGCCTTAGCTTATAGATTCTTCCAACACAAGAGACTCACTCGCACGCTGACTATGAACCGCGCCTTCGCAAATGTAGTGCAGAACTGCAGATCGTCTTTGAACTATATACATAACTCATTTTGGCCAAAATGTCCCTTACGCTTAGTTGTAATTCTGGTATCGATATGGAGCCATGATAATATACATGAAGTGGGTGGGAGCGGTTGAACAAGTGTCAAAGTTTGAGCTCAGTGGCGTCTCTTAAAAGATGGCCTTTGTCTAGCAGTCGATAAAAAAAACCGCAAATAATGCAATATTGTACGCTAATAACTCGAAGTCAATAGAATCTATTTGCGAAATGCAGTATATTCATATAACATCAGAAATTCTTTACATATTTTTTGAAGATTTAACATTCAGCTTAGGTTAGAACTGTAGCCAAAACAAACTCGTACCGAGTGAGGAGCAAGGCGATCATACCGCGGTAACAGCCAACGAAACGCTAGAAAATTATTTTTTAACGTTACTCGAGCGCGTAATGTAAGCTTACCTTTTTTACTCAGTTTGTATTATGTTCCGAGTCGTAAGAGAAAATTAATATGAAAAGGGAAAATAATCGTTTATTTTTTTGGTCAAAGTTTGACTCAGTAGACATCTTTCGCTTTTTTGTACCAGTTTTATGTGGGTCTCGGCTCTCATTGAGTATAACAAGAATAAGCAAAACCGGACGCAGGCGGATGTATTCGGATTCCAAAGTGGAAAATAATTTTATACGCGTCATCGTTTTTGGAAGTATAACATGTTTATAGGAAAGAAAACAGACTTAGGCCGCCGTTTCGAAGGCGGTTCTACTAAGCTACTGATTTGAGTAAGAAAAAATTAAGGCGATCGTTCGTTATTATTGAACTATGCCAATACCGCACTATTGATTTATAGCCTGATGTTAGATAGAAAATATAAATAAAAATGTGTAATCGCGTGTACTTATAAAAAATATTTATAAGTACACGCGATATCCACGTTTCTCAGCATGCCTCCTATCACAGTTGGGTTGGAAGAGATTTCTTTTAGAAATAAGCCACACCTTTTGTACTATTTATAATTTGTAACTTTTCCTATTTTTGTAATTCTCGTGTACAATAAATAATTAAATAAATAAAAAAATAAAAGGCTCCATTTCCGAAGTTTAGATAAAAAGGCGACAAAAAGTAACTGAAGTTTATAAATAATATGTGCTGCATCTACGCACTAAGAAAAGGAAAAAGAAAAGTTATATAATTTGGAATAATTTTAGACATAATTTTTCGAAGAACTTTATTGCTTCATGCTTTAAAATTAGTTTTACTATTTTTATTTCGGTCATATTCATAAATTAGACAATTTAGAATTTAGCCCCAGTACAATATTATAATTTGCCCTACTATGAAATTGCTATCTAGAATTAAGTCCACACCAATAACTTACTACTCAATTGTTATGATTGCTAAATTTGGGTGACCTAAAAGCACATCCTTACTGGAAAACTTGTAAAGAACATTTTAAGATCCATTTAAAACGTGTATAATGCCGAGAGCCTTTAAAATTTGGTCTTAACGCCTACTCTTTGCAAGTCAATTTGTGATATTGACTTTTTGTTTATATTCAGAGATGATGTTTCATGCGATGCAGTGAAACTCGGTCACACATTAGTACGTCCAAACAATGCACCATTCCTTAACATTCATGTCACATCCGTTACCATAGAAATTCTGTGGTCAACAATTTAACACAGCTTTTGAAGGACTCCTGATTTCACCTTGCCTATTAGCAGCATCGGTTTTGCACTTAGCCTACTGGTTATTTCGCGGTGCCTTTTATTCTCTGAGCATTAAGTCATGTATTGTCAAATGTTAATTCATATTTTGTCCACACTTTACTCATTGTTTGTTATTTTCGCTACCTTCTTTCGTAGTCCTCTTTATATGACTGCTACATTTCTAAGCACATTTAAAAGTTTTCATGTAATAAAAAGAATTCTCATATGTTCATTCAGATCATTTACCTACTTCTCACGGAATTATGTTATTTTTGTTTTTATACCATTATCTTCGTACCCTTATTTTTTTCTGCTTATTGTATGGTAAGTAATGTTTGGAGATAATCAATGTAGATATGTATATTTTTGTGATACAAAGTTCTACATTATGTTTATTATAGGTCTAGTTGTAGTAGTAAAGTGAAACGGCTTAACTGCATTGTGTTCCGACAGTTAGCGATACAAAAGCAAATTCCTCAGTGGTTACCGAAGAAGCTCGCATCCTTCAATCTTATTGCTTTCCCGTAAAAATCAACAATCTGTAAAGACATTGCCTATAAAAGTAATTGCATGTATTACTAATATAATCTTTAGTTAAAACGCTAAACAAAGCTAATAAGTTCAAATCTTTCTTTAGAGGCACTTTGAAAGACATTATAGTAGAAACCGTCTAATTTATAACTGCGTGCTCGTTCACCCACGACGTTACCTTAAGTGTACCTAATGCTTATGGTAATGTTTTGACGTAATTGATTCGTATTCTTATGACATTCTAAATCAAATCAAATATCTTTATTGCGTATCACATAACATTCACAAGGGTACATAGGCTGTAGTTCCTGTGATACCCCGTAGGGGCACTGCAAACATCAATTACTTAAAATCTATAATAATATTAAAGTTTTTCTATAAACAAACTTTCTAGGCAATGTTAAGAGATTAATCAGCATTTGTCTGTCCCGTTCCCAATTTCATTAGACGTCAGCGTCTACTATTTCTACTTCTCACTTCTTCTATAGTTCTCGATCAGCCGTCAAATTAATTCTTAAACCCTTGCCATGTCATCTTTCACACGTTTCATCTTTTCATCAGTTTCCTTATCCGGCTATGCTCAACCAGATTCATGTGAATCACCATTCATCACCATAAAGTGACAAGTGATGTTAAATTTAATGGAGCATGTACATTTTGTCGAAGTACTGAGACGTTTTTAAGTGGTTAATCTTTCGGTTCTTACTACGTACCTTTTGGTTCTACTGAAGCTATGGTTATTTTTAAGGTTTAATAGCTACAGGCTGGTAACTTGTCACTATTTTGGGGTACTGCATAGCTCATACTGCCTGATCTGGCTTTATGTGTAAAGAGATATTACTTGAGGCTTTGCTCACACCCTTTATTTAATGGATCATTCAGATTTGGCACATGCATGTTTTAGGTTGTAAAATTAAACCATAATAATTCAATGGCAGCATTATTATTATTATTTATATTCTATTCTATTTCTCAGCTTTACCTGGTTACATTAAATAGGTTACGGGCTGCACCAAGTAACCTATTTTGTTATTATGGTATTGTATCGTTATCTTTTTATAAGAAACGGCGAACTATTCAACAGGTGATTAATATTGCTGCTTTCTACATAGTAACAAAACAATTTTCAAGGAGATCTAATGTTTTCAGGCTAAGGAGTAAATGTTGTGGTAGAGAGCACTATTGGAACAATGAGGACTTTGTTTAGCTTCCATATTCTCGTAATTTCATCTGTAAGCTCTGAATATTTATGGATTTTCTCTGAAATAGTTTTCTGGTGGTTCTGAGTTCCGGCAATCGCTATTTCAATTGAATATGCTAGTTTTTGTTCTTTGTCTACTAAGGTTATGTGAGGTCTATTACAGTACATGGTTTTGTCTGTTAAAATGGCTCTATCAAAGTGCATTCTTATTATTATTATTATTATTATTCGCGCCGTCGTGGTGGAGTGGACAGTATAGCTGCCTACACATCAAGCGGTTCGGATTGGAATCCTGGTAGCAGAAAATATTTGTATGACGAACAGGAATATTTGTTTGCAAGTCGTAGTTATTTATATATTTATTTAAGTTAATTTATTAAAAATATCCGAAATAATATTTAAAATGTCCGTTATCTAGTATCAATAACACAAGTTCTTAATGATACTTACTTTGGGCTAGATAATTGGTGTGAGAGTGAAAATGAAAATGTATTAAATATTATAGTCTTTTAAAATTGACATCGATCAAACTGGTAATGCAATCACTCGTTTAAGTTATACAATTTGTGGTCATGGCCACATAATCCTATTTTGTACTCCTAAAGTAGAAACAGAAAATAGTGGCAATAACAGACAAATTAATGAAGAAATTACTTTCTGCTTAGCCATTATGTTTTGTAATGCGGAAGATGTAACAATCGCAAAGGTGAAATCAATATTGCGTGGCAAAAATAATTGGAACGTGCGATACTAGGTGTACTTATGAAAGTATTGACAATAACAATGAGGGAGAAATTATAGGAAATAATGCAGGAAACAACAGTGGGCGTCTCTAGGGTGACGTGATGAAGATAATCAATGTAGGAAAAGAAAATAGAAGCAAAAACAAGTGTTCAGGTGTATTGTTTAGTTTGGATAGAAAACGAAATTAATAAGATAGAATAGTTTCCATTAAAACTCTCTTGACTTCGAAAGCTGCTATGAGTAATTCTGGATCACTGGGAATTTCAGTTTCTCTAATTAAATCTTAAAAACTATTATGTAGATATACTAACTTATTCAGAATTAAGTCTTCTAAACAGTCAGTAACCAAAAATCCTAGCATATGAGAATATTGGCGGGATGCCGGCAATATTTTCAGCCCTTGGAAGTTGTTTCAGTCCGTGGATAGGGTTTCATGAGTTCCAAGGGTTAGAGGACGAGATTAGGGTGTACAGCGCGTCAGCAAGACCTCGGTGTTGCAGACGTCCAAGGTAACAGGCTACGATAACTGCACACTACTAGGAGAGTAGTATGCTTGTCTGTCAACTACTTTCAAAAGGGATTATTTTCCTTGGAACATATTTCTATACAAAAAGAGTTGAAAAGAATACTTGCGCTACTAAGTTCAGAAAAAAAGTTATAAATTATTAAACATATTTGAGATTTATAAGAGGTTTTCAAAAATAAATTTTAGAAGTCCGTGATTCCAAAATTCGTCTCGGCAAAGAATCGAATATTCAACCAGTTTCCTGGCCGAGTAGCCGAATATTAGGCAATATTCAATGCGAGTATTCAGTCGATTTGTGGCGATAAAACAAGTATCGACGTGGTTGTTACGCACTTGTTTGTATAGCCGATGGCGGCACAGGCTACCCAAAACTCTATACGGGGTTATTTGTAAGTCATCAACAACTTTCGAATCATTTGAAAATCAAATCAACACAAACCACTTTTACAACGGAAGCTATTATGAAATCGCGAAAAAACGTCAACTATTCCATTCAGTTCATTCTCCATAATGTTGTTTTTATCGTATTTGACAAGATTTGTGCACTAAACATTAATTTTAATTTTTCGCAGAATCTCCATTAGAAGAAGTGACAGATGCATTATACGACAAAGGAGTGAAATTTTTCGCAACTCACGATATGAAATTAACATTACCAGAGTTCTTTTTCCAAGGAGCTACCCTGAAGATATCTCCGAGAGCCTTAACGAAGTCAGGTGCTTTGATACATGTAGATTTGGAGCCTAAAGAGGATAATGTAGGTCAAGGAAGACTGTTCTTCAACAAAATAAGTGAGGACATTTTATTTTTCACATTATAACAATCATAAATCTTAATCAATATCAACTGCACTCTTGCCTCATGTGATGAAAGCTTTTGTGCATTTGCTAGTGTTTTTTCATCATCATTTTAGAATGTTCTTTTCTCTGCAGAAAAATACGTCAAGAAGAAGCTGTTGACTGCGGCCATAGCGATAATTTTAGTAGTAAAATTAATAGCTCTAAAGGTAATATTCGTCTTACCTCTTATTATGGGAGTAACGACAGCAAAGAAGATGTTCCTGAAGTTCCTGCTGTTCCTCTTCCCAGCTCTGAGTCACATTTTTAAATTGTGCTCGTGGTACCACCAGAATTACCACACGACGAAATACCACCACCATCACCATTTGATCACGCATCATCATCATAAGGTAAAATGTGTTTTCACGTCGCAAGGACCAAAGGTGCTTTTTTGCTTTGTAAAATATCGAAGCCAGAACGGTTTTTTCTGAACAAGACTGTAACGTTTAATCTACTAAAATAATAGGAATTTTACTTTTCATTTTAATACTAATTTTTTACGTAATAAACATGTACCTATTTAAATATGGTCTTGTTTTTCTTACATATAACAATTTTGTATGTTTCACACGAGAACATTTTTTTTGCCTCGTGACCCATCACTCACTGCGCTCAGTAGGTAGTTTATTAATGAATCTCTCGCTATAGACTACTTCGGTGGTTAATGATTTAAAATCGGCACTCGCAGCAAAAAATTACTTTGCTTACTTGTTGAACAAATAACTACATATTTTAAGTAAAATATTTTGCTCTTGCTACTGGTAAACAAAACTTAAAATACTACATATAATTTTACAATAATTGCTCACCTATTGTGAGCTTAAGGTAATTAATTAGTCGATTTTTATTCATAAATGGATAAATAAAAATTTCAACGTTCATTTCAGCCACCTCATCATGCGTACGGTCCTCCACACGGTGGCCATCATCCTCACACAGCGTCATCAGTAGTCGTCCGACCACATGCGGAAGGACCACCACAATCATTTGAACATTATCCTCAAGACTGGGAATTGTCTGGACCTGGTTTGGGCAATGAGTAAGTGTATCCTTCGTTCTTCGATTGCTATTGTATCCAGATATTAATGATACCTTAACCTTAAGTTTCTTAAGATCTGAGGATCGTTTCTTGATCCAATTTACAGCATCTACAGGAAAACACTATACAAAACTTGTAATTTTAGTGGTTATAATGTTTTTATTATAAAATCTAAGTAACAATACCAACAATGACATTGTATATGGTGATTTGAGTATAAGAACAAAAATCTCATTGAAATATAATTTATTTGTTTTACAGATATATTGCTTCAGGTGTGTCTGATATTCATCGAAATGCAATAGCCAATTTCAAACCAGATGTCAACGATGCAAACGATATCAACGCTTGGGGACTAGGCATGCCACCAGGTAAAGTTAAAGACATTAGTTTTGAGATGGAATATTATCCTACACAGAGCTATGATAAAATAGCTGTAGAAAGCCAGTAGTGATATTTTTAATCTATGTATGGTTAAGTCAAAAAATTTTGTATGTGAGAAAATTCAAATGCCCACTCCTTTTCTTACCACAATCAAAACTGTAGCTGTATGTAATTAAAGCATTCTAACTTTAATGTTACAGGACATTCCGCAAACGTTGGAGAATATGCCAGCAGTAATAATGTTCCCCAAGCAGTACAACCAAACACAGGACAAAAACTAAACTTAGCTGCTGGAAAGTATGTATTCTATAAATCTCTACAAAAGTATATTAACTTATAAATTATTGCAGTAAAAATCTTTTCAGTAGTTACTTAGACACACGCATAAACAATAAACAAATAAGAAATTATAACGGCATTCAAAATTTCTCTTAGAACTTTCCAAAAGTTGACAAGTAGACTGTAAGTGTTATATAAATTTCAAATATCATGTTTGACTTCAACCACTTACCTATAGCAATAATCATGATAGTAATTAGATCCACATGAGATCTTGAGATATCTGCTCCTTGATAATAAATAGCCATTCAGTGTTTTTGTGACAGTTTTTGGCTCATATTTGTGTATGTCTTGCAATTCAAGCTTGACCTAATTTTAATTATGTCAGAAATAAGCAAGAATCTGTTTAGACGCGGATAAATAAGAGAAAGGAGAAACAAAAATATTAAACAACTTATAGAAATAGCCTGGAGTCACGTTTTCTATACAAATGACTATTGAAGGTAAATCGATTACCCTCAATACCATTACGAGTAAGGAAATAGGGTACTATTATTAAATAGCCTGGAGCATTTAGACAGAATTCCTATTTCAACAATGACGGGGTATATTGTGATAAAATATTCTAGATAGATAGGAAGAAACAATATAGTTGGTAAGTTGGTAAATTCACGCATAAATAATATGATACAAAAAGCTGGATACAAATTTGCAGACATAAATTAACCAGTCATAAATTTTTGAATTTCAGACCATTTGGACCACCCAATCCTTACAGGAATAAAAAAGCACCCAGTAGAGATCCATTGCAAGCTGAAAAAGAGGCTTTGGTAAGTTTTCTTTTTGCCATGCCTGCAGAATTTTATGAATAACTTTGTAATACTTTTACAAAGTTATTCATAAAATTCTGCAGCGGGTCTGAATGATACTGTGACATCGGATTCACAAGACGTGGTGAATACGATGATACATGGGTGTACTTCAGAACAAGTACGCATTGGTATACCAGTGACTGGATGGGATAGGGCACTATCCCATCGAGTCACTACTAGGATGGTTTGAATAACCGGCCTAGTCCAAGTCACAAAGAAGATAGCTAAAGTCAAAATAGAACTTTATGTCCCATTAATGCACTAGCGCGATATATTGTAACCCTTTCTGCTTTTGGTTTGCAAAGGCCGATCATAAGTCAACAGAGAGTCCTTAACAAACCGGCATAGAGTACATATGTGTCACAAATTTACAATATTCTTCATACATTTCAGATACGAGCAGCAGCGATAGCGGCAAAAGCACCACCATCGGCAGTACGAGATGAAATACTAAGAATATCTGCTGCCAGACTGACAGAAACAAACCGAGTGCAGACTGAGAGTGAGCTGGTGAAGCAACAGCAGCATATACTAGCGGCAAATGATCCAGTAAGAATCCGTTCATATATATTTATTTTAATTTCAATCCATTTGAAATCATTGTAACATTATTGGACTATCAAAAGTAACACAAATAGCGCAACAATCGGAATGGTGTGTGAAATAATTCTGATTTCTCAAATCGGTATTATATATAATATAGATGGTCAGTCTATAAACTTTAAAGGATAAAATCCGTTTTCCGAATATGTATTGGTGATACTAGAAAAAATGCACTGAAAAAAATATTTACGCGTTTGCAAACGCAAAAATAAAATTATTCCATAATGTATTGGAGGATAAAAATATTTCAAGTAGCAACCGTAAATAGTAGCTAGAGAAAGACATCCTAGCGAAAATATTTTGATGATATTCCATATTTTCGATTCAATATATTTTTATTATTTTCATGACCAAGTGTGTGGACAGTTATTAATTTTTTGCTTTTATTATATTTTAAATTGATAACAGCTAAAACCTACTGGTCCACAAAAGAGTTATGTTATTTTTAGTAAAACTGTTGCAGTTTTGTGTTGGCGAAAATCTAATCGTCAATATCTACTTACTCTGTTTTTGTTCTCAAATTTAAGTTTATTTTATTTTAATTTCAGGAAACAATTACTGCTGATAAATTTTATGGTAGTCTCCTGGACAAAGTGGATAAGATCCTGGCGTCAATAGGAGCTACTGAACCGGGATGCAAGGAAAGAGCCGTGTGCGAACTCTACAAAGATCCGTTTATACACGCGCCGTATAGCAATCTAGTCTCCAATGAGCTGAGCAAGTAAGTTAAAAATGTGTTATGTATCTAACATTATTTATATAATATAAGAGCTTCATTGGTGTATTATCTGTTAGTAGATTATTTTGGAAAGATATTTGAGTTTTTCTGGAGAAACGGGGATATTATTTGCATTAACTTTTTATACTTGAGAATTTTGAACTTACGTTCAATTTTAAAAAGTGTTTAATATAGGCGTACAGTATGAATTAAATTTAATCGATATGCAATCTTAATACAGAAAAGTGCCGTACACTTTTGTACAGAAACTTATTACTTGGATGAAACGTGGACAGATCAAATCCGCTATTTGCAAAATCGACAATGTAGCATTTTTATTGATTAACTTGTTATTTGACCCAGAAAGGAAGAAATAAAATTACATGTGCATCATCTACATGCACTTTAAGGTCTTTTCTCATTTTACACCAACATACTCTTAAGAGAAAAACGCATCTCGTTCTGATGGCTTCTAAGTGACAATACAACAAACGTCTTATGTAATTAAGGTTGCAATTACTACAATAACGGTTCTGTGGCTACACTTGTCGTATGCCATTATACACTGGGACGTGTAATTTTCTTTACGCTACTTAAGCATCGACGTTTTATTACCAAAGACTTTGTAAAACAGTCAAGTCAGCAAAACAATTTTTAGGTATTGTATCTCTTCAGACAAAGCTGTCTACGAAGAAGAAAAGATGAATAGTCATTGTCATTGTGTTCATATTTTTAGGCATAGCGTCATTAACTGCACGCACAAGTTTGGGTTAATTACATACAATAGCTAAAACTTCAAATAGTCACTAAAAACAATTAATATAGAACTACTTGTATTTGTGTAATTTTAAAGATTTTATGCACACAGTTGCTGTTATTTTTTTATTTTTCATATCACGAGATGGCAAACAAGCTTTCTCCCACCTGGTGTTAAGTGGTAACGGTCGCCAGTAGACACTTGCAAAATTAAGGGAAAATCACTTAACACTGCAAATGCGTTGCATCCTGGCGACTAAGATAATATGCCTTCCATGCCCAGTAATTACACTGGCTACCCTTTTCTTTTCAATCCGAAACACAGCAAACTGCTTCACGGCAGATATAAGAAAGGCGGTGGTACCTACCCAGACGACCCTACATTTGGGTCTACCACATAGTAAATTATTGTCTTGCTTTTCCCCCATTAATTGACTATTGCTGTTAGGGTGAATTGCCCGTAGAGGTTTACTAGTTAACAGGTAGGTTACCCGAGGAGTCTCAATGTTATTTAGAAACTCTGCAGGGTCCAAATCAGAAGGAAGCGGCAGACCTGAGGGAGCCTCTAAAGGTTATGTTATATCAATTATATCTTAATTATTAACAACGAGATTGTCAAAAGCTTCAAAAGAAGACCTATCAATGATTAAAGAACCGTTTTAATCTTCTAGATTTAAAAAAATAGCTTTATATTGCAATTCTTTCTATTCCAGAGACTCAAGCGAACTGGTGTCACCTGCTGACAGCAAACTGGCGCTACGTTACTACAACTACGTTCAGGCAGCAAGAGATGGACAAGAGCACAAAGACTGTACAGTTCTTTATCCTAATTGTCATATAGATTATAATCAATAGCTGTAATAGTTGATGGACAGTCTTGAACAATATGATTGGATGTGTTAATATTCGATTTCATGTTTGACTGCGTTTCATTTTCATTTGTAAATGCTTTCTCGAGAAGATGTTCCAAAAGCAAACATTTTTTTTGTGAGAGAAACAAATCTACACTTGGCAATCCTTGCCTTCCCTGTGCTGATTCGGAAAAACGAAGATCACATTCAGATTCAGATATAATGGGATGACTTTATTGTCCATACTTCTAGACTTCTAGAAGAGCTGGATCCCTCTCTGCCTTGTCGCATTTGGTAAGAAGAAGCGAGCGGCTATAGATCCAGCATAGTATTTTGTAATAGTCCAGTCAAGTATAGGTAATATTTTCAATGCAAATTTGCTCCCTACACTACGGTTAGTATTCTGAAGAGCAGTTATCCTTAACCTCATCCTCTCCCTTCCTTTTTGAACTCTCCCTTCCCCCTTTCTTACAACCCCACGGTCCTTCAAAATGTGAGAAGAATTGCCTTGCACGTCAAGGTGTTTTTTTCAAATTAACACTTGGTGTCCCGCGTATCCCCTCTCCTATCTCTCTCCTAACTCCTATATCTCTCCTATCTCCTGACTCTCTCTCTCTAATCCCCTATGTCTCTCTCTCATTACTTCACATTTTGTTGGAATCTTCTTCCGTTCACCATGGTTGGAATATTGTTATTGTCAATGGTATACCACGAAATATGAAAATGAAATGTAGTCAGTAAAAAATATATAATAAAACTTTAGATTAACGTCCATACAATGAATTGATGAGCTTCAAACATAAAAACTATGCAATGAAAAATACTTACACGTAAACTTGTGCCTTACTGTATTTATAAATAAGTGTCATATTTGCATTGAGTATTTGCGATTGGTATATGAATTTATTTCTGATAAAATATCGCATTTAATTAAACTTGTATAATTTATATTTAGTTTAATTTGGAAATAGAAGAGCCTTCTGAAGGCATTGCATTTATTTGTGACACTACTTTGTTATAAATTGTTTTACAGCTATGTCCAAAACCTAGCAATAGCAATTATTGTGTAATTATTTATTTTATTTTGTTAAGAATTATTTATTGTCACTCAGCAACTTATCAAGCGTAACTCTACTTCAGATATTTTGTTAGAGATGGAAAACTTATGTAGAAATTTCTGTATGCAAGAAAAACCCACCTTCTCGTTTCCCCTTGAGATAAGCGTGTTACGTTGTCACCGACAAACTGTGGCTTGGATACTATTCCAACGCGAACTAACACCCGTATTCACAAACTACGAGAATTACTATGAGATCTCTTGACTCTTGGATAAGAAACGAACCAATCACAGAGCTCTATTCAACGCAATGGCATTGAATATAGCTCTGTGATTGGTTCATTTCTTATCTAAGAGTCGAGAGATCTCATAGAAATGTTTGTGAATACGGGTGTAAGAAATTTGGCAAGTCGATTCTTTGTCGCACAATCAAGAAATGGAATTCACTGCCAGTACACTTCTCCCTCCTTACAATCCTGGGCCATTCAAAAGAGGCATGAAGAAGCACCTTATAGGTCGGCAAGGCGGGAGTAACTATTTCAATGCGTATAATCTGCCTCTCTGCTATCCTTGCATCTTTTGCATGTACCTACTCCACTTCTGCTTAACATTAAGTGGGATTGAGTTATTTGATTTTAATAAAAACCTCGCTTCGTTCTTTAGTGATTCGCCTTGTACTATCCAGAAGTCTCTATCCCCTAAGAGGTACAAATCCTCCTGAAACTTAGTGCTATGCTTGATTTGTGACTCACCGTACGTTAGCGTTAAGAGGCTGACTTTGATTGCTTTCATTTTAATGGGTGACCGGTAATTTAGTATGGTATTTAAAAATACTGGAACAATTGTCATTTCGAACTTTTATAGTACCTAGTATATTGTTCAAAATTGTATACTACCTAAATCAAAGTAAACTCATTTGAAGGATACACCTAATTACGTACACACAAGTAATTTATACAATTTTGAACCCTACGTTATATTGTTCTAATCCTACTCTTCTATTAGATTTGAAAATCACCGTAAAACCCCATTATTTTGAATCACTCGAATAAAGTCATACTTGTTGTATTAGATTATAAGTTGTTATTTATTATTAGTTTTAATCGTTCAGTCATTAGGACAATAGACTCTATATTAAATGATACATGCTCAAAATTTTTATTTAATATCAAAAATGTATAATTTATTGTACCTATTAAATTATTTCCATATAAAATTGATGTCTTTTTTGTCGAACTAAATAACAACCTACTAGAAGAACATAACGTCACAGTATAGAAAGTTTTCACCACAGGAGTAAACTACGTCCATCGAGACCTTATCATAAAATATCAAATATCTATTTACACTTTAAACTGACTTGGAGTGAGGATAGAAAAATAAACGTTGCAACTTTATTTTTAAATTATATCGATCATAAGGTTACCTGGAAGAGTTCGCTCTTAGCCATAAGGTCGCCCTGAGAACAAATTATTGTAAGTAATACTCTGTATTCATTTTGTATTGGCTGATTTATGTACATTCATACAATAAAGATTTATTCAAGGAATACAAATAAGAAAAAATCGGTAGTGGTCTCCCCTTGACTTTCTCGTATACCGTACCCATAGACACAAAAGTTGATAGAAACCTTATATTTTGATGTCATACATGCATGTTAAATTTGGTTGCAATAAGTTAAAGCATACTCGAGTTATCGTGCTAACGCACAGACACACACACAGACATAATTCCAAAAAACGGTATTTTTGGACTCGGGGAGGTCCAAAAGGTGTAAATCCGTCAAAATCTCGAGGTCGATTTTTTTGATGATTACAAAGTAAAGTTGAAAAAAACGCAAACTCATAATTATTCCATGATTACAAGACTTCCTCTACACTACGTATACAAGAAAGTAAAAAGTTGAGAAAGAGGAGTAAAAAATATAATTTAGGCTGACGAAACCTCACAGAATTCAGATTCACCGTGCGAGTGCCGTGTTCATCATGTTGCAGATATAGGAGAGCCAGAAGCAGCACCTGGGACTTGTGATCCAAGTGTAGTTTTGAGGGTAACTACCAAGAAAGGCATACCCTAGCTTCTCTTTCTCTGCCCAGTCATTCTTTCTATTCTATTCTATTCTTAATTAATGGCGTCGCGTCGCGTTAAACGTACGCACTAATCAATGCCAATGTCAAGTGAAAATGTAACTAATTAACAAAAATTGTACGGTTGATTGGAGTTAAAAATGGAGTCTCTCAACACTTGTTTTTACAACAAGAACTCGGGAGAAATTCCCAGTCATTCTTCATATACTTACTAAATTTAAAAAAAACAAGTGTTTATGATTTATTTATTATTTAATTTTTTATTGATTTTAAGAAGTAAGTATTTGTATAAATTTATATACGTAACTAGTAAGTATAAAAAAGTACCTGTAACTGTTAGATCTTATAGATAATTTTGTCTATGATACATTAATCAGTCTAACGAAAAATAATCAAATAAATAATAATAATAAAATCAATTAGATCAAATAGATTCTAGCGTTCTAGCCGCGTGATGCCGGCAGAGTAGAATAGCATCACCCCATATCCTCCAATGGGTGTCGTGGAAGGCGACTAAAGGATCAGCAAAGGGGTATTGATCACATTATACTCCGTCCACCAATCCGCATTGGTCTCTAAACCTCCCTCGATGACAATGAGAGGCCTTGTGTCCCAGCAGTGGGTCGAATTATAAAGGCTGTTATGATAAGACATCTATCGATTTCTGATAAGATGCAAAATCCAATAGACAATACTATTTGAAAATTCTTTTCAAGATAATTCTAGGTACCACTCAGTTTCAAACAAACACGTATTTTCCAAAACAATTCTACAGAGGAACAAACAACTACTGTGTTGCCATTGTGGGAATAATACCGAAATATCGGGTGAAATTACCGTAGTATTTTCTTATTACATTTAGTGGTCAACAGTCTTTATTGACAGTTGTTAGCCCCCGACGCTTAAAGAAGACTAAAATAAATAAGTTAGATTAAGTAATTTAACAATGTCTGTCTGTGGCATAATAGTTTTATTTAGTAGATCATCTATGCAACCCGATGCAACTGCAGGGTATGTGGGACTCAAGGTACAAGTGATCCCCTCCTACCCACTAAACGTCCTCTCCGGGCATCCTGCCAAGGCACACTACGACAGCACCCCGGCATCGCGACAATTCGCTTGCCACCGGGAAGAACCCTTAACCTACCTACATATGGCAACATATTCCTATACCTTCTCCAGACTTGACTAAAGCTCCTAGGCAAACCTAGGAGTGCCGAGCTTCGGGGTATGACTATAACATTTCATCATCATCATATCATCACAGCCTTTATAATTCGACCCACTGCTGGGACACAAGGCCTCTCCTTTTCAACGAAGGAGGTATAGACAGTAGTCCACCACGCTTGCCATTGGATTGCTGGATGGAGTATAAGTTAATCAATACCCCTTTGCTGACCCATTAGTCGCCTTCTACGACACCCATTGGAGGATATGTGGTGATGCTATTCTACTCTGCGGCATCACGCGGCTACTATAACTAGACACAACTTAATTCGATGTCCTTTTGTGTTAGGTTGGGTAACTCGAGTTTTTTAGATGGCTACTCAATACAGCTGCGATTGACTATAAAAGAGTGTCTTATGAATCTGCGTCTTCTTAGTTCGTTCAGTATGCATTTAATTGGCAAGGATTTGGTGTTATGGTGAGTTTTAGATTTATTTACTAGCGGACCATGATGCATTCTTTGTATTGAGTACTTTTGACCCTAGACCCTCCATAAAATATTTGCTATGTTTAGGCACCTACTGGGTGTAAAAGACATGAGCAGTCAAACGAAAACCACGTATTCTATACATCAAAATAAGACATATTTCAAAAAAAATATTGCTGGGAAATGATTTTTATTTTTTGGTGTTACAAAAAATTGCAAATTATACCGCGCAATGTAAAGGACTCAACTCGTACGCAACTCGCAAAACCGCGATAATTTTGCTTGACGGCGGCCCCGTTCGTTAGTGTCCGTGCGCATCGAGTGAGCTACATTGAACACTAACGTATTGAAGCCATTTTTTGTTATGAAATACTAAAAAAAATGATAATGTTTATTTAGACAATAATTAAGAAATAACGTATAGAATACGTTTTCATAAAAAAATGAAAAAAAAAATTTTGACTTTGACCTTCAATAAAATCGTAACTATCAATTTCCCAGGTATAGTCTAAAGGAAGAAAAATGTTATGACGGTGAGCAGAATACATGGTTCTCGTTTGACTGCTCATGTCTTTTACACCCTGTATGTATCATGCTCATAATCCCAAAACGGGTTAACCGACACTTAAAGGTCTTAGCACACTTATCAGCTAGGAAAGAAAACGCCTCTTTTTATAGTAAAAAGAGGCGATACGGTTCCCGAGCTTTGCCGAGGTTTCCGAATTATCTATGTATCCGAACTCTATCTAAAGGTAGATAGAGTTCGGATACATAGATAAGTCGCATCTGGCAATATAGGCCATGCAGTGCCTCAAAGTAGTGACTATAAAAAGTAACCATCCCTCAGAGAAACATCAATAACAAGCTAAAAACCAGTAGGCACAGAAATTACATTCAGAATCGTCTAATCACTGATATTACGAGCATGAATTCTTCAAATAAATCGAGCTTTAATTAAAAGTCGGCCACATATTTTCTATTCCTCTGGTATTGCGTTCATGGGCGTCGGTGACACTTACCCAATACTATGACATAACCAAGTGCTCGATGCACTTACCATAAGTAACCGTCTGCTCGTTTGTGTTCTTTCCATATATTTTTATGCCAAATCGTTGGAGGCAAGCACGCACGGCCCGCCTGTTGGTAAGCAGCAACCGCAGCCTATAGACGCTTGCAGCACTGACGTGACACTAGCGCGCTGCCAACCCTAGTCCCCTTCGTAACCCGTGAAGCTCTGGCGTCCTTCACCAACAGAACCACAACACCATAAAAATGTTGTGTTATTAGAACGCGGCCGTCTGTCGTCAACAGCTCATTCAATGTCCCAACCGAGGGGCTCGAGCCTACCCCACATTGGGCGATTAGGCCTTAGTCAACCACGCTGGCCAAGTGCAGCTTGGTCGACTTCACACACTACCTTAGAATTTCTTCATGGGTTTATGCAGGTTTCCTCATGATGTTTTCCTTCCTCCGTAAAAGCGTCGATTTAACGTAAATATGAATTCAAATTTTGAAAACACTGGTATGTGGCGGGGTTCGAACCGTTGCCTCCCGGGTGGGAGACAACGCCCTTACGCACTACGCCACCGACGCAACAGCAAACAGCACAGTGTATATCTTCTGCAAGGTGGAGGTACTCAGAGTTTGGGCTGCTCCGAATCCGAGCGTCTTGTCCGCTGTGCTGTAGGTCCAGACCAAAAAATCTGAGCAATACGATTGAATGTTTTTGAATGTTTTCTATTTGCTCGATAAGCGTTCGCCCAGCTAGGTGTTCCACGCTCCGTATTTCCACTCATCTTCGATTCTGAAGTACCCTTTTTGTCAATTAATCCAACAGGTTTTTACTATGTGCCACCACCAAAGCTTATCGTCCCAAACAGTCTTTTTACGATATCTACAGAAATGTCCCAGAAATGGAGAAAGAGCACGATCCGACGAAATATGTTCCAGACTTGCCTCGCACCATTAATGGGACAGACGTGGAAATGCCCAGTGAAAAGCATACACCAGATTGGAGAATAGAAGAAAGTGTTTACTTGAGACATTATCATTATTATGAACATGAAGAAGAGAGGCCGTATAGAATATCGCCTTTCTATAAGCAGTCCACGAGATGGACGAGAAAGGTAAGTGTAACAAGAACTATACAGACATCTAATGTGAATCTGTCAAACCCTATTCTCTGACGTTACCCCGCGGATCGAGTTTGTTTGTTTGTTTAAAGAATTTATTCTCAAAAAAGATATTATATAACAGAGTATCTCAATGCTGGTTGTCATCAACATAATGATGTCCCCACTGAAGGGCTCGAGCCTATCTCACATTAGGGGCGATTAGGCCTTAGTCAACCACGCTGGCCAAATTCGGGTTGGTCGACTTCATACACAATCTAAGAATATCTTCATACGTAACTGGTGCATCCCGGGTGGGAAACAACGCCCATACGCCAGTGCCACCGACACTTTTTTGCTGGTTGTACAGCAGGCTAGTTCCCAAATCAAACATCTCTATTTATTAGTTATAATCGGCAAACTTAACGTGCCAGTGGCAAAAGAGTATCGACTCCGCCACAGTAGCATGGCGCTCCAGTGCTTTTATCTGAGAGTCGGCGTATCGAACGACGCTTAGTGACTGTACTCACCGTGGACGCGTGTTATAAGTGATAGTTTGGTGTGTCACCAAGTCAGTGGAAATGGTGACTAGGAAGACATTGAAACCTTTTAAAATAAAACTCTAATACTGATGCATAGTGCTTACCACAACTATGAGCTAAATCAATTTGACCTAAAAAAATCAGCTGTTTCATACAAAGTACAACACCTATGAAACTTAACTGTATACGCTCTTAGCATTCCATGGATCCATTGTGCGGGTGCCAGGTCCATCGCGTTGCAGAGAGGAGAACCGGAAGCAGTTCCTAGGGCTTCCTGATGGTGCACTGGCACTCCCCTTCGCGACCCTGGCTTCTCCCTTTGATACTATTCCGCAAGATCTGCTTTAGATACGCGTTTCAGAACAGAACTTATGGAAGTTTTATACAGATCGAGGTCTTTTAATAATAATGTATACGGGTGTAAAAAGACCTATAACAAAGCCGAGAACTACGTATTCCGCTCATCATTAGGACCATTTTTTTCTTCTAGACTATACCTGGGAAGTTAATAGTTATGAAGTTATTCAAGGTCAAAGATAGATTTTTTTTAGATTTTTATGAAAACAGATTGAAAACATTATTTCTTAATTTTTGTCCAAAGAAACATTATCAACATTTTCAGTATTTGATTCCAAAAAATGGATTTAAAACGTCAGCGCTCAAAGTAACCACTCGATATCAGGGCCATTCAACTCAGCCAACCGAACGTCGCGCATGTCTTTATGTTGCTAAGCGCCGCGCGACTTGCGCGTTGAAAAAAAAAATCGTTTCCCAGCAATATTTATTTACTTATATATTATGTTTCTTGTTTTGATGTAATGTGTAGACTGAGGCTTTATCCTAGGTTTTTTGCATCTTTTAGGGATTTAGCTACCTCGTGCATACCTCTACCGCATACAAACTACATTGTTGATGATATTCTTGCTTTTATTTTTAGGATAACGCTGCAATGTTGGGTTGCACTTGTACGACGGTTTTTAAGAAATTCAAAGTGTTAGCTACCTGTGCTGTACTGACAACACGACATGTTTTGACTACAGCCACGTCCACTGAGCTGATATTACGGAAGCGTCGACATTTCAAGTAAGTATTTCAGAAAACAATATAATATCTATTTTAGTTTCACATTTCTTCCTCATCGTCATATTCGAGGTAAGAAGTACAGAAGACCACAGTCAAATAACAGTACATTTTTGTGGTGTTGTGGTTCCGTTAATGAGTTTAATTGAAATTTCTATTAGCTTATTACTTCGAAGGCATATCAAATATCTTACTTCAAATATTTTATGACATTCGCCATGGCAGAGTAAATGGTCATCACCCCACAACCTTCTATGTGTGTCGAAAGGCAACTAATGGATCAGCAAAGGGGTATTGATCACTTTAAACTCCGTCCACCAATCCGCATTGGTCAATCGTAGTGGACTACTGCTTTAACCGCCTTCAATGACAATGAGAGACCATGTATTCCAGTATTAGGTCGAATTATAAAGGCTGTTATGGTGATAAAATCTCCTCACCTCAATGAATGTATATTGCGTTCACTGGTTCCCTGAACAGTTTTTATGATTGGACTATAAACTTATATTCCAAAATGCGAACTCTACACGGTGAAGTTTTTCGTGGCTCTCGTGCCGAAGCCATTTGGTCAATACAAACCAGTCTTGCTATGCTACCATCATCGAAATCGCGAAAAAGACATTGATATAATTACTGACGTTTATAGGTTGGCATGGACTATGGCGAGACCAAAAAAATATTTGTCTAAGAAAAAAAAAAAAATGTGTGAGTAATGCGCATGTGTGTGTGAAAAATAGTACTGCAACCTGACAGTTGCTGTCTTTTCTATGCGAGTGATAGGTCGACTTGGGGCACCTGCATGTACGTGAAATGGTCTCGTCTATCTATCTCGCTCTAATATACGCGTTAGTATACTCTTTCTCTTTCACATTGGCGATTTATAGTTTCCTATATCTATGAAATCCTTTCATACATTTTGGTTCGTAGGTGTTTCACATTTGTATGATTTTGATGTTGATGACCAATTTCGATGTTGATCCCAAAGCAAGAGTTGTATGTATTGTCCAACGTGTTAAAATGGCTTCGACTGGAGAACCATTAAAATTTCACCGTGTATAATTATATTCGTTCTCTTTGCAGGCATTTGCAATTAATATTGGGAGTGTGGTATGATACTAACAGGAACACATTCAACAGCTCTATGTACGCAACACCAGCTCGAATTCATTATCACCCCCAGGTTTGTATTTCGGCGGTAGATACAAAAATGCAAATGGTAATTTCATCATTGTAGAAGCTATTTATAAGTAACTTTTCCAACAAATAAAAAACACAATTTTCCACCACAGTCGGCTTTAATAGTTTCTCCCTTATGAGTTCAAGAAGTTATCACGGAGGGGTAAAGACGATAGCATATTATATAGAGCCCCCCCTACCCATTATGTAGACAGGTACTGCAGTTGCAGTATCCAAATTATGTAAATCTTTTAATTTTATTCCCCTTGCAGTATGTTCGGCCTCAACACGTAAACAGGTCTCACCCTATTCCAGCGATGTATGATCTGTCTCTTTGGACGATGACACACAGATTGTATGGTGGGTCTTGGTTATTCGGGACGACTTGCAAGTGCACCCGAGGATCTTCTCACTGGTAACCTTTCAATGTAAAGTAGGTAACCTACACACCTAAGTCACAGATAGCAACAACTGTCGGTGAAATACGCACGTGCGTCACCGCAGCATGCAAGCGACGCAAGAAATGGCATCAGTTACAACCTGCAGTAGTGAATGAAAAAAGAAAAATATGACAGCCATGCGCATCCAGTTGCCCGCCAACACCTATAGATTACTCTATAGCTTCATGGCCAACACTCTCTACTAATGTTTTTAGTTGTTGATTCATCAATACGCATTGTTTTTAGGGTTCCGTACCTCAAAAGGAAAAAACGGAACCCTTATAGGATCACTTTGTTGTCCGTCTGTCTGTCTGTCTGTCTGTCTGTCAAGACCCTTTATCGCAAGAACGCGTGGACGTATCAAGCTGAAATTCACATGAAATACTCAGGTCTATTGTCCCTTTAAGCTGTGAAAATATCAAACTTCTAAGCCTACCCAATCAAAAGATACAGCCGATTATGTCGATATTTTCAACAAATTTCCGACACTCGCAAAGGAATCAAAACCTACAGGATACTTCCCGTAAACTCAGAATCTTGAAATTTGGCATGAAGCATTGTCATATAATGCAAATATAGGAAAAATTGCGAAAATCAAATTTTTTCCGTTATATAATATAATAAAAATATTTTAATAAAATGAAACTTACTACCTTATTACTCATGAACAAATAAAGGTATCAAATTGAAATTTATACCAAATACCTAGGTCTGTTGTCCCTTTAAGCAGTGAAAAAATCAAACTTCTAAATTAACGCGATCAAAAGATACGTCATAAATTGTAAACCGCTACGTTTGTACGGCGGAACCCTCGGTGTACGAGTCCGACTCGCACTTGGTCGGTTTTTGAAATGTAGAGTCGGGTGTTACGAGTTCATAGAAACTCTTTTAAGATTTATTCGAAAAATATAAGAAGAAGATTCCTCCCACTATATTTAAGAAAGTACACTTAAATTATGGCTCTATTATTCAATATTAGTACAACACACGACATCTCTCTACAATTATGTAGATGTCTGAGTATATTTATACACTCTGCATATTATGTGGGCAGCGCTTATTGCCAAAAAAGTTGCTGATATATTGCATCGCGGACAAAATTTTTCAATAAAAACAAGACATGAAGTCGCTGACTAACCAGCCGTTGTTTCCGTCGGCAGTTGAGGTGTGTAGAACCCCATAAGTAAGTAGGGTACCTAGTATCATTATGTGTGTCGTGGCCCGGTCGTATCAAAGGACAATCGTATCATGAATTGCCTCGGCAGTGGGTATTTCATGAAAGCCCAATCGTCAGATCTCGATCGGTCTAGTTCAACGATCGGCCCACGACGATCATCAAAAGAAAAACACGGACGCATTATGAATTGTTAATTAACTCTACGAATTATCTATATTCTCAATCTACAGGTATGAGCACGGATCATCGGTGCCTGGACCCGATGAGATGGGCATCATTGTTGGTTTCCAATTCATGAGAGCGTTTAGACGCAATCCTATGCCATGGTTTAAATACGCAGTCAGGACTCGAAAGTATATACAACCGTGTCCTAAGGTAATGGTATTACAGTAAAATACAGCTGCTATTACAACTATGTAAAGTTCTAGTTTCGTAGAGATTCCGATCCTTTTTTATGTTATTTGTTTGGCAGACAAGTATACAGCCTGCCTGGTGTAATTTGTTACTTTGTCCATCCTCGAGGTCTTATATTGTTATTTTGTCTTTCAGACTGAGTGGGGCTGGTACCATTGCGTGAAAGGCAACTGGGCAAAACTAGGCTTGGACAGCGGAGCAAACCTCCATCGCGCCTTACGTGGGAAAGGTTGGAAGTACGACGGTCTTATAGGCCTCAACGCATTCTCCATGAAGCTCAGGTCCTACGATATGATCCATTACTTCACAGTCCTCGACACGCACAACGTTATAAACTTTTTGTACAATTCCTACATGGGTCTAATTAAATGGGAGTTCCTAGACTTTCGATTCGAAGACACTAAGTACTGGTCACTGAAGGCTAAAGAACCCGCGAAAATATATTGGGATTGGCAATTCGGTGATGAAGTATATTCCGGGTTTGATGTGCCTAATTACAAATGAAAATATGATGGAATAATATAGCAAAATAATAAAATTACAACAATTTTTTTATGGGTTTTATTTATTTGCTTACTTATTACATGGTGTTTGGTACATGTTAGAGAGAACTTTTTTTTATTAGAGTGTAATCCGCTTACGGACGATACTCTTAACCGCTGGCTAGTGGACCAGTGGACCGTTGGCTAGAGGTGGGCCTGTGCAGGGGTCGCCCAGCGCCTGACACGGCACTGGGAATACCTGCTAAACCACTCCGGTTTCCCCCATGCCCTTACTGGAGACGACCCGGGGTTTGCCGAAGCATTTCAGAGCTACTTCCGGGCACAAGAGAGCACCTACCATCTACCCATGTTAATATTATTTTATTTTATTTGGGGGGCTTACAGCTTATATAGATAAGTAAGTACTTATATTTTACAATAGACATCAAAGAGCCCTAATTATCTTACACTACTATAAAAAAAAATAACATTGGGAAACCTTAATAAATTCTAACACTACTTTAAAAAAATATTGCATTGAGAAAGCTTACAAAAATACATTAGAGTAAGTAATCCCTGCCAGGATTTTATTTACAGAATTTAAAGTACTACAAAATAAGTCAATGTTGTTAACACAGGTAGTTTGATTCAGGCCTACAAACATCATACATCAACATCATTCAATTTTTTGATGATGTAATAATAGATCGAAATAGTATTTTTAGTCCACTATTAAATTTTTAGTCCACTATGCATGCCGTGGCAATCTTTAATCAAGAAAGTACTAAGAATGTAAATTTTGAGGTAACTTTTAAATGCTACTTGTGATGTGTCTTGTTTACTGTCATAAATAAATTTTAAAAAAAAAGTTTGAATGAAATCTGACCGCTTAAAGTGGGCTTTTTTCTTTGTTTTGAGGGGTTACTATTTTTTGTTGCACTGTATTTACATGTATTAAGTTAAGCTACTCTATATCTGGGCTTCAGCTTAAAGAATGTTTCACGCTACACCATGTCGCCACCGGTCCGGGCCTCGGCCGAGCTAATCATTAATGTTACACCGGGTTGTTTGGGTGTATTATTTGCACGACTATGTTTGTGTGTGTTTTTTTTAGCTAGTATTAGGGGCCGGACCGTGCCGGAGCCGGGAACCAATATCCACCGACATTTCAACGCCGTACCCTGGCCGAGTCCCGGCGGTGCACGGCCGAGCCAGGGTCAGATAATAATTACTTCATACAAAAAGTATACCATATTGTTTGACCGGGGCTCGGCCGGAGCGCGGCCCGGTCGCGACACGGTGTAGCGTGAATCATCCTTTATACTAAGGTTTACATTATGAACGATCTATTTATACAGGAAATAGATCACTTCATAGTGTAAAATACTATCAAATTCTGATGGTCAAAATGGAACTCTAGAACGGTTAAGCGTCCCCAGCTATTCTTAATAAAGTCCAGTAATATCAACTCGATTCTGGTTCATAAAAAGAAAGTGTTAGGTAAGTTTGTAAAATATTTACCAAACAATAGGCCACAACAAGTCTACAATTGCCAAATACGTGACGTTTTGACGATATGCTTATACGCAGTCCTCGTTCTATTTGGACTGTAACTGTTGTATTAACGTTGGTAAGTTTAACTTTGAAATTATTTTGAACAAGACAATAGTTTAAAACACGATTCAAACTTTCTTATCTCTTTCCTAATAATTTTAACTAATCAGAATTCTAATAAAAAAATGTTAACTTGTATGTAACGGCAGACACAAACGAGAAGTATAATAAGTATTTGAGTGAAATTTCGTACACATATTGTCCGTGACCTGGGTTTAAATATATGATAGGTACAAAATATTTTTTTGTAATATATTTGTGAAGTGATATAAAAAAAGTGAAGCGTCAGTGGCGTAGTGCGTAAGAACGTCGTCTTCCACCCGGGAGGCACTGGTTCGATCCCCGCCACGTACCAATGTGTTTTCAAATTTTGAAATCATATGTACGTTTAATCGACGCTTTTCAGGAGAAGGAAAACATCGTGAGGAAACCCGTACACACCTATGAAGAAATTCTTAGGTTGTGTGTGAAGTCGACCAACCCGCACTTGGACAGCGTGGTTGATTAAGGCCTTATCGCCCCTAATGTGGGGTAGGCTCGAGCCCCTCGGTGGGGACATTATATGAGCTGTTGATGATAAAAAAAAGTTATTATAGCCCTTTATAAACCTCTGTAAAACTACAAATTCTTTTTTTTAACAATTCTAAAGTTCATAAAAGAAAACTACAATTTTAACTATATGTGTAGTGTACCTAACCATTATAAGCTTTCCTTGTTTTATAAGATATTACAGCCTGCTATTTTCCCTACCAGTCTATTCAAAGGGCCCTGTGCAGGATCAAATTGCCTTACAATAATAATATCATATAATAATATCCACGCTCACGTCAATTATCTGATCTAGCCTTAAGTAAAATTGCATATTTTTGTTTATAAATAAACAACCATGATTCGTGAAAAAATGGTCGTGTTCATCGCACAAACATTTGACCCTACCATGATTCGATCCCGGACCGCTCGATGTGTAGGCAGTGTTGCGACTCCACCACAACGGGATCATACATTTATGTTTTCTTTAAATTTTCGCAGATAACTGAAACGAGATGCATTGAACTAGTTCATAGACCGAAAAGAAACGTCAGAGACCACTTCGACTTACTGCTGAATTTATACAAAGTTAACCCATTGAGACACTCAAAGATATTCAAAGAATTTTCTAATCGAATGCTTGTGCCAAACACGGGTGTAAAAGAACTTGATGTCATGCATTTTGATACAAACGAAAGTACGAGAGAAAGGTTGGTGCGTACGAAGGTGAATCTTAAACAGATAGAGGAAGCAATCCATGTTACACAACCGCATAAGGAATTGGGACCTCCTTCCTATACGGTTAGTGATGTCGTCCCAGAAACATTTTCTGCAGAACTGACGTTGGAATATTTCAATAAGCACAAATTACAGGTTAACGCTAAAGAGGATTTTTTTGATAATGTACTTGGGCATATTGCTAGCAATGAAACCTTGGATAAAAATATATCCATTACAGATACTGGTAATGTAACTAAAGGTTACTATAATAGCAAAGCTTTTAAAGAGAATGTTGTAAATGAGACAACTTCAGAGAAATATTTTAATAACGTCATTGCGGTAGATGTTAAAAATGAAAAGAATACAATCAAGTACACAGACGCAGACGTCATAGTTTTTTAGAGGAATGGAAATAAAGAACAATGGTTTTTATGAATTCTTAATTTACAGCTTTATTTACAATGTATTAATAAATTAATAAATAAATAAGTTAATCCGAGGTCCGTCATTTTTTAAAGCTTTGTAAAATTTATTAGATTTGTGCGTTGTATGCTAGTTCGTGAGCGTCTTCGTAGGAGCGAGCTTGATAGGGACCGTGGGCATCCCAGGCAGCGGCGTGGTGGTCTACGTGGTGCTCCACGTGGTGTTGAGGGTAGTGGATGACCTCGTAGTTCACAACCTTTGGTTTCGTGAATTTAAAGATGACCATGGCACCTGTTTGACAAATAAAAATATTAATTTTATTTCTGATCACTTGAATACAATTTGGTTGTAATTTACTGGTGTAACATGAGGACGGCCAGCATCCAGCAGTGGCCTGGACACGAGAAATGTTAATCGATTGTTGTAATCGCAATGGTTTTGGGTTTGGATTATTAAAAAATCTTGTCAGATAATAGATTTCAAAATTAAACTAATCAATTCTTAATCAACAACATGAACTTTTGCGTGGATTTAGTTTTTTATCGTAGCTATAGATCTTACCAGACAACACGAGGGAGATGAGACCAAGAGTGAGAGCCTTCCATGTCTTAAGCGCAATCAGGGCAAGAGCCAAGGGAACTAGAACTGAGGCCTTGAACTTCAGACCGAGGAGGAAAGGCAGCAACACCTTCTTGATGAAACCGTGCTCTGTGAAAGATAAATGAATTAATACCTTAATAACAATTACTATTAATATATTTTGGTATGTAATTAATGAAACTAACTGCTCTTAATCCTCAAAGGCTTTGGCAGCTTGATCTTCTTCTTCCTGCCCTCGAATTCCTCGACTTCTTCTTCGCCATCCAAAGGCATGTTCAGTTCAGAGGGAAGATCATCCAACAAAGACCTTGGCACATATTCAGAAGCAGCACTGTTGGTGATTTCCTCTGGAACTTTCACTTTAATTGAATGCGTCTGGAAGAAACGATCCACTTGGTCCACGATCTCTAAAGCTGGTTCTTTAGCCGTCCTGGGGTCGTAGCTGGCCTCATCTTCAAGTGTCGCCGTCTTGACGATGGAGAGGTTATCAGTTATCTTGATCTCATCATCTTTTGACACTAATGAAATCCACTGCAGGGCTCTTGGTTTCACACATTCTACCGAATATTGGCTCAAACATTCGTTATAAATGTTCTGGACTAATCTTGAGGCGGAGTACTGTGCACTAGCAAATGCAGCTAACGATAACAACACTATTAATTTCGCCATGTTGCACTTTATTTTCACCATTTGTTTTTCGACGGCAGAGGCGACTTACTGCCGTCCGATAAAAGATCACAATGTATGCCAGGGAAGTTCAGGGCTTGGTTTATATACGAGCATTAATACGTGAGGTGGTGTCAGAATGCGGCGTGTCGCTATCTTCGGCGATATACGTGCGATCGTGGCTCCGTGGTACATTTTAATTGGAGGCGTTGGTTTATTGGAAAACTGTCACTTTGTTGCTTAAACGACGACATAATCAACCCTTTGAGTGTATTATGTGATTGTAACTCATGTGCCTACTGTATATAAGTACCTATATTCCCAATCCCAAAGCTGGGCATTAACTCGTTATCGTTAGTAGCTTTATGTAAACCGCCAAGAGCTATTTATGTGTTCTTTATTAATGACAACTTATTTTTGACTCATGACAAAAAAGGGATGTTATTTAGAAGACGAAAGGCCTTAGCATTCCATAGATTTTCCGTGCGGGTGCTGGGTCAATCGCGTTGCAGAGGGAGGAGCCAGATGCAGTACCCAGACTTACCACCAATATCCCCGTAAATTTCAGCCGAAAAACTAATGATATCACTAGCGATATTTGGATCTCAAATAGCATTAAAAGATTTTATTTTAAAGTAGAAATTATTTGAATTTTCATATCAAGTACCTATACGTAGAAATTGTTACCTAACTATAGCCACAAGCATATTGTTTTAATTCATGGAGTCACCGTGAGGGTGCCGGGTCTATTTATCTATAGTATTGTAGAGACACGAGCCAGGAGCAGCCTTTAGATTCTGTAAGGATGTCACCTCATTAAATAATTTCCAACTAGCTTACCCGCCAGTAATTTATTGTGCTTAGTTTACAAAAAAAAATTCGTGGTTACATTTGTGTCGAGAATAGGTATTTGTATACGTCCTCGTTGAGTTGCATAGTTTGTGTCATTACCAATTATTTCAATAAATTTTGTAATTATCCGATTTTCTGAGCAATTTTCTTGACTTCTTTCCGTAAGAACCTTCTACAAATTATTAGAAAACTTATGAATGAATATAGGTAAAGTCTTTCTGAAGTTATGGCGTGACCAAAGGGAAACAGGAATTAATTTGTATATTAAATAGGTTAAGCTGTAAAACGCAAACGAATTCCTTGCCTTATATTTAAAAAAAACCAGCTCACGCACCATACGTATACATATATAACCGACCACAATTTTTTCCTCGCAACGCTGCGTCTGTACTTTATTTGGTCTGAGATTACCGCGTGAACCTCGCTTCTGCTATTTCGGCCTTATCATTATTTAACTTCAAGTAACTTCTTCTAAAAAATAGTAAATTTTAAATGGAACTGGACTGGTCACATCTTGTTAACGATGAAAGAAAAATAGACTAACGATGTCATTGAGTGGTACCCTAGAAATAGAAAGAAGACAGAAAGGACGCCCAGTCAAAAGATAGGAAGACGATCTATCAAAAGGATGGAGAAGGTCACCTCGGGACAGAGTTGAGTCACGGTAATATTATAGATAATATTACCGTGGTTGAGTGGAGAAAACTAGGGGAGACCAACAAAATGGTTGCTGAAACATTTATGCATATTATTATTGTCAAATTAATTTTAAACTAGTATTGCTACCTTAACCTACCATTTAAGACAGAACTGTATGGTCAGTGAATAAAGGCTTTTATTTATTATTTAACTTCTTCTCAAAGATACAAAGAAACAGTTAAAACTAAGATGTAACCAGTCAAACCCACTTTTACGCGACTACGAGAAGCCAAAAGGAAGAGTTATTATTTCAGCAGTATGGTATTTACGTATGTTACCTCCGTAGCGCCTAAACTATTCATCTGATTTTGATGAATACCATGTCAATTGATTCATTATTATAATCCGAGTAAGATAGGCTACATTTTAACCGACTTTAACAATAGATGGAGTCTTTACCTTCTAAACCCTGATTTTATCCGATTTCTTTTCTTTCTGTTTTTCCGTATGCGGATTACAGCTTATAAAATTTTTTGCTTGCGTAATGATGTGTATTCCCTCCGTAATCTTTGCTTATTTTTAACCGACTTCAAAATCAAAAAAGGGGTTATCAATTCGACCTCATTATCATCATCATAAAAGCCTTTCTTATTCGACCCACTGCTGGAACACAAGACCTCTCCTTGTCATCGAAGGAGGTTTAGGCAGTAGTCCACCACGCTTGCCCCATGCGGATTGGTGGACGGAGTATAAGGTGATCAATACCCCTTTGCTGATCCATTAGTCGCCTTCTACGACACCCATTGGAGGATATGAGGTGATGCTATTCTACTCTGCCGGCATCGCATGGCTAGATTGCACAATTCGACTTGCATGTATGTAATACTAGCTGTGCCCGCGCGACTTCGTCCGCGTGGATTTCCCGTTTTTCCAACATTTTTCATTGATGCTCAACTCCTATTAGTCGTAGAGTGATGTTATAGACGTATATAAGCCTATATTACGGTTTCCTAAACTGTGCGTCGCGACGCCCTGGGGTGTCGCGGTTCTATCCCGGGGGCGGGCGTCGTGAGACGATCCACATAGAATGGCTGTCTAGCTAGCTTAGCGAGCTAGTCGAACGAAAATAAATGTAGACAAAGAAATGTAAGTCGCGATTTCTAAACTTGAACCCGGTTTTGAAATGCTCTGTTTTTAAAATAAGAAAATACACTGAAAAAAATCGACCGTCCAGCGCGGGCGAAAACATCGAATAAGCATCTTTACGCTACCGGGACATTGCTTTCGCCGTCGAAATTTGTCTGTGCTACTTTATGTTTTTATGGTAATTTTTTTTCAGTCTTTCTAATTTTAAAATATTTGCGCATTCGTTAACGCCTAAATAATTCAAAAAAAGCTATGTTTTTGTTTTTGTAGGTATGTACTTAACTTGGCTGTTACTATAACGGGGGGAGGGCTCGTAAAAATTAGAAAATTCCTAAGGGCGTCACTATGAAAATATGTTTGGGAAGCTCTGTCCTATAGATAGATTTCTGTTCCTCGATAAATAGATAATCATAGAATTTTTCAGATCAGTAGTTCCCCTTTGTAGGATTATGTACCCAAAGGGTAAAACGGGATCCTATTACTAAAACTCATAAATAGAATAAAATAAATACTAATAAATAGAATAAAATAAATATTGAAGGGGCTCCCATAAAATAAGCGTGACTTTTTTTGGTCGATTTCGATAACGGCAACAGATAGACGCTTGAAGTATTCACAGAATATTTAGTTATATTATTCACTTTTAAAATACAACAACAAACGTGTTTTATTTCTCGGTCTTATTAACGACTAGCTGTGCCCGCGCGACTTCGTCCGCGTGGATTTCCCGTTTTTGCAACATTTCCATTGATACTCAACTCCTATTAGTCGTAGAGTGATGTTATGGAGGTATATAAGCCTATATCACGGTTTCCTAAACTGTGCGTCACGACGCCCTGGGGTGGCGCGGTTCTATCCCGGGGGCGGGCGTCGTGAGACGATCCACATAGAATGGCTGTCTAGCTAGCTTAGCGAGCTAGTCGAACGAAAATAAATGTAGACAAAGAAATGTAAGTCGCGATTTCTAAACTTGAACCCGGTTTTGAGATGATCTGTTTTTAAAATAAGAAAATACACTGAAAAAATCGACCGTCTAGCGCGGGCGAAAAAATCGAATAAGCATCTTTACGCTACCGGGACATTGCTTACGCCGTCGAAATTTGTCGGTGCTACTTTATGTTTTTATGGTAAATTTTTTTCAGTCTTTCTAATTTCAAAATATTTGCGCATTCGTTAACGCCTAAATAATTACAAAAAAGCTATGTTTTTGTTTTTGTAGGTATGTACTTAACTTGGCTGTTACTATAACACGGGCTCGTAAAAATTGGAAAATTCCTAAAGGCGTCACTATGAAAATAAGTTTGGGAAGCTCTGGCCTATAGTGTTCCTCGATAAATAGACAATCATAGAATTTTTCAATTTGAATCAGTAGTTCCCCTTTGTAGGATTCTGTACCCAAAGGGTAAAACGGGATCCTATTACTAAGACTCCACTGTCCGGCTGTTCTGGTGCCGCTGTAACAACAAATACTAATAAATAGAATAAAATAAATATTGAAGGGGCTCCCATAAAATAAGCGTGACTTTTTTTGGTCGATTTTGATAACGGCAAGCTTAAAGTATTCACAGAATATTTAGTTATATTATTTACTTTTAAAATAAGTAATTAAATCAAAATGAAATTAATATTTAAGGGGCTCAACAACAAACGTGTTTTATTTAATTTAAATTTCAAATAATTTTTGATAAAATCTATGGCACGGAACCCTTCGTTCGCGCGTTCGACTCCTTCTAGGCGGTTTTTTTTGCAGGCTATCTTTGTTGACCTTTTTGAAGTCACCAGGGCTTTTAGTAAGGAAGAGGACCTCGATGGGTCCTCAAGCTTTAAGGTCGAATCACTCCAAAGAGGATTCCTGACCGGTGAGCATCTCCCTCGGAGGTGTCTCTGAACCTATTAGTCTCTAATGCGTCCGAATCTGACGGGATCAGTAGTTCCTAAGATAAGCGCGATCAACTAAACAAAAAAAACAACTCTGTATAGATGCGTGCGTAGTACTTGATCATTATTTAGCTGCGGAGTTATGTTAAAACTGTAATATCTCTGAAGATATTTATTGAAATCTAATGATGTAAAGAACAATTTTGTACAAAATTAAATATTTGGGATGAATAAAGTATAAATTTTGATAAGGAATAATATTATTTTTACAAAAATACCTTCGCATCTAATGCATTATTTTAGAACAAATTTTATTAACTAAAATAGGTTATAGCGAGTCAACCTTAAGAGATAGATAAATGCTGTCTGGAACTTTTTTTTAGAACTTTTAAAGAAGAATAATTCCGTTGTACATGATTTTTACGTAACTTTAACCGTTTACCCAGCGCACGCAACAAAAGCTCTGAAAATCAAAATTTATTATTTTCCATTTATTTCAAACTATGATATCTCTTAAGATATTCATTGAAATCAAATGAAGTCATTAACAATTTTGTTCAAAATTAAATGCTTGTGATAAATAATGTATTTATTTTGATAAGGAATAATATCATGCATACAAAAACACCATCGCAGATAAAGCATTCTTTTAAAACAAATTTGATTACCAAAAAGAAAGGTTATAGTGAGCTAACCATAAAAGATAAACATATGCTATCGCGGACTTTTTTTTAGAAAATTTAATGGAGAATAATTCTGTCATACATAATTTTTCCGTAACGTTAACCGTTTACGCAGCGCACGCAGGGAAAGCTTTGAAAAGAAATATTTCTCTCCCGTTTTTGCAACATTCTTCAATAATGCTCAGCTCCTATTGGACGTACCTTGATGTTATATAGCCTATAGCCTTCCTAGATAAATGGACTATCCAACGGAAAAAGAATTTTTCAATTTGAGTCAGTAGTTGCTGAGATCTTAGGGTTCAACCAAACAAACAAACAAACAAACAAACAAACAAACAAACTCTTCAGCTTTATTATTAGTATAGATAATAACAGGTAGAAACTTGAAATATTAACAAAATATTTAATTTAAATTTCAAATAATTTTTGGAGATTATTGATAAAATCTATGGCACGGAACCCTTCGTACGCGCGTTCGACTCCTTCTAGGTGGTTTTTTTTGCAGGCTATCTCTGATGACCTTCTTGAAGTCACCAGGGCTTTTAGTAAAGGAGAGGACCTCGATGGGTCCTCAAGCTTTAAGGTCGAATCACTCCAAAGAGGATTCCTGACCGGTGAGCATCTCCCTCGGAGGAGTCTATGAACCTATTAGTCTCTAATGCGTCCGAATCTGACGGGATCAGTTGTTCCTGAGATAAGCGCGTTCATCTAAACAAAAAAACAACTCAGTATAGATGCGTGCGTAGTACTTGATCATTATTTAGCTGCGGAGTTATGTTAAAACTGTAATATCTCTGAAGATATTCATTGAAATCTAATGATGTAAAGAACAATTTTGTACAAAATTAAATACTTGTGATGAATAAAGTATAAATTTTGATAAGGAATAATATGATTTTTACAAAAATACCTTCGCATCTAATGCATTATTTTAGAACAAATTTTATTAACTAAAATAGGTTATAGCGAGTCAACCTTAAGAGATAGATAAATGCTGTCTGGAACTTTTATTTAGAACTTTTAAAGGAAAATAATTCCGTGATACATTATTTTTGCGTAACTTTAACCGTTTACCCAGCGCACGCAACAAAAGCTCTGAAAATCAAAATTTATTATTTTCCGTTTATTTCAAACTATGATATATCTTAAGATATTCATTGAAATCAAATGAGGTCATTAACAATTTTGTTCAAAATTAAATGCTTGTGATAAATAATGTATTTATTTTGATAAGGAATAATATCATGCATACAAAAACACCATCGCAGATAAACTTTTGATTAAAAAAAAAATTGATTACCAAAAAGAAAGGTTATAGTGAGCCAACCATAAAAGATAAACATATGCTATCGCGGACTTTTTTTTAGAAAATTTAATGGAGAATAATTCTGTCATACATAATTTTTCCGTAACTTTAACCGTTTACGCAGCGCACGCAGGGAAAGCTTTGAAATGAAATATTTTTCTCCCGTTTTTGCAACATTCTTCATTAATGCTCAGCTCCTATTAAACGTACCGTGATGTTATATAGCCTATAGCCTTCCTAGATAAATGGACTATCCAACGAAAAAAGAATTTTTCAATTTGAGCCAGTAGTTGCTGAGATCTTAGGGTTCAACCAAACAAACAAACAAACAAACAAACAAACAAACAAACAATCAAACAAACAAACAAACTCTTCAGCTTTATTATTAGTATAGATTGTCAGAATTGCACAGTTTTTGTGTGCCAAATTTCATGAGTGTATGTCTTAGGTGTAAGTATTTCTGTATGTTTGTCCACGCATTTATAGGTAGTTTGCATTGCTGGATTTTTGTTTTTTTACTATCTCGTAACGTAGTATAGAGGAAGTCTTGTAATCGTCAAAAAATTCGACCTCGAGATTTTGACGGATTTACACGTTTTGGGAGCACGTGCAGCTGCCAAGAGAGTCCAAAATTATTTTTTTTGAAATTATGTCTGTGTGTGTGTCTGTGTGTGTGTTTGTGCGTTAGCACGATAACTCGAGCATGCTTTAACTTATTACAACCAACATTAACATACGTGTTTGACATCAAAATATAAGGTTTCTATCAAATTTTGAGCCGTCGATCACGAAAGTTAAGCAACCAAGTGCGTGGTCGGTACTCGGATGGGTGACCAAAATTTACCATGCAGGTATGACATCAAAATATAAGGTCTCTATCAAACTTTGAGTTGTTTCCGGTATACGAGAAAGTCAAGGGGAGACCACTCCCGATTTTTTTTTTTGCCTTGCGGAAGCTCGTGTCGTGTTCCTTGCAAGTAACTTACAGAAGACCGCATTCACATAACGCTTCCCCGTTGTAATGTTGTGTTGTGTTTCTATCGGTGAGTAAGGTTTCCAGGATTCCACTGAATAGAGGATGTTGGGTTTGGTTTTATGTTTATACTATGCCATGTTGCAGGTGTCTTTAGACCATTCATTCAGGCCGTATGCGTGTTTGACACCCATTGAATAAGAAGTTCAATGTAGCAAAAAGTACTTACAATCTGAATGCACCATTAAAATCAACACATTAGCCGCAATTACAACGCGAACTAAATTTTGCAACTCTCATTTCTATGTCCACGTGTCGAAGAAAATCCTTCTGCTGTTGAGCAGAGGCGTAGCTCAATAACCAAAGACCGTGAAGCAAAAAAAAAACTTGGGCCGCAACTAAAAGTTCAATATCTTTAACTACTATTCTGTAGTTTTTCAAAAATTTAACAAGATCATCATCTTATTATGATGTACAAATATAAAATTTTAGGAAATTTTAAATGATAAGTCCTTAACCGACAGTACCTTCTACGAAAAAGCTGTTTTGCAACCTATTTTATTTATATTTCAAAGTTGGGAGAATTTGTACTTAATTCAATACAAGGTTTGCTGGTTAGGGTCCGAGGGCCTTCTGAGCTTGGGGGCCCGTCTAGCCTCTTGGTAGCTACGCCACTGCTGTGAGAATGGGCCGAACACAGCTCTACCAGCTGCGACAGGTGGCCGTCACAGATCGGAAGTTGAGGACGCTCCATGATGACAACATAAGCAATTATCAATGAAAGAATCCTGGTTTATTTATACTCAATCTTAATTGCAAACCGTAAATTTGTAAGGTCATTGTGGATCCCGTGGGGCAAGCAATTGGCCGTGAATTATTCAAAAGTGAAGAAGCACCCTTTGCAAATCGGTAAAGCGATGGTTGATATATGTATGTAATAGGTACATTGTATATGCGATAATATAATGTTAACCGTGGTGTGTATCTCTCTTTCATTGTAAACACGCAGTAGATATCTCAATATTTTAAAATTTTTAATTACCTCTACATTGGGTACTTGCTGAAAACATTCAAGTAGCCTTTATTTAGTAGTAAAATATTTATCTTATGTAAAATATTAAGCTTATAAATCCTTAGAAAAGAAATGTTGCTTCTCCATGTTTATGTTACTTACTACATTATTTTGCCCCAAAAAATAATGTGAGTTGTAAATTTGCCGAGCATCCATAGAGGAGAGATCTGGTGCACTAAATTACAATTTTATGCTTAGTTTAGGCACCAGTCTCTATAACCTACGCCACTCAGAAATAATGTAGAATTATAATGGTGAAAGATTTTTTGAAATCGGTCCAATATTTTTTTAAGTTTATTCATTACCCCTCGTTTTCAGCAAGGTATAATACATACATAAATTTTACAAGATTTACAAGCATACAAAGTGTTTCCTCTTTATAATCATTATCATTTCAGCCAAGAGACGCCCACTATTGGACATAGGCCTCCCCCAAGGATCTCCAAACCGGTCGGTCCTGCGCTGCCCGCATCCAGCGGCTTCCCGCGACCTTTAACAGATCGTCAGTCCACCTTGTGGGGAGCCTACCAACACTGCGTTTCCCGGTACGTGGTCGCCACTCGAGGACCTTTCCGCCCCAGCGGCCGTCAGTCCTCCTCGCAATGTGGCCGGCCCACTGCCACTTAAGGTTCGTAATTCCTTGGGCTATATCGGTGACCTTGGTTCTCCTGCGGATCTCATCATTTCTGATGTGAAACTCCGAGCATAGCCCTCGCCTTTGCCCTTTGGGTGACCTTGAGCCTTCTTATGAGGCCCATTGTAAGCGGCCACGTTTCGGTTCCATAAGTCATCACTGTCACACATTTATAATCATAGTAGGTATTTATTTGTACTTATTTAAAAATTATGTAGAAAAATAAATGTTATTCTATTTTCTTTCCATTTGCACTCCACTCAGCTTACCATCAGGTGAAATAGAGTAATGTTAAAGCTTTTCATAAAAACCTTCATTAACTTTTCACACTTGTGTTATGTTTTGATATAAGAAGTCAGCTGTTTCCATAGCAACTTCTAAATAACAATACAAGCCATTCCTCGCCCTATTGCATTGTAAGTAAGGTTGCCAATGCATCGAATTGAAAAATTAGGTTACTAATACGACACAATTCTCGATATCCTGTTGCTAGAATCGATGTACGAGTAGAATAGCTACATACCATAATGATAAACGAAAGTGATTAATGGGTGTTTCTAAAAACGAATACGACAGTAATAAGTCCCACAGTTTAATTGAAGAAAGCATCCATATGATTACTAAGCCATTAAGACCCAATACTATCGTGCTTATGAAGAAGGCAGTAAAGAATTCTAGTCAGACAGTTTTTAGTTTCTCAAGAATTATTCTTCGTCTTCGTAACATCCTGAGGGCCTTTTTTCCGTCAGAAAATGCTTTAAGCATACTTTGAGGTAGGTGAGCTAACCCAAAGTTATGTGGGACTCACCCTGTCAGGGCATACCCACTAAAAACTGACGTGTTCCTCTAGGTCGTGGCTTTAACGCACAGGGTACTTGGCGCAATCACTGTCTGCTCTTCAATCGAAGTGACTCTCTCAATCCAAGTGACTTTCGATTGCTTATGTCAATCCCATACATTTTTTGATTTGGCGATAGCGAGAGTCGAAATGCATGTTGTCTAGGCCCTCTGTTCCTAATTTATTTGGGCCCATTGCAGTTATGTTTCGACATATGCCATCAAACTACAATAGGTTTTCGCATTTGATTTTATGCCTACCTGACGCCAACCTCTTTGGGATTGCTGTTGTAGGTAGTTTACTAGCCACCTTGCGAGTACCTAAAAACGTCGTCTCTCACCCGAGACACACTGGTTCGATCCCTACCACGTTACCAATGTGTTTTAAAATTTTGAATTCATATTTACGTTCAATCGACGCTTTTACGGTGAAGGAAAACATCGTGAGGAAACCTGCACACACCTATGAAGAAATTTTTAGGTTGTGTGTGAAGTCGACCAACCCGCACTTGGCCAGCGTGGTTGACTAAGGCCTAATTGCCCCTAATGTGGGGTAGGCTCGAGCCCCTCGGTGGGGACATTATATAAGCTGATGATGATGATGATGATAGCAGACGGCGGAATTGCTAATAGAATAAGAGCGATTAAGAAGAGATTAAGAAGCGTCGTTAGCCGAGCACGCAGGCAGACTACCGACGACCTAGCACAAGCGCATTAGCTTAGTTGGAGGGGATAACAGGACTAATATTAATGTAAAAGCAGCACACTAATATTATTCTTCAAAAAATGCCGTGTCATTTTCTTAAGCAGACGAGCTCAACTTTAAGCGCATAGTGATAAAGATTATGTCGCGGATTACCTATATCGCACAAAAAGTTCCACATGCTCCCGAGCAGTTATATTTGCAGAGATCAAGTCATCACATATCTACAGCTTGCGAAAAGCTTGTAACACATGAATTAACTTGACTGGTAGTATTTTTACTACATACCATATGATAGAACATGTGCTCTAATTTCAAGTAATCAACTGATACATATATTTCTTATAAAAATTTGCGTAAAATGGTTTTTGAATCCGTTTTTTCATCATCATCTTATCAGCCTTTATAATTCGTCCCACTGTTGGGATACAAGGCCTCTCTTTGTCATCGACGGAGGTTTAGGCAGTATTCCACCAAGCTTGGCTAATGTTGATTGGTGGACAGAGTCAATACCCAATCAATACCCCTTTGCTGACCCATTAGTCGCCTTCTACGACACCTGTTGGAGGATATGGGGTGATGCTATTCTACTCTGCTCTAATCCGTTTTTTAATGTGTGTTAAAGAGCAAGGTACTTCTAAGTAAACTTTGCTTGCTAAGTATTGAAATCAAAAATACTGAAGAAATGGCAATAATTATGACAGCGACTAGCGCTTGTGACTGAACTAGGGAAGCAAAAAGCTTGATCATGAGAAAGAAAAGTTCACCAGAGCAAATTATTGTAGTAGGTATGTAGGTACATTGGTGATTGGTGACTAATTGCGGAGGTATAAGAGTGATGACGATGAGTGGTTGATGTTGCGGATCATGGGATTTGTCGTGATTTCTCCTACTTATGCGCCAAGCGCTTCTTGAGACATGCACGATACTTAAATTTTCGAGATCCACCTTTAATTTGATAGTTTCCAACATAACTCGTCTTATTTCTGAAAGAAAGATTCTTTATTTTGTTGGAGCGCGTCCAATGTCCGATATAAATTCCGGATCAAGGATCCCTGGTCTTTAAGACCTGAAAAGGGTCTTCCAGGTCCCCCACAATACGGTGCCAGCCAAGGGGGCTTGGATGGAACTTAAACCACGTCTAAGCAAGCTGCCCCCCTAATTAACGCCGATGCAGCCATCTGGAACCTTATTTATAAGATAGATTCAATAGCTCAACCGCAGAGTCAACGCTCTAATCTAACCTATCTGCTATCCGAAAAACAAAAGCTTTTATGCAGATTAAATCTGACTATACACTGCACGGTATAATGGTTAATATTTTTTTAAAGTTACTGGCTACAGCACACCATAATTATGATATTTAAATACGAAGTCATTAAGCGTCTTTGTCCTCTGAAACACAGTTGACATAACCAAAAGAAACAACATAACTTCTGAGTAAACAAGGCGACATTGTTACACATTGTGTAAAGGAAAGTGACCACTATCTGTATCGAGATCATTGCGGTCGCATTCCCTTACGTAATAGGGGCCACATTTCTTTACGTTTGACATTCCGGTCATATGTTTAGTGAAAGATGTCTGTGCAAAACGGATGCAAAGGCGCGTTTTGAGAATCCTAATTAGTTAAACTACGGAACGAACGACCAACTTACCAAGCAACTAGGCGAGGATCTATCAGGCATTTTCATCCTAGTAATAAGGTTGGGAATTGCTTACTTTTTCGTCTTTCTCATTGTTGTGATGTAGGTACCCTTTTCCATTGTCAGCAAATTTATGTTTGCAATTGTAAATGTAGTGGATGTTTGAATGGTTATTTATTGACGTGTTGGTCTTCTCGTGGATTATTAATAATGCTACCAGCTGTAGAAGACGTTATCTAGGTCTATATTATAAATTGACTATGAGCATTTTCTACAAGGATTCTTATATTTGAAACATCGATATGTTACATGTAATAAAACTTATTAGATTTATTTACAATCTGCATCTTTTGAAATATTTTAAATCAATTAATGTGATCAATAAAGTTACTCTTTTATTAATGCTTGTTTTATTTGAGGTGTCAGCCTATAAATAAGTGCTCTCTTGAAGAGGCCAGTTCTAATACATATTATATTGTAACACTCATAGAAATTCTACGGATATATCTGTAGTTGGCGTCCGACATGGATACCAGCTACGTATGTATATCCGGAGTTCGCCAGTTTCAGAGAAATATTTTAACTTTATCATCAATTTCCAAATAATTGCTCTGACAGGCTTTTTCTTAACCGACACGTCATAGATAGACCTTGAGCATGGAAAAAATTTAAGACATGACTGCTTAAATTATGATAGAACACGGAGTATTGGTCGAACATGTAATGGATATGTTCTAAAATTCGTCAGGTCGCCTCTAGCAACGTGAAAGCACTTCTTGAAACAACTAAGGTTTGACTTGATTTTCTATTGAACTCGTTCGATAATTCCGATTTAAAGTACATACCTTATTACGCCAGGCTTATAGGGATAGTCACTTCGTCCCCTCACTTTACAAACCGCAGACTAATAGAGGTTTTGTGCATAGTTTGATGGTTTTGTCACCAAGTAACTTTTCCAACTCTTCGTGGAAGGTTCAAGAAGCATATATGCTCATATGCGTACTGCATCTTGCTATCGGCTATCGCAAAAACTCACAGGCGACCGCTTACTGTAAGCGATCGCCATAGCTTGTAAGTTCGAGATTGCGGTCCAGAGATTACTGTCAGATGGAAGAATGGACCCTGAGGATGGACCGCAATCTTGTTTGTCATCTCTGATAACGGTAAGGTATATAATATAGGTTTTGTTCAAACGCTTAACCATAATAAAGCCAACGAGAATAACTTAGAACAAGTTAGATCTGGTTATTGCTGTAGTACTAGGCTACTTTGGCCATAAATCATTGCACCGTAAATTTACCAACGAACGTTGATGGTATCTAAATCACTATTCTGCCATGCAAACGCAAACAAATAAATATTGATGCTACCAATGCTCTTACAAAAAATATCACGTAACATCTAAACACATAAATACAAGGACAAAACGAAACTGCAAATGAGCTTTCAATAGCTTTTTACTCAAATTTGGTTAGTAGGTAGTACGTTTTATATTTTGTGCGTTTTGTTTACACATGCACCTAAGGATAACCGTAATGATATTATATTTAAATATAATATCATTGAACCGTTAGTATATTGTGACTGTGTCTCTGAATTTTGTGCAAAGTTATTGTGGCTCCTATCCGACTTTGCAGAAATATGCACATCCTCACCCTACTTAACAAAATCCTTCACACCCTTCCGTTTTCTCTGTGAATATATGACCTTTACGGTACCAAAGAGGTAGCATGCAATTTTTACCGATTTGAACGAATATGAGCGTAACTATGAACTTCACTCTCGCCTTGCAGGCTATAAGTATCAAGGAACACATCAGCAGGCCACAAGTTCCACTCCTTAGCTGTTCGCATTATAAAAGAGTTAGCAATTCTCTTTGTACAGTTGGTAGGGACATCAACAACATAAGGGTGGTAATTTAACCTGCGTCTTGTGTCCCGGTAGTGAAATGGGGCTTGTGGAATTAATACATGTATTTCCGTCGCACACTCCAAAGTGTATCCTATAAAATAGGCACCGATGGACTAGCTACTTTTCGACGATGGTCGAGATTTGATAGCTTGTCGTCTGTGTAATCTATTTAGCGAGACATGTTGAACATTTATTTTTTTAATTTATGATTTGTTTGATTTGATATGGGTCTACCACCTAGACGATTGTTTTAGTGTTTCTAATCATCCCTCAATAAATATTTTTACCAGAACAGCGAAGTTAAAAGGAAGACCTCCGTAGTCCGTAGCGCCGAAACTATCTCCACAATATATTGTGGAGGTTCTCTATAGAGAACGATACAGTTGGTACTTTGATTCCATAATGTAGTGACGAATCGGCGCGCACGCACACATACAAACGTCGTTTACACGGCCGTTTTTGACGTGACAACGTCTTATAATTCGATAGAGCCGGCTGCACGCACGAAAAAACATGACGTCATGCGGCGTTACCTCGCTCTGAATTTAATTCTCTAATTTGAATTTGGAATTATGTTCTTTATAATTTAAACTTTCAATGATACCAAAACCAGCCAGATACAAATAGTATAGCCAAAGAGATTTTATTACAAGTTTATTCATACTATAATGCGAAATCTATTAAACAAATGAAATTAAATTTTTCTTTTGAAAAATGCTACCATTCCATCAGTATTTTCTTCTCGTCGTTGTCACGTTCAACTATCGTCAGTAAACCGACTTTACAGACAACCAATTTTTTTGCCGTTTTGCCAGCTTTGCGTTCAGCCTATCGCGCTATTTTACGTTAGAACCAAAGCAAATCATTCTGTTCTATTCTTAATTAATGGCGTCGCGTCATTAAGCGTACGCATTTTGCCAATGTCAAGTGAAAATGTAACTAAAGTAATAAAAATGGTACGGTTGATTGGGGTTAAAAATGGAGTCTCTCAACACGTGTTTTTACAACAAGAACTCGGGAGAAACTCAACCAAATCATTATCGTCTTCATACGTTTTGACAGCTGACAGCTGTCAAACTGTTGTCAAAATGTATGGCAACGATAACGATTTGGTTTTGGTAAAAACGTTGTAAATAGCATGATAAGGTCCCATAGCATGCTTAGCGGATGTGCAAACGACGTTTGTATGTATGCGTGCGCCGATTCGTCAATCGATGGAGACAAAGTACTGTATCACAGAACATAGATATAAGAAGCCTCTTATATCTATGTTCTGTGTACTGTATCGTTCTCTATATTGTGCTATCACGGTGCGTGCGGATGAAAAATGTAGGTAGTCTCGGTGCCCGTTCATACTGAGCCTGTTCAGTCAGGCAGGAGCCGATTGCCTATGCGTTTGGGGTGCACATCGCCTTCTTAAATATAACGTTCCAAAAGGCCCCGTAGGATGCATCAACACTCGCCTGCATCCTGGTTTCTCTCTTTGCATAGACATAGTTTGGTAAAATTCCGCGAGAGCCGATTTAGACACGTGTTACATTACCTGCCTATAGAACTTACGGAGGTCTAGACAAGCTGAGATTTTAATTTAATAATCACCATCATCAACAGCTCATATATTGTCCCTACCGCGATTAGGCCTTAGTCAACCACGCTGGCCAAGTGCGGGTTGGTCGACTTCACACACAACCTAAGAATTTCTTCATAGGTGTGTGCAGGTTTCCTCACGATGTTTTCTTCACCGTAACAGCGTCGACTAAACGCACATATAAATTCAAATTTTGAAAACTCATTAGTGCTTACGTGGCGGGGTTCGAATCAGTGCCTCACGGGTAAAAGACGCCGCTCTTACGCACTACGCCACCGACGCTTTTTTTGGTATTCATTTTTTTATTTATTTCGCTACGAAACGTATTTTTAGTACGTATTCTTTTACTATAGAAAATCTAATCCGCTTTTAAGTGTGAAAATGATACTCAAATCAATAGAAACATTGATTAACTGCTGTTGACCATAGAAAAGTATTCAGGACGATTTCGCTGGCTTCGTCCGTTGAATATTAAACGGAGACATCGCTCTTCACTGTGTTATAACAATTAGAGGCGCCATAAATAAAATAAAAGGTGCTGCCCGTTTACTGAATGAACTAAAAACAGAAAAATAACATTTTGTTTATAAAAAACTAAATGTTTTTTTGAGGTCGGTCCCAAATACAAGTGACAACGTTTATTCCAAATATTGAAGTTGGCAAGGACCTCAAAAAATCATTAAAGTAGATTTTTATAAACAAAATTTTTATTTCTCCGTTTTTTAGTTTAAAAATAATTTATTTTTAGCTTTTTAGAGTATTAAGTAAGTAGGTATAGAAATTTTCAGGAAATTATCTCGGGATCTTTTAGACACACAAGTGATAACATTACGATATCATCGATGTCAATTAAATAGGCATTATTAGGGATAATTCAAAAACTGCTCGTCAGATGTCGATCAAAATTAAATGGGACCACATGACAAGTACCAGTTTCCAAAGGTCGAAAGAATCCTCAAAATCGGTACACCCAGTAAAAAGAGTTATGAGGTAACAAACATTAAAAAAAAATAACAGTCGAATTGATAACCTACTCCTTTTTTGAAGTCGGTTAAAAACAGTTGCTACTTGTATTAAGGCGACTACGAAAAAAGAAAGGAATTAAATCGGAGTTTACAAGGTAAAATCGACTCCTCTTGACTCCTCCTATGGTTAAAGTCGGTTAAAATGTAGCCTATGTTACCTGGACCATAGGTAATAACGAATCGATCGATTGACATCATAATCATCAAAATCGAATTAACCTACTGATCACTCCTAATATTTCTTTATGATATACCCAGGCATTTTATGATCTGGCCAAGTTATATTGCCTATTACAGTTCGCTAGAGACCACGTGCAAAGGATGTGACTATCAGACACAATACATCCTTTGCACGCGGAGGTAACCGCATGGTTGGTCATAACATAACTGCATGAATTCGCCACGATACCAGTAAAATAACAAGTTAACATTAACAATATCCCATCCAGATTCATAAAACTGATTAATTTTTGTTTCTTTATTTAGTGCAATAAAGCTGTGTAAATTTAAAACAACCCATTGTCAGATTTAACATTATACTTTGATTTTTATACAAATCTTGTAACTGGAATAAAATTCACATTATCTTTCTAACATTGCATAAATTGAAACTTTGCAAAATTCAATACAATACCTAACTTAACTTTTAATATTCGAATTCTTTCTTTTGTATTTGAGGCCAGTGAATAAATACTTTATATTGTCAATTTTGTTTGGTGTTTCATTTGGTTATCGCTGAAGTCTTTTGTGGTTGGATTTCCAGGCGCCCTTTATAAATACCTACTCTCGGAAGTCCAACACTCCAAGGCAGAACATCTTCTACTCACTCACAACTAGGGTTACCAATTACCATTTAGAAATTTGAAAAGTCCGGACAAAAAGCCTGACAGTTCAAAAAAGGTCCGGATATTTTAATCCGCACAAAATGCAAATATCAGGTACGCACTTCGTAACAGTAGTATGGACATGGTAGCTAACAGTCGCTTTTAGATAAGTGGGACATTATAATAAAGATTAAATAGGTAAGTTTTATTACTCGTATCCATCTAAAACAAAAAATCCGGACAAACTAAAAAGCCGCGCAAAGTCCGGACAGAACTCTAAAAGTCCGGACATGTCCGGATTAATCCGGACGGATGGTAACCCTACCCACAACCAAACCACAAGCCTGCACACTAGCCGATGCACTTTATTACATTGACTCCGGTCATAATGCAATATTGGCAATAAATGACCTACTGTTAACATAGCCTTAATTTTAAAGTACCTAATTGTGTGGAATGAGTCTTCGCACATGGCTCGTCGCGTCAGCGTAAGTACTCGTACACCATGTGACCAATTAAGTGACATGCATAGAGTAACTACAAGACGATTACGACGACACACACAGCTTCACACTACATAGCCCTTGTTTCGTTCTGAGGGCTATCTCCCACGGCGACTTTATATTAACACGCTTTTAGTTTCACCTGTACCCGTAGTGTAAGTTTTTTAGTATAAAATACGCAACTGTTGTCAATTTGTTTAAGAAACACGATTTAGGTTTCTTTCCGCTAGGGGCGCTATTCACGTTTCCTATACAAATCGAGCTCTTAACGCAACTACAATAGTTCCGTATTTTATACGAAAAAACTTACACTACGGGTACTGTATGTTTGTTTGTATGTATGACTCGTTTGGACTCGATTTTGACCCACTTTAAACGGTCAGATTTCATTTAAACTTTATAGACTTATCAAAGACCGATTACATTACAATAATTCGGTAAGAACACGGTAATGTTATATAGATTACAATTTACCGTGATGAGAATATCCCATTATCCTGATTAGAATCGTCAGGACTATAAATTAAACGTTCGGAATGTTAGTTCAGCTATACGTCACTAGATGTCGTTGTCATTAAGTAAGTACTTTCATCGGCGGTTATAATTCGCACTAAAAAGTGGAAAATAATAGTTAAAAAAAAAACTAAAAAAACACATAAAAAACTAATAAGTGAAAAATAATCCCACGCTTTTCTCTAAATATTAATTATACTTTTAGTTCATCATTTAGTTTCTAAACTAAAAGTTATTTTTCATTTATTAGTTTTTTTTGTAGTGACGCTGTCGCGCTTTCGCATCGAGACAGTGCCGTGTTTGTTTCGGGCAGCCCGCTCCCGGCAACACGTCGCTTGGAGCGCCGCGTCTCCCTGAACGAGATCTTATGCTATGAAATATAGGTACCTAGTTATTTTAAGAATTGTAATATAAATTGTAGGTACTACTAATAATCCTGCGAAAATATTCAAAAATACAATTGTCATGCAGCGTGGCTCTATGATTTAAAATCCTTTGTCTTTAACCCTTCGTGCACCACGTGGAGTTTATTAGTCCCCAGTCAGTCACAAAAAAAATGTTGTAGCTGGAGATGATTTTGTGACAATGGTTTAGTAATCACGTCGCCGACCGACGGAGCAAACAAACGCACCCAAAGTGTGTACGGGTCCCACAGACCCCACGTGGTTCAGAGGCTTTAGACAACATGCATTTCGACAATCGCTCTCGCTATCGCTAAGTAAAAAAATGTATGGGATTGACATAAGCAATCGATCACTTTTCGATTGCTTATGTCAATCCCATACATTTTTTTACTTAGCGATAGCGAGAGCGATTGTCGAAATGCATGTTGTCTAAAGCCTCAGGACGTCATCTAAATTACTCCATAGGTACTTTTTGTAGTAATTTTACTATGAAGTAAAATATTTGTAAATTTTTGGACTTATTTATCGTTTATTATCAGATACAAAAAGTTATGAGTGGTTTTTAATTATTTTTTCTTCTTCTTCTTTCTTTGAAATTAAATGGCGTTCGCGATTTATATCGCATTTCGCCAATGTCAATTAAAAAATTGTACGGTAGATTGACGTTAAAAATGGAGTCTCTCAACACGGGTTTTTATAACAAGAACTAGGGAGAAAGTCCAATTATTTTTTCATTATAGAAGTTAGGCCAAAAAGGATGATAAGTTTTAGTTTGTAGGTAAATAAATACTTTGGTAAGTGCATTGTTGTAAAACTGAATAACTTTACTTGGTTTGGCTTTATTGTTACTCACATAAAGACAAAAAACAGTATTTTTAAATAAGTTAACAAATTATCACTAACTACACTTTCCTTGCCATGATAATTCTTGGGGTCGGAGAAACCCCACATAGTTTTGCGGTGTAACTTTTATGCACTGCCAACGTGCATAAAAGCATGCACCGAGTGCGTTCCGACGAGCGTCAGAATTTAAAGTTCTTATAATGAACAAAAAGATTTAATACTGAAGATGTAGCTGTATGGGCTGAATTCCTTTGCCTTCTCGCGAGAATTTAAAAAAACAACGGACGGACGTCAGCTGTCAGTTGTCGCACGCTAACTAAATCACGTCACAGTTTTTGTGAGAAATTGCGAGAAATCTCCGATTTTTCTCAATCTAATGCATTAATAAACTCACAGTGTATTTATTAAACCATGCAACAGTAGTGGTAACGAATTTGGATGTTGTAGTGATTAGTGGTAATCGACAATGGCAAATAATCGGATCCCGTCTGGACCCAACACTCCAGGCAGTCAGCAAACACCTACGCAACAGGGGATAAAGATATTTATCCAGCGGGACTATTCTGAAGGCACGGCGGTTAAATTCCAGACCAGATTCCCACCAGAGCTGGAGGACAGAGTGAGTGAAAGTTGTTGATTGTCAGGGCGTTTTGTTTATCTGATGTCATTGGTGAACTTTGACAGTAAGCAATATGCTCACTATCGACGTTGCCCTTCAATTTGTGATGCGATATCGTATTCTTCAGATAAGGAGACAATTGTTACAATTGTAGCACATCTACACAATGCCCTAGATCTTTTTCATGTAATATTATGGCAAGACTAACATAACTTTGTTTTATTCTTGTTAACGAATTCTCCTAATCAGTTTACAGTTGCTTTATGGTGTATGTCAGTTTTGAGACAAGTTTTAATATACACGATATGATTCTATTGTAACACAGCTATTTATTTTGGAACTGTAATTTTAATATTATTTTTATCTTTATGATAAATAATAATTACTTACCAATTATTATGAGAACATTTATTTCATTCTAGCTGACCAGTCACACATTGCTGTGGCTAAGCAAAAAAAATGGAGAACTACTTATCTAGATAAAACTATCACTAAGCAAAACACATTTAAAAATTTCATTAAAATCGGTTCAGTAGTGTCTGATATTTTAGGCCTGACAAACAACCAGACAGACAAATGAAAGGAGGCAATTTTAGGTTTTGGTAACATGCAAATAATCATATGCTAAGAGAAAGGCATTTATTTCGAAATCACAAACAGACACATCAATTTCATTTATAGTTAGATTATTAAAGGTTTAATTATTGAGACATTTTCTTTATGTTAATTTCATTAAGTTAAACTTAGATTATGATAACAATAATAAAAAATGGGTGTGTGTACTGTACGTGAGAAGTTATACTTCTTTGCACACAGCAAAGAAATTTTATTTAAAAAATTAAATTTAAAAAAAATTTATTAAATAATCAATAATAAATATTTAGAATTAAGAATCTTATAATATTTAGTATAAATTATGTCATTATTTATTTTGAGACTGATTTTAACTTTGAATGTAACACAAAAGTCTCAGATGACTTTTGAGTTATAGTCTTAAAATTTCACTCTCATCTTTTTTTCATAACACACTTAAAGAAGTACTTAAAACTTCAATAAAATTTATTTCAGGTTTCACATGCTGCAGTTTGTTAATTACAAAAATATCTTACATCTAGTGTTAGTAATACATATTATCTTATATCTAATGTGATCAGATAAATTGTAAATTCGGTATATATTTAAATCGACACTAGATAATCCATAAACATTCTTGAAATAGTGTTTATCAACTTTCATAAATAATCAGAACTTATGTCTTATTCATAATAACATACCTACATATTTTTATGAAAAAAAAAAACAAAAACGAGTCCTTAAACTACTACATAATACATTTTTTTTTTCAGATTGACAGACAAACATTTGAGTTTACAATGGAACGGTTAAACGAACACTTTGAAATGGCTGAAACAGCTGACTGTAGCACATACTGCGAAGGCTGCCTTGCATGCCTCACAGCTTATTTCGTTTATATTTGTATGGAAACACATTATGAAAAGGTATGACTATTTCTCATCTATCTATTGCAATATGGGAACTAGGAGCGGACTATTAAAACAAATATTGTATTCTTTAGATAAGGATTCAGATAAGATAAATTATGATGTCTAGATTATTACTTTTTATCTTACACCTTATTAATATTGCTTAGCCTGACTTTGCTTAGAAAAGGGAAGTGTGATGCATACCACAACATGTTTTAATGTATTATGCAAGATTTTTAAAAATTATACATCTTGTCTATCTAGTGTTGTTAGCTGTCTAAAATGCATATTTTCAAAGATTGATATTAGTTTAATACCTTTTCCTTTTTCCAATATGATGGATAAAGTATTTCAATCATACATAAAGATATGTGTGACATTAAAATATCATTAAATGGCAATGAAGGTATTTTTATAGATAAAATTAATGTTTTATTAAGGGCCTCGTAGATGAAACCTCAAATAAGCCATGATATTGTCACTTCACTGGATTTGGTCTAGGTAAACTCTTCTTTGGAGTCAAATTGTACAAAAACAAACAAAAAAAGGTGACAGTTTCAATTGCACATATCAAATAGATGTCAAAGTCGTAGAATGATTGTCTAAAAAGGTAACAGTTCATTGGTGTTTATCTGACAGAGTCCATACAAAACTATCTATCTAACTACAGATTATCTCCTACTTACAATATGTGAATCCGACCCTAAAATTAATAAAGATTGTAAAGTTTTTTTTTGTATTATTTACAGCACCTAAGGAAAGTATCGAAATTCATAGCAACACAGAACGAAAGGATCTACAATCCTCGAGGCATACACATCACGGACCCTATACTTCGGGGACTAAGGGTCATAGAGATTACAGTGATCGACTTGCCCAACTGCCAAAGTCCGACTGGCAACTCCACAGCAACGATGCGGCACACTTGACCACCACACGACAGCAGGGAGTTTTTCATGTAACAAACACGGTACTGGTTTTAGAAACCACATCAGATGAATATTATTACGGTGATATTCTCTTATGAACAATACGGACTCTGAGAAGTGATTGATAATGTAGGCTAGTATGTGAATTTGAAATTTTCTGACGGTGTGATCTAAAAGATTGGACGGTAACCATATTTTATTGCAGTCTGGCAAAAAATTGTAAAATAAGCCAGATAATTCAAAAAGGCTTACTGAAGTTTGTTTACAGTTAACTTTTAAGCATTCCAATTATTTATAACCTCTTAGTAGTTCATTATTTTAACTTTATTTCAGAAATGTATCCAACTTACGAAGCAACAATATTTTGCTAATTAAGCTGATAGTTTTTGCCAAGCTGCAGTTGCAAATATGAGAATTAGAGAAAGAATGATTGTTATGGTGTGTTGAATAGCAGAATTAAATAATATCAATGAATAGAATGTTGTAATTTCCCTTTAGTTAAAAGGCCTTTGAATTTAATTGAATAACAATTTGATTATTATTACTATTTATTGAAAATAATTTAATAACATTTTTAATTTGTAAAAGAATGATTGTTTCTAATGTTCTAGTAAATTTTGGAAGAGTTCAAACTGAAGAAAAGTAATTTTTAATGATGTTTTTGACGTGACTACCCTAAATGTAAGTTTTATAACTATTTTAAATATGTAGTAAATTTTTGATACCACTTATTTTTAATATTGTGTGAATCAGTTTATTAGAGAGTAACAACAATAATTGTTGTTAATCAAGAATAAATCACGTGGATTTTGTATTGAAGCACCGAAACTGATTTTAAGTGAAATAATATGTTTGGAATAATATTAATTAATAATATAACTCGTTTTTTTTTCTTCTTTTTTTTAGAGAGTCATTGTAAAGTAGTGTTTGGAAATTGACTGATTTCATGTTGTCTAAACGAACGACTCCTTAAGCCAAAATTTTCTTCCATGCGCAGAAGAATTGTATTGTTATGTAGTAGATAGTTATAATCGGGTGTGGTGAATACCATTGTGATTCATGCAATTATTATTTATGTTTCCATTATTGTATGTAATATCTTATGGATTAGTTTTGAATTAATCTCTGATAGGAACTTTGGGTTTGTGATATTTATAAGACTTGCACATCAATAATATCTGCTTTTTAAACCTTTTAAATGCTCGGTTTGAAATCAATTGCCGTGTGCTTAGCACCCGACTGTCTATCGATAGAATTAACATTTTAAAAACAAAACAACACCATGAAATCATGTTAACTTATTATAAGTTATTTTTGTATTATGATGTTTATTGTAGAGTACGTAACTTATACAACAAAAATAACACTAAATTCGATTTATCTTCTTTGTTGAATAAAAACGACACGCATGGTACAGGCGCGCAAACATTTGTCTGATAAATCCGACAGAAGAGGTAAATAGCTCAATATAATGAATACAGTATACAAACCTTTAAACTAAAGTAGCCTATTTTCTTGCCCATTCTTACTATATACAGGGTGTAAAAGACATGAACAGTCAAACGAGAACCATGTATTCTATATATCAAAATAAGACACATTTCAAAAAATAATTGCTGGGAAATTTTAATTTTTTGGTGTTAAAAAATATTGCAAATTGTACTGCGCAACGTAAAGCGCTCAACTCGCACGCAACTCGCAAAACCGTGATATTTTTGCCAGACGGCGGCCCCGTGCGTTTGTGTCCTCCCTAACGTTTTGAAGCCATTTTCTGTTATGAAATACTAAAAAAAAAATTGTAATGTTTCTTTGGACAATTATTAAGAAATAATGTTTAGAATATGTTATTATAAAAATATGAAAAAAAAAATTATGACTTTGACCTTCAATAAAATCGTAACTATCGATTTCCCAGGTATAGTCTAAAGAAAGAAAAATGTTATGATGGTGAGCAGAATACATGGTTTTCGTTTGACTGTTATGTCTTTTACACCCGTTATATTGCCTGATGATAGAATAGCAAGCTCCAGTACTCTCTAAATGTACTTATAGTTGTTTACATTTACAAATATATATTTCTAGAATAAGTTAATAAACTAATAAGAAAAATGATCAGCTTATTGATCTAATCTAAGATAGGGAATGGGGACCTATCTTGTTATTATAAGCAATTGATTTCTCGAAGATACCACTGGAAAATCTATCTTGCTATCATAATTGATTTCTCAGAGATACCTAAGTTTTATCACCGAAAACACTTAGTTTAAACTATATCTAATTTTATTACAAGTGAAATAATTTGCGAACCTTATGCGTTTCTAAATGCAGCTTGTATAAAATTGTTAAAAAAACAAAATTAAATCTAAAGTTCCTTCTACATAAGATACAAAACTAATCCATAAAGAGTTTAACGAAAATTTTAGATATTTGATCCTTAAAAAATCCGAGAATGACAAGTGAAATTCTCTCCTATTTTAAACTATATTTTAAGAGTTTTGTAATTTAAATATTCGATTTATTAGTCGAATATCATCGATACTAAGTTTCTATGCCGAAATAAGCTTAGTACTTATACAATATAAGAGAATTGTATACTAATGGAATGTTTCCATTACGAACCTATTAGAGACATACAAATAGTCTTCAATTTCGCGCTTTAAATGGAACATTATCTATTTAGACTTGACGATGTGTTCATTTTTCTTTCGGCGATATCATTATAGCAACATTATTTGAATGTTTGTAATTGACCACAAACTTTCATATCTCTTCAACGGACTTTGAAATCTATTCTTATGGAATTAGATCAAAAATTCTTTTTTGACAGTTTTGGGTGTGACCGTCGTTTGTACACATTATACCAAATATAGCAATATTTGGTATAACTAATCAATATTCATTTTAATTGGAATTATTTTTTCTAATCAATTTGAATATATGCAGCTTAAATTTTGGCTCAAGACATGTTCGTCTGACATTACTTATTTCACGCAGCATAGGCGGACTTCGTTAAATAATGTCTCTGTACTTGGCGATTAACCCTACTGTGTGGTTTAACGAATGCACTAAATAATTAGTTCTTTATTTGTTCTATCGAAATACGTATAATATGTAATAAGTTCCGTTTTTCGTATTTACGAAAAATAACTTTAACTATGATAGATAGCCTTCGATGTATTTTAAAATTAAAATCTATCCTTGTTATACCCTTAGTTATATACCAACTCTAATTACATATTAATTTACTTTTCAATTCATAACATTACAAAAAAAATTTATAATTAGAAAGATAATTTAATTCGGTACAGGAGACACCGTGAAATTTTATGTGGCTTTAAATCTATCACGATCTCATAAAGGATATTCTAGAAAATTACAATGCGGGATATCTAAGTGTTCAGTAATCAGTATCAAATATCTAAAGTTTTTTAGTTAGAATATTTTTAAGGCAGATGATGTAAAATACAACACTAGAGTTCGTGTGACTACACTATATGTTCTGTTTGCCGCATCTACACAAAATATGATAACTGTGTCATTTTAAACGTAATGTATTGTATAGTATGCTATTTTTATCCCATGAAAGCGGGTGTGTCATGACTGTTTGTGTTGTGTAGATATGTGCGTTCCAAGGGACTTATGAGCTTTTGTATAGGTCATAGGAAAAGGTCTCAAAATTCAACTAATAATTTGTAAAAGCATAAGCCTCATAGAGCACTCATCAACTCTGACAACGACCAGCATAGCTTGAACTCGTCGTTTAGTATTCTTTGTTTGAAACTGTATACTCTGACTGACACTAACCGACAACCTTAAGGCATCGCCCTCGCAAAAACTCATGTATGGTGGTCCGGTGAGAGGTCAACTTGCCCCGCCCTTACGTCTTTCCGTATGCGAGTCAAGTCTCTTCGTCCACACTTGCCTCTACCACGGCTTGCCTGCAGCACAGCATTACTGTGCTTTCATTCACAAGGCACTCTTCGTCAGTCGTGTTGTTTAACCTAATATATAATACCTACATAACAATCATGATTCCCCGTTTTCGTAAGATAATACTGTTAGAAATATGCTTTTTGTTATAAAAGGAATCCATTGTGGGTGATTCCCCAAACGATGAAATCACAAAAATAATTTTAATTCCGTTTCATATTTGAAGACGCTGCAATGTGCACTTTTTGTCAACGATTGTAAGGTTATTAATGCCTGTGTAGGTAAGGGAGTGATATGATAAATGTAATTTATCAGTGTTATGGGTGACAGCTAAATTCACTTCTGTGCTTCGAGTGCGAGTTTTACGTTAGTCTTCTTTCTCCTACCCTACTCCCAAGTTATTTGGGGTCAGTGCAGTACGTAACGTATTTTGTAAGCACCGATGTTTAACCCTTTAACCGCCAAGGTCGGAATAATCGACGAAAACTCGTGCTCAAGGTATCTGACCTTTTCTGACGCCTATATGGCCAGAATGAGACAGAAGAAAGTAGGTATGATAAATTATCACAAGTAATTTCAATTTAAATATATTATGGAATAATTTTATTTTTTCGTTTACAAACGCGTAAATATTAATACTTACTAGAAAAATGCACTGGAAAAAATCGACTTGCCCGCGACGTCCCGCCTGAGGCAAGTTGATTTTTTTCAGTGCATTTTTCTAGTATTAAATATATTATATTAGCATAACAGAGTGCTTAGACAAGTGGAAAACAACACAAACCGTTCTGTCCTATCTAACGTTTTACAAATAAAATGATACTAATGTACTCTACAACGCAGCGTTGGTGGGCCCCCCACAAGGTGGACTGACGATCTAGTAAAGGTCGCGGGAAGCCGCTGGATGCGGGCAGCGCAGGACCGACCGGTTAGGTGATCCTTGGGGGATATCCAAACCGATCGGTCCTGCGCTGCCTATGTCCAACAGTGGGCGTCTCTCGGCTGAAATGATGATGTGTCATCATTCAACTTAATTTACTCCATTCTAACTTTAATATGCGTGTCTATGTATATGGTCCAAAGTCAAAGTCAAAATTACTTAATTCATTTAGGTACAATTTGTACACTTATGAAAGTCAATTTTGATGCCATCAGTTCGAGAGGCGAAATATGCATATTTCCTATTAATGGCGTCGCGACACTAGCTTGATTGCCTATGCCATGTGAAAATGTATCTCAAGTAAATAAAATGGTACGGTAGATTGAGGAAATAATGGATGTTGTTGATGGTCTCACAACATGTGTATTACAATAAGAACTCGGGTGAAGCTCACACCGTATTCACAAACATTACTATGAGGTCTCAATCTCACAGTACGATTATATCACTGGTTTTAGTAACGCGTGCGTGTATAGGTAGGTACACAATATACCAAGAACAGTAGGTTAACTGCGGGCTGTCGGCGAGTTATTAGCCTACTCTGCGTTGACGCTAGGGCTATCGTAAATGTGCCGGCGGGAACGATCGTCGAGCGAATGTGCAATGACATAAAAACGCGCGATCACACCGAGACGGTGAGACCACTTTATGCCCCCATATTTTTATGTCATGTGTACACGGCGCCGAGTACGCACGCACACATTCTAATGGATAGCCGCCAGTTTGTATGAAGACTTATTACTGTTCTTGGTATTATATACCGTGGTAGGTACGACGATTTGCGACTGTATCGATGCTACATCGAGTTTGTGCCGATGCAAAAAGTCGTAGTTGGCGTTTTTACTCGCAAAAACGCTTCAGACACACAAAAATTTACTACTTGTCTAAGTATACTCTGGTAAACATTCTTGTTAACGCTTACTACTAATAAAATATGCGAATAACCCATTTTCTTCAATTTTAATTTTTAATGACTAGGAAGAATTGGATGGTAGCAAAATGTAAAGAAAGTAAGTAGGTAAATTATTTTAGGTTCTTTTACTTTTAGTCACTGACATGTAAAAGATGTAAATAAATGAGAATATTGTATATCTTGTTATTGTCATTATATTGAATGTGCCTAAAGTGAAGTATATTCTGTCTCAATCTGGTGAATATTTGCCTACATGACAATCCAATCTGATTTTCAATTCAAACTTATTTGCAACTAAGTTTGTTTTTGTGTAGCAAAGAGTCTTGTAAAGTGTTAATTATAAGGCACGTTAAGTTTGTGGTCCCGGGTGCTGTCGAAAGATAAAGAGTCGTAAATAGTCGATAAAAAACTAACCCCCTTATTCATAAAAACAAATGAACTTATTAGAGATTTACAAACCGTTTCTCTCTGTCACTGGCACGAGATGAATGAGTCAAAACATTTTTTAACAATGATAGCTAAAATAGGTTTATTGAGTGTTTATGAATAAGGCTGTAATACCAAAACCGCAGCAGCATTGTCATTAGCAAAACATACTGCACCGACCCCAAAGAAATGGGGAGCAGGGTAGAAGAAAGAATAAAGTAATTACATCATTGGTAACAATTTATTATACCTAGTTAGGTAATAAATTATTATAATTTCTCGTGTCCCGAGACAGAGTATACCTACTTTATGTATCGTAAATGCACAGATTATTTGAGTAAATTAAATTGATATTAAGTTTATTACTTACAAGAAAGTACTAAAATCAAAATTTTAATATCTTTCTGTATGTACTAATGGTTAGTATTAAGATACTATAGATTTATTGTAAAATTTATTATGACCTGTATTAAATATTTGAAAGTATATATTTTTATTTTATTCGATTCTTCCATGATGCTTCATTCTGTATTGTAAATTTAGTCGTAGTGTAAATTTTTAACACGCTTAAATTAGTTCCACCTGTATGTTTGTTTGTATTTATGTAACTGACTCGTTTGGACTCGATTTTGACCCACTTTAAACGGTCAGATTTCATTTCAACTTTATATACTTATCAAATACCGATGACATTACAATAATTCGATAAGAATATCCCATTATCCTGATTAGAATCGCCAGTACTAATAAATTCAACGTTTGTAATGTTAGTTCAGCTATACGTCACTAGATGGCGTTGTCATTAAATAAGTACGTTCATCGGTGGTTATAATTCGCAATAAAAAGTGTAAAATAAAATATTAGTTTAAAAAAACTAAAAAACGCGCTTTATGTTAAACAAAAAACTAAAAAGTGAAAAATAACTTATTAGTATATAAACTAAATGATGAACGAAAAATTTAATTACTTACTACCTATTTAGAGAAAAGCGTTGAGTGATCAATTTAATTGTAACGATCGAATATTTTCAAGAACTGATGTAATTGAGCACCCCACATTTTTCTCTAAATAGTAGATACCTAATTATACTTTTCGTTCATCATTTAGTTTCTATACTAAAAAGTTATTTTTTACTTTTTTATTTAACATAAAAGCGTGTTTTTTAGTTATTTAAACTAATATTTTTCGTATAAAAACCTTAGTAACTATTGTAGTTGCGTTAGGAGCTCCATTTGTATAGGAAACGCGAATAGCGCTCCTAGCGGAAAGAAGCTCAAGTAATGTTTTCCATACAAATTGAGCTCTTGTCACAAGCCGCTACAATATTACGATTTTTATACGATTATTATTTATTATTAGATACCTACCTACCTAAAGTTTTCTTCGTTTGTGGTGAGAGCGCCAATCCATCATCTGTCGACTGTCATGAAGGAGTTCAGGGGGGCTATTCGCTATCTTTTTTTGACAGTTGAAAGTGATGATCACTGAGTGAATTACCTACGTAGGTATCCATTGCGTTTTTTGTGTTTTACGCGCCAAGTTCCATAATAGCGTGTTGTGCAAAACGGCAATGGAAGTAGGGAATAGGCCTACTGGCCGGAAGGAGACGTTTTCGAGGACGGCTCTCTTACGAGTTGCGCTATACATCGCCGACCCTATGTAGGTAGGTTAGTAGCTTACCCCCTTATTCATAAAAACAAGTGAATTTATTAGAGATTTATAAATCGTTTGTCTCTGTCACTCTGACACGAGATGAATGAAACAAAACACTTTGTAACAAGGTAATAACTAAAATAGGTTTCTTGAGTGTTTATGAATAAGGCTGTTAGTTTATAAGTTATAATAATATACCTACTTAGGTAATTAAGTACCTATTTATTTATTTTTGACGTGACAACGTCTTATAATTCGATAGAGCCGGCTGCACGCACGAAAAAACATGACGCATGCGGCGTTACCTCGCTCTGAGGCGTTCCATGTAAGGCCGGCAAAACAAATGAAATTAAATTTTTCTTTTGAAAAATGCTACCATTCCATCAGTATTTTCTTAAGACGTTGTCACGTTCAACTATCGTCAGTAAACCGACTTTACAGACCAACCAATTTTTTTGTAGGTATACCTACCGTTAGTTAAATGATCTGAGGTACCCACCTATACCTATGTCAATTTTAAGGTACCTATTTATCTATGGACCCCTAAGATGTTTTAAAAAAGTAGTGCCCTGTGTTTATTTTTGAGACAGACAACACAATGAGATCTTCTATGTAGGTACCACTACCTACCAATCATTTAAAGTTGGTGGCTGTCTAATACATGGTTAGCTAGGTCTAAAAACTAACCGGAGTAAGTAGGTAACTTCGGAACATAAATTTGGGGCACACAGTAAAAGTTACGAACATAAACTACAAAGTTTGTTTCTGACACGCTGCGTACCTACGTGCGCGTGTTAGCGATATTTATTTATGATGTTGAAAAAGTTTTTGCAGTTGAAATCCGAAGTTGTGATCAGGATGGTTTTAAAGTCTAACGAAGTGTCAGAATCATACCTGTCCGCAGGCCACGGTATCCTACCATACAAAGTTTAATCAAACCAGTTTATGTAGGTACCACCTACTTAGGCCCTTTCTTGCTAAGTCCTACCTAGATAACAAGAATGGAGCGATGGTTGTGTAGGTACCTACCTTTTTTTTCTGTCGGGGAGGTCACATGCATTACGCATCGTCCCTGCGGGATGGCGCCAACCGCAGGGGATATGTGGGACTCGAGGGAAAGGCGTTCCCTCCATACCCAATAAACATCCTCCCCGGCCTGACCTTCAGTGCGATATTACGGGACGGCTCGGGATCTGCGCACGTGAGCGCAACTACACCGAGACCGTCCCAACGCTGCCCGTCTAGGCACTCCTTGTGCACCAATTGGTGTGTAGGTAACCCGCTACCTAATAGGTAGCGGGTTGTATAAACCAGCATACTCAGGCCTTTTGTACATTATAAGATTTTTTCTTATCTTTTAAAAAAAATCATACAAGAAATTAGGTCACCCTATTATTTAAAGTACCTACGAACCGCTCCCGCGCTGAGCGCAGTGAGCAAGTAGCTCGTAGCACGGTAACTACCGTGCTCGTAGCGACCTGCCGGGCACCAAATAGGCGCTCGCTGCAAGTTCGTGGAGTGACGTGTGGAGTGGACGAAAAAAAAAGTTCTCAGTTTTGTCGGAGTGAAATTGTCTCGAGCACTGCGGATTCGGGCTCGTAACCTGATACGCGGTGTCCACAAACGACTTATACAAACGTATTTACAAACACTTGTAGATTTTTATGCTAGGTACGTATTAGATACGTTATATGTGATAAACCTCTAAATGGGGCGGCTTAAACCGGGTGGTTTAAGCCGCATAAATGGTGTACCACAAAACTGCCTAATGGAAACTTTTCATAAAGACGATGGCACATGATAGTGTATGGGGGTGTACTGAGACACTTACTTTCAATTCCGGCGACGTTTACTCCGGCGCCCTGGGTATCTTTCACTCCCACTCGAATGAACGATGAATGGACAGTCTGAACACTCAGAGAACGTTCACTCAGATTTGGTAATTTCGTTTTGAGTCTTGTAGAAGAAAACGTCGCGGCAAATGGTCTTCTTTCGACGACGTACTGCAAGAAAAGAGGAGATGAATGTTCTTCTCTGTTTCATTCCAGTGCGACCGTATGAACATGGAATGAAATAAAAATGAACCATTCACTGGAGTGAACATTCAGTCGAGTGAACCGTCTGATATCATCTTTATCCACACCAATTAAGCGGTTGTCCAACCTTGGCCTACTGGCTGTATCATTATCTTCTCCATTTCAGCCGAAGACGTCCACTGCTGCAGATATGGCCTCTAAGCATCTCCAGACCAATCGGTTATGCGCTGATGTACCAGATCGTTGGTCCACCTTAAATATATAGGAAGTTTACCAACTCTGTGTCACCCGGTACGTGGTGACACAGAGTTGGTAACCACACCTGTCCGCCCTCACCTGTCCGCCCTAAAAGCCGTCAGTCCTCGAAATGTGCTCTGCCCACTGCTACTTTTAATGGTGACCTTACTTTGATCTCATTCTCATAATTCATTCTCATAATTTCTGATATGATAATGCAGCAACTCCGAGCATAACCATCCCTATTACGGATCTGCTCGATATCAGTTAGATGCACTGGACTCGATGGAGCACTGTGCGAAGAGACTCATCGGCAATCACGCACTCATTGAGGCTAATCTCCAGAGCCTTGACCAGAATACGTGTCTCTATGTATTTTATCGGAGAGGGTGCGTAAGTTTACATTATTTGATTAATCCCCCCTTCCCCTTTCCACCACTGGACGACCAGGCGCAGCGAGGGCTTCACCCTTATGTTGGTGATATTCCTCACGAAGCGATTTGCTTCTGCTTTCATTATGCGAACAGCTAAGGAGTGGAACTCTTTGCCGAGGTCTATTTTTACGGACCAGTACAATCTGGATAAATCCAAGGCCAGAGTGAACAAGCATCTTCTAGGCGAGCGTGTATCATCTAAGACATCATCATCGCTTTCCATCAGGCGTGATTGTTAATCAAACACCCTGCCTATAAAACATAAAAAATATACCTATCTATTGCACTATTAGTAACCAGTGACCTCATCATCAACAGCTCATTTAATGTCCCCACCAAGGGGCTCAAGCCTACCCCACATTAGGGGCGATTAGGCCTTAGTTAACCACGCTGGCCAAGTGCGGGTTGGTCGACTTCACAACCTAAGAATTTCTTCATAGGCGTGTGCAGGTTTCCTCACGATGTTTTCCTTCACCGTAAAAGCGTCGATTTAACGTACATATGAATTCAAAATTTGAAAACACATTGGTACGTGGCGAGGATCGCACCAGTGCCAGTGGGAGACAACGCTCTTACGCACTACGCCACCGACGCTTTATTCGCACTACGCCACCGACGCTTTTTTGAATGACCTTGAGTCTTCTTATTCCATTGTCAATATTTCTTCTCTATCCTACACAAAGATAATCATCAGAATCATATGCAAGTTTCCGCCTCTTTTCATATCATACGAAAGCCCTGAAGGACCTACTTATTATAAATCTTATTCTACAAGGGTATAAGGGAAATAATTCTTTCCGAGGCAACATAACATTTAACTTGGTCTAATTACATGACGTTGTAGCTCCGTCGAAAGATGGAGACGCTTCTTGCTTCAATGGTCCAAGTTATAAGAGGTTTTCGATGTTTAACTTTGTTCGTTGTATTTTCTTGGTTATTCAGACTCTCTAACTTCCGAATATAACTTTAACTTTTATGTCTTTTTATTGAATAAGCCAGAAAAATGATTGAAGCAATCTTACGATTGTGTATGTACACTCAAGGGCCGATTACCTTTTAGTGCAGGCCGCGGGGTGTGCATTACACACGGGCACCACGGTTAGGAGGACGGGGGCGCCGAGCCACAATATAGAGAACGATACAGTACTTTGACTCGACGTGTAAACGACGTTTGTATGTGTGCGTGCGCTGATTCGTCACTATATATGGAGTCAAAGTACTGTATCATTCTCTATGTTGCTGCTGGGCTAGAGACGCATCTGTGTACACTATAGGTAGTTATTTTTATATAAAAGAGCTTTTTCTAACTTTTTCTAACGAGGGGGGGTTATTACTCCTGTACTCGATGAATTGTCTCAATAATGTCACAAGATGAGGCCCCAGGGCTTTTTTTAAACATGGTTTTATTATTGACCATGAACAAAAAAATCGTTAACTGCGTGTAGATCTACAGAGTGCATCAGCGTCACAGCCTAAAATATGACATAATAATTCAGGGTAAGTAGTCTTATGTTTCGGTGACAGTAGATACATTAACTAATTCTCCTTTTCTGTGTATGTGTGTTATTTTTAATAGATAAGTAGATACTTATTGTTAGCGCTCTCGCTTGCAACTTAGGTCACGAGCCGTTAATAACGGTGCCCCAGTCCATTTTACTTTGAGCCGACCACCCTCAGGATGTCCATATAAAAAGAGATGGCAGTTTGAAATGTCAGGGGTCTTCTTACGACGGCTCCGTGACATGTATTTAGGAGATATCGCAGAAGCCATCATGTTACCAATTTGCTCCATAAACGACTGGTGCTAGGGATCACTTTTGCATATGTAGGTACTAAAGCAAATGGGAATATTTCTTTGCCAATACCGTTTATTGTGTAGATTCTGATGTGATTTGCATTGCGTCTTTTAATCAAAGCTTGAAATGTTTTTTGGAGGAGGAGGTCTAGTGATCTTTTAAGCGCTTTCATACCTTAGTGGTTCACATACCAGAGTGAGTTTTAGTTGAGTTAAGACACAGCGGACTAGCAAGCTAGCTACTTAATCCTTGAGCTGAAGACAACATAGAAATAACACTGCATTTGAGTTTTATCAAGTAACAACATAAGGGCTAACCGTGGACTAACCACAATTATTCAGCTTTTCTCTATAGAAAACTACGATTTTGTATAGAGAATCAGAGATCCAAAATCGTTGTTTTCTATGGATAAAAACTGAAGAGAGTTGAATAAGTGTGGTTAGTCCATAAGGATGCTTTTCCACTAGAGATGTGCTATGCAGTTGGCTTGGTTTTTCAGCAGAGATATCAACCAATCATATTCATTGTTCCACATAGCATAGCACTGGTGGAAACTGATTCAACTAGCTACGTTTTTTAAATGGAAGGATGCGTGCTGTGGATTTGTGCTATGGATGGTCTAGAGTGGTGTAGCTATGTGAAGAGCCTTCCCTATTGTCGATACGTAGCATAGCTCGACCTACTAATCTTCGACCGTCGTGTCAAATGTATTGAGTAGTAGTCAGAAATCGTTTGCCACTTGTCTCAGGCTCTAGATAGTTAGTAGGTAGTTATTTTAAAGTGTAACATTATTATGTCCTCATTGTAAGATTATGTCTATTGTTTTACTGAAGGCTTGTTACCTTTTGGGTTTGATTTTCTTTTTATGTAGGCGACAGGCTGGCAACCTGGCATTATTTTGAGGCTCTGCATGACCCATTTCCTTTACGTAAATCCTTCACGTACCGTGCCTCGCTGTGGGCTAAACAGTGAGGCGTACGTGGGACTCTCCCGGGGTTCCCGGAAATACCCACTAAAAACTATCGGTACCCTCACAGCCCTTGGTGGGGACGTTTCGGAAACGGCGCGTCTCGTCTCCGAAAAGAATCATTTACCTAAAGCTAGCTATGTAAGTATGATGTAATATTCAACTCTAATTTCCAAATGAACACAACATGAAACAAATCGAAAACTCAAACTAAACTTAATACCTAGGTAGGTGAAGAAGTGACAAAGAAAGCGGAAAATAGAATGATTAAAAAAGTTGTTAAACTCGGCTTCTTCAGAACGCTTCTTAGAGGTACGGAGGTAGGTACAATATTAAAATTATAAGGAGACAGCACAAGATAGCTCCTTTAAGGGGTGTGCTTGACTGTCATAGGACAAAAGCAGGACTACTTAGTTTATGATCTTATACCAATGAAGAAGGCGAATTTTTCTGATACAACTCTCTCAGTAAAAAGCCGATTGCTGCTTAAACCACCTTCGATGACAAGATGTGTGCTTGTGTTCCAGCAGTGGGTCGAACTATAAAGACTGTTATTATGAAATGTCAATTAGCCGGATCCACACCGGACAATCCATTTTAGATCGGCGATCCCGCGATCCACGATCCTCGCTCAAGACCTGGATCGTGGACATACTACAATAGAATTCGTGTCTTTGGATCACGCGAGGCCTTTCCACACCGCGTGGGTCTTTGGATCGCGCTCCTGCCGCGCGCGATCGGAGCGCGTTAGATTATTGGTTTGGACTTCGCTACTGTCGATCGATTAGGATTCGGGATTAATTTCAAGAGTTTTAGGATGGAGATCATTGGTGGAGGCCTATATCCAACAGAAGGCGTCGTTTGAATTGTAAACAATAAGATGTGTAATGAACTAAAATGTAATGCGATTTAATAATAAGATATCTAAGCGAGATCAAAAGGTGCTAAAGCGAATATTAATGCCAGTCACAACCCTGATAAAACTCTCGAGCTTCAAATGAAAATGGAAGTATAAAATCGACCCGCCAATGTTTATATAACTGTGACTGTTCCATCGCTCACTGGGGAAGAATACTTAAGTGATAGCACATAATAAATGACTTCAGAAGGGTCGCATTGAAACATTGAGTTTTTAGTAATGGCTCTTTCTCTAAAAGCGACAGGCTGGTAATATCACTATTTCGAGGCACTCTGGCCCTTACTGTTAGATATAGCTTGTGTGTAGCCAAAGACTATATAACCAATACACCGTGTGTGTAGCCAAATGTTATCTCAAGGTCTGGTCTAAAAGCCACAGCGTTTTTTATATGCTTAGATTAAATTCTCAGGCCTTCTGGCAACCCAGGTTTGTCGCGTGGCTCTCCGCCACTGCGTGAACAGCCCCCCTCACACATGCGGTCGGCCCCGCTATGGGTCCGTTCGCTCTTCTACGCATATGCCCTAGCCTAGTCTGCTATGTCTAGGGCAGCGTGTGCACTTCCCTATCTCCTGAGGGGGCGGCTGCTTCCGATAGCCCTATAGCTATTTTTGCACTAGGCAATAGGGGGTGTTTAGTCGGTAGAAGGGGGAAGAAAAAGGTAAAACAGCGGAGATTGGATCAGGTGAGAAAAAAATTAAATGTAAGTATAATACAACACTCACGTTATAATGACAACGCTCACATCAATTTTTTTTATATATTCTATTGCAGATTGTCTCTGATGACATTTTCTCCGTGACCGGGTTTTTAAGAAGGCGAAGACCTTGGGGGGTCTTCAAGCCTGTAGGTCGAACGTTTCCTAGGGGATTACTGGGCGACCGAGCATCTCCCCCGTGGGAAGTCTGTCGACCGCCTAGCGTCCCTAGGGCGTCCGTGTCGGAATGAGAGCACATCAATTATCTAGTAATTCTAGCCCAAGTGTGGACTTGTGTTTGTGTACTAGACAATCATTTATTTTTACATTACAATTTATTATTTTATTTTATTTGAAAAACAAACAGCTTCTGCTTATAATAAAAAAACAGGAGTAAATAAACATTTAGCCTGAATAGTTTTCACTGATAAAAGATAGAATAAGATATAAGAAGATTTTAGTTATAATTATTTATTATTTACGATGGCTAATGAACAAATGTTCGTGTACATCACACAAAAATTTGCTCCAACCAGGATTCGCACCTCGGCAGCTGGATGTCTTAGGCAGCGTTACTGGCCCCTCCACCACGAAGGCGCCAACAGCGCCAGACAAACAACGTATGGATTTGTGTATTTTTTTTCTAAGCTCTCGTCTCAGCTGCTGGTAAGTGAAGACAAGGCTGTGGGTAGAAGCTTCACCGTTGAAGCCTCATAAGGTAATCTTATTATCAACTGTCGCTACACAATCTTGTACAGTTAATTACAAGTTTTTGAAAGTTCTCTTCATTTCATCTTTCTTAGCGGTTGGTTGGTTGATTCTTTTATCGGTGGAAGATAAATAAGAGAAGAAAGAGAACATAAAAAGAATAGAGAAAACATAAAAAAATAATTAAACAAATCAAAGTCATCCTTCTGCATGTACTTATTTCTTGGTGACCTCTTTAAACGTATTGCTATTTTCTTTTTGTTGGAGCCTTCTTAGAAAGTAGATATCGGTATACTTATCTTTTATACCTTTATGGACTAAAGCCTTTCTGCAAATGTGTTTACCAATTTATACTGTTTTATAGTATCAGAGGTAATATGACTTACTTTCGATAACAGCCAGGACCATCAGCTTAACCTGCACTCCGGAGCACGGAGGAAAGTCTAAATGAAACGTTTTTGGTCACCCATCCAAGAACCAACCGCACACAAAGTAACTTAACTTCTGCGATCGTTATGAAAAACCCACGATCGCGGCGTCATCGACCTTCTCATATAAGTAGATGAAGGTAATACTTCATTTTCGCACAAAAAAATAAACTATCGCGGAATATGGCCGAAAAATAATACGTATTTTCTATAGCGTATACGTGTCTAAAAATAACACGTCCTTTCTAGTATTAATACGTCCTTAGAAAAGGAAGGAAAGGTGTTAACCCTTACTGGTGCACGAAATCTTTATAAGGTCTAAAAAGGTATAGGTAGAATGAGTCAACACATCAAACTACTGGAGCAATTTAGAGGACTGCAAACAGCGGAGACTCGCCTTACCCAATATCCAGGACCGTCTATCCAAAGCTCTATTACATCTAAGTAGATCTCGACTCCGACTAATTACGGGGCTCTTGACTGGATCTGAGACCAACAACTGGACATAGCATCTTTAACAGACATCTTTATAACCTAGGTATCACGGACAGTCCACTATGCAGAGCCTGCATGGTGACAGAATATTCAGCCGCCCACGTTCTGTTGGAATACAGTGCAGTGGCCTGCTACCGGGCAAAATACTTGGGATCCTTCGGTAGCCTCCGGGAGGCATTTGGTTACGTTAAGGTGCTGGATGAATTCCTGGAGGAATTAGGATGGCTGGAGTGGACCAGCCCCACACCCTCCGACGCAAAACAGGTGCAGGAGTCCTCTATTTGCGGAGACCGTCCGATTGAAGAAGAAGGTCTATAGGGTTAAATATTTAGAAGGTTTTGTTGCCCGTTTGTTGTGACTTCCTCCGTCTAGTGGTTCGTCCACCGGAATGACATCCAGATGTCTTTGATTTGATCCCCTACAAAAGTCTGCTCAGGTCCATCTCTGAACTCCGTCACTCACCATCAGGCGAGTAGAAGGCCAAGAGCTTTCCTGCCAAAGATAAAAAGACCGCCCAAATGCGGGTCAGACTCTTGCACGAAGGGTTCCGTATTTATAAAAAAAATCAAAGCCCTTAATTATTCATTTTATTTTAATTTAATTACTTATTATGGAATATTTTTTAAATACTTTTAAAACTAGAAAAACTACACTGAAAAAAATCGACCTGCCCCAGGCGGGAATGGAACCAAGCATCTTCCGCTATCCGGGCGGCTGCGTTAACCACTATACGCCAGGAGCATTGCTTTCGTTGTCGAAATTTGTCAGTGCTATTTCGTCAGCGAAAGCAATGCCATGGTGGCGTAGTGGTTAAAGTGGTTATTTTTTCTAATTACTTATTTTTGAAGTGAATATACAACTACATATTATATATTCTGTGTATACTTCAAGCATCTACCTGTTGCCGTTATCAATATCGAGCAAAAACACGCCAAAAAAATCACGTATGTTGTATGGAAGCGCCCTTAAATATTTATTATATTCGGTTAGTTTTGTGTTAGTAGTAGTTTATTTGTGTTAGTAGTTGTTGTGGAATTATTGTCACTCATCACTCTCACACACTTCAATATGCCGCGCCGTTTTGTAATACGGCGTGTTTTATAATCCGCCTGCGACATAATAATATACACAATATCCCAAAATATTACCGCTACCCAAATCTATTTCACCCGATAAACTGAATCTGGGATAATCTAAAAATATACCAACGGAATCCCTTCAAACCATTGAAAAGGTACAGATAATTTTGGATGTGTCAAATCTCCGTGTGATAATAATAATTCATAACGTATTTGGGTCTTGTGTTACATAAAGATAAGGGCTATATTTTAACGGATAACAGACTCTAACACTATCCAAATGGCATTTCAACTAGTGCTGGCAACCTTAATAAAAATATCAGAAGAATTGCTGACGAAAAATCGCAATTGGGTAGAGATTTTGGATCAACTTAATTATATTTAGATTTTCTAGTGTATTTAAGACAATGTTATTGTTGTAAATAGCGATGAACGGTCACAAACAAAAGTAGATGATCACTTTAATACCTTGTCATAATAAAAATTCATACATAATTATCGCAACTATTACTGCACAAACGCTGGCGTTGCTATGACATGAAACTAAAGTGATCATCTACTTCTGATGCCATCCCGTGGGTATATTAACTAGTAGTCGAATGAGGGAGATTTTCCAATCTTAAAATTCGGTACACCCAGTAAAGAGTTGAGGTAACAAACATAATCTCTTCCTTTTTTTAAGGCGGTTATAAGCATTGGTATTGTAGTTGCGTTAAGAGTTCAATTTATATAGCGGAGAGAAGCGTTAATCATGTTTGCCATACAAATAGAGCTCATAACGCAATGAAATGAAAAAGCTCTTTATTAAAAATCGACTTTCAAATCGTCAAAAGCCTTACCACCATTCACACAAAATACAATATTAACAAATATAAATTGCAACTACAATAGTAAGGTTTTTTATACTAAAAAAACTGACACTACGGGTACAGTTTTGGAGTACATAAATTATTCCTTAAAGCAGTAGAAAATACAAATTGCATCCATAAGACTCAGACCAATAAAAAAGTTTGATCTGCTTACAAACAGGCAAGCCAAATTCTTGTTCTTTCTATACATCTGGTACAGAAAACTATCTGTAAATTATTGTAAAATTAGGTCTTGAAATAAATACCCAATAGAATTGGGGTTAGCGGTAATCAGAGATGTACAAAATACTTTTAAAAATGTATTTAAATACAAAATGCAAATACTTTTCTAATTTAGTATTTCAAATGCAAAATACTTTTACTTTTTGTATTTAAATACTAAATACAAAATAGGTATTTTCAAAATACTTTATTCAAATAAAATACTTTTAAATGGAATGATAATAATAATAATTTCACTGTTGGACATAGGCCTCCCCCAAGGATCTCCAAACCGGTCGGTCTTGCGCTGACCGCATCCAGCGGCTTCCCGCGACTTTACCATGTCGTCAGTCCACCTTGTGGGAGGCCTATCAACGCTGCGTTTCCCGGTATGTGGTCGCCGATCGAGGACCTTTCCGCCTCAACGGCCGTCAGTACTCCTCGCAATGTGCCCTGCCCACTGCCACTTAAGGTTCGCAATTCTTTGGGCTATGTCGGTGATCTTGGTTCTCTTGCGAATCTCAACATTTCTGATATGATCACGCAGAGAAACTCCGAGCATAGCTCTCTCCACTGCCCTTTGGGTGACCTTGAGTCTTCTTACGAGGCTTATTGTAAGCGGCCACATTTCGGTTCCATATGCCATCACTGGAAACACACACGAATTAAAGACTTTCGTCTTGAGACACTGCGGTAGATGGGCCGAGAATATGTAGCTTCCCGAACGCTGCCCAGCCGAGTTGGATTCGTCGATTGACCTCTTTCTGGCCCAGGTCTCGCCAGAATCGAAGGCTTTCTCATAGTCCACAAACGCTAAGCATAATGGCAGATTATACTCTTCGGTCTTCTTTTAATTTGGCTCTTGAAAAAATAAGGAACAGGTGTGGTTGATGTCCCGTAAAGCTGTCTGTGGGAACATTACATGTTAACCTATATTTTCACTAGCATAAGCACAGTGTTGTTAAACAATATTTCTAGCGGCAGTCGTCTCGCGCCACCAGTAAAGAAACACGTTCGGTAACTTATCTTTTATTTAAATCCCGACACACACACACTTACATTGGTGACCCCGAACGTTTTAATTTTGGACAGTATTAAAAAACCTAAGTGAAAGGAAACAGTGAATTTAAAGTTATTTAAAGTTTAAAAAGTTGAAAGTTAAAAAATGTATTCCGATCAATCTGATACAGCACTCATCATGGCGGAGATCGCAAAGCTAAGCGTCCGCATGATGAATTTAGAGCGCGCTAGGCCGAGACGCAGGAACTGGCACCGACATCGTCGTCCACGATCACGCTCAGCGAGCTCGCATAGGAGCATGTCAGCGCAGCGCTCGCAGCGTGATACCAGCTCTGGCAGATTGTGTTTTTACCACCGCAAATTCCAAGACAATGCGTACAAATGCCTGCAGCCTTGTGCTTGGAAGCAATCACAACCCCAGGAAAACTGAAGGGCGAGGCACAGCAGTCGGCGGAAGTTTGTGCCGTTTCGCCCTGTAACCGCCTTTGTGTCACGGACATTAATAGTGGTCTTAGGTTTTTAGTTGACACAGGGGCCAACGTTTCCGTTTTACCTGTTACGCATAAAAAGTGTTATTCACAGTGTGACGATTATAAACTTTTCGCCGCGAACGGTACGGAAATTAAAACTTATGGTGTTAAGACGCTCGAGCTGAACTTAAAATTGCGTAGGCCATACCGTTGGGACTTTGTGATAGCCGACGTGAAGCAGCCGATCTTAGGAGCAGACTTTCTTACCTACCATAAGTTAGTTGTGGACCTCAGTGCGCGTCAACTTCGAGACCAGGTGACAGACTTAAATATTATTGGTTCGGTAGTCAGTGTTAACCAATCCAGTATTAAAACAATTAGTGATGTGCATCCCTATAGTAAGCTATTAAATAAGTATAACCCCTTAGCCGGCGGGTGCCATATTATGACATCGTTTGTAATACACTATTCGGGCGCGTGCCATAATATGGCATGCTGTCATACATTTAAAAACCATTTTTTTTTTTAATTTGTTATGTCTCAACTCTACGATTGTTGTTTGTACCGTGTGATTTTACAATTAGGATGGAAGTTTAAGTTACCTTTGCCTCAATTAAAAATAACTCCATTTAAGAAAAATTAAAAATGTGACGTGCTATAATATGACGGCTGCCGAACGTCGAGTTGTGTCATAATATGTCGGCTGCCGAACGTCGAGTTAATCAAACGATAGTTCAAATTTAGTTTGTCAATGTGCTATATTTATCAGATTCTAGGTATATTTAGTTAATTTGTTAAATTTAAAGTGTAGTTTGTAAAGTATTGGCTGGTATTTAACAAATTTAGGACGTATTAAAGTCGGAAATACCCTTATGCCTGGTTTCAAATGCTTGTAAATTAATCATTATACAATGCTCTTTATTCAAAGTAGTCTTAAATTTTAGTTAGTTTATCTAGGAATCTAAAGATATACCACATGCGTGGTATTTATAAACAAAGGAAGTTACACAAAGCAAAAAGCCGACATGCTACCCCTCGGCGGCGTGATGACGTAATCGCGCAACGGTTGTTCTTTACAGCTCTTTGAAGCGCCGCCAGGCGATGGAAGATTACGAAACCTATGTCATTCCAGGAAACTACAACACCGCATAATGTATTGCATTATATTGAAACGTCAGGCCCTCCGGTGCACGCCCGGGCGCGCCCTTTGCCGCCCGACAGATATAAATTAGCTAAAAATGAATTCCGCATCATGCAAGATGCTGGTATATGTCGTCCTTCTAATAGCCCTTGGGCTAGTCCACTCCACTTAGTCCCAAAGAAAAATGGCGACATTAGGCCGTGTGGAGATTATCGGCAATTAAATTATATTACAAAGCCGGATAGGTACCCAATCCCGCACTTGCATGATTTCACATTTATTTTAGCGGGAAAAAAGATATTTTCAAAAATCGACATAAATAGAGCGTACCATTGTATACCCATAGCACCAGAGGATATTTCGAAAACAGCGATAATTACGCCATTTGGCTTGTTTGAATTTCCTAGAATGATATTCGGTTTACGTAATGCAGCACAAACATTTCAGCGATTCATGAATAACGTGTTACAAGGCTTAGATTTCGTTTATTGTTACTTAGACGATGTGATTTTGGCAAGTGATGATCAAAATCAGGATAAAATCAACTTAGAATTAGTATTTCAACGTTTTAAAAAATTTGGATTAACCATTAATCTTTCTAAGTGCTCTTTTGGACAAACTAAAGTAGAATTTTTGGGTCACGAAGTCAGCGCCGAGGGTATAAAACCCCTGCAAGACAAAGTAGATGCCATTGTAAATTATCTTAAACCTAAAACAGTGCAAGAATTACGACGCTTCTTAGGTATGGTCAACTTTTATCGCTCCCATTTGCCTAACACCGCAAACTATCAATCAGAACTTAACAAATATTTAATTAACACGAAGAAAAAAGATAAAACTATAATCGCATGGGACGAAAAAGCTGACCATGCGTTCGAGCTGTGTAAAACAGCACTTCAAAACGCTGTTACATTATCGCACCCTTATTCTGATGCGACCTTGGCCTTGATGACGGACGCATCGGATAATTGTGTCGGCACCGTCTTGCAACAAAAAACAGGTAATTCATGGCAACCGTTAGGGTACTATTCTAAAAAATTGACTGAAGCACAACAGAAGTACAGCACTTACGATCGTGAGTTATTAGCCATTTATATGTCATTAAAACACTTTCGTAAGTTGCACGAAGGTCGACCTCTGACCGTGTATACAGACCATAAGCCATTATGTCACGCTTTTAGTAAATCTGGTAAAGATGATAAGGAAACTCCTAGACGTACAAGACAGTTACTTTTCATCAGCGAATTTACAACCGACATACAGCATATTAGCGGCTCCGATAATATTGTAGCCGATACGTTATCGCGCGTGGAAACAGTTTACTGCCCAACTGTACTCAATTACGATAAGCTTGCTGACTCGCAAGCGAAAGATGAGAACTTGTTGCTGTCGGTTAGTATAAACAACAGTCAGGCACGTCTAAAGAAACTTTTCGTTCCCACGGGAAACAAATCTGTTTACTGTGAGGTTTCTACTAATGAAATAAGACCCTATCTGACCGACGAATTTCGAAAGCTTGCATTTTTCAGTATCCATAATTTAAGTCATCCCGGAGTACGAACAACAAGAAAATTAATTTGTAAGAAGTTCTTTTGGCCCGGAATGAATAAGGACGTAGGACAATGGGCTAAGGCGTGTATACAATGTCAGAAGTTGAAAATCAGTAGACATACAATTTCGCAACTTGGTCAATTCCCGGCAGCTAACCGTTTTGAGCACATCCACGTGGATATAGTTGGGCCGCTACCCACTTCTCCACAAGGATATAGATATTGCTTAACTGTCATAGACAGATGTACACGGTGGCCGGAAGCTTTTCCTCTCAAGGAAATTTCTGCTGATGTTGTGGCTAAGACAATTTATGACGAATGGATTTCGCGTTACGGCTTACCGGTAAAGCTTACTAGCGACCAAGGACGCCAGTTCGAAAGCAGCCTTTTTACAAATTTAATGAAATTATTAGGGGTTAATAAAATACGTACTACGCCATATCACCCCCAAAGTAACGGCGCTGTCGAACGGTGGCACCGGTCGCTGAAAGCATCATTGATGGCACGCTTGGATAATAATTGCTGGGTCGATGAATTGTCTACCGCGTTGTTAGGACTGCGCGCTGCTTGTCGCAGCGATAGCGGAGTAAGCGCGGGTGAGTTGACTTTCGGGCGAACATTACGTTTGCCTGGAGAATTTTATGATGTCACTCAAGAACGCGACCCCAGTGATCCCGTTAGTCTAGTAAGTAAAATCCGCGAAACAATCAATCGCTATGCTCCATGTAACCAGAATTCACGCTGTTTACGAAAATTCTTCGTACATCCTAATTTAGAGAAATGTGACTACGTTTTCATTAGGGATGATACGGTACATAAATCATTAAAACCACCATACGATGGTCCATATAAAGTTCTAGACCGAGAGCCTAAAACATTTTTAGTTCAATTACCTAACCGTCAAGTTCGCATTTCAATTGATAGATTGAAGCCAGCTTACGTGTTAAATGAACAAGATTGTAATGCAAATAAGATTAGCCAAAATGTGGACAATTCTCTTCCTATGCAATTATCGAACGAGTGCAGCCGTAACGTAAACGACAACCCTAGCGATTCTCATGCGAGGAACTTTGTAACACGTTATGGCCGGATGATCAAACCACCAGTGCGCTTTAGAGAAAATTAGCGTAAGCATATGAGGTGGGTTGGCAAGGTGAACATAAATAATTAAATCGATCTAGATAATATATTGTCATTATCAATCGTTTAAAAATTTGTAAAATTAATTTAAGTCATTTCCTGAATTTTATGTAAGAAGCCTAGATAAATACTCATTCAATTTAAGCCTTAGTATAATGCCAACCCATCTACAGTCGTGGTCAACAAGATAGAGACCGTGCCGGGCCCAGCAGCCCGCTGCACCAGCATCAGCACAGACACCCGCGCACAATTACATGTGTCAAAGAAAGTTTGTGCTATAGATAAGCTACATTTAATTATGTAAGGTAATACTAGTTATTTTTATGAGTTTTTCTCCCGAGTTCTTGTTGTAAAGATTGTGAGACTCCATTTTTAACTCCAATTAACCGTACAATTTTTGTTACTTTAGTTAGGTATATTTTGACTTGACATTGGCAAAATGCGTACATAAGATAAGTATCGTTTTTGTATTTTTTATTGTTTAACGTAAAAACATATCTACTAAAGAAATGCTTGTAAAAACTAAGGTACTTAATGTCAGTATCATTTGTATACTTCAATTATCTCTATATTTTTTATACATATTTTACTTTAGTAGATAGATACCTATTATACATTTTATATACATTTTTTTTTCGATTTGTAATTTTTTGTATTTCAATTGTATTTTTTTGAAATTGTTTTTTTTTTCTCATAGGGGAGGAATGATGTGGGAACATTACATGTTAACCTATATTTTCACTAGCATAAGCACAGTGTTGTTAAACAATATTTCTAGCGGCAGTCGTCTCGCGCCACCAGTAAAGAAACACGTTCGGTAACTTATCTTTTATTTAAATCCCGACACACACGCACTTACACTGTCCATAACCGTTTTCAATAGCGGCCAAAAGCTTAGGTTACGATAAAACGATTCTGCCGTCCTCTGTCTTCAGCTTCGTCAGCAAGCTCTCTCCAAGCGCCAGATCTCTAACGAACACTTTGGAGCCTTTGTTCTGCTCGAAGACCTCTTTAATACGTTCCGTATTAAAATGGCGTATGTCGAGAGTTAGGAACTTGAAGATCTGTTAAGTGAGCTGCCGGCGCCGACGAGCGTCTTCAGAGCACTGCAGAACAATTTCACGTCTTTCCTCCATCAGTATTAACGTAAGCTCCGAGATTATTTGTCTTTTTTGGCACAGCGGGGATTAAAGATCTTTGGACCCACCGTAAGGACAGCTTCTACGAACCTGTCATTGCATGTGTCCACATCTATGCAGTCCTCCAGGCATTCGAAACAATTTTGTAATTCGAGTTGAAAGTGTTCGGGGTTTGGGACCTTTCGGATTTGACCTTGAGATTCAATGTGCCTCTTACCAATCGGTGATCGCTTCCCGTGCTTAAACTTAGCAGTGCTGCAGTACCTACTTTAAGTAAAAAAAGTATTTTGTATTTTACAAATACAAAATGCATCTCGTATAGTATTTCAAATAAAATACAAAATACTTTTAAAAATAAGTATTTTAGTACAAAATACAAAATACGTATTTTGTATTTGGTATTTGTATTTTAAATACAAGTATTTCAAATAAGTCACAACTCTGGCGGTAATACAGCGGTAGTTTATCCCGACAAGAAAACCAATTATAGGCTGGATGAACGGATGCAGTGTAAATGGGTTGTAATGTGCTTGAAAGGGTAGCCGTAGTAATAAGGGTAATGGTTCTTAGTGCACAGTGACGCGGGAAGGTCAAACCAAATAAAATAGTTTGTATCTCAAATATGGTTAGGTAATAAGTATCTTGATTATGATGATCATCATCATCAACAGCTCATATACCTAATGTCCCCACCGAGAGGCTCGAGCCTACTCCACATTAGGGGCAATTAGGCCTTATTCAACCACGACCACGCTGGCCAAGTGCGGGTTGGTCGTCTTCACACACAACCTAAGAATTTCTTCATAGGCGTGTGCAGATTTCCTCACGATGTTTTCCTTTGCCGTAAAAGCGTCGATTAAACGTACATATGAATTAAAAATTTGAAAACACATTGGTACGTGGCGGGGATCGAACCAGTGCCGCCCGGGTGGGAGACGACGCTTTCTTAGGTTGTGTGTGAAGTCGACCAACCCGCACTTGGCCAGCGTGGTTGACTAAGGCCTAATCGCTGCTAATGTGGGGTAGGCTCAAGCCTCTCGGTGGGGACATTTAAATGAGCTGTTGATGATGATGATGTATGATGACATGATGCGTTTTTATCGTGCGATGAAATTAGTCGTGTCGTTAAACAGGGTGTCGTAATAGACGATCGTCACTTTGTGTAGTATAGGTGTGCTCGCGCGATAACATGTGACCAATTACGACACTGTAGCTTTGGAAGATCGCACGATCAAAGACATCGGCACGATAAGGCATTTTCTGTGCTCACGCAATGACCTGCGAGCTTCGATTTCAACAATCAGATTGTTGATATTCTACTCCTCCTGAAAGTCCTGTATGTTGAATTCATCATGCGATGAGAACGCATTGTGTCATTTTACGATCGTTGCCAATAAATACGAAAACCTAAAGTGGAGAAGCGAGTCAGCAGACGACCAGCAATTCAACGATTTATAATAAAGCTAATAATAAAAGCCCGTTCAAAATATTCCGGACAACTCCTCAAAGTTTCTGGGTCATCACTACGCTTCTCAGATAAAGTTTATTTAGAACAAGGACAGCTATCCATTCTTCACCGTCTCATCAACTAGCAACGACGTAAAACCGCGAATTTTATATCAAAACTTTTCAGTTTAAAGACCGTAATAAAGGAAGGGGCGTGCGTGACAATCGAGGGAAGTTTCAAGTTGAAAACTTGCTAACGACATCGTTATGGCGCGCGCTAGTTCTTACTAGAACTATGATTAAGGTGATATCTTCAATAGATATGAGGTCAAGATAAAAGATAGGTAAGGTCAGTAGCACGTAATAAGGGTGTTGTCTCCCATCCGGGTGGCACTGGCTCGAGCCCCGCCACGTACCAATGTGTTTTCAAATTTTGAATTCATATGTACGTTTAATCGACGCTTTTACGGTGAAGGAAGTCAAAGTCAAAATTACTTTATTAATTTAGGTACAATTTGTACACTTATGAAAGTCAATTTTGATGCCATCGGTTCGAGAGTCTACCAGGAGGCCTTGTTCTGAGAAGAACCGGCAAGAAACTCAACAAGTTTTATGAAAACATCGTGAGGAAACCTGCACACCCACAAGAAATTCTTAGGTTGTGTGTGAAGTCAACCAACCCGCACTTGGCCAGCGTGGTTGACTAAGGCCTAATCACCACTAATGTGGGGACTTTATACGAGCTGTTGATGACATATTATTATAAATTCAATAAATAGCCATAAAGTTCACATTTTGGTTTGGTAAACAGTAAGAAAGCTCTTCAAAAAAATATATATATATATTGACACTACCAATTTTCAAACTCCGACTTAGCGGAATTATTGGATCTTCTATTAAGAATATGGGCTATATGTAACTGTAACAATATGCCAGTCTCATTTCGCAGTGTTGAAAGTAATAGCTCAAACACTTCGACTTCTTGGATCGACGCCAAGCCGTCAGTTCTTCCTATCTTGCTTTTTTGGTACATCTATCTGCATTGTAGATTTGGCTTAATTAGTTTTCTATCACACTCTGTCTTACCGGCTTTTTGCTCTTACGAAAAATAGGCTAAAGGTCATAGTACACTTATCAGCCTGAAAAGGAAACTTTTTGCTGTGAAAAAGAGGCGATGCACTGCAATGTGGTACTAAAACATTTACTACTTATAACATTGTCATGTTATACTACCTACCACCATCATGTTACCATATCCAACTTTACTGGAAATATGAAAAAAAAGTAAATATATCAATCAAATTCAAAATTATCCTTGACGTTTGGTTGGGTTTCCCGCTATTGACTCATTCTATTGCTGGCCGTGTAACTCTACACACTGTTGTCAAATTACTGGGGTCTCGCTCTGGACATGTACAACCCGCCCATAGCTTGGTTATGAATAATACTAGTACCTTATTTATAAAAGGCTTGTATTTAATTAACACCATACAAACCTAACCTAACCTACAAAAAATAATAAATGTTCACCAAAAAAGGGTAAATTTTAAAAAATATCCATTGTGGTGAGCACTGTACTATTTTGTTAGTGGGCACTAAATTTGTTCCCTTTCTAAAATACTTACGATTATCTCAAGGTACTAATAAAATTGTAAGTACCTTTTTAGAAGCCGTTTTTATAGAACTTTGCATTTACAAACGCGTAAATATTTTTAAAAACTAAAAAATACACTGACATAAATCGACCTTTGCCGGATTGCGAAGGATGCTGGGTTCATTTCCCGCCTAGGGCAAGTCGATTTTTTCGTAGCATTAATAGTAAAAAGAGACAATGCGCTACGTTTTGTAGCCATGCCGTAGCATTCATAGTAAAAAGAGACAATGCGCTACGTTTTGTAGCCATTCCGTAGCATTCACAGTAAAAAGAGACAATGCGCTACGTTTTGTAGCCATTCCGTAGCATTCATATTAAAAAGAGACTATGCGCTACGTTTTTTAGCCATTCCGTAGCATTCATAGTAAAAAGAGACTATGCGCTACGTTTTGTAGTCTCCGATCCATAGCATTCATAGTAAAAAGAGACAATGCGCTACGTTTTGTAGCCATTCCGTAGCATTCATAGTAAAAAGAGACAATGCGCTACGTTTTGTAGCCGATCCGTAGCATTCATAGTAAAAAGAGACAGTGCGCTACGTTTTGTAGCCATTCCGTAGCATTCATAGTAAAAAGAGACAATGCGCTACGTTTTGTAGCCGATCCGTAGCATTCATAGTAAAAAGAGACAAGGCGCTACGTTTTGTAGCCATTCCTTAGCATTCATAGTAAAAAGAGGCAATGCGCTACAGTTCGTAGCCATTCGGTAGCATTCGTAGTAAAAAGAGGCAATGCGCTACATTTAGTAGTCATTCCGTATCTTTCGTAGTAAAAAGAGGCAATGCGCTACAGTTCGTAGAAATTCCGTAGCATTGGCAGTAAAAAGAGGCAATGAGCTACAGTTCGTAGAAATTCCGTAGCGTCGGTAGTGAAAAGAGGCAATGCGCTACAGTTCATAGAAATTCCGTAGCGTTGGCAGTAAAAAGAGGCAATGCGCTACAGTTCGTAGAAATTCTGTAGCGTTGGCAGTAAAAAGAGGCAATGCGCTACAGTTCGTAGCCATTCCGCAGCATTCATAGTAAAAAGAGGCAATACGCTACGTTTCCTAGCCGTTCCGTAGCCGCCGATCCGTAGCGTCCGTAGTAAAAAAGCGTTCCCTCTCCAAGCTGATAAATGTGCTATGACCATAAAATCGTCCGAGTTATGTATTAATAATATTTCCTCCCAACAATTCTTAAGGTCATCAATTCGGATAATTTTTCTTCTAATTTCCAAGAGCTTCCTCGTCGAACACAAAAAAAGAAAAAAATTTTTGTGGCGTTTGATAGACTTATTTTCAAAATGGAAATAATATACTGAACAACTAAAAAATCCAGAACGAGTGACTAAAAATACTAAATGGGCGACTAATCAATTGTTAGTGACCCATTTATTATTTTTTGTGTTACCCATTTAGTATTTGCATAGGTTTAAGTTAAATTTATCTGCTGACCAGTCGTTAAATACGATCCTTTTCAAAACAATGTTTCTAATTTTTTAAATTAAATAGAAAACGAAAATCGTGAAAGAAATCCTGTGACGATAAGTTGAGACGAGATTTGATCCACTCACTCAGTCACCCGGATAGATGAAAGGTCGTGCCTTTCATCTATCCGGGTGACTGAGTGACTTGAGCTAGGACTATGAAAACATGACGAATTTATTCAGGTATCTCGTTTCGGATTGCGTCATAAGCTACAGTGGAGCCGACACACCTATCACTGTTGATTGTAGGTACTCTACATAAAAATTTCGGCAAATTATCACTAATAAAATGCATTATTGGACAGGTTGTAACTTGTACGCGACCCCACATTTAATTTTATAAGAAAATATTACTTAGGATATTTAATTTACTAAATTCCACATACAATTATGTAGTATGATTCATAGTTTACTTACACAGATTTTTTGATTTCTTATTTTTCAGATTACAAGGAACTTTTATTGACAAATTCCGAGCTATAGAGGGTCTTGGGCAGTAATAGTTCGAAAATCCAACATCGCCCTGCAAACCGTTTGTCGGATTACTGCGGCTCCCCTGTAGTGAGAAGATACTCACCATGCTGGTGTAGCTACCATATAATGTGATTCCGAATTCGAGGAAAACTGTGCTTACGTCAGTACCTATAGGTAGTAAGTACCATTATGAGTTGTACGTCATTGCCGGTGAAAATGGGTCGTCAATGTTTTCATACCACCCACATATGAGTGCTTAGTATTTCGTTTCCATATAATATGACAAGTAGAGCACCGGATCTTCACTCATATCATAATATGAAGCGATGATCTACTTAATCTTCAAACAGTAACTGGATTAATATTAATAGAAATTATCGACTGTTGGAACCACAGAACACGTTGAAAGATTATTGATATAAAGGGGCTATTACGTAATAACGATTAAATTGGTAGGCAACTGCTTACCACCAGACAGGTCGTATGCTGATCTGCCAACCAAATAACAGATTTTTTTTTTCAAAACTCCATTGACAGATTTTTGCAGTGGCAGGAACCTTACAAGTAGCAATCGTTTCATAACGAAAAAAAATAAACTAAAAAGTAGCAAATAAATAATATTTTTATTAAGTACTTGAAAAGGGCGTTATATAAAATCAAGGAAATTATTTAATAGACATTTATTATTTATAATTTTTACTCCGATATACATATTAGGATTCGGTGCCAGCCATAGACTAGTGGTGCCAGCCTAAACATTTACGTCTAATTTTTACGTCTTGAAGTCGGTTTTCGTATTTTTTTGAAAAAAAAAATTTATTTTATAATTTTTTAGTCCAAATTATGTAGCATATTTTATTGAAAATGGAAACTTTAACAAACTAAAACGTATTTTTAATAATTAATGATTTGTTCAGAAGAATCGAATTTATATCGATAAAGTTTATAGGATATATCTCTGATATTCAACTACCTAAAAAAAGAAACATTAAAATCGAGTTATAATTGACGGAGTAATCAGGTAACAAATACACAAAAAAGCCGAATAGAGAACCTTCTCCTTTTTGGAAGTCGGTTAATAAATATTACAACGTCTCAGCCCTACCTATAGCTCGTTACAAATACTTATATAAAATCTTTAAAAAAATACCTACTTATTTAACTTTTTTTTTGCCTATTAGACCTACTAAACCTAAAATATGTCAATGTTTTTGTGTTCGTGGATGACGTCGTTGTTTTTTCGTTGCTCGAACGGAAAAAGAATCATCAAAATCGATTTATTATCGACGGAGTAATCGCATAACATACATACAAAAAAAAAACATATAGAGACAACCTCCTCCATTTTTTTAAGTCGGTTAAAAAGATATCGAAATTCGTCATTATAGGCCAAATTGATTGGTTATCTACAGGGTCATAGCTTGCGCTACCAACATACTTAGAGCTACGATTGACCACGTGATTTAACGACGGCTTAAGTCAATCCCATACATTTTGTCCTTATCTAACTTCGTTATCATTACTATTTGTTACTTTGTCTACGGGCCCAGGGTTATTCTGATCCTATAGGTAGTTAGTATGTTTTTTGAAATTTAAGTACGGTACTGTGTCGCCATCAGTATCAAAGTTGACAGAATAAAGTGCTTTATTGATGGAGTTATAAAGTCTTTATTGGTATGCAATATTGCAAGAGTGGCGTTGATTGATTGATTGAGGTTCTCCACGGTGGACGGTAATGGTTACGAATATTGGACATCAAAATATTTTTGAAGTTCTCCGAAAGTAGCGACGGAATTAAACTTCAAACAAACCAAAAATAGTCCACTGCCAAATCACAATATGCGTATGGTGTAACGTCTCTTTACGAGCGAATTTATAAAGTCGTTATTCGGTTAGCGGAAGGCACCAACTAACTATGCTATGCGGCGTAGTTACGATATGTAGCTTCATCCAGTCCAGTCTACCCAGTGGTGGATTGACCAGTAGGCTGAGTAGGCTGGAGCCTAGGGCGGCATATTTTAGGGGGCGGCAAATTGGGCCCATTTTTTTTCACTCTTGACGAGCCCGGAACATTTGAATATTTTAATAAAAGGAAAAAAAAGCTGATGTAATGAGGAAGATAGAGCACAATAAAGTTGCAAATGTATTTAAATATGATTGTGAACTAGGCATATGCTCGATGGAATTTCTTCGATAAAATTTCTGAAGTAAATAGTGGCGGCAACAATTTATTAGCGTACTGGCGGCACATTTGTAAATCCGCTACTGACTCTACCACTAACATCAGAATGATCAGACGAAAAAATCGGGAGTGGTCTCCCCTTGACCTTCTCGTATACCGGAACGACTCAAAAGTTGATAGAAACCTTATATTTTGATGTTATACATATGCATGTTAAATTTGGTTGCAATAATAAGTTAAAAGCATACTCGAGATATCGTGCTAACGCACAGACATAATTCCAAAAACGGTATTTTTGGACTTGGCAGGTCCAAAACGCGTAAATCTGTCAAAATCTCGAGGTCGTTTTTTTTTCGATTACAAGACTTCCTCTATACGTACTACGTATACGAGAAAGTAAAAATGGAGAAAAGCCGTTATTTTTACTTAAATCCGCACACCGCAATATAATTATTTAGGCTGACAACCTGTCACTATTTGGAGGCGCTGCATGGCATGGTATAATAACGCCGGATGAGGCTTTATGTGTAACAAAGTGTTACCTAAGTAATGCTCTATTCTCCCCTCATGGGAATTCAAGCGTGATCATATGTATGTAAAAACTAGTCTAAATACTCTAAGTATGTTTGTTAAAGATGAAAATATCGCGTCTCATGTTATTCAAAACCTACTAAAGTTATCATTGAAAGATACGATAGTATGTGTTGAACCACTTTCTTTGTTTTCCGATACTCTTGTGACCATACATTAGCCGTATGTGAGAAATTTTTAAGTTATACTTCTTTAAGCGCGCGTGTTATGAAAAAATTATGAGAGTGAAATTTTAAGATGCGCGCGCATCACTGGAACATTAACGTCACAAGTAGAAGTCAAAGTCTCTAAATAAATATAAATGACATAATTTGTAGTAAATATTACAAGATTCTTAATTTTAAATATTTATTATTCATTCCTCCTCCGTGATGAGGGTCGCGACTTCCCTTTGCGGCCATACTTTCTGTGATGATTTTGCGCCGTCTCGACCTATCCCCAGCAGTGTGCAGAGCTCAGATTGGTTTCCATAGTGACGCGAACCCGGTCTGTAAAACGCATCGGGCTGCGACCCCGCGGTCTCTTCCCTTCTATTTTGCCAGTGACCATGAGTTTCTCCTCCTGGCAATATGACCGAAATAATCGAAAACTTATATTGATTATTTAATACAAAAAAGAAAAAATCAAAGATTGTCTTTGCTGTGTGCAAAGAAGTACAACTTCTCACGCGCGTATATAAGTACACGCACCCATTTTTTTTGTTACAAGTAGGTAGTTAGTTTATGTACAGCTACTATTGAATGACTTAGAATATGCCATTCGAAGAAATAATCTCATCATCAGCCTACATGCAACCCGGTTGAAACGTCAGGCAATTTCAAGGTAATTTAATCGCGTTAATTCCCGTTTTTACTTATGATAATTATGCAATGCGAACGCTTAAAAGTGGTTACATGGGAAGCAATAGAATCACCGTAACATATAGAGGCAAATAACATAACAATAGGGACATTATCTCGGCGCAAGAGTGCCGGCTACTGATGCATGCAGACATGAGACGTGCGTGTGGCTTTATCTAAACTAAAGCACCGTAGAGTCACACAGGTTTGCGCCCGCGTTCGGGCCAGGAACGTATATGCAGATATTTCGCCAAGCCGCGGTATTGTGCGTGTCGCCAGGAAGACACGTAAAAGGAATGTAAAGAAAGTAGCTATCGCGTTAGAGCGTTTACGTCACTGACTTTCGATATTTGCAACGCGAAGCATAAACGAAGCGAAGTCTCCCATATTGATAAACATGACCATTTACAAGTCGCAACAAACCCAGCCACTTGGCAACATGACCTCTCTCCAGCAAACCTCACGGCAAAACGGTTTAAGTAATATGCACGGCCGATTCAATTACTTTTATTCTTAAATTTGGAGAATATTTCTTTTTTATATTCTGTCATTGGTAAATAAGCGATATTAATTGCTGGAAATAATAATTTCCCAAGTCATTATTTCATAATATTTGCAGTTTTATTTAATTTTTTATTAGTAATTCTACGAAATTGAAAAATTTCTCTTACAACTATTTTATTAGCAATATTGTCCGCTGCACTTTATTTTTTATTTGATTGTATTATAAGCCATATCGGGTTATTTACAGCTTCGAAATTGACTCTAAGCGTAAATTTTTCAACATTTCGCTAAGATAATTTGTTATACTTTACAAATACAGAATATATTTCAATATTTTCTCTTACAACTATTTGCACAAGAATATTATCCCCTATTGTGTCGCCGCCATTTTGTTAAATTTCGCGCATATGTCAGTTACTTCCGGACTTTCCGCCGCGAATTTTCCGGGTGTTAAAAAATAATAATAGAAATTTTGTAATAAAACTATAAATATGAGGTGTTGTCACTAAAATCGTTATAAAATAAGCTAACAGAATATAATATAATTAGTACACTTATATTTTCAAATAATAATAATAATATCATCATTTTCACCATCGGAAAACTGTGGAGGGGGGGATCGACCTCCAGGAGGTCGGCCGACACACAAGGGGTTATCTAGAAGTTTTTATACTATTTACTTTCGTAGAACATGAGTTCATGGAAATCAAGAAGCTGAAAGAGAAGTGCCGATTTTTTATCAAAATGAGAAAACAGCTAGGAAATGCCAAGTTAACCCGTATCTTGAGAGTAGGTAGACTACGCACTGGTTGACAGTAAAAATATGTATGAAATGAAGGGTTGCGGGCGGCACGCTGTTCTGCACCCGGACGCAAACCCGAGTGTCTTTAGGGGCCAAATAAAAATAATACTTTACATTCTTTAGTTTAAATAAAAAATATACGCTTATCCTATCGTTTCGAGTATTTGTAGTCGCCCTACTGCTGGCGTAGGCCCAACCCTTTAGAACGATGTTTATTTTCCTACGCTCGATATAAGATGTGCTATTTTTCTAAACTTACTTATTCTGTAAAGGGATACCAATTCAGAAGCTTTTACACCCTCACCTTTTTCGTAAAATGGAGCAGAGGAAAACAATAATCGTTTATTTGATTATTTTATGTGGTGGCGCGTTTATTAGATTACACAAAAGTTTTTTTTCTCTTCACTGAGGCTTGTGTTTATGCTGCGGTCGCAAAAGGAAAAGTGCCTTCGGTGACCTCTCTATAGTGTAATTCAGAGGTTATTTAGTGTGCTATTAATATCCTAGTATCCTGACGGCTGTAGCATATGTATTATATTTGCTTATTAATATAAATACAAGTCGACCAACCCGCACTTGGCCAGCGTGGTTGAATAAGGCCTAATCGCCTCTAATATGGGGTAGGCTCGAGCCTCTCGGTGGGGATATTATATGAGCTGTTGATAAATACAATTTCTCAATTTTTTGTTCCTGCCTATTTGGTAGGAGCAAATATTACAATTTGGGTGAATGCTATATAACAACCATATCGTTCCCTATGTGTCATTTATTATATTTTATTTAAAAGACTTTTCCCTACACTTTACCGTAAGGAGCGCTCGTAAGTAGGTAAAAATCAAAATTTAAATATTAACTTTCATTCTTTTTATTTACGATAATAGATAAGTAGGAAAAAATCCTTCTGTCAACCTTTTCCATTGTCATCGTAAAAATACAGGCAGACAGTTTATTGCGCATTTGAAGGGTTTGATTCCTGGTTCAGACAGATAGCTAATTTAATTATTACAAAATCTTTGAAGGCAGATATTATTTTAAAATCAAAATAAAGTTCTGTAACACGTATTTATAACGGCTCTCGCGGAATTGTATCAAACGTATCTAGGCAGAGAGAGAAGCCAGAGTGAGGTGAGTGCCAGAAGCCAGAGTGAGGTGGGTGAGGTGAGTGCCGAATTGCCGATGAATCGCAAGGAGTCCTCCTTGACCCTAAACCTGGGTAACAAGTCCCAGGCACTTCTTTTGGCTCCCCTCTCTGCAACACTATAGACACGACACCCGTGAGTTCATGGAATGCTAACCCCCTTATTACAAAATGTTGAATAAAGTTGTGTTTTAAACTGTTTAAAACTGATGCTAACTCTGTCTTTCATTCAGTAAATAAAAGTGACACCATCGGTTTTAAACCGTGAATAACTTTAGTCCATTAAGTCCATCCATGTTTTATAATAAGGAGTGAGAGTTTTTGTATATCATCATGACGGTACTACATCGCTTACAGCCTATAGCAAAGCTAAAAGTAGTGGATGGTAAATTTTCTAACTTAAATACAGAAAGCTCTGTGGAATAAATTTTAAAAAGGCTCTGGTATCTACCTATATTGAGGATAGGGTACAAGAAAAAGCAGTCCAGGGATTTCTCGGCTCATGGTGTCCAGGGTATAGCCCAGCCCAATCTGCAACATACCACATGACGACCTTGCAACAGAACTGAAACTGATTTTGGAAGCCTGAAGATGACCAAAATTGAACTGCACGAAGAACTTTATTTGAAGAGCGTGAAGCTGAAAATTTCTCGAAGAAATACCCCCACAGAAGAGTCTAACCTTGACGGAGTTTTGAACATCGGTTAAAGAATTTCACCAACAATAAGAAGAAAAAAAAGAAAGAAGCGTACGGGAGCAAGGAGTTCAGGATATAGCCCGTCTCAGTTGGTGCGGAGTCCAGGGATTTCCCGGAGTATAGCCCAGCCCAATCATCAATATACCACAAGGCGAAGACCTTGGAGGCTCCTCAAGCCTGTAGGTAGAACGTTCCTAGGGAATTACTGGGCGACCGAGCATCTCCCTCTCGGGAGTCTCTTGACTGCCTAGCGTCCCTAGGGCGTCCAAGTCGGAAGGGATTAAATCATGTACTAATAGACTAATGATCAACCGCTTTCGTGGTCTACCATGATCACCGGAATTAGAGGTCTTGGGTTTGTTCTCCAGGCTCCTATACATTTCTGCAAAGATTATTCTCATAACGGATTTCGGAGATCAGTTTTTGATCATCTTAATTTGATGTCGACTGTACTAACAAAACATTTCTCAATCGAACAGTTGCTCTACGCAGCTAATTCTTCTCCGGAGAAGGTTTACGACGCAATCTGCATATACACTGAGTTACATAACAAGCTGTTCAAAGCATTCCTTAAAGACTAAAGTAGTTGTAAACAAAGGCCATTTTCGCTTGGCTTGGTCGTGTAATTAAGCTTGTATTCGCAAGGCTGTGGTCGTAGCGAGTTCGTTTACGGAATGTCTAATGGCCCTTTGTAGTGTTCGCGTCAAAGCGACAAGGAAAAACGTCTTCTTCAGATTTAAATGGTGCGCCCAATTCGGTTGCTTAGGAACATATTTTCATATTGCTTGTTTAAGAAGCTCAGAGATTGCTTTTTGGATTGAATTTAGTAAACAGTGGCGAACATATGCTTGACGTTACGTAAACGTGAGTGTATGCGTTCCACTTAGTCTAATATTGCTTACTCGACTTCCGTACTCCAAAGACGATGGAAAACTCTGTAAAAAATCTATAGAGAGACCGAGCGTTCTGATTACTAAGGATGTTACGGAGCTTCGATAGCGATTCCGAAAGGTCGGAAGTTGCGATTGATGTTAGAAAAGAATCGGAACCTTAACAAAGTAAAGGTATCAGCACACTTATCTTTCAGCTTGGAAAAGGAACGTCTCTTTTTTACTATCAACGCTACGGAATGGCGGCTACGAAACGGCTACGGACTGTAGCGCATCACTTTTTTTTTCATTAGACGACAGAATATTTGTATTTTCAATAACCTGTCAGAATGATGGAGTTAATGCTACAAACGTAGGTCACTTCTTCTACTGTAATGTACTTGTGTACAACCCTGTACAATCTAAACGTCTAGATACACACCAAGACGCCTGGGTTTGAATCCTAGTAAACACGGTAGAATATTAAGCGATACCTACCCTTGCTTTGCCATGTGATGCCGGTAGAGTAGAATAGCATCACTCCACATCCTCCAATCAAATGGGTGTCATAGAAGGCGACTAATGGATCAGCAAACGGGTATTGATCACCTTATACTTCGTCCACCAATCCGCATTGGGCAAGCGTGGTGGACTACTGCCTAAACCTCCTTCGATGACAAGGAGAGGCCTTGTATTCCAGCAGTGGGTCGAATTATAAAGTCTGTGATGATGATGATGATGACTCCCTAGATGCATTAGAGTATGTGGCACCCATTTTAAATAAAAACTTCAAGAAATAAAAGGTATGCCTATAGAGAGATTCCTTTGCATTTCGTTAATAGGGAGATCGATGGCGACGCCCACCCCGATCGTGCGTTCTTTATAGCGATCGCAAAAGTTAAGCTAGGTACTGAATGCGTGGTTGGTATTCAGATGGGTTAATTAGGTACAAGGTAACCAAAAAAGTTTCAATTCGATTTTCCTCCGTTCTTCAGAAGACACGTTAAGCTGGTAGTCACATTTATCATCATCATCAACAGCTCATATAATGTCTCCACCGAGGGGCTCTAGCCTACCACACATTGGGGGCGACTAGGCCTTAGTCAACTACGCTGGCCAAGTGCGGGTTGGTGGACTTCACACACAACCTAAGAATTTCTTCATAGGTGTGTGCAGGTTTCCTCACGATGTTTTCCTTCACCGTAAAAGCGTCGATTTAATGCACTGTGAATTGAAAATTTGAAAACCAATTGGTACGTGGCGGGGTTCGAATTCGAACTGGTGCCTCCGGGTGGGAGACAACGCCCTTAAGCACTACGCCACCGACGTTTTTAAGTCACATTAGCAGCCAGCAATAGCGACTTGTAATAACTCAACTCTGACACCAGGCTAACCTCTACCAGGCTCACCACATGTTAATATAGATAATAATAATAATACGTGTTTTAAATGAAATAAAGGAAATAATACATTTCCTCGTTCACGCCAATTTTCTAGCTAGGCCAAATTAAGTATCATTAAGAACTTGTGCTTTAGAAGATATACAACAAGGAGAATTTAAAAACAAAAAATATTGGGTATGTAAATTAAACTGACCAACATTTATTTACTACTAGCGGTCGCCCGCGGCTTCGCTCGCGTTAATGTCGGTTATCGCACCAAAAAATATCCTACGTCCTTCCTAAATATCAAACTATTTTTCTACCTACTAAATTCCATCAAAATCGGTTCAGTGGCTTTAGCGTGAAACACAACCAAACAAAAAAACTTACTTTCGCAATTACAATATTAAGGTCTCAGACCAATAAAAAAGATAGATACTATTTACTATAAAACGTAAAGTAGTATGGAAATATACTTCACTCCTTAACCTATTTTAACCCTTGAGTCTTGTAAATAATCGCTTATATACTGATACATAAAGTTAATTGTTTCATGAATGAAACATTCTTGAAGAACTGATCAAAAAATAGTACCCGTTGCCAGACGGCATAGATTACGCAAGGACGTAGACGAGTCAGCCAAAGAAACGTAGGTCATTAAAGAACATTGGCACGATACCATTTTAACTAATAGACAGAGTGTTTGGTACATGGTATAACAAGCGGGGATTCTAAAATAATCATACTATTTATATGTAGGTAGAGGATTCGATACCGGTCGATATTTCTAATCCCGGGATTTCGGGATTATCTACAGTTAATCTCGGGATCCCAGGATAGTCCCGGGATTGTATTGGTAAAAGAAAATGGTAGCAAAAAACAGTAAAACATCCAAATAATCTTTTCATTTTAAATCTTGACTCCACACTGACAAACATCTTCATCTTTTTTATGCTCGACATAAAAACTTTCTATGGATAATGACATTGTTTACTTCTTAAACCTAAACAAAAATAAAATGAATATTTAAGTCTATGCACAACATAAACATAACCTCTTAGAGCTACAGAAAATAACACTCGTTGTTTATCATCTATATTTACTCAGACACATTAATGCATTGGTTGTTTTTTAATTAATTCATTGATTATCACCAATTAACAAAAAAATATTAATACCTACACGACGTGAAGCGGAATTTTTATACTTTTTTACACATAATCCGGAACCGGTCGTTAGCAAAAATAAATGAATTCAACTGTGTAAACAAGATAGCCGTCAAAACGTCAAATGAAAGTAGATGCGTTACGTTTCACGCACATTTTTATTGACTTATATATAAAATAAATCAATCCCGCAAATCCCGGTATTCATTACATTTAATCCCGAAAATTTGGGGACTAAAATATGACCCGGGATCGAATCCTCTATATTTCGGGCATTATTAAAAAATATAAAAATAAAGCAATATTATTTTTTTAATTCCCCACAAACGGTAATTTTAAGTGGTTGTGGAGCCAAAGTCATTTTAATAGGTAGGCTGCATTCTAATAACAGCAGTCGTTCCCAAAGAGGGTGTCAAGCAGGCTGCTGGCCGTAAAATCTAATGCCAAATCCTTTAGCAGTATTGTCGATATCACGACATTGCACCAACCCCAAATTAACTGGGAGCAGGGTAAGAGAAATAAGAGACAATGACTTTGAGATTTTTCGACCTTGATACCACTTTTACGCCCTCATACTACTTTTACGCCCACAAACAATACTTATCATAGTAAAAAGCAATGTGTTGCAAAATAAGGCATTTCTCAGTGCGTGCGGACTATGAGAGTTCAAAATCTGCATATGCAAGGATTTTGAACTCTCATAGTCCGCGTGGACGCACAGGATCGAAATAAGCTATTCATATAGAATACTTGACGCCGTCGTAGTGGAGTAGTCAGTAACGCTGCCTACACATCAGGCGGTCCGGGTTCGAGTCCTGGTAGTGGCAAATGTTAGTGTAATGAACACGAATATTTGTTCACGAGTCATGGTTGTTTATGTATTTACTTAAGTTTATTTATGAAATATCTAGATTATTATGTATATTTATCCGTTATCTAGTATCCATAACACAAGTTCTTAATGATACTTACTTTGGGCTAGATAATTGGCGTGAGAATATGTCGAAATATATTATTATCGTGGAAATATGTTATTTTTATTTATTATTTCTTTTTGTTTCTTTCATATCAGCTTTCACTGGTTATCTAATAATATGCACGGGCCTAAGCCAAGTGCATATCAAGGGAAATGCTAGAAAAATATTGTGAGTTGAGATGTATGTCATTTTCTGTGTGATGTTGTGTTAGTACTGGACGAACAGCTTAGGTAGCTAGCTAGCTATATTACACAACTGTACACAACGCACTGGTCGAGATGTCAAAAGCAACGTACATATGTCTAAAGCTTAAAAGAGATTTGAAGAGTTTGCTCCCGAGTTCCTGTTGCAAAAACACGTGTTGAGAGACTCCATTTTAAACTAAATCTACCTTACAATTGTCTGTTACTTTAAGTACATTTTCACTTGATATTGGCGCAATGCGTAATCTTTATGTGTCGCCATCGCCATAAATTTAAAAGACGAAGAGGTTTGAAGTAATAAAACGTCAGTACATTCAACGATGTGAACTAGGCAACAGAATCAAACCAATCACAGGGCTCTATTCAATGCAATGCGTTTACTTATCCAAGAGTCGAGAAACCTCATAGTAATGTTTGTGAATACGGGTATGAATCTCATACAGCACTATTAACAATCGCAAATTATCACCTGTTCAGAGGAATTTGAAGTGCGAGTTATGTTGTACGATTATGTAAGTTTATCATTAAGTAATAATGTCAATATTTTTGTCCGAAATTCTCGTTAACTTTGTTAGCGGGAATAAGTATTTCCCATTAGCTATTAGTATTTTAAAGATCTTCAGAGCAAATAAATAGTTGGTTAACTTCGTAGATGAATGATTAGAAAACGAAAATATTTTGATAAACGATAGCGAGCAGGTACTAAACCAAGAAGAGATATAAAATTTAGCGTATTTTATATACTCTCTCATTTATACAGGGTGTAAGAGACATGAACAGTCAAATCAGAACCATGTATTCTGCTCACCATCATAACATTTTTTTTCCTTTAGCCTATACCTGGGAAATCGATAGTTACGATTTTATTGAAGGTCAAAGTCATATTTTTTTTTTATGAAAACGTATTCTATACGTTATTTCTTAATTATTGTCCAAAGAAACTATTTTTTTTTTAGTATTTCATAACAAAAAATGGCTTCAAAACGTTAGCGTTCAATGTAGTTCACTCGATGCGCATGGACACTTTATGAACGGGGCCGCCGTCTGGCAAAATTATCGCGGTTTTGCGATTTGCGTGCGAGTTGAGCCCTTTACATTGCGCGGTACAATTTGCATTTTTTTTTTAGTTAAATTTTCCCTGTTACGGGACGGCAAAGGGATCTCGCCCATACAGCTAAGTCTTCAGTTTCATCTTCTTTCTTGATTTTTGCATTAAAATGTGGGTGCCACACTTTTTAATGCATCTAGGAAGTGCTTGGCGAGAAATGCATAGTACAGACCTCATGATGGGGACTGATGAGAATTGTATAGTGGGATTTCCAACCACTATACAATTCTCAACGCCACATACACAAAACCTTTATTTCAATGATTACTCATAACTGGTCGTCAACACGGATGCTTATGTAACAAAACGACACCACTTTCACTGCACAAAATCCACTCCGAAGCAATTTTGAATAATCGAAATAAAGATCGACATCCAGACGCCATGATTAACCGCCAAACACCCCCTTGCATTTTTTTAATACCAACAAATAAAAATTATTTCCCAGCAATATTTATTTTGAAATATGTCTTATTTTGATGTATAGGAATACATGGTTCTCGTTTGACTGTTCATGTCTTTTACACCCAGTATTTTCTAGAAGCAGTAAACTGTGGTCAACAATATCGTAAAAATTGTATATTAATTTATTCTTTAGCTGCACACACATCTTTGGATTTTACTAATAGTTTCTTTACTTCACGTCAGAACGACAGACTTTTTGTTTTCATTTTCGAACCGAACTCTGTAGAGACTCTTAGACGACAGTGAAGTAGTGTCCCCGACGGGAGATATCTGTTGACTATATGTAGACATCCTTTACAAGTTAGTGCTACGGGTTAATCAATAAACTACCAATGTCTTTCCCTCCTTTATAAATCTCCGGCCACGCTGTATAGGCAGCAGCCAACAGCAATAGCCATTTATTAAACTTTTTGTGTGATTCATATTATAAGATTTGGTTCATAACACTGAGAGTTTTGGATTAAAACATTTGAGTTCAAAATTGGATCGATGCTGCTTGTTTTGGTATCGACATACTGCTACAAGCTTTGACTTTGAATTTTACGACCGGCCGCCTGCCTGACACTAACCCAACTATAAGGACAACATTATCCAAAACTAGAAATCCAATAATTTATCCCACACTTTCAAATATTTCTTTTAGATTGATTTTTTTTAGAACTTCGGAAATCACTGATGAACATATGCACGTTGTTTGAAATTAAGAACTTTATTACTGTGTTTTAAGCAAATAAACTTATTTGATTTGATTTGAATCCTTTTCTAAAAAAGATTTACGATATTTATTGGGATAATCAATAACCATCCCATATCGTATAATAATAATAATATAATAAAGCCATTTCATTTCATTTCCAATCAATGTTTTGGTAGAATTCTTTTACACCTACGTATCTATGTGACAAGCAAGCGATAAATAAATAAATATTATGTTCTGTGAGTCCATTTTTCAATATAAGCCACTTACCTCATCTAAGAACAAGTGACGTGTGATTCGTTACTACTGAACTCCTAAGTAGGTCTCAATTATCTCAAGACATTGATACATACTAAATGCCTTATCTACAGTCATTGTTTGCTCTCAGATAACTAAGATTATGTAAAGAGGTTTCTGCACTCTACTTTAACCTTCAAATTGTAAAAGTTTAAAAGGAGTTCTATTGCGACAATTGTAATGAAATTTTACATTGTTTTTGTCAAGTTTTTATCATTTAGAGGAACTCTAAATTTTAATGAATTTATTTGAGTATCCTCTGGAAATAGAGTATTGATACGAGCTGTTTCTGGTTCAATCAGCAGTTCAGCACCAAAGATCGTTTTTTTCTTGTAATGCTTTATGGGATAGCTCTTGGCCTTCATCTCACGAAGTGGACTGTTTATGGGAGAGTCTATTGACGACTATCGACGATGTGCCCGGGCATATAGTGATTTGCCCAACTATACGATCGGGTGACGACATATACATTATTAGCGATTATTTATATGACCTGTAACAAATAGGCAAACCGTTTCTGTTCTTGGTAAATCAAGGTCGGCAAATCGGCAAAACTTCGGCATACTTTAGTGATAAGACCGCCCATTGTACATTATAATATTATTGTGGTTTTATTATTGTCCATTGGCCATAATGATTGATTATCTCTTTATTAATTTATGGTCCGAATAATTTTTTTTTGCAATTTTTTCTTTTGGTACATACCAAAAGATAAAAAATGCAAAAAAAATATTCTGACCATAATTTTTGTGCCAGTGAGCGTAATATTGATGGCAAGCCGTTATCATCTTTGATGGGCCTACATACCTGATCTACGACAATAATAAAGTGGTCGTAATTTTTATGTTATAACAGTTATCAGGTTTACTTCCATCGTCCGAACGCGTCTTCAATTCTTGCAATTCTATAGTATTATGTCACGAACATGGGTGAGCCATGACTGTGTGTGTGTGTGCATTATTGCTGGCGCTGAGCGCGTTGTGCACACAGATTCATAGTCATAACATTTATTTTTGGTATATTTAAGAGATATTACATATAAGAAATATATTATACCATGCAATGCATGCATATCTTGCATGTATACCTCGTACACTCAGCCATAGCTCACTCACGTTCATGAGATGATAACAATATCCAAAAAATTTAAATAAAAAACCATGAAAATATATGTAGGCTTATTATTGAAACCAATACCGATCGATCGATATTGATATTAGGACGCTCCGTACTCTTAAGTTGATTTCGACTCTGCCACCTTTACTTTGAAGATGCGAGTTTCTACACTCTACTGAAATCTTATTTATTTGATTTCAGTAGAGTGTGGAACTATGCGGCGAAGTAGCGCGTATCTTGTAGAGAAGACCCTTTTGTCATACTCTATCGAATGCTTGCTGGATATCCAAGAATGCTGATGAGCAGTGTATTCCTTTTCTTCTGAAGTCTTTCTTATCTTGTCCACTATTCTATGCACCTCTGTAGTTTACTCAATATCCACGCAATATGAATCCAATTTGGCGCTAGAGTCGTAGTATCCCTATATCAATGGCAATCGATAGGGATTAGTTTCAAAAGTAATTCCTGGACACGACATTCTAAATTGAAATTCTAATTTTTTTTGTCAAAATTAAATTGAATTAAATGAAAAGCAAATTTCTATGCTTGCAATTATCAACAGCTTGAGATACCTACTAGTCAATTTCCCCTTTTAGATAGCTGATCAATGATAAAGTCACTTATACAGATTGCACACGGTTCGACAGCTGTTTAGTACGGCTTATCACGTCTATGTAATGTACTCTGTGGCGGACTTGCAGGCCGTGTGCCTGGGCGGGCGGGAGGTGAGGGGAGGGGCTTGCCCGGCTCAACGCTACACCTCACTCAAGCAAGCCTTCAGTCGGCTCTGTACCGCAGCGGAGAGTGTGTGTGTAGTGTCGCCCTACCGCTCCCCTGACCGCGTGATATCAATAAACCGTTTTTCTAAATTAAATCGCGAGTGCTACACCATATTTCGGTTACGATCAGTTTTTTCGGCAGTGACGTTAAACGTTTGGCTGGTATCTTTTTGTTTTTGGACCGCTGCGCGTCAATAGCGCCCGGGTTTTCTATTCCCTGGTGGCTATAGACAAAATTTTAGCAGGAGTAAGTAATGTTGTTGTTTTTGTGCCATAATCTACTGCTTTTCCTTATCGCTAATTGTTGTTTGCGTAATTATAATAAGCTTTAAATGGTATTAGACATTGAATTGCTGCTTACTATAGCAATAAGTACTATACTCGCAAAGAAAAGACGAGAATCATCCTGGTTACATTAGGAATACCGAATTCGAAACACTCGCAGTAATTTCAGTACTAACTCTAAATGGGATAACAAAATTCAAGAGGAAAAGAGATCACTTAATTTTGTGTTATCTAACCATTAGCTAATTCGGTTTACGTTTTGTATATTGACATTTTCCTGTATTTGTGTTTACAATAGGCTACCACACGTCGTGCGTAAATCTAGTGAGTAAGAATTTATGTGAATTGCGTTTCGGAATTATTCATTTTAAGGCAATGTTTATGTAGGAAACGGTGACAGTTTTTCGATTCTTAAGAAATGATGATTCAGAATTTTCGCTTTTATTAATTAAGTATTAAGTTAATTAATTAAATTTGTCAACTGCTTTACCCAGACTAAGGTGGTTGTTTTGTTTATACCCGTTGGTAACACTCGTATAAAGTCCCCTTGATGCTAAGCAATGGTAACAATCTCACAGGCAAATTGTATGATTCCGCATTTATGAAAACGCCGCAATTTCGGCCTAGGCGTTCTACTGGACCTAAAAATCTCGACCACTGGTACCAAATCCATTTTCTAAAATAATAGTAGTCAGGCAGGAGTGATCAGTAGCTTCAAGGTAATTTTTTATGACCAAACGGGGTAAACTGTTTGTGGGAGAGTCTTATGCACCTACATTTTGCCTTCGGCACATCAAATAATGCGAGTTGAATGCGGAATTAGGTACCTACCTACCTATTCAAATTGCCTTTGAGATATAGACTATACTTAGATGCTTGCAACAGGGTAGGTATCAAACGTACATACTCTGATACTGCCTCACGGAGCACTGAATTAGGTTACCTTCACCAACAACTGAAACACAACACTGCAAAAAAAATCTTCTGGTGATCATGCTTATAATCAACAAAAATATTCAGTAATGGGTGTCGTAGAAGGCGACTAATGGATCAGCTTGTAATCCAGCAGTGGGTCGAATTATAGAGGCTGTTGATGAACGAGTTCCACTCCTTGACTGTTCGCATAATTTCGAACTTTGTAACAGCCAGTATAAGGGTCGTTATGCCTTTATTTATACACCATTGTTCGCTAACTTTGGATAATAAAGGCTTCCCTGTACAATAAGGGTGTTTGAATAACCAAATGGCATCACAGAGACAAGAGATGTTGATGTCAAAACATATCAGATACTTATTCCGCTCCACATTCACAAAAACACTTTTTCATCCCTTCTATTCGAAAAGTGTCGCTTTGTTCCTCAATAAATGGGAGCAAAATACTTAGCTCTTTTGAATGAGATTTAAAGGAGATGTTCCGAGATTGTATGGGTACCAAAAAATGGTATATTCAATATCCTCAGAGCATAAGCTTTCGTTTAATATAATTTATCGTGGAGGATTTTCAAGTACCAATATGGAACATCTCCTTTGGAACATATATCATTCATAGAAATCGAACGCAAATTGTATGAATTGATTGGTACGTGTTAGCTACATAGCGTAGGGACCCGCGCTAACTTAAAAAAAGTCGTTCTTGTTACTCAGTACATTTATTTTCTCATAGAAAGGGGATGAAAAGTAGAGTATATGACTCGAGAGCAAATAATTTTTCCCTCAGGCGATGTACTTTGAATCCTACGTGTTAGAATCCTTCGCTTCGCTTGTGGTTTAAAGTAGCACCCTCGCCGTAAAAATACTATTTTGCTTCCTTGTTACAATCTACTATTGTTAAATAGAATTTGCTAAGTACGAAATACAGCAGATAAAGACCAAAAACTGCCAAATTTTTCTAATTTAATTTTTAACCCAACGGTTCCGAACTGTTAAGTGTGCTATGACCTTTAAACGCATGTATTATAAAGCGCAAAATCGATTGGGACAATTTTACAGTTTGTGGTAACCAGACGAGCCTTGCACTGCACTTTTAAATCGTCAAAACCCTACCACCGTTTCATGACGAATTATTTTATTTAAACTGTTTTCATACGCTGACTTGAAGAAACGGCGAAAGAAATTTCACAGCTTAGGTACTGGTAATGATTTCAAGATATCATTACAGGTCAATAGTTAGATCAATATGTGTAAATTACCGGTAATTCCACTAATCCCCATCGACTTACCCCATCAATGGGGAAATGTGAACTTTTCTTCCAGAAATCCCCATTCAGTTCTAGTTTGTGTCATCGATAAGTTCAGGGTATTTTTTTCAAATTATGAAAAATACACTGAAGGAAATTTACTGTCCAAGGCGGGGATCGAACCCAGCATCTTCCGCAATCCGGGCGGCTGCGTCAAACACTACGCTACCGGGCTATATAGCTTTCAGCGTCGAAATTTCGCTTGATACAGAGATTATTTTATAAAATTTTCGAAGTTTGTCTTCCGAAATATTTTTACAAATATTTGACGCCCAGTTAAGATGAAAACGCGCAAATATTTTTTTAAAATCATAAATAAAAATATTTTATTTTAATTTTGTTCTAACAGGCTAATTTTTTTATGACCAAGCGTAGCCCACCTTAGGGAGAGTATAATGTCGCAAGTACCTAGACGTCTCTGTGATCGTGACCATTATCAATTTGATTAGTACTGAATGGAGATTTGTGGAAGATAAGTTTACAGTCCCATTGATAGGGCAAGTCGATGGGGATTAGTAGAAGAACTCTAAATTACAGGTTTTGTTGCGTACATTTTAGGCACATTTTACGCTCACGCATTTGGATCTTTATTTTCTAAACCCGGATTACTGACGTGATTTTCAATGTAACATCTGTCCTGAGGGCCTACAAAAGTGGCCAATCGATTGTTCAGCGAACGAAATGGATATTCTTTGACACGGACATAATACTGATAAAAAACCATGGCGAGAGTTATGTCAAATGTCCTCTGGTCGTTGGCTTTTGTTTTTTGGTTTAAGGTTTGTTACTTTTTTGGTATGTTGCCTCTTTTATATAGACGGCTGGCAACCTGTCACTATTTAGTTAAGAGAAGAGGCACTTCATCGCGCATGTCACCACATATGTGTCACCAAATGTTCCTTGAGGGTCTGTTTTTATGTTTTTTCGAATATTCAGAAGATCAATATCTATAATAAGCGGTACAGAACCTAATTTTGATAAGTTTCATTGATATTACCCATAGGCAATATGTTGAGCGTCTTATCGAACTATCTTCAACTTGGTTACCGTATAATAATAACAATAAATCAACACTCTGGGACAAGCTTGGATATATAACGAAACTATCCCCCTAATGTGTTAATCTACAAGATGAGTAATTAATTACATTGCAAAGTTGACAGTGAGAAATTAAGCGACGCAGAAGGAAATTTAAGGGACGCAGTGACGTAATGCTCCACGCTTATCAAAATAGTAGATTGTTATACAAGGGTGAAAAGGAATTGATTCCTTTTATCCTTGTTAAGGCGTCGGTGGCGTAGTGCGTAAGGGCGTTGTCTCCCACCCGGGAGGTACCGGTTCGAACCCTGCCACGTACCAATGTGTTTTCAATTTTTGAATTCATATGTAGAGAGGTACGTTTAATCGACGCTTTTACGGTGAAGGAAAACATCGCAAGGAAACTTGCATACCACACCTATGAAGAAATTTTTAGGTTGTGTGTGAAGTCGACCGACCCGCACTTGGCCAGCGTTGATTAAGGCCTAATTGCCCCTAATGTAGGGTAGGCTCGAGCCCCTCGGTGAGGACAATATATGAGCTGTTGATGGCACTATACTTATCATATTAGGATTTGGCTGCGATCTTTGACGAACGGCCGCTTTCCTGACCTCTTCATTATAGGTTGCAGCACACTTATCAACTCGAAACCATATCGGAAGGGACAACGTAACCGTACTGTCTTTTTTCCCGATTCGGTTACGTAACGGCTAAAGAACGTAAGCATATTGCCTCTTCATAGAATAAAGAGCTGCGAACTTAAGAATGCTATTAGTTGGTGATTGTTTCCGCCGTACGTGGTGACCTAAGACAGTCCCAAGTTTCGTCTGGTCAGAATTCTTAGTCGCTTTTTTCAGCGAGGACTGACGGTCGTTGGTACACCAACGAGTATAGGCCGCGTACCGGGAAACTCAGAATATCTGGTAAAGGCCGCGGGAGGCCGCTGGATGTGGGTAGCGCAGGACAGGGTTAGAGATCCTTGCGGGAGGCTTATGTCCAACAGTCCAACAGTCCAACAGTGGGCGTCTCTCGGCTTAACGATGGCAATGAACAGTTTTACGGTACAGTAGCGGATTTACTAGTAGGCTGGAGCCTATGGCGGCAGATTTTAGGGGGTCGTAAATTTGGCCCAATTTTTTTCTAAATATAAATTTTAAATTGTAATTTTTTAATAGAGGGGAAAAAAAGCCGATGTAATGAGGAAGATAGAGCACAATAAAGTTGCAAATGTAATTAATATGATTGTGAACTAGGCATATGCTCGATGGAACTAGGGTAAGTATCGAATATGAGATTTAAGTAGGGGCGCTAAAAATGTACTAGCCTATTGGTGGCAAATTTGTAAATCCGCCACTGTGCTCCCACACTGCCGTTAAAAATGTTTACAAACATTTTCTAACACTGATACCTACATTTAGTAACACGTGTTTGTATTCTTATTCTTAAATAAGGGGCTGAGGCTGTATCTCAGAGCACTTCGACCCTATGGGATCTTTTGTGCTTCCCCTTTCCTAATCACCCATCCCCGCCAACATCGAAAACACTTTGTATGAGTTTCACGATGTTGGCGGGGATAAGGTCTATAAAGTCCTCTGGTTTAGGGTAAGCTAAACCTAGGACCCTTAGTCGCCTGTTGGCTAGTGCATCGCAGTCACATAGTATGTGCTCCATGCTTTCTTCCTCCTCACCGCACATTCTACAGATGGGGGTCATTAGCTTTGCCTATTGTGCAGAGGTGTCTTCTAGTGGCAAAGTGGCCAGTGAAAGCACCTATGAGGCAGCGGATTTGGGTTCTGTTGATTCTTCCCATTCTTTTGAGGTAGCCTATGTGTGAGTGTAAGTATATGTAGATACATAACACGTGTTTGTAAGTAAATGTAGATACATATCTGTGTTAGAAAACGTTTGTAAACATTTTATAACAGCGGTGTGGGAGCAACATTACAGTAGCACAGTATCTGTTCAGACTCTAGCACACATATACAACTACAGGAAAAAAGTATACTTAGGTAAGTAGGTACTTACTGACAATAATAATTCTACCAACTTAATTTTTTTGTAGAGACGGAATCGCTAATTGAGCTCGAAACTCACAAAGATCTTACTAGAACCCGTATTCGAATTGATATTCAAGGGTCGTTTTTGTAAGAAATGACACTTCAACCTTTTTGCTACCTTTTGATGCGAAAAAATACTAAGGTTTTAAGTGTTTCTGACTAGGGCCGAATATTTTATAAAGGAAGACTTTTTATAAAGGATTCTTGCCTTTCATATAAATATTCAATTTATATTAATGTGGCTATTGAAATAAAAATCACTGAGACCACCAAATAATATTGGGAATGCTCGAAATGACTTTACGGCTTATCTACTTTAAATAAATCATCAATAAATGCAAGGTACAGTCAACAGCACGTCGGGCTATACAAAACTGTCAAATTTCTCCAAACGATTTTTAACCTAAGGCTATTGAATATAAAGTGCATTATCGATTGGCAAAATTTGACAGTTTGTTGTAACCCAACGTGCTGTTGTCTGTACCATTACGTACAGTCGAACCAACTGAATCATGACCCACTTGGCCGATCATTCCTTTAGAATCATATATTTAGTTAGGTTTTCTTCGCTATCATGCGTGTTGCACTTAGTACGTTTTAAATATGAATAAAAATGCGTCATTACGGGTCAGAGATCTATGCAATTTTAATCTTTCTTATCACTACACTAAAGTCTCAATTGGAATTTTAAATAAGATGTCATTCATAATCTAAACTCTTTTCACTACTGAGAAAATGGAATAAATATTATATTTTTAAAAATAAAATGACGTTATGTGTCAGATGTCAAGTAGTAGTCTGAACAAATTTTGTAAAAGCCATATTTATTAGACACTGTCAATGTCTAACAAATTGATAACAGGTTCGTTACTTAGAAATGTACGTTCAAGCGAATTACATCCTACTTTGTATAGAGTGACTGTAGGAAAATGATCTTAAGGTGGGTCATGATTCAATTTGGTCGACTGTACATTAATTTTATATCCCATCTATTTTCATTAATGCTTTAAAGAGATTTGTATGTAGCTCTTTGATTATATACTTTGTAGGTACATGTTTTTGTGATGAATAGGCTCTAAACTGGACCGATGTTTAAAAACTCTTTCATCGCTAGAATACTAATTCGTCAGTGAGTAGGTGTATTGACTGTATTTCGCTTTCCAAAAATACCGCGGGCGAAGTTATAAATAAACTGATATCATCCGGATTTGGATCGAAGCCTTCCAAGTAATTCTAATTAGACTTAGCGTTACCATGGCACTTCTGTGGTAATTTTAGATTCCAATTATCACGTATTGCATTATCGCTATTTACATAGAACCTAGCCTCCGTGTTAGCTTTACGTATCTTCATATATATATTAGGTTGATCTTTCATGATGTTAGTTAGATATAGCTAATTGTGTAAAGGATAATTTACAAATCGTAAGCAAAGAGTGAGTAGCAGGGGCCAGTGCTGGCGCCGAGAACTGAACCACACTGTTAACCGAATGGCAATAAACATTTTGACTATCAAAAAATATTATAACTTTACCCTAACCTCTGAATAAAAAAATATGTTAAACACCAAAAATGTATTCAATGACCAATTTTCGTACTAAAATGATCACTAACTAAATCGTGTTCGGTTAGGTTAGAACTGTGACCAAAACAAAGTAGATCGTCTCTACTTTGTTTCGGCAAGCGTGTCCCGGCAGCGACCAGCGAAGTGCTAGAATAGCAAATTTTTAAAGAAGTCCCCTCAGTGACTATTTTTATAATTACCTATATTAAAATATATACTCAGTGATCTAACGGTGAAAGTTTGATATTGGTCCATAATTTTTGAGCCTATTCATTACAAACAAACATAAATAATTACAAATCTTTCCTCTTTCTAATATTAGTATAGCTTAGAAGGTGATATTTTTGGCCATATTTTTTGACATCAATCAAAAAGAATCCATCTAAATCTATTCGGCGGTATAGCGCGCAAAGGGGTCACTATGTGTGAGCGAATGGTCTGCATGGGCTTAAGAAACTCCTATTCGTAACCGCAAACTACACAGGTGTTGAAAAAAATGAGCATCTTTCAATTATCATCAAATAGAGCGAGAAAAAGCACTTTGCAAGTCTTTAACCCAGATATTACTGAAACTTTTTTTTGTTAGCGATGATCCTGATTTTTAATTATGTTATACTATATTGATGTAGTGTTCCCTGAAAAATATATTTAAAAATATTCGTGGATTGGGAAAGCTGGAAAACTAGTGGCGTTATAACGCCCGGTAGTAATATCCACTACCACAACCAAAACTCTGATGTAGATATTTTTGGAATTAAATAATACACCGACAACCATTCTTGCAATGATTTATTTACATAAAAACTAAACATTAGTATATTAGATTACAAAACTATTTTTGGGTGTAAATATAGCCGACATTTTCGACACCAGAAATTTGTTTTTCTCCAAATAGTCCTCTTGCAACAACTCTACGAAAAGTTATGTGGTCGTATTCTCCACCATCACTTATTTAGAATTGCCATTCATTATGGGTAGTCATATCACTTATATAAATACTTCATTTCTGAAGTAGTTATAATAGAGATGACATTGTTTTTTGGCCTGCGTACAGATTTGTGTAATGTACCAACCTTCATCATTCATCATACCTCTAAATTTTTTGGGCCTTTACGATTTTGCCACTTTGTAAATATACATGGATGTGATACTAGGATTAACAATAGGATACCGCAAAGGACGGCATAAAGATGTAGTAGAAGTAGAAGTTTGATCCACATCTTCTGGCAAGCGTTCATCGGCAGTGCGTATTCTTTTAGTTAACACAGATAAAGATAAATCTTCAGAGTCCTCACTGTCTATCATCTGCTGAAGCTCTGAGCTGGGAACCTAAAAATAATAATTTTAGTTAGTACAGTGGCTGATTTTAATCACGATATAGCTGATGCTAAAAGTAATATTCAAACCTGGGAGATTAGGCAATATTACTAATTGTTCATCACCAGAATCTTCATTTGTTAATTCAGTATTTGGTTTTTCCGGTGGAAAATTGTAATTTCACTGGGCAGATCATCATCAGAATCTACATGTTGTAATTGATCAACTATTTTGTCGAGACAGGAAAGGTCTTTTTATAAGTGATCTGAAACATAATAATAATAAAAAATAGACGTCGATTTTACTACCGGGCGTTATAACGCCACCAGTTTTAACATTCGATAATTTTCAAAAACGGCTGTAAAATATTAACTTATTTTATATTATATTTATATTACAATAACAATACTTTACGGAATTCTATGTTATTGTCTTTTTTACTAAATTTATGTACACAAAAAACTTACCCTTTTGAAGGCATGCCGCAAAGCAAAATCTCTGTTAATTTAAAACACACCAAAACTTCAAAATAATGCACACAATGTGATAAATAAGTAAGTTCAAACTATAGACGGACGGTTTGAGATTACGGTAATGTAAGACGATCTTTGTTTAAACAACATTAAACTAATAAATTTGGCGGGTAGATCCAATACTTAATTTGTGGCGTTATAAAGGTCAGTAGTAACAAGTGGGTTAAGAACAGAGTGGCCTGTGATTATCTTAATTATTATCTCTCCCGCGAGTGAAAACATCATCGCAATGGACCTTGTTTTAGGAAAAGTACTACCGCACACAGATCTTATCAATGGAATTGTTATTGAGCTCTATCAACAAAATATTCCTTATGAAATTATGTTTATTCACTTACAGTTTTCCTTGTAACGTCGTGTGATACATTTTCAAGGTCTGAAATAATCTAATTAGCAGCTTCTACGGTACCTATCAACTTTAATCATAAGTTACCTATAAAAATAGAACTTTAAATCAATCAGCCGTAGGTGGGTGTCGTAAAATCGACTGAGGACGATTCTGAATCCCGTTTTATATTGACTAATCTTGCAAGATGTCTTCTTCGTTGTACGGGCTGTTTCCGCGACTCTGCAACTATGCGCCTATTTTGCATCGGAGAGTGAGAGGCCGGGTATTCTACTACTAATTTAGTACTCCATGCAGCCAGCCTAACTCTTCCAAGAAGTCTCCCAGCGCCTTGATGTCTCTAAGACATCCTGGAGTCGACCGGATGACCCAGGTAATGAGCCCGGTGTGTTGCCATTGCGTTGCATTCTGCACCGATATGGGTCTCTAAGGCGTTCCAGTCGTACAGGGCTGAATTCCGTACAAATCCCACTAAGGAGTCACTCATGCGGTATCAGAAAACCACCAGCAACAGCATTACCAACGAGGTTTATTGTTAGGCAAGTGGCCGCAAAACTATGCCAAGTTGTAACAGTGTGGTGACATAATATTACATCAACCCCAAGTATATTGGAACCAGGTTACGAAGAAAAAGACTTATAATAATAGAAAGATTTTAAGGAGCAAAGAGGTTGAAAGTCGCCCCCACTTTCGGTCTGTCCATAAGATACACTACTCTGTAAGATCACGTACGTATTTTCGGATCTATCCGTGTCTTAAGCCACTCTGTAAACCACTTCGTATTTACGGATCTGTCCGATCCGCCTCTTAAACTACTCTGTTAGGCCAATTCGCATTTCCGGCTCTATTGGTCTCTTAGGCTACTCTGTAAGACTACGTTCGTATTTTCGGATTCGGTTTCTAACAAGATGTCTCAATTTCAGAGTGATAGGGATAGATTTCGCCGAACATACGGTAATCGATTAACAGAGTAGGCCCTCAGGTAAGGTGAAGCAATCGCCGGTCACTTCATGCAATCCTCAATTCACCATCTAAAAAAACGTTACTCGTCAACCTTGTGTTCTTCGTTGGTTACACAAACATTTGTTCCTACTACACACCACTACGCAAGACCCTCGTACTCTGACCACTCTACTAAAACAGAGGTCAAAGATTGGACAGTTGTGGACGTGTCTAGAACGTTTATCTATTGAAGTGAATTCCCGTGTTTGGTACTACTAGTGTAAGGAAAAGGAGCAAATTATCCTCATAACGACATCTCATTGAAAACGCTTACAAACATTTATTTACACACAATTGGTCTAAGAAAACTATAATGGCGGAACGTTAGAAAATTCATTAACTACACTGTTGCACTGAAAGATAATAATTACTTTAATAGTAGGTTTTTTTATCGTTCATCTTTTAAACGTGATCACGGTGGCGACTTATTTCTTTTACATCCTCGTCTCCTCCATGGCGAAAGCAGAATAACCAGAGGTATCCTTCTAGTGTCATTGGCTTATTAGGAACCATTTATTGTGTTGAAGAATATTCATTAACTACGATGTACTACTCGCAGAATTGATTGCTTTATTATTAAATGATCATCTTACATCCAATTTTACTGAGTATGAAATGTGTTCAATAAATACAAAGATTGCAATAAAAAGCGAATCTTCACTTACGATTATGACACAAACTTGTGTTCCTATTAGCATATTTGAAGACAAAACAGCAGTCACCTATACAAATACAGATAAATATAATATTTATTTACGCTGATAAGATTACCATTAGATAGCTGTCCTATTGTTTTATGTAACGTTCTGATAATCATACTACAGATGCGAAATAACCTAATAATTTTATCACTCATGGTGTGTGTTTAATTTAATACGTGTTATTCATTTGTTTTTGTGATTTATCTGCTTTTGCTATTTTGTATTTATATAAGATAAACTACAGCGTAACTAATATGAAATAAAATGTTGCCTGAACAGTTTCTACTATGGCATCGCTTCATTCGCGATTATGTAGGTTGTGACAAAAAGTTTTCTTTGTATCCCTCGGGAAGGTGAAATTCTTTTCTGGATGAAAGGTATCCTATGCCACGTTCTAGACTCCTTGCAATGTGTGTACAAAATTTTATGGTGATCTGGTACGTCTTTCTGCTCTCAGTAAGTAAAGTAGGTTTTTTTACTACTACTACTTATTCAATATATATATCATCAACAACAATGTTACCTCTGCTGGATAACTACATGTCCGTACCGATCTTTAAATCTAGTTCCATATATACAGGTACTAAAACTGCGCTACTTTGTTGCTGCTTCGTATAAAATTACGATTTGTTAAAGAAATTTTTTTGGGAGTATGTAATCAAACGGGTACAATTTAGGAATCTGTCCAATATTTCTCCTGCGTGATAAACTTTTTCTAAAATCCGAATAATAACTTGAACACATCAAATTAGATTACGGCAGAGCAGTCAATCATGATAAGCCTTATCTCGAACATGTATCGGCAGCCAAAGGGATGACAGTTTCATTGATTTTATGCTAAGTTAGATAAAATTAAGTACCGTTCAATTACGCACGTTTCGTATATGTGAGTGTTGCACAAATATTGAATTAATTTTCTAACATTTTAGAACTAAACAGCTTACCTATGAGATAAAATGAAAACGCTTATTAAAAGGCACTTAAACTATTAATAAATTAAGAAATGATAATCAATGCTAAAACATAGTTTCTCAAACTTATTTTGCGCACGTAGAGAATATGTTTTTTGCTAGAGCCCACAACTCAGCTGTCATTTGTCGCGCATTTAAAACGTCTCTTACCACGATTATATGCTATCTCAATGCCCTTTGATTTTCTCTGGGTCGTCTACTGCCTCCCTAAAAGTCTCCATCGCCCA